>OX422212.1:22491352-23892058 GCA_949130495.1 Sambucus nigra | reverse complement strand
ATTCCATGATTTATGCCATTTTTAGCATAACTAGGTCAAAATAGAACATTAAGGCATAACTTAACATTTTTAAGCATACATAACCTTAACCTTGGGTATAATTCATGGAAACATATAATAAACATGTTTTAGCAGAAATATACATCATAATCATGAATTTTATAAATCAAAATGCTTTACGAAAAGATGATGTAAATTTCGGACTAAAAAGTATGCATTTACGATCCTAGCTCCAGTTCTAACTTATGTTCTTAACCCATCCTTGTTCCAACACAATTCAGCAATATGGGTATCATTAAAATATGCATCCAAATTAAAAATAAAAACATGCCAAGTATATAACTCATCCATGTGACCAACTTTAATAGAGATGTAATTACCTTACGAGGATTCATCGATTTATAGAAAATTTCCAAAGATTTCTTCCTTAACTTTCTTCTCTTTCTCTCTCTTTAGGCAAAACTTGTTATTTCTTATGAGGAAGAATACATACCTCTCATTTATAATCATAAATACGTTGTATAGTGCTCCAATAGCAATAGAGGTAGTGGTAACACATGATTGGTTGGATGAAAAGTCGAATTAGACAATTCCATTAATGACACATTTGTCCCACCCTGGTAAAATTACCATTGCTCACTATCACGGGCCCCGATTTACTCCCTCTTTGTGTCTATGAGTATATAACTTAAACATCTACAACTTTCATATCTTGTGTTTTTCCAAAAGCATAAAATTAATACGCGTAATTTGGGCTCGAACAGGAAAGTAGCAATTTACCGAAAATCTCAAAACTTTCACATTTGGCGACCAAACATTGCCAATTTCATATCAACACCCTAATTTACTTTTATAAACATAATCATGCATTAAAAACATAATTTATGATGCATTTAACCACATAACTAATCATATGTTCTAAACATGGTATCCCCGATCATAAGCTCAATTAACACCTAATGTAAACAACACATATATCACATGAGCATGCATCCCCTAAACATGATAATTAACATGTTTAACACACATAACCAATTTATAACTTATAACTCCTAAGTTATAATTAATCATGTAATTAACCTTCCTAATCATGTTTTAGGGCCTTACTATTCTACCCCTCTTATAAAAATTTCGTCCTCGAAATTTAACGCATAAGAGACTTACCAAATAGATGAGGATATTGCTTCTTCATGTTATCCTCCCCTTCCCAGGTGGCATACTCCACATTCTGACTTCTCCAAATCACTTTAACTTGTGAAATAGTTTTACTACGTAACACTTGCTCCTTTCGATCTACAATAGCAATTGGTTCCTCCACATAGGTTAAGTCATCTTGAAGCTCTATCGGTTGTGAGATAAACACATGTGAAGGATTGGGCACATACTTATGTAACATGGATATATGAAAAACATCATGTATCCGGGACAATTCTGGTGGTAACGCCAATTTATAAGCTACATCTCCAACCCGTTTCACTATCTCATAAGGGCCATTGTACCTGGGACTTAACTTTCCCTTCTTCCCGAATCTCATAACCCCTCTCCAAGGAGAAACACGTACAAATACTCGTGCTAGAATAGTGCTTCGACGATTTTGTTAATGAATACCATGCTGACCGTGAAGTGGATCGTTGGGCGTACCAGCGCGATACTAGCATGACGCATCGTCTTCAAGCCGAGCTCTATCGCATGACTATGGGTACACCTCCACCGAGCTACTTTTACGACCCATACGACCCGAATGCTCCTGACACATCTAACCCGCCACCTCAATAGCATGTTTGAGTGGTTGTTTTGTGTATTTTCTTCCACCTATATGATGGAAGATTTGCTTGCTTATCTTTTTTTGTCTTATACCTGCTTGTATATTATTGCATTTGGTACTTTGTTCATTTTATATGCCTTCTCTTTAGTTTAGCTTTTAGACCTTTTGCATTGGGACTTTGCAAAAGTCTAAATTTGAGGGGGGGGGGACGCATGCGCTTCAAAAAATTCACAAAGTTCAAAATGCCCCAAAACCAAAAAAATTAGAAAATTTCAAAAATTTCCAAAGAAAAAAAAAATTGAAAAAGCCAAAAATATTTTTATTCAAAATAAAGAAAATTTGGGATTAAAATTTTTCAAAAATATCATTGTAGTTTTGTTTAAAGTCTCAAATTTGAAAATTTGAAAATGCACAGAGCCAAAATTGACTAAAGATGGAAATCGAAAGAAATTTTACGACTTTATGAATAAGTGTGGAGATTAATCAACCCGGTGAGATTTCGAGCCTATCGATTTTTCTGAGTTTTTAAATCAATCCGAGTAATGGTTAACTCAAAGTTATTTTCAGCGTTTTAAATAATTCGTTGATGATCTCTAAATTTTTGATTTGATCGGTAGTGGGAAACGAGTGAGATGTTGTCTTAAAAAATGCGCTAAAATATCTCTAAACTAAATTAATCTCGAGATGCATATAGTAGTGTGATTAGTAATTTGGATAAATGAAGTTAGGAACTCGTTTGTTTACCCAAATGGATTAGCCATAAAAGTTGTGAAAAATTATCTCTTTGCAAGTCAATTTGAGCCTAATAAAATGTTTTTCCTTTTTGTTTGATAACCCGAAAAATCCAAATAGTACGGAATTGTGAAAAAGGAAAATTAAGAAATTAAGCCCAATTTGTGCAATAAAAAGGGTCAAGAAAAAAATAGACTAATGCTCAACAAAAACAGAAGAAAAGGAAAAAGGAAACAAAAATTGAAGAAAAAATGAGCAATTGCTCGAAAAAGTGCCAAAGGACATCATAAGTAGATTTACCAATTCTGAATTTTCCAAACATTTCCAATGTTACCTAATACACCTTACAACCCAAGAAAAGTCCAAATTCAGTCCGAATTCCAAATTTAACTACTACGTGGAAAGCTATGACACGAAAAGATAATAAGGGAGATTAACTGGTGTGAATAAGAGACTATGTTTCCATTTCCCAATGACCGTAATCCGACGAAGAGATCTTTTCACCATATAAAATTTCAGTCTTTCAAGCTTGTGTGCTTGAATTTATGTTCCATTACATTTACTCTTTGTATCACGCATACCGAGAGAAATAGCCACATTTCGAGTGATTCGTTTGTGAGTGTTCTGTGAGAATTGAATCAAAACAAATTTTCGAAAAGTAACATAGTGATCAATCGGTGGAAATTTGTGGTTTGATTTTCGGCTTTGCACGCACACACACACACATTGATTTGAGACTTGCGAATATGAATTTATGGTGACCATTTTTGGGGAGTTTAAATTGTATAATTTTTAAGTATTTTTATTTTCTTTGAGTCGAAAATGAATTTTGTGGGTATATTCACTGCAAACCCTCACAAGACAACATTCGTCCTACTAGGGTAACCTAGGGGTTTAACGACTTATAGCATGCACTAAATGCAATCGCTTACCTGCGAAAAAGTCACTATATCCTAATAAAGTTTTTGAAGAGTCCTTAACTCATTCTCTTATTCTTTTACAATACTCGAGACGCGCAACATTCTAAGTTAGGGGGTTTGATTAGGCATAACTATTGTATATTTATCCCCTTAATTTTGGTATTTTTATGATCCCGTGCATTGTAATCGACTTAATTTTATCTCATAATCATGATACTAACCCTTTTTGGCAAGTATTTCTTGTTTTGTGTATCTCTTATGTGTTTTACAGGTATGGCATGCAAGAAAGTGCGAAAGAGAACTGAAAATAGTGAAAAAAACCAATAAATGAGGATTTTAAGGGCCTTTTTATAATTTTGCATCCATATTCCGGAGGTGGGGACAACTATAAAGTTGAAGAGCTCGAAATTATAAGAACACTAGAAAAAATGACACCCCAATCCGAGCTACGGACCGGTGAAGAAGTTATGGCCATTTGAAGTTGAGAAAGAAATCTAAGGCAAAATTGTTAAGGCAGAACCGATCCGGTGAAGTGGAAAAAAGAGCCGGTAAGGTGCTACCAAATTATTTGCACAAACAAAACCGATCCAGTAGGGGACCGGTCCGTCCACTAGTCATGCTCCAGAACTGTTACAAAATTAGTCACACTTTCTAAGTGTGATAAAATGCCAAATATGGGATTTTTATTTTGTCCTTACCTTTTAGTCAAAAGAGTTTTATATTTCGGGGACTCTTCTAAATGTCCCCTACCCTATATATTCAGTCATTATGACTCTTTTTATTCATATTTCATTCATGAAAAAGCTCCTAATCAAGGAGAAACATCTAGGGGAACAATTTACATATTTTGCACCTTTAATTCAAGAGTTTTTCCAATTTTTCTTCAAGATTTGATTTCTTCTTGCGTGTTCTTGTTATTCAATCTTAGTAGCCTTAATTTACACTAATTTTTTTATAGTTTCATGATGGTTTTGATTACATGAAACGTAGATAACATGCTTTTTATTAATCAAGTCATGTCTGGCTAGGGTTTTAAAGGTTGGGATGCATGAACTCTACCCGATGTGGTTTGCATGGATATAAAAATAGTTCTCTAAATTAAATAAATGGTCGAGTCATGTTGTTTGGCTATCACAAACGTTGTAGGACTCTTAACCTTATTTGCCCTAAGCAACTGGGGTGTTTAAGATAGCGACGTGCATGTCAGCTATTTCGACACCGCTTTGTTTCTATTCTTGATTATGTATGATGCGGGCTTGTACCCTCATATATATAATGCTTGAAATTAATAAAAACTGGGTTTGATAAATTATCTAATTTATGATTGCTTTTATATCCGTTAAATATATTAGGGTTTGGGGGATTTCATTCCAACCTTATCTCTCATTCATATTAATTAATCCGTATTTTTTTCGTTTTAATTAGGTTTAGTTAACTTCTTTAGTTTTCCCTTTTTTTCTTTTCTCACCCCATAATCATCTTTTACACTTCATTTTTGAAGTAATAAATCAATTAAAATATATCAAACATTCCCTGTGGATTCGATACCCAGACTAGCCGCTATATTCCATAAGAGTGTCGTTAAGGTTTAGTTTTTTTTGTATTGTGGCCGGAAGCCGATAACAAAGATTAGCGTATGACACGGACGCTTGATTTTCCCCTCAATTAATGCCTTAGGTGAAAAATCCAAAATAGCCCCAAATGGCCCCGTGAGGGGCACGAACACCTTGCACGGGACCAACGTAACTCGTAGAAACCGACCACGTAGTCGCAGGACTTTCGGTTTTAGAATATGACTAAAATTTGAAAATAAGCAGACAGGCTTGAAAACATGTTCCTAGGGGTTAAACCCCGAACAACCCCGTAAGGGGTACGAACACCTTGCACGGGACCAACGTAACTCGTAGAAATTGATCGCATAGTCACTGGACTCCCAATTTTTTAATACAACTAAATTTTGCTAATAATTAGGCGTAGTCTTGAAAAAATGCCCACATGAACTAGGGGGAATACAAAACAGTACCCAATCGGCCCCGTGAGGGGCACAAATACTTGAACGGGACGAACTTAACTCGTAAGAACTGGTGGCGTAGCCACGGGACTCCCGATTTTGGAATACGCCTAAAATTTGAAAATAGGAAGACTTAGTACTGAAAACATGCCCCTAGGGGGAAACCCAAAACATCCCCTGAACGGTCCCGAGGGACATGGACACCTCGCACGGGACTAATGTAACTCGTATGAATTAACTGCGTAGTCACGACACTCTCGGTTTGGGAATACGACTAAAATTTATAAATAAAAATATTTAGTCTTTAAAAAATGCCCACATTACCATAGGGGAAAACCCAAGACAACCCCTGAACGACCCCGTGAGGGGAATGAATAACTCGCACGGGACTAACGTAACTTGTATTTACTGACTGCGTAGTCACGGGACTCCCGATATGGGAATACGACTAAAATTTACAAATAAGCAAATGAAGGCCTGTAAATATATCCCTAGGAGGAAACCCAAACTAACTCTCGAATGGACCCGTGAGGGGCACAAACACTTCGCATGGGACCAACATAACTCGTAGGAACTGACCGCGTAGTCACGGTATTCCTGGAGAGGGAATAAAATAATTTTTT
The DNA here is from genome assembly GCA_949130495.1 of Sambucus nigra. Taxonomy (NCBI): domain Eukaryota; kingdom Viridiplantae; phylum Streptophyta; class Magnoliopsida; order Dipsacales; family Adoxaceae; genus Sambucus; species Sambucus nigra. Next base: position 23,886,007 of record OX422212.1, on the reverse strand, counting down.
CAAATAGATATGGTCATGGCTCAAATCCATAACCATGTTTTTATTATTTAAAAAAAATAAGGGTTAAGGCTTTGGGCCATGACCTTTGTTGACAAGTATCTAACCCTGATCATGGACCTTATTCGTGACTCCTTTCCCACGAATGATCATATATCTTGTCTGTTACCCATAATTCACTTTTAGTCACGGACTAAGATTGTGACCACATTTGTACTACTGGTCACGGACTAGGACCGTAACCACATGTATACCTTTGGTCACAGTCCAGGTCCGTGATTCACAGTCCTTAATTATTCAGGGCCCACGCCCGTGACCACATAGAAATATACTGCTCATAACCCAGTTCGTAACCTTTTTTTTGGCCAGGGATAAAATTCGTGGCCACAACATTTGGTCACGTCATAAATTGTCTGGATCTCAACCGTGACCCGGTGGCATGGTCACGGCCAAAATCCATGACCATTTCTTCAATATGGTATAATGATGAAGTGGACTTGTCCAAACAGGATTTTAAGAGATTTGTGGGCTTGGTACTTAGTAAATGGACAATATTAGTGACCTAAGACAAATTTTTAAATTGGCTTCCAAACAAAATTTTGAAAATTCTATATTACTTTTCGGAATATATTTTCTCCTCCGTTCACTTTTAATTAATTCTAATAAATACTTACAATGTCATTCAAATTTAATTATTTCACAATTACTCGAATGATGAGGTCTTATTTGCAAAGTTAGATAACGTGTTGTATGATTCTTTGGGGCATACAATACCCGCTTGGTGAAATTCAATTCATTGATAATCGACTTTAACCAACATCTTATTTATTCCATGATATATAACTCAATTTATTTGAATACTATATTGTAAAATCCATCGGTCGGGTTTATTAGTAGAATTAAAATTTTTAAGTTTATTAAGGAGGTATCATAATCCCAGATTTCTACAAGACGCAGATTTATCTAAAATGTGATCTCGGACATACCCACACAAAGATTGCCTAACTCATGGAGATTTAAATCCAATAAATTACGTCAATCCCATATCAATCAAAGTGATGATCGATGAGTATTACAATCCTCACAATCATCGTCACTACGAATTCGTGCACCCTTTGCTAACATTATGAGATTGTGCAGGTCTAATATAGTTAACACCTAGACTTGTATCTCACCTGTGGTCATGTTTATTACATTTCTAGTGTACCGACGTGATCGTCCTTGAACTGTGTGACAAGTAATTGAACCATTAGATAGGTTCTCGTAGTCAAGATAAACTACTAAGACCATACTCACAGATTTATTGATTGGGTGTTAACTCCATACTTAAGCTACAAACTATTCAGTTGAACTATAACTGGAATTCCAATCTTCTTTAATCAGGTCAAACCCAACTCACTAGATTTCCTTCTAAGTTCATTTGACCGACATATATACCATATATTTAAGATAAATATAAGTCATTATCACAAATATGATTCTTATTTTGAAATAAACCTGACACATATTTATTGAAAAATTAACGTCATATATAGTTTTAAGAATGAAACTTTAAGAAAAGGGAGTCCCTAAAGAAGTATGTAAATAGACATTGGGAGGTGTTTAATGATATTATCAACTGCAATGATCAATTGGTCGTCTTTTCATTCAAGTTTATCCATATTCGGCCGAACAACTTATACCAGTCACTGACAAAAAAGTGAGCATCATCCATGGATGATCTCATATATCGTATTGAGAAGTACATCATACTGGTGGGAGAGATCCTTAATGTAAGAAATTATGTTGATCGACATACAAAGGCAAAAAAGAATGTAAAATAGAAGAAATGAGGAAAGGACAGGGTGCAATCGGCCCAAATAAGAAGTGGGATAAATAGGATGCCACCAAAAGTAAAACAAGGATGTCAAATTATGAGAATGATTAGTAGACATTTGATACCTTCTCCAGCAATCCAATTTACAAGATCTTACCGTAGATTAAGGATAATACTTACTAAAAGAAATCATCAAAGATAGTGAGTAATGACAATGAGAAGGATGTGAATCAATGGTTCACCTATCATCAGGATCATAGTCACAAGACAGAGAATTGTATTATGCTAAATATCAAATGGAGGATCTGGTCTAGGATGGTCACCTCAAGGAGTAAATTGACACAAAGAAGACTAATGTTTTCACCTTCAAGTATGGTGGACACCATCTATGGGTACACAGACCCTAGTAAAAATCTTCTTGAGCAAAATCAAAATTAAAATTGATGTCCATGAAGACTTCCAAGTTGAGGTTTCCAATCCCACCCTTAGTAAAAAAGATTACAATGAGATTGACTTTGATCGGGTTATCATGTTCTTTGATGAGGATTAGAGTCAACCTGCCTCATGAGGACACTTCAATCCTTATCTCGAGGCTCGCTAACTATAATTTGAATAGGATTCCAGTGGATTAAGAAATATCCATAAATATCATACACGTAGACTTGCATTACAAGCTTGGATATAACATTCACGACTTGGATAATAAGGACGGGCCTCTAATAAACTTAAAAGGTAATGTGGAGAACCTTTAGGGAAAGATCAAGCTTTCAGTTAAAGTTGGTTGCACACCATGAGGGTTGTGTGATCTTCACTTCACTAGAAGCTGAAGTTCATAACTGATCAGGGCATAATGAAATGAGGGTAACTAGGAAGCAACAAAGAGTTATTTCGTTATCACCATCGAGTAAAAGAAGTCTCCGTCGAAGAAGGAATTATAGGAAGTTTACTTTGAGGCCAATCAATCCAAGTAGTATCAAAAGGGTGAGCGATAAGTGGTTGAAGAAAACAGAGTGGACCCTATCTATTGAGTAATGAAGGAATTATGAATAATTCCTCTATATCCATAGCAACCAGATGATTAATTCTACATAGGCTTGGTATTCCAAAAATAAGAAGCTAATTAGGGTTATAGAGGGATACCCACTTCGTTGCCCATTGACATGACTGAAAATGTGTCTCTAGTGCATGCTTAATTCGATTCAAGTGCAAACCGAACTTGTAAGCAATAAACTCGATAAGACAAGGTCGAATCCTCAGGAAAATAGGACGAATGCTCGTGACAACGATAAGTAAGATGACTAACCCTAAACTGACTCGAAGAAAGAACGAAAAAGATGATGATTTGGAGATTTATTTCTTCTAACTAAATGCAAAATAAATTAAACTTACTAACTAAATTACGTGAGCAGAATTAAAACTAATGGAATTGATTAAATATGAATAACGAAAAACAGGTTGGAATACACTCCCCGAACCTTAGTATGTTTACCGGATACAAAACTAGTTGTGAATAAGATAGTTGATTAAATCCATTCTTTATTAATCTCAAGCCTTACATATATGACGGTACTAGCCCGCATCATACATAATCAATAATAGAAATAAAGATGTGTCGATATAGCTGACACGCGCGTCGCATTCTTAAACACCCTGTTACCTAAGGCAAACGAGGTTAAAAGCCTACGACACTATGATCACTATACAACACGATTCAATCATTATTTAATTCAAAGGACTAATTTTCTATTCGTGCAAACCACATCGGGTTGGGTTCATGCATACCCTTAAAAATCTAGCCTAACATGGTGCAATTAATTAAAATGATATTTTCTACTATGCATGAAATTAAAACCATCATGAAATCAAACTTAGAAGAAAAACAGAATATATGAACTATTGGAGATAAGCAAACCATGCACTAATTAATGAATTCCAACAATAAATAAGAAGAAGAAACAAACTTTAATGCAGAAATCTGAAATTCAAAATCAATAAGTTGTAACTTTAAGCTCCTAGGGTTCTTGACTACTTTCTCTCTCTAAAACTATGCTAAAAGGAACTCTCCAAGAACTCTCTGAAGTTTGGGAATACATTGGAATAAAAAGACTATGTTTTCACAAGAATTTGATCCATGCACAACTCTAATTTTGGAAGAAGATAATTCTAAATTTTGACAGCCGAACCTATCCGATCCAAAGATATCGGTTCGGTTTGACTTTTATAGAAATATTTTGCACTACCGGACTGGTTCATTTTTCAACATCATTGGTTCAGTTTTAAATTTACAGAAATATTGACAAGCACCAAACTGGTTCATTTTCCTCTTTATCATTTTCCTCTTTTGCTAGCAAGCGATTGCAATTATCATATGCAATAAGCCTTTAAATCGCTATGTTACCCTAGTAGGATGAGTGGTGTGTCGTGAGGGTTTGCAGTGAATACACCCACAAATTTCGATTTCGACTCACAAGAAATATTCAAAATACTTAAAAATTGTACAATTTAAATTTTTTTAAAAATAGTCACCGTAAATTCATATTCACAAGTCTCAATTCGTAGTCTGTGTGTGCGAAGCCAAAAATTTAATCGCTAATTTCCAACGATTGATCATTACGTTACTTTCCGAAAATTCTCTTTGATTCAATTTCTAACGAGATACTCTTACAAATGCATCACTCGAAATGTGTCTATTTTCTCTCGATGTGCGCAATTTAAAGAGTAAATGTAAAGGAACACAAATTCACACACACAAATTTGAATGATAAAAATTTTATGGTGAAAAGACCTCATCAGCGGAATACGGTCATTAGAAAACGGTAACATTGCCTCTTATTGACACCAATTAATCTCTCTTATTATCTTTTCGTGTCTTAGCTCTCCACCCGGTAGTTAATTTTCAAATTCGGACTCGGTTAGATCTTTTCCAAATTATAAGGTGTATTGGGTCAAAATTGGGGATGGCTAGGAATTTTCGAGTTGGAAAATTTTGCTTATGATGTCCGTTAGTGCTTTTTCGAGATTTTTCTCTTTTTTTCTTCGCATTTTTGTTTTATTGCTATTTTTTAGCTTTATTCTATTATTTTTTTTCTTGCCCCTTTTTATTGCACCTATTGGACTTTATTGATGAAATTTCCAGTTTTCACAACTCCGGGCTAATTGAGTTTTTTGGGTTACCAAATGAAAGAAATTTTTTTAATAGGCTCAATTGGGTTAGAGAAAGGGAAAACATTTCATAACTTTTTATGGCTAATATTTTTGGGTAACAAACGATGGCCAACTTCGTTGTTCGAAATACTCATTAATTTACCATGTGCGTCTCGAGATTAATTTAGTTTAGAGATATGTTAGCGCGCTTTGAGAGACAACATCTCACACGTTTCTTGTAACCGTTCAAAACAAAGGTATAGAGATCATCAACGACTTATTTAAATGTTGAATTGAACTTTGAGTTAACCATTAACTCGGATTGATTTAAAAACTGGCAAAAAGTGATAAGCTCAAAATCTCACTGGTTTGATTAATCTTCACACTTATTCATAAAGTCGTCAATTTTCTTTCAATTTCCATCTTTGGTCAATTTTGGCTTTGTGCATTTGAAATTTTACAAATTTGAGACTTTAAACAAAATTTTGGTGACATTTTTGAAAAAATTGAATTCTAATTTTTATTTATTTTGAAGAAAAATATTTTTGGCCTTTTCAGATTTTTTCAATTTTTTTGGAAAATTTTGAAATTTTCTAATTTTTTTTACGTTTTCGGGCATTTTGAACTTTGTGAAATCTTGAAGCACATACGTACCCCCCTAACTTAGAATTTTGCAAAGTCCCTATGCAAAAGGACTAAAATCTAAAATAAATAAAGAGCGCATAAAAATTATGCAAAGGACAAAACACAACTTTGTATTAATAACAATCACGTACAAGAAATGAAAGGATAGAAATTAAACAGTTCTTCATCACCACAAATAATTACAAGCAGTTAAGTACCAAAAATTTGAAGAACTACATAATACAAATAACCATACAAATAACGGGCTACTGAGGGGGTGGGTTTGACGAGCCAGGGGCAGTCGGGTCATATGGGTCATAAAAGTATGTCGGCGGTGGCACACCCATATGAAGGCGATAAAGTTCAGCTTGGAGGCGATGCATCATGCTGGTATCGCATTGGTACGCTTGATGGTCCACTTGGCGGATGGCTCGGTATTCATTGATGAACCCGTTAAAGAACATTTCCAGTGCAGAGATGCGATGATCGAGCTCCGCACCCGTCAGGTCATGATCTGAATCAGCCTCTTCATCATATTCTTCGTCCGAGCCCTCGGCCATCCCAACGTCCTCTTCTTCCTCCTCCTTTTCTAAACATGGACTCTTTCGCTTTCGATTTTTCGAACACTCCCGCAATTATTCCTAAAAATGAACTCCCTCGAAGCTCTTTGTGCCCTCTCGAACCGTGTGTTTGAACTCCTATCCTCTCATAACTTGAACCTACGGACTCCTAACGATCCTACCTAACTCTAACTAATATACAAAAGAATTACCCCATGCGCGTCGGGGGTGAAACGACAACTCACAATCTTAAAAACTCATCCGACCCCACTCGTGGGGTCCGATACTCGCCTTGTTTCTCCTGTCCTAGTATCGTAAACCAGTAATCGAAACAAGTTGGGACCCTTCCCAACGGTGAAAGAGTCACCTTGATATTTATGATATGCGTCCTGAATGGGATTCTTAAGGTGCCCAATAGAATTGCAACTCACTTGTCACGTCTCGGAGTGTTCCTCTCGGTCGAAATTCGAGGGACATGTTAGACCTTGATTTCTCTCGAGTTCGGGTGATATACCCCAAGTGAGACCTCGGCTAAGAGACATCAACCTCGGCCGAGGTCATGGCCGACACTGGACAGGTCTTGGACACGCGATATCAGCCCTCGGCCATAGCAAGGTCGGCCCAGGCCGACACTACCACTAGCCTCTCCAAAGGACCTTGCACGCATCATAAGGGTCGGCAGCACTCTCATTCATCTGGGAAAGGCAACCTCGGCCAGATGTAGGTCGAGCTCATAAAAATCCCTAGTAACCCATCATGGTATCAGCTCAACCTCGGCTCAGGCCAACCCCAACACACTGACTCGGCTGAGGGCAGGCAGAGACCCACTATGGCACATCTCAGATTGAGCAAATACCAAGCCTTTACAAACTCGGCCTCTCCTAGGCCGAGATCATGCACCAATATGGCAGCCGAGCATCTGTTGACATTTGGATAAGGACACGTGGGCACAAATCAGTTGTTACAAGATTATTCTCCACACGTGGGGAGAATATTTCATCATCATTCTTTCATGTGCCAGTGACAAGTGGCTCTCCCCTATGGTGAGGCTAACACACACATGCATATTACATGCATGGGGGGTACACTATACCCCCAAGGCACTACATATAGAGATCATCCTCAACCTTACAAAGGATCTAAGATCGGTAACCCTAGATAAAAACTCTGTCTAAATATACAGTAGTGAGAGAAAGCTTGAGGGATTGTATCCGTGGCCATTAGTGCCTTATTACAGTGTGGTTATACACACACACACAGTGGACGTAGGCCAATTTAGGCTGAACCACTTACATAGCTGTGTTCATCCTCTTCTCCTCACCTCAATCTCATCTATTTAGTGTACTCTTGTGCTGCCATTGTTGTTATCAGCTTGAGCTTGCAAACACCTTGATTTCTCTCGAGTTCGAGAATGCTTGGGTTGGGCTCTAAGTCAGAAGAGACTTGAGTCTTGTACTTTATTACATTCTAAGGCTCTAGTGGGACGAGTGGATGGTTACGAATATGAATCTCAATTATTTGATTCTTTTCACTCTCGTCGACGTGATTACATGATTCCAATTGAGATTGGACGTCAACAATGAAGTTCTTATCCACCAGACCGATTTTTCTCTCAACCTTTTCTAGGTTAATGTCATCTCTCACTTGCTCAATCTTCAACTCCTCTTTCTCATATTTAACTATGTGATGTCTCTCGCTCACCACATTTGTCACTACATATTTTTCTTTTTTGGTCTCTAGCTCTATGTCTGAATTATCGCTCTCACTTGCCTTAACCTGTCATACTCGTAGTAAATTTCTTGCATGATTCCTCTCGGTCTCATGTCCTACGACTTCCATAAGACCCGTCTCTCTTGACTCTCTCTCTTCACCTTCGAGCTTGGTGTTGTTAAAGATATTTATCTCAAGGCTCATGTTCTCGAACGTTAGTTGTATTCTCCTATTTTGAGTATTAATAAGTGCATTAGCCATAGCTAAGAATGGGCGGCCAAGGATGATAGGAACATGATTGCTCGGGAGAACATATGGATCTTTATCCCAAATGACAAAATCCACTGGGAAGTAGAAAGTGTCAATTTAGGCGATCAAATCTTCAATAATTCCCCGAGGCATCTTCACAGAGCGATCCGCGAGTTGGAAATTCATATTCGTGGGCTTGAGATCCCCCAACTCTAGTTGTTTATAGATGAAATAGGGTAGAATGTTAATACTGGACCCTAAATCTATTAGCGTTCTTTCAATTTGGTTCTTACCCATAATGCACGAAATGGTGGGTACATCCGGATTTTTTTATTTTAATGGAAGGTCACTCAACAATACCTATTTGACGTTCTGCATCAAAAACTTATTCTTCTTTACCTTTAGCCTACGTTTCATCATGAGCAATCCCTTAAAAAACTTAGCGTATGCGAGAATTTTCTTAATAGTCTTGAGAAAAGGAAATTGATCTTTACTTGCTTAAGAACATCCAAATTGTCATCACGGGAGGTCCCTTTTTGAGATGGAACCAATCGTTGAGGAAACGGCGTTGTAGTGTGTGGTTTCACTATGACCTTGGGCCCACTAGTGTTGTCTTCATCATCACTCTCATCTAAGGGGTCATCTTCGACCTCTTTCATGTCGGGTGACACCTCCTTGTCTTTTGGTTCCTCGTGTGAGGGATGTGATAAATCAATAACTCTCCCACTACGTTGAGTGGTCATTGCACTACATTGCTCAGGATGCTCATGGGATGTAGTGCTAACACTAGATTGACCTTGTGGAGGTCTTTGGCCTTGGGCAGGAAACTTACCTGTCTCTTGGATACTCAGGGATGCTTGCAACTTAGAGATATTCATGTCGGTGAACATGCGATCATACTTAACATTGGTTACATTTTGGAATTGGATGAATTGATTTAAAGTATCCTCGAGATTTCTCCGTGGCGGGGTGATATACGGTGCGGGAGGTGGTACTTTCATATGTGCTTGCATAGGTGGGGCTTATTGAAAATGAGGAGGTAGAGGTGGGGCAACGTGTGAATTAGGATTCATAGTAGCGTGTTGTTGCCCATAACTGAACCCAAGATAGTTCTTCCACTAAGGGTTGTATGAATTCCCGTGAGGGGCATTAAAATTACCCTTAAAATCTCTTACCGCATTCACTTTCTCTTAAAGCATGACTTTGTAGGCGGGCATCATCGGGCATTCCTTTGTTTAATGTCCCACCTCATAAATAGCACACAACTTTTCTCTTCATTGAATGGAACTGGGGGTTTCTCTTGACCGTGATTCGAGTATGTCTTCCAATTTTCACTCAAATCGAAGGTTCCATGCAGCGTCCTTATTCACGTGGTAAAGACTAGGAGCGATGGGCGGTTGTCGAACCTAATTTTGGGTATTAGGATCAAATGTGTCCCATGCTTGGGTAGTCTCGGCGACGAACTTGAGATGGGCCTCGGCATCATTCGCATCTAACTCCCAAAATGGTCTTTGACACATAGTTTGAACGAGTTGTTTAGACGCTATAGTTAGCCCTTGATGAAAGAAAGAAATAAGGTGATGCTTCTCAAATCCATGATGTGGGCAAGCGTTAACTAACTCTTGGAAGCATTCCCAACACCGATCAACTGACTCATTATCTTGTTATCGGAATGCTTGAATCTGAGCCTTAATGGAGTTGGTTCTATGTTGGCGAAAGAATTTTAAAAGAAACTTGGATTGCATATCCTTCCATGATGTAATTGAGTTCGACGATAAAGACCAAAGCCAGGTCTTAGCGTTATCCTTTAAGGAAAAAGGAAAATGTTTTAGGCGAACGACGTCTTGCGTGCAAGCTTGATCACTAAGCTTGTCGCATGCCTTTTCGAACTCACGGATGTGGAGGTATGGTTTCTCCGAATCCATGCCGTGAAACGTGTGAAGAATTTGTATCATTCCATTACAAAAGTGGAACTGTCCTTCATTATATGGAAGTAGAATGCACCCAGGAGTGACAGTTCGCTCGGGATATAAGAGTTCTTTCATGGGACGATACAGTAGGTCTCCCTCATCCGTACCAAAACTAGTGTTATCTAACATGTCTCTCTCTCTTAGTGACTCGAAATCCTCACTCAGTGTCCTAGAAATGTGACTCGTAATGAAATTTGGAGGTGTAGGAGGTGGAACCCAGAACTGAGGTGCGTTGGGAGTGTGTGGGCTATCAGGATCGCACTCAACTATTGGATTCTCGCGAATGCGTGTGGGAATAGATTGAGGGTTTTGTTGCAGATTTTGCATGAAAGCGCTATGAGAGAGGTTATAAATTTTTTGTTTTTTTCAATTTTTTCAATTTTTTGAATTTTTTATTTTATGATTTTTTTGGCTTTTTAAAAATTTGGAATCAATTTTGGATTAAACCAACCTAATCTAAAAGTCCACCAAAATCCCCGACAACGGGACCAAAAACTTGATGCGACTGAAATGTGTCTCTAGTGCGCGCTTATATTGGTTCAAGTGGAAACCGAACGTGTAAGTAATAAACCCGGTAAGACGGGGTCGAATCTTCAGGGAAATAGGACGAATACTCGTAACGACTATATGTAAGATGAATAAACCTAAATTGACTCGAATAAAGAACGAAAAAGATGATGATTTGGAGATTGATTTCTTCTAACTAAATGCAAACTAAATTAAACTTACTAACTAAATTATGTGAGCAGGATTAAAACTACTGGAATTGATTAAATATGAATGATGAAAAATAGGTTGGAATACACTCCCCCAAACCCTAGTATGTTTACCGGATACAAAACTAGTTGTGAATTAGATAATTGGTTAAACCCACTCTTTATTAATCTCAAGAATTACATATATGAAGGTACTAGCCCACATCATACATAATTAAGAGTAGAAATAAAGCGGTGTCGAAATCGCTGACACACGTGTCGCACTCTTAAACACCCCGGTTACCTAGGGCAAGCGAGGTTAAAAGTCCTACGACGGTTGTGATAACTACATAACATGATTTAATCATTATTTAATTCAAATAACTAATTTTCTATTCGTGAAAACCACACCGGGTTGGGTTCATGCATCCCAACCCTTAAAAACTAGCCTGACATGGTGTAATTAATTAAATTGATGTTTTCTACCGTGCATGAAATTGAAACTTAGAAGAAAAAGAGAATCTATGAACTATTGGATATAAACAAACCATGCACTAATTAATGAATTCAAACAAAAAAGAAGAAGAAACAAACTTTAAAATAGAAATTTGAAATTGAAAATCAATAAGTTGTAACTTTGAGCTCCTAGGGTTCTTGACTACTTTTTCTCTCTAAAATTATGCTAAAAGGAACTCTCCAAGAACTATCTTAAGTCTAGGAATACGTTGGAATAAAAAGACTACGTCTTTACAAGAATTTTATCATACACAACTCTAATTTTGGACGAAGATAATTCTGAATTTCGACAGCCGAACCGATCTGGTCCAGAGATATCGATTCGGTTCACCTTGCCTTTTATAGAAAGATTTTGCACTACCGGACCGGTTCATTTTTCAGCATCATCGGTTCGGTTATACATTTACAAAAATATTGACAAGCACTAAACCAGTTCATTTTCTTCTTTATCGGTTCGGTTTGGTTTATCCAGAACATTCGTCTTCCTTATGATTTTCTCTCATTTTTGAAGCTTCATAACTTGTGATCTGGGGCTCGAATTTGGATGTCGTTTCTTCCTATGTGCTCGTAGAATCGAGGTCTTCAACTTTTTTTTAGGCTTCTCGTCTAAATTCTAGACGAAAAATTATTCTTTTGCCTTTTGCCTTTTCTTCTTTTCTCTTCGTTCTTTCTTCCGATTTCTTTCTTTCTTCACATGCACAAAATACATGTAAGAACGATGAAAAATACACAAAACTCAGCGTACTCGTTAGAAAATGTCAATAGCAACGAAATGAGATAAATCAACTCGAATTACATTGCACGGAATGTTAAAAGACTCTAAATTACGGGGATAAATACGAAGAATTTATGCCTAACCACCCACAAGCAGGCCTATTAGGGCGAGGGGGATTAAAGATGAGAGGTTCCATCACGAGTGGCACCAACCTCCCCAAACTCCAATGTAATCCAAAACCGAAGTTTGGGCGAGAGGGTCCACCATAAGTGGACCCATTTCTAAAATGACCCAAAATATAAGCTTGGGCAAGAGGGTTCCCTAAGAGTGGCACTATCCCCTAGATGATCCAAAATAAGGGTTTGGACGAAAGGGTCCGCCACGAGTGGCTACATCCCCTAGATGATCCGAAACAGTTACTTGGGCGAGAGGGTCCACTATGAAGGCCTCAATACTTTAAATGAGCCAAGACAGAATATTGACACAAAGTCTTATAATGAGCAGCCATTGGTCAAATAAAAATGGTGAGGGGCTGCTCAACGAGAAACCCCAAGACAAAAGATAAAAGGCTCGAGCAGACCCAAAAGTTTGAGGGGATCTTCACCTGTATGACGTGATAAATAGTTACTAACATTATTATTTTTCTTGCACAGGTAGCCTTGATTGAGTAAGCAGGGCTCGAGCAAGCTAGTTAGGATCTCCTAGGAGTTTTGGATTGGTGGTTGAGAGATAAGGTCTGTTGTACAAAGCTAAAGCCTAACTATTTGACATTTTAGGATAAAGAAAATATTACTAGAGAGATCTTAGGGGTCACTCAAGAACTCACATAGCCCACGCTTAGAATAAATGAGTGAGTGGCCAAGAGGCTTCTCACAGAATTTTTTTTAAACGATCATTGGTGAGTATCCCTCAAGGCCACTCGTAAGTTTTTTACAAAAGTTTGTACATCAAGTTATCATTTGAAAAGATATTTACCAAATCACATATTCGACAGTATTAACTGACATATTTGCTTTTTGACTTTGGTATGCACCAGGTTTCTCCTGTCAGAGGTTGGAGGCGACTAACAGACAAACAAAGACAAAAGGTACATTGCAGAACTTGTCTCTAGGAATGTCTTATTTTAATGCCTAAACAACCCTAGTATCTACCTATAAATGGGATCCTTGGGTAAGGCCAAGACAATATAGAAAACTCAAGTTAGCACTGTTACTCTATCAAAATCATAGTAGAAAATATTTTCTCCCTGCTCTCTCTTGAGCGTCAAAGTGCTTGTCTCTTCACCCCCTTTATAACCATAACTTTTAGGAGATCTCCCTCCCTTTTAGACATTATCATTGTTATAAAAGTTGTTACTCATTACTCTCTTTTCAGGAAGAAATTTATAGGGAAGATCCATTATTACCAGAAGTAGAAGGTTTACTCTCATAGCTGCTCTTGAAGCTTTGAAGGCCTTGAAGACAGCATCCATTGGAGTGGGTCATGTCTCAACCGTTTTAATTCTTCATAGACCCCAATACAACCACCCTCATATATTTGGTGACTACGTTGGGGAGGTATTATCATTTTGATGGATAAAGAAGGACATAATGTTTCAAAGAAGCTAGTGTTTAAAGACACTCCAGCCAGTAATGGAGTTTAAAGTGACCAGACGACCCAATAGGAGGTTGTAGTGATCGATGTGAGGATACTTTATCTTCAAGGAGGTAGGCTAGTGCAACAACAACCATATTGTTAGCAAGGTTAAACTTGATGAGTATGAGTAGAACAATATTGACTAAGCAAGTTTAAGCTAAACTTGTATGACACTTGTACTGGCCCCTGTTAGAGGGGCAAAGGTAGTAGCGGCCGTAGAGATGGCTCCGTCGCGAAAGGTGGTAGCAGAGAATATAGCAACGCCGGTGAGTTCACTGACAAAAAAGAAAGTTATCTTGGAGGAGTCCCCCAACAAAGTCGTTACTATAGGGGAAGTGAAGAAGCTGCTCTCCTCTAAAAGGGAATCCTCTCAGATGTATGAGGAATTTCAGAATCCTTACCTAGAAAGCATCAATGAGAAGCCATATCCATAGGGATACGTTCCTCTTAAGTTCATCAAATTCAATGGAAAGTGTGAGAACCTTAAGGAGCACGTGAAATGGTTTGTAGAGTACTTAGGTGTGCACGAAAATGACAAGGAGTTAAAGTTTCCAGAGTTCTCCAAGACTCTCATAGGAAAAGCGTACACACGGTATTCCTACCTAGCACCGAACAACATTCCAAACTGCAAGGAGATGCATAAGAAGTTCTTCTAAAAGTTTTTCTTAGCTAAAGACGAGTTCTCGTTGAGGCACCTCGCACAAGAGGTATAGAAACCTGGTGAAGTATTGATGCAATACATCAAATTCTTTCGAGAAAGGGCTCTGGAAGTCCATGAGGATGTCGCAGAAGCAAGGCTATTGCAAATATGTGTTGAGGGGATGCTAGAGGGATATAAAATCCCTTTGGTTAATGAGACTAGAGATGAAACTTTTAGGGAGTTCACGCTAACATCTAGTAACATCACGTTGATTATCAAACCCCGATCAAAGAGTTGGAGGATACAAGTGGCCCTGACAGTATGAAGATTTTAAGTCTCCAAAAGACAAGTCGTGAACTAGGTGGATGAAAACTCAAAAGGAAAGAAGGGTGGGCAAGGATTCAAAGGTGACAACTCGACATGTAAAGAAGTTTGGAGATGAGATTCCACTATCGTTGCTTTATGGTATGGCAGAAGCCATGGATTTTTACCGCACCTTAGTGCGAGAAGGGGTAACTAGTTCCACTCATTCTAATGGGAAAATACCATCAGTAGCAGATAAGGCAGACACAAAACTTTATGAACTCCACCAAAGGATCTACCATGCGATTAAAGATTACTTTTATTTACGAAGGATCATTGACGTGCAGGTGGTCGGTGGCACTTTGTAAATACCTCCGGTAGATGTTAATGAGAACCCATTTCTCGCTCAAGGTGGTGGTATATGATGAGGAAGGAAATCAAGAGCCAAAGGATTGGTGGAGCAATGAGAAAATGTGTAAAGAATGGCTAGCCAGCCTAGCTAGAAAAGAGCAAGAAGTGGAGTAGGGTGAGCAAGTGAGCCCCTCATAAGGAAGGTAAGACGTGGGCATTGCCCTTAATGAGAAAGATACATCTAAAGCAGAGTATGTATGTAATGCACAAATATATGAAGTGGAGCTTGACTCAGGATGTGTAACCATAGTAAAAAGTCTGAAATTCAAGTGGTTTTTCGATCAAATTTTAGTGAAACGTGATACCCATGTGGTAATTACAAAGAGGATCCTATAGTTAGTTCAATTGTGAGGGGATTCTTCTCTAAATTGGCAGAGCCCCATAGGAAGGTTGATTAATAGGTACAGTTGTGAGGTGGTCTTCTCAGAAGCTGATAGGCAAGTGACTTATTTTCACAATCATACTTTGTATTTGACAACTTTATAATGGAATCAGTTTCCATAGAGCACTCATGGATGGATGAACATCCTTAATATCATGCTTATTAGCACGTTGTATGAGACACGCATATCTTAGGAGAACATAGTGCCGGTCTCGTTGGTGATTTCTGGTTTTGATAGTGCAGGAATGCAATCGCTAGGCTATGTGAATTTGGGAATTATATTAGGAAATTTTACATCCTATATCAAATTTCATATCATCAATGCCAACACTAGTTACCAGCTCTTAATAGGGTGAGTGTGGATGCACATATGGGATAGTTCCGTCAATATTCCACCAGTGTGCAAAAGTAAATATTCGAGGAACAGAGATTGTGATAAAAGCAACACAATAGTCAGTTTTAGTGGAAGAAGCTCACTTAATGGATGCAACATTCTAGAGTTAGCTAGATGAAGAGAGACAAAACATATCCAGGGGTTTGGAAGTCCATCGTGTAACTGGAGAAAGTGATCAACTCAAAAAGTCTGTGCATGAAAGATTGAGTCAACGAGTGACAGATTGGGTCAGCGAGTGACCCTTTCAGATGAAAAGTTGAAAGGAAAGAGAAAGCTTCAAGTTAAGAGTAGGCCTCCTCGAACCTATAAAAAAGTTATGTTACCCTACGAAAAAGTTTTCTACCATTTATAACTATTCGTGGGGACAACATTTTGGGATTAAAGCGCTGATTCGGCATTAAAATTCTTTGTGGTGGATGCGTCCAACATTATTGAACATATAGAGGAGCCTGAAGACGCACCCGAGTTCATGGAGGATGGGATATGGGAATAGCTCCAATAATTAGATGAGATAAACTTGGGAGTAGAAAGGGGAGACGAGAGACCATTTTTCATCTCTAAGGGTTTGAATCCCAAAAAAAGGGAAGAGATTGTTAACCTGTTCAAAGAGCTCACATATATATTCACATGGAAATATACCTATATGCCTGGGATAGACCCAGAAGTAAGCTCCCATAAGTTGAACATTCTCCCAAATGCCCTACTAGTGAGGCAAGCCACTCACACCTACAAAGTTGAGTTGGACCTCAAAATCAAAGCATAAGTTGAGAAGCCATTGGTAGCAGGATTTATCAAGTTAATTCAGCATCCCATATGGCTTTCAAGAATTGTACCGGTAGCCAAAAAAGACAAGATACAAAGAAGGATCTGTGTAGACTTCAAAGACTTAAATTGGTCCTGTCCAAAATATGAATTCCCGCTGCTAAACACGGAGAGTTTGGTGGATGCCACTGCGGGACACAAAATGTAAAACTTCATGGAAGGGTATGATAGTTACGACCAAATCAAAATGGATCCAACTGAAATTGAGAAAAATTCTTTTCGAACACCCTTGGGGAAGTTCCACTACACAGTCATACCGTTTGGGCTGAAGAACGCAGGCGCCACTTATCTACGTACAATGATGTCCATATTTCATGACTTGTTTCATGATATACTGGAATTCTATGTAGATGATCTAGTTGTGAAATCCATAAAGGAAAATAAGCATATTCAATATCTGAGACGGGTTTTTGAAAGGTGCCATAAATATAAGATGAAGATGAATCCGTCTAAATGTGCCTTTGGGGTAATAACGGGGAAAGGTTTGGGTTTTGTAGTAAACAGACAAGGGGTGAAATTTGATGAAAAAAAGAAGAAAGTCATCCTGATGATGCCACCGCTAAAAAGTCAAAGACAACTCAAAAGCTTCTTGGGAAGGGTTTCCTATCTGAGAAGATTCATACCAGCTTTGGCGGAGGTGACTCACACTTTTACCCCGTTGATGAAAGAGAAGGCCAAATGGATTTGGGGGGAAGGATAAAAGAAATCTCTCGATAAGATAAAGGAGATATTGACTTCCCCCTCAATGACGGTACTACCAGAAGTAGGTTCACCATTGCTGCTCTACTTGACCTAAAAAAAGATCTATAGGAGCCTTGCTTTCTCAAGAGAAGTCAGGAGTTGAGAGGCATGTGTATTACCTGCCACGGGTGATTTAAAATATTGAGTCCAGATATACCAGCATAGAGAGGCTTTGTCTTCCCTTAGTTTATTAGCGCAGAAGCTGAGACACTACCTGCTTGCTTTCATAGTTCACATCATCACCAAGTGTGATCCTATCACATACCTCTAGGCGCGAATAGTCCCTATAGGGAGAGAAGCAAGGTGGTTTTTAATATTATCTAAATATGATTTGAAATGTGCGGTCCTAAAGGCCACCAAGAGACAAGCCGTAGAAGATTTGTTAGCCCACTTCCCAAGTATAAACTTCGAGCCTCCTAGCGAGGATTTCCAGCAAGAATTTTAAAGCCTATCTAGCAGAAGAAATGGAGGAGTAGAAGATGGAGTTTGACGGCCCTTGTGACCAAAGGACAGGTGGGGCTGGTATTATCTTCTCAAACGGAAAGGAGAAGGTTACTCTATCTTTTAAGTTGGATTTTAAGTGCACAAATAATGAAGTGGAGTATAAGGACCTCATCCTGGGAGTTCTAGAGGTATTGATAATAGGAATCAAAGTGTTATGCATACAGGGAGACTCTAACTTGGTGGTAAAACAAGTTAATGGAGAGTTTACCCTCAAGCATACTAACCTAGACCCATACAGATAAATTATTCAAAGATTACTCAGCTAGTTCCTAAATGTGATAAATAAGAGACATGCTCGGATGATGAACAGGAACCCAGATGCATTGGCCACAATAGCTCAGAAGTTAAAGATAGAAGAGCAGGAAGCTACCATCACAGTGCGACAAACAAAAGTGCCAACCACGATGAAGTCATTATTACCAAGTGAGGTTCTAGAAGGCTAGAGGTGTCTTATAGTGAAATAACTGGAAATGAGAGAAGGAAACATGAAGATGTTAGAGTTAGTGAATTATCACCTGCTATAGGGAATGATCTACTTTAAGATCTCGAGGGTGTCCTGTGAAGGTCTGTAGGGGATGAAGAAGCTAAAGAAAGGTTAGAGAGTCATTATGGGGATACTGACATTCCCTTTTATCGATGGTTGCAGCAGGGGGATACTATTAGCCCACTGTGAGCATGGAGGCTGCTCGCTTGCAACAAAGCTTCTTAATGTGACAAACTCAATTTGACCAGTCTGCTGAAGGTAACTTTGCAAAAAACTTTAAAGATTGGAGACAACCCTACATAGCCTACCTCAAAGATGGAAAGCTTCCAGTTGAGAGGACAGATGAAATTTACTTAAAGAAGAGAGTATCCCGTTTCTATTTGGTAGATGGAGAGCTCTATAGAAAAGGCTATAACGAGAGGGCGCTGAGATGTGGATCAAAGGGGAATGTAAAGAAAGTGTTGAAGGAGGCTCATGTGCCTTCTCACATGGGAGGTGCTAAGTTATATGATCAATGAATGACGTTGGGGTATTATTGTCTAACGATGGAGGGTGATTCTATCCACTTTGTGAAAAAGCACATGGCATGCCAAATACATGAAAACATGGTCCATGCCCCCTTTATAAGGTTACAAAGTCTAGGAACCCCTACCCCTTCCACACTTGGGCATTATGATTGTAGGTAAGAACAGTCCCGCCTCTCATGGAAAAGCCTTCATCCTAGTTGGTATTGAATTGTATACCAAGTGGGCAGAAGCTATTCCTTTGAGGAGGGTGACTGCTCAGGTGGTGACCTAATTTACAAGGGAATATAATATGCAGATTTGGTGTTCCAGAGGTTATCCTTACAGATAACGGGAAACAGTTATTATACAAGGAGATGGGGCTCCTAACAAACAAATACAAGATCTTTTATAACAGTTCAACTATCTTCTATCCAAAAGGGAATGGTTAGGCAAAGGATAAAAATATGACACTGATCGATATCTTGAAAAAAATGCTAGAGGACATGCCGAGGGCTTGGGATGGAAAGATGCTAGCGGTATTATGGGCCTACTGAAACTCAAAGAGAAAGCCAACATGGTTTACTCCTTTCTCACTGGTCTACGGGACGAAAGTCGTCCTATCGATAGAATTGGAAGTACCCTCATCTAGAGTGGCTCTGAGTAATGGTCTCATACCATATCACAGGCACGTAAAGTTATAGGCCCTGTATGAGCATTAAGATAAGGCCAAAGAAAATTTCAAAGTCTATACCTAACAATTACCTAGAGCTTATGATAATTTGGTTAAGCCTAGAGAGTTTTAAGTCGGGTACTTGGTCTTACGAGCATCCACTCGCCACTTAAGGAGCATGTCTACTTCCAAGTTCAAGCCAAACTGGGAAGGCCCCTTTGTGGTACAAGGATTGGGGAATTCAGGCTACCGCTAGATATCTGAAATCGAGATCGAGTGTCTTCAGTCTATCAATTGTAAGTGGCTGAAAAAATATTATTCCTGACTCTTTATAAGTTCTCTTCTTTTAGTAATTTTAAAAAGTTTGCTCTAGCACGTATACTCTTTTTTTGTAAAGGAAACTTTTAGAACAATTTATGTAAACAACATAGATATAGAAGTGAATGAATATCAACTATTTTGACCAGTGACACTTGAATGTTTTTTTCCTTTAGTTATCTGCATTTGTTGCTAATCGATTATGAGTACCCATTTACTAGCAAGTTATGAAGTGGGTACATCGAGAATAATCAATTTATCATTTCTTCTTAAATACGAAAGAAAATGATATATATATATATATATATATATATATATATATATATATATATATATATATATATATATATATATATATATTAGTAGTTAAAACAACTTTTAACCCTTAAAGTTTACGAGAGGCCTAGAGCATAAGGAACTTTGCTCATTATACTTGGGGGTATACCCATACCAAAGGTAAAGTATAGTGAGCATAGTCCCTCTGGAAATAATAGTTTTAATACTCCTTAGGTTAAGGGGAAGTTTTAAGAACAGTGACTGATTCTTTATTTTATTCTCGGAACAAGTTTAGAAAAATGAAGTGATGTCTTTGCTTATATTCTACAAGTTATTTTCTTGATTATTTCAGAATATGGAGAGAGAGAGTTTATCCCTCCTCTAAGTTATTTTTCCTAAAAGTAAAAAGGTTCCACATGAAATATGAAACAAATACCCCGCAGACCTAGGGGAAATTCTAAAAGCTTAATTTTGCCAATATTTTGTGCAATTACTCCCACAGAAAAAGGAGCAACTCACTGCAAACATATGTCAAAAATAGCACAATGACAAGAACGAAAATAAACAAATGGAAGTAAAATTTTTGTTTTCATTAATATGAAATAGTCTTTACATATACAAGAAAAAATAAAGAATACATCGAGAGACAAAGCCTACAACTAAAAAAAATATCAGCTAGATAAAACGAAGAAGAGATCCATCCGCGAGTGCATATCAGTGTAAGAAGGATCTGCCTCTTGAATATACTGCTCCTCCATTCTAGCCAACTTGGCCTCATCATCAAAGTCTCCATCCTCAAGCGTAGCCAACTTGGCCTCGATCAACTGAATCTAGTCACGAATTCAAACGGCCTCAGCCTGGTGCTACTGAGCTCTAAACTTCTTAGACATATGTAGCCCCATCAACTTTTGAAAATGAATGCTCAATAAGCGACGAACTGCCGTCTCAAGCCAATCTTGCTGGAAATGATAGAACCTTTGAATATCATAGAGAACTTGCAGAAATAATGAAGTCCTCACACTAGTCACTTCGGTTGGAGGGGTAGTCAGAAAATCATGAATATGGCTATCATGAATAAGGATGTTAATATTAAGAACGCTTCATGATATCAAAAAACACTAAGGAATACCTCTGCAAATAGGGTAAAAGAAGGTCCAGTAATAGAACTGCCTCCGAAGAAAGTGTGTAAGGACAAAATTTCCAATTGAGTCCATTTGTATGTATTTGACTTATTCCCGGAACAAAATATATTTGAGTCATAGATAGATTTTGATATTGTCATGATTCACGTAAAGTCTATGACGTGTTTGATTAGAAGACATAGCAGCCAAGCTTCAAAGATATACCATATTGTGGTTTACTGGTGCACATTTATCGTCTTCATTAAAATTGCATTCCGAGATACTCTCAGGTATGAACGCATTATGTTTATGGAGTTCAAAAAGAGTTTTAAAGGATGGAAATTTGTTTATAAAAGATTTTAAAATGTTTGAAATGATTTTAAATAGATTTATCTTCGTTTATTCAGAGATAATTACAGTTTAGAGTCGTATGAAAGCACATCTTGAGTTTTAGTGTTTTAAATGAAATGTGATGTCATTTGAATGGCATCTAATAGTCGTTAGAATGACTTGTGGATCTTATTAAAACGACATGCAAACTTAAGTCCCTGCAGTAGAAAAGAACTCATACGTTTTCTGAGGTTTTCAAAGTTAAAAACCATCCTTAGAGTTTATAAGGTCCGAGCTATCATATACTATTGATATAGAGATCTTTTTTGCTCCATTTGGGTTTGTTCATCCTTATTGAACAAAAGTTTCCATTAGGTTTTGCAGTGAAGACGTAGAGGAGTTTGTGTTTTGAATTGTAGACAGTTACCAAAGCTACATCGGTGGACACCGAGGCATTCGTGGACGCATGTGCTATGAATGAGTATCGTGGAAGGTTTTATGTGTGGGAACTATGGAGGAGAAATTAAAGTGAATAAGAGAATAAAGGCTTATGGGGATCGAGTCATTGTGTAAGTCTATCTATCTTTCTTTATGAACTCCGCATCATAGTGATTGTCTGGCTTGGGCCATTCGAGGTTTTTTCCTTTGTGGTTTCCTGGTACATCTGGCGTTTTGAACTTTACTTTATTTTATATTCTTTAATCTCCTATATGCATGTTTAGGATTAAACAAGATAAAATTTGACTTAATTGAAATTGGTTTAGAAACTTGGGGCGTGTTAAAATTTGGAAAAAGAATTTTCGAAAGAAAAATTATTTTTGACATCCTTAAAGCACATTTAAAAAAACGGGCCTACAAAGAGGAGGAGGCCTAGCAGGTGGAGTAGGAGATATAGTCATCTATTAGGCAAACAAATGTACAAATAAGCTAACAAGAGAAGTCATGAACTGATATATGAAGAAAATTAAAAGACAAGTATTTGAAAAGATAGGTGAGTACCTGCATAGTACGAGAGGTAACAAAAGACCCCCTCACTGAAGTGGGAACACAGTACAAAGCTGCAGAATAAACAAAGATGGAGAATATTAAAGGAAGTTGGCAGATAAAAATAGATTTGAGCCTTAAGGTTTTAAGAACAAACCTCCCGAGTGAGACTGAAGGAGGAAACAACTATGGAGTTCCTCTCGGGTAAGAAGGGAGATCGATGAACAGGAGCACGTGAAGATGAGGAGGTGGTACTCACCTCTGAAGGTCCACTCATCCCTATGAAATCAGCCTATCCAAAAGAAGAGACCAAGATTAAAAAAATAGAAAATATCGATAAAAAGTCAAAGCAAAAGAAAATAAGGAAAATAACAAAAGCACTTACAGTGGAAGCACGAGGGAATTATCCATAAGGAAGTTGCCTAGTGGTAGGGCTAGAAGCAGAATGTGAGTAGATCATGGTGTCCTACTACTATCTATCAGAAAACTTTAAAGTTGGGAAAAAAGAACAAGTGTCAAACCAGTCACCATGGTGAGGATCAAAAACACCGATATCATTTGAAGAAGAGCTATTATCATCACAGGAAGGGGTGATTCCATAATCAACCAGTTTCTCTTCAAGTGAGCAAGAAGGGGAATAAGTGTTTAAAGCTTCATGATTGGAAGTTTCACTAAGTAAAAGAGAATTTGATGGAATACCTTCTATAAGGGGAAGATGAGAGAGACGATTACTGAGTTGGATAACCCAAGGCCTCATAGCCTTACTCACGAATAGTTTGATAGGTCTCTAAAATTCTAAGAGTGTCGATATCTGACTCTTGGTCTGGAATAGAGGATGGAGTAGCAGGCTCAAGAGTATTCTTGTTCTTCTTGTTCTTCTTACTTGCTTGATTCCTCATAGGAGAAAGAGGAGGAGCATGAGTATCAATGGGTGCAAGGACAGAATTTGACACATTGGTGTCTGGATGCTTTCTCTTCGAGGGGGTCTTGGACTTGGACTTCCCTTTCCCTTTTGCCTTCACTGGAGGGGGCTCAAGGTGCTTTGCACAGATAAAATCCTCACGCAAAGGCTTTACCAAAATAGGAGTAACTATCTCGAGAGGGATCTTTACAACAGTACTATAATACCATAATTCTTTTTGGGTCTTTTTGCCCTAATACTTATCGTTATTAGGGATCTTAGTAGGAATGGTGTCTCGAGGCACATCTACTACACAATTCTTGATCAAAGAAACTTAGTGCTACCACAGGCTGAACCACGAGCGGATGAATGAAGGGAGATAATCATGAGCATGCACAAAAGACTCCTAAGACCATCAATACTATGAAGCATACCCTCGTGAGTGAAATTTATGTATGCCTTTAAATCTAATTCTGAGTGTGAGTCGATCGATGGGTAGGTGGGGGTGTGGACCTCCTGATCATAGCCAAATTGTCTCCTCACTCCCTCAAAGTGATAAAACTCCACAACTTGGCCAAGGTTTATCAATAAAAGAAGAGTACAAGGAAGAAGCATCGCCATCACAGAAATGTGGGGGCATGTAGGCATAGACTCTACATTAGTAGGGCAGTAAAAAGTTCCCCCAGAAGCTGAAAAGGAGAACCATGGGAAAACAGTCCCTATTTGCTTACAATAGGGGTGAAAGGTTAATTCATTTACATTATTAACGAGAGGGCCAAAAGGATTCTTAGGAAATTTTTTGTGCCTCCTGGTAATTCGAGTAGCATCACTACGGCAGGCACATGCTTATGGAGAAAAAATTAGGAACCTATTGAAAATAAAAGCCATCAGGATAAAGCAATTAATAAAACTAGTTGCATCATAACGACCACTAGATCATAACATATCCACATGGGAACAATCCAACCAAGTATAGATTGAGTCCAAATTAAGGGCTGCCAAGGGCACGTCCTTCCCTCGAGCAAGTCTAATCGCTAGTAAAAAAAAGTAGCTCATATGGAGAGTCAGCTGGTTTCCCCAGGAATAAAAACCTACTCAGAAAAGTAACAAAAAATGCTACCAAGTGTGAAGAAGACCTGATTTTAGGCCCATCTTGGCTCTTGGGCACTCTGCACAAGATCTCCTACTTAGGGGTAGGTTCAAAGTCTCTAAACTAGTACCTATACCACTTCGCAAAGGAGTACTTTGTGGAACCTGTCTTGTTGATAGTGACATAACGAGTGTACTCAAATAAGGCTTGGTGCAATTCCTGGTACATCTTATCCTCCTCCTTATCCTCAAAACTTTCAATAAAGACATGAATCCCTAAGTAGGGGAGGCCAGTCAACTCGCATATATCCTCTATTGTAATGGTGAATTACCCTAAACTAGTAATGAATGTATGCGAGTCCATGCTCTAGGGAGAAACCAATAGGTTAAAAGTGGTAGAGTGTTTAGTAATGGTGGAAGTTTTTAAGCTCTGAATGGTCCTCATTAAACCAAACCCCTCGATGATGGATGTGTGAGATGGGTCAGGAAGCACATGATCTACCCAGAGGTCCCACTCATCTGGGGCAACTCTATAAACATTGAGATTAATATTGGAATGGGTAAAGCTACCCCTATCCAATCTAACTCGTA
Source organism: Sambucus nigra (assembly GCA_949130495.1). NCBI lineage: Eukaryota > Viridiplantae > Streptophyta > Magnoliopsida > Dipsacales > Adoxaceae > Sambucus > Sambucus nigra. The sequence goes on along the minus strand of OX422212.1, from coordinate 23,860,909 downwards.
AAATATTATCATCCAAAATAATAGGGGTATCGGTAGACTCATTCAGGCCCAAGTGGGGTCGTCCATTAATCTTAGCCACAAAGTCCTCCTCAAAATGCTCGAGGGACTAAATGAATGTATCATTTTCCCTAAAATAGGTGGTAAGGCGGTAAAGCCCAAAACCTCTCTTCGAATGATTATTAAGGAACTCTTTCTGAGATTTGGAGAGAGTGATGTCAGAGGAGGCACTCCCAGACCCACTAGCAAGGGTGGCAGTGGAAACAACGACAGTGGCAGTAGCAGTAGAAATGCCGATGGCAAGGAAGGTAAAAATCGTCACTTGAATGGGCAAGGATCCAATCAAAATCTCGCTGGTGGAGATAGATACAGGGGAAGAGGAAACTTTGGAGGAATAAACCGTGAAGAAATGGAAAAGTTGAAGGTTTGAGTTATGGAGAAATGGTTAGTAGGGATAACTACTTTCTCTCTCTAAAAAGTTCTAGAAATAAAATAAGGAAATGACAAAGGTAAACAGTAAGATTTTTTTAAATGGTTTTTATACCTAGGAAGGGCCACATATTTTGACTGCTCAAATAGGGTAAAATGATTATCCATATATGAGATACATGTTGCCAAGTATACATGTGTCCCCCGAGATAATAAATGACCGAGCATTTAATGCCAAACAGTGTAATGATGTGACTGAATAAACTCTTCGAATTCTAAGAAAAGTGATGATTATTTTGTGCAAAACCCTTTGGTCTACCCAACACAAATACTTTTGCATGAGGGGGGATAATTTAGAGGGGTACCCACTTAGCAGACCACAAGCAGTCCTAATATAGCGAGGGGGATCAAGGATGATAGGCTCTACACAAGTGGACCCAACCCCCAATGTAATCCAAAACAGGGGTTTGGGAGGTCCACCACGAGTGGCACCATTAATTAAATGACCCAAAATTGAAGTTTGGGCGAGAGGGTCCACCAAGAGTGTCCCCTTCCCCAATATGATCAAAAATAGAGATTTGGACGAGAGGGTCCACCACGAGTGGCCCCATCCCTAAGATGATCCAAAACTGATATTTTGACGAGAGGGTCCACCACGAGGGAGTTAAGATTTAAGATGAGCCAAGGCAGTAATATTGGCAAGAAGGCTTACAATGAGAAGCCCCAAGATAAAAAACCATAGGCCAAATAAAAATGGCGAGGGGGTGCTCAACGAGCAACCCTATGACAAAAGATAAAATGCCAAAGCAGACCTAAAAGTTTGAGGGAATGCTCACAAGTCTCATTTGATAAACAATTACTAACATTATTGTTTTTCTTACACATATAGAATTGTTCAAGCAAGTAGGGCTCGATCAAGCCTATTAGGATATCCTGGGAGTTTAAGTTTGGTGGTTGAGGGACAAGGTATGTTAGGCAAAGCCAAAGCACAACCACTGGACATTTTAGGGTAAATAGAATACTACTAGAGAAACCCTAGTGATCATTCAAGCACTCACAAAACCCACACTTAGAATAAATGAGTGAGTGTCCAAGAGGCTGCTCGTAGAAGTATTTTCTAAACGACTTTGGTGAGTGGCCCTCAAGTCCACTCGAAAGTTTTTATAAAAGTTTGTATAACAAGTTATCATTTGAAAATATATTTACCAAATAACAGATTTTGGCTCTATGAGCTAATATATTTTCTTTTCGACTTAGGTATACACCAGGTGTCGCCTGTCAGAGGTAGCAGGCGGCTAACAGATAAGCAGAGATAAAAGTTACATTGTAGAGCTTGTCTCTAAGAGTGACTTATTTAAGCACTTAAACAACCCTAGTATCTACCTACAAATAGGACAATTAGGTAAGGTTAAGACAACATAAAACTCAAGTTAGCATCGTTAGTCTGTCAAAATCACACTAGAAAAATTATTCTCTCCCTGCTCTCCCCTGAGTGTCAAAGAGCTTATCGCTTCACTCCCTTTACAGCCATCACTTTCAAGAGATCTCCCTCTCTTTCAAACATTATCATAGTTATAAAAGTTTCTACTCATTACACTTTTTCAAGAAGAAATTTACATGGAAGCTCCATTATTACCAGAAGTAGAAGCTATTCTTTCATAGCTGCTCTTAAGACTTTGGAGGCCTTGATGACAACATCCATTAAAGTGGGTCACGCCTCACCCGTTCCAGTTATTCATAGACCCCGATCCAACCACCCTCCTACAAAGGTTTTAAAATGGACATATACGGAGTGGATACCATACTATCCATTATCCATCTCCATTTACAAGTGTACTATCTATCCGTATCCTTAATTTTATTCGCTCGAATAGTATATGCAACTATCCTTATATGTATCCTTTCACATATCTCGGATTCAGATAATATCAATATCCGTTTATGTTATTTAATATACATATATTGTGCTTATCAAGCATTGATTTGAAAATTTGCTAAATGTGAAAAAAATTGTTTTTACACAACAAAAGATAAAATATTTTATTAAATATGATTATAAAAAATAGAGAAACAAATTTATAATGTGTCAAAATATGTGTTAACATTTAATGTGTACTAAATGACTCTTCATTGATGTGATAACAAGTCATATCAGGTCAATTAGAGTTTGAAAAATCATTTTAGTGATTACCTAAATGAAGAAGTTTCAACTAATTTATAATGACAAGACCATGATCTACGAGTCATTGTGAATATGTCAACAGAATAAGACAATATCTAGAGTTATACCGTAGATTAATAGTGTAGAAAATGGTATCAAAGACAACATACAAAGGAATATGATTTTCTTTATTGTATTCATACATTAAATAGTTATTTATTTATTTATTTATTCCAAAAACCATCCAGATAATCAAATTACAAATATATTTAACATAATATATAATAGATAGTAATACTAATATGAATGTCCAGAACAGGTATCCATAAATATAAATAGCTTGCTTCGGATACGGATTGTTCGTGTTAGATACCTTAGTACCCGTATCTATTTTTCCCAGTATTTAAAAGTGGTATCCGAATCTGATCTTCTAAATTTCTATTCGGATAAATATCCACAATTAATAGATCGAATACTGGACATATGTGGATATTTGATTATCTGTTTACTCCCCTGAAGCTAATCAACGAGTAAGATTTTTAAAAAAGATCATTGACGTGTCTACATGGCAGGCGGTAGCCCTACGATATGCCAAATATTGATCTAAAACATGGATCATACTAACCGACGTATTATGTGGAAGCTAAGAAAGTCAGGTCCGTATAAGGTCAAAACGATAGAGGATGTAGTTGATAAACTACTTCATGCTAATTCAATCAAAGAGGTCCATTTGATATATTGTATTTCCAGCAGAGTGGTCGTCTAAAAAAAGGATAAATAGAGGGTTTGTATGGAGTTCACTAATCTCAACAAAGGCATGTCCCAAAGAAAGGTTTCCAATGTTTAAGATTGACCAGTTAGGCAATTTAACTTCTAGAAATGAACGAATGAGATTTATGGATGCTTACTCTGTATATCATCAAATACTACTATTCAACCTCGACCAACAAAAGATTTTTTTCATCACTACGTTGGATTATACTATTATAGAGTAATGTCATTTGACCCCAAGAATGACAGGAAACTTACAAGATATTTGTAATAAAGATGTTCATGAAGCATATCGGTTCAATTTTGGAAGTGTACACTAATGACATACTTGTGAAAAGTAAGCTTATCGTCGACTACATTGAGGACAATATCGGTATATTAGAGTCCGAGGTCCCCGATTTTAATTTTCTTTTATAGAATTAAATATTATCTCCTTTTATATATATTCAAGATGCGGAAGCGTAAAGAAGTGTGATGGTTCAATAACAATCGAATTACCAAAAAAAATTTAATTTCAATTTAAAATTAAACTTTAGTGAAAATTAAATAAACACACACAAATATTAAATTTTACTTAAACCAATTAATTCAAGTCCTTGAATTTGCCTAAGTCATATTTTTCATTTAAACAAAAAAGGCAAAACTAATTTTTACACATCACTTGAGTTAACTAAACAATTACTCAATATTTATTTTAGCACCAAAATAAATAAATAGTGATTAAACCAATTTTATCTTTTTAACCTAAGCATGCATTCTAGGTGAGTGGGAAAGATAAAATAAAATAATAAATCACTACACCGCGATGTACGAGGAAAAACCCAAGACGGGAAACAACCTCGGATGGCCCTAGCCACAAATCCACTAGATACGGATTTACAAATACAAGACATAAAGGCTTACAACACACGACTCGATCCCTCGCAAGCCCTGACGCTTCTTCTTGTAGATACCTCTTCCTAGCGGATAACCTTGGAGCTCCACCCCGGTCTCGGAATCCATCGATCGGACTTTATATGGTCACCGTCACCCGAACTAGGAGCCTTTCTCCAAGTGGGTAAATCAACATAAAACAACTTCTTCTTTGTGGGATTTAGAAGCAAACCCAAACCCTGCTTCAATTCGGTGTAGAGATAAACCCGGTGCCAAACTCCAAGCAAGATGTATATATATGAACTTGGATACATAAAACTATGGGTGAAAACTAGAGTGGTAAATGATTTTCTCTTTGAAAATTAACACTCAAAACTTGATCTTTTTCTCTTTTTGATTTTTCTCTCTAAACACTCTCTAAGAGTTAGAAGGATATGAAAAAGATTAATTCACAAAAGTTATTCCCGCACATATTAAAGTTTGAAAATAGTTGGTTAAGAATCAAGTGTGGAAGTGGGTGAAAACTGCTCAAAAACTATCAGAAAACTGTTCCCGCTGGAAACTCGTTCGAACGACATCTTGTTCGAACGAGTCTTCTAACGAAGTTCCAGTATGAACTCGTTAGAAGATCGTTAGAAATCTCGTTAGAACGACAATCTCGTTCGAATGACATTTCGAACGAAGTTCCAGTATGCCATAATGGGAAGTCGTTGGCAAGTTCGTTCGAACGACATTTTCGTTCGAAGGACAAACTCGTTCGAACGACTCTATTGAACGAAAAACCAGAAAGAAGAAAAATTCAATTTTAGCCCAGAAAACTTTATAAACTAAATTAAAGTTTTAATTAGAAATCTTTCTGAAAATAAAAACGCAGTTTTAGATAAACCTAACACCCAATTAAACTTGTTCCAAGATCCTATATATATAATATTGCATTCATACCTTGGGAGCATGGAACCATAGTTGATGACGTAGAAACGAGGCACGCAAACCGGCATATTGATAAAGCTTTATACTCTTTCCCGCTACGTCTTCAACAAACACTTCATAGGCTTGAGAATATTACAATTAAATACAATTCAATGAATAAATGTTTTTGTCCGGAATTGAGCCGAAATTATATATGGACTCAATTGAAAATTTGTATCCTTACAAATCTCCCCCTTTGGCTATTCTGTGACAAAAACCAAACAAAAATCCTAAAGGGCTGTCAAGCTCACTAGACTCAAAACATAACCCACCCAAACTTGACTCAACCCAAGGAGCAAACGCTTTGCCATTAAAAGATGCCGCTTTAGAAGAATTCCTGCACACTTAAGTAAACTCATCAAATGTATAGGGAATATCAAAGTATTTAAAGAAATTAAAATAAATACTCCTCCAAAATTAATTCTCTCCCTTTATCAAAAAGATCAACCCACCCCCTTTATAAAAAAGATCAACCCAAGATGTTAGCTACTCCCCCTAAGTTAAATCTCCTAAACTATATAAGATTATAATAGGATAAGATACCATTTCTCCCCCTATCCCCCTTTTTGTTCAGGAATAGGCAAAGGATAAAGAACTAATATAAAAGCATATTGAAGCTTAAAGTGATAGGACATGAAAGCATATGGGCAACAAAAGCATAACTAATCCAAGATAGATACCAAAACTAAGGTATAAGCATAGAACGACTAGAAAACAAGGCAGAGGCAAAACAAAATATCATATATATATGTACTATAAATATATCAAGAATGCACACGCACATATATATAGATATAAACACACACATGACACAAAGTACAATAAGTTTGCACACTCGTATGGCAAAAATGTGTCATATGGAAACGGAAGTGTTGGGGTGTGAACTAGTAACGATTAAATTTAGACTCAATCACTTAAAAACATGTTCACGGAGTTCTCAATTGATTGAAAACTTCATCACATTTGAATATAACCTCATGTGACAATATAAATTGAACTCAATGAACAAACATACACAATGCATACAAGCCTAGCATATTGATGATTCTACAAACCAATAGAGTCATGACATGAAATTCACAACTAGAATAAATGGACATTGTGCAAACCGTTGATATACCATCCAATCTCCCTCAATAAGCATTTATATTAAATTTGAATGACTATATCAATGAAACATAGGCCTTGGCAAATTATGTTCTTTTAATGCCATTTTTCTGTTTTTAGGCCTTTGGACCACGTATTTCTTTTAGGTCCATTCAAAAATGGTGGCTTACAATCGCAAAGGATCACTTAGTCCTTTCGGAGCCCTTCCCCGTGCACATTTTTTTTAATCATGTTTTCATTTTTCACACAAATCTCACGTGCAACGGATTTTGACATGCACTAGTCCTCCTAAGTCACAAATATGTAGATGACAAGATTGGAAGGAGAACACCTCACATAGCTCAAATATACATATGAAGTTAAACACTCAAAGAAGCTCGTGCATGTGTGAATAGAGGCATATAAAAATTTAATCCATTTAAAAAACACAAAATCCAACTACTCTATATAAGCATGGTAAAGAACATAATAAGGATTGATAATCTACACCAAAAGTTCTAGCCACATGAGAGCGTTAAAGGAGGGATTCAAACACAAGTATATGCCACATAAAATGTGTCAAACTAAAATACACACAAAATAAAATCTTTTTGAGTTTTTGACATTTATAACCAAAAATAAAAATATATACTCAAAAGACAAACCAAAATCATTTGAATTTTTCTTTATGCTTAAATTATCAAGAGATAAAAACTTCAAATGATAAACAAAAATATTTTTGTATTTTTCATTTGATGCGAACAAAATGAAGAAAATATAATACAAAAGATAAACAAAAATCATAATTCTAGCATGTGATAAGCATGGAGCATAGACTAGAAAATGATTAAACAAGCATACATTTAGCATGTGAATATAGCATGAAGTACAAAAGCTAGAGTATGCAAACACTAACACATTCATCCTTTAGATTTAGCAAGGGAGGAAGCATGTGAAAGTAAATGAGAATCAAAAACCCTATTTTGCAAGGCAACCAAGTCATATTTCCTAACCCAAATTAATGAAGAATGACTATCTTGGGGTGTAGGAACTTTAACTACCGTGGTTACTTTACGATGGGATTTTCTAGGAATTCGTTTAAGATCAAAACAAAATGTCCTAAGATGACCTTTTCGACCACAATGAGTATAAGTAAAATTACGTCGAAATTTGGTACCTAAGAAATGATCTCTAAAGGCTTTCCTAGTAGATTCTCCTAAAACATTGGTTTTGGCTTTATGAGTAGGTTCATTACAAGTATTGAAGCCTAAACCACAAGTGCCATTTTTAATTTGGACCGTTCCTAATATTTTATCTAATTTTTCCGAACGACACTCCAAATCAAATTTGACATTACTGGAGTCTTTTAATTTATTTTGTAATTCTAAAATGTTAGAGTCTAATAAAATATTTTTCTCTTCAAAAGCAAGAAGCTCCTTTTTCAAGGATTCCATTAAACCCCTAAGGCTATCTCTCTCGCCTTCTACATAATTAAGCTTCTCTTGAAGAGTCCTCTCACGTGTCTTAAGGTCTTTTACCAACATGCTATCATCAATGACCTTGACCCGCTCTTTTAAACTAGCTTCTAACTTCAAATTAGCTCTTTTCTATTTAATAGATTCTTTATAATGTTCTTGAAAATCATTTTGAAGTTCACTCACATTAACCTCTTCTTCATTTTCACTCTCTCTTTCTTCTCCACTCTCACTATCATCAAAAACAAGAGAATCATAAACAATGACTTTGGAAGTGTCATGTGTTAACGCTTCATCAATCGATGAGTTCTCACTATCACTCACATGACTAGCCATAAAAGCTACAAAATTAGGCTTAGTGGGGGAATTGGGTCCCTCTTCCTTATCACTATCACTAAGGGTCGCATTATATACAATGGGTCGTTTACCCTCTTTCCTTAGTTTAGTGGGGCACTCAGAAGCCCTATGGCCATAACCCTCACAACCAAAACACCTATTTGACTCGTCCCTATTAAAATTTTCATTAATAGGTTTAGGGAGCTTCTCGGCTTTAGGGATCTTCTCGGCTTTGTCATGCTTAGAAGTTTCAAATTTCTTAAAATCATTTTTAAATTTATCATTGTTAAATTTAAGAATTTTTTTAAATTTACGAGCAAATAAAGCCATGTCTTCCGAGTCACTATCACTCTCGCTCTCTACTACTTGTTTGACCTCTTTTCGGGCTTTTAAAGCAACGCCCTTTTCGATTTTCTTTTCAGTTTTAGAGGGAAACATATCTAGTTCGTAGGTTTGTAAATCACCTACAAGCTCTTCTAATTTTGTAGAGGCTAAAGATGGTAAAGAATTTAAAACGGTCACTTTTGGAATAAATCTATCGGGTAGGGAACTTAAAATTTTCTTTACAACTCGGTTGTCAGGTATTTTCTCTCCAAAATTAAACGATGAATTGACAATATCGGAAAGTCTAGCATACAATTCATCAAAAGTTTCATTATCGTTCATTTTGATAGTTTCAAATTGAGTTGTGAGGTTTTGGAGTTTCGAAGCTTTAACGACACTAGTTCCTTCATGAGTTAGTTGTAAAATATCCCAAGCTTCTTTAGCGGTTTCACACGTCATAATACGTCGGAATTCATCCGGTGTGACAGCGCTAAACAAGGCATTCAAACCACGGGAATTAAAATTAGAAAGTTTAAACTCATTTTCAGTCCATCTATCGGCCGGTTTGGGAACACATTCATTTTCAACTAAGTGAGTTGGTGGGGACCACCCGTTAACAACAGACATCCAAACTCTCTCGTCGATAGATTTTTGTGCCGATTTCATTCGCGCTTTCCAATACGCGTAGTTCGAACCATCGAAAATAGGAAATTTTGAAAATGGGGAAAATTCCATTTTAGCCAAAAATTATTTAAAGGATCTTTAACGAAATAATTTATCGCTTTGGCTCTGATACCAATTGTTGGAGTGCGAGGCTTCCGATTTTAATTTTCTTTAATAGAATTAAATATTATTTCCTTTTATATATATTCAAGATGCGGAAGCGTAAAGAAGTGTGATGGTTCAATAACAAACGAATTACCAAAAAAAAATTTAATTTCAATTTCAAAATGAACTTAAGTGAAAATTAAATAAACACACACAAATATTAAATTTTACTTAAACCAATTAATTCAAGTTCTCGAATTTGCCTAAGTCATATTTTTCATTTAAACAAAATAGGCAAAACTAATTTTAACACATCACTTGAATTAACTAAACAATTACTCAATATTTATTTTAGCACCAAAATAAATAAATAGTGATTAAACCAATTTTATATTTTTAACCTAAGCATGCATTCTAGGTGAGTGGGAAAGATAAAATAAAATGATAAATCACTACGCCGCGATGTACGAGGAAAAACCCAAGACGGGAAACAACCTCGGACGACCCTAGCCACAAATCCACTAGATACGGATTTACAAATACAAGACAGAAAGGCTTACAACACACGACTCGATCCCTCTCAAGCCCCGATGTTTCTTCTTGTAGATACCTCTTCCTAGCGGATAACCTTGGAGCTCCACCGCGGTCTCGGAATCCACCGATCGGACGTGGAAATCGCTTCGAGGGGATGATGACTTGACCCGTGCATTTATGGTAGTCCTCACCATCACACCCGAGATCATTATTCGGGTTATTAAAGCATAGGCAAGAGATCAGCTTTTCCAGGAGTGAGTCAGACAGTTATTAGCCAAGAGGGTAGAGCATTATTCTCTTGGGCCAGATGGTGGGTTGAGATTCCAGGGCAGGTTAGTTGTTTCGGATGACGAGCGATTATGTATAAGGATCACGGTTCACACTTTTTGGTACATCAAGGAGGTGATAAAATGTATCACGACATGCGACATCGGTATTTGTGGGCCGATATGAAAATAGACATAGTAGATTTTGTGTTCAAGTGTGCTACGTGTCAGCTGGTGAAGGTGGGTCATCAGTGTTCTGAAGATGTGTTAAAGCCTTTGGAGATCCCGATGTGGAAATGGGAGAGCATTTCCATGGACATCATTAGTGGGGTACCTAGATCACATAGGGGGCATGATTCCATTTGGATGATCGTTGATAGATTGACGAAGATGGAACAGTTTTTATAGGTCTGGAATTTGGTGGCCTATTTTGCTGTTTGTTCGGGACTGTATGCATGCTGACTTCATTGCTATTTTGGTGCTGGTTCTCAAATGTTTTGGTGGTGATTTTGTTGTTGTTTTAGAGACTTTTTTAGGATACTTAGGGTCTTTTAATGTCTTTATTATTCCTGTTTAGAATTTATATGTGGTTGTTATGTTGTAATAGAACTAATTTAAACCTTATGTTGTGTAAGTAGTTCAAAAAATTTAAATCTATCATCGGATAATGTTTAAAATTACGTTCTTTGTTTGGAGTCTGACATTTTGTATGTAAAAATGATAGTTCAATGCCAATATCCATTAGTAGTCTTTTTAATTGAAAACTTGGACATTTTATAGTCCTTGATTCTTGAAAAAAATGGTCGTATTTTTGTGAACAATTTAATTCATTAATGTTAGGATTGACAAACTTAATCGGACGGGCTTTGTAAAAAACCTAACCGAATAGGATAGGCTAACCGGTGTTACTGGTCCAATTTTGATCCTTTTTTTTAAGAAGAACAAAAAAGTAGGTCCGGTAAAAAAAATCTCCAAATCGAATTGGACTAGACAGGAATGGAACATGAATACCCTCATGGCTATTATATTTCTTTCATTAAGTCAAATCGTGGTATTATTTTAAATCCATTTTAAATTTGTTGGGTCTGAATGTTTGATGTTAACTTCTGATAAGAATATGTTAATTGACTTTAACTTTGTAGGGTTTGAGCTTCTATGTTACCTGTTATGAAGTATCTAATTGTTAGTCGATACTTCTACCTAATGTCAATCCTTATTCAGTGTAACCTATTTGCTGTTAACTTCTCAATAATCTTATTTACTTGCTATTAATTTCTCGAAGCAATTAATTTATATATTTTGTGTTAACTTCTCAGTGAACAAATTTATTAATTGTAAACTTCTTAATGAATCTAATTTATTTCTTGTTAATTTCTCAATGAAACTAACTTATTTGCTATTAGTTTTTTGGATATGCAAAGTTGACCTAGTCAAGTTACTAACTATTTCTACATCTTAGCAGCAAACATTTGTATCGGCTATGAAGCATGAACACGAATACGGGTGTCGTGTCCAACACGACGCAGACACGTCGACACAACAAAAAAAACTTATAAAAACTATGATACTAAACGGCAAAGACACGGATACATATAAATATATATAAACATTCATCTACTTTGCATTTCAAAAACAAGAATAGTTGTGAAACTATCTTACTAAATTAACATGGTCTAGTATTTCAAGTATTTTCTTCTTATTATTCATACACCCTTGCACAATTTAAATTTTTAAGATGACACTAGAATTTCTTAGTGTTCTTTAATTTGGCACCCCGCCATGTCCATGAAATTTTCGGATCGTGTTTGTGAAATGTCAGACTTTTTTAAATTCCGAACAAGTCTAACAAGCCATGGGGAGTGTCGTGCGAGTGTAAAAATATTCGACATGGGTACGTCACCATCGGAAAAGTGTACGTGCTTCTTAGTGTGTCATTTTGGTGGTAGGTAGAGGGTCCCTTTTTACAAGTCCATTTTGTAACTAAGCGGTGCCAAGGTTCACGATCAGGTATATCACTCTTTCAATTAATTTGACATAGGGCTCTTCACTACACCAAAACTGGCGATTGGTCACGGCCAAAATCCCTGACCAAAGTTGTGGGTCGCGGACTTGGGCCGTGACCATTTCAAGTGTGACCATTTTTGTGGGTCGCGGCCCAACTCCGTGACCAAAAAATGGTCACGGACGAGAGGGGTCACGGCAGATGGTCGCAGACTTAGGCCGTGACCCATGTCGTGACGGGTCGCGGCCCTCATTCGTGACCCACAACCATGACAAATTGGTTGAGGCCAAAGTCCGCGACCGACAACCGTGACAAAAAAATTAAAAAAAATTGGTCACGGCCCTGATCCGTGACCCACAACCGTGACAAATTCGTCGCGGCCAAAGTCCGCGACTCATTACCGTGACAAAAAAATATAAAAAAATTTGGTCGCGGTCCTAATCCATGACCCACAACCGTAACAAATTGGTCGCGGCCAAAGTCCGCGACCCACAACCGTGACAAAAAAAATAAAAATAAATGGTCGTGGCCCAAGTCCATGACCCACAACCGTGACGAAAAAAATGGTCACGGACTTTGGCCGCGACCATTTTTATGCGTGACGAAAAAATAAAAATGGTCATGGACAAAGTCCATGACCATATTTAACTATAATTTAAAAAAAATGTATTTTTTTGGTCCAATCCTAAAACTGGGGGTCCTGCGAGTGCACCGTCAGTTGCTACGTGTAACGTTTGACGCATACGAGGTGTTACAAATATTTATTATTGGCAAAACAATAAAAAAAATCACAAATTGCGAATCGAGAACGTTGTTAATAAACAAATATATATACAAACTTATAAATATTACACGTCTTAATAATTCACAGACCAAAAAAAAAATTGGGCAGAGTTTCCTCTATTTTCTTGACATTCCAAAACCTGTAAATGTAAAACCTACTTATTATAAAGTCTGCACGGTCATAAAATTCAACAATCAAATTATAAAAGCCTGCACGGCCATAAAACTAAACAATAAAAGCCCGAATGGCTGACAAAATCCTGATTGTCCACAACATATAAACAATCTTCATGCTGTTGACCATTGCCTCCTTCGTTTGATCCGCGTGCAAAAATCCTACAAATGATAGGATACATAAAAAAAATATCACTAACCAAGTAGTTTTACAAAAAATTTAATCAAGCTGAAAAATTGCATATACGAGTTAAAATTATCAGTAACCAAGTAGAAATATACAAATTATCGTCGTATTCTTAAATCGGGAGTCCCGCGGTTGTGGGGTCAGTTCCTACGAGTTACATTGGTCCCGTGGGAGGTGTCGGCACCACCCACGGCGCCGTTCGGGGGATGTTTTGGATTTTCAACCTCTAACGCCATGTTTTTAAGCCTAAGCCTAGAAATATGCAAATTACCGTCGTATTCTCAATCCGAGAGTCCCGCGACTACGTGGTCAGTTCCTACGAGTTACATTGGTCTCGTGGGAGGTGATGGTGCCACCCATGGGGCCGTTCGGGGGTTGTTTCGAGTTTTCACCCTCTAACACCATATTTTTAAGCGTAAGTTTATAAATATGCAAATTATCGCCGTATTCTCAAACCGGGAGACCCACGGCTGCGAGGTCAGTTCCTATGAGTTACATTGGTCCCGTGGGAGGTGTTGGTGCCACCCACGAGGCCGTTCAGGGGCTGTTTTGGGTTTTCACCCTCTAACGCCATGTTTTTAAGCCTAACTCTAGAAATATGCAAATTATCATCGTATGCTCAAACCGGGAGACCCGCGGATGCGGGGTTAGTTCCTACGAGTTACATTGGTCCCGTGGGAGGCGTTGGTGCCACCCATGGGGCCGTTCTGGGGCTGTTTCGAGTTTTCACCCTCTAACGCCATGTTTTGCTTGAGTCTAGAAATATGCAAATTATCGTCGTATTCTCAAACCGGGAGTCTCATAGTTGTGTGGTAAGTTCCGACGAGTTACATTGGTCCCGTGGGAGGTGTTGGTTCCACCCACGGGGCAGTTCGGGGGTTGTTTCGAGTTTTCACCCTCTAATGCCATGTTTTTAAGCCTAAGTCTAGAAATATGCAAATTATCATCGTATTCTCAAATCGGGAGACCCGTGGCTGCGGGGTCAGTTCCTACAAGTTACATTGGTCCTATAGGAGGTGTTGGTGCCACCCACGGGGCCGTTCGGGGGCTGTTTTGGGTTTTCGCCCTCTAACGCCATGTTTTTAAGGCTAAGTCTAGAAATATGCAAATTATCGTCGTATTCTCAAAACGAGAGTCCCACGGCTGTGGGGTCAGTTCCTTCGAGTTACATTGGTCCCGTGGGAGGTGTTGGTGCCACCCCCAGGGCCGTTCGGGGGTCGTTTCGAGTTTTCACCCTCTAACGCCATGTTTTGCTTAAATCTAAAAATATGCAAATTATCGTCGTATACTCAAACCGGGAGTCCCTCGGCTGTGGGGTCAGGTCCTACGAGTTACATTGGTCCCGTGGGAGGTGTCGGCGCCACCCACGGTGCCGTTCGGGAGCTGTTTTGGATTTTTACCCTCTAACGCCATGTTTTTAAGCCTAAGCCTTGAAATATGCAAATTACCGTCGTATTCTCAATCTGGGAGTCCCGCGACTGCGTGGTCAGTTCCTACGAGTTACATTGGTCTCGTGGGAGGTGATGGTGCCACCCACGGGGCCGTTCGACGGTTATTTCGAGTTTTCACCCTTTAACGCCATATTTTTAAGCGTAACTTTAGAAATATGCAAATTATCATCGTATTCTCAAATCGGGAGACCCGCGGCTGCGGGGTCAGTTCCTATGAGTTACATTGGTCCCGTGGGAGGGGTTGGTGCCACCTACGGGGCCATTCGGGTGCTGTTTTGGGTTTTTACCCTCTAACGCCTTGTTTTTAAGCCTAACTCTAGAAATATTCAAATTATCGTCGTATTCTCAAACAGGGAGGCCCGCGGCTGCGGGGTCAGTTCCTACGAGTTACATTGGTCCCGTGGGAGGCGTTGGTGCCACCCACGGGGCCGTTCTGGGTCTGTTTCGAGTTTTCACCCTCTAACGCCATGTTTTTCTTGAGTCTAGAAATATGCAAATTATCGTCGTATTCTCAAACCGGAAGTCTCACGGTTGCGCGGTAAGTTCCTACGAGTTACATTGGTCCCGTGGGAGGTTTGGTTCCACCCACGGGGCAGTTCGGGGGTTGTTTCGAGTTTTCACCCTCTAACGCCATGTTTTTAAGCCTAAGTCTAGAAATATGCAAATTATCATCATATTCTCAAACCGGGAGACCCGCGGCTGCGGGGTCTGTTCCTACGAGTTACATTGGTCCCGTGGGAGGTGTTGGTGCCACCCACGGGGCCGTTCGGGGGCTGTTTTGGGTTTTCGCCCTCTAACGCCATGTTTTTAAGCCTAAGTCTAGAAATATGCAAATTATCGCCGTATTCTCAAACCGGGAGACCCGCGGCTATGGGGTCAGTTCCTATGAGTTACATTGGTCCCGTGGGAGGTGTTGGTGCCACCCACGGGGCCGTTCGGGGGTTGTTTCGAGTTTTCACCCTCTAACGCCATGCTTTGCTGAAATCTAGAAATATACAAATTATCGTCGCATTATCAAACCGGGAGTCTCGCGGCTGCGCGATCAATTCCTACGAGTAATATTTGTCCCGTGGGAGGTGTTGGCGCCACCCACGGGGCCGTTCGGGGGCTGTTTTGGGTTTTCACCTTCTAACGCCATATTTTGAAGCCTAAGTCTAGAAATATGCAAATTACCATCGTATTCTCAAACCGGGAGTCCCGTGGCTGCGTGGTAAGTTCCTACGAGTTACATTGGTCTCGTGGGAGGTGATGGTGCCACCCACGGGGCCGTTCGGGGGCTGTTTTGGGTTTTCACCCTCTAACGCCATGTTTTTAAGCCTAAGTTCAGAAATATACAAATTACCGTCGTATTCTCAAACCGGGAGAGCCGCGGCTGCGGGATCAGTTCCTACGAGTTACATTGGTTTTGTGGGAGGTGTTGTTGCCACCCACGGGGCCGTTCGGGGGCTGTTTTGGGTTTTCACCCACTAACTTCATATTTTTAAGCCTAAGTCTAGAAATATGCAAATTACCCTCGTATTCTCAAACCGGGAGTCCCACGGCTGCGTGGTCAGTTCCTACGAGTTACATTGGTCTCGTGGGAGGTGATGGTGCCACCCACAGGGCCGTTCGGGGGCTGTTTCGAGTTTTCACCCTCTAACGCCATGTTTTTAAGCGTAAGTCTATAAATATGCAAATTATCGCCGTATTCTCAAACCGGGAGACCCGCGGCTACGAGGTCAGTTCCTACGAGTTACATTGGTCCTGTGGGAGGTGTTGGTGCCACCAACGGGGCCGTTGGGGGGTTGTTTCGAGATTTCACCCTCTAACGAGTTACATTGGTCCCGTGGGACATTTCAAATGATTAGTTAGATAGCTTTGTTTTATTCAAGGATTGGCCTAAACAGACCCCAAATACTAACTTTGACATGTGGAATCTTGAGATAAATAAAGAGAGGGTTAAAATATACATGTTCTAAGTGTTGTGAATGTAAAATCAGTCCACATATAACCACATCCTGAAAAAACAAAGCTATATACCACTTAGAGGTGTTTTCAGTCCACGTAAAATCACCACCTGAATAAATCAGTCCCCGCATAGCAGATAGGTGTTCTCAATACATTGTTTTGAGTTTACATTTTTTATACCAACAATCTATATAAACAAAAAATATATACCAGTAATCTATATAAAGATAGACGGGAGAACCACTGCTGTTTATATGGTATATATTGTATACAAAACTGATGTTTATATACAAAATTGATGCATACCGAACTGCTCAAATGTATGTATTGTATCTACTCTCAAACAAAGTAATGATTTAAGATGCTATAACTGTCAACATTGACATTTTGTTTAGACATTTTTCAAATAAAGTAATGATTTAAGATGATATACTTTAAAAACATAAGAGAAAGTGTGGTTATATTCAACTATTGTATTGATGATTTGTTAATACTCCATCCAGTCCACTCTTTAACAGGTGATATGATCAAAATTGGTAATTTACCTAACTAACATAAACCATAGCGTTGATCATATGAGTGAATGGAATTTACCTATACAAACACAAATGAAAGCCCATATTGAAGTGACATCTTAGCTCACGTCTGGCGCCAGTGCACTTATTTCGAGATCCGATGTTCAGTAAATCTGAAAATACAAATAATAGTTTATGTATAGAATAATCATAACAACCATACAATCTCTATATCGAATAATAATGCACTTTACTTTTGGTTTTTGCAAAATTACACCAAATATCTGCAAATCCAAATGTTTACACCAAAGTACAGTGCATTATTACACCAAATATCTGCAAAACAACCATATAAAGGTTTTATTGGAAATCTCTATTATACATTTCAATCGAAAAATTATCATATCCAAAAACCTAAAAAGCTAAAACACAAATTAGATAAGAGTTTACCTAAGAGATCCAAGTTTCTGAACCTAATAAACCAACCTGCTGCTAGCAGAAACAGAGGGATAATACACATCTCAACAAAATTATACCAGTATAGATATCCATGTTGGCCAATCTTACTCATTTTTGGCCAGCATGGATCAAAATGCAAGTACTGATTACTGCATTATAGCAAGTGCTAGGTTTGTGAATAAATCCATTTGTCAAAGAGTTACAGATGTTTCCATCTGGCATTATTCAAATTCAAGAGGAAGGGTTGCAGGCCATTATATATGCATATATATACCATTATATATACTGTATATATAGTATATATATGTAGTATATATACTGGTATGCTACTCTGCAGTACACTGCATATATATATATACTGCATATACTGCCTATATATATAAACTGCAGTACACTGCATATATATATAGATATTGCAATATATATATATATATATATATATATATATATACACGGTCGGTTCCCACGACTCACATTGGTCCCGTGTGAGATGTTCGTGACTCTTACGGGACCGTTTTGTGTTCATTTTGCGTTTTGACCATTCGATGGCATATTTTTATGCTTCAGTCAAACTTTTTACAAATTTACGTCGTACACTCAAATCGGGAGCCCCGTGACTACGCGATCGGTTCCTACGAGTCGCATTGGTCCCATGCGAGGTGTTCGTGACTCTTACGGGACCATTTTGTGTTTGTTTTACGTTTTCACCCTTCGATGGCATGTTTTTATGCTTAATTCTAACTTTTTGCAAATTTATGTCGTACACTCTAACCGGGAGCCCCGTGACTACACGGTCGGTTCCTACGACTTACATTGGTCCCGTGCGAGATGTTCGTGACTCTTGTGGGACCGTTTTGTGGGTGTTTTACGTTTTCACCCCTCGATGGCATCTTTTTTATTCTCAAGTCTAACTTTTTACAAATTTACGCCGTACACTCAAACCGGGATCCCTGTGACTACCCATTCGGTTTCTACTATTAACATTGGTCCCGTGCGCGGTGTTCGTGACTTTTACGGGACTGTTTTGTGGCTTTTTTACGTTTTCACCCTTCGATGGCATGCTTTTATGCTTAAGTCAAATTTTTTGCAAATTTATCTCGTACACTCCAACCGGGAGCGCCGTGACTACGCGGTCGGTTCCTACGAGTTACATTAGTCCCGTGCGAGGTGTTCGTGACTCTTACGGGACCGTTTTAAGGTTGTTTTACGTTTTCACCCTTCGATGGCATGCAAGTCTAACTGTTTGCAAATTTACGTCGTATACTCAAACCGGGAGCCCCGTGACTATGTTGTCGGTTCCGACAAGTCACATTGGTCCCGTGCGAGGTGTTCGTGACTCTTACCGGACCGTTTAGTGGCTATTTTAGGTTTTCACCCTTCGATGTCATGTTTTTATGCTCAAGTCTAATTTTTTGCAAATTTGCGTCGTACACTCAACCCGGAAGCCCCGTTACTACGCGGTCGGTTCCTACGAGTCACATTGGTCGCGTGTGAGGTGTTCATGACTATTACGGGACCGTTTTGTGCTTGTTGTACGTTTTCACCCTTCGATGGCATGTTTTTATGCTCAAGTCTATTTTTTTGCAAATTTAGGTCGTACACTCTAACCGGGAGCCCCGTGACTACGCGGTCGGTTTCTATGAGTTACATTAATCCCGTACGAGGTGTTCGTGACTCTTACCGAACCATTTTATGGCTATTTTACGTTTTCACCCTTCGATGGCATGTTTTTATGCTTAAGTCTAACTTTTTTCAAATTTACGTCATACACTCAAACCGGGAGCTCCGTGACTACGCGGTCGGTTCCTATGAGTCACATTAGTCCCGTATGAGGGGTTCGCGACTCTTACGGGACCGTTTTAAGGCTATTTTACATTTTCACCCTTCGATGGCATGCTTTTATGCTTAAGTTTATTTTTTTACAAATTTACGTCGTACACTCAAATCGGGAGCCTCGTGACTACGCGGTCTGTTCTTACGAGTCACATTAGTCCCGTGCGAGGGGTTCGTGACTCTTATGGGACCATTTTAAGACTATTTTACGTTTTCACCCTTCGATGGCATGTTTTTATGCTTAAGTTTATTTTTTTACAAATTTACGTTATACACTCAAATCGGGAGCCCCGTGACTACGCGGTCGGTTCTTACGAGTCACATTAGTCCCGTGCGAGGGGTTCGTGACTCTTACGGGAGCGTTTTAAGACTGTTTTACATTTTCACCCTTCGATTGCATATTTTTATGCTTATGTTTATTTTTTTGCAAATTTACGCCGTACACTCAAACCGGGAGCCCCGAGACTACGTGGTCGGTTCCTACGAGTCACATGGGTCCCGTGTGAGGTGTTCGTGACTCTTACGGGACCGTTTTGTGCTTATTTTTCGTTTTAAACCTTCGATAGCATCTTTTTATGCTCAGGTCGAACTTTGTGCAAATTTAGAAAGTATTCTCAAACCGGGAGCCCCGTGGCTATGCGGTCGGTTCCTATGAGTCGCATTGGTCCCGTACGAGGTTTCGTGACTCTTACGGGACCTTTTTTCTGGCTGTTTTACGTTTTCACCCTTCGATTGCAAGTTTTTATGCTCAAGTTTAAATTTTTTGAAAATTTACGTCGTACACTCTAACCGGGAGCCCCGTGACTACACGGTCGATTCCTACGAGTCAGATTGGTCCCGTGCAAGGTGTTCGTGACTCTTACCAGACCGTTTTGTGGTTGTTTTATGTTTTCACCCTTCGATGGCATCTTTTTTACTCTCAAGTCTAACTATTTGCAAAAATTACCCTTCGACGCCATGTTTTTAAGCCTAAGTCTAGAAATACGCAAATTACCGTCGTATTCTCAAACCGGGAGACCCGCGGCTGCGGGGTCAGTTCCTACGAGTTACGTTGGTCCCGTGGGAGGTGTTGGTGCCACCCACGAGGCCGTTCTGGGGATGTTTCGAGTTTTCACCTTCTAACGCCATGTTTTTAAGCCTAAGTCTAGAAATACGCAAATCACCGTCGTATTCTCAAACTGGGAGACCCGCGGCTGTGGGGTCAGTTCCTACGAGTTACGCTGGTCCCGTGGGACGTGTTGGGGCCACCCACGGGGCCGTTCGGGGGATGTTTTGATTTTTCACCTTCTAATGCCATGTTTTTAAGCCTAAGTCTAGAAATACGCAAATTACCGTCGTATTCTCAAACCGGGAGACCCGCGGCTGCGGGGTCAGTTCCTAAGAGTTACGTTGGTCCCGTGGGAGGTGTTGGTGCTACCCACGGGAACGTTCGGAGGCCGTTTCAAGTTTTCACCCGCGGTTATGGATGGTTGATTTATTTAGAGCCTTAATTATTGTAGATGGTTAGGATATTGGATAGTCTCGAAAACATTTAGGATTTCAAACCCATTGCAAACTTGACATGATTGTTTTGTTTTATTTTCCAGGTATTTCGATTCAGTGACAAATAATTATTTTCATTACTTTAAATAAGCGTACCCTCGGTGCTTATTGGAAGGAGGGATATTATGTACCCACGGAGGCAAATGTGGAGGATAAAGCCCCCGGTCAATGTGGATTTTTTTGTCACAACAAGGGTGCAATTTCGGACAGTTTGAATAGAGGTAGGCACATTATAAATATTTATTAGATCTATACAACAAGGATGGTCTACTGATAACGTGGATTGGATACACAACCTATCTGTTAACATTGACCAAGAGCAAGAGGTGGACGTGAATGATGACCTGGCACGCGAACTTGCGTTCTATACGCAGGCAAACCTTCATCAAAAGTCGATTGTAAGCGGCATCTGCATATATATGCATATGTTGCATATATATGCACTGCATATATATGTGGCAGTTGCATATATATTCAGATGAAACTGCATATATATGCAACACTACCCTGCCCCGTCGCCTCCCCCTTTCCCACTCACACACGCACACACAAACACACACACAAACATGTATACACTGGCATATCTGTTAAGTTTTTGGATTGGGGGTTTCACGTTGCTTCCAAAAATGAGGTATACCTCACGAATTTGTTTTAATATATTTTTGTTAAATCTTTTGTTTCAGCAAGTATGATTTATCACTGTGAAGCTTCTCATCACTGTTGTAATGGATGGCCTGATAAGTAGGATGCACTGAGCATATGGTATGTTTTATTTCTAAATCTCTCATTTAGTTTCATATTAATAATTATATAATTCTGATATGTTATTTCTCTTTCAGGTGACAATTATTTAAAGTCCTACGTGATACCGGAACCGGAGGCAACCGTAACAGATCAGATGACTGAATATGAGTGTCAGGAGGTTTGTTTTGTATATCCCACTCTTGGATTCACCCTAGATCAGGTATGCTCTCTATTTTATTTTGGATTTTATCACCAATATGCACACACTCACACGAGCACACAAACACACGCACGGACACACGCACACACTCTCACTACATATATGCATATGCATATATGCAGATTGCATATATGCATACATGCCCCGTCCCCTCCCCCCTTCCCCACTCACACACACACACATGCACACACGTGCACACACGTACACACGCGCCCCCTGCCCGTCCCCTCCAGCCTTCCCCACTCGCACACGCGCACACACGCACACATGTGCCCCCTGCCCATCCCGTCCCCCCTTTCCCACTCACACGCACACGCGCACACACACAAACATGCACACACGCACACACACAAGTCAGGAGCGCCGTGACTACACGGTCTGTTCCTACGACTTACATTGGTCCCGTGCGAGATGTTCGTGACTCTTGCGGGACCGTTTTGTGGGTGTTTTACATTTTCACCCTTCGATGGCATCTTTTTTATTCTCAAGTCTAACTTTTTGCAAATTTACGCCGTATACTCAAACAGGGATCCTTGTGACTACCCGTTTGGTTCCTACTATTAACATTGCTCCCGTACGAGGTGTTCGTGACTCTTACGGTACCGTTTGTGGCTTTTTTACGTTTTCACCCTTCTCAGGCATGATTTTATGCTTTAGTCTAACTTTTTGCAAATTTATGTTGTACACTCCAACCGGGAGCGCCGTGACTACGCGGTCGGTTCCTACGAGTTACATTGGTCCCGTGCGAGGTGTTCGTGACTCTTACGGGACCGTTTTAAGGTTATTTTACATTTTCATCCTTCGATGGCATGCAAGTCTAACTTTTTGCTAATTTACGTCGTACACTCAACCCGAAAGCCCCGTTACTATGCGGTCGGTTCCTACGAGTCACATTGGTCCCGTGCGAGGTGTCCGTGACTCTTACGGGACCGTTTTGTGCTTGTTGTACATTTTCACCCTTCGATGGCATGTTTTTATGCTAAAGTCTATTTTTTTTACAAATTTACGTCGTATACTCTAATCGGGAGCCCCGTCACTACGCGGTCGGTTTCTATGAGTTACATTAATCCCGTGCGATGTGTTTGTGACTCTTACCGGACTGTTTTATCGTTATTTTACATTTTCACCCTTTGATGGCATGTTTTTATGCTTAAGTCTAACTTTTTACAATTTTACGTCATACACTCAAACCGGGAGCCCCGTGACTACGCGGTCGGTTCCTACGAGTCACATTAGTCCCATGCGAGGGGTTCATGACTCTTACGGGACCGTTTTAAGGTTGTTTTACGTTTTCACCCTTCGATGGCATATTTTTATTCTTAAGTTTATTTTTTTGCAAATTTACGTCATACACTCAAATCGGGAGCGTCGTGACTATACGGCCAGTTCCTGCGATTTACATTGGTCTCGTGCGAGGTGTTCGTGACTCTTACGGGACTGTTTTGTGGCTATTTTACGTTTTCACCATTCGATGGCATGTTTTTATTCTTAAGTCTAATTTTTTGCAAATTTACGTCGTACAATCAAACCGGGAGCGCCTTAAACCTAGAAAGTGGCAATCCGTTGGATAATGACTTCTTTTTCTAGTGTTCACCCTAACTATTCTTTGTTCAAAAGTTATGTTCTCCCCCCCCCCCCCCCCCCCCCCACTGGAAATGATAAGAAACAAATGCGCCAACAATACCCAAGCTATAGGGGGCACAAAAAACTTAAAATTACGGGGTTTAGACATAAATAGGATCCAAACCCAAAATAATTAAAAAATTGAATCAATGCATATTTAACCTTAAAATAAAGTTCATCATAGGTCTATCCATTACCTGGATATTTTGTTACACCCAACGCCAATCAGAACCTTCTCTATGCCAGCAGCGATGCAATTTCAGATTATGTTTGATAGTAGTTCGACCCCAACATCAATGTATCATATGACAGTGAAAAAATAAAGAATTTTTTGCAAACAGTTATGTTCAATTAAAAAAATGGTAGAACCAAAAAATCAAATTCAAAACCAAAGGAAGAAAACCAGGGCTAGTTCTTTCGTCACTCACTATCCCTACGAGTTACATTGGTCCTGTGGGAAGTGTTGGTACCACCCACGGGGCCTCACGGGGCCGTTCGGGGGCTATTTCGGGTTTTTGCCCTCTAAATCCAAACGATAGAGATAAATAAATGAAAACATATCTATTCTAAACAAAAGAACCGATAAATCACCTAACATTTGCACAAATAGTGGGACATTACACTTAAAAGTAGATGAAATTCATAAATTAATGTAAAGTGCTAATACAATGTCAATATCATAATAGGATACAAATAAGATTGATGAGGATAAAATAATATTTTGATACTCAATCTTCCTCTAAATCAATTAAAAGATCCTTCAAATTAGGGTTGTCATCAAGAGCTGACTGGAACTCTTTTGGAGCCTTTAATGCGTCTACTTCAGTAGTCATACCCTTTGGTGCATGCACAACAATAGACCAATTTCCATCGTTTATGCACTTCGAGTAAAATACCTTCTTTACATTCTGAAAGGCACAAAGTTGAAACGGTCAGGAAATGAGAAATGCTTGCAAAGTTGGTCATGTATGTCATCTTTGATAGCTTGATCAACAAGGTTCCAATTGTCTGGTCCACCGACTCCCATGTTCATTTTTCCCAGTGACAAACACCGGGCTTTAAAGTTCAGCACGTCATTCCTATCACCCGTCGGGTTATTCTCGAGAAGGGAGAAGCCAATAGGCTTCTTTTCATTTGAGCGGGTGGCATCATGAGTGTTGGATGGGGCGTTAAAGCAACGGGAGTGCTGGATTGGGGCGTAGGAGCACTTGGAGTTGGACTTGGTGAGGAGTGAACCATTGGTGGAGTTGTGAATTGCTTAGCCATTGGTGTTGAGAATTCGGGTTCGGCACGAGATGGTGAACCTCGTTGTGGTGTCACATCGGCACTTGGTACCCTTGGGTTGTTTCCTCTCGACATTATCTACAACAATTAAAAAATATAAGTGACTAAATGATTATAGTAATATGAAATTATAACTAATTAATCAAGATTAATTAGTTATATATATATATAGATAGATAGATACCTTTTCAAAGTAAGACTTTAGAATAAGTTCAATGTGTCTGATCACCATCCATTCGGTATTAGTTTTTAAGAACCAATGAATTTTTTCACGTAGCCAACTAGAAGGAAGGGTATCTATGATTGATGTGTAGATGTCAGTGACATGAACTCAGAATCCCCTATTTCTCAACTTGTTGGCAAGATTCAATTTTACGTGCATGTGGCGCGAGACATCACAGTCTATGTCAATGCTCTTTGTACGCAGTTGTATCCATAACGGGTGGATTTTTTTTCCGCCTTCTCCAACAACGTAACCAAGGTCAGGTCTATGTCGGGATTATGTGTGTGAAATATATTTTGTATAACGTCATCCCAGTTTTCTGGTAGAGAAAATAGAATACGATCGAACAAGTAATCTTGTTGGATATCAAATCCATGATTTACAAGGTAGTTAAATTGTTCGATCTTTTTATTTCCGTACCTATAAATAGGAGTACCCTCTATATGACGCACACTAATAAAAGAGTTATGTGTGCGGTCTAATTGCAGCCTCTCCCACTCTTGTTGACAGTATTTAACACTGTGCCTCATTTTTCCTGAGAAAGGTATACGAGGGCATGAATACGAGTCCTGCTATTAAGGTTTAGATTTGAAAGTTATGAGAGTTTAAACATACATATACACATAAATAAGACAAGCATATGTGATATACTTTTTCATAGGCAAATCAAGAGCACACCCAACAAATTTAATAACATATACATTTATCGACACTAGTATCAATTCAATAAATTCAACATAGTATCCAACAACCAAGCCAACAATATCTCACTCTCGTGCAAAAAATCACGACATGTATATAACCCCCAATATAATATGATGGCACGAATATAACCCCCAATAAAATCACGACAAGGTGGATGTAAATTTTTTTACTCCTTAAAAATCCATTTAATTATATTTTGTCAAAAAAAATACACACACACATATAATCTAGGGTTTATTGGCATAATCTATACATACACACACATAGAATCTAGGGTTTATTGACATAATCTATACATACACACAGATACAATTTAGGTTTTACTAAACCTTAATATTTTTTTTGACATAAATCTATACATACACACACATACAATCTGTACATACACACACATAAACATACATATACACATAAATCTAGGGTTTATTGACAAAAAAATAATTTATTTGTTCATAGTTACACACATAAACATACATATACACATAAATCTATGCATACACACACATATAAACATAAATCAATACATACACACACACATACAAACATAAATCTATATAAACATAAATCAATACATACACACACACATACATTCATAAATCTACACATACACACATAAAACTTAGGGTTTGAATAGAAATCACGAAATCCAAATGAAATGAAAAGAAATCTATACATACCAGGGGTTAATCCCAATGAAATCCAATTGAAATCACTTAGCCCTTAGAAATGACACCAAATCGCATGAAATCCCTTAGCCCCGATACACAACCCCTACAAATTGCAAATGACTAACCAGCGTTTTATTTATTAAGTCATTAATCTGGTCATGGCCTAGAGCCGTGACCCACAAAGCGTGCGACCAATAAATGAAACTAGGGTATTTCTGGCTCGTACCTGGTCACGGCCTAGAGCCGTGACCCCCCATTGAAGACCCTCTTCCACCCAACTACCTGCTTGAGTATTGGTCACGGCCAATAGCCGTGACTCACACCACTTACACCTGGTCATGGCCTAGAGCCGTGACCCACTATGCACAACCCTCTTCACATTAACCCTTCTTCCTGAATGATCTTTGGTCACGGCCCATAGCCGTGACCCACACCCAGAAATGGTGACGGCCCTAAGCCGTGACCCTCAATGTGTGTATTCTCTTCGTCATCGTGTCATGGGTCACGGACTTGGGTTGTGACCCACCCGCAACCAAGATTGGAGGGAATTTTGGCACGAGTTTGGCGCCAAGATTGTCAAGACTGGTCACGGCCCAAGTCCGCGACGACAGTGGTCACGGCCCAAGTCCGTGATAACTTCTCGAGCATCAATAATTTAGTGTGGTAATAAATATGGTCACGCCAAATATTGAGTGGGTCACGGCCCAAGTCCGCGACGAGCTGGTCGCGGACTTGGGCATTGACCCACTGGGCATGACCATTCGCAGGATTTGGTGTAGTGCTTGCTAGCCTCGATTTTTATAGCAGCACTATTGAAGCGTTAAACTGAATTGCAGGCCCATCCATTCCACCATTAGATATGTAGTATTAGATTGTAGAAGACAAAATAACAACAAAGGTTTAAATGGTATGATCAAAGACCTACTTACATTCATAAATCAAAACCTAAACAATGCTACACTCCAAACCAAAGTTCTCATGAACGAGTTTTGAACCTAGTCGGAAGTACCAAAGCAGATATCGTTCAAACATATTTTATACGAGGCATACGTTAATCCAACCTAGACGAGCAATTGATTTATCTACCAATTGTTTCCTACTACACTCTGCCTATAAAAATATGGATACTGTTCTATTTGATTCATTGCATAGAGCATTAGTAGATAAGCATTCAACCGCTCAAATCCATTCATTATGCCAAAAATGCATAATCTTCGCATATTGTTCAACACACTAATATGCTATGCATAATAATATGCCTTATCTGGGCAAGGTAAAATGCATGTCCAGTTGTGGGAGGATTCTCATTCATTTTCTTTTGTTTTTTGCTCGTGGGACGACATTAAAGTGCCATGTCAAGCCTCTCACACCATTTTGAAAGTCACAATACCTTGCATAATGCCTTACCGTTTGGAGCACATGGAAATTTAAGTTATGTAAAATTATAAACTTATCATGTTCTACCCCTTTTTATCCCAAAAGAACGACCTCTAGGAATATTTATCAAACTGATCCACAATATCAAAAGAATTGGTAAATCGATCCAGAACTTAGGACTCCTTCAAGTTGCCATCGGTAGTGACACTTCAAGGAGAGTGTGAAAGATTATTCAAATCAATCCTACTACTTGTGAGTGATTTGGTACATCTTTCGAAGTGGGATTTTCTGGGGCTAAAAATATGTTGTGCAAGGGCCGTTTCGACATTAGCTCTAAATTAAAATTTCTTTAACTTTTTACTTACCTTTTGCTCATTTTTTTTAATATTCCCCCCTTCTTTTTTCCTCGAGAGAAATAACTAAATATCCATGCATAATTGCATACACGCGTCAAAAACTCAAAACTCACCCTCGATGATATGACCAAAGAAAAATGTTAGAATTTTAGACTTTTAAAATAAATGATGGGTTGAGTATTGAAATAATAAAGGGATAAGTGTTGCTGAAAACTGTTGCAGGGCAGGAGGCAAAGAGATTGACAAGATCACCAAAGGCCACCATAAATGGAAGATGAATTAGAGGCTCTCGCATATCTCATGGTCAGAAAATAAATTATCAATAACGTATAGTCGGACTGTGTTTGGCTCAATAACCTTATACATAAAGCGTATGTGTTAAACTTATAACAAGAAATCCAAATCCTTTCAATGTATAAGATCTTGGCATTGTTTGACCAACCAAGATTTCGAGGGCTTTCTAAATAACTTGCAGGATCAATAACTCTCAGTGAAGAATACAGACAAGAAGCTGAAACCACCCTCTTATCAAAGTCACGGTGATACAAACTATGAATTAATATCAAGGATATGAAAATGATTCCCCCTTTCCTCCACACCGTTCACTGAAGTTTTTAGTTTTCCCATGTTTCATTTATTTAGATACATGAAGAGATAGTGAAAATGTTTTTTATTTTATTTTGAGGATGCTCAAACACATCCCACATATTGGACTAGCTTTTAACATGACTTTATTTAGCCAGTCCATTTTACATGGATACTTTGATATGAACCCTTTTATTCTAATTCAACCTGGTCTCTCTTTGTCATGTACTGTACTATAAGACTTTTCCAATTTGAGTTTTATCAAAGCATGTTAATTACAGATGTAATGGTGTATATCTTGATTTTCACCACTTTGTAAATTAAGTCGATCTAGCTTGTACTGATACTTATCTACTGAATTTTGTTGCCAATACCTTTTAATTGTATTATATGCTTTCTTTACAGGATCCTTCGGTACATAAACACAGTGTGACGAATGGTAGTCATCTTTGAGGTTTCTCGTGATGGAGACCAAGTCAATCAAAAGAACAGGGAAGTGGAAGTTCACAAGCAAGAATATTACATATCTTTAAATTATTTTGTATGATGTTGTGGTAGTAGAACATGGTTTTGTATGAAAATTTATTGTTTTTTCTATGTAGATGCTTATCTTTGATTTGAGATATTTGTATATATAGTGTAAAATGTTCATATCGTGACTCTTATAAATTATCATGTTCTTAGAAACTTCGAATAGTTGGTGAAATTAAACAATGGAGAAAAGTCCTTCAAATGACAATTCAAGTGTTACTTGACAATATGATTGCTTGAGAAACTACAATAAAATAAGATGTTCATCACTTGGTCTCACGACCAAAGATAGCTCTGTTGATGGTAATTCAAAGAAGGAGTTGGTATGATTTGTATTTTTAAATTTATAAATCTTGCATTTCAGGATATGGAAAACAATTGGTCTTTATTGATTTCAAAAGAGAAGTTTTATTAATAACTAAATAGGAGAAAAAGCCTTTCATAGTGTCTCTTACAAGCGCTAAAGAAAAAATAAATAAAACTAAAAATGACGAGATCTTGAACGAGAAAGGAGGACCTTAAATTATATTTAAGCGTCAATTTCTCCTCACGAGTTATGGTCGGAAAATCCCCTCGATAATTCTTATTTCTTCACTTTTGAGAATTTCCATCCACCAAATCATCTTCAAAATTGCTTAGGACATCGAATGAATTGCTAATATGAGTTTGAGAATGTATATTTCCACCTTTTTAAATAATCGAATCTTCAATGAAAGCTCTAGCTTTGGCGAAATTAGGACTCATTCCTAAATCATGTTTGGGGAGATCGACATACAAATTAACTCCAGGACTGATTAAATTTGGAATATCCTTTAGAGGGGGCATATCATCTTCAGAATTTGACTCGTCAGATTGTGAATCATAATTTGTTTTCGTTCTACCATCAATTTCTTCTGATTTTTTTAATGTTTCTTCATCCATTGATAAATCATTTACAATGTTTATACCATTTTTGGCCAAAAATGGATTCTACCTGGAGCGTGGGAAATTAACTTAGAGTAGCTAAATAGGTCTTTGTTGATTTAATTGTGCGAATTTTATCAGTTTCACAGGTAGCGAGCACTTTAAGCAGAAGAAATTTAAAGAAGCTATTGATTGCTATCCAGGAGCAATCGCTTTATCACCAACCGCAGTAGCTTACGCAAATAGGGCAATGGCTCATCTTAAAATTAGAAGGCAAATTCTCCTTCTTGATGGGATGAAGTTCATAAATGCTTCTATCTATTAATAGTGATACACTTGTACATTCCACTTTTGTGCAAATGTTAGAAAAACATTCTGAGTAATAAGAACACCACTAGAAGTAACATGTGAAATATACACAACAAATGTATATAGTAGGTCGCATATTGAATCTTGTTTCTAAAATTAAGGGGGAGAAAACGATAATATTAATAATGTTTATTTTGATTAGGTGCACAAATTTCATATATATTGTAATTTTACATATTCTCTTTTAACTATATTTGTTATCTAAAATATAATATGGGCATCTGGCCACCTTTTTCATTAGGTACATCCGCCCTTGAAGAAATATGGAGCATACTGATGAGAAGGTTTAATCCTTATATCTCATGCAGTGGCCATGGCATATCTTATTCCCCAAAAGGCACAATTATTCCAAATTGTCATTTGTGAAAGAGCGACCCATCATTTAACCGCAATGACTCATTCTCAAGCCTTTACCTTGGACGCACAAAGGGTCCCATCAATCTCAGTTTTAAGGAATAGTGATATGTACACCAACTCTTAGTACCAATCGAGTACCGAATGTGCTTTAAATGATTGTACAAAAGTGTATGTCCCATGTATTAAAATGTAGGTCACATAATGGTACAATGCATTTAAAGCACAATCGGTACTGAATTGGTACTGGAATTTGGTGTTTGTAGCATTGTCCAGAGTAGAAGTATCTAAACCTATAAAAAATGTTTATTGGACAAGGGTTTCAAGATGCCATGAACTCATTGTGAATCATTCTTATTCGACATGGACATTATGAAATACTAAACTGTGTATGTTTTACAGGAGGTGGCACCACTAGGTATATATGCTCATGGGGATTCAAACTCTTGATCTATGCATTATGAAGTGCTCATTAAGGTTTATTCTAACAGTGGACTAACTACTGCATTGTTACGTAGTTAATGTGGGAAATTTGGCCGGAGAGAAATAAAAGTTTTTTCAGAATATATCAAGGCCCTTGGGGACAAGGTTGAAACATGGGAGAGAGTTGAATTTATAGCATATTTCTAGGATTCTTCTCATGTGAATTGTATCTGTGCCATTTTTCATTTTTTTCTTATTTTTCTTATTTTTATTTTTATTTTTATAATTTTTTATTTTTAGTTATAGTTGTTAAGTTTAGTGAGGGACATTTTAGGCATTTTGTAAATAAAAATATGCGTCCATGTGATATCATGATGAGGGACATCCTTAGAGAATTCACCCTCTAGGACCTTTTCCCCATCCTTAATAATACGTACACTCCATTTGACACAAAACATTCAAATAATAGATATTATGAGAGTTATCTATTGTTTGACGCAAATCATTCAAATAATAGATATTATGAGAGTTATCTATTGTTTGAGTGTGTTTTCTTTTAAGTGACATTGATACTATTTACGTTAATTGAAATTAGTGTTCAATCTCTCATGATCCCCGATGAAGGGAAGAGAAGATGAGAGATTGAAATAGACGAGAGGTCGAAATAAGGGCAGTTCCCATCAGTGACATGGGGCTTAGCCATAAGAAGGGGTATTTGATTCACGATCCACCATTAGCCCTAAATTTATGATTGGTTGTGTTTCAGAAGTTTAGCTAGGTTCATGGGGATTTGGCTCACATAAGACCTAAAGTTATTAGGTTTAGAGTCAATTTATATTTTTAGGTATTTGTGAATAAGAATACGTGAGACCATGTGATATCATGGTGGGAATCATCCTTAGTGATTTCACCCATGACATCACATGGATTATAACATATTCCTTTGCTAGCAAGTAATGAACTCTTTAAATCAACCCTTATGGGTAGTGTTTATTTAAAAGTTATTAAACAATATATGCACCAACTCTTGAAGGGTTGCTCCACTTGGTAAGGTAAAAATGCCACAAAAAGTCCAAAAATGGAACATCTTGTTCCTCCCCATAAATAAGTCCTTACCCCACATAACACAATAATCTTCAGCACTTCTATTACTTCTCATTTTTTTTATCTTTCACGCAAAAATCTCGTTCCACCTCAACTATGGGCACATAAAAAAATGATTCGTATGTTGTTGTGTTATTTCACACTTGATAATTGGTGCACTGGGAAGGTTAATTTATGCCGGTTTGAATGCCCAAAACATTTGTTTTTATTCTATACTAGCTTGCAAGCCATGCGTCGCGTGACCATAAAAGGGAACGACTACCTTCGTAACCCCTTCATCCAAATAAATGACTCCCAAAAATAAATAAATAAATTTACATATAATAAAATACACAAACACACTAAATATTTGAGAGATAACACTCAATATGAGTAGATAATTTTTCTTTATTACTCACACAATATTTTTGACTTTTTATGACTTCACTTCAAATGCCAATATTACATAGGTATTTATAGGATCTCCAAAATGTATCTACCAAAATACATGTATCTATTACATTTAATGTAAACATATCCCATTGAAACTTCTATACATGAACTAACTAAAAGCATATATTGATCAAATACATGTGTCTACATTAATTTAGATAATACAAAAGTAATAAATAACTCAATGAAGTGTATTTATGGCAACCTATAAGTGCGAAAAATGTCATCCTTAACCTGACAAATATATGTATTTATATATGAATTTTTCATAAAGGTTTCTTTGAGAACCTTTCCCCCATCCCTATAATATTGTACACTCCATTTGGTGTAAAACATTAAATCTAATAACATAATATAATTTGGTGTCTCTTTAGAGAAAATCGACGCATGTCTTGCATTTAATGTTCATTTAAAAGATCCTCTTATAACTCATTTACAAGACCTGTATACTAAAATTCTCCCACT
Source organism: Sambucus nigra (assembly GCA_949130495.1). Classification (NCBI taxonomy): domain Eukaryota; kingdom Viridiplantae; phylum Streptophyta; class Magnoliopsida; order Dipsacales; family Adoxaceae; genus Sambucus; species Sambucus nigra. The sequence continues at coordinate 23,827,661 of OX422212.1, read as the reverse complement.
TTTACGAATAACCTCCTCTCTCCGTTCATAAGTAGAAATGTCTACTTCCATTTTTTGCATTCGGATGGCTACATCCGTTCCAAACGGCTACTTCCGTTCCAAACGGCTTCTTCCATTCTCTGCATCTAGCGAACAACACCTCTGACCTTCTATTTACCAGCGTGGCTTCATCGTTTCCAAAGTTACTCGTTTCATTCTTTGCATCTGGCGACCGACCCAACTTTGGAATGGGTATAAATACCCTAACCCAAAAGTGATGTTTGTAACCAGTACCTCTACCATTCATTTCCATCGGTATGTTCCTCTATTCCACTTATTTCACTTTCATTATTTATTTTTTTTAATGGCAAAAATACTAAAATTACACCCTACAGTGATTTATATACCCGATTTTTTTCTTATTTCTTCTTCATATACCTTATGTGTAAGGGTTTTGAAATTAAGAAAAAAATCTGTGTTTATCAATTTTTGTATTCAAATGGGTATTTTGTTGATTCCAGTTTAATATAGGGTAAAATTATGCATTATTTTTATGTTTCATTCTAATTTCTTAAACATGCACAAATACTAAGATTTGACCCCACAATGATTAATATATCGAATTTGTTTCGTTTTTATACTTCATATAAAAATGGATTTATACTTTTTTTTTATTTTATATCCCTATTTGTTATGCTACTAATGTTTTTTTCATATATTAAAATTAAGCTTTAATGAAAAAAAAAATGGTTGACTTTAAATATTAGAAATTACTGATTTCTTAAACATGCCCAAATACTAAGATTTGAACCTACATTGATTTATATATCTAATATGTTTCGTTTTTATTCTTCATATAAAAATGGATTTATACGTTTTTTTATTGCATGTCCCTATTTGGTATGCCACTAAATTTTTTCCCGTGTATTAAAATTAAGTTTTAATGAAACTCAGAAAAAATGTTTGAATTTAAATATTATAAATTCCTGTTAAGTTTCCCATTTTTATATGTTGTCACTTTGTTTTTCATATAAGAAAATTAAGACTTTAGGAAAATGAGAAAAAACATTAATGTCATGAATTTTGTTTGATTATCTTGCTATGAAGATTGAATATTTGAAGTGATATTTAACATAACGGATTTGTACGTGTTTTATTTTGTGTCCCTATTTGTCATGCTACTAATTGCTTATTTTGTGTATTAAAATTAGGATTTAATGAAAATACTAAAAAAGGGTTGACTTTAAACTTTATAAATTAATGTTTTTTTTCAAAGTTATTGGTTTTTATTTGCTGTCCCAATTTTATATGATGTTAAGGTTTTTTTTCGTATAATAAATTTAAGACTTAAGGAAAATGAGAAAAAAGGTTAAACATAAAACTAAAAATATTGAAATTCAATCATTCAATAGATTAAAAAATATTTTCTATTAATTAAATTCAAATATTTTATTGCCCTCAAGATTCCAACCTACCGTCATTTCATCAGTTCTACCACTATTGTAGACGTTATGTTAGATTTTTCAATTATTTTAACTCTTTTACATTAACTTATAAAGATTTTATTATTGTTCGACATAACCTTTTTATTTGTTTTTGTTTCATGCTTTATCCCATTTGTTAATAAGAGAAAAATGGTTGGAAGAGAGGTTGAAATGCTAAATAAGGCAAACAAAATCTCTGAATGCAAAGAGATTATTGTCATTGACAATCCCACCCCCCCGTGATTTACGTATGCGATCAAGGTGTCGTACACGTGAGTTAAATGAGTTCATGAAGATGTCTAAGAACAAACGCAAAAAAACCAGCATAGAGAGAATATTTTATGTCCTGAAATCCTTGCATCGTGTCTCCTTCATTGGTACTTATGATCAAGATGGCAAGATTGTTGAATCTAAGAAAATTGAGGAGAGGAAGAAAAATATTTTTTCATCTTTGTTCCCGCTCCTTGAGTAAGCTATTGAAGTTAATGAACCACATCGATATGATGTTGCCATTGAATTTTACGATCTTGATACTTTATCTGAAGTCGATGAAGCGACTGAAAATGAAGACTCTAATGAAAATACTTCGACTCATGATCCTTTCGAAAACGAAGACGATTATTAAGATTGTTGTTTTGATGATGTATCTCTACACGGAAACAACTTTCAATTATATACAATGTATTGAAGACTCCAATGTTATGAATATCGTTATGAATAAAATTGTTTCGGATTTTTTATTACCAAGCTTATTTTTTTTTTTTTTGTTTGTTACTCTTATGGATACAATGTAAAGATTATTTGTTATGGATTATGGAAATTGTTTAACGATATAAATTCTACGTTTGTTTATGTGCATCTTTTCTTATACTTTAATCCCCATTGAAAGTAATGTATGTTTATCATTTCATATTTATTCCTTTATCAATTCTACATTTGTTAAACAATATTTGTATTAATTTATAATCTTTTACACTTTATTTCATTAAATATCTTAAAATCTTTTAACACTATAATACATATTTATTTTTCGCGTTGAATTTTTTATTAAATAAAAGTCTTCTGTATGATTATAACAATCCAACCTACATAATTAATTACCCTCATTTAATTGAGATAAAACATCTTAAGAAATACACAAAAGAACTTTTGCCCATTTGTCTCAAATTTTTTCCTTTTGATGTTAATATAATTCTAATCTTCCTTTATTATGTTATTTTTTCATATTTGTTAAATTTTTATACATATTTTTATTTTTAATCCTAATAACTTATATTTGTGGATTAACTAGATGGATAATCTCGATCATAGTAGACTTGCTAGATTCCAAAGGCGTGTTATTATGCTCAATAGACGTAATAGAGTTTCTAAAGCCTTAGTCTGCCATAAAGAAAATATAGTGAAGATCCATCCAATACCTACTCCTAACAATCATGTATTCATTTGCCAACACAATGCCATAAATTATTTTAATTATTTTAAATCAAGAACCGTATCTCGGTCAATTGTAAATGAAGACGGTAGTGTTACTTCATCAACAACAGTCGTTAACTCATCATCTAATAGCGTGTATGGGAACTATAGTGGATACACCATTGAAACCTTAAGACACGCCATTGCGAGAGAAAACGTTATTCGTAATACAAGTTTTCATTAATATTTTCTATACCCAATATATTTTTTCCTTCAACAATTTAATGTTTATTCCTATAAGACAAATCTAATTGATTATTTCAAATGTTATAATCAACAACTGTAGACCGTCCTCATCCTACTCAACAGAGAAATAGGCGGCAGAATAATCTCCCAACATAAAAAAGTAAGATTATGATATAAAAATAATATATTTTCTTAAAAAAATAACTACTCAGGAGGTATATTTAATATACATACTTCCTTCTCGCAAAATTCACAGCTTCGTGGAATTTTGGTGCGCCAACTTATAAATGTGAGCATTGTTCAACCATTAGGTGGTATGAAGAGTGTAGTGAGAAACATAGACGATGTAAAAATATAAAGTTCTCCATGTGTTGTCGAGAAGGGAAGATAAAATTGCCATCTCTCAAAGAAACACCCGTTTTCCTAAATAGTTTGCTAAACTCTTTATCAGGAAGAAGATCTTCTTTATTCCGTGATAATATTCGGGAATATAATTCCATGTTTTCATTTACATCAATGGGTGGAAAAGTAGATAAGACGATAAACAACGAAGTTGGCCCTTATATTTTTCGCATCTGGGGGTAAAATTATCATAAAATTGGTTCGCAGATACCATTAAATGACTCCGCTCCAAAAATTTCCCAACTCTACATTTATGACACTGATAACGAAATTCACAATTGGCTTCGAGCATTCAGTGGAGATGGGCTTTCATCGACTTTAGACAATGAGATTGTTGAAGGATTAATAGAAATGTTTGATGAACACAATGTATTAGCAATAGTTTTTCGCATGGCGCGTGATCGTTTCAAGGAAGAAGATTTAACAGATGTAGGTACAAGAATTATCGGAGATTGATCGAGAATCTCATATGTCTAAAACTTACCTAACACACCAGAGGTTGCTGCACTTATTGTTGCAGATCAACATGACATTGATTTAAAGAGAGATGTAATTGTGGAACATAGATCAGAGGGATTGCAACGAATAAGCGAACTGTGACACCCCACCCAATTAAATATCGGGTGACAAGTCTTTTATGAAATTTAAAACAGAATGTTCGGTTGATTCATTTTTAGCATCACTGTCAAAAACATAATAACTTATTTAATCACTTAATATAATTAAGCTAAGTGTCAAAGCATTTTTCTCATTAAATAAAACTATTCAATTACCAAACCAAGAAATTTAATATAAACCATCCACGCATAATTATTTACTATAAATACTGAATCAGAATCACATGCTGAAATAAACAAGACTGGATAAAATATTCCAGTTCAAAACTCTAAACCAAAACAATAGTAACCATCAATCCCAATGAAAATGAACGAGAAATAAAGTGAACATAATCTCAAAAATCTGTCCAAGGAAATGGACGACACATGCCCTCAATAGAATCTCTATAAAGAATAGAAATGAAGAATTGACGCGTCTAATAAAAAGACCTACAGCTTCTACAACAGCTGCAGCACGCCAAGCAATCCGAGTCTCTAAGCCTGATGTCCCTGTGGCTGAGCACCTGATATAATACATACATATAGCAAGAGAGAGAGAAGATGCAAGAAACGGGTTAGAGTCCGATGTGTAAAAATATTTTTTGAAGCAAGTATTTAAAATTTGCAGTTAAACAAGTATCAAGTGCATGTTAGTTCGAACTCTCTCGTGAGATTCTCACCTCTCTTCTATTGTGCAAGCCTAACGCGTATCAAATTTTCTCCTTAGCTATACCACCCCATATAACTAGTCTGAATTCATTCTAATAGCCTTTATCCTCACTATTAGTAAACTCGTATCGCCCATACAATACGTTATCAAATTAGCCTATGTCGAATAGCTAATTAATACATTTTTCGTTTTCATAATAAATCAATTATACTTTAAGGATTTTCTTAACAAATTTACATGCCTATCTCTACAACTATACACAGTAGATTGATTCAGAAACTCACGTACATATATACATATAGTCACATCTGCCCTACATATATACATATATATATATATATATATATATATATATATATATATATATATATAAAATATAATACTGCACCCCCGGGCAATATCCCATTACCGCACCTAACCAACATACTGTACCCCCGGGTTATCACCCTTTAGTACACTTATGTAAATAATCTTGTACCCCCGGGTTATCATCCATTAGTACACTTAATAATAAGATTCTTGCACCCCCGGGTTATCACCCATTAGTGCCTTTCATAATAAGAATACATAATAGGGATACACACATCATATTATAATTTATAGGTATTTCCCTCACCTACATATATGCTTCTCTTACGTATTTTGATTTCAACATTTCATAATACAGTGATTGAGATTATTATCCCTTTCGTAATCTCTAAGGTACATTCTCTCCGTGCTGAATTCATTAAAGTATTTAGTCGCTCATACTTTTTCCCGAAATTCTGCCTTACTTAAGTTTATTACTTGGAAACTTTTCTCTCATTCATGAACTAATAAACTCAAAACTGGATCCTAAGAAATTCTCAAAATTTCACTCTGTCGCTCGAACCAGATGGCATGTCGTTTGAACGACCGCCACATGTTGCTCGAACGATTTCCCGCGAGATGCAATCTCGCTCGAACAACTTCGAGCGACTTCGCGCGAGATTGTGCTGTTCGTCTCCTACCCAGATTTCAATGTTTTTCCATCATTTTTAACACCAAAACTTCTCATTCAACACCTCAAACTCCAAACAAACAGTTTTACATCGAACCCCGTCAATAATATATGAATTCTAGCATCCTAGAATCATCAATTCAATACATCATTCATAAAACACGAAATCCCCAATTTAAATGTATCAAAACCCTAGTTCTTCCAATTCATGTTCAAGAACCCATAATTTCCAGATTTGTTCTGCACATAAGTTCCTCAAAACTTAATTTCTAATCTAGATACATGAAGGGTTTCATTTTAACAAATCTCATAATCAATTTACATATCCAAATTCCTCAATTTCGTTATCTTTATAAACTATAACATATCTCTAACAATCCTATACTAACATGAGTATGATAAATACCGAAATACAGCAAGTTATAAACACTTGCCTAGAATTAGTCGTCTGATTTCTTGACTTTTTTGGTATGGGTGTGTTCCCCTTGTCCCGATCTACACGGTGGTGGTGGTGGTTGTGCAAGGTGGTGTCAATTTAGCCCTCTTCTCTTGGCAAAAGCTCTCCCTCACACTTCCTATGGCCGTTCTTACTTCCTGTAGCTTTCTAACCCTAATGCACTTTCTTTGGCTGATAAATTAACTCTTAATTTTCGTCCATTAATTAGGCCTAAAAATCCAATTTACCAAAATGCCCTCTCGGGGTGCCGGTTAGGCCTAAAATTGCCCCGGGACCCAAACTAAACACCCGGGTATACTATTCCAACTATCTCGACCCTTCCGGACTCAACAGTACACTCAAAATGACTGTACGAGTTACTAAAAATAATTGATATATTTATTCCACCAAATTAGTCCCGACACGACTCACACGCGCGTCTGACTTAATTCACTAAACTGACGTATTATTCTCTCTTGACAATTTATCAAAGTGTATCGTTCCATATTACATGTCGCATAGTAATATTAAATTAATAAGTATTAACCCTTAGCACGCTAGTTAATATTTATTTTTATTAGATCCGGATTAATTATTAATTAAATTCTCATATTTAAATTCAATTAATTACTCTGTAATAATTACTCCCATAATTATTTAAATCATTAAAAATATGGGGTATTACATACATCCCCCCTAATAAAGGAATTTCATCCCGAAATTCAGAAAAATAAGGCATACCTAGTATGAATAAATCTGGGTATTTCTCACGCATATCCGCCTCACGCTCCCAAGTAGAGTCCTCCACATTGTGATGCTGCCACTGCACCCGAACAAGTGGAACTACCTTTGACCTCAGCCTCCTCTCACTATAATCTAGGATAGCTACCGGTCTCTCCTCATATGAATTATCTGGCTATAACTCAATCTCCTCAATCGCTATGTGAGTATGTGCCAAGTCATCCCGGAGGTATCACCTCAGTGACGAAATGTGGAACACATCATGGATACCATGCAAGTGCTCCGGTAACCCCAGTCTCTAAGCCACTGGTCCGACCCTCTCTATAATAGGGAATGGTCCTACATATCTCGGAGCCAACTTCCCTTTCTTCCCAAATCTCATTACTCCCTTCATCGAAGATACTGTCAACAAAACCTGGTCCCCCACTGCGAACTCTCGGAAGAACCTTTTTGCATCGGTGTAGATTTTTTGTTTGTCCTGGGCTACCCGTATGGGATCCCAAATCATATTGATCCTGCTCGACGTATCTTGAATTACTTCTGGCCTGAGTAGCTTGTTGTCTCCCACCTCTAGCCAACAAACTGGGGAACGACAAGGTCTGCCACACAATGCTTCGAACGGGGCCATGCCAATCATAAATTGATAGGAGTTGTTATAAGAAAACTCTACCAGTGGAAGATATTGCACCTAACCTCCCCCGAAATCAAGGATACACATGCGCAAGATGTCCTTGAGCATCTGATTAGTGCGTTCAGTCTGCCCATCGGTCTGCGGGTGATACGCCGTACTCAACCGCAACTCGGTACCCATAGCTTCCTAGAAGCTCTCCCAAAAATGAGATACAAATGTCTTGTCTCTATCTGACACGATGTTAAGAGGCACACCATGCAGTCTCACTATCTCTGCAATAAATAGCTGAGCATACTGTCCCGCTCTGTATTCTGTCCTAACGGGCAGAAAGTGGGCTACTTTCGTCAACCGATCCATAATAACCCATATAGAATCGTGCCCCCTATGCGAAGTGGGAAGGCCGGTGATAAAATCCATGGAAATGCATTCCCATTTCCATGTAGGAATCTCCAATGGCTGAAGCAAACCTGATAGTCTCTGATGGTCCACTTTTACAAAATGACAAGTGGTACACTTGGATACGAACTCTGCGATATCCTTTTTCATCCTGCTCCACCAATACTGCCGCCTCATATCCTAGTGCATTTTGTCCCCACCAGGATGTACCGCAAATCGGGACCCATGCGACTCCATCATTACCGCATGTCAAAGGTCCTCCCCTTCTGGAACAATGAGTCTCCCATTGAAGCGCAAACCACCCTTGGAACTTACTGAATAAGACTCGGCTCCCCCGGCTAAAAGTTGCCTAATCCGATCTTGACAGAACGAATCCCTTGCCTGTATTACTCGCGTAATAATCTGAGGCGTAACTGTGATCGCAGACATAAATGATCGGGCCACAGCATCTTGATGTTCCAATTCCTTCCATTTTACTTTCCACACCTCGGTCGTCTCATCTACCGGCGTCTCATCTACCGGCCTACGGCTCAATGCATCAGCAACCACATTACCCTTTCCAGGGTGATAGTGTATTTCGAACTGATAATCTTTTTCAAACTCAAGCCACCGGCGTTGACGCATATTTAACTCTTTTTGCGTGAAGAATTTTTGCAGTGACTTGTGGTCCATAAATAAGTGAAATTGTTCCCCTAATAAGTAATGCTTCCAAATACGAAGCGCAAACACAACTGCTGCCAGCTCTAAGTCGTGGGTGGGGTAATTCTTCTCATGAGGCTTAAGCTTCCGAGAAGCAAAAGCTATGGCCTGCTCCTCTTACTGGAGTACTCCCCCAAGCCCCTGTAATGATGCGTCAGTATAAACCAGGTATTCCACTCCCGCTCTGGGAAGTTCTAGTACGGGTGTTGAAGTCAACTTGTCCTTCAGCTCATCAAATGCTAACTGACATGCATCATCCCAAATAAACGGCACGCCCTTACGAGTCAGATTTTCAAAAGGACCCGCAATCTTTGAGAATCCCCAAATAAACCGTCTGTAGTATCCGGATAATCCCAGAAAACTTTGTACCTCCGTCGGCGTCGTGGGTTGTCCCCACTCTCTCACTGCTGACACCTTACTAGGGTCCACAAATATCCCTTTCTCTGATACAATGTGTCCTAAAAATTGTACCTCCCGCTGCAAAAATTCACAATTTTCATACTTGGCGTACAACTCATGCTCTCGTAAGGTCTGCAGAACCATACGTAAGTGCTCGGCATGTTCTTCCTCAGTGCGTGAATAAATCACGATGTCATCTATGAAGACAATGACAAACTGATCTAGGAACTCTCTGAATACTCTGTTCATTAAGTCCATAAATACTGTTGGGGTGTTGGTTAGCCCAAATGGCATAACCCTAAATTCATACGATCCATACCTTGTCAGAAAAGTAGTCTTGGCCACGTCCTGCTCCCTGATGCGTAGCTGATGGTAACCGGATCTCAAGTCTATCTTCGAGAAGTGGGCCGCTCCCCTCAACTGATCAAACAGGTCATCGATGCGAGGTAATAGATACTTATTCCGTATCGTGACTTTGTTAAGCTCCCGATAATCAATACAAAGTCGTAGGGACCCATCCCTCTTCTTTATAAACAGAACTAGGGCACCCCAAGGCGAGGTATTCCTACGGATGAAACCCTATCCCAATAACTGTTCTATCTGATCCCGTAACTCCCTCATCTCTGCCGGAGCCATACGGTAAGGAGCACGTGCTATCGGACGAGTGCCTGGTGTTAAGTCTATCAAAAACTCGATCTCCCTACTCGGAGGCAACCCCGGTGTATTCTGAAATACATCATCAAACTCGCAGACAACTGAAATTGAATCGAGTGGAAATACTACTGTAGAGGTCTCATCCTCTATATAAAATAAGTGGGTGGATGACCCTCCTTCCGAGCGAGGCATCGCCATTAAGAACATCTCCTGACCCAGAATGGCGAACACAATACTCCTACTGAAGCAATCAATCATGGCCCTATACTCGACTAACCAATCCATACCAATAATGGCATTGTACTCGGACATATCTAACACTAACATATCAGCTGGTAAAATCAAACTGCCAATCTCAATGCCTACTCCCCGACATATGAAGAAAATCATCGACACAATACCTAGCGGTGAGTCTACACAAGTCACTGTACTCTCTGCCGTGCTTAACAACCCAGTGGCTCGTGCAAAGCTAGTGGCTATAAAATAGTGTGATGCCCCCGTGTCAAATAAGATGTGACCCAAAGTACCATGGATAGAAAACTTACCCTCCACTACGGGTGGTGCCTGCGTAACTGAGGCCTGGTGGACGTTATAGACACGTCCATACTGCAATTGCCCCTGCTGTATCGGAACTGCGAGCAAAGCTGGAACTGGAGCTGGCACTGGTAGGGAGGCAAAAAAAATAGGTCTCTGGGGCTCCTGGTGAGCACCCTGCTATCGAGTAACTCTGTCCCTATCGGGGCACTCCTATTTCTTATGGCCAGTTTTCCCACAAGTATAACATTTCCCAATGAAGTTTCCTCCTCTCTGCCCCTGGTTACCTCGGCCCGATTAGCCGTTACCACCTCTACCTTGGCCCTGCTGACCCTGCTATCCTCCCTGCTATTGGCCCTACTGCTAATTCTGTGGTGGCCCTACTGCTGGACCTGTGGTTGGCCTTGGTGGCTGTAATACCCCGTATTTTTGTGATATTTATTTATGGGATTAATTGAATTAAATGCGTATTAATTGGAAATTAATCCGGGTTAAAAATACTAGCGAGATGCGAGTTGGTATTTGATTATATGTGCATATATGATTATATATGAGTATTGAATTATGAAATTTGTCGTGAGATTGAAATACGGCAATTTGGAAATTTTGTTGAGACGCGTGTGACACTCGCGTCAAGTATATATTTATTTTAATTAAAAAGTGAATTTTAATTCTTTAAACCGTATGGTCATTTTGAGTGCGCCAACGCGTCCGGAAGGGTCGAAATAGTCAGAAAACACTAGCCGGGGGTTTAGTTTGGGTCCCGGGGCATTTTTAGGCCACACCGGCAACGTATAAGGGTAGTTTGTTAATTTTGGATTTTTGGGAATTAAAACCTACGAAAATTGGGAATTAAAAAGCTGACTTAGTAATTACCCACTAAACACACTAACCACATCTTAGGACTTAATGGGCTACGGGGGTTATTAGAAATTGTTCCACAAGTTCCTTAGGCAAACAAAACCCTAGCCACCATTGTTACTTGGAGAAGAGAGCTTGTAGAGAGAGAAGAGAGGAATTCTGCAGAAAGAGAGAGAATCGTTCATCAATTCGTCAGCAAAATCAGAGATTCAAATAAGGCAAGTGGTTTAATTTCGTTTTTACAATGAATGTTTCTTCCATGCGTAGGAAATTGACAGAATTTGTAGTGTTCTTGGGAGTTTGATATAAACCCATTAATTGGAATTAGAACTTTATATTTTGATGAAAGGATTGCATGTAGAATTGTGTTAGGAGGATTATTATGATGAAAATACACCTTGTTCATATCAAAGATGGATTTAATTATACCCATTGGTGACTTTAAAATTTTAGGGTTCATGTTCATATGATTTGGGATTAAATGAAGGGATTTGATGATTGAATGAGGTTAGGATGAATTAACCCCACAAAATGCGTTAGTATATGACCTAAATATGATTAGGAATGATTTGAAGCTTTGAACAATTGTTGGATTAATGTTTAGATGAGTTTAGAAGTGAAGAGAAGTTGGAAAAACGAGATTTGGAAAATCTGGGCTCGAAACTGGCCACTCGTTAGAAGACCTGCCCAGGTCGTTCGAACGAGCTTCTAACGAGTTGACCTTTGACTTCTAATGAGGGTGAAATTCGTTCGATGATTTCGTTTGAACGAGACCTCGTTAGAAAGCCCACTTCGTTCGAACGGACTCTCGTTCGAATAGCCTCGTTCGAACGAGACTTCTAACGAGTTGACAGTTTAGGCTTTTTAGCCTGTTTTGATCCCGAGTGTCCAGTAACCTTGTTTATATGTAGAGATAACACCTCCTTGTTGATTAATTGATATAGTAGGGACATTTGATTTATTTCAGTTATTCAGATTTCGCGAATTGGACCGGTTGCGTATAGGCTTGGGTTACCGGAGCATTTACATCGGATTCACGATGTGTTTCATATTTCCTCGCTAAGGAAATATCTTAGAGACGATTTGGCTCATTCTCACATTGCTTTGGAGGACATCGATCTCCAGCCTGATAGCTCCAACGAGGAGGGGCCGATTGCTATTTTGGATCGAAGTGAGCGGAAACTGCGGTCAAAGATAGTTCCATTAGTGCGTGTTCAGTGGCGACATCTTAATGTCGAGGAGTCCACATGGGAGCGCGAGGATGAGATGCGCGAACGTTATCAAGAGTTGTTCTTACTAGTTACTTTCTAGTTCCGAATTTCGGGAAGAAATTCAGTTATTAGGGGGGAAGTATGTAATACCCCGTATTTTTGTGATATTTATTTATGGGATTAATTGAATTAAATGCGTATTAATTGGAAATTAATTCGGGTTAAAAATACTAGCGAGATGCGAGTTGGTATTTGATTATATGTGCATATATGATTATATATGAGTATTGAATTATGAAATTTACCGTGAGATTGAAATACGGCAATTTGGAAATTTTGTTGAGACGCGTGTGACAGTCGCGTCAAATATATATTTATTTTAATTAAAAATTGAATTTTAATTCTTTAAACCGTATGGTCATTTTGAGTGCGCCAACGCGTCCGTAAGGGTCGAAATAGTCAGAAAACACTAGACGGGGGTTTAGTTTGGGTCCCGGGGCATTTTTAGGCCATACCGGCAACGTATAAGGGTAGTTTGGTAATTTTGGATTTTTGGGAATTAAAACCTACGAAAATTGGGAATTAAAAAGCTGACTTAGTAATTACCCACTAAACCCACTAACCACATCTTAGGACTTAATGGGCTACGGGGGTTATTAGAAATTGTTCCACAAGTTCCTTAGGCAAAAAAAACCCTAGCCACCATTGTTACTTGGAGAAGAAAGCTTGTAGAGAGAGAAGAGATGAATTCTGCAGAAAGAGAGAGAATCGTTCATCAATTCGTCAGCAAAATCAGAGATTCAAATAAGGCAAGTGGTTTAATTTCGTTTTTACAATGAATGTTTCTTCCATGCGTAGGAAATTGACAGAATTTGTAGTGTTCTTGGGAGTTTGATATAAACCCATTAATTGGAATTAGAACTTTATATTTTGATGAAAGGATTGCATGTAGAATTGTGTTAGGAGGATTATTATGATGAAAATACACCTTGTTCATATCAAAAACGGATTTAATTATACCCATTGGTGACTTTAAAATTTTAGGGTTCATGTTCATATGATTTGGGATTAAATGAAGGGATTTGATGATTGAATGAGGTTAGGATGAATTAACCCCACAAAATGCGTTAGTATATGACCTAAATATGATTAGGAATGATTTGAAGCTTTGAACAATTGTTGGATTAATGTTTAGATGAGTTTAGAAGTGAAGAGAAGTTGGAAAAACGAGATTTGGAAAATCTGGGCTCGAAGCTGGCCACTCGTTAGAAGACCTGCCCAGGTCGTTCGAACGAGCTCGTTCGAACGAGCTTCTAACGAGTTAACCTTTGACTTCTAACGAGGGTGAAGTTCGTTCGATGATTTCGTTCGAACGAGACCTCGTTAGAAAGCCCACTATGTTTGAACGAACTCTCGTTCGAATAGCCTCGTTCGAACGAGACTTCTAACGAGTTGACAGTTTAGGCTTTTTAGCCTGTTTTGATCCCGAGTGTCCCGTAACCTTGTTTATATGTAGAGATAACACCTCCTTGTTGATTAATTGATATAGTAGGGACATTTGAGATATATATAGGAGTAAAACCTAGTAGTGTGATTCGAACCAAATGGAAATTATGGATTAGGACGTGAGTGTCTATTACGACGTGAGAACAATTAATGGCTTGTATAATTGTATCAACTGGGAATATATATATTGTGTAATATTATACGTAGGTACGAGAATGAGAAGTGTACCACCAATAAACTATGGTGATTACTAAGATGTGTGCATACTTAGTATATGTATTGACTTTATGTGTATGACATACCTACCATACTTGCTATCACGGGAGGTTTACGTTCGCTTAGGGCCCTCTAATCCTTGTGTTGCCCGGATTTAGACTGGTACCTCGATGAACATAGGTCAGATAAGGACTTATTGGGATGTTAATAAGTCTGATGATCGTGGGAGCGCAGGTATGTGCGTGACCCATGTGATGTGACTGTGTTCGCCTCCATTATTTGTGATGTTGTTATCTGAGAACGATTTCTGAGACATTCGGAATGCGTGATCCTTATGTACGTGATGTACCGGGATGGATAGCAGAGTATGTGTGCACCGCAGCTTAGTCTCGGGGTGCTTGTATTGTATATATATGACGTGAATAATATACATTTAATTAATAGGAACTTTCATGTTGGTTTTGTGAATATAATTATGTCAACGTTTTGATAAAACATAACGGGTTAACCGATAGTGAATTGTATTACAAATTGAGAATCTGAGTTTAAGTGAAGCCCTCTATTTAATTGATAACGCTAGAATGTAATATGGGGATCGAGTAGTAAGGGGTAGAACTTATTACGGTTTGGTTAGATATGTATGTCATTTAGATGGGTACGGTACGTTAGGAGTGCACATGTAGTCGAGAGGTGAGAATTTCATGTGAGTGCACGTCCTAACATGTATTTTGCATTTAATGTTTTAATGTTATTAAAACACTTGCTGTTTTTAAAATGATTTCCACTTTCGGGCTCTGGCCCATTTGCTTTCAAATCTATTTTTGTAAAAACCATTTTAGGTGCCCAGCCACAAGGACACCATGCTTAGGATCCTCATTCAGGTGACGAACTGTAGTTGTTTGTGGAAGTTACAGGACTTTTCTTGTAGACGCTTCATCTACCTTGACTCTATATTCAGCATTTTATCAGTTGTAGGGCATGTCGCCCATTCCTTTTAGAGACATTTGATTTATTTAAGTTATTCAGATTTCGGGCATGTAATTATTCAGGATTCAGACTTGTCACTTTATTTTCTGTTGTGGGGTTGTTGTGAGGAGTTTTTCCTCCGGACTTATTATTATTTATCGGTTGTTTCATTACTTCGTTATGGTGAATGGATTATGTTGTTCTTCCATTATTCTTTTATTGCATGTTAATCAGACTTAACTTAAAATTTGGCAACTTACTTTTTAAATACTAGGTGGTTAGTAATTATAAAAATGTTTTCGTCAGTGATGCTATTAACTAAACCAACTTGGCATTTTGTATTGATTTAATAAAGGAGTAGCTACCCGGTATTTAATTAGTCGGGGTGTCACAGTGGCCCTATATCCAACACCAATATGCCTGAAACCTACAGAATGAAACCTCTTAGCAGACTCCACCTACTGGGAACCCTGCCTCTGACTCTACTCAACTAGTACCCCACTGGCATTACCTCCCCCTGTCTTTCCCAACTGGCTGGGCTCTCCCCCTCGCTTGCTTCCCTTAGCATGGAAGCGATTGTCCTGACAGTGCAATAAGGTTGCATTCAGAACGTCGATATATGAGTGTAGGTAAAGATTACCTAATAGATGCTGTCGTATCCTCCAAGTCAAGCTATCCATGAACATCTGAATGTGCTTCTCCTCAGTAGGCACCTCCCCCGGTACCATGTTTTTCAATCGTGTAAATTCCTCCTCGTATTCCGCAACTGTCCTCCTTTCCTGGGTAAGGTGTAAAAGTTTCCGCCTCATCTCAGTCTTGACGGCGGAAGGAAAGTACTTGCGATCGAACCGCACCCAGAAATCAGTGATAGTCATCAAATCTCTCTCCTCGGTAGTAGTAGTGGACTTCCACCACTGTAAGGCTGCCCCTCTCAGCTTGAAGGTAGTGAACACCTGCCTTTGAACCTCCGTGCACTCATACATACGAAGGTGTCGTTGTATGTCCTTCTTCCACTGGCTAGCGATAACCACATCTGAACTGCCCATGAACTCTGGTGGATAAGCCCTCTGAAAGGACTCTCTAAATATTTCCCATGCAGTGGGAAATGGATGCACTGGAACTAGTTCCACTGCCTGAACCTGGGGTGGGTCCTGCTGCACCACTGCTAAGGTTGCATTCACCGCTTGTGCAACTATTGCGGCAACCTCTGTTGCATTCATTGTCCCCTGAGCATGTACGGTCGGTTGCTCTGGTTCCTGTCGGTCTTTTGGTGCACGTCGAGGAGGCATCTGAGATGAGAAAGAATATTATTAGTCCACAGTTATTACTAAATCTCTAATAGCTGAAGACGTAATCGTAAAAATACAAGATTACAAAGTCCTAAAAATAGGGCTCTATATCAAAGGATGCAAAGCTGAAAACATAGTAAGCCATACAGATCCTAAAGGACACTAGAACCTGATGCTCTGATACCACCTATGGCGCCCCACCCAGTTAAATATCGGGTGATCAGTCCTTTATGAAATTTAAAACAGAATGTTCGGTTGGTTCATTCTTAGCATCACTGTCGAAAACATAGTAACTTATTTAATCACCTAATATAATTAAGCTACGTGTCAAAACATTTTTCTCATTAAATAAAACCATTTAATTACCAAACCAAGAAATTTTATATAAACCATCCACGCATAATTATTTACTATAAATACTGAATCAGAATCACATGCTCAAATAAATAAGACTGGATAAAACATTCCAGTTCAAAACTCTAAACTAAAACAATAGTAACCATTAATCCCAATGAAAATGAACGAGAAATAAAGTGAACATAAGCTCTGAAATTTGTCCAAGTAAATGGGAGACACATGCCCTCAATAGAATCTCTATAAAGAATAGAAATGAAGAATCGAGGCACCTAATACAAAGACCTACAGCTTCTACAATAGGTGCAGCACACCAAGCAATCTGAGTCTCTAAGCCTGATGTCCCTGTGGCTGAGCACCTGATATAATACATACATATAGCAAGAGAGAGAGAAGATGCAAGAAATGGGTCAGAGCCCGATGTGTAAAAATATTTGTTTAAGCAAGTATTTAAAATTTGCAGTTAAGCAAGTATCAAGTGCATGTTAGTTCGAACTCTCACATGAGATTCTCACCTCTCTTCTACTGTGCACGCCTAGCGCGTATCAAATTTTCTCCTTAGCTATACCACCCATATAACTAGTTTGAATTCATTCTAATAGCATTTATCCTCACTATTACTAAACCCGTATTGCCCATACAATACGTTATCAAATTAGCCTATGTCGAATAGCTAATTAATACATTTTTCGTTTTCATAATAAATCAATTATACTTTAAGGATTTTCTTAACAAATTTACATGCCCATCTCTACATCTATACACAGTATATTGATTCACAAACTCACGTACATATATACATATAGTCACATCTTCCCAATATATATATATATATATATAGGGAGAGGTTCACAAGTGGACCAAAAGAATGGACTTTTTAATGGACTTAACAAAAAAGACTAATAGGTCTCAATTATTGGGTGCCGCTGGCGCGGACCCATTACACCAAGGAATTAAAATTAGTGGGTTATTAGTCTTTTTGGTTAAGTCCATTAAAAAGTCAATTATTTTGGTCTACTTGTGATCCTCTCTCTCTCTCTCTCTCTCTCTCTCTCTCTCTCTCTCTCTATATATATATATATATATATATATATATATATATATATATATATATATATATATATATATATATATATATATAAAATATAATACTGCACCACCCCTGGGCTATATCCCATTAGCACACCTAACCAACATACTGTACCCCCGGGTTATCACCCTTTAGTACACTTATGTAAATAATCTTGTACCCCCGGGTTATCACCCGTTAGTACACTTATAATTCATTCTTGTACCCCCGGGTTATCACCCATTAGTACACTTAGTAATAAGATTCTTACACCCCTGGGTTATCACCCATTAGTGCCTTTAATAATAACAATACATAATAGGGATACACACATCCTATTATAATTTATAGGTATTTCCCTCACCTGCATATATGCTTCTCTTTCGTATTTTGATTTCAACATTTCATAATATAATGGTTGCGATTATTATCCCTTCCGTAATCTCTAAGGTACATTCTCTCCGTGTCGAATTCATTAAAGTATTTAGTCGCTCATACTTTTTTTTGAAATTCTGCCTTACTTAAGTTTATTACTTGGAAACTTTTCTCTCATTCATGAACTAATAAACTCAAAACTGGATCATAAGAAATTCTCAAAATTTCACTCTGTCGCTCGAACCAGATGGCATGTCGTTTGAACAACTACCACATATCACTCGAACGACTTCGCACGAGATGCAATCTCGCTCAAAAGACTTCGAGCGACTTCGCGCGAGATTGCGCTGTTCATCTCCTACACAGATTTTTCAACGTTTTTCCACCATTTTTAACCCCAAAACTTCTCATTCAACACCCCAAACTCCAAACAAACAGTTCTACATCGAACCCCATCAATAATATATGAATTTTAACATCCTAGAATCATCAATTCAATACGAATCATTCATAAAACACGAAATCCCCAATTTAAATGTATCAAAATCCTAGTTCTTCCAATTCATTTTCAAGAACCCATAATTTCCAGATTTGTTCTACACATAAGTTCCTCAAAACGTAATTTCTAGTCTACATACATGAAGGGTTTAATTTTAACAAATCTCAGAATCAATTTACATATCCAAATTCCTCAATTTCGTTATCTTTATAAACTATAACATATCTCTAACAATCCTATACTAACATGAGTATGATAAATACCGAAATACAGCAAGTTATAAACACTTGCCTTGAATTAGTCGTCTGATTTCTTGACTTTGTTGGTATGGTTGTGTTTCCGTTGTCCCGATCTACACGGTGGTGGTGGTGGTTGTGCAAGGTGGTGTCAATTTAGTGCTCTTCTCTTGGCCAAAGCTCTCCCTCACACTTCCTATGGTCGTTCTTACTTCCTGTAGCTTTCTAACCCTAATGTACTTTCTTTGGCTGATAAATTAACTCTTAATTTTTGCTCCATTAATTAGGCCTAAAAATCCAATTTACCAAAATGCCCCTCGGGGTGCCGGTTAGGCCTAAAATTGCCCCGGGACCCAAACTAAACACTCGGGTATACTATTTCGACTATCTCGACCCTTGTGGACTCAACGGTACACTCGAAATGACCATACAAGTTACTAAAAATAATTGATATATTTATTCCACCAAATTAGTCCCGACACGACTCATACGCGCGTTTGACTTAATTCACTAAACTATCATATTATTCTCTCTTGACAATTTATCAAAGTGTATCGTTCCATATTACATGTCGCATAGTAATATTAAATTAATAAGTATTAACCCTTAGCACGCTAGTTAATATTTATTTTTATTAGATCCGAATTAATTAATAATTAAATTCTCATATTTAAATTCAATTAATCCCTCTGTAATAATTACTCCCATAATTATTTAAATCATAAAAAATATGGGGTATTACACAAACTCTATCCATCTTTTATGGCCATGCAATATCCTTTGCTATTTCCACACGGAGAGGATGGTTTCCATACCTATATTACCTACATAAACAAACAAGGTCAACTAAAAACGAAAAGAAATTCCGTGACTATTCGTGAAATTTATGCTTATAGATTACCACAGAGAATGAATGAAGGCCAAACACTCCAACTTTCAGGTCGATTATTCTAGCAATTTATAGTTGACGCATATACTTGCATTGAGTCAGAGAGATTACTTTGGGTAAGATTTAATCAAACCCAACTAATATCTGAACGGTATAAAGGCTTAAAAGATGCAATTCTTAAGGGAGGTACAAAACCTGCTTCTGTCGAAAAATGCATCGTCCTACCTTCTAGCTTCACAGGTGGCCCACGGTATATGGCCCAAAATTTCCAAGATGCTATGGAAATATGTAGATGGGCAGAAAACCCCGATCTTTTTTTTACATTTACTGCAAATCCCAAATGGCCAAAAATTCAATATTTCCTAAATTTAACACTAGGCGTAAAAACTGAAGACAGACCAGACATTGTCCCAAGGGTCATCAAAATTAAACTTGATCAATTAATACGGGATTTAACTGATGGCAAACATTTTGGTCCTGTTATGGCAGGTTAGTATATGAATATATATTATCACGTAGCGAAATTATAAAACTCATATTTCTTTATAATCATTACGTTTCTGCTACTACACATTAAAATGTTCAAATTGCTTGCAGCTATCTACATAATTGAATTTCAAAAGAGAGGCCTACCTCATGCCCATATATTACTCTTCCTACAATCTAGTTCTAAGAATAAAATTCCAAATCAGATTAATGACATCATCTCTGTAGATTTACCAGATTGCACATTAGATCCAATTGGATATGCAGCTGTTAGGCAATTTATGATGCACGGTCCATGTGGCTACGCTAATCCTTCTTCACCATGTATGGGAAAAGAAGGTTACTCAAAACACTTCCCTCGACCTTTTACTAATGAAACAACAATTGAGGCGAAGAGATGATTCGAAATGTTTTGAGAAAAATTGCGTTAAGCTGGATAATAGATTTTTTATGCCCTACATTATTGACTTAATCGTTAAATACCAAGCACATATCAATGTTGAATGGTGTAACAGATCAAGGTCTATAAAATACCTTTTCAAGTACATTAACAAGGGCCCTGACGGAGCAAGAATGGTCTTGGAAGAGAACATTAAACATAACAATCATGATGGGACAGAGCAAGTAAGGGAAGTTGATGAAATATGTACATTCCTTGATTATCGTTATCTCTCTGCATGTGAATCCTGGTGGAGAATTTTTGAGTTTGACATCCAGTACCGAAGTGTAGGGGTTGAGCGTCTAGCTTTGCATCTTCCAAATGAACAAGTTATCACCGTTAAAGATTCAAATAGACTAGATAATGTCATCAACAGAATCGTTGTGAACAAAACTATACTCACGAAATGGATTCAAACTAATTCAATTCACTAAGACATAAGAGAGTTAACATACGTAGATTTCTCGAAGAAATGGACTTGGAAACCCGAATACAAGGAGTGGAAGTGACGGGAATCCGAACTCTGTGTTGGATGCATTAATTTCATTCATCCAACTACTGGCGAGCTATTTTACCTTAGAATGTTATCTAACATTATAAAGGGAGCAATGAACTTTGAAGAAATGAGAACAGTCAATGGAGTGATTTACCCGACATTTAAATCAGCATGTTATTCATTGGGGTTACCAGACGGAGATAAATTTTCACCCCCTAACCCCATTAGGATATAATTAACTAAATAGTTTACAAACCACATTTATTATTTATTTAGTAATACATATTGAAACAACTACAAGGTTAAAATGCAGAATACTAAAAATCCAATCGTTTTAAGAAGATATAATCTAAACAGAACTCACATACCATTTAACTTAATTACAACTAGTACGATGTATAAACCAAAACTAACAAGACCCTACTACTATTTACTCAACCTCCTAGACCTGGTAGTGCCAGCTTCAGAACCTAAAAATGTAAACATATAAAACCATGAGTTTAAAAACTCAGTGAATGTACTACATCTCTATATAGTAGAAGTACTATTTTAACATCTTAACATATCAATATATATCCATCTCTGTGTCAAATTAGGCCTTATACATATTCGGAGTTAATAAACCCCACATCTCCTTCCCGTAGGCAATAATCATATCCATAGGTTTTAATAACCTAACATCTCCTGAATTGCACAACAACTCAACATATCTTGACTTTTATAAAGCCATAACATCTCAACATCTCTTTACTTTTAAAAATCCATAACGTCTCAACATCTCATGACTTTTAATAATCCATATCATCTCAACATATAATGCATACACATCATATCCATAATAAACTCAATAAGTACACTCACATTGGGTTGTCATCAAGGTATTCACGTTTCCCTTGGGTGGAACTGAACTGGGTTGATTTGACCTTACACTTGGTAATCCAACTAAATTAGTGCTGAATTTCAATCATAAATATTATCTTAATATATCTATGTAACTTTCAATGACTATACATCAACAATATAATTCTACTCAAGTCATATTCCATGAAATATGTGTAAAGACGAAACAATGGTATACATGTTGATAAGGTCATGAGCATTCAACCCTAGAAGCTACCTCGTAAGGAATTTATAACTAAAATCAAGTAAACATAAAAGCATACTTCTCAATATATATACACATGAAACATGTACTCAAAATACCCTCGGGAAGGAGCAAATAAAAACATTCCTTCATGGGGTATCCAATATGGCCTCAAATTATTGTCCTCCATACTTAACCATCCCATATTCAGAAATTGTACATATACAGGTGTCCAAGCTTATCAATATGAAAACATATCTGAATATTCTTTCCATTACAAGTGGTCGTGCAATTTTTCAAGCTTCCTAGAGCAAGTTATGACCATTTCTTTACAACATCATAAATCTTCCCTACAGGCTCCTCTATTGTTCCTTCAACTTCCAAGAATTTTCATAATTTTTCTCCAGCATATCTTTCCCTGATTTTCAACCCATTTTCATTACATATACTTAATAGTACATAATTAAAGTTTCATAATTTTTTGACTTAATTTCCTATCTCAAAATCTTGACCAAACTCAGGGCATACCGAAAATAAATATACAAACAACAACTATATACCATATAGCAACCATCACTAAGGCCTAACCACAAGGAGTTAAATTATAATTCTTGGATATGACATGAATATATGAGTCTACATTCATATCCAATTGGAATTTCTGAATTCCAGTAATCACACAAAGAGATATGCAAGTTCGAATACCCGGGGTTTCGATACAAAGCAATATAACGTATAAACACCACATATCTCACATAGGAACCAATAAATATTATCACAAAGGATGATGGAATTTTTATCAATAATTCACGATTTATATACTTTGAAATAAGTATAATACAAGATTAAAACAATATTAACACATAATTTTACCTTGGAAACACTATAAGGATTTTCTTGGAATTTTTCTAGCTTTTCTTGAAATCTTTTCTTCCTTAAATTTCTACTTTCTCTTTCCTTAAGCTTAAATATCTCAAAACTAAACCTAGGGTTATATTTGTTGAAGAAATAAGTTAAAGGGAGAGGTTTAAGTCGGCCAAGGCTGCCTCCCATGCCAACCAATCAAATTAAAACACTTGGTTTACTAAAAGACAATTTTCCACTTAAAGTCAAAGGACAAATTTGCCCCTTGTTCGTAAATTCGGCCTAACTTCTTGGTCGGACATCCGTTTGATGCATCGTTTGTTGTGTTAGAACCCTAACTCACATGTCTACAACTATATATTTTACACCTCAAGTCATTTGTAATGTTATAAGGGTAAAAACGAGTCTTAAACAGGAACATTTCTACTAAAAATAACAAAATCTTGTGTTTGGAAATAATTCAACATTTCATGATTTATGAAAGTAGGATTATACTAACAATGATCTCTTAACATTAGATATACTAATAACAAATTATTTATATCACATAATATAAGCATGATTTAAATATAATTTTTCTTAATTATATCCGGGTTGTCACAACCTCCCCCCTTAGAAAATTTCGTCCCCGAAATTTAATATGAAGTTCACTTACCAAACAAATGGGGATACTGTTTCTTCATGCTATCCTCCGTTTCCAAAGTTTGTTCTTTAATACCATGGATCATGGACATAACTTTAACTAAGGGAATAACTTTATTTCTCAATACTTGCTCCTTACGATCAATAATTTCCATTGTTTCCTCGATGTACGACAAGTCTTCCTTCAGTTCAATTGGTTGAATTTTCAACTAATGAGATGGATTTGCCAAATACTTACGAAGCATCGAGACATGAAACACATCATGTAAATGGGATAAATCTGTAGGCAAAGCTAATCTATATGCCAGGGTCCCAATTCTTTCTAGCACTTCATATGGTCCAATGTATTTTGGACTTAGTTTTCCCTTTTTCCCAAATCTCACGACGCCTTTCCATGGTGGAATACGTAGGAATACAAAATCTCCCTTCTAAAATTCCAATGGACACTTCCTTTTATTTGCATAAAAAAATTTCCTGCTTTGCGCTAACTTTATCCGTTCCCGAATCATTTTAATATTTTATGTTGTCATATCTATCAATTCAGGGCCCAGAAGTTTCCTTTCACCTACTTCATCCCAACACAAAGGAATTCTACATCTCCCACCATATAAAGTTTCATACGGAGTCATACCAATGGTGGACTGAAAACTATTATTATACGAGAATACCATCAATGGAAAATGATCATCCCAACTACCTTTGAAGTCAAACACACAAGCTCGTAACATGTCTTCTAATATTTGAATCGTCCTTTCGGATTGTCCATCGGTTTGGGGATGAAATGCAGTGCTGAACTTCAAACTTGTGCCCATGGCATTATGTAAATAGGGCCAAAACTTAGAAGTGAACGTTGGATCTCCATCTGATACAATGGACACTGGTTCCCCATGTAAACGGATAATCTCATCAACGTACATACATGCATACTTATTAACAGTGTATGTGGTCTTAACTGGAAGAAAAAGATCTCACTTCGTCAATCTGTCTACAATCACCCAAATAGAATCATGCCCCTTTGGTGACTGGGGTAATCCTCTAACAAAGTCCATCGTTATATGCTCCCACTTCCATTCTGGAATAAGCAATGAATGCAATAATCCTGCCGTCTTCTGATGCTCCACTTTCACTTGCTGACATACTAAACATTTAGCTACAAATTCTGCAATCTCACGTTTCATATTGTTCCACCAGTAATACTATTTCAAATCTATGTACATTTTGGTACCTCCCAGATTCTTAGAGTAAATAGAACTATGTGCCTCTTCTAATATATCCTTCTTTAAGGTTGGATCATTCGGTACACAAATCCTATTTTTATAACACAATGATTCATCATTCTTAATTTCAATGTCACTCTCTTTACCATCCAGGACATCTTGTTTATTCTTCTCAAGGAATGGATCATTGACCTACAAATTTCTTATGTGTTCTGCCAATAACGGTCTCACTATGACATGTGATAATAAGCCTCCCCTTTTTGAAAAACTTAATTCAATGCCCATTGATGTAAAGTCAAGGATATTTCACACACGTGCATACTGTATGCGACCTAGAATCCCCAATGATTTTTGACTCAAAGCATCTGCTACTGCATTGGCCTTACTAGGATGATGATGAATGGTATAGTCATAGTCTTTAATCAGCTCTATCCAATGCCTTTGCCTTAAATTCAAGTCTCTCTGTGTAAATAAATACTTCAAGCTTTGATGGTCAGTGAAAATTTCACACGTCTCTCCATACAAATGATGTCTCCATAATTTCAAGGCAAAAACAATAGCCGCAAGTTCTAAATCGTGTGTAGGATAATTACGTTCATGCGTCTTTAACTGTCTAGATGAATAAGAAATTACCTTTCTATGTTGCATGAAAACACAACCGAAGCCCTGATGTGAAGCGTCAGTATAAATCACAAAACCTTCTCCACTGGATGGAATAGTGAGAACTGGCGCTGATATTAGCCTATTTTTCAACTTTTCAAAGTTGTGCTGACATTCATCACTCCACACAAATTTCACTTCCTTCCGGGTTAATTTAGTCAACGGTAAGGCTATAGATGAAAACCCCTTTATGAATCTTCTATAATATCCAACCAATCCTAGGAAACTCCTTATCTCCGTTACATTTCTTGGTCTTTCCCATTGCACAATTGCCTCTACCTTCTTAGGGTCAACATAAATTCCATCTCCCGAAACAACATGCCCCAGAAATACTACCTGATTCAACCGAAACTCACATTTGCTAAACTTAACAAATAATTGACTATCTCGCAAACCTTGCAATACAACTCTTAGATGCTTCTCGTGTTCCTCCTGACTAGGTGAGTATATCAAAACATCATCGATAAAGACAATTACAAATGAATCTATGAAAGGATGAAATACCCGATTCATTAAATCCATAAACACTGCAGGAGCATTTGTTAACCCAAATGGTATTACCAAAAATTCATAATGACTGTAGCGAGAATGAAAAGCAGTCTTAGAAATGTCACAATCTCTCACCCTTAATTGATGATAACCCGATCTCCAATCAATTTTTAAAAACACTTTAGCACCCTGTAATTGATCAAACAAATCATCAATACGAGTCAATGGATATTTATTTCAAATAGTTACCTTGTTCAACTGTCTATAATCAATGCAAAGTCGCATGGTGCCATCTTTCTTTTTCACAAATAATATCGGAGCACCCCATGGTGATACACTGGGTCGAATAAAACCTCTGTCTAGCAAATATTTTAGTTGAACCTTTAACTCCTTTAGTTCCACAGGCGCCATTTTATGTGGAGAAATAGAAACTTGAGTTGTAACTAGCACTAAATCGATAGTAAACTCTACCTCTCTACTAGGTGGTAATCCTGGTAATTCATCTGGGAACACATCTGCAAAATTCTTAACTACTGGGATATCTTCTAATTTTTGCAATTCCTTGTTTGTGTCCACAATATATGCTAAAAAGCCTTGACAACCCTTATTTAACAATTTCCTCGCCCGAAGGGCAGAAATAAGACAGTTTGGAACCACAATTCTTTCCCCAGTAAATTTGAATTCTTCCTCCCCCGGCATATTAAATGTAACCTCCTTGCGAAAATAGTCAATCGATGCAGGGTAGGAAGATAACCAGTCCATACCCAAGATAATATCAAAATTTTGAATATCTAGTGGAATTAAATCAATGGTCAACTCCCTCTCCCCCACATACAATACATAATTTTTATACACACGCACCACTAACATCACATCCCCCATAGGTGTAGAAATATATAAACCACAATCTAGATAAGAACATGGTCTACCCAAATGCATGGTAAATGACAGTGCTATAAATGAATGAGTAGAACCTAGATCAATAAGCACGTAAGCATGTTTGTTCATGACAGAAAATGTATATGTCACCACCTCTCCTGTAAGTCATAACAAATATTCTTCCCGGTGCCCTGGAACCACTAGCCTATCCTCTACCCCCTCCCCTCCCTATGCCTCCAGGTGATGAACCTTGACTAGTAGTAGCTGATTGAATCCCTCCCAATAACATAGGACAGTTCTTTTTTGTGTGACCAATTTGATGACAGTGATAACACTCTACCTGCTTTAACTTGGGACAATCTGGACTGATATAGCCCTCAACTTTACAAAAATAGCATGTAACAGGATTAGACTTCCCATTATCATTCTCCTGTTGTCTATTCTGTTGGCCCATCGATCCTGCACCCCTGAAACTGCTTGGTGTCCTATTCTGAACATAATTTCCAGTCCCTCTACCGTGCTGAAATCTTTGACTCCCCTGTTTTGAGTATTCTACATTGCCTTCCTTTTGCTGAGATGGATCAAATCTACTCCTCTTTCCCCTTTGTTCCCTATTCTTTATTGCATCATTAACATCTCCTTCAACCATCATAGCTTAATTAACTAATGAAGTATAGTCTACCATTTCAAGTACAGTGAGTCTAGACTTGATAACCAAATTCAACCCATCCTGAAATTTGGTGCATTTGTCCTCCTATTTGTGTAAGAAACGTAATGAAAATCGAGACAACGATATAAATTTAGTTTCATACTCCCTGACCGACATATTCTCCTGAGTCAATGATAAAAATTCTCTCTCTTTTTGCTTCCGATACATGCGAGGAAAATACTTTTCATATAAGACTTTAATAAAGGAATCCCAAGTAATTACCTCACCTCCCTCCCGAGTAAGCAACAAATTTTTAGAAGACTCCCACCAATATTTAGCTTCACCCTTTAACATGAAAGTAACCAAAATTACCTTCTGCACGCCAGGTACATTCATCACCCTGAAGATAGTTTCTATGTCTCTAAACCAAGCCTCAACTTCTAAAGGATCTACAGAACCTGAGAATGCTGGGAGGTTCAATTTGACAAACTTCTCGTACAGAGTATTCTTCTCCTCTCGTTGTATTTACCTTTCTCTTCTGGACAAAGTCTGCTCCTCTAATTACTTGGCTTGTTGTTCTGCTATTTGTGTCATAAACATGTTTTGTTGTCCTGCCATTAAAGTCATGGCACGAGCTATTTTTTGCATATCTGTAAGTTATTCAGGAGCCCCCTCTACATTATTTGGATTTTGTTGGTTTACTGTATTTGAAGACTCCACATCCACCCTCTCATGAACATTTGTGTGACACCCCGACTAATTAAATACCGGGTAGCTACTCCTTTATTAAATCAATACAAAATGTCAAGTTGGTTCAGTTAATAGCATCACTGTCGAAAATATTTTTTTAAAGATTACTAACCACCTAGTATTTAAAAAGTAAGTTGCCAAATTTTAAATTAAGTCTGATTAACATACACTAAGAAGAATAATGAAAGAGCAACAACCATTCACCATAACTAAGCAATAGAATAACCAACCAAAATAAATAAGTCCGGAGGAAAACTCCTCACAACAATCCCACAACTGAAATAAGTGAAACAATGTAACCTGAATTAATTACATGCCAAAAGTCTAAAAATCTTAAATAGGAAATGTTTCTAATAAAAATGGGCGACATGCCCTACAACTGATAAAACTGAATATAGAGTCAAGATAGATGAAGCATCTACTAGCAAAGTCCTGTAACTTCCACAAACAGCTACAGCTCGTCTCCAGAATGAGGATCCTAAGCATGGTGTCCCTGTGGCTGGGAACCTAAAATGGTTTTACCAAAAAAATAGATTTGAAAGCAAACGGGTCAGAGCCCGAAAGTGGAGAGTATTTTAAAATAGCAAGTGTTTTAATAACATTAAAACAATGAATGCAAAATGCATGTTAGGACGTGCACTCACATGAAATACTCACCTCTCGACTAATTGTGCACTCCTAACGCACCATACCCATCTAAGTGATATACGTAACTAACCAAACCGTAATAAGTTCTACCCCTTACTACTCGATTATCATTATGCATTCTAGCGTTATCAACTAAATAGAGGGAGTTACTTAAACTCGGATTCTCAATTATTAGCATTTCAATTCTCTACCGGTTATCCCGTTATAACTTCTCAAAACATTACCATAATTATACTCATAATACATAACATGAAAGTTCTCATTATTTAAGTGTATATTATTCACGTCATAATTATACAATACATGCACCCCGAGACTAGCTACGGTGCACACATACTCTGCTATCCATCCCGGTACATCACGTACATAAGGATCACGCATTCCGAATCTCTCAGGAATCGTTCTCAGATAACAACAATCACAAACAATGGATGCGAACACAGTCACATCACATGGGTCACGCACATACCTACGCTCCCACGATCAACAGACTTATTAACATCCCAATAAGTCCTTCTCTGACCTATGTTCTCGAGGTACCAATCTAAATCCGGGCAACACAAGGATTAGAGGGCCCTAAGCGAACGTAAACCTCCCGTGATAGCAAGTATGGTAGGTATGTCATACACAAAAATCATATACATATACTAAGTAAGCACACCTCTTAGTAATCACCATAATTTATTTGTGGTACATTTCTCATTCTCGTACCGATATATAATGTTACATAATTTACATATTCCCGGTTAATATAATTATTTAAGCCGTCAATAATTCTCGCATCGTAATAGTCACTCACGTCCTATTCCACAATTTCCATTCAAATCAAATTGCACATCTATGTTTTACTCCTCTATATATCCCAAATGTCCCTACTATATCAATTTATCATCAAGGGAATGTTATCTCTACAATTAAATAAGGTTACGGGACACGTGAAATCAAAACAGGCCAAAAAAGCCTAAACTGTCAGCTCGTTAGAAGTCTCGTTCGAACGAGGCTGTTCGAACGAGAGTTCGTTCGAACGAAGTGGGCCTTCTAACGAGATCTCGTTCGAACGAAATTCATCGAACGAACATCCCTCTCGTTAGAAGTCAAACTGTCAACTCGTTAGAAGCTCGTTCGAACGAGCTCATTCGAACGACCTGGGCATGTCTTCTAACGAGAGGCCAGTTTCGAGCCTAGAAAATCCTTTTCTCGTTTTTCCATCTTTTCTTCACCTCTAATCCCATTCAAACATCAATCCAACAATTGTTCAAGGTTTCTAATCATTCCTAAACACACCTAGGTCATATACTAACGTGTTTTGTGGGATTAATTCATCCTAAACATCATCCAAATATCAAATCTCTACATTTTCTTTCCCAATCTCAAGAACATGAACCCTAGAAATTTAATTCATCCATAGACATAAATAAATCCGTTTTTATGGTATAAAAGATGTAATTTTCTCTGAATAATCATCCTAACATTGTTCTACATGCAATCTCCTCATAAAATTATACATCTCTACATCCAATTCAATGGGTTTTTATCATTCTCCAAGAACAATATAATTTCATAAATTTCCTACGCATGGAAGAAACATTCTTTGCAAAATATGTAATTAAACCACTTGCCTTATGTATTTCTCTGATTTTGATGGCGAATTGGTGAATTTCTCTCTCTCTCTCTCTACAAGTCTTCTTCTCCAAGGTGACAATGGTGGCTAGGGTTTGCCTTAGGAACTCTTGGAACTAATTCTAATAACCCCTGTAGCCCATTTAGTCATAAGGTGTAGTTAGTGGGTTTAGTGGGTAATTACCAAATCAGATTTTAAATTCCTAATTTTCGTGGGTTTTAATTCCCAAAAATCCAGAATTACCAAACTACCCTTATACGTTGCCGGTATGGCCTAAAAATGTCCCGGGACCCAAACTAAACCCTCGGCTAGTGTTTTCTGACTATTTTGACCCTTCCGGACGCGTTGGCGCACTCAAAACGACCATACGCTTAATAGAAATAAAATTCACTTTTTAATTAAAATAAATATATTCCTGACGCGACTGTCACACGCGTCACAACAAAGTTTCCCAAATTGCCGTATATCAATCTCACGACAAATTTAATAATTCAACATTCATATATAGCCATATATACTCATTATAATCAAATACCAACTCGCATCTCGCTAGTATTTTATCCGGATTAATTCCCAAATTAATTCACATTTAATTTAATTAATCCCAAAAATAAATATCACGAAAAATACGGGGTATTACAATTTGCTCCTTCCATATCGTACTATCTGTCATAAACCACAATTATAGAAACAAGAATACAACATTTATTTATAACGTAATGGTTAGTATTTCTCACAAGTTCATATAAATGACCACACCACGCTATTTCTGCCACTTCCACATCTAGACTCTCTAACCCCAGAATATAAAAACCTAAAGCTCTGATACCAAGTTGTCACGCCCTAACCCCATTAGGATATAATTAACTAAACAGTTTACAAACCACATTTATTATTTATTTAGTAATACATATTGAAACAACTATAAGGTTAAAATGCAGAATATTAAAAATCCAATCGTTTTAAGGAGACATAATCTAAACAGAACTCACATACCGTTTAACTTAATTACAACTAGTACAATTTATAAACAAAAACTAACAAGACCCTACTACTATTTATTCAACCTCCTAGACCTGGCAGTGGCAGCTTCAGAACCTGAAAATGTAAACATATAAAACCATGAGTTTAAAAACTCAGTGAATGTACTACATCTCTAAATAGTAGAAGTACTATTTTAACATATCAACATATCAATATATATCCATCTCTGTGCCAAATTAGGCCATATACATATCCAGAGTTAATAAACCCCACATCTCCTGCTCGTAGGCAATAATCATATCCATAGGTTTTAATAACCTAACATCTCCTGAATTGCATAGCAACTCAACATATCTTGAATTTTAACAAGCCATAACGTCTCAACATCTCATGTCTTTTAATAAGCCATATCATCTCAACCTATAATACATACACATCATATCCATAATAAACTCAGTAAGTACACTCACATCGGGTTGCCAACTAGGTATTCACGTTTTCCTCGGGTGGAACTGAACTAGGTTGATTTGACCTTACACCTATTAATCCAACTAAATTAGTACTGAATTTCAATCATAAATGTTATCTTAATATATCTATGTAACTTTCAATGACTAAACAACAACAATATAATTCTACTCAAGTCATATTCCATGAAATATGTGTAAACACAAAACAATGGTATACATATTAATAAGGTCATGAACATTCAACCCTAGAAGCTACCTCGTAAGGAATTTATAACTAAAATTAAGTAAACATAAAAGCATACTTCTCAATATATATACACATGAAACATATACTCAAAATACCCTTTTGGAAAGGAGCAAATAAAAACATTCATTCATGGGGTATCCAATATGGCCTCAAATTATTGTCCTCCATACTTAACCATCCCATATTCATAAATTGTACATATATAGGTGTCCAAGCTTATTAATATGAAAACATATCTGAATATACTTTCCATTACAAGTGACGGTGAAATTTTTTAAGCTTCCTAGAGCAAGTTATGACCATTTCTTTACAACATCATAAATCTTCCCTACAAGCTCCTCTATTGTTCCTTCAACTTCCAAGAATTTTCATAATGTTTCTCCAATATATCTTTTCCTGATTTTCAACCAATTTTCATTACACATACTTAATAGTACATAATTAAAGTTTCATAATTTTTTGACTTCATTTCCTATCTCAAAAGCTTGACCAAACTCAGGGCATACCGAAAAGAAATATACAAACTTGCAACCATCATTAAGTCCTAACCACTTGCAACTATATACCAACTTGCAACCATCATTAAGGCCTAACCACAAGGAGTTAAATTCTAATTTTCGGATATGACATGAATATATGAGTCTACTTTCATATACAATTGAAATTTCTGAATTCCAGTAATCACACCAAGAGATATGCAAGTTTGAATATAAGGGGTTTCAATACAAAGCAATATAACCTATAAACACCACTTATCTCACATAGGAACCAATACATATTATCACAAAGGATGATGGAATTTTTATTAATAATTCACTATTTATATACTTTGAAATAAGTACAATACAAAATTAAAACAATATTAACACATAATTTTACCTATGAAACACTTTAAGGATTTTCTTGGAATTTTTCTAGCATTTCTTGAAATCTTTTCTTCCTTAAACTTCTACTTTCTCTTTCCTTAAGCTTAAATATCTCAAAACTGAACCTAGGGTTATATTTGCGGAAGAAATAAGTTAAGGAGAGTTTTAAGTCGGGCAAAGCTTCCTCCCATGCCAACCAATCAAATTAAAACACTTGGTTCACTAAAAGACAATTTTCCACTTAAAGTCAAAGGATAGATTTGCGCCTTGTTCGTAAATTTGAACTAACCTCTTTGCTCAGACATCCGTTTGATTCACCGTTTGTTGTGTTATAACCCTAACTCACATGTCTACAACTATCTAGTTTTCACCTCAAGTCATTTGTAATGTTATAAGGGTCAAAACTAGTCTTAAACTGGAACATTTCTACCAAAAATAATAAAATCTTGTGGTTGGAAATAATTCAACATTTCATGATTTATGAAAATAGGATTATACTAACAATGATCACTTAACATTAGATATACTAATAACAAATTATTTATATCACATAAGATAAGCATGATTTAAATATAATTTATCTTAATTATATTCAGGCTGTCACATAAATAGTGGCATGACGTATTACAACAAGCATCGCAATAGTCAATAGGTGCGCAGTTAAGGGATCTTTTTATCACACTTCTTCTACTCGTGGCATTATTGCACAAATGTCTTTCTTTTTTATTATTTTACCACGAGAAGTTCGGGCCAGCCTACGCGTACCTCGACTAATCCCAGTTCGCGGTTCGTGGCTTTCGATAGCCAAGCATTATTTTGACAGCGTCGGGGGTTAGACTGGGGAGAAAACCTAGTCGACCCCAAGTTCGCCGCAAAATTGTTGCTTGTTTTTATGAGATTTTTCTTCACATTTTTGCCTTTTTTGCTTTTGCGCTTTTTCTATTTTCTTTGAACGTGCTACTGAAAAATAACACAAAACAACTACACCAAGCGTATAGTGTGACACATAAAAATATAAAATAAAAATAACACTACACAAGCACTAAGGGTGTAGTTTAACACGAAAGAGAAGAAAAAAAGAATAAAACAAACAATTGCACTATGAAATATTTTTTATATATATATATATATATATATTCTGAAAATAAAATAAAAATCTACTTGAAGTATAATTTTCGATTTTTATGGAATAATTAAAAAAAATTGAAAATTAAAAAAAAATTGTTTTTGAATTTTCTTATTTTTCCATTAAATTTTTTATGTGTATTCAGGATAAAGATAGGTAAAACTAGTCCGCAAATCTATAACTTTAAAAAATAGACAAAAAATCCAGATAACAGCACCAAAATCTTATTTTCAAATTAAAATACTGTAAATGCATGGGTTATTATAAAATAGTAAGTGTAAGTACGAATCGAACCCACAAAGATTTGTTGAATTTCATAAATAAATGAGTTTCCAACTAAAAGGTACGATGTAAAGATGAGAAGTATAATCTAAAACTAATATAAATGCAATTAATGGGAACAATTAATAATATATAACTAATTATGGGAAAATCTAAAATTTCATATTCATTTATCCATTTTAACTAATATTACACATTAATTTAATTTTGTCATTCATGATTTTATAATTGAAATTAAACTCACTCTCGTTGTGTTCAATTCAAAAAAATAAAATACATAAGTTGACAAAAAAATTTACGTCTCTAATTTAAACGGCTGAAATCCCGATTCACTAAAAAATATTAATTTAATGGTTTAAATGTAGTCTTTAAACACGGACTATCAAAGCAATCGAGTGCAAGGATAACCCATCAAAAAGTACCTAACACCAAAAATTAAAATATGAATTATCAATTTAAAGTCTTAACGTTGTATTTAAGAATGAGATAACAAACAATACAATTTAAGCAAAACCCATTAAAATTACACACTACAATTCTTAAAATATGAATTTGTAATCAATTCTGAAGATTTAAAACACATTATCGTATCATTTTAAGTGAATATAGACTTTTAAAACATTTAAACACACCAAGAATGAACTCGAAATTAAACTAGACACACAAAACGAAACTAATCAAGCATGACCAAACTTTACCTAGTATCCAGGGAAAAACAACTTATCCATTCTTCTGTATGTCATTATAATGAAAATTCTTATCCATTGCAATATTATAATATATATCATTCGTAGTTCCGACTTTTCTCACGATTCCACAAGTGGAAAATAACTTTTTTTGAGCGACCGGAAAAATCAATTTTTTGTACTTTTCTCGAATTGATCGTCAATCATCATCAAATTCCATCATTACCTTCAGAATATTCAAGAGATAACTTTTTTTCACAAATTAGCACAAGAAGATTATAAAAGTATCAAAGTTCCCATTTTTGACTTGAAATTATCGTTTTGAATCAGAATTCAATCATTATTGCATTTTTCTTTGTTTTAACAAAATAGTCCAAAGAACTTATTAAATTAAATAAAATGGGATTAACAAAGTAGAAATTTGAGAATAAAATTTATAAAATAATGCACTCATCACGTAATGATGTTGAAACTCATATCCGAACAATTCAGGTCCCTACTGAAGGTGTAAAATGGTTTAGTGAGACATTTTGAAGGCCCCTTTCAAGTTATATGAGGGTGGAAAAGGTCTCCTATCAACTTTAGTTACCCCTTGAGTTGAAGATTCACAATGTCTTCCATTATAGAAGACCATGAGTGAGGAGTATCAAAGAGGTCACCGATCACCGTTGTCACTTCGTTTGAGAAAGAGGTTGACACCATCTTATTTGACTAATTTATTCGAAAGAGACTCGTTCCTAACAACCGGGAGTACTTGGTCAAGTGGAAGAACCTTGCGAACAGCGAGGCATGCTGGGAGCATGAGGTTACACTATGACAATTTTCAAAATAAGTATAAAGGTGTAAGGAAGAAGGCGCGACGAGGGCGTTGTGAACTTAGGAGGGGGAGGATGTCACGTGTTAATTATTTCTCATTAAAATACATTCCCGAAGGCTCCATCCCTATACCACATTTCTCAGGAACATTATAGATTTCTCTAGCCTATTCTAGTGTAATATGGAATGTAGTAGTTTATGCTCAATAATTGTATACAATTCTAGAATATTCTTTAATGAAGGTGGAAATGTTCTAGGATCTTAGGCTAGAAAGTTTCCAACTCTCATATTAGTGACACTTGTATATATCGTAGCCATTGATTTGAAGGGTTGTTGCGTATAAATATGTGGGAGCCTAATTTGGCCAAACCACCAAGCAAAGTCGTAAACTCTCTTCCTTATGAAATATAAGTATTCACTCAAACTCTATTTGTGTTCTTCATTCTTCCTTCTCCTACCTTCGTGTGGTAAAGTACTAACTAGTTAGGCTTAGTTAGTAACTCTAGAAGATTAAAGAGTGTTCAGTGCAATAAAATGGTTTAGCTAAAGTCTTAACCCTGTGACATCCATCCCACATCATTTAAGCTTTACTCTCCCACATCCAAACCCGATCAACAAACCGACCACGGTAACAGGCGACCCTAACAACGGCCACACATTACCGAGGTATTTCTCTCTTTATATTTGTAAATACATATATCATTCCTTACATGTAAACCTTAATAATATTAGCAATTACAGATGTTACATAGTAATCACTAGGTTATCATGTCAGGCTATGTCAAACATGGTAATTTTTATTATTTTTTATCTTGCTTCTCGTGTTGGGTTGTGTTAAAAAAATAAAACAAAATGTTGTGTTCATGCTGGATAAGAGCAAGGCAAGTCATGTCAGTCAAGGGCCAAACACCACCAATTTGGCTAAATTGGCACCCCCACTTTTCACGGCTACGTAAACACATTAATATTTTCTTTTTTTGTTTCCTTTCATGTATTTATTTATAACAGATGACTGAAGATGGGCGTAAAGAAAATGTGTTCAGGGAATACCTAACTCCAGATGCCGAAAACCTTTTTTGGAGGGTGTCGAGAGAAAAAAACGTGTTCAGATGTTCCACATTTTTCCTTGAAATCATAGAGTTTGTCTATTTCTTAATTTAAGTTTCTCATATTTGTATATCTTAATTATTTTAGTTTCCTAAGAAAGTTTTTTTTATGTTTCTCCCACAACACAGAGGATATCTGAAGAAATTGAATCGTTCACATTCTCACTACAAGACTCACCAGTGGGATGACTGTAGTTTACTTGATAACATTTTCTTTAAAAATGGTGACCACACAATGATCCGGTTTAAAATTAAACCATTTAAAGCTGTTGCTGGTATGTTACTCATAATGTTTTATGTTTGTTTTTTCTTTTATTTCATAAATTTTAATTGCAATTTTTTATGCTCATGTGCTTTAGATTTTAATGAGAAAAAGAAAAGAGACTATGCTGATTTTGCATGTCTAATTGAGATGCTCCACCAATACTATTTCCTACCAGACATTTCAGAATCTTCTGAATTAGGCCACTTCCTGCACCTATTACGAAATTCATCTGGGTAAAGCACTATTTTAATGGATAATATAAGAACTATATTCTTGAATACTTCATATTTATTTTTTGAATTTTCTTTTGTAGGAATGAAAGACTAATTCAAAGGCACTTTATGTTGTGGGATTCAAGCAAAATCATGAATCTTTATATAAATTTACACCGCAAGTTTGAACTTGAGACATTTCACAATATGATTGTGGAAAAGTGTGTGGATATCTCTGATGCAATAAGCTATGCATATGTTGAAAACTTCTCTGAAGCGTTTCCAGATGACATGTTGCTATGTGCTTGTTTTGAACGAAATAAAGACAAGTTTAAGAAAGATTTTGAGTCACTTGTCAAATTTGCTCAAAATTTATTTGTTCATTCCACGACTGACCCTTTCGTAAGTTTTTTTCTTCAATTGCATATTTTCCTTTGTATGTTAGAATGTTATACGATTAATGTTATGTTACTATATAGGGTAATGTGCAAATCCTATCGGACATGGAGTGGTGTTTCTATCAGTACTTTCCTAAGATTTTGACTCAAATTTGTGAAAAACTCATTGATCTTGATCTATATTTTATCATGGGATAAAGGTAATCCACAATTTAAATTTTCCTGAAATTATACATTTTATTCAATTATAAACCAAAGATATTTTAATGTTCCATTCATTACTATAGAATTTTAATTTTATCGTAAAAGTTCTCAGCGTTTTAAGATAAAATTAATTTCTAGCACCGTACCATCATTTCAATCTTCACATGTGGTTTCGAGTAGCGTAATTCTTAATTGTCAAAGTAACTCTAAATTGAATATTTTTTGTGATCATTTAAGTTTTAGTCTTCCAAATATTGTTTATGTGTTGAAGTTGTATCAAATAGAAATAGTTTGCATGTGCACGAGGTTAGGAATTTGAATTGGCACATACCCAATCTTAAGCACTCAACAAATTATTTAATGATAAAATAGTAATACTCCATCCCTCCCAAATTAAGAGTTGGGATAACCTCAAATGAAATTGTGGAATCTTAATCTGGGATGAAGGAGCTAGATTACTAGGGATGGAAATTTGGGAATAGCACCAACCAAATCCGCTATAAATAGGTTAAGAATAAGATAACAAGAAAAAATTGTTGCAAATTCCTTCTTAGTAAAAAAAGGTAAAAAGTCTAAGGTGAGACAAATAAAAAATAAACAGAAGATAACACGCCGTAAAACACAAATCATTTGTAATGTTATCAACCCGTGTGGAATGGCATTTAGCTGGTAAAAATTATTCAGACCTGAGAATTGTTAGCACTGTTTTGACTTTTAAGCTTTATTTATGTGTTCTATACAATTTAATGCAATTCATTCATGTAAAATAAAAAATTAATTGTGTAGGGGCTATTTTGCTGGGATTTGGTGGCCTGTTTTGCTGTTAATTCGGGATTGTAGGCATGCTGACTTTGTTGATATTTTGGTGCTGGTTCTCGAATGTTTTGGTGGTGATTTTGTTGTTGTTTTAGAGACTTTTGGGAGATATTTAGGGTATTTTAATGTCTTTATTATTCCTGTTTCAAATTGATATGTGGTTGTTATGTTGTAATAGAACTAATTTAAACCTTATGTTGTGTAAGTAGTTCAAACAATTTAAATCTATCATCGGCTAATGTTTAAAATTACGTTCTTTGTTTGGACTCTGACAGTTTATATGTAAAAATGGTAGTTCAATGCCAATATGCATTAGTAGTCTTTTTAATTGAATACTTGGACATTTTATAGTCCTTGATTCTTGAAAAAAATGCTCGCATTTTTTGTGAACGATTTAATTCATTAATGTTAGGATTGACAAACTTAATCGGACGGGCTTTGTAAAAAACCTAACCGAATAGGATAGGTTAACCGATGCTACTGGTCCGATTTTGATCCGTTTTTTAAAGAAGAACAAAAAAGTAGGTCCGGTAAAAAAAAACTCAAAATCGAATTGGAGTGGACAGGAATGGAACATGAATACCCTCATGGTTATTAAATTTCTTTCATTAAGTCAAATCGTGGTATTATTTTAAATCCATTTTAACTTTGTAGGGTCTGAATGTTTGATGTTAACTGTTGATAAGAATATGTTAATTGACGTTAATTTTGTAGGGTTTGAGATTTGATGTTACCTGCTGTGAAGTATCTAATTGTTAGTCTATACTTATACCTAATGTCAATCCTTATTCACTGTAACTTATTTGCTGTTAACTTCTCAATGATCTTATTTACTTGCTCTTAATTTCTCAATGAAATTAATTTATATATTTTGTGTTAACTTCTCAGTGAACAAATTTATTCATTGTAAACTTCTTAATGAATCTAATTTATATCTCGTTAAATTCTCAATGAAACTAACTTATTTGCTATTAGTTTTTTGGATATGCAAAATTGTCCTAGTCAAGTTACTAACTATTTCTACATCTTAGCAGCAAACATTCGTATCAGCTATGAATCATGAACACGAATACGGGTGTCGTGTCTAATACGACGCAGACACGTCGACACAACAAACTTATAAAAACTGTGACACTAAACGGCAAAGACACGGATACATATAAATATATATAAACATTCATATACTTTGCATTTCAAAAACAAGAATAGTTGTGAAACTATCTTATTAAATTAACATGGTCTAGTCTTTCAAGTATTTTCTTCTTATTATTCATACACCCTTGAACGATTTAATTTTTCAAGATGACATTAGAATTTCTTAGTGTTCTTTAATTTGGCACCCCGCCATGTCCACGAAACTTTTGGGTTGTTGTTTGTGAAATGTCAGGCTTTTTTAAATTCCGAACAAGTCTAACAAGCCACGGGGAGTGCCGTACGAGTGTAAAATTGTTCGACATGGGTATGTCACCTTCAAAAAAGTGTCTGTGCTT
Source organism: Sambucus nigra (assembly GCA_949130495.1). NCBI lineage: Eukaryota > Viridiplantae > Streptophyta > Magnoliopsida > Dipsacales > Adoxaceae > Sambucus > Sambucus nigra. The sequence continues at coordinate 23,787,039 of OX422212.1, read as the reverse complement.
CTTAGTGTGTCATTTTGGTGGCGGGTAGAGGGTCCCTTTTTACAAGTCCATTTTGTAACTGAGCAGTGCCAAGGTTCACGATCAGGTATATCTCTTTTTCAATTAATTTGACATAGGGCTCTTGCTAGCCTCTATTTTTATAGCGGCACTATTGAAGCTTTGAATTGAATTGTTGGCCTATCCATTCCACCATTGGATACTGTTCTGTTTGATTCATTGCATAGAGCATTAGTAGATAAGCATTAAATCGCTCAAATCCTTTCATTATGCAAAAAATGTATAATCTTCACATATTGTTCAACACACTAATATGCTATGCATAATAATATGCCTTATCTGGGCAATGTAAAACGCATGTTCAGTTGTGGGTGGGAGGATTCTCATTCATTTTCTTTTGTTTTTTTGCTCGTGGGACGACATTGAAGTGCCATGTCAAGCCTCTCACGCCATTTTGAATGTCACAACACATTACAGAAATGCCTTACCGTTTGGAGCACATGGAAATTTAAGTTATGTAAAATTATAAAATAAATTATATATTTTTAGGACTTAAAATAATATTGATTATGGATATAGGACAATAAACATTTCGTTTCTATTTTTAGTCCCTATTTTGAAATTAAAGGGACACGTGACATGCTGTGATTGTTGACGTTTTATAAAAATGGGTCCGTGCCAGCGGCTTTATTAAAAAATAGGGACTAAAACTATAAATAAAATTTTTATTGTCCTATTTTCAAAATACATATTGCAATTGATCCTAAATTTACGAAGCCCCATTATAATATTATCATGGTCTACCCCTTTTTACCCCACAAAAATGACCGCTAGGAATATTTATCAAATTGATCCACAATATCAAAAGAATTGGTAAATCGATCCAGAAGTCAGGACTCCTTCAAGTTGCCATCGGTAGTGACACTTCAAGGAGAGTGTGAAAGATTATTCAAATCAATCCTAGGTTGTGAGTCGATTTGGTACATCTTTCGGAGTGGGTTTTTCTGGGGGCTAAAAACATGTTGTGCAAGATTACTTACCTTTTTCTCATTTTTTTAATATCCCTCTCTTCTTTTTTCCTCGAGAGAAATAACTAAATATCCATGCGTAATTGCATACCCGCATCAAAAAAATCAAAACGCACCCTGGATGATATGACCAAAGAAAAATGTTAGTACTTTAGACTTTTAAAAGAAATGATGGGTTGAGTATTGAAAAAAGAAAGGGACAAGTGTTGGTGAAAACTATTGCAGGGCAGGAGGCAAAGAGTTTGGAAATATCACCAAAGGCCACCATAAATGGAGGATTAACTAGAGGCTCTCACAGGTCTCATGGTTAGAAAATAAATTATCAATAACATATAGTTGGACTGTGTTTGGCTCAGTAACCTTAGACGTAAAGTGTATGTGTTAAACTTATAACAAGAAATCCAAATCCTTCCTATGTATAAGATCTTGGAGTCTTTACTTCTTCCACTACGAATTCCCATTTTGGTTGGACTATTCTCTCTCTCATAATTCATTCTACCTCGTTGCTAAGAGAAACAGCTAAAGGAACATAACACTAAAAATTGGAATTATATTCTACATATTTCTTTAATTTCAAAGAGAAAATAAATAAAAGAGTCACTTTAGCCAAATACGAGCTTACCCCTTTTAATATTATTGTCATTTTTGTTGTAAAATCAAAATTATAAGATTTATAAATATCCTTTGCTCTTTCTTATGTCTCTTTCTCTCATTTAGTATTTTCGAAAGTTTGTGGCACGTTATTGAACTAAGATACCCATGTCAATTCTATTTATATTTAAATCATTTAGTTGCTTGCCAATTAAAATTATAAGTGCTATTGCTTATGCCGATTTCCCCCTTTTCATTGGCATTGTTTGGCCAACCAAGATTTCGAGGGATTTCTAAATAACTTGCAGGATTGGTGACTGTAAGTGAAGAATACAGACAAGAAGCTGAAACCACAATCTGATGGCTAGGAGAACATGGTAATTACTTATTACCGTCTTATTAAAGTCACGGTGATACAAACTATGAATTAATATCAAGGATACGAAAATGATTCCCCCTTTCCTCCACACCATTCACTGAAGTTTTTAGTTTTCCCATGTTTCATTTATTTAGACACATGAAGAGAAAGTGACAATGTTTTTTATTTTATTTTGAGGATGCTCAAACACATCACACATATTGGACTAGCTTTTCACATGACTTTATTTAGCCAGTCCATTTTACATGGATACTTTGATATGAACCCTTTTATTCTAATTCAACCTGGTCTCTCTTTGTCATGTACTATACTATAAGATTTTTCCAATTTGAGTTTTATCAAAGCATGTTAATTAGAGAGGTAATGGTGTATATCTTGATTTTCACCACTTTGTAAATTAAGTCAATCTTGCTTGTTCTGATACTTATCTACTGAATTTTGTTGCCAATACCTTTTAATTGTATTATATGCTTTCTTTACAGGATCCTTCGGCTCATAAACATAGTGTGACGAATGGTAGTCATCTCTAAGGTTTCTGGTCATGGAGACCAGGTCAATCAAAAGAACATGGAAGTGAAAGTTCACAAGCAAGAATATTACATATTTTAATATTTTTTTGTATGATGTTGTGGTAGTAGAACATGGCTTTTGTATGAAAGTTTATTGCTTTTTCTAGTTAGACGCTTATCTTTGATTTGAGATATTTGTATATATAGTCTAAAATGTTCAGATCGTCACTCTTCTAAATTGTCATGTTCTTAGAAACATCGAGTAGTTGGTGAAATTAAACAATGGAGAACAGTTCCTCAAATGATAATTCAAATACTACTTGACAATATGATTGCTTGAGAAACTACAACAAAATCAGATGTTCATCACTTGGTCTCACGACCAAAGATAGCTCTGTGGATGGGAGTTGGCATGATTTGTATTTTTAAATTTATAAATCTTTCTCTTTGTTGATTTAATTGTGCGAATTGTATCAGTTTCACAGGTAGCGAGCACTTTAAGCACAAGAAATTTAAAGAAGCTATTGATTGCTATTCCAGGAGCATCGCTTTATCACCAACCGCAGTAGCTTACGCAAATAGGGCAATGGCTCATCTTAAAATTAGAAGGAAAATTCTCCTTCTTGATGGGATGAAGTTAATAAATGATTCTATCTATTCATAGTGATACACTTGTACATTCCACTTCGAGTAATAAGAACACCACTAGAAATAACATGTGAAATATACATAACAAATGTATATACTAGGTCGCATATTAAATCTTGTTTCTAAAATTAAGGGGGAGAAAACGATAATATTAATAATGTTTATTTTGATTATGTGCACAAATTTCATATATATCGTAAGTTTACATATTGTCTTTTACCTATGTTTGTTATCTAAAATATAATATGGGCATATGGGGACCTTTTTCATTAGGTACATCCGGCCTTGAAGAAATATGGAGCATACTGAAGAGAAAGTTTAAAGTTTATGACCAAGTTGCCCTATCTTTACCTCCTTGTATCTCATGCCGGGGTCATGGCATATCTTATTCCCTAAAAGGCACAATTATTCCAAATGGTCATTTGTGCAAGAGCGACCCATCATTTAACACTAAAACCTGTAAAACGTCTCTTATTATTGACCGCAATGACTCATTCACAAGCCTTTACCTTGGACGTACAAAGGGCCCCATCAACCTCAGGTTTAAACAATTACTAGAAGTATCTAAACCTAAACTACTCTCTTTTACAGGTAGGAAAACTCTAATAAAAGCCGTGACCTCCACCATACCCAATTATAACATGCAAAACATCATTCTCCCGATTAAGGTTTGCAATGAAATTGATAGATTAAATAGAAACTTTTTCTGGGGTGAGGATAGAGAGAAGAAAAAAATCCACCTGATTAACTGGGATAAAGTTTGCACGCCAAAAATTAATGGTGGCCTGGGACTGAGAAAGAGCCACATTAATAACCATGCCTGTGTCGCTAAACTTGGTTGGAAAATTGTTAATAACGATAACTCCATTTGGGCTAAGGTATTAAGAAATAAATATAAAGTTAATCAAAACCCGAGACTTTGGGAAAAAAGAAATGTTTCCTCCCACATTTGGAGAAGTATCATTAAATGTCGTGAGACCATGTCTAGTAATGTCAAATGGAATGTCGGGAATGGCAAAAAAATCCATATTCTTAAAGATTGGTGGGTTGGGAATAAAATTATCAATCCCACAGAGTAATTGAGAGACTTAAACAACCTTAATGTTGACGCGTTGATTGGGGAAAATGGAAATTGGGATACTACTTTAATTGATAATGCTTTCAATTCGATCACCAAAAATGATATTATGAATCTTCCCTTTCCCGTACTAGCTATCATGGGGACAATCCCTCTTGGTCCTTGAGTAAAAATGGGAAATTTACCATAAGTTCATGTTATAAATATCTTGTGGGGAAACATGTTGAACTCCAAACTTGGGAAATTTGGGAAAAGTTGTGGAAACTCAATATTCCCACAAAAATCATCACCTTTTTATGGACCATTCTCCATGGAAAACTCCTCACCAATGAGCATCGTCTGCATAGAGGACTCACATCCATTGGAGACTGCCCACGGTGTGGATTTTTGGAGGACACCATCCATCTTTTAAACGAATGCAGGCATGCTAGGGAGATATGGAGCACCCTCGGTTTCGATCAAGCTTTTGAAAGAAACATCACGGGTAATGTTAATGAGTGGATCATCCGTAATATTTGGGGTGACTCCAAAGATACAAGGTATATAAGTTTTATTTTTACTTTATGGCACATTTGGAAATCAAGGAACAATTTTATATTTAAGAATATGGATGATACTCCACAAACAGTTGCTCACTTGGTTAGAATTTTGTAATACCCCGTACTTTTGACTATATTTATTTTTGGGATTAATTAATTAAATTGTGTATTAAGTGAAAATTAATCCGGATTATAAAAATACTAATGAGATGCGAATTGGTATTTGATTATGTGCATATATGATTATATATGTATTTGGTATTATAAAATTTGTCGTGAGATTTATATACGGCAATTTGGAAATTTTGTTGAGACGCGTGGGACCGCCGCGTCACGGTATAATATTTTGATAATAAAAGTAAATTTAAAATCTATAATCCGTATGGTCGTTTTGAGTGCGCCAACGCGTCCGGAAGGGTCGAGATAGTCAGAAAACACTAGCCGGGGGTATAGTTTGGGTCCCGGGGTATTTTTAGGCCATACCGGTAACTTAAAGGGTATTTTAGTAATTTGGTATTTTTGGGTAATTAAAAGTGACGAAAATTGAGAGTTGTAATCTGATAAGGAATTGACCCAACCAACCCTTATTAACCCAACAAGCTACGGAGGTTTATTAAATTAGGTTTTCATAAGTTCCCCAAAGCAAACCCTAGCCACCATAGCTTTTTGGAGAAGAAAGCTTGGAGAAGGAGAGAGAGAGAGGAATTCTGCAGAAACTCTACACCGAATCCACACCAAATTCAGAGACAAACAAGGCAAGTGACTTTATTCCATTTAAATTCTGAGAATGTCTTTTCCATGTTAGAAAATTCAGATTTATGGTTGTTCTTGATAAAATATGAAAACCCGTGTAGTCTAGATCATAAAAGTTGAGTTGAGAAGGATTGCATGTAGAATAGTTTGGTGACAATTAATCTGATGTTAATACATGTTTGGGTGAAAGAAAAACGAATTAAATTCTGGATTTGATGATGATATATATCTGGGGTTCATGTTCTTGAGGATATTGGGGAAAAGTATAAAATCTTGGGATTTAATGATGTTTAGGATGCCTTATTGCCCTAAAAGATGTTAGTTTATAACCTAAGCATGTTTTAGTATGATTAGAGGACTTAAATCATTGTTAGGACGAACTTTGAAGAAGGATTGAAGTGATAAAAATGGATGAAAAACGATTTGGGAAAAATCTGGGCCGAAACTGGTAGCTCGTTAGAAGCAGCCCCCAGGTCGTTCGAACGAGCTTCTAACGAGTTGACCAGTCGTTACTAACGAGAAGGTATTTCGTTCGATATCTCGTTCGAACGAGATATCGTTAGAAGTGACAGTTCGTTCGAACGAACTGGGATCTCGTTCGAACAGCCTCGTTCGAACGAGACTTCTAACGACCTGACAGTCCAAACTCGTTCGAAGCCTCGTTCGAACGAGACTTCTAACGAGCTGGCAGTTTGGTACTTTTTGGACTGTTTTGACTTTTGGAGTTCCGTAACCTTGTTCGAGGATATAGTTAACCTTCCAACGATGATGTAGTGATAGGTTTGGGACATTTGGGTATTGATGAGAAGGAATTTACATACGAGAGTATATCATGGACGGTTTGGGTTGAGACGTGAGTGTCTACTACGACGTGAGATAATTATGGCGCGTATAATTACAAACCGGAATAGTATAAATTATGTTAATTATAGTTAGTATGAGAATATATACTACGATTAAAATACGGTATTACTAAGACGTGTGTTTACTTAGTATTGGTATATGGATTGTGTGTATGACATACCTACCATACTTGCTATCACGGGAGGTTGCGTTCGCTTAGAACCCTCTATTCCTTGTGTGCCTACGGGGGGGATATAGACTGGTACCTTGATGAACATAGGTCATAGAAAGACTTATTGTGATATTAATAAGTCCGCTGACCGTGGGAGCGTAGGTATGTGCGTGACCCACGTGATGGTGACTGTGTTCGCCTCCACTATTTGTGATTTGTGTTATCTGGACTATTCCTGAGAGATTCAGAATATGTGATCCTTATGTACGTGATGTACCGGGATGGATAGCAGAGTATGTGTGCACCATAGCTTAGATTGCGGGGTGCTTGTATCGTATATTTATGATGTGAATAATATACATTTAATTAATGGGAATCCTCATGTTAATGTGATAAATATTACGGTATTGTTTCGAGATATATAATGAGTTAACCGATAGTTATATCAATGGCATATTTAGTAACTGAGTTTACATTAAACCTCTATTTAATTACGAGCGTTGGTATGATAAATGGAACCGAGTAATATGGGTAGGACCTTTGGCAGTCTAGCTAGTTATGTTGTCAGTTAGCTAGTAGTAAGGGTCGTTATAGATGGGTACTTACGTTAGGAGTGCACAGTTAGACGAGAGGTGAGAATATCATGCGAGTGTACGTCCTAACATGTACTTTGCATTTAATGTTTTAAATGTTTTTAAAGCACTTGCAGGTTTTTAAAATATAACTCCACATTCGGGCTCTGACCCGTTTGCTTTTCAAATCTTTTTTTCTTGTAAAACCTTTTTAGGTGCCCAGCCACAAGGACACCAAGCATAGATTATCCATTCAGGTGACGAGCTATAGCTGCTTGTGGAAGCTACAGGGATTTTCATGTAGACGCTTCTATCTTTTGGATTCCAGAGTCATCATCTATTAGCTTTAGGGCATGTTGCCCATTTCTTTAGAGACATCTTTTATATTTCAGTTTTCAGACTTTAGCATGTTTTATTTCAGTTTCGGTTATTCATTTCAGTTGGGATTGTAGTGAGGAGTTTTCCTCCAGACTTTATATAGTGTTATGTGATGGATATTCATTTTACTTCAGTATGGTGAATGGTGTTATTTATTTCTTCATTTTACTTGTTGCATGTTAATCAGACTTAAATTAAAATTTGGCAACTTGCTTTTTAAATACTAGGTGGTTAGAAATATTAAAATGTTTTCGACAGTGATGCTATTGACTGAGCCAACTTGGCATTTTGAATTAATTTTATAAAGGAGTAGCTACCCGGTATTTAATTAGTCGGGGTGTCACAAATTTATGTAAATTACGTGTTTGAAGCCCAAAATAATAAACGAGCAAAAGTTTGTGGAGTAAACTCTGCTTTAATAAGTATTGACCCGTTATCTATTGCAGGAAAGTATATAATACACACAGACGGAGGATTCGACCATAGAAGTGGGATAGGCTCATTCGGAGGAATAATCAGGAATGAAGATGGTGATTGGATTGTTGGGTTCACTGGGAAAATCCAAGGCACCGGGAGCCCTCTTCGCGCGGAATTGGAAGGAATTTTTCATGGATTAAATTTAGCTCTCAAAAGAAAATGGAAGAGGATCTGTTTAAAAAATGACTGCCTTGAAGCCATCAACGTTATCAAACAGGAGAATACCATCAACCACCCATTGGCCAATATCATTGAAGATTGCAAGACACTTGTTAGAGACCTTGAGGTTAACATAGTGCATATCCCAAGAGCAAGTAATTTCATAGCGGACTGTATGGTGAAGGTTGCTAGAGAGGCGGATAGTGTGTACAAGGAATACGAGGTTGCACCAGAAGAGCTGATGAAGTTGGTGGATGCTGAGATGGAAGAGGAAGGATTTTCCTTTGGCTAGGTCTTTCTGTTTCTGCTTTTGTTGTTCTTTCCTGTTTTCACCAAAAAAAAAATCTAAACCTATAAAAAAAATGTTTATTGGACAAGGGTTTCAAGATGCCATGAATTCATTGTCAATCATTCTTATTCGATATGATCATTATGAAATACTAAACTGTGTATGTTTTACAGGAGGTGGCCCCACGAGGTATATATGCTCGTGGGGATTCGAACCCTTGATCTATGCATTATGAAGTGCTCATTCAGGTTTATTCTAGTCTAACTATTGTATGTTATAATTAATATTTAATTATTTAATAATTATAAAATTCAATTAAATTTTATAATTATAATTTAAATAAATATATTATTTCTCCAAATTAGTGTGGTCTAAATAAGAAAACGAATTTGATTATATTTATGTATTAATTTTAGAAAAATTATTATTTCAAAGGTCACATGATTTTTTAGTATATTGTGAGTCTCTTTAGCTACTTTGGTGGATTATAGATGATGAGTTTTAAAGGGAATTTCGAATCCCCTTCCACCCTACCTATATAGTGAACCAATCTCCACCATTTGGTACACATTATAAGAACACAGAAAAATATATTTGGGCTAGGAATGAAAACTCCTCATTTTCCAAATTTTTCATATTTTGGAATTCTGGCTGTTTTTTGAAGAGATTTTGGATGATTTGGAGGAGCTTTTCTCAAGACACATTAAGGATTACAAACAAATCAAGTTTTCATAGAAAAAATGTATTTTTCCATATAATTTGTAGTTAAAAACGAATTTGTGATTGCATGATTCTATTAAGATCCTATAAGAATTAATTTCATGTTATCATGATTATATTAACATCCTATAAGAATTAATTTCATGTTATAAATAATTCTTATTATTTTTACATGTGGTATCAGAGCCTTGTATAAATATTATCATTCTATCCATTTACGAAATTCATATGTTCATACTACATATAATGATAAACCCAGATTTTCTTGATTAATCCCGCACTGTTTTTTTTGTTGATTTGTTTATCATGATTAGTAGTATTTTCGTGACAATTGTAACACTGATTTGGTTATAATAATGTGTAGTGTTAAGTGTTAATTTTTTTTAACACTGATTGAGAATTATCATCATAATATGTGTTACATGTTAAATTGTGTGAGAAATTATTTTTATGGAGAATATTTAATTCTGCCAAGAATTTGATTGTTTTTTAATCTGATTTCGAACCGTTTTAAATTTGATTAAAAACTGTTATGTTTGGTTGATTTTAACAGTTTTATAAGTTGATTATCAATCGGTTAAAAACTGTTGTGTTTGGTTGATTTTAATAAGAACAGTTTTATAAGTTGATTTTCAATCTGTTAAAATTCATGTTTGATTTTCAATCTGTTGTGTATGGTTGATTTTAATAAGAACAGGTTTATAAGTTGATTTTCAATCTGTTAAAATTCTTGTTTGATTTTCAATCTGTTAAGAACTTTGTGTTTGATTTTTGTTTAAAAATCTGAATTGAAACTGTCTTGATTAATCTGATTTGGTTGAAATAGTTTTGATCGTTAATCAATATATTTCTAATTGTTTAACATATCTGTTCAAAATCTGTTTAAACAAATATGTTGAAAACAATTTAATTGTTTGACAAGATTTGTAGGAATTTTTAAAACAGTTGAAAATTCACATAAAACAGTTTAATTTGATGTGATGAACCATTTATATATCGTTTTGATGTCATTTTAATGGTTATCTAATCCGTTTCAATCAACCCTACCAATTTCAAGCAATTCGGGAACACAAATTTTCAAAAAGCACTTGTGGTGAACAGTATTTTTACCCTCGAACTTGCTCCGATTGTGATGAAACTTGGTTGTCTGATTGGAAACGGGCCAAAGACCCATTGTCACCGCCTTCGACCATCACACAAACTGTTTTTCGGCGATCCGAGATCGTTTAGGCCATAAAAACTTGAAATTTTCCATTTATGGAAATAATCTCGGGGATCATATCTCACTCCAGAAAATTAGTTTTTAGTTCCATCAAAAGTTTTGAGTTTCTTGACTGATTTTCTATAGACTCATTTTTTCCATTTTTGACAAAATTTCATATTCTTTATATTATATAAGTGTTGCATCTAGAACTGTTTTATAAACATTGTTCTAATGATCCTGTTTTAGTTGAATAATATTCGTGCCAAACACAGGCCAACATATTTCATATACTAGGATATTAGACTTGTGTTATTTTAATATTCATATTTTTATGAGTCTCGTGCCAAACGCATGTCAATGATTCATAACAGTGAATATTAAATAAATTGGAATTTTTTTTAATATTGATATTTTTATGAGTCTCGTGCCAAGCACAGACCAATGATTCATAACATCAAATGTTAAAAATATTATTATTATTATTATTATTATTATTATTATTATTTATAATTTAATATTCATCTTTTGATAAGTCCCATGCCAAACACAGGCCGGTGATATATAACATTGAATATTAAATATTATTGTTTTGATATTTTTATTAAAGCGTCTCGTGCCAAACACAGGCAATGACTCATTACGAAAAATACCAACTTTATGTTTATTCTAAAGGTTGTTATTATATAGATTGATACAACTTTACAATTATTAATTGAATATTAAATTTTCCAATAATACGTTTATTAAATCATAATTTTCTGAATTAAAATTCCGTTGATGATATTTTGCTTTTATGGTTTTGTGATTTAATAAATATTAAAGGTCAATTTCTGACACAATTGATATACTTCTACCATCAAAATTTGACAATTTTATATATTCATTTCCTTGCAAATTTTAGTTATGTGTGTTAATTTTTAATTAGAGTGAGCATTTTGTAGGGTTCTACTTGTCATGTTTCAAATACTATGCAAGGCTTCGTGTCCATTCGGGAAATAGAGCAAAATGAAGATATTCTTTACATGGGAAACCGGTCCAAAGAAAAATTTGAAGCTCTTGGAGTTTTTCGTTTAAAATTATAATCTGGCTTTTATTTAGATCTTAAAGACACTCTTTTTGTACCCATTGTTTCAAGAAATTTAATTTCCTTGTCTAAACTCTCAAAAAAAGGGGCTTTTCTTTTCACTTTCAGAATAATGGTTTTACATTATATAAGAATAATTCTGTTGTTGGCTCGGGTTTTTTGTTGAATGGCTTGTTTCAAATTAATCTTGATCCTAATTTTTCAAAATCTTTATTATCTCTGCATAGTAATATTGAATCTAAACGTCTCTCATTTAATGAGAATTCTTCTTACTTGTGGCATAAAAGATTAGGACACATATCCAGAGAGAGACTCGAAAGGCTTATTAAAGAGGGAATTATCCCTAATATGGATTGGTCTAATTTTGCTGTATGTGTGGACTGTATTAAGGGTAAACAGACCAAACACAAAGAAATGAGCCACAAGAAGCACATAACTTCGTGAAATTATACATACTGATATTTGTGGTCCTTTTGATGTTCCTTCCATTGGTCGAGAAAAATACTTTATCACTTGTATAGATGATTTTTCCCGATATCGCACATTGTATCTATTGAATGATAAATCTCAATAAGTTAATGCGGTTGGAGTTTATATTACCGAAGTAGAACGAAAATTGGGCACAAAAGGTGAAAATTATTCGATCGGATAGAGGTGGTGAGTTTTATAGAAAATATGATGAATCGGGGCAACATCCCGGTCCTTTTGCTAAACTCCTTGAACTTTTGGGTATTAGCGCACAATACACAATGTCAGGTTCACCTTGGCAGAATAGTGTAGCTGAAAGGCGCAATCTTACTTTCATTGAAATGGCTAGGAGTATGATAAGTAGAACTGAGTTACCTAAGTTTTTGTGGATGCATGCTCTCATGACTTATTTACATATCTTAAATATGGTTCCTAGTAAGGCAGTTCTAAAGACTCCTTTTGAACTATGGAAAGGTTGGAAACCCTCTTTAAGTCATTTTCGTGTTTGGGGATGTACAATAGAAGCAAGAATTTATAATCCAAATGAAAAGAAATTGAACCCTAGAACATTAACTTATTATTTTATTGGGTATCCAGCAAAATCCAAATGGTATAAATTCTACTGTCCTAACCACACAACAAGAATTATTGAAACTGGAAATGCAAAATTCATTAAACATGGTAAAGTTAGTGGGAGTAATGAAGTTAGGAATGTGATTCTTCAAGATATCAAGGAAAATCCTCCTCTTCCAAGAATTTCGGACAATCATAGTCTTCCCAATGAGGTTCATAATGTTCCTATTGTTCAAAATTATGTTGTTGCGCCGATTATTGATACGACCAAACACAAAGAACTACTGGATGAACAACATACTAAATAACCATATACTGAGCCTATTGTTGAAACACCATAAGATATATCTTTAAGGAAATCTCAGAGAAATCAAAGATCGTCCATTATGGATGACTATGTGGTATATCTACAAGAGAATGAATTTAACATTGGGGATATTGACGATCCGATATCTTATGAAAAAGTTATTTCCATCATTGATTCTAATAAATGGATTGATGCCATGAATGATGAAATGAAATCTATGGATTTTAATCAAGTTTGGGAGCTAGTCGATTTGCCTAAAGGTTACAAAGCAGTCGAGTCTAAATGGATATATAAGGCCAAACGCGACTTAAATGGAAATATTGAAATACATAAAGGTAGACTTATTGCAATAAATTTTAGTCAAAAGGAAGTCATTGATTATAGTTAAACTTTCTCTCATGTTTTAAAGAAGGATTCTCTTAGAATCATATTGGCACTCGCAGCTCATTATGACTTAGAGCTACAACAAATGGATGTTAAAACATTTTTTCTTAATGGAAGTTTAGAGGAAGAAGTCTACATGGAACAACCAAAGGGCTTCATTCAAGAAGGAAAGGACACAAAGTCTGTATGTTAAAGAAATCCATATATGGACTTAAACAAGCTTCTCGTCAATGGTATTTTGAGTTTCATCATACCATTACATCCTTTGTATTTAAGAAAAACACCGTTGATCGGTGTATATAGCTAAAGATTAGTGGGGGTAAGTGTAACACCTCGTATTTTTGGCGTTTTTTTTATTAATTCTGTTAATTCTAAATTACTTTTGTCTCATAATTTAATTAAATTAATTATTATTTATATGTATTAAAGATTAATCTGGCGAGTAAACGATTAATATTTATGGGATTTAAATATACTAAATGAATAGTAATAATTTAATTACATCATAACGAGCGATAGTGACGTGACATTTATTTATCTCAATCGAGAATTGGACATAGACTATATTGGGGTTGAGATAATAACTTTTAGTAAAATAATTCAGATGAAAATTCTGAGTGTACGATTGAGTCCGGATGGGTCGAAATAGTCGAAAAAGAGTTCCCAGGGGTAGTAAATGGGTCTCGGGGCTGTTTTAGACATAATCAAGCCCATATAAGAGTATTTAGGCCCTTTTAATAAAGCCCACAAACCTAAAAATTGGATTGACTCATTAAACCCTAAAAGTGAGAGGGTGTGGCAACCATAACTCATTTTAGAAAACCTAAGTAAGTAGAGGAGAAAAGATGGAACAATTGGAGAAACCTTGGGAGCCAAAATCAAGAACATGCATGTGCAATCTTCATCATCTACACCAAAGGATTCAGACCCTATGAACCCTAAGGCAAGTGGTTAAACTTTCTTTTAAAATTAATTTCATATTTCTATTCATATCATAGTGGGTGTGATAAGTTGATATGGTTTTTGGGTTAGTCTGATATCTAAATTTGGGATTCGATAAATTTAGATTTAAAATCTGTAGAGAATTTGGGAATTTGATTTAGAATCCTTCAATTCGTGTAGGTGATTTATTAAGATTTAGGATCTTGGACTTGTAGATTTAGTGTGAGTTTTAACTGGTTAAAATAAGGAAATCAGGGAAGAATTTTGAGGTTTAAAATCGTTAATGACGGATTGGGGATGATCGAAGATGGGAGAGAGAAAACCCAAGGTCATTCGAACGACCTAGGTTTCGTTCAAGCTAGATCCATTGTCGTTCGAATGACATATGGTCTCGTTCGAATGACGTAATTTTTCGGTCATGTTTCTCCCTTACACTGTTTTGACCTGGGTCTTGGTTTTTGGAAGGTTACAGTTATGGGTCTTGGTTTTGTATGGTTATTTTAATGGGACAAATAGGGAGATAATCCATAAAGTAAATTAAGGTTGAAAATTGATTAATTTGGAAACCTTAGATAAATGAGTGTGCAAAACTTATTAAGGAGAATTTTGGGTCATAAATTCTTAATATTATATTGCAGGCTAAGTGAGCGAGTTCGAGTTTATTGGTTTAGGGACACCAAGGTAATAAATAAATTAGTTCATGCATAGTTAATTAATGTTTAGAGTCTGGGAAATTGACTCAGATATTTTGGGACTAAGTTCTATGGGGACTTAGGCACGAATTTGGCCGAATTAATTAACTACACGGTTATATATTAAATTATGAAATATTCACAATAAAAAGGGCGTTGACCTTAATAAGTGGAATTTGAGGAATAAGTTCTACGAGATGAAATTTCGGATCGAAGGAGCGAGTCTGGGTAATTTAGTTGGGTGACACAACTCGAGTGAGAAATAAATAAATGTGGGAAATATATAAATGACAAGTCGGTATATAAACTTGGGAATGTTAGGCTAGTGTTGCGGTGAATTGTGCACGGAGTAGCCTATATATATTTGCATGCTTTATAAATACTAGTGTGAATAATACTTATAGGAATAGATACCCCCTATAGTGCTATCATGGGAGGTTGCACGTTGTGGGTGAATCCCATGGCTTGAGGAGCAGGGTGAGTATAGTCCCCAAGTCATAGCGTCAATAGTTAGGGGTGAGACGTCTTAGGTATGATATGGTCTCATTTTCGGAGGGAACTATGACCAACTCCATTGTGTTTATTTTGTTTCACTTATTGGGGGAACTAACCATATCAGGGTGTTCAGGTGGATGAGTATGCCTAGAATGATAGCATTGTAGAGAGCATTCAGTGAGTGTCTACTCGGGAGGATATTTATATGTTTACGGCATGTTTGTGAATGTTGTAATATGATGATACGTATATATGGTTCAAATATTTATATACAGATAAAAATACAGGATGTGAATTCTATTGATAATATGTAACTCGTGAGAATGTTATATGGTCTGAAAGGTAAAATAATGATTAAATAATTTAATTTGGTAAATAACTTATAAATCATGTATTAAACTTAATCGGGCTAGAGTAGTGTGTGAAGGAGGATATTATCGAGAACTAGTCATGGGGTAGAGGACTAGGTGGGTTATATAGAAAAATGTTAGGTGTGCATGATAGTTGAGGGGTGAATCGGTCCTCAATAGAGTGCGACACTAGCTTAAATATGAAGAGCATTCATGCATTTTAATTTACTGCAATTTAATTCACTTGCTAAGTATTTTCAAAATATTTTTGAGTTCTAACCCTTGTTATCAAATATTTTCAAAAGCATTTAGATATCCGACCACAGGGATGTCAGACTTGATTCTATTCCAAGTTTACGCATCTATGGCATATGTGGGTGTTGCAGGAGTTTGGATTAGACGCCCCTTTCATTCATTCCTAGTTTAGGAATTTTATTCTCGGTTGTACATTCAAGCATGTTACTCAGTGCAGTTATTCGGTTCATTTCAATTCTGATAATATGGGATCTATTTTCTACCTGTCAGATTTGTTTTAGCTTGGATGTTTTTAGTCGATGTTTATTTGGCTAAGTATTCGGATTCAGATATTTGTGAAATGCTTAGAATCTATTATATTATGACGGTTCTATTTAGTCTCTTGTTACACTTAGTAGTGGTGATTTAAAAGATAAAATTTTAATACCTGTCTAATTTATTATTAGGTGGTTAGTAATTAATAATCTTTCGACAGTGATGCTAAGAATGAAGCAGATGGAAATCATGTTTAATTTTATAAAGGCCTGATCACTCAGTATTTAATTAGGCGGGGTGTCACAGTAAGTTTGTATTCTTGGTCCTATATTTTGATGATTTGCTTATAGCCTGCAGTGATATTGGTTTACTAAAGGAAACTAAGAAGTACCTTTCACAAAATATGCAAATAAAAGATTGAGGCGAGGCATCCTCCGTGATCGGGATACAGATTTATCGTGATCGATCATGTGGATTGATAGGATTGTCTTAGAAGGCTTACACTAACAAAGTTTTACAAATGGTTGGCATGCAAAATTGTAATTCCATTAATGTTCCAATTCTAAAAGGGGAGAAATTCATCTTAAGTCAATATCCCCAAACTAAATTGGAAAGGGATCACATGAAATGTGTGTCGTATACTTCTCTTGTGGGGAGTTGATTATATGCATGGGCTTGTACTCGACCGGATATTAGTTTTGCCATTGGGATGCTGGGCAGATATCAAAGAAATTCTGGTGACTTTCATTGGAAGGATGAAAATAAGGTGTTAAGGAATTTGCAAGGAACAAAGATTACATGCTCACTTATAGAAGATCTGATCACCTTGATGTAACACCCCGTAATTTTTTTAGCCATAAAAAAAATCTTTGTTAAATAAACAATTTCAAAAGAAAAAAAAAATTGGAATTTATTTAATTTTGGTATGTCAAAATGTTGGTTTTTATATTTAAAAATAAGGTTTTAAGTGGAATTTAAATCGGGATTAAGTTTGGAAATTATAACTTTGTGTATAAAAATCGAGGGAGGATCCGACCTAAGGAGGATTAAAAAGAAATAAATAAATAAAAATCCAGTCGTGTGATCGAGCTGAATTTTTTACACCAGTTGTGTCTCGCCATTAGCTACAATATACTAAAAAAATCAGCCAATCCCAATAGTCCACTCATCCATGATAAATTTTTGAGTGTTTATGTTTGATTAGGACTCAAAACTCTTTTTGGTATATAAACATAAAGTGACGGGTTTAGGACTTTTAAAACACATTTTAGCCTTCTTAAAAATTAGTAGCCTCCTCTATTTTCTTCTTCTTCCATCTACAAAACCCTAGCCCCATTTCAAAGTAAGATTCAACCCAAGTTTTGAAGGTTCAAATCGGGTTTTCTCAAGTTGATCCAAGAACGAAACTGTAACACCCCGTAATTCAAGGACCTTTGATTTCATAGCATTTGGGAGAAAAGGAATTTATTTTAATGGGAGTAATTAAATTGATGATTTGGGAAATTTTTAAATTGGATATTTTATTTAAAGTTGGATGATTTATTTAAATTGGCAAATTGAGATTTAATTGTTTAGATTATTTTTGTGTCACATTTTTTTGGTCAAAAATTGGAGTGTGTTATAAATTAATTCGGATGGCAATTTTGAGTGCAAGGTTGAGTCAGGATGGGTCGAAATGTTTGGAAAAGAGTACCCATGCGTAGTAAATGGGTGTCGGAATATTTTTAGGCATTTTTAAGCCCACATTAGAGTATTTGGGCCCTTTTTATAAAGCTCACAAGCCTAAAGATGGGATTGAGTTATTAAACCCCAAAAGCGAGAGAGTGGAAGCCATAACATATTTTAGAAAACCTTTATAGAGAGAGAAATTGGGTGCAAGTGAGAGACGCCATGGGAGCCAAAATCAAGAACAAGTGTGTAGGTTGTTCATCAAATCATCCTCATGTACATCAACGGATTCAGACCCTACGAACCCTAAGGCAAGTGCTTCAACTTGATTTTAAATTAATTGAAGATTTCTACTCATATCATAGTGGGTGTGATAATTGGGTTTTGATGGGTAGGGTTGAATTGTAAGACAACTTCTTGAATTTGAAGAAGTCTTTGAAATTGGGTAAATTAAAGCGTCATTTTAGAAATTGTTTTCCGACGATTTGGTTCCGAAAATGGTGATTATGTCCGCGTTGCCTCGTAAAAAAATCATGTTTTCGACATTTCGTCCTCTGATATGTTTTCTCCAAAAACGGCTCCAAAATGCCTCAAAATGACACTTAAAAAATCTAGGGAGATTCATGGGGCAAATTTTAAGAAATGCTATTTTTAGTTGTTATCCCGTTGGAGGTTGCCTAGATTGATTGATTGTGATTGTTATTCTATAATAAGGACATTAGGCCTAAACTGGATATTAGGTTTACATAAAGTGAGACAAGTAAGTATTGGGATAATTGAGAAAATAATCCATGAGGGAATTAAGGTTTAAATTGAGAATTTGAAAAAGCTAGATTAATAAGTGTGCTAGACTTATTGAAAGAAATTTTGAATAATGAATTGTGGGTATTATATTTTCGGGCCAAGTGAGTGAGTCCGGGTATGTTGGTTGAGTGACGCCAAGATAATAAATTAATTAATGCATGATTAACTAAATTTGAGTCGGGATATTGACTCGGGTAAAATTTTGGGGCTAGTTTTATGAGGGATTAGCCGAATAAATTTATTATATGGGTATATAATAAATTCCCGAACATTCAAAATAAAAAGGGTGTTAACCTTAATACGTGCGAATTGGGGAATAAGTTATACAGGATGAGATTTCAGACTGTAGGATCGAGTCCGAATAATTTAGTTGGGTGACACAACTTGAGTAATAAATAAATAAATAAGTGTGGGAATTATATAAATATCAAGTCAGTGTATAGACTTAGGACTGTTAGGCTAGTGTTAGGGTATATATATATATATATATATATATATATATATATATATATATATATATATATATATATATTTGTGTGATTTATAATTATTTGTTTGAATAATATTTATAGGAAAGTATACCCCTCTGGTGCTATCATGAGAGGTTGCGCGATGTGGGTGAATCCACTGGCTTGAGGAGCAGGATGAGTATAGTCCCCATGTCATAGCATTTGAAGTCAAGAATGTGACGCTTTGGGTGTGATTCGATCTCATTCCGGGGGAAACTATGCCCGGCTCTAATGCGTTTATGTTATTTTACTGATTCGGGGAGCTAACTGTGTCCGGGTGCATGAGTATACCTGGAGATGATAGCATTTTAAAGAACATCCGGTGAGTGATTACTCGGGAGGGTGGGTTTATATTTACGACATGTGTGTGAATGTTATAATATGATGATTTGTATATATATATATATATATATATATATATATATATATATATATATATATATATACGGGTAAAATACATGTTTGAATTGTATTGATATTTCATATAACTTGTGAGAATGTTATATAGTCTCAAATGAGAAATGATTAAGTTAATGTGTTAAATAACTGCTTTTTACTACGGTGCTCCAACCGTCTTAAAAAGTCCTCTAGCCATCTCAAAAGCCTTTTGTGACGCCATTTGTCACGACAAATGAGCGTAGTATTAGACCCCGATTTTAAAAGCTTTTTGAGACGGCAGTAGTCGTCTGAAAAAGTTCTTTTGAGACGGGAAATACGCCGTCTCAAAAGGTCATTGCTTACAGGACCCTTTTGAGACGACAAAAAATCCGTCTTTTAAAGTTTTTTTAGACACCAACATACGTCCCCAAAGAGTTTTTTGAGACGATAACTTAGCCGTCTCAAAAAGTCCCCGTTTATGGAACCCTTTTGAGACAGCAAAGAAGCAGTCTTTAATAATTTTGGCACCAAAATTATAATTTCATTCATTCCATAATATACTCTATAATTATAAACAAAACCTCTTAAAAACAATATGACATATTTTGCATCCCATTTCAACATATAACATATAATTTTCCATTCAATTATAATTAAAGTTCATACAAAGAAAAAATACACAATTTAAACATTGTGTCCACATATATCTCTCTATAAAATTTCACTCATCTCAATAGAAAAAATACATAAAAAACCATCTATCCCTAACATCAAATGATGTACGGAAAGTAAACTCGGAATCTTCAAGCATACGACCTCCAGCAAAACGACTCAAATATCTTGCCTTGTCCACAAAGGGTTTTCACCTGCAATAAATTTATTAAGTGTTAGTTACCTTAAAGAAAGAAGTAATTTTTTTAATAGTTCCTATAAATGACAATTTTTAAAAACCTTGTCAATTTTGTATATCTTCGTATTTACTTTTAAAAATACTTAATATTTTTTAAGAAAATCGACAAAGTCTCCTTTATTTATTCATGAAAACCAACCTATTTAAACATAAAAATTAACTCAAAAACAACGACAGAAATAGCCACAATTTTCTAAACAACTAATATAAATAAATATACACATTACGATTCCTTTTACCGTTGGACAACATAATGAACAAAATTTAACTTTAATATGTCTCATCCTTGCTTGTGGTTGAGAGCAAGACTAAAGAGGACATAAGCGACAAGGTCTTTGTTCGGGGGAATAGATGCAAAAGCTCCAACGATAAAAGGCTCAAGTATAAGTATAGCAAGTCCTCGTGGGACAGTAAACTTCCTGCAACAAATGGGATACAAAATGCAATTACCTACGGTTGTGAAAAAGTCAAGAAATATTAACTTGATTTAGATACTTGGAAAATACTTGTTTAAAACCCACTACAAAAATCAGCTCCAAAGATGTCATGATTATATAAATATAAAATAAGAACAAACACTAAAAACCTAGTTGATTTAACTATTTAACACTTAATGGACTGATTACAAACTGAACCAATTACCTAACTTAAAGACTGAAACAATATACTTATAATAATAAAATAGCCACAAAAAGAGTAATGAAATTCCCCATAATCGATTTACGAAGTAATAAAGAAACTAAGCCCACCCACCGTACAGAGTACAAGCTAAGATCGACATTTGGAGAAGTTCATAATAAATAATAGCACGTCTAGATATAGGCCTAAAAGAACGAATATTATGAGTTATCTTAGCTTTTCATATGACTTAATAATATTCTCTAATGAATCCAGAAAGAGTTTGAAGAAGCTAATGGAGTTACCATCCTCTTATGAAGCACAGTCTGATTAACTTATTAGTGTGAACAAAAGTATTTTCTTCACAAGCTCCAAATGCCCTTCTAGAACTATTCAATCTATGGCTGAGGTGACTAAATTCAGGCATGGATAACAAGTTATTAAATAGCTTTATGTTCCTCTATTCAAAGGGAGAATGAAAGATTCTGTGTTCAATTAATTGTTTAAAGGATAGCGACAAAAATATTTAACTGGAAGAAGAAAATCTTACCTTTTGGACGTAACTATGCCTTCTTCAATCAGTGTTAAGATCAATGCCAATCTACATTCTCTTTGCCCTTTTTCGTCCAAATAGGACTCTTTATCTGATTGATAAACTTTGTAGTTCTTTTCTATGGGGTTTCAATAGAGAAAATGGGAAAAAATATTAGTGGTTGAGTTAGAAGAGCATTTATTTCCCTAAAATATAAGGTGGGCTAGGAGTAAGGTTTTTGGAATCTATATCCAAGGCTATTAACCTCAAAATAGTTGGGATTGTAAGAAGGGAACCTCAATATGGGCAGTCTTCATGAAGAAGAAGTATCTATCCGTGCCTACCTTGAAAAAAATCTATGGGAGCTCGAAGGAAAAGTAAAGTGCGGAACCTCATTAAAGACAATTCAATAGTGATCAGAGATGAATGGGTTTGGTCAGCATCCTCTTCTAGAGATTTCACTTTCTCTTCAACAGTAAACATTTCAAGAGATTATCAAATAAAGAGTAAGACATTTTAGATTTCTCAAATCTGGCTCTATTCCTACTGACCCAAATTTCCTAAAGAATATTACAAAATATGATCTTACAAAAACATTTCTGACGATGATCAAAACTAGAACCTAACCACCAAGACATTATCTGAGAAGAATATGAAGAAAATGTAGTGATTCCAAGTTTGAATTCAAATAACAACCAAATTTGAGAATCTATTAGACCACTATAGAATAAATGATTTCAAGATTCTTCAGAAGAGACTCATAACCTCAATATAGATAAATTGAAAGAAGGTCTTGCCTCGGTTAAAGCAGGTGAAACAAAGAACAAAATGGTGTATAAGGTTCAAGAGAAACCTAACAAGAAGTGGGAAACAAAAGAAGCTAAAGAATAAAAAGTTACAAGAGCCACTAATGAGTTTGAAGAAGTTAAAATTCCAAAAAAAGAATTTTCATTATCCAACATTAGATTACCAGGAATTAGAAGGAGTAAACAATAAAGAGGAGAAACATTCCTCAGGAAAGTCTCATCCAGACTAAAAAGAAGCATGGATCTCATGGCCAGACCTCTTATTCGAGAAGATCCTCAAGGCTTACCCTAGTTGCCAAGATCCAAAGTTTTTAATGATCATCTCCATTATATAACATATAACAGTTATATTTGTTATAACATATAAAACTGTTATGTTATAATGGTTATATATGTTTTATAACATATATATGATTGGAGGTTTTGTTTATGATGTTTAAATGATTGGTATAGGTTTCAGATGTAAGGTGGTTTTTGAAATGGTTGATGAATACCATTGGCTAAAAAGAAAATTCATTGGCTAAAAAGGATTCTTCCAGACTTATAACATTTGAAAAATGTTTTTAAAGGAGGATTGATTCCACTCTAAGTCATTCCTACCTATCTTTTCATCTTGGTGAGAAACAACATTGAAATCTCTAGTGATTAGGTGGGGATATTTATCAATCTAATTACAACCCAAAGAGACACTCTTTTTTCTCTTGTGCATTTTTCATAAACCACTGTAATTATAACGGGATATTTCAACATTTAATTTTCTACTTTGCCAATAAATTATTTCTCATTAGGATGAATTATGGTAACAATTAAACCAAATTTCCACATGAACCAAATTTTACTTGATAGTTAGCTATAGCTGTCTTCATAATGCAATTCAAATTGATGAGTTTGTATGGTACCCTTGCTATTTTAGGCTCAATCAGGGCTATAGCAGGCAGCTTGTGAGTTCATGAAAGATTTTAGATGTTTGGTATCTTAAGAAGACCTTAATAAATGTTACTGCAAAGATTTTTAATTCTTCTTAACTTGGAACTGAATATTCATCATTATCTCCGGCAATCAGACTAATAGTATATTTGGTGGACTAAGTGTTTGTCATATTCAAGTAAGTATGTAGCTCTTAGGGAGAGGTTGCAGGAATTAACTGCCAAAGCTTCCAATGCACTGATTTCACATTGTTGGAGCCAATTCACCATTGAAAGCCGATGTAGCTGCATCATTGAGATCTCTCATGACCAGTCAGCTGGCTATGCAACACTAGCTGTTGGCATTCAGCTAAGATATAATAACCTATATGCCAGAGGAACTAACAGTAAATCTCATGATACTAGTCGCCATAAGACAGTATGCACCATTAGTATCTGAGGGAACATTCGGTTTGATATGAAGCTTAAATACCTCAAAATGAGAGTTTGTCTCAATTAAGTTAGAGGCCTGTAAGTTAACCTTAGTAGAGTCCATTTGGGGCTATTAAGAAACCAAACTCGGTTGCAACGAGAGTTGTTCAGTAACATTATTAGTCATCCGATTTTAAGCTTGAGAATTTAACAAATAAACTTCAACATTAGTGCTATGTTTAAGCTGACCTTGATCTGAAGTCCTATGTTCAGCATACCTCTAGGTTGGTTTGTAGATTAAGTTTGTGACTTCGGATGCCTCAGGAACAATCTACAGTCCCAATAGCATCTGTGTATTGTCCCTTATTTATATGTCATTGGATAATTATTTTTCAATTGCCTATTTCTTATCTATAAGAAGACTAGTCGAAGTGTTGGTAATGGTAGTGAACTCAAGATGGGCCATATTTTTCTCCGAGTTCAAATGAACTCAATAATTTAGTGATGCTCTTGATATCTTTAAGGCTTGGATTAATTTAGAAAATCTTATACATTTTTCCTTCGAGTGACTCTAGCGAGGACCACTTGGTGATTTATGGGAAAGGTTGGTGGCCTAGGTGGTTTGAGTAGCAAGATGGGGTTTTATCATATTATAAGATTTATGGACCGCATAAAATCATGGTTGCTCAGGAGATCGAGAAGAGATAGAGAGTTATTAAGGATGAGTCGATTAGGCAGATTGCGCTAGAATGTCCAATAGTGAATTAATGGCTCCAGTGGATAATATTTATTTGTCAACGGATAAATTGAGGTAGTTATTATTGGAAGAGGGTGTGAGTGAGTCTGCAATCCAATACAGCGAGCAAATCATGAGGAGTTAGTTTACAACAGTGCAAAATCAACTTATGGTGCTTAGGCAAAAACGTTAGCTTCTTATTGATACCTTGCAGCAATTAGAGGTACTAATTTAAATTTCATATCTTCTTTAGTTTCTTATTCATCGAACTCTGCAAACGTAGTGCTTTCCCATTCTATAAAATTAACTTTTCTATCGTGTTGTGTAGATAGAGAAGGTTGATCTGGAGAAAAAAGTTATTGATAAGAGACAAAATCAATTGAAAGATGTTGGACCGTCCTCTAGATCAAGGCAAGACAAATCCAACGGTATGTTAGTCATTCTTTAAATTTTTAAGAGAAGGGTTGGGAGAAAAAATTAAACTAAAACATTCCTATTCTTGCAATGGTTCATCATGAGGTAATTAGTAAATTTATATTGTTGGTGACAGTTACAAAAGGAATTCCTAGATTTTTTCACTTCATGTTAAGGATTGGTGTCATATATATCATCCTTCGTGTGTATTAGAGAGAATCCTAGTTATAAAACTGGAAAAAACATAACTCTGTACAAAGTTCTAACCATTAGATTTAAAGAATCATTTTACAATGTAATTAAGAAAATTTAATAATCCAATCACATGTTGATTTGACCTAGTCAAATATTATCTCCAATAAATCGATAAAATGGATATGCAAGGATCCAGATCTCTGGCTAAATCATGTGACTAACAATCCAGTTTCCAAGAAGATGATCATCACTTGACTCAGCACCCCAGTTTGTTTGAAAAATAACTAAGTCGTATAATCCATTCAATATGATCCAACAATCAGATTATAAAATGATCCAAACCATTGTATCATAAATGCAATCCACTACCATAGCTCACCTTTGCTTCTTGACATACACGGTGTGTTGATTAACAATTGAAATAGGTTGAATGTGTTCTATATTGTGCAACCATATGATCCATTCAATAAATATCAAAATTTAATATGAAACAAAACTGATCCAACCCAAATCTCCCTTTATATTTGTTGACCCAGGAAATTAAATGACAATCATCGAATGAATGAATATTCATCCAAATAAATGTTTCCATTAATTTGGTTGTGACAGAATTCAACACCGAAAAATTGACAAACTGAACTATCCATTGAAAATAAAGCATAAGTAAAACCATCTTGCCCACATGCATTTGATACCCATCTAAACCCATTTTGATGAAACTCTCAACTAAATGTCAATTGGTCTATGTGATATTAACTCTTTATAAAATGGAAATCAATATCCATGTTCTGCCTTTAGTGAAAACAAGATCACCAAATGTATATTTGAATCTACTGTAAACATAAAAAGTTAGATCTCATGCCCCATAAATAACATAATTTCGAATGCTTGTATCTATCGAGACCCAAATACCACCCCATAAATAAAAAGTTAGATCTCAGACCCCATAAATAAAAAGTAGGGGGTGTTGTGCATACGAGTTTTACTATTTTATATTGTGTCGTTGCCCACACGAGTTTTACTCTTTCATATGGTGGCGTGCTTCACACGAGTTTTACTATTTCTTATAGTGGCGTGGTTCCCAAGAGTTTTACTATTTCGTATGGTGGCGTAGTGCGGCACGACCGAGTTTTATTACCCACTTACTTCCACAGGCCCATTACTTCTTCTAAGGAAATGATTTTTTCCTGCATCTAAACACTTTCAATGATTTGTGCAGGCTTTGATGAGTAATTTTATAATATATGGTTTTCTAGATTGGAGAGCTTCGACTCTAAAAGTCTACCTACTGGTGAGCGTAATCCAGTCTATGCACATGAGTGATTTATAATAAATGGATTTTAAGGTGTTTGGTAAATTGTTTTATAGGAATTTAATTTCCCTCGGGGGGCTACTTCAAAATCAAAGTGGTGACGTGCTGCAACTGTTACTTTCATGTATGAACCTGAGCTTCATATCAATGAAGAGATGGAGACTTTAACAGTCGAGGAGAAAACAAGTTTTGTTGAAAGTAGTCCTATCAAAGTGTTTAACATTGATATTGACACCCAAAAGGTTATTGTGGTTGACCCTGAGGCATATACGTACGGCGATGAAGTGCTCAAGAAAATGGACGCTTGTGACAACCTGCCAATCCGAAATAGGGGGTGGCCAGCCCGATACTCCAAAATAACGGAATCATGGATGGAATCATTCTCAGCATCACAACAAAATAAGAAGTATGCGGGATAACCACTCCATATTTCAAAAAAACGGGTTGTCAAAAATTTTGGTTTTAAAGTAAATAATAGAAAACAACTTAGCAACCCAATAAATAGAAAGTGCAAACCCCAAGAATATATATTACCATAATTAAAGTGAACACTAAAAGGACCAAATATGCTATCGGTCACAGATACATACAACGTAATGCAATAATTTAATGCAAATTACATAATACATTACATTAAATAAATACAACCATTTGGGCCACTCGCCCGAGTAAAAGATGACCCGATCTTGGCTAGAGAACAAGGATGACTGCGTCTATTGCAGTATGTCCCGTAATCCTCGCAAAGCATCACGGCTCATCAAGGACATCGGAATAGGAAAGTCAATACATGTGTCCTTTGCGGCGGAGCACCTGAACGAAAACAAGATGCATATGCAACAAAAAGTATTAACGGGTCAGGGCCCGATTCTATATGATTACCAGATAAATAAAAAGTATGATAGTTATGAATAAAATCATGCTAGGAAGAATAAAATCTATCTACACAGTTCAAAAACATAAGCTAAGACAGTAAAGAAAAGCATGAGTTTAATTTGAATATGCAAAGAAAAACAAAGAGTAACATAAATTAAAAGCTTTCATCTCATTATTATGTTCCTTATCAGGAACTCATAATTACAACATTTATGCTCTTTAGTAGAATTTCATTCCTTATCAGGAAAATACAATTATAACTATAATCTCTTTATGGCTTTTATCTCAATTTTAAGCTCTTTGTGGCTTTTATTGCAATTACATGCCCATCCTGGCATTACCATTCCATAGCAGGAATATAATCAACATTAAATGCTCTTTGTGGCATTGTATTGTGCTCTTTGTGAAACTTCTTTATGCTCTTTATGGCATATCACAAACATCAAGTCCCACTTGATTATGAACTGTTATATTTATATACATATAACGAATTCTAAGATCGCCCCTCCGAGTTTCCCCACTGGGCGCGCTCCTAAATGACCATCATCTTCCAGGGCCTATCTCTACAAGACAACCTGGGCACCTATCGCAATACATCGAGAAGTGGCCATGTGCCTACGTTATAGTCAAGACCACACCCGGAATCTCCTACCCATCGCAGAAAAATATATAACAACAAACGCTCACATGGCCTAGGACTATATCCACCATGGATTCATTAGTCAGGGGGCTTCACCTCAACGCGCGAACTTCCCTTATGATGTCATTTAGAGAGGTGTGTTTAACCAAATCATCATTTATCATATTAATGATTAAGTAAATTATCATTTACCATCATTATTACCATATCCATTTCTTTTCGATTTCCATTTACAATTTAGCAAGAGTATATTTCATATTTAATTCCATTTACATTTTATCAAATGTATATATATCATTTTCCGAAACCCTATTCGTTTGCATCTTAGCAAATGCTTGTTTCATTTTATTCGAAACCATATTCATTTACATTTAGTAACTAATTCATCCTTTTAAATCCGGAGCCATGCGTAATTTATATCATCATTGTAACCTCGATGAATAAATAAGCTTTCAATTTATTCTCCCAAGATTTGTTGATAGGTCTTATAAACCATCAGGACTAACATAGCTCAATTAAGCTTCTAAAGTCTCCCAAACATAATAGTACATCTCCTAGTTTTATAATAATCAACTAGAAGAAGAAGTGCCCTAACATCAATAGGCATAACCCCGGAAAAACCCCTTATAAACCAATTCTACTCTAGTGTAGCTTCACAACTCATCTATAACTCTAGGACTCTAAGTTTACTTCATTCAAGAAGGTTACTAGGTCCTAACCCTAAAGAAAAAAGGGTTAAAATTGAGTTATAAAAACAACTCAAAAATAGCAGGAAAATGAATCGATTCGCCCTAGCGAATCGATTCACCCAAAAAGCAAATCGATTCGGACCACAAAATTAACTTTCTGCAATTGGACGAATCGATTCGGCCTTAAACCCGATTGATTCGGGTTATGCAGACCTGGAAGTTACCCCTTACCAAATCGATTCGCCCAAGGGCTGAATCGATTCAGTCCTGCGATTTTGCTAAGAATGGCTACGAAGGGTTATGAACCGTAATTTCTCCAAACCCCAAATATATTATATTTTTCACATAACCAACAATATTTATCTACCCAAGATTTATACTACATGGTTTCTGTCCATTAAAACCCACAAGATCATCATCAAAACCAAAATCTAGGTTTAAATACCATAATTCCATTTTTGATACCCAAATGCAAATACATAAATATCACACAAATTATTCATCTTAAATCACATATTAGCAAGTAGAAAACTTGCCTTAGGGATGCAAATTCAGATTTATTTGAGGAAGAAGCAATCCCAAAACCTCCATCTTCTTTCTCTCTCTCCATCTCCTCATTTCTCTTATTCTCTCTCCCTCTCTTGTTTGGTAACACACAAATGAGAAAAAGAAATAAGGGGCAAGACTAAAAATCGGGTCTTAAATCTAAAGTCTCCAACTTAAGTGGTTAACACCACATTACAATGACTCCCAAATACGCATTTAAGTTAAAACCAGGTAAAAGTGCCCGATACCCAAAAATATAATATGGCACTTATTTTGACTGTCTCGCACCTTCCGAGACTAACTACACCCTCTAAACTGGCATCGGGAAATTTTATAAATTATTTCGAGTTCCAATATTATTTAAACTATCGTGCCATTTAATATAAATGCACTATAAATCACACCACATTAGGATATTTACCTACATAGACGGTAAATATACAACATCCCAGTAAATATTAACTTCTAAAATTAATATTTACCCCAGTACCAACATTTTATATAATTACCTTATGCGGTAAATTAAAATAAAATGAGCCTCCTAAAATCGAGGGTTGTTACATACTCCCCCCCTTAAGAGGGAACTTTGCCCCCAAAATTCAGGCGTACCCAATACGCAGAAAGGGTAAACTATTCTAAACTAGGATTCTACCATCCTACACAAACCCCCCGTTATCGCTACGTCCCAAATGGACTCAGACTAAGGTCGACTCTATCGATCTCAGTCTACCTCCTTTGTGCTCTAGCATAGCACAAGCGTTCCTAACTATTCATCAATCCTATCTTCCTACAACAGAAGAAATTACCCACAAGACTCGGCGCAACATAGCCTAACCTCCAGAATCATGTTACATCTCACATCGGGGTACCCATTCCAACTCTAAGTGGCTTAACTCCATCACTTGTCAACTTCTCTTCACGTAGGTGTATCCCTTTCGAACATATGGATCAAAAGCCCACTCCTTGAAGAAATATTCTAGAACTATTCCAAGCCCAAGGAACACATTATCCGCTGGTTCCACCCAACGAGTATGCGCACTCCTCTACCAACTACACGAGGCCACTCACGGCGCCATACCTTAGAAAATGGTCCAAATCCTTTTATGGGAAATTTCCTTCCACATAAGTCATTGTTCCCGTCCATCCCTATATCCCAAGGAGTACATTCAAGATATTCCTTTTCGCATTGGGTTAACCTTCCCCATTTCCATCCACTTGAGGGTGGCAAAATATACTCCATTCCATACGGTTCTCATTTCTTCATGGAAACTTTTACCAAACCTTCAATATGAATATCTAGTCTTGGTGCACTACTATTTTATTAGGCACCTCCCATAGTTCTACCACTCCTCCATAAAGAGTGGGGCGTACTCATCCACCTCTAGTCCACCCATAATGGCTGAAAAAGAAATAATTTGGTCGAACGATCAACAATTCCTCAAATGGGATCATGACCAGTTCGATGCCGACAATGATATGCAGACGTTTGTTAATATACCCTTCTCCACTCCACCACTACTCTTCTCTACTCGAGTAGGTAAAATGGTCAATCCCTGACATGAACGCTCTAGCTATAAGATCCTCCTAGTTAGGCTCGTTCTAATTGGCTTTCCATGCCATCACTAATATCTCTGACGAGTTCTCTACTCGACGCATCCTCAATCCCAGTCGCATTCCTTTAGCGAGGTGATATGTTCGATTAAAAGTCAGTTATGAACTTCGTACACCAATCTCGATCCCTCCCACGACCTATTACAATAACTTGTCAATCGCGAGAAAGACCAATTTCTGCCCAGGAAGTAGTGACTCCCTTTTTTTAAGGCGATCAGTACCATAAGGAATTTTAATTCAAACAGGGGATAATACTCCCCACAAGTTTAAACTGGGGATACGCATAGACAGTGGGTCGATGCTCCAGTATCATTGCTCCCCAACCTGGCAGAGACTTATTCGTTAAATCCACCCTCGAGCTTAGCAACATGGCTCAGGAGTGAAAATCAACTCATCCATTTGAATTCCCCAAAAGTTAAGTCATCAACCTAACATTCTAATCAACAAAGGCCTTGTCTCCTTCGTCCTAGACTAGCAACCTCTCAAGATCCCATCATCTCGTTCCTAGGGAACCAATCCCTTTTAGAGTTACCCCACAACCCATTCGTGGTCAACTCCCGACAACCTTCTTAAACTAACATCACGCACTCTAAAGGCCTTACATCCTAAAAATTCCTAAGATCTATCTATATACATCATATCTAATTCATAGATATATAATACTAAATATATATATATATATATATATATATATATATATATATATATATATATATATATATATATATATATATATATATCCCTAGTGCCCAAGACCTTACTCAACTTCCGACATTCGCTCGGGTTCATGCGTGGGACGTCTCGCCGAAGCGAAATCCAAATAAGGAACCCTCCCATTACACTACTACCTCGCATAGTCGGTCATTAAGGTATGATGGTCTAAGACACATGATCGGGACCGGTAAATAAAATGTTAATTCACAACTCCACTAATATGATTCTACTTCCATGTTTTACTATTCAAATACTTGAGAATTTCAACAAACAAGGCATTTACTTCCTGTAAAGTCTCACCAATATTTATACCACCACATATATATATATACATCTTGGCCTTTTCATCAAGGCATAACCCCAAGTCTCAATTCGACTTCATATCACAGTCTCCCTCACATTGATAAGAGGAGATAACTATATACAGTGCATCGATCTCGCACTTTAATAGCCCTTAATCACTCTTCTACGTGATTCTCGACTAATCCTTTCAACCCAACTTCAACAACAAAAATAAAATAAAAGCAAGCAAGAGAAAGTAAAAGTACCATCTCCCCACTCCTAACGTCGCCGAGGTTCACGCGTGGAGCGTCCCGCAAAAGAGGAATCTAAACAAGGAACCCCTCCTATACACTACTACTCAACTTTGTTGGTCGTGGAGATAAGGCATAGCAATCACATACCATGCAAACAAGCAACCAAACACTCAAACACTCAAGCAAAAATAACATAACAATAAATGAAAACCTCCTACTTATCTCAAACCACCTCTATAAAGTCCCAACCTGTATTTAGGAGAGATATTATAGGATAACTAGTTTCATCCTGAAACTAGAAATAAGATAGCCTGGCAATCTTAATTGCTCACTATCACCCCCCGAACAACCAAAATACCTTTACTAGCATAGTACACATAATACTAGTATCACCCAACACACATAATACTATAAAGAAATATCATCACTCGCTTCATAACGAGTCAAAGAAAAATATAAAACTTCCATACTACGGAAGTCACATAGTTACACTATTAATAGCGGCGTCAATACTACCACAAGCTCCATATGCACACGCGAATCTAAAGTAAACACAATACTACTCTATATTATCCTAAGGAATACACCACCCACTAATAAGGTGGAATTCCCACCAACAATGTTACCATTTCACCTCGGGTCAAACCTAATGGCTCACCCATCCACAAAAACAAAAGGAGTGATCCTACACTCCACATCATAGCCATGTCGTAGATATGGTTACACCTCTAGCTTCCAAGCAATTGTCCACGCAATCCCTTTCACCATCACAACGAAAAGGGAACACACTATCGGCCTCCCCTTCCTTAGTTCAATGAAATCTCCCCAGGCAGATGTCCACCAATGGGGTTTCGTGAACACTGCTCTCCCAGAAGTTCTAACGACACTTATTCTGGAGCCCACCATTCCATTGAAGGACTCTTCCTTATACCTACCTGGCCTTGGTGTACAGCCTCTCTGACTGCACAACTCTATACTCACTATCGGCCTCCATCCGAATCTCGAGCGAGCATTTGAGAACCCACCTTCTCATCCATCCAGTTACCTCAGAGAAACTTGTTGTTGAAAATGTCCATCGGGTTTCCCCATGGGCAAACTTTTGGACCCGCAATTTTAATGACTACGTTCCCACCATTTCAACACTAGTCCTACGAGTGAGGGATTTTCTCCCATCCTTTTCATCTGGGTAACTACTACACCCTCTCTAAGCCGAGGCTCCTAAACCTTATGCATGCACTGTAATTGGTAGTTGCAGTATCAGGACAATGAAATGCTGCAAAAGGGAGCGACCTCCAAAATGGTCCTCCTCCCCGACTACAAATCACTGTTTCTCTTACTCCCATCTCCTGACGCCATCACAACAACCTTCTTTGGCGCCCTCTTTCAATCGAACTAGAATTATCACACGAATGTGCAAAAGATTCTATGGATTCTTTCTCATGGCAGAAGAACGAAATCTCTCAAGAGAAATCAATGATCTTAACCCTATGGCTCTATGTCAAATCAAAAGCAATGCTGAAGACGTAATGCACACACACAGATTCCTAAGGACTCTAGAACTCGATGCTCTGATACCATCTGTGATAACCCGCCAATTCAAAATACTGGTGGCCAGCCCGATACTCCAAAATCACGGAATCATGGATGGAATCATTCTCAGCATCACAACAAAATAAGAAGTATGCGGGATAACCACTCCATATTTTAGAAAAACGGGTTGTCAAAAATTTTGGTTTTAAAGTAAATAAAAGAAAACAACTTAACAACCCAATCAATAGAAAGTGGAAACACCAAGAATATATATTACCATAATTACAAGTGACCAGTAAAAGGACCAAATATGCTGTCGGTCACAGATACATACAACGTAATGCAATAATTTAATGTAAATTACATAATACATTACATTAAATAAATACAACCATTTGGGCCACTCGGTCGAGTAAAAGATGACCTGATCTTGGCTAGAGAACAAGGATGACTGCGTCTATTGCAGTATGTACAGTAATCCCCGCAAAGCATCACGGCTCGTCAAGGACATCGGAATAGGAAAGTCAATACATGTGTCCTTTGCGGCGGAGCACCTGAACGAAAACAAGATGCATATGCAACAAAAAGTATTAACGGGTCAGGGCCCGATTCTATATGATTACCAGATAAATAAAAAGTATGATAGTTATGAATAAAATCATGCTAGGAAGAATAAAATCTATCTACACAGTTCAAAAACATAAGCTAAGACAGTAAAGAAAAGCATGAGTTTAATTTGAATATGCAAAGAAAAACAAAGAGTAACATAAATTAAAAGCTTTCATCTCATTATTATGTTCCTTATCAGGAACTCATAATTACAACATTTATGCTCTTTAGTAGAATTTCATTCCTTATCAGGAAAATACAATTATAACTATAATCTCTTTATGGCTTTTATCTCAATTTTAAGCTCTTTGTGGCTTTTATTGCAATTACATGCCCATCCTGGCATTACCATTCCATAGCAGGAATATAATCAATATTAAATGCTCTTTGTGGCATTGTACTGTGCTCTTTGTGGCACTTCTTTATGCTCTTTATGCGATATCACAAACATCAAGTCCCACTTGATTATTAACTGTTATATTTATATACATATAACGAATTCTAAGACCTCCCCTCCGAGTTTCCCCACTGGGCGCGCCCCAAAATGACCATCATCTTCCAGGGCCTATCTATACAAGACAACCTGGGCACTTATCGCAATACGTCGGGAAGAGGTCATGTTCCTGTGGGATAGTCAAGACCACACCCGAAATCTCCTACCCATCGCAGAAAAATATATAACAACAAACGCTCACATGGCCTAGGACTATATCCACCATGGATTCATTAGTCAGGGGGCTTCACCTCAACGCGCGAACTTCCCTTATGATGTTATTTAGAGAGGTGTGTTTAACCAAATCATCATTTATCATATTAATGATTAAGTAAATTATCATTTACCATCATTATTACCATATCCATTTCTTTTCCATTTCCATTTACATTTACATTTTATCAAGAGTATATTTCATATTAAATTCCATTTATATTTTAAAATGTATATATATCATTTTCCGAAACCCTATTCATTTGCATATTAGCAAATGCTTGTTTCATTTTATTCTAAACCATATTCATTTACATTTAGTAACTAATTCATCCTTTTAAATCCGGAGCCATACGTAATTTATATCATCATTGTAACTTCGATGAATAAATAAGCTTTCAATTTATTCTCCCAAGATTCGTTGATAGGTCT
Source organism: Sambucus nigra (assembly GCA_949130495.1). Taxonomy (NCBI): domain Eukaryota; kingdom Viridiplantae; phylum Streptophyta; class Magnoliopsida; order Dipsacales; family Adoxaceae; genus Sambucus; species Sambucus nigra. Next base: position 23,751,793 of record OX422212.1, on the reverse strand, counting down.
TATAAACCATCAGGACTAACATAGCTCAATTAAGCTTCTGAAGTCTCCCAAACATAATAGTACATCTCCTAGTTTTATAATAATCAACTAGAAGAAGAAGTGCCCTAACATCAATAGTCATAACCCCGAAAAAACCCCATATAAACCAATTCTACTCGAGGGTAGCTTCCCAACCCCATATAAACAAATTCTACTCTAGGAATCTAAGTTTACTTCATTCAAGAAGGTTCCTAGGTCCTAACCCTAAAGAAAAAAAGGGTTTAAATTGAGTTATAAAATAAACTCAAAAACAGCATGAAAACGAATCGATTCGCCCAAAAAGCGAATCGATTCGGACAACAAAACCAACTTTTTGCAATTGGCCGAATCGATTCGTCCTTAACCCAAATTGATTCGGGTTATGCAGATCTGAAAGCTACCCCTTACTGAATCGATTCGCCCAAGGGCTGAATCGATTCGGTCCTGTGATTTTGCCAAGAATGGCTACGAAGGGTTATGAACCCTAATTTCTCCAAACCCCAAATCTCTTCTATTTTTCACACGACCAACAATATTTATCTACCCAAGATTTATACTACATGGTTTATGCCGATTAAAACCCATAAGATCATCATCAAAACCAAAATCTAGGTTTAAATACCATAATTCCATTTTTGATACCCAAATGCAAATACATAAATATCACACAAATTATTCATCTTAAATCACATGTTAGCAAGTAGAAAACTTTCCTTAGGGTTGCAAATTCAGATTTATTTGAAGATAAGCGGTCCCAAAACCTCCATCTTCAATCTCTCTCTCCATCTCCTCATTTCTCTTCTTCTCTCTCCCTCTCTCTTGTTTGGTAACACACAAATGAAAAAAAGAAATAAGGGGCAAGACTAAAAATCGGGTCTTAAATCTAAAGTCTCCAACTTAAATGGTTAACACCACATTACAATGACTCCCAAATACGCATTTAAGTTAAAACCAGGTAAAAGTGCCCGAAACCCAAAAATACAATATGGCACTTATTTTCATTGACTCACACCTTCCGAGACTAACTACACCCTCTAAACTGGCATCCAAAAATTTTATAAATTATTTCGAGTTCCAATATTATTATAAATATTGTGCCTTTTAATATACATGACACTATAAATCCCACCACATTAGGATATTTACCTACATATGGAGCACCTTATACCTTTGACTTACTTAAGTCTATACTGAATAAGTGCTCAACTAGTTTGGAAATATTGACAAAATTGGTTGTCTATCCTAGAATCCAAAAAGCCTCAGAACATATCTCTCTAATCATCTTCAATGATCCATGAAGGTACAAAATGAATCACACTACACACAATTAGAAGTGCATACATGTGTTCATATTGCTTAAAATTGAGTGTGTGTTTTATTCCCCTTGAATTGGAGCTTTAATAATTATTTGGGAATTTTTAAATATTTTTTAAACATTTTTAAACATTTTTTTAAATAAATGTTTTTATTAATAAAATGGGATTATAAAGTTTGTGGGGTTATATACTATTTTAGAAACTTCATTTTTCACTGAAATGTTGGGTTGGGTACGATCTCAAAGCGCTAGAGACTTTAGGGTGATGTTTTGTAATTAATTTGACGCGCGTGTGAGAGCCACTAACCAGCCAACACTTGTCATCCTCCGGGTGAACGTATTTGTGTTTCTTATGTGAGACGGCTGGATGGATGATTATTGATCGTTGGATCATTCCTTATCAAGGGTCTGCATGTGTTCTTAGTTAATCCCGGTACAATCCATATGAACCAATCAGAATCATCTTAAACCACCGCTGTTTTATAACCTTTGGATCAAGTCAAACGTTGCAAGACTTGATCTCAGCCCTTGATTTGACTCGATCATCCAGAACCTTCCCCAGGCACTATAAATACCCTTCACTTCTCAGCCTTAGAGAACTTTTGGGCATTCGTCTTTCTGAGAGAAAAAAAAATAAGAGAGAAGTGAGAGAGAAAAAAAAAGAGAGAGAAGAGAGAAAAGAAAAGAGAGAAGAGAGAGAGGAAAACCTGTTAGCCAAACCCTAACCCTAAACAGTTCATCTTCTCAGAAACAAACCTTCGTACATTCAACACAAACACAACCCTGAGTGTTTGAGAGAGAGTGGTTTGTTCTTGTGTTGCTGTAACCTCTTGATCTTTAGATCTTGTACACAACTTAAACATTCGTGTGAAGATCTAGTTTCTTTTTCATAGAAACGTTAGATCTACATACTATATGTTACATTTTCACTAGATCTGCATTTTTATACTTAATTTAAGAAAATCTTACTGATTTGATTTTGAAAATGTTTTCTGGTTTCTTTTCTTACGAAACTTAATCCTGACCTAGTTGGATTCGCACTTGGAGGGTTTTCAATCTCATAAATATTTTCAAAAGAGATTGAGAAAGGTCTTGACCGATTTCTGAAGCAAGATCTCCGTGGAATCTGGGATAAATTAAAGGTCTAAAAGGATTTGAGTTCTGTGAGAAAGAACTAAATAAAAATCACTACATATAGACTTTATATGTAATTTTACTAGGACTGTATATAAATCTAAGTGTGTGTTAGTTCATGCATGTTGGTAGGAATCACTACACAAACACTTAACACACTACTACACTGGAAGTGTTGTGTTTAAGATCTGAGATCATTGAGTCGACGTAAGGAAGCTAAAGCAAAGGAAGTTAGCAAACTGGAGGAACATCATCAACAAATCAGATCTATCAGAAGTGGGGTATATTCCTAAACTTAGAATAGGTTGATTTGTGTGCTTGCATGTTGTATAGTTTGTAACTAATTTTTGTTATTAGTGGATTTTTGCTTTTGTGACTTAGAAGTCACCGTGGATGCTTCCTCTGTTGGGAGAGGTTTTACCACGTTAAAAACTGTGTGTTGATTATCTTCATCTACTCATCTCATTCTTTAAGTGTGCTGAATTTTTGAATCTGCCTTAGTTTTAAAAACTGATTACACATTCTTTATTACTCTCGTACATAAGTTTCGTTGTAAACAAATCTTGTTTATAATTTTTATTTTCAAAAGAAAAGGGTTTCTCCAACAAACAACTCGGAGTTTCTTATACAGTTTAACCTTGTGTTAAACGGCATTAGCAACGTTTTTCAATTGGTATCAGAGCCCTGTTAACTTTTTATTTCAAAAGATCTTGTGTTTCTGAAATCGTTTTCTGAAAAACCTAACTATGGACGAGAAGAATGAAAGGTTTGGTAATCTGTCCAGACCTCCACTCTTTGATGGAAACAACTTTGCTTACTGGAAAGTAAGAATGGTTGCCTTCATCCAAGGGACTTTAGGAGATGATGTCTGGGACATTATCGAAAATGGATATACTTATCCTACTAAACTAGCCACTGAAGGAAGTGATGAGAGGGTAAAGAAAATCTTAAATGAATTTACCCAAGAAGAGAAAACCATTTCTCGAAATAACAATAAAGGCAAAAAAGCCATTTTTATGTCCATTAATGAGTATGAGTTCAAGAGAATCTCATCTTGTGCCACTTCTAAGGAAGCGTGGGACATATTAATCACTGCCCATGAAGGAGACTCAAGAGTTAAAGCTGCTAAAACTCAAATGCTTATCCAGCAGTACAACTCTTTGATCATGTCTAACTCTGAATCTTTTGATGATTTTTACATGAACTTAACTGATATAGTCACTAAGTTGCATGCTAATGGTATTACTTATGATAGAAATGAAATTGTTTCTAAAATCCTAAGGTCATTACCACAAAAGTTTGACAGTAAGAGGTATGCTATTGAGGAAATGAATGATCACAACCTTACCCCTGAGTTACTCAGTAGCAAACTCAGAACTGTGGAAATGGAATTAGACTTTAAGAAAGAATTAAATCGTTCTCAAAGAAAACAGCCCAACTCTAACTTAAGTTTTGCCTCTAAGATATCGAAACTTGAGACCAATTTGATCAACTCTGACTCTGATGAGGATTGTGATATAGACAAACTAGATAATCAGATTGCCTTGATGTCTAAACAATTTAAGAAAATTGTCAAATTTCGAAACAAACAGGCAACTAAACAAGGCAAGCCTAATTATCCTAGTCTGTCTAACCCCAAACCTCATGAGAGAAGTTTTGACAAACATCCTAAGGACAACAACTCCAGACCCACAAGAGACCTTAAAAAGATTGAATGTTTTAGATGTGGGAAACTAGGTCACATTGCTCACGATTGCAGAGTTAATCTGAATAAAGCCAACACACACAATAGAGCCAATGTCTGTAAAACTTGGGATGATTCAAGTGACTCTGATGAAGAGGAACTTGAGTCATCAAATGTTCTTGACCCTTGCATGTCTTTTTATGCCAAGATCATTTACAATAATGATATGCCTGTGTGTGATAATGATGCTTCTACTCTTGCTTGTGTGAATACTGTCTTGACTGGCCTAGATGCCTTACTATCTGAAAATGTTTCTAGTTCTAGTTTCGTGTGTGTGAGTCAAAGTGATCTCGATAACGACGATGCAAATGGGTGCGTGAGTACTAAAACTGAATCATTAGGGGTCACTACACACACTTCACTTAGCGACTCAGACACAGATGACCTTCCAGATATCCATACTTTGTATGCTAAAACTCTTAAAAAAGGCACTAGACTGGAGAAGACTGTTAGAGACCTGACTAAGAAATTAGATGATCTAAGTCTTATTATGAAACTGAATGCTGAAGAGTACACTAACCAGTGTCTTTCACATCAATCTGAAATTGAAACTTTTGATCAAAAATTAAAAGAATTGACTAAAATTAATGAAACTCTGGAAATGAAATACAAGGGAACATTATTAGAACTGGAGGAAGCAAAAACAAAGACAGCTACTGTTTTCAAAAAAAATTCTAAGTTTGAAAACAATTCAAATTGCTTTACTGACTTTGTTGTTGACTCCAAGACTAATTCTGATGATAGAATCGGTATTGGATTTTGCCCTAAGAACAAATCTCAAACAACAAAACTTGAACCTATTAAGTTTGTGTCTGGGGGCAAAAGACCAATTGAAACATGTCCAGACATTCATGTTATTAAAAAGGAATTTGATCAAAAGCAACAACAGAAAGACATTGGAGAGTCCAGTAATTCTAAGGCTGACACTACACTTAAGACTAAATACGTCTGTCCTTTAATCAGAAAGGTTGATTCTACCTATAAGACCATACCTCCTAGGAATAGGACTTCTGAACAGAATGCTGTTAAACCTATCTTTAGAAGTATTCCTAAGGAAGTTCATCCCTCGAGCAATCAATATTGCTCCTACTGTGACATTTATGGTCATTCCTTTGAAGGTTGTTATGCTAGGCGTCTAAACACTCATGTGTACAATACTTCTGCCTATAAGAACTTTAACTATTATAGGCAAAATCGTAACCATTATGTCCTTCCAAGACAACCTGATAAGAACTCTAACTACAGAAATAGAAAGACCAAAACTAAGAGTTCATTTAAGAGAAAGGCTCCCAGAAACTTTCCTAAACCAAAAGCTCAAATTTTTCATAATAATAAGTTTGTTGCTCCAAATGTTTTTCGACAAAAAGCTGTTTCTCGAAAATTTTATCAAATGAGGGCAAACTTGCGCAAAATTAAAACTAGAGCTATTTGGGTTAGAAAAGATGATCTTTTACCCCAAATGAAGTGTAACATTGTCATCACTGCTTTAAAAGCTGAACACACTTCATCTGGTTGGTATTTAGATTCAGGATGCTCCAAACATATGACAGGAGATGAAACCAAACTTTTAAACAAAACCAGATTTGCTGGTGGAAAAGTTGTTTTTGGTGACGGTGTTTCATCCCAGATCATAGGTAAAGGAACCCTAAAAGAAGTAGGAATGCCTGTTCTTGAAAATGTACTATTAGTTAAAGGCCTTAAAGCCAACCTCCTAAGTATATCACAATTTTGTGACTCTGACCATACAGTCACCTTTTCAAAGATCAATTGTAAAATTTTAAATGATAAAGGTGAATGCATTATTACAGGATTTAGAACACCTGACAATTGTTATACTGTCAAGACTAGTTCTGAAACCTGTAACATTGTCAGAATGGATGACAATGAAATCTGGCATAATCGTATGGGTCACTTAAGTTATGATATCCTTGGTAGATTGTCTAGTCAAGAGATAGTTAGAGGTATTCCTAAAATTAAACCTATTTCAAGTGTTGTCTGTGGTCATTGCCAGGAAGGAAAAATAGTTAAGACTTCGCATAAAAAGGTTAAATACATCCTCACCTCTAGACCTTTAGATCTCATCCATATGGACCTTATTGGTCCCTCTAGAACTGTTAGTCTATGTGGACACAGTTATATCCTTGTCATGGTTGATGATTTCACACGATTCACTTGGGTTGCCTTTTTGAAACATAAATCTGACACGTTTCAGAATTTTTTGAAAATTCTATTAAGAATTGAAAATGAGAAGGACACACAAGTAAATCGTATTCGTAGCGATAGAGGGGGAGAGTTCATAGACACAGGAATAGTTGAGTATTATGACTACAACAGTTACAAACACGAATTCAGCGCCCCTAAGACTCCTCAGCAGAACGGTATTGCCGAAAGGAAAAACCGAACTCTTCAAGAGATGGCACGTGTCATGTTACATGCCAAATCTCTACCTAAGTACTTCTGGGTAGAATCTATTAGAACTGCTTGTCATATTATTAATAGGGTCTATCTTAGGAAAAACTCTAAACAAACCCCTTATGAGTTGTGGTACGGTAAGAAGCCTAATCTGAAATACCTAAGAACTTTTGGAAGTCAATGTTATGTCTGTAAAGACAGAGAACATTTGTCTAAATTCGAAGCTCGTGGTGATAAAGCCATCTTCTTAGGATACTCCCCAAACAGTCGTGCTTATCGTATATACAATCTGCGTACTAAGACCCTTATGGAATCGATAAATGTAATTGTAAGTGACACTATAGTCGAAAATAAGATATCTGAATCACCTATTATGGTTGAATCTGAAAATGATTTTAAAACTGATTCACTAGAAATAGATGAGTCATTACCTATTGGGAGTCCTGAAGTACCTGGCTGGGTCTCTAAAGATCATCCCATTGACAACGTGGTCGGTAATCCTAATGAGCCAGTTCGTACTAGATCCCAGTTAAAAAATTATGCTAATTATGCATGTTTCGTCTCCCTTGTGGAATCGAAAAATGTTAATGAAGCATTGAATGACACACACTGGATTTCTGCTATGCAAGAAGAACTTTTACAATTTGTCATTCACGATGTCTGGTATCTTGTACCTCGGCCTCAAAACAAAAATGTTATTGGAACACGTTGGATCTTTAAAAACTAATCTGATGAAAATGGGGTGATTCTTAGAAACAAAGCTAGACTTGTTGCTCAAGGTTACTCTCAAATAGAAGGAATAGATTTCAGCGAGACATTTGCCCCTGTCACTCGTATTGAATCTGTTCGACTTCTTTTCTCCATAGCTTGTTACTTAAAATTTACACTTTATCAAATGGATGTCAAATCTGCCTTCCTAAATGGAATTCTGTCCGAAGAAACGTATGTAGAACAACCCAAAGGGTTCATTGACCCTAAACACCCTAACCATGTCTTTCGTCTAAAAAAGGCTTTGTATGGCTTAAAACAAGCTCCTAGAGCTTGGTATGAACGCCTTTCCAACTTTTTGTTGGATAAGGGTTTTAAGAGAGGAGGAAATGACCAGACTCTCTTTTTCAAACATTTTGACAAAAACATTATTATAGCCCAAGTCTATGTAGACGACATCATTTTTGGGTCAACTTCAAACTCTGAAGTAACATCCTTTTCTGCTATTATGCACAAGGAGTTTCACATGTCCCTTATGGGGGAGCTACAACTTTTCTTAGGATTTCAAGTGAAACAGAATTCTGATGGTCTTTTTGTCTCTCAAACTAAGTATGCCTTAGACCTTGTTAAGAAATTTGGCTTAGAGAATGCTAAAGTTGCCAAAACACCTATGAGTACTACTGTTAAATTATGTAAAGATGAACATGGAAAGTCAGTTGATTCCACACTTTATCGTAGTATGATTGGTAGCCTACTCTATCTAACTGCCTCACGACCAGACATAATGTATGTTGTATGTCTGTGTGCTCGTTACCAGAATAACCCTAAAGAGAGCCATTTATTGTGTGTAAAACGTATAATAAAGTACATAAACGGCACTCTTAATCTTGGACTTAGGTATACTAAGGATACCTGTAGCACCATCATAGGGTATACTGATGCTGATTGGGCCGGGTGTACTGATGATAGTAAAAGTACATCAGGTGCCTGTTATTATGTCGGCAATAATTTAGTTGGTTGGAGTAGCAAAAAACAAAATTGCACATCTTTATCTACGGCTGAGTCCGAATATATAGCAGCTGGAAGTTGATGTGCCCAATTATTATGGATAAAACAAATGTTAAGCGATTATGGTATTAAAGAAGATCAGTTACAGTTGTATTGTGACAATCAAAGCGCTATTAACATATCTAAAAACCCGGTTCAACACTCGCGAACTAAGCACATTAAAATAAGACATCATTTTATTCGCGAACTTGTTGAGACTAAGGAGTTAGAAATTCATTACCTCCCTACTGATCTGCAACTTGCAGACTGGTTCACTAAACCTTTGGACTATAACAGATTTCTGTATTTGCGTAATTCTATAGGCATGGTATGCGCTGATTAAACTCTTAAGACTTTAATTTTTACCCTTTGTCCATTTGAGACAAAATGGGGGAGAAATTTGAGTCTTATGGGTTCAATGCTTTGTTCACATTTCATCTGATCTGCTTGATCTTAGTGTGTATATTTGTAGGAATCTCTTCTTCTGATTGTCTACCGTTTCTAGTGTAAAAATTTTGTAAACAGTTGAGTTATGTAATTTTTGACTTTTTAGGAAATGGGTAGATAGTATCTTTTGTATAGGACTAGGTTTTATTTTTTTTGGTTCCCTACGAGTTTTAAGCTAACTCAAAGGAGATTTTGTCTCATATTTCCAAAGGGGGAGATTGAAGCACCTTATACCTTTGACTTACTTAAGTCTATACTGAATAAGTGCTCAACTAGTTTGGAAATATTGACAAAATTGGTTGTCTATCCTAGAATCCAAAAAGCCTCAGAACCTATCTCTCTAATCATCTTCAATGATCCATGAAGGTACAAAATGAATCACACTACACACAATTAGAAGTGCATACATGTGTTCATATTGCTTAAAATTGAGTGTGTGTTTTATTCCCCTTGAATTGGAGCTTTAATAATTATTTGGGAATTTTTAAATATTTTGTAAACATTTTTAAACATTTTTTTAAATAAATGTTTTTATTAATAAAATGGGATTATAAAGTTTGTGGGGTTAATATACTATTTTGGAAACTTCATTTTTCACTGAAATGTTGGGTTGGGTACGATCTCAAAGCGCTAGAGACTTCAGGGTGATGTTTTGTAATTAATTTGACGCGCGTGTGAGAGCCACTAACCAGCCAACACTTGTCATCCTCCGGGTGAACGTATTTGTGTTTCTTATGTGAGAGGGCTGGATGGATGATTGTTGATCGTTGGATCATTCCTTATCAAGGGTCTGCATGTGTTCTTAGTTAATCCCGGTACAATCCATATGAACCAATCAGAATCATCTTAAACCACCGTTGTTTTATAACCTTTGGATCAAGTCAAACGTTGCAAGACTTGATCTCAGCCCTTGACTTGACTCAATCATCCAAAACCTTCCCCAGGCACTATAAATACCCTTCACTTCTCAGCCTTAGAGAACTTTTGGGCATTCGTCTTTCTGAGAGAACAAAAAATAAGAGAGAAGTGAGAGAGAAAAAAAAAAGAGAGAGAAGAGAGAAAAGAAAAGAGAGAAGAGAGAGAGGGAAACCTGTTAGCCAAACCCTAACCCTAAACAGTTCATCTTCTCAGAAACAAACCTTCGTACATTCAACCCAAACACAACCCTGAGTGTTTGAGAGAGAGTGGTTTGTTCTTGTGTTGCTGTAACCTCTTGATCTTTAGATCTTGTACTCAACTTAAACATTCGTGTGAAGATCTAGTTTCTTTTTCATATAAACGTTTGGTCTACATACTATATGTTACAGTTTCACTAGATCTGCATTTTTATACTCGATTTAAGAAAATCTTACTGATTTGATTTTGAAAATGTTTTCTGGTTTCTTTTCTTACGAAACTTAATCCTGACCTAGTTGGATTCTCACTTGGAGGGGTTTTAATCTCCTAACTATTTTCAAAAGAGATTGAGAAAGGTCTTGACCGATTTCTGAAGCAAGATCTCCGTGGAATCTGGGATAAATTAAAGGTCTAAAAGGATTTGAGTTCTGTGAGAAAGAACTAAATTAAAATCACTACATATAGACTTTATATGTAATTTTACTAGGACTGTATATAAATCTAAGTGTGTGTGAGTTCATGCATGTTTGTAGGAATCACTACACAAACACTTAACACACTACTACACTGGAAGTGTTGTGTTTAAGATCTGAGATCATTGAGTCGACGTAAGGAAGCTAAAGCAAAGGAAGTTAGCAAACTGGAGGAACATCATCAACAAATCAGATCTATCAGAAGTTAGAAGGACACCAAGTGGGGTATATTCCTAAACTTAGAATAGGTTGATTTGTGTGCTTGCATGTTGTATAGTTTGTAACTAATTTTTGTTATTAGTGGATTTTTGCTTTTGTGACTTAGAAGTCACCGTGGATGTTTCCTCTGTTGGGAGAGGTTTTACCACGTTAAAAACTGTGTGTTGATTATCTTCATCTACTCATCTCATTCTTTAAGTGTGCTGAATTTTTGAAACTGCCTTAGTTTTAAAAACTGATTACACATTCTTTATTACTCTCGTACATAAGTTTCTTTGTAAACAAATCTTGTTTATAATTTTTATTTTCAAAAGAAAAGGGTTTCTCCAACAAACAACTCGGAGTTGCTTATACAGTTTAACCTTGTGTTAAACGGCATTAGCAACGTTTTTCAACATATACGGTAAATATACAACATCCCAGTAAATATTAACTTCTAAAATTAATATTTACCCCAGTACCAACATTTTATATAATTACCTTATGCGGTAAATTAATATAAAATGAGACTCCTAAAATCGAGGGTTGTTACAACGCTATGGGTAAGCCGGTACTTAAAGAAATTTATCCCAAAGAAGACAATTTTATATTCACAGTTGAGTCCACAGGTGCGGTCAAATCTTCTCAGTTGGAGCTCAATGCCGTTGATATCCTGAAACATAAACTCGATGCAGCTCGTCTTTCGGACGATACTGTAGAAGCGGATGAACAGTTTGATGAACTGGGTGCCCATATGCGAGGTGGGTGATTGAAATCTCTTTCATGATGTACTTCATCACTTACAGAATGAATGATAAACTGTCTTTTGTAAAGCATGTCGAGTTTCTATGGACAATTAACCTATAAACTCTTGCTGGTATTGCGCACGTGTTGGAATTTTTTCATTGTTTATAGGTCCTCACAATGCAAATTTGTATTCAAATCCCCCCCACCCTGGGGGTACTTGATACTCACAGGTTGTATATCTCATTTGTTCGAAAAGATTAAATATTCATGGGTAAGTGTGTTTTTATGTTCCAATTTAAATCCTGTGTATTATTTTGGTTTCAAATGTGTAAAAGTTATTTGTATTATTTGGCTTAGTTTTCGTATTAATTTGGACACTATTTTAGGTATTTCTTTAATATACGGTGGAATTATAAGCCATTTTGAGTATTTCTTAAGATGTATTTTGCATGTTTTGTTGGGGAACAAAATTTTTGTCGTTTTGAAACTTTTTTGTTGTGCCTTCAGGCACGGGCATTTCACTATATATATATATATATATATATATATATATGTATGCGTCGTGTCTTTGCGGTGGCATGTCCTATTTTTTCTATGTTTGTTATGTCGGCGTGTCCGTGTCGTGTCGAACACAACACTCGTATCCGTGTTCATGCTTCATATTCCCATGAGATATACTTGGATAACATTGTCTATTTTTTTAATGGTTATACATGTTTAAATTAATTGGGTCTGTTACATATATCACAAAATAAAATCATAATCGAATAGTAAATCAAATTAGTGCCATAAAATACTTCCAAAGGACATGAATTAATTAACACGAACAAACATATCAATAATTTAACTAAAATTCATATAAACAAGTATACATATTTTCTCATAAATTAATCCTAAAACTATACTAAAACAACCAATTGACAATCCAAAATTTTAATTGGCTCACCCTCAACCTCCTAACACCACTACAAATAAATTCAGTATAAAAACTAATGATATTAATCAATAACCAATAATTAAAATTACCTTTTATCCGTATCTATTCAACGATACTATAACTTGAATGTGATTAGCTTAGTCGATCAGATTGTCTTCCTACATCCAAAAATCATATTACAAATTTTAAGGTCAACCATGTATCACTGATTGCAGCAGTTGAAACACAGATAGAATAAATTAAATCCCAACTATCAAACACATATTTGAAATAAAATTGCCGAAACCAATAGCATATCCACGTATTCAAAATATCTCATAAATTAGTAATTGGTCCACTGCTTAAATCAATATGACACTACTCTTCACCTCCTATACAATATTCCAACCAATTCAATTAAGAACATAAAACCTTTAACATGTAAGAATGGCATAACACATAAAAATAATTAAGAGAGAAGAAATAATACAACCTACGCAACTTCAGCAGCGGCGATTGCGATGGAGAGGGCTGGTGCTAGGCTAGGGAGGGTGTTCGGGGCTTACGGAGGTCGGAGGGTGAAGAAGGAGAAGAACGAGCTTAGGTCGGGCGAGTATGATAAAAGACGATGGAGAGGGGGATTCTCTTTTGGTCTTGTTTTGGTTTCTTTTTTTATTTTCTTAAACTTTGCTGATAGAAGAAGCGGGAGACTAAAATTCAGTAAGGGGGAATCCAAAATTTTCAGCCGTCTCATAAGTTATACTTTTTGAGGCGGCTATTAATTTGTTGTCTTTTACTAGTATCTTTTGAGATGGGAAATAAAAATCATCTTAAAAAGAGTAGTTTTTAAGACTGGTAATTTTTGTCATCTCAAAAGGTGAGTTTTAGAGACCCAAATTTTTGCCGTCTCAAAAGGCTATGTCTTAAAAAGTACTTTTTTTTGTAGTGATATCATCGAAAACTAGTTATGGGGTAGGTAACTAGGTTGGTTATATAAGAAACCATTAGGCGTGCACAATAGTTGAGGGGTGAGCCGGTCCTCAAGGGAGTGCGACACTAACTTAAATCTGAAGAGCATTCATGCATTTTAATTTTCTGTAATTTTATTAAAATGCTAAATATTTTCAAAATGTTTTGGGTTCTAACCCTTGGTAAAAAAATATTTTCAAAACCTTTTAGGTGTATAGCCCCAGGGACGCCAGAATTATTCCATTTCAGGGTTACACAGCTACGACATATGTGGATGTCATAGGATTTTGACTAAGCCGATTCAGCCATTTCATTCCTAGCGTGGGATGTAGTCAATATTTCATTTGGGCATGTCGCCTAGTTATTTCATTTGTCCGAGTCACATGATGTACTTGGTTTATTTATTCTTATGGTTTATATTTTTGGTTTGGGGTTTTGTAGTCGGTGATTTTCTCGGCAAAGATTGTAAATATTTATTTTTAGTATTTTTTGATTCAGTGATTGCATGTTTGGTTTATTATATAGTCCTACGCATGTTGTTAGTGAGGTTTAATTAAAAAGATAAAAATTTGACACCGTGCCTTTTGAATACTAGGTGGTTAGTAAGTTTTAAAAAAGTTCTCGACAGTGATGCTAAGAATGAACCTGGTGAGATTCCGTTTAATTTGATATAGGACTTATCACTTGGTATTTTATTCTGCGGGGTGTTATAGAAACTTTGTCATCTTTTCTCAAGGAACACATCTTCATAATCAAATTTCTTCAAACAAATTTCAGGCATGGTTACATCTATTTATTTTTCTTAGTATTATGCATATAAATTATGGCATACATGCTAAATACATGTGTATTCGTGAAACAAACTAGAAATATTAATTACGGAAAGTGGAAGATAATTTGGGACTGATTTTATTAAAATTTCTAATATGAATAAAGACTCAAAACCTTGCATGTTAGGATAGAGTTTTGGTTATCGTACACGTTAAGGTGTTCACATGTAGATTCATACGTAAGAATGTTATTTAATAATTCGTTTGATGTTAAAAAATTAAATTTTTGTGGATGTCGCATAGTGAAAAATTCTTGTTGTATAAATTCTATACATGCATGTGATTATAAATTGAAAATTTTGATGAGAAAGTGTGGTTTAATTTATATTTTGATTTAACGGACATTAATTGATTAATTAATGGTGGGTGGATTAAATTGGTAAAAATAGTACGATGAATGGAAATTTAGCCTTATGCCACTTATTTGTTTTATTATGTTTTACACCACGAGAACAGACTAGGTTATGAGTTAGATATGGTGCTCACCTTTATTTGGGTTGCTTTCTAGGTATAGGATTAGATAGTAGACCTTTTTATAGTTATCTCTTTCTAGGTATGGGACTAGATAGTGGTGACAATTTACGATATAATATTTCAGGGTGGGGACGATTTTTACGTTGTTCCTTGGATTAGCGAACCTAGGGGTGAGGCTAAGTGGTGTTGGTTAGTTGATTTTCTTCCTAAATGATAGGCTAGGAAATATTGGTGTCTTGGAGACCTTTAGGTATGGGACTAAGGGTGTTTCGAGGATTTTATGTCGATAAAAAGGGTGGGGATAATTTGAGATAAATCAAAAAACTTGAGAAATTGAGAATTAATGCCTAAGATAATAAATGGGTATTAAAATATATTGGCGGTGTGAGTATGTGCGGGGCTGACAGTTAAATGGGCTGACTGGCTATAGCGACGTGAGTGTGTGTGGTGTCACGAGTATGTTCAGGCTGATAGTTAAACGGACCGACGAGCTATAGTGACGTGTCGTGCGTGGAACCTGACGAGTGTGTGCAGAATTGACAGTGAACCGGGTTGACTGGCCATAGTGAGGGGAATGGGTGTGGTGTAGAACTAGCAGGAGTACCGCAACCAAATGATGTAAGACTTTAAGCGGGATTCCCGCAACTATTATTAATGATGAATAAAAATAATCATTGGATTAATGGAATTAAATTAAATAATTAGTTGTTGTTAAATGTACATAATTGGACTTGGACCTCGGGGTGGCTTAAAAGTAGTTA
The DNA here is from genome assembly GCA_949130495.1 of Sambucus nigra. Taxonomy (NCBI): domain Eukaryota; kingdom Viridiplantae; phylum Streptophyta; class Magnoliopsida; order Dipsacales; family Adoxaceae; genus Sambucus; species Sambucus nigra. The sequence continues at coordinate 23,736,484 of OX422212.1, read as the reverse complement.
GGTGATAATTTATTTTTATTAATATATCTCGTTCAATTTAAAATATTCTATTATCGTGTTTATTGCGTATAATGCTATTGTTTGGGTTCAAGGACCCTATTTGAGAGGAGTAGTTGTTATCCATGTACTGGGCTGTGACTCATTGTGTTTACTAACATTTCAGATTGTGTGTTGGATTAGTTGCATAGGAGTTATTGGAGATTGATTTGGAGGTGGAGGTGGAGTTCCATTTTATTTATTTTATTTATTAGTATAGGTTTACTTTTATTCAGTCACTTTACATTATGATACATCGTTATGGATTCTATTGGGCCATTTGGTGTCAAAGTTGTCTATGGTTTCAGTTAGTTACTTTATTGGATTATTTACTTTGGAGTTTTAAATAAATTATGGAGTTAATTATTTTTAGAGTTAGCATGGTGATGGATATTTATTGCATGGATGGCTATTATTTACTAGGTGAAATTTAATTATTATCTTCTGGAATTAAGTTTTTATATGTCTCATATCTGTCACATGTTAAGAATGGTATTTAATTTAGTGGAGCCTGGCATAGTTTTGGCGGCAGCCGATGCCAGAATTACGCAGAGTGTTACACTTGAGGTGGTTGGTTATTAAGACTCAGATTTTGGAGGATGCCTTGATAGCAGAAAAAAAACTTCAGGTTATGTTTACCTTCTAGTAGTAGGGTCCGTTTCATGGAAAAGTGTTAAGTAGAGTGTCATCGCTTCTTTAACTATGGAGGCTGAGTTTGTGGCTTGTTTTGAAGCGATAAATCATGGATTGTGGCTGCAAAATTTTATTTCAGGACTTAGCATTGTGGGTTCAGTAACTAAGTCGCTGAAGATTTATTATGATAATGTTGCAGTAGTCTTCTTTTCAAAGAATGATAGATATTCTAAAGCAGCTAAGCATATTTAGATAAAGTATTTATTAGCCAAAGAAGAAGTTTAGAAACAAACTGTGTCAATTGAACACATTAGTACAAGTGATAACATAATGATCCTTTAACGAAATGTTTATCTCCAAATATATTATTACAACATTATAAAGATATGGGTCTCGAGTAGTTAATTGTGTAATTGCTATTTGCTTAGTTATTTGACATAACTTTTGATATCAATAAAGAGTTTCTGAATTCAATATTTTAATCTTAATTGTATACATGCATGTGAATGACTGAATGTGACAGAAATAGTCTTTTATAAAGACATTATGAAACCATTATGATAACTCACATATTTATCCTTATTAACTATAACATTGGTGGTGTGGTACATGGAAGGAACCATGCTCTTGAATTAGTGTGGAACCTCCATGACTCATACTAATGAAGTATTTAGTTAAGATGCCTGATGATGTTCTAAGATACTTTCCCAACTTATGTTGATCAAATCATTATGTATAACCTTATTAGGACCAAGTGGGAGACTATTGGAATTATTATTTAATTATTTACTAATTGCAAAATTCGGCCAAATTTTATAATTATAAATTAAATAAATTATTTCTCCTATTTAGTGTGGTCCATATAAGGGGACAAATTTGATTAACTTAATGGAATTAATCTTTGAAAATTATTATGCCAAGAGTCACATGACTTTTGGTATGATTGTGAGTCCCTTTAGATACTTTCGTGGAGAATTTAAAAGGAATTTCAGGTACCCTTTCACCTTATATATAGTGAACCATTCTCCACCAAATGGTACACAAAAACACCAAAAATATATCTGGGCTAGAAATCAGAATTCAGAAGCTTAGGAAGGAGGAGCTAGGAGAATTTAGAAGTTGTTCTTGAAGCACATCAACTACAACAAACACACAGAATTTCAATGGAGAAATGATTTTTTTTTCATATGAGTTTGTAGTTAAAATTTACATGGTGGTTGTATAAAAATATTAAAGATCATATAAGAATTAAAATAATGTTGTAAGATTCGTATTCATCTGATGTTATAACTTTATAAGAAAGATGCGGGTAAAGCATTTAGTAGTATGGAGTCTGAGATCCGTTGTGTTGCTCTTAGCTCAAATTCCTAGGTGGAGGATAGATGTGTGGAAGGTCGATCTTTTCTGCAAGCCGCCAAAGTGGAGCTCTGGCAAGTTTTGAACATCAACCCATCACAGAAGACCTGTCTTTGAACTTCGACATGATAGTGGAAGATGACTCGTGTTTGTCTAGGGTCAAGTTTTTTTAAAGAGCGTTGATTGGAAGGGTCGACAACCTTGGTTCCTCACCCCCTTCATTGAAGAAAATGAAGAAATGGATAAAAAAATACACTATAATACCAGTTGGTTGATAAAAAAAATACAATAAACTCAAAGTTAACTTTTATTAAAAAAAATAACAACAACCAACTTTGATTTTAAAAAAATTGATAAAATCAATTTAGATAAAAATTTACAACCAACAAATTAAAGCTAACTTTGAAAAAAAAGGATTACAACTAATTTTGATATAAAAAAAGACTACAAGCAAACTTTTGATTTAATAAAGAAAATCTACAACAATTTGATAAAAAGAAATCACATCTAAATTTCATTACAAAAATACAACAAACTTTGAAAAAAAAGTTTCAGGTAACTAATATAAAAAAAATTATCACGTGTTTAAAAAGCAATATAACTAGCTAACATTTTAGTGTAAATTCCATTAAATAAATTAAATAAGTATTTTAGTATTTTATATGAATTCATGGCTAAAATACGATCATAAAACTATGAGAAGAAGTTAGGAAAACACAGTTGCAACGCCTAATATGACAATGGAGAGCGGGAATAAGAAGATTAAGTTTTAGGCAGGAGGGAAGGGTTTGTTCTGGTAAAATAATCATTTGGAAGCAGATAACAGTTCAGTTTCGGTGCTTGTGATATGGACAATCTCTTGGATCCACACTCGTTAAGGGGGAGGTTCGATGGTTGGGCTCTTGTCTAAAAGAAGATTCATTGAAGATTGGGAAATTTTTCAAAATGTGTCAAAGGCGAAACATAAATGTTGTTGCATTCAATTGTGTTAGTAGGAGGTCTATCTGGTTCAATATCTTGGCAATAAAGGAGGAGTCTAGGTTTCACTTTCAGTTGTTGGCAGGGGATGAAAAGATGCAGGAGAAGCGTTCAGGAGGATGGAGTCGGAAGTCCATTGTTTTTCTCATGGCTCAAATTCCGAGGTGAAGGATAGATGTGTAAAAGGCCGGTCTTTTCTGTAAGCCGCCAAAATAAAGCCGTGGACACTTTTCATAATACCCCGTGTTTTTGGAATACATTATTGTGTCAAAATTTAATCCAATAAAATCGAGAATAAATTAAATTGGAAGAATTTAAATTAAATTGGTAGAATTTAAATTAAATTGGTAGAATTTAATTTGAGAATAAATTGCTTATTAGTGATTTCATACTTATTTGGGTTCAATTATGCATATTGTGTAACTCGTAGAAAAATAAATTTGCATGTTAACTGAGTAATTGATATGTGGTGTGCAATCAAATTCAAAAAAATGTGTAAGTTTGGAAGAAACCATTTGGACACATTATGGGATGAATTGGGGACTAATTTAGGTGTTTTAGAAACCTAAAATTAGGCCCGGGGTATAGGTATACCATTTGAGGAGTCGTTAGGCCAATCCAATTAGGGTTTCAGGTTCATTTGGGGGCCCAAATATAGAGGTTATGGGATAACTTGGAATTAGCACCCATTACAAGTTAATTAGGTGTTAATATGACTCCTTTCATTCACCAAAACTTAACCTAACAGCCCCACCTCTATAGAGAGAATGTAATAATACCAAGGGAAGAACATTAAGGATCAAAGAGGAAAGGCATTCAATCTTCAATATAAGGCAAGAATTATCTAACTAAAAATAACTTCCAATGTACTTATTAATTCATTGATGTATTTTCTAATAAAAAATTTAGGTTAAAATGTATATGAATTGATGATAATAGGAAGGATTAAACCTTAGACATGCAGAGGAACAAATATTAATTTTTCATGAATTGAGAATTGATAAATTGATGAGAAACTAGAAATATGATGAATATATTGATTGGAAGATTAATCTTAGGTCCTCATGTTGCAGGAATGTAAATCGTATGTAAATTAATATGAAAGAAGGGTTCTTAAATAAATTAAAAGAGACAAGGTGTAATCTTGAAAGCTAGGGTTTATATATTGAACAATTCTTGAAAAAATTAGTGTCGAATTAGTTCGATATGTTTTAGGAACATTTTTCATGTAAAAAATTATTTTTCATGACAGGAAACCATTTAGATATCATACATGATATTTGGTTTAAGGTTAGAGGTGGTTTGGGTGAAGGGAGAAATCAAATCAAATCCTTGGGTTCATCAGGGCAGCCAATTGAACCGAACTTCTTCGTTGGCAAGGGGCGAACTTGTTCGCTAATCGAACCCGTTAGGCCAGCCCAGCGAACTTTTTCGATTTAGCTGGTTGGTTCCCCCATAGTTTTTGTGATTTTTCGAGGATTATTTCTGGTGCGATATGATATATAAGGTCCGGGAGTTAGTATGGCACTTCTCAAAATAAAATGAGAAGGTTGGAAAATAGCTTAACTTGATCGTAGACAAATTCCATATAAAGGTTGTGTGACTTATTAAGTGTGAAGTTAACAATTAACTAGATGGTTGATTATTAAATGGGAATTATCAGCGGATGATTAAATACTATATCTTAGGGGTAATTACCTATACATATTATGTGATAAAGATATGTATTTATGGGAACATAGCTATGTTCGAGGACGGTCCTATTGGTTGGGATTACGTGCATTTCGGGACAGTAGTACATATCTGCAAAGGTGGGCTAGGCATTGTGTAGGTCATTACTTTAGGTACTACGTAGTAATTCCACTTATGAGAGGTAGGTGTAGATGTTGGGATTCATTGTCACCATTGGAAATGGATCGTGCAATGGTGTACAACGTAGGGATCACACCACTTGTATATATTTTTTTATACCCATTTGGATAAGGGACTCCTCCGGACTTACCGATAGGGCACAAACATGACACTAATAGTAGATACCCTTAGGTGTCATACACGTAAGGACATATATATGACACCCCGCCTAATAAAATACCGGGCAATCAATCCTATATCAAATTAAAACTGGAGTCTCATATGGTTCATTGTTAGCATCACTGTCGAAACCTAATTTAATTACTAATAACCTATTAGGCTAGCATCAAAATTTTATTTAACTAATCTTTTTGAACAAACCTAACAAATTAAATCATCCACACAGTTTAAATATAAGGGAAACTGAGATGAAATAAAATAACCGAACACTCGGTCTAAACGTAATACAGTTGGGTTATTAACCCGAATATTACTGCAATGCTTCCTATCTAGATCACAAGAATAGAAGTGTCTAGATGCTTTATTTTTAAAATATGATTTCTATCATTTTTAAATTGGTAACACACTCCCATGAGATACCCCTCACCCCTCTTCTAGTAGTGCACACCTATCGCATTCTTGTAAATTAAGTTAGTTAAGCTACCCTGCCTAACTAAACCATATCACCCAATCTCTAAAAAAAATCCTAATTAACCCAAGTACTAAGGGCTAAACTTCTCCCCATTCCCAAAACTGCGCGACGTTCATGCGTGGGGTGTCTCGCGAAGCGAAACCCAAAGAAGGAACCCCCCCGATACACTACTACCTAGCAATGTTGCTCGTCGAGATCAATTAGGCCCTCGGCACACAACGTATATATATAACTCATATATATATATAAATATATAAATATTTATTTCTCAATAAAACCTATGATTCATATAAATCCGGATATATATATATATATATATATATATTTATTTATATCTACCGGAAAGGGAATAATACCATCATTCTTTTCATTTTATATGATAATTCATCTTCATATACAAACAATAAACTATGCACCACAAGTGTAATTATACCTATCACAGTCATAAGTATAACAACCATCCCACCAAGCTATAACTCAGGGATACGATCACATAATGCCTTTCCGAATTCGGTTTTACTCGCTATACCACGGTACCAAGCCAGACTCTCTCATGGTCATGGTAAAAATATACACAACGGTGGCGGCGGTCATATTCCCTCTGCAAGTGGAGTACACACACATCGCACTCGAACGCGAGACGAGATGATCGGGGGATATGCTCTCCCTGCTCCTCAAGCCATGGGATTCATCCACATCGCGTAACCTCCCTGGATCGCACTAGAGAAAATATATAATCTGGTAGTTCCAACCCTACACCAAAGGAAAGCCCGTGGAACCAGCCTTTAAGGTACAAACCTATCAATCACACATAAATATATTTATACGTAATTTTGTATATATACTGTAATAATGTCGTATATATATATCTATATTACTTCTCAAATATAAATATGGCTATAATTGCCAACTCTCATAGCAATAGCCAATAACCCCGAATGTTCCCATTCAAAGTAGCATCTAACTATTCACGTACTTAAAATACAAATCCCATAAGTATTCTCTGACATAAATATAACTCGCACCTTAATCCCTTTTTAGGATTTATATATTCTCTGAATATCCCAATTCATAATAATTTAATAAGTATACTCTCAACATATTTTAATCCTATAGGTATCGCATTACCTATAATCCTAGTTATCAACTGACACCGGATAGCCGCTCATGTAACACTAGCTCATATCCTCAATTTCCATCCTAGGATTTACTCTAAACATATAGGTGGCACATAAATGTTTTTCTAACACGCATAATATATATATATATATATATATATATATATATATATATATACAGATAGCCTCAGGTGCGGACTTACCGTGCGGACTTATCCCGAAAGTGGTCCCCTCGTGGTCCCAAAGACTTTTGTTATTTACTCTAGATGGTCCCCCTCTTGTCTTATACTAAAACTTTAGTTTAAGACTATATAATTAAAAGATTTATAATTTAGACCCAAAATTGGTATCAAGACCTTAAAGATTTTAGAACCTCACCAAATTCCTACCAAAACCCTAATTCGGGTATCAGAGCCATAAGACGTTCCTTTTAGACATACGGTAAAAAGACTTTAATGCCCTTGGGATTTATCCCTCGCATTTACCAAGATATTTTTGGATCCAACCCAGACTACCAACCTATACCCATAACTAATTTAGACTCAGAAGGTTGTTTAACCACACACATAGACGGTTGTTCACATATTGAACATATCCCAGCCAAACACGCAGACAGTAGACAAGTTACTGCTAGTGCTATTAATAGCATAATAGACCAAAATAAGTGTATACTGCTTATATTAAGAAAATTAATAAAAGACACTCATACCATAGAAACAGAGATAAAAAATATCTCTAAAATATTATTAGACATAGATAATCAAATCCCAATAGACTTAGTCCATGTTTTACAAGAAATAAATATTAAGACTAATCATATAGAAGTCCTTAACAAAGACATTTTAGAAATTAAGATTTTAATTAAAAATCAAGACAGTGAGTTAATTAAACTTACTAAAGAACAAGCTAAGCTTATCCCTAGACTTGATAATTATCTTCCTAATGGAGATAGTTAGATCAAACTGGAATGAGGTACCAAGAGACCTCTCCATTCAGACCTTATCAGAATTTTATCAAAGAATTTTAGAAAAGATAAATGATGATAGATTTTATTATAAGATAAATGAAAATGAGATTGTCAACGCAGCTAAGGCAACTAGACTTATATTAGAAAGATTGAATTTAATTTCTACATCCATAGCAGCTACCCAAGACTATAACAGTACCTTTGTTAAAGACTTACATTTAGACTTAAAGGCTAAGACAGAAGGATTAACTACCTTCTATACATAATTTGTTAAATTCCAACAAAATTTAGCAAATTACCTTAATAATATGGAAAGACATAATCTATCTAAGATGGATAGTATTATTAATGAACTTAGACTAGACATGGACCAAGTAGAAGAAAAATATGGAGAAATTATAAACGGAATTAAGGCCGTATATAATAAACCATCCCAAGAAGAAATAGACTCTCCTTTTATTCTAACTAGGTTAGATAAAATTGAAAAGACTGTAGAAGCCACAGAAGTTAGAACTATGCAACAACTAGAAAAAGATAATGAAGTAAAAGACTATATCACTAACGTTTGTAAAACCATCGTTAATTCTCTAGCTAGACATAGTGAAGAAACTTATGAAAAGACTAGAAAAGAGAATAAGAATTTTAAAGAAGAAATCATTAATCAGATAAAAAGACAAAAAGATTATTCAGACTTCTTAGAAAGAATTGAAAAAAGACTTGAACAAAAACAGGTTGCCCCTCCTATAGAAACTAGAGAAAAGAATACCATAGGTAGACGAGTCATAAATGACGAATTAGATAAAACTAGCAAGATAGCCAGCTCTATCCCAAATATTGGACAGAGTAATCAAATGCTCCAAAGACTTAAAGATTCATCCTCCAATATTAGGACATGGTGGAAAGAAAGAAATTTCACCAATCCTCTCCAATGGAAAGAGTGGGGTGAAGTTGACTGGAAGATTATCGAAGATTCCATTCATAATGGACAACTTCCAACCGTTAGATACATAGACTTGTTTAAAGAAGGTGCCACTCCTAAGACTCCCAATTATAACATGACCTACCATTATAGAAATCATGTATTAGACAAATCCTATACTGAGCTCCAAGTATTTGACTCAGAATGGCTTAGATCTAGAGGAACTGACAGGATGTTCCAATTCCTAACCTTTGGACTCTTTCAAGCAAGAATCCAAGGATTACATAGACCCCAGAATAATATCAATATATTATGTTGTTTAGTAGACAAAAGATGGAAAGACTTTGAGAAAAGTCTTATTGGGATAGCCCAATTAGAAATGTCAGACAACATAGGATACTTTAATGTCATTCCGGCATTTACAGTAACCGTAGACACAGCCAAGCATTTTAAGTTAATCTTATATGCTAGTGGTTATGAAGACTATATTATCCCAGACGCTAATATAAATATAGAATTTCAAAGCTATGTGAAGTTCTCCCAATTTCCTTATGAAGTAATGCAATCGGGAATTCCTAGCGGTAGACGTAATGAAGAAATCTTAGTTAGAACCAATGTATCAGACTATAATCATACTTACAGTATTAGGAATACTGGACCCATGAAAGAGAAAGCTAAGACCCTATGGCAATTGCCAGAATTTCAAGAAACTAAGACTATACAAAATAAACCTTTGTTTATTAATCAAGACGACGTCACTGGAAATGTTACCATCCAGTTTGGTCCCCTTAAGATTGTCAATAAGAATATCTAGACCGAAGAAATTAGATTTAGGAATATGGGAGAAGCCATAATCAATGATCCTTCAGAAGGAGAATGTAGTAGTAAGACTAGTGCTTGTTTACTTATACAAGCTCCGATAATTAGACCTAGAAGATCATTTGAATAAAAAGACTTAGTTAAAGAAAAAGCTAGGATCCAAAACTTTGGACATGAGCCCTCAGAATTGGATATGGAGACATTTAAAGATAACCTTAAGAAAAGTCATTCTGTTAGGTTTCAAGAAAGAGAAAGATTTAATATGATAGCCCAAGACCGCATATTAAAATTAAAAGTATCTAAGAATACTAAAGAACTTCTTAAAAACATAAGACTAATAGAAGAAGGAGAACAAAGACTAATGCCAGGTACACAAGTAGAGCCTATTAAACAAGAGATAGGAAGTAGTAGTAAGCTAGAAGATGCTCCTAGAATTTTTAGTAAACCAATAGGAATAAATATTCCTATATACTCTAGCACCGTAGTTAAGACTAAACCTGGTTATATAAAAGACTTTCCAACTAGTGATAAGAGTTTCACTCCTGTTAAGACTATGGCAAGTCAAGCCATAAATCCAGTAGGTATATACCTCAACCTAGACAATGTGCAAGATAGGAAGAAAGCCTTATACGAATAGCGTAATCAGATGAATATGTGTTTTGCATCTAATGAACAATGGGATGCAAGTTCATGTAAGCAGTACGCTGAGCAATCCATTAGAGGTATTGCAAAAGACTACCTAGATAATTTAAAAAAGGCTACAGACGAAGACTCCTTAGCTAAGATTGAGAAGATGAAGGAAAACCTAGAAGAAAGATCAATTGAAGAATATATTCAATTATTTACTTCAGAATTCATTGGAGCTGGACATCTAGCTCAGATCAATGAACAAGACCTAGCAAAAACTAAGTTAGCCCTCCTTAGCATTTGCAAATTAGATAAGATAAATGAATATAGCAATAATTACGAGCAGCTATATTTCCAAATTAAAGAATTTGGAGAGACCTTAAAAGATGAATACTTTAGAAAGATACCAGCCATAGGACAAATCCTAATTAATGAATATAGGAATTGGCCAGGTGTAGATGGAGTTAAGAATAACTCCCATGGTGAAAGAATCAATTTCGCCAAAGACTATATCATATCTAAGAGACGTGATATAACCCAAGGAAAGTTGATAGAAGAAACTTTCAAGCAGATCCCTCCAATCAAAGACGAAAGAGACATCGCTCCAATCCAATGGGGATGTGGAAGTGAATCTAAGAAATTCAAAAAGAAATTAGAATGGAAACATAGGAAGTTTAAGACAAGACCTTAAGGATTACCAAAGAATTATAAGTTTAGACAATCTACTACCTTTAGAGAAAGGAATCCTAAGACTAAGAAAAATAGATTTAACCAAAGAAGATACTTTAAGAAGAATACTAGTAAGTATAATAAGGTTCCTAATTATAGGAAAGAAAAAGATATAGCTCAATCTAAGACTGCCACCAAAGAATGTTGGACTTGCGGCAAAGAAGGACACTTTGCTAAAGACTGCCCTAATAAGAAAGATAAAGAAAGTATTAAGATTATTAATACAATATTAGACTATGCAGATCAAGAAGAATTAGATATCGTATATGCTATAGAAATATCAGACATAGAAGATGATGATAACACTAGTATCTATATTGTTTACACAGACAGTGATTCTGAAGACTATAGTGATACTGATGAGTATGAAGACTCTCAGGATACCCTAGACTTATACATGATGCAGACTGATCAAGGAGATCTAGATGATGAATATATAGACTTTGAAGACGCTTGGTATAAGTGTATATTAATCCCCTTTTTGAAGAAAAGATGGACTGTTAGTAATCCTGAATTAGTAACCTATATACCTAGATGTTACTTTGATGAAAGACATTATTGCACATTTGAGATGAAATGTTGCAAAAAAGACTTTAGATGTGTAGAATGCTTTGAGATTATACAAACAGAATTGTTTTTAGTTTGTATTATTTGTCAACTACACTACCATGAAGACTGTTGGAGAACTAGATTTAGAGAAATTTATACTAGCCAGTATGACGCTCAAATAGACTTAGATATTAAAACCTATTATCAAGACATTGATAGGAATATAGCCAAAAGATTGCAAGAAACTGAAGATGTCAAAGGAAAAGGGATTTCCTATGATTTAGAAGAATACCATTATGATAGTAGTTCAGAAGACCAAATACCCTTAGACTTTATAGATAAACCTCAGAAAGGAATATCTATTTTAGAAAAAGTACAATTAAGGAATTTCTACTAAACCGCTTGCTTGTTTTGTAGAATTGTTTGTTCAACATAAAGACTATCCTAAAAAACTTTCAGCTTTTATAGATACAGGGTGCTCTCAGAGTATTTGTAAGGCTAATGCCTTCCCTGAAGACTACTTTTTAGAAAGTACCCAAGAAATCTATGGTAAAGTGGCTAATGGAGATCCATTTACCTTATATTTCCAGACTATTCCTATTTATTTTAAATTAGGAAATCAGACCAACAAAACCGTTAATCATCAGTTTTGGATAATGGATCCTCGTCCTAGTTTCACAGGAAACATTAATTTAGGACAAGACTTTATTAGTAAATATCATCCTTATACTCAGTATAACGACAAGATATTAATTAGTGACCAAGAGGAATTTAATATAAAAGCTCCTCTAATAGATCATAAGACTGCCTTTGACCTTATGCAGGTCAAGCCCAATTATAAACCCATAAAACATCAGAGTTCGTCAGCTGAGCATGGTGGACCTAGACCTACAACCCAACAAGAATCCTTAGATATTACTAAACCCTTACAAAAAGAGTGTAAGTGTCCAGACCAAAAATGTTATAAGCAAATAGCGCTTATACAACAAGACATTTTAGATGAAGCCCAGCAGACCTTATTGCAGATTCAAGCCATATCCAAACAGAAGAAAATGGATATAGAAGTAGAAAAGGAAAAGATTAGACAACTAGCTGAGCCTACTTTAGGAGAAAATCCCATCGCTAAGTGGGATAAAGACCAAAGCTATTGTGAAATCATCCATATTAACCCAGACGCCACTATTAATGGTGGAACCTATAAGAAAGGATACTCACAAGAAGATAGGGAAGAATTCAAGAAAGACATAGACGAAATGCTTAAGTTAGGCATTATTAGAGAAAGTAAAAGTAGACATAATAGCCTAGCCTTATATATTCAAAATGAATCTGAACGTAAAAGAGGAAAAAGACGTATGGTTATAGATTATAGACAATTAAATAAGAATTGTGAATTTGATTCTTATAAGATACCAGACAAGAATAATTTGATTAATTTAATCGAAGATAGAATTATATTCAGTAAGTTTGATTTCAAATCAGGCTTCTGGCAAATTAAGATGCATCCAGACAGTATTACTTGGACAGCCTTTAGTGTGCCCCAAGGAAAATACGAATGGCTAGTAATGCCATTTGGATACTTGAATGCTCCTCAAGTTTTCCAAAGAAGAATGGATCATATATTTAGACCTTATTTAGAATTTTTTGTTGTTTACATAGATGATATTCTTGTAGCCAGTAAGACTGAAATAGAGCATGTAGACCATCTTAAAAAGATTATTTTAGAATTAGACAAGCATGGTATTGTTATTTCCGAAAGGAAAATGCAATTATTTCAGACTGAGATAGACTTTGTGGGAATGCATATTAATAAAGGAAAATTATCCTTGGCAGAACACATAACTAAGAAGATTCTTGAGTTCCCAGACCAACTCAAAGATAGAAAACAATTACAATCATTTTTGGGATTGCTTAATTGTGTTGCAGACTTTATTAAAGACCTTGCTTCAAAAAGACAAAGCTTAACATCCAAATTAAAAGGAACAGACAAAACTAATCCCTTTTATTGGAATAAAGACGATTTTGAAGTAATAAAACAAATTAAAGACGCAGTCAAGAATATTCCTTTACTTGAATTGCCTAATGCAGAAGACCAGTTTATAATAGAAACAGATGCCTCTGATAAGAAATGGGGAGCAGTATACTTTTCCATTGATCATCAGACAAAAAAGAAGAAACTGTGTAGACATAGCTCTGGAACCTTTACAGACCTAGAAACAAGATACACTGCCCATGAAAAAGAAGTTTTAGCCATTGTAAGGGCAATAGAAAAATATATGTTATTTCTTAGACCTAAGCATTTTACTGTTTATACTGACTCTTCTTATGCAGTAAAATTCAGAGATTTAGACTTGTCCAAATCAAGGACTAATAGATTAATTAGATGGCAACAATTGCTTAATGGTTATGACTTCTTTGTTATACATATTAAGGGAAGTAAAAATACCATTCCAGACATTATATCAAGAGAACCAATGTTTGCTAACACTAATATAATTACATGTTTTATGTTGCAAACAGAAGACTTAGAAGACATGAGTTCCTCTGGAACGAATAGACTGAACAGGGAAGACGTTGCAGACTATCTTAGACGCGTAAGACCAAATGCTGGTGTAACGCAAAGACAGACTCATATTCAAGACTCTTAAGAAAGACCAATCCTAGAGAACTTTGATGATATCTTAGTTCCTCCTGGAAAATCTAGATAAGATATTATTTCTCAAAATAGACTCATTGGAAAGATGTATTTTCCTCAATATAGACCTGATCAAAGATACCCAGACTTGATCAAATTTAGACGAGAATTCTCAGAAGATGAAAATACCCTTATAGATGCCATATGGTGGAACGTGAAGAATAGACTTTGGATCGAGTTCAAATAAAATTTGGTAGCTGTTGCCAGATTTATGAGAACTCAAAGACTTGCAGTTACCCAACTCAGTGGTACTGCTATACCTAGACCTCAGACCCAAACCTATGCTCAGACTCTTGGAGAATCCTCCAAAGCTAGACCCACTGATAATTTTTGTTATCAGAAAAAGACTTTTAAGACTAAATTGTTATACCATTTGGTCATAATAATCTTCCATCAACAGAAGACTATAAGAAAGAATCTAATAGCATTATTGAACATTTCAATATGTTATTATCTGAGACTAATGGAGATGCCTTAATAATAAAAGGCTTCTTCAAAAACGTTCCAAAGATTTATCTTGCTGGGAAAGCAGAAATTGCCCAGATAACCTTAGCAGACTATGGGTTCATCGGACTCATCCAAATTAAGACTATAGAAGACTTTGTTGCTCTTGGAAAAATAGTCCATGAGTACGTTAAAAAGGTAGAAGATTTTGCTTCCTTTATTTGCTAGAATTTATTAGATTGCCCCAAGTTCCTGCGGAGGAATGAGGGTGGAAGGATTTAGACTTGTTATATTCTATAATTATACATTTGAAGACGTTGAAATCCTATCTGAAGATGAGACTAAAGATTTAATTGTTGATAAGTCCAAACTCCAGATCGCTCAAGTAATGGAAACAATTGAGATCATGGAATTATTAACAAGAGAAGACAGGTTGTACACTACCTACCACAAAGAAGACTTGATAATCCAAGCTGATGAGCCATTCAACGGAAGGCTCAAGAAAGAATCCAAAGAAATGGTAGAGATAGCTTTGCCAGCCAGCCTTAGAACGGTAGGCCTTATTGATGAATTTTTCAATAATACCCTTCCAAATCAGGACAAGGCAGAAGAAGACACAGACACAACAAAGAAGGACCCCTTAGTGGTGGATGAATTATTAAAGACGGAAGAATCATTTGCCTAGACCATGCTTTCCATAAAGCAAAAAGACCCATGCCCCACATGGACCACCAGACTGATGAAAAAGATGAAGACTTTATTTGATGCTCTTGCATTATTACAAAACGACAAGACCATGATAAAGACTTGGCACGCCTTTCCTTTTATAAATAAAGAGGTCCCCCCATTATCAAAAGACGATAAAAGCCTGTAGACCCAGCTGTGAAGATTTAGAAGACAATATTGCTTTAATAATTAAATGATTTCAACCGGATTGCTTTTGGTAGCCGGTTACCAGTCATGTTGTAGTGCCCTTGATCTATAAAAGGGAGCGTCCATTCATGTTTTAGACATCAGTTGTTAGAGAGAGTGAGAGATTGTTAGACTTTTAGAGAGAGTAATGCTTGTAGAGAGTAATATGTATATGAGTGAGTAAACCTCTCATAGTTAGGGGAGAGGGGAGAGTTGTATTTACTTATGCTATGCAATAAAAGTGTTTTATTTTCCAGAAATCTCTTATGCTAAGTTGTTATTATTGTCCAAATTGTCTCCAACTTTCTGTTCATAGAGGACTATTGGGTGGAACCTCTGGTGTAGCACATAAGGTGTTATACTGGTGAACCGCCGTCAGGTGCCGATTAGACGTGAGCCATTAGCCAGGGTGGGCGTTAGGCGTGAAGGCGTACAGGAAGGAAACGGGTCAGCCGCCAAAGTAGTGGATTGAGGTGCAACACATAAAGAGAGAGTTGTAGGAGGCCGAGACCGGAGAAGAATAGTGACAAAGCTGAAGAGACAAAGGGAAGAAGATAAAGATATTGCAGACCAGAATGAAGGTATAACTCGAACCAAACCCTTGACTATTTTACATATTATTGTTTTAAGAAGAATCTTATATGAGCTTACAAATCACTAAAGACTTTTTAGAATTTGTTAATCAAACAAGTGTAGACTTAACTAGAGAAATTCAAGACTGGACTCTTACAGACCCTAAAGATAAAGAACTTATAGAATCTGCTTTAGTATATGCAGGTGGTACTTTTAAATACATAGACCAGATCATTGAGTGGTTAGGAAGAGAAGTACCTAGAATAGAAATAATTAGAACAGGGATCCAATATCTCTTTAGACAAAAACTAAGAACTGAAGATTTTGCAGAAGAACTATCAAGACCTGAAAAATATCAACAATACACTAGGATACTTGAAGACAGTATAGACGTATTAAAATTTGTTAGACATAAAAGGTTAGTTGAAACAAAGGCTACTTTAATTAGAGCCGGAGGAATCCGTCCTCTCCTTAAAAACGTAGAGACAGCTGCCCCTAGAACATACCGTAGATTTTTGTCATCTTATGGTGATAATAATTTAGATGAATTTATAGATAACGATATAATTGATATTGTTAATCAAATATATAAAGAAACTAGACAGATAAACCCACGATACCGTATAAGGTATTTAAGACTAGAATACTTTCCAGCAAAACCTATTTCAATTTCTAGACTCCCCGAAGAAACTGTTTATATAGATAATCCTCGCTATTCAGAATTCTAATACGATAGTGACGGAAGAAGATTGAGAAGTAGCAGTAGCCCTGAAACTTCCACACTTAGACTTCCAGATTAATTAAGCATTAAAATAAGCTTAAAAGACCTTAGAAATCATTGGGGTAAAAATTGATATTCCCAAAAAACTTAGAAGAAGTTAAAAGACATCGTGGTCCCAAAAGGTTGTCCTAAACAGACAAAATGGTCCCTAGATAATTATTGGACAGTAGCGGTCCGTAAACTAGGTTCGTATATGATCCAGCCTATCTATATATATATATAATTGCCTGCCAGAATACTACCCTGAGTGTGACTCGTCCCGAACACCCCTAAATTAGTAAACCCTGGGTTTTACTTTTAATTAACCCAAGGTATACACCTCACTCAAATAATAATCTGGAAGTCCCCACACTATTTTTAGGAACCCCAAATGTTGAATTCCTCAATTTATTTATTTTCCTTGAAATTATACTTTAAGTGCCACACAATTTTGCACCTTCTTAGTCCCAAATTTAGCTCCCTTAAATGACTAAGAATCTATTACCTTAGTTGGGTATTTATTTCCTCAAATAAACATACTAGAAATAATAAATCTAGGAATTGATCCCATTAAAATAAAACAGGCTGAAGTTGTCAAATTTTCTGAAGCGTCGATCGATCGACCTCTAGTCATCGATCGATTGATCGATTAGGGGGTCTTCCTCTCCGAGGCTTTGTTTCGGCCATAATAATACCCTCAAGCTTTTTACTCCCTCTCCCCACCTTATGTGACCACAACCATTCAATTTTATTCAAGGGAAATTGGTTCTAATCATCCTAGAACCTAGAATCAACAATTATTTTCAATAAATTCCTAAGTCCCTCGAATCGAATATTATCCAGGGTTTATTCGTTAAACTTCCGAAAATCCCATTTTGATTTACGAAAACCCATCTCAAAAATCATGTGATTTGTTGTTACCAATTATGATATAAGATACACACTCAAAATATAAAGCAAGTAAACACTTGCCTCGTGGATAAAATCCGACGACCTTGAGTTGAATCCCGCGAAGTTTGGGCCATAAATCCCCTTTCTTCCTTCTTCTCTTCTCTTCTTCCTTTCTCTCTTCTCTCTCTATATCCTAAGGCTGAAATGTGTGAGAAATAAGGGATATAAGGATTTATAAAGCTAATCCATTATATTACCCCAAATTGACTCGTTTACTCAATTACGAGTCCCTACTGGTCCAAAAAATCCCGGAACCCAAACACTACATCTGGATACTCTATTCTAACTATCTCGGCCATTCTGAAACCAACTGCACACTCGAAATCTCCATTTGAGCTACATAACTAGAATTCACTAATTAAACCCAATACATCTCAATGCGGGTTTTTCTAATTAAAATTTTACCCTTTTATCGCTTTACCCAAGTGTGACATATAATTAAAATACTCCGACTCATTTAGTTAATCCCAAAAGTAAATAAAGCATACATAAAAAATAATCTAACCCTCGTAAACTCCAAAAATTATTATTCACGATAATTCCTCAAATTTCCAAATTACACCCACTTATGAAATTTAATTATCCATAAAAGTACGGGGTATTACATACTCTCCCCTTACAATGAAATTTCGCCCTCAAAATTCAAATATAACCTGCACTACAAAGCTAGGATTCCTACTTACCCTACGTCATAGTACATCGAAGTCGAATGGTACTACCCAATGGTCCCCTACCATGTACCTATTAATGGTACCCATCTATCTCAAGGCGTATGCTCTAACACACTAGCTTGAGGTTGACTCTAACGTCACATCACTCCTAGTGTTTCTATAATCGCATCTGAAGAAAACAAGTCTATAACCTCCACTCTAACTTATTGATCGTATTGTAGATTTTCTACCTGAGACGTCCACTCATCTCTATCTGGACTTCGAATTTCCCTCAAAAAGGGAAACTACCCTAGCACTTGACTACTCCCGCCAGTCTTCTCGCTTATCTTAAGTGTGCAAACTCTTGTTTCACCTATATAATTAGATTATCGCGTGCCTTCTGCGACATTCTATCCAAATCCATTTAAGTCTGCATCATGACATATCTTCCGTTTTATATACTATGCCCCCTTCTGTATCTGGCGATATATAAAATCAACTCACCAAGGTGCCCATACACCTTTTTACCCATGCCGATTCGCACAACCATTGTAAACGTCACACACGTAACACTCTCTCTAAAAATGGGCCTCACTTTCTTGACTTAGTGCTAACACCTGGTTATTCCTAGCCATCCTCTCAAGATTTGATGCTTCCTATAACTGGAAATCTAATCTTTCTTAAAGTTAACACACGAATCTTCTTGTGGTTATCTCACCACAATCTCCTTATATCGGCACCACTAGTCCTTCTGGCCTTACTTCCTAATAACGCCACGATCAAATTATTTTCTACACAAGTAATATGAATACTTTCCTAACTATATCCCTAGTGCCCAAGACCCCTCTCGACATCCAACATTTGTTCGATTTTATGCGTGGGACGTCTCACAAAGAGAAATCCAGACAAGGAACCCTCCCGTTACACTACTTCCTCGCATCGCCGGTCATCAAGATATAACGGCCTAAGTCACACCAGCGGGACATTCTAAATCCTACCTCTCTAACCTACTAACGTACCTCTACCACTATGTCCTTCCATCTTGGCGAAATGGAAAGTCTAACTAATCGGGGCCCCTATACTCTGTACAGATGTTACGAACATTCTACCCAAAACATACTTCTTCTGAATTAGCCTTTTATTCAAGGCCTGGATATAAGCCTCAAATCGATTTTCTTTACCTTACCTCACCCACATACTTGCGGTGAGAGAATCATTTCAGTGCCTTTCCATAGCACTTCTACCTCCATAATAATACAATCATCACACGGTTCTTAGTCCATAGTGTTGTCTCCACACTATGTATCTCATCATCAAAACCAACATCCTTGCATCCCATAATATCTATCCACTCCTAATGACGTTAAGGTTTGTGAGTGGAGCGTCTCGCAAAGAGAAATCGAAACAAGGAACCCCTCTGATACACTACTACTTAACTTTGTCAGTCGTGGAGATCCATTATCATTAGACATGCCAATGGGATAATCCTATCCCATCCAACAAAAAAATGGGGTCAGAACTCCTACTTCTTCCAGGAGTCACACCACCAAGTGCTTGTACTCACATTAAGTCCTTAGCGCAAACAATAATGAGCTTAAACTCACAGCTTAACAATAAATCCTGCATACCTTAGATCATATCTATAAGGTCGCCACATCCTCGAATCATTATAATGAAACATATACTCACTAAAGTTCCATCTACCCATATGATAAAAGAGAACTCAACCTGTATCCAGGTGAGATATCGCAATAACCCGTTCCACTCTGGAACCACGGATACGATAGTCTTGCAATCACAAGGCTGCTATCGCTCTGATAATCCACAAACATTACTTTTACAATAGTACTATACTTGTATAACACATACAAAATGAGTAGTACAAAACTAGATACAAATTCGAAATAGAACCCCGCTACTGCAAAAAAACACATAGATATACACTATATAATGTTACTGATACCGCCACAAGGCTCAAATTACACACACGAATCTAGGGTTACCGAAATACCGCGACTCCATCTAGACACGCAAAGTATGCCTCCTTCGTCTGAGGTGAAACTCATAGCAACAACATTCTTGCAACTTGCCCTGGCTACTCCAAATGGTTCTCGGACATGGTACACTTGTCGTAACTGAACAAAAAAAACTACTTTAATTAATGCCCCCTCTAGGCACCGGATAGAAAGAACTTTCCAGTGTATTTTTTCTTTTGTCGTTGCTTGAAAAGTCCTTCTAATCAAAACCTCAAATACCTACAAATATAACAATCTCTAGAGGTAAGTAAGGGTATCAATCCACATCAAGAAGGTAATCTAGAGACAAATTCAATTGTAATTCACTTTTATTTTCTTTTTGGAATTTTTTCTTTTCTATATTTTTTTTAACTTTTCAAATATTAAAACAATTGGGTGAGATGATGATTTAAACTAAACTAAACTTAATTTTATATGATAACAACTAACTAGAAAGTGACTAAAAGTGAAAAATAAAGTCTAACACTAAAATAAGAGATAAAGTGAGGTAAATAATTGTGAGAACAATCAAGGAATGGGATTACACCACAAATTTTAGCTATTCTAACTAATTAATTTAATTAATTGAATTCTCCCAAACTAATATCAAAATTACAAATCAACTCTCGTTGCAAATGTAATTTTACTAGTAACCTTTTAGAAAATTAAGTTTAACACCCCACAACTCTAGAAAATAGATCCACACTCCTTTAAATTAATCACCCGCTAGGATCGATTAATTAAAATTTATGTCAATCTTAGAAAATAAATTTAGAGTTGAAATTCAAGTTATAATACCCCACTTAAGAAACCCCTATCTCTAGTTCGAATCTAAAATGTGTATTATAACTAGAATTTTGATTTTCTATCGAAAATCATTTACCCTCTCTCGAGGCGTAAATTTAAGGGTGAGGGATCAAAATTAACATTCAAAAGGATTTTTCAAGTAATAAAACTAATTAAGCTAAAATAACATCAAATAAGGGTTTCCCCCCAATCCCCTTGAAAGGGGATTTAGCCTAACATGATATGAAATTTGACAAATTAATAATCAAGGCTACTAAAATAAAATAGAAGGGAATAGAACAAGCAAACCAAATCTCTTTGAGAAAGTTGAACTCTACACTTCCAAATTTAAGCATACAATCCCTCTAATTAAGCATCCAAGTGATTTGAAATTAAATATCCAATCAATTAACTCTCTTAAAATATTTAATCCCACAAATATATAACAAAAATAAAAAGAATAAAATAAAACTATTTACAAATGGTGTTTATCTCTCTACAATTCTCTCTCCAAAAATTCCTATCTAAAAAACTTCTTTTTCAAATGGGGTCTTCATCTTCATTTATAGTAGGGACATGGAGCATGGGCTGAGCATATGTGCATGGCAAAAGTGTGAGGTAATAAAAATCTGAATTGTGTGCACGTGAGGGTAGTTTGGGAAAAAGGGGATGAGTAGTTAGTTGGGGTTAAAATGGGTAAAGGGTTTTAAATGGTTTTAAAGCATGTGGGTTTATGTGTATTTGGTTGGCTTTCTTTTGCTGAGATGAAATCGTGCTAGGCTTTGGAGTTTTGGGAAATGGGTTTGGCTTTGGCTTAATTAGTTAGTTTGGCAGGTCACGATCGGAGGGTGGGATAGGGTTGGAATTCGTATGAGTTTGAAACCGCAGGAGGGTCTAGATGGGTGTCGACGGCCGGAGGTGGTCTCGGCGCTGGTTGGGGTCGGTCGTTTGGGTCGCGATGGGAGTTGCAACGGAAGGGGATCACGGGTTAGTGCGGCCGGGTTTGGAGGGCTGAAAGGAGGTCGGCACAGGCAGGTCGGATTGGTGCCACTGGTTGGGGATCGACAGGGGAAGGTTGTTGGAGATGGGTTCTCGAGTTGCAGGTTCGATGTATTGGATGGAATAGGCGCGAGTTGGGCAATTGAGGTGTGGCCGGATTTGGGGAGGTGGATTGGCAGCAGTTTCATCGGGTAGGTCCGGTGGGAGGGGGCGACGCCGGAGGTCGGACAACAGAGGGGAAGAGAGGGGTTCAGCTGGGGTAGAGTTGTGATTCCTATTTAGATTGGTTCAATAGGATGAGAGAGAATGGGTGTAGTTAGGTGTGGTGTGTATTAATGGATGGTTGAGGAAAGATAGTGGGTTTGAGGTTGAAAATGAAGAAAGGATTAGGAGTGTGAGGGAGTATGGTTGTTAAGTGTGTGTAAGTGAGTTAGTTTAGGTGTATGAGGGTATAGGTTATGTGTGTGTGTGTTTAATTTGGACACCTAAAAAAATATAACACTAACTAACTAAAAAAAACTAATAAAATTAAAAATTAAAAATCTAAAAATAAAATCCTACTTTAAAAATAAAGACTCAAATAGAAATAAAAGTAAAATCTAACTAAAATTAAAACAAACTAAAGAAAATAAAAATAAAAATAAAAATATTAAAACTAAAAAATAAAATCCTAAGCTTATATAAAACTAAAATAAAACAAAAGAAATAAAAACTTAAAATCTAAATGAAAATTAAAGTCCTAAAAATATAAAATATAATAAACTAATAATAAACTCCTAGAACTAATCCTAATAAAACTAAAAACTAAGAAAAGTCGAAACAAAATAAAATTACACTAATAAAATAAAAATAGAAAATAAACCTAGAAATTCTAAATAAATCCGAAAAATAAGAATGACTCAAAGTAAAAAATATAAAAAATATAAAAAGATACAAACTAAACACACACAGGGTTTGGGGTAGGTTTAGGCTAGGCTAGGATACGAGATAAGGGTATTTAGCACCATTTTAACTGTAAATTGCCTGAAAATATAACTTTTGACACCGCAACTGCAATTAAGCCGGCACAATGAATATTTAAGCGAATAAGAGCCAAATTGCCGAGAATTAGCAACTATAGTACGTCTATTCGGGGTATAAAATGTACAGTTTTGGGTGCTTATCACACCACCCCCAAACAGAGCGTTGCTAGTCCTCAAGCAATAAGATAGAGAGAAAGAGAAAGATAAGTAACCAAAAGTGTACCACTTTCGCGGGCACTTGCGATTGCACTTAGCATGTGCAACAAGCCTTTAAACCTATAGGTTGCCCTACAGGACGAGTTGTGTCTCGTGAGGGTTTGCAGGGAATATACCCACAAAATTCTTATTTGCAAAATGATTTATTGAAAGGCAGTCAATCTCTTATTGGACGTAGAATAATCGCACAATCCATCATGAGATAAATGATTTCAGAAATACAAGCTAGAATGTGTAAAAAGTTTTTCTAAGTAAATACACAAGGCACATCCTTCCTAGAACTCAACGTGTGTGGTGTGAATCCGTCAAAACGGGTCGATTATCCCAAGAGTAATTCCTAGATTTCCTTGTTAGAATCAATGCTTCAACTTCAAATCTCACGGATATATCTATCTCAAACGAACTCTCGAGATTTGGGTTAGTGTATCGCTCTTGTGTGTGAGGAGGTGAGTAAATGTAAGGAAGTTCAAACGTCTCACACACACATAAGAAAGAATGAACAATTAGAAAGAAAAATGATATCATGAAAGAAATGCTAATCACTATAGTGAGAACATCGAGTTATTCACCACATCGACTTTCATTTTGCCCGAACACCTAGGGGAACTGTAATACCCCGTGATTTTAATGACTTTTAAAATGGGTTATATTTTAAATTAATGGATTAATTGGATTTTATTATAAATTAATTCATTTGGATTTTTATTCGAATTGTGGATATTAAAAAGAACTATTCTAGTTATTACTTAAAGATATTTAGGTAATATATGAATGTGATGTTATTGATATTGTTGTCAGTTGTTAATTCAGTAATTTGAATTTTTAGTCGGACGCGGTATGGGACGTGTCGGAACTAATTTGTTAAATTAAAAAGGGAAATTATTTTTTATCAACCATATAGTCGTTTTGACGGCGTCGTTGCATCCTAAAGGGTTGAAATAGTCAGAAAAGTCTATTTGGATGTTGGTTTTGGGTCTCGGGTCATTTGGAAATGAAAAGAAAACCCAAAAGGGCATTTTGGTCATTTTTACAAGGGGGCGAATAGTGATTTCGGATTTTGTGTTATTATAAGTATTTGGAGATTAGTTGTATGTGAATTCATTCATATATTCTACACAAAATTGAGAAGTCATCTTCCTAGAGAGAGTGAAAGGTTGCTTAGGAGAAGAGAAGCTTGGAAAGGAGGAGAACCAACGACCAAAGGTCACCACCACCGGAAGTGGACCGGAGAAGGGTAGAACCACCTGTGTTATACAAGCCCAAAGGATCACACCTTCATTAGAGTCAAGTATTTGATGATTGCAATCTAAGTTCTTATATTGTCCATGTTAGAATAATTATAAAAAGATGAGATTTTTCATGTTTGGAAGATAAAGATAGAGTTGTTAATGGATTTCTGGAAAATGGATATATATACGAATCAAACTCATGTTGTAGGTAGATAGCAATCCACGAAATAATCATAAATGTGTTGAAGAAATTTTGAGAATCATTGGTGTGTCCTTGAAGATATCATGTATATAAATATTCTGGAAAAATAAGATGAATATATATACTTTTAATTGAAACTCTTGATGATTAGAGGATGTTTAGATCATTAGAAATCATTCACATATGTTGCAATATCATGTAGTAAGGATTATAAGGAATTTGAGTTGTTAATATGAAGGTTTGAATGATCAAAAGTGATGAATCCCGTAGTAGAAGAAATGCAGAAAACTGGGTTGTTATCTGAGCGATTGATCGATCGACCCCCTGACTTCGATCGATCGACCTCCCCAGAATTCATGAAGTTGTTTCTTTTTAATGCTTGTTCTTATCCCAAACCATTTCTAAATCTTTGGTGAATATTAATTGGATATAATGGGACTTAGGGAAGATCAGTAATCCCTAGATAAGAATCGAATTAATATGATTGGGATTTAATTGATTAGAATTATGATAATTAAATTTGGAAAAAAATTCGGTTGCTATATTCATGTGTTGGATTATAATTGGTATGCATGAGGATTAAGGATAGGTCCAGTAGGGGACGTTGAATATAACATCTGGGTAGCCTTAAGTTTACAAGAGGGTTTAATCCCATGTGATAGAGGATGTGTTTATAAGAGATTTGAAACTATTGGTTTTAACCCTAATTAAGGGAGAGTTTAATTCGTGGTAATATGGGAGATAAGATGATATGGACCAGTAGGATATTAGTGATTTATTACTAAATAAAATGTTGAGGAAAAACCTATTTGAACTTTGAGTAACAAGTGAGACTCTGGAATAATTAAATTAAGAAGTGAAGCCATAATATTTTAATACGTAGGATTTAAAGAGATATAATGCTACTAATGGGAAGTATCTTAGGGTAGTGTGATTACCTTGTTGATATTATATTATAGGTAGATGATAATCCCTATTTTATTGATTGATAATTTATGTGTATGACATACCTTGCTTACTTGCTATCGATGGGAGGTTTGCGCATGAGGGCAGTCATATCCTGATGAATCCATGGGATTTTTGATTTGTCACTCGAGAACATAGGTCTATGAAAAACTTATCGAGGAGTTGATAAGTCCACTAACTGTGGAACGTAGTTATGTGCGTGACCCATGGATACGAGAACTATATTCTCCTCCAATTTTGTGTTGTTGTTTGTGGTTCGAGGAATCCTTACCGAACCTTTAGTCCCCTATTCGGTGACCAGCAATATTGTGACGTGATAGCAGAGTAATGCATGCACCGCAGTTGTCTTGGGGTGCCGTATTATATATGTGTATATATAATGAATTAAATGAATGTATATAGAGCGGTTTGATTAATCTACTGTGTGATAATTGTAGATGACAACGAATAAAGAAAAAGATTTGAATTAAGTTAATGATTATTATTCTGATAGATTTGAAAAGCTTAACTCATTTTAATGAGATGTTAATATGAATGATTATACTAAGTATGGTATGGGACATACGGGATTATGATATGGGATGAAATCATATTATGGAATTTAGTGAAGAGGAACCATTAACTAGGAGGTTAATAGGAAACGTTAAGCGTGCACTCTAGATGAGAGGTGAGAATATCAGGAGAGAGTCTGTTTACTAACATGTTCATAATAAATGCTTTATTGCACTTGTTAAATACTTGTTGTTTTAAAAATCATTTTCACACCAGGCTCTGACCTGTTTCCTTGCATATTTCCTTTTCTATTGTACCTTTGTATATCAGGTGTCCAACGGCAGGGACGCCAACCTTATGGAATTATGATGAGCTATGGATCTATGGAGTGTTGCTTAGACGCGTATCTTCATTTGATTAACAGTATTCTTTTAGTTAGGGCATCTCGGCCAAAGGAATTCAGTTATCTCTTCTATCTGAGTCAAATACTCTTGTATTCGCGTCGTTTTAATACATTTATTATTGTTGGGATTATGGTATTGGATTATTATGTGGGAATGTTTATTCCAATTACATTTAAATTCTTTTGTGTTATCTGTTCAGTTTTTAGTGTTGTAGAATAAAATGTGTAGTGTTATTCGTAAACTAAAAATGGATTTTGTTGAATTAAAATTTGGAAAGTTTTTTACACTAGCTTAATTGGGTATTGGGTGATTAGCTAATGTTTTCGACAGTGATGCTAAGAATGAGCCAACTGTATATTCTATTTTAATTTGGTATGGGACTGTCCACTCGGTATTTAATTAGGGGGGTATTACAGGTGGTATTAGAGCATCAGGTTCTAGTGTCCTTTAGGGTCTGTACGGTTTTCTGTGTTTTCAGCTTAGCGTTCTTTGATGTAGAGCCCTATGCTTAGGATTGTTGATTTCCTTGGTGAGATTTCGTTCACCTGCTATAACGTATATATATTAGTGAATATTATTTGCGTTCGGAAGTGTTCGTACTAGAAGTATGGAAGATGAGGGCCATTGGATGGATAGCGGAGGTCATACTTAGGTGGTTATGAAATATGTTCGAGGAAGATGACCGTAGTCGAGGTCACCCCTATTATGGAACGAGAGGCCAGGACTGTAAAGATGGTTAGGACGCAACCTATAAAGTCCAGGTGCTGCTATAGTCGAAGGTGAGGCCAAATTAGACTCACCCAACGTAGTATTCTTAGGAGAGGGTCAAATGGACAATTGTGGAGCGTCTTCAGTAGAAGTTCTAGAAATATGGAAATTGGGTGTGTTACCCAACGAAGGCAATATATTCAAAGGCTTGGACATATAGTGGAGTGTGGTTAACTAGAACTAAAATTTGGGGTAAATTTTTTCTTGACTCATCGGAGCAAACTTATAATAGTGGGAGTCAACAACCACCACCCGTGAATGAGGGTATGTTTTCTATCTAAGGAGTTATGAGGCGCGTATATATTTATATAGAAATTGATATTGTATGGGAAAAAGCGTTACTAAACTTAGCTTATAGCACTGTTATTTAAATGGACTCACCGAGGGGTGTGGGACACCTATATTTTCATCTCATCACATAGGTTTGATTTTATCATGGTGTTATTTACATTAGGCATGTACGAACATGATGTGACTATCGGCGTGCATTGACTTGTGGTTTATGAGAGCGTATAGTCAGTATTTTGTCTTTAATAAGAGAGTAGATGAGTAGGCTTTTATTTGAAATCGATGAAACCTGTAGAGAAGTTATATACTATTGACTAAGGACCTGAGGAGTTTCGATGACCGACTACTTTAGGTAGTAGTGTATCGGGGGGGTTCCTTGTTTGGATTTCGCTTGCGAGATGCCCCACGCATGAAACTAATAAACATTGGGATATAAAATAAGTTAGACCTTTAGGATATGAGTTTATAAAATTTGCGATAAATCAGAGTATTATGAGGGTAACTGTTGATGTAAAAAACTAGATCGCTCTAATTATTCAATCACAGATAAATAAATAAGAAAGAGATTTTTAAAGTGGTTCGGCTAGGAATAAAGCCTACGTCCACTGTTATGTTATTGCTGAGTGTTTGTGGAATTCTTGATTACAAGTTCTCTCAAGAAATTTCGGTCCCCTTTGAATGAGGATGATACAAGGTATTTATAGCCTTGAGGCTGTACATGAAAGGTTCGATACATTAAATGACATACATATGAAAGGGTAATACATTTAATGCAGAGTGCGTGCCAAGAATATAAGCATTCAATGAATATCTGAACTGTTGATTATCTGGCAATTAATGATACGACCGAGATGCAGCTCGGACCGCCTTAGCTGTTCGCTGATCAGGAGTTCCTCGGAACATTAGAGTACCTCGGTGTGTTAGAGTTCCTCGGTGCGATAGAGTTCCTCGGTGTGATAGAGTTCCTCGGTGTATTCTCGTTGCTCGGAAAGAAGCATGGTTGGTCGGGAAATGATCTTCCTCGCTGCTATTGTGCCACGTAGATTGACACGTGTCTTCGTATTATTCGTCCACATCAGCATATTAATTTTGGTATCAACAGTAACCATATCCATTTTATAATAGAAGTTGTACGATAGGGTGTATGGGCGCCCTGGATGGTTGGATTATTGTCTTTTTCATAATTGTGAAACTGAAAGTAGTTGTGACTTCAAGATATATTTACTTAATGATTAAGGATCACTTTTTCTCAAACTTTGTCATGAGAATGGTATAGGGAAGATTGCGTCAAGTTTAAATTCGAGTTAGTTGAAACTATATGGTGAGGCTTAGCGTATAACATCAATGGGAATTTTCGTTAATGTACTATATGGGCGGTACAACATAGATTACTTGCGATGTGAGATTCATACTCAGAGTTGACCTTACCAGTATGATTTGTCTTTCCGAATTTCGGGACGAAATTCTGTTATAAGGGGGGGGAGTATGTAATACCCCATGATTTTAATGACTTTTAAAATTGGTTATATTTTAAATTAATGGATTAATTGGATTTTATTATAAATTAATTCATTTGGGTTTTTATCCGAATTGTGGATATTAAAAAGAATGATTCTGGTTATTACTTAAAGATATTTAGGTAATATATGAATGTGATGTTATTGATATTGCTATGAGTTGTTAATTCAGTAATTTAAATTTTTAGTCGGACGCGGTATGGGATGTGTTGGAACTAATTTGTTAAATTAAAATGGAAACCTATTTTTTTATCAACCTTATAGTCGATTCAACTGCGTCCTTGCATCCAGAAGGGTTGAAATAGTCAGAAAACTCTATTTGGAAGTTGGTTTTGGGTCTCGGGTCATTTGGAAATGAAAAGACAACCCAAAAGGGCATTTTGGTCATTTTTACAAGGGGGGTGAATAGTGATTTCGGATTTTGTCTTATTATAATTATTTAGAGATTAGTTGTACGTGTGTTCGTTCATCTCTTCTACACAAAATTGAGAAGTCATCTTTCTAGATAGAGTGAAAGGTTGCTTGAGAGAATAGAAGCTTGGAAAGGAGAAAAACCAAAGACCAAAGGTCACCACCACCAACCACCAGCGGAAGTGGACCGGAGAAGGGGAGAACCACCTGTGTTATACAACCCCAAAGGATCAGACCTTCATTAGAGGCAAGTATTTGATGATTGCAATCTAAGTTTGTATACTGTCCATGTTAGAATAATTATAAAAAGGTGAGATTTTTCATGTTTGAAAGATAAAGATAGAGTTGTTAATGGATTTCTGGAAAATGGATACATATAGGAATCAAAATCATGTGGTAGGTAGATAAAAATCCATGAAATAATCATAAATCTGTTGAAGAAATTTTGAGAATCACTGGTTTGTTCTTGAAGATATCATGTATATAAATTTTCTGGAAAAATAGGATGAATATAGATGCTTTGAATTCAAACTCTTAATGATTCTAGGATGTTTAGATCATCAGAAATCATTCACATATGTTCCTATATCATGTAGTAAGGATTAAAAGGAATTTGGGTTGTTAATATGAAGGTTTGAATGATCAAAAGTGATAAAACCCGTAGTAGAAGAGATGCAGAGAACTGGGTTGTTATCTGGGCGATCGATCGATCGACCCCCTGACTTCGATCGATCGACCTCTCCAGAATTCATGAAGTTTTTTTCTTTTTAATACTTGTTCTTATCCCAAACCTTTTCTAAATCTTTGGTGATTGTTAATTGGATGTAATGGGACTTAGGGAAGATCAGTAAGCCCTATATAAGAATCGAATTAATATGATTGGGATTTAATTGATTAGAATTATGATAATTAAATATGGAAGAAATTTCGGTTGCTAGATTCATGTTTTGGATTCTAATTTGTATGCATGAGGATTAAGGATAGGTCTAGTAGGGGAGGTTGAATATAACACTTGGGTAGCCTTAAGTTTACAAGAGGGTTCAATCATATGTGATAGAGGATGTGTTTGTAAGAGATTTGAAACAATCGGTTTTAACCCTAATTAAGGGAGAGTTTAATTCGTGGTAATATGGGAGATAATATGATATGTACCAGTACGATATTAGTGATTTCTTACTGAATAAAATTTTGAGGAAAAACCTATTTGAATTTTGAGTAACGAGTGAGACTCTGGAATAATTAAATTAAGAAGTGAAGCCATAATATTTTAATACGTAGGATTTAAAGAGATATAATGCTACGTATGGGAAGTATCTTAGGGTAGTGTGATTAACTTGTTGATATTATATTATAGGTAGATGATAATGCCTATTTTATTGATTGATATTTTATGTGTATGACATACCTTGCTTACTTGCTATCGAGGGGAGGTTTGCACGTGAGGGCAGTCATATCCTGATGAATCCATGGGATTTTTGATTTGTCACTCGAGAGCATAGGTTTATGAAAGACTTATCGGGGAGTTGATAAATCCGCTGAATGTGGGTACGTAGGTATGTGCATGACCCATGGATATGAGAACTATGTTCGCCTCCAATTTTATGTTGTTATTTGTGGTTCGAGGAATCCTTACTGAACCTTTAGTCCCCTATTCAGCGACCAACAATATTGGGACGTGATAGCAGAGTACTGCATGCACCGAAGTTGTGTATCGGTGTGCCGTATTATATATGTATATATATAATGAGTTAAATGAATGTATATAGAACGGTTTGATTAATCTACTATGTGATAATTGTAGATGACGGCGAATAAAGAAAAAGAATTGAATTAAGTTAACTATTATTGTTCTGATAGATTTGAAAATCTTAACTCATTTTAAAGAGAAACGAATATGAATGATTATACCAAGTCTTCAATGGTACAAACGGGATTATGATATCGGATGGAATCATATTATGGAATTTATTGAAGAGGAACCATTAACTAGGAGGTTAATAGGAAACGTTAAGCGTGCACTCTAGATGAGAGGTGAGAATATCAAGTGAGAGTCTGGTTACAAACATGTACCTAATAAATGCTTTATTGCACTGGTTAAATACTTGCTGTTTTAAAAATCATTTTCACATCGGGCTCTGACCCGTTTCCTTGCATATTCCCTTTTCTAATGTACCTTCTATATCAGGTGTCCAGCGGCAGGGACGCCAACCTTATGGAATTATGACGAGCTATGGAGCTATGGAGTATTGCTTAGGTGCCTATCTTCATTTGATTAACAGTATTCTTTTAGTTAGGGCATCTCGGCCAAAGGAATTCAGTTATCTCTTCTATCTGAGTCAAATACTCTTGTATTCGCGTCGTTTTAATACATTTATTATTGTTGGGATTATGGTATTGGATTATTATGTGGGAATGTTTATTCCAATTACATTTAAATTCTTTTGTGTTATCTGTTCAGT
Organism: Sambucus nigra; assembly: GCA_949130495.1. Taxonomy (NCBI): domain Eukaryota; kingdom Viridiplantae; phylum Streptophyta; class Magnoliopsida; order Dipsacales; family Adoxaceae; genus Sambucus; species Sambucus nigra. The sequence continues at coordinate 23,704,494 of OX422212.1, read as the reverse complement.
TTTTAGTGTTGTAGAATAAAATGTGTAGTGTTATTCGTAAACTAAAAATGGATTTTGTTGAATTAAAATTTAGAAAGTTTTTTACACTAGCTTAATTGGGTATTGGGTGATTAGCTAATGTTTTCGACAGTGATGCTAAGAATGAGCCAACTGTATATTCTATTTTAATTTGGTATGGGACTCTCCACCCGGTATTTAATTAGGGGGGTATTACAGGTGGTATTAGAGCATCAAGTTCTAGTGTCCTTTAGGGTCTGTACGGTTTTCTGTGTTTTCAGCTTAGCGTTCTTTGATGTAGAGCCCTATGCTTAGGATTGTTGATTTCCTTGGTGAGATTTCGTTCACCTGCTATAACGTATATATATTAGTGAATATTATTTGCGTTCGGAAGTGTTCGTACTAGAAGTATGGAAGATGAGGGCCATTGGATGGATAGCGGAGGTCATACTTAGGTGGTTATGAAATATGTTCGAGGAAGATGACCGTAGTCGAGGTCACCCCTATTATGGAACGAGAGGCCAGGACTGTAAAGATGGTTAGGACGCAACCTATAAAGTCCAGGTGCTGCTATAGTCGAAGGTGAGGCCAAATTAGACTCACCCAACGTAGTATTCTTAGGAGAGGGTCAAATGGACAATTGTGGAGCGTCTTCAGTAGAAGTTCTAGAAATATGGAAATTGGATGTGTTACCCAACGAAGGCAATATATTCAAAGGCTTGGACATATAGTGGAGTGTGGTTAACTAGAACTAAAATTTGGGGTAAATTTTTTCTTGACTCATTGGAGCAAACTTATAATAGTGGGAGTCAACAACCACCACCCGTGAATGAGGGTATGTTTTCTATCTAAGGAGTTATGAGGCGCGTATATATTTATATAGAAATTGATATTGTATGGGAAAAAGCGTTACTAAACTTAGCTTATAGCACTGTTATTTAAATGGACTCACCGAGGGGTGTGGGACACCTATATTTTCATCTCATCACATAGGTTTGATTTTATCATGGTGTTATTTACATTAGGCATGTACGAACATGATGTGACTATCGGCGTGCATTGACTTGTGGTTTATGAGAGCGTATAGTCAGTATTTTGTCTTTAATAAGAGAGTAGATGAGTAGGCTTTTATTTGAAATCGATGAAACCTGTAGAGAAGTTATATACTATTGACTAAGGACCTGAGGAGTTTCGATGACCGACTACTTTAGGTAGTAGTGTATCGGGGGGGTTCCTTGTTTGGATTTCGCTTGCGAGATGCCCCACGCATGAAACTAATAAACATTGGGATATAAAATAAGTTAGACCTTTAGGATATGAGTTTATAAAATTTACGATAAATCAGAGTATTATGAGGGTAACTGTTGATGTAAAAAACTAGATCGCTCTAATTATTCAATCACAGATAAATAAATAAGAAAGAGATTTTTAAAGTGGTTCGGCTAGGAATAAAGCCTACGTCCACTGTTATGTTATTGCTGAGTGTTTGTGGAATTCTTGATTACAAGTTCTCTCAAGAAATTTCGGTCCCCTTTGAATGAGGATGATACAAGGTATTTATAGCCTTGAGGCTGTACATGAAAGGTTCGATACATTAAATGACATACATATGAAAGGGTAATACATTTAATGCAGAGTGCGTGCCAAGAATATAAGCATTCAATGAATATCTGAACTGTTGATTATCTGGCAATTAATGATACGACCGAGATGCAGCTCGGACCGCCTTAGCTGTTCGCTGATCAGGAGTTCCTCGGAACATTAAAGTACCTCGGTGTGTTAGAGTTCCTCGGTGCGATAGAGTTCCTCGGTGTGATAGAGTTCCTCGGTGTATTCTCGTTGCTCGGAAAGAAGCATGGTTGGTCGGGAAATGATCTTCCTCGCTGCTATTGTGCCACGTAGATTGACACGTGTCTTCGTATTATTCGTCCACATCAGCATATTAATTTTGGTATCAACAGAAGCCCCCAATGTTTCATATTTTGAACTTTGAGGAGTATGGAACATTCTTTCTCGGTATCTGGCAATATTAAATGTCCTTCCCGGGTTTCAGGAACATTGTATTCAAATTTCCTTCTTATTTCGCAGTTTCCGCCTTTTTTATAAGCGCTTCGATCTTCGTGCAAATTTTGTCCTCTTAGCTGCCGGAAGTTTAGTAGTTTCTTTTTGGTAATCATTTCTTTCGCCTCTTCCCAATGCAAAGTATTTAAACTTCTTTGGTAACCATACCGTCCTCTACGTTTTCCAATCTTCTGCATTCAAGCTTTCTATTCTCTCCTTCCCTCTTGTGCGTTCGTCTTTTCCTTCGTTAGTTGTCAGCAGACCTTCTTCCTTTCTGTAAGATTTTCTTCTTTCTTCCTTTGTTTCTCTTTTATTCAATATGGTTTATATTGTGGAATCTGTTGAGAAATTCCGTTCTGATTTTTCCATTCCTTCTTGGGTAACTCTAGAGATTCTTTCTGAGCCTTTAGATTACTTTCGATTGGCTGAGGGACATTGGTTCCCCAGTCTTTTTGTTGCTGAATGCGGTTTTTCCTTTCCACCAAACCCATTATGTCTTGAATTTTGTCAATATTTTGATCTTGTTCCTGCAAAAATAGCCCCCAATTCATGGAGAATAATTAACGGGGTGCACAAATTAAATCTAAGTCATAGGACTCGTATTGGGATCCCTGAAATTATGTTTTGTTATAAATGGGCCACTCTAGATAATATTTATTATTTAAAAACTAGGTATCTGAATAGGGCTCTTGTAGTTAATCTTCCTGATTCAAATAGGGATTATTTTGAGCATGGGTTGGTCATAAAAATTTGGCAACATGCGCCTTTATCTGGGAATGAAGTATACAACGGTCCCAGATGCCCCCCATACGGCAATGGGATAGGTTTATTTTTCATTTTATTTTACTTATGAAATTATGCTTTCATCATGTTTGACAAAATGTATGACTGATATTTCATTATGTATTTATTTGCAGTTGATAGCAAAAGAAAAACTCCAAAAGAGTCAGAAGTGAATATCAAGCATTTGAAACTTATCTGGAATTTGCATAAGACCATTGCTGACGAGCATATTAGATCTGCTTCATATTTACTACAGTATAAGAGTTACACAACCTCTTATACTGCTCGTCCTGTTGAACCAGCTTCAACACCAGAAAGTTCATCTTCAGATTCTCATATCCCCCTATCTCAGAGAATGGGCAAGAAAAGAGCTCCTCCTGCTCTATTTGGTGAAATCTCTTCTGCTGTTGGAGCCCAGAAAGGCAAAATTGATGTCCCAGAAGGGACTAAAAAAGTAGATGCTGGGTCCTTCAAAGCTGTCGAGAAGCCCCCAGTGGCCCCGAGCAAGAAAAATGCTCCTGCTGATGTAATTACAATCTCTCCGACCAAGACTTCTTCCTTGGTTGATGCTGCTGACCCTCCTTTGAAGAGATTGAGGAAATCATCCTCAGTTAATCTTGCTGGAACTGCATCTTCTCTACCCGCTGGTGGTAGTAGTGTTTCGAACATCATTCTTCCGAGTTCTTCAATGAGCTCAGTTATACCCGAGGTTCTTGGGGTTGATAAAAAAATTCCTAGGGATACACTGACATCCCTAGCTGCTCGACATCTTTCTTCAGTAAATTTCTCACTCCTTTGGTCTTTCTTTCTTTTTCTTGAATTCTTGTATTTGTGTTGACTTTATTGTTTTTCTTATCTTTCAGCTGGTGAACTGCTTCAATACCATCGTGAAGAAAGATCAATTTATTAAAGCTTCCAGTTCCTCGTCCGATGTTGACGACGCTTTGTTGAGTTTAGCCCAATCTGTGAAGGAATCTCGCCAACAGTACGTCGAGGAGAAAACTGTTTGGGAGAAAAAGTTGGTTGTGGCTGAGGCTGATAAGATGAAGATGGCTGAAACCTCCAAGAATTTGGAGGAGAAAATTAAGGATTTGGAGGTTAAACATCAGGAATCTGATGATAAGTTGAAGAAAGCAGAAGAAGAATTATCTACTCTGCGAGATATCAAGGTTAAGAAAGATGAATTGGAGGTGAAGCTTTCCTCGGAGAAGTCGAGGAGAAAAGTTGCAATCAAGAAGCATTTCAGCGTTGGTTGGGAGAAAGGATAGGAGAGAGGTATAGCTGCAATGACATCCCAAGTCCAATATGGGGAGTTGAAATTCTTCCATGATGGCTGGGTAGCTGCTCTGCAAGAGCTAAAGGTCCAAGACGATTCGGAGCTATTCCAACAGCATCTCCCTGGTCCTCCTCCACCGATTGTGGAAGAAGAAGAAGATGAGCCTGCCTCAGATGAGTCTTCTTTGGCTATGGGTGATCAAGTTTCTGCCTCTCAACCCTCTGCTACCGAGGACGTTTCTTCCATGCCTCCTCCTCCTGAGAAGATTCCTACCGATCAAGCTGTTGTTATCACCGAGCAACCGAGCTCCTCGTCCCAGCCTCCCGAGAAAGTCTTGGGGGACAAGGAAAAGGTGTGAAGTTGTTCGGTATCATTTCTGTATTTCCTTGTAATCGAACAATGTAACTTTTTGATGATCTAATAAAATATATCTTTGCTCATCTCTGTTGTTGATAACTTGTTTTTGTTGATTGTTGTCTTTTTCTCGTCCTTAGTTTGTCGCTAGAATGGAATTGATCTCTTCACATGATACCGAGCTGATGCAGCAATGTCATCAATACTATAAGGCTGGTCATACAGACCTTAGTAGATCAGAAATTGCTGATATCCTTGGTCATGGTGCTTCAGAGCAGGCTATTGAGGCTTATCGGTACTTGAAAGATTTGCTCGATCGAGCTGTGGCCAACAATGTCGCTTATTATGACTTGATTGAAGAGCTGCATTGTTCCTTAGAGGATCTCCAAGGTCAGCACAATGAATCAATGGCTTCATTACACAAGGAATATGAAAATAGATATCAACAACTTTCTTCTGATACAGGTCATAAAAAGATCATTGCTGCATATGAGATAAGGGAAAGGACCCTAAAAGGTGAAGTGGAAGCCTGCAGACAAATTGCCGAGATCCTGGAATAAGAAAATAATACTTTGCAGAAAAAATTGGCTCAATATGAATCTGCTGCTTCATCTTCTACTGCATTAATACCAGTTACTGATGAAGGCTTCTCGTTCTTAGAGGTAGAAAACGCCAAACTAAGGCAAGAGCTGGAGGACTTAAGAAGATCTGCCATTTCTGGAACTGCTCGGGGACGAGGAAGAGGTTCTCGGGGGCGAGGAAGAACTGTCGAGGAGCAAAGTTCTCCAGTTGCTTCTCGGAGCCGATCAAGAGTTCTCAGTCGCAATGTTGAAGAGGCTCGTACCCAATCCACTTTAGAAACTCAAGCATTCCAGTTAAACATCAAAGATCGGGCCATATCAGAAATGTCCAAGAAGAATCTATCCTTGGAGGATCAACTTACAGCGACGAAATCTGCTCTGCATAATAAGGATCTTTTTGCCAAAAGCCTTCATGAACAATTGGATAGATTAACCTTCCAATTCCATAAACAGCCAAGGGAATTCTGGATGGCAGGATACAATGAAGCTCTTGTTCACCTGGATGCCCGTATTGAACATGCCAACAACGAAGGTTACAAGCAAGGATGGTTGAACGCACTAGGTGTGTTAAAATTGGAGCAAGGGCATTTTTTATGGGACTATCATGCCCCATCATTATTAGACCTGCCTGTACCACCTTTCAAATTGGACATGGCATGGATCCCAGCTCGTTCCATTCCTCACAGCTTAATTTCAAAATACCTTGGTGATTATAGCCTTCATTCCCAAGTTGAATTATCTCGTCCTGAGCATCTCTTGGATACACCTTCTGTTATGAACGTCAGAATGCTCAGAGATGTTAATTTCATCAATTCTCCCCTTTGCCTAGAAGACCCTCCTGCCGGCGAGGAACCTGTTTCTAAAGCACAGGGCAAGAAACCAATAGAATAGTAATATCCATGTAACAATTTAGTACATTCTTGTAACTTGTAATTTATTCTAGATTAATGAAAAGATTTTCATTTTCTGTTTGCCAATTTTGTTAGTCTTGTGTTTATATTTGTACATATGTATCTATGTATCTGTTAAAAAGATAACAATATTATTGTTCAATAAGCAACTTAATAAAAAGTTACAAGTACTAGTAATGTTTCTCGATCACTTAATAATAAAGTAATGAGTAAAAATGTTCAAACTGTTTCCAACCAAACAAGGTGGGTGAATAATGTTTGTCGACCAATTACAGTTGATGGGTTTTTATCCCCGACCAGCTATACTTGGTTCAATTACAAAAATGCGTCCGACCAACTAAGATCGATAATTTGTCCTCGCCGACCAACTACAGTTATTGGGTTTTTATCCCCGACCAACTATACTTGGTGTATTTTTTAAACATTTTGTTCTTCAAAGAACTCATTGTAATAATATTGCCTCCCGACCAACATAAGTTGTAATATGAGAGTATATTTATATCTTACCAACCGTAGTTGATCATGCTGGTGTACACTTTTTGGCTCCTTAAAGCTTTTGGCTCCTTAGAGCATTTTTTGGCTCCTTAGAGCATGTCCTCCTAACCAAAGGAGGTTGGCTACTTATAGCACTTTTGCTCCGTAGAGATGTCCTCCTAACCAAAGGAGGTTGGCTCCTTAGAGCACTTTTGCTCCGTAGAGCTGTCCTCCTAACCAAAGGAGGTTGGCTACTTATAGCACTTTTGCTCCGTAGAGCTGTCCTCCTAACCAAAGGAGGTTGGCTCCTTAGAGCACTTTTGCTCCGTAAAGCTGTCCTCCTAACCAAAGGAGGTTGGCTCCTTAGAGCACTTTTGTTGTGTAGTGTATTACACTAGTATTCCCCGAAAAACTTTCAACCAGAAAGAAAATGGCGAAACATCCTCGTTTTATTCATAATGAAAGAAATGCTTTACATTTGACATCACTGATAATACTTGCGCAGGTGTTCAGCATTCCATGCGTTCTTAAATTCCTCTCCTTCTAGAGTTGTTATTCTGTAAGTTCCTGGTCGAACAACCTCTGTAACTCGGTAAGGTCCATGCCAGTTTGCTTCCAGTTTATTCTGCTTCTGAATGACCTTCTTTAGCACATAATCCCCCTCTTTTAGATCACATTTCTTTACCCTTTTGTTATAAAACAGAGCTGTTCGTTGTTGATAAGCAGCATTCCTAATGGCTGCTTCTTCTCTGACTTCCTCGAGCATATCCAAATCCAGCCTTCTCATCAAATCACTGATCGGAGAATTGAAATTTAACACCCTGTGTGTTGGTAGGCCCAACTCGGCAGGTATCACAGCCTCACTTCCAAATGCTAGCATATATGGTGATTCTCCTGTTGCTGCTCGGGGAGTTGTTCGGTAAGCCCACAAAACTGACTGTAGCTCATTAATCCAATTTTATTTAGCCTCACTTAACCTCTTCTTCAATCCATTTAGTAATGTTCTGTTCGTCACTTCAGTCTGTCCATTGCTTTGGGGATGGCCTGGTGCTGAATGAAACTTCAAGACGTTCGACTGATGCCAATAGGCAGCAAATTCTTCATTATCAAATTGCGTTCCATGGTCTGTGATGAAAGCGTGGGGGAGACCATATCGACAAATGATATTCTTCCATATGAACTGATACACCTTCTCGTACGTCATATCAATTAGTGGTTCAGCTTCCACCCACTTAGTAAAATAGTCTACTGCCACGACGAGATACTTGAACCTTCCTCGGGTCGTCGGCAGTGGTCCAACCAGATCAATTCCCCACATGGCAAATGGCCAAGGTGATGTTATGGGTGTCAACAATGCCTGTGGAGTTCTTCGGATGGAGGAAAAACGTTGGCACTTGTCACACTTCTTAGCATAGGCTATACAATCAGCCCTCATCGTCGGCCAGTAATATCCCTGTGTCATTACCCTTTGCAAAAGTGTCCGACCTGCTACATGAGCTCCACAAGATCCTTTATGAATTTCTTCAATCAATTCTTTGACTTCTGATGGATGCACACATCTCTGCAATCCTGCCATAATTCCTCGTCTATACAAAACACCATTAGTTAACACATACCGAGCAACTTTATACTTCAATTTCTTGGCAGCTAGTTTGTCCTCCGACAATTCTCCTTCTTCAATGTATGCTCTGATAGGATCCATCCAAGATGGTCCTAAATCAAGGGTAATAATCTTCACCGTCAGATCTTCTTCTATGCTCCGACTTTCTAATACTTCAATTGGTATTGTTCTTCGTAGCTCGGTGCGCGTAGCTGATGCTAGTCGGGCCAATGCGTCTGCTCTAGCATTCTCCATTCTCGGTATCCTCACCAATTGAATAGCATCAAATTCTTTCAATAACTCCATCACTTTTGCATGGTATTTCATCATTAACTCTCCCTTCACTGCATATATTCCCATCATTTGATTCACAATTAATTGAGAATCACTGAAAACAATTACTTGACGTGCCTCCATAACTTTCGCCAAATGAAAACCTGCTATCATAGCCTCATATTCAGCCTCATTATTGGAAGCTTTGAATTGGAATCTCAAGGCATACTCCATGTCAATATCATCTGGAGAGTTTAAAACAATCCCTGCTCCACAACCAGCCGTGCAAGATGATCCATCTACATATAATCTCCATGTATGTAACTCGTCTTCAAATTTCTTATCTGTTAGAGTTCCTCGGTGAAATATCATCTGTTTTCTTTCATCATCCCCGGGTATCCTTCGTTCCTCGTCAGTCATTTGTTCGCGCCCTTCTACCAACCGGAGTTGGTCGGGGTTTGAATATGATGATTTTTCTACATCCACAAGTCCTTTTACCAACCTTGGTTGGTCTGGATCTGTGTCTGTTGATCCTGTATCGTCCACAGGTAGGTCAGCAAGCACCTTTTGCTCCTCGGGGGTATCAGGGTACGTGAACTCTGCTATAAAATCTGCCACGGCTTGCCCCTTCAACGATGATATGGGTTCATATACAATATCGTATTCACCGAGCTCTATTGCCCAGTACATCAATCTTCCTGATTTTTTTGGCTTGTGAAGGGCTTGTCTTAACAGCATGTCGGTATACACAATGATGGTATGGGCCTGGAAGTATGGCCTCATTCTTCTACTTGCTTCAATTAATGCCAGTGCCAATTTTTCCAGCTTTGGGTATCTGATTTCCGCACCTCGGAAGGCCTTGCTTGTGTAATAAATTGGCTTCTGGATTCCATTCTCCAATCTGATCAACGCCGAGCTAACTGCATTTTCTGATACTGCCAAATACAAGTACAGCTTTTCTCCAGTTATTGGCCTAGACAACAATGGTGGTGCTCCCAAATACTTCTTCAAATCTTGAAAGGCTTTCTCACATTCATCAGTCCACTCAAAACTTTTTCGCAGTGTTTTGAAGAATGGGAGGCATTTATCAGTTGCTCGGGATACAAATCTGTTGAGTGCTGCAACCCGTCCGGTAAGACTCTGCACTTCTTTCCTTGTCGTCGGGGATCGCAGCCCTAAAAGAGCCTTGATCTTTTCTGGATTTGCCTCAATACCTCGTTGGTTGACGATGTATCCGAGGAACATTCCTTTTCGTACTCCAAAGGTACACTTCGTCGGGTTAAGCTTCATCTGGTATTTATCCAGTTGATCAAAAGTTTGACTCAAGTCAATCAAATGATCTGCAGCTCTCTTGCTTTTGGTGAGCATGTCGTCAACATAGACCTCCATATTGCGGCTGATTTGTTCGGTAAAAACCTTGTTCATCAACCGCTGATACGTTGCACCTGCATTTTTTAAACCAAAAGGCATAACATTATAACAATAAGTTCCCCTTGGGGTAATAAAAGAAGTACTTTCCCTGTCTTCAGGTTTCATTTTGATCTGGTTGTAGCCAGAATAAGCATCCATGAAGCTGAGTAGCTCGTGTCCCGAGGTAGCATCCACTAGTTGATCAATTCTGGGCAATGGAAAATGATCTTTTGGACATGCCTTGTTGAGATCAGTAAAATCAACACACATTCTCCATTTGTTGTTCTTCTTCTTTACCATCACCACATTTGCTAACCAATCTGGATATTTCACATCTTCAATGAATTGGGCTTTTTGGAGTTTCTCGACCTCCTCTTGTATGGCTTGGTTCTTCTCGGGACTAAACACTCTTCTTCTTTGCTTCACAGGCTTGATCTCCTTATTCACATTGAGTTCATGACATAAGAAGTTTGGATCTATTCCTGGCATGTCTTCATGACCCCAAGCAAAAGTATTCTTCCTGTTTCTCAAGAAAGTTATCAACTCCTGTTTTATTGAAACATCCAACGACGATCCTATCTGAGTTACTCGTTCAGGATGCTCGTCGTCCAGGATAACAATTTCTGTAGATTCCACAACCTGCCCTTTTACGAGTTGAGATTCATCCCTAGGGTCAAGAGTTTCAATTTCTGTACCTTCCTCCACTTGGTAAGTAGTAGTCTTTTTCCTTGATTCTTCAAGTTCTTCTTGCTCGGCAGATGAATAATAGCATTCCCGAACTACTTTTTGATCACCTTTCATAATTCCTACTCCAAAATTCGTTGGGAATTTCAAACACTGATGTACTGTAGATGGAACTGCTTCGAATTTCTTCAATCCAACTCTTCCCATGATGATGTTGTAGGCTGACTGCACATTCTTATCCATCACAAAGAAACGTATTCTTTCTGTTCGACAAGCAGGCCAAGTTTCGATGAGTATATCCAACTTGATCGTCCCAAGTGGAAAAACTTTCTCGCCAGCAAAACCCAGAAGGGGTCTGTGATAAGGTTCCAATTGAGATAATTTTAAATTCAGGCTATCAAAGCATGAATAGTACATGATGTCTGCCGAACTACCATTGTCTACTAACACCCTTGAAATGACCACATCCTTCATCCTCATTTTGATCACCAAAGGATCATCATGAGGGTAAAGAACACCTGCCAGGTCATTTTTTGAAAAACCAATCACTAGCTTCTCTTTGTTTACCTTCCTTGGACGATCATCCTCGGCCAGGTTTATTCGCTGAATGTATGAACAAGCTTGAGCCTCTCCGAGGTAAGCTTTTCTTTCTGCAGTAAGGTCTCCTCCTCCTGCATCTCCTCCTGTAATAACATTACAATCAAATGACCCAAAACGTATGGAAAATACCTCTCGTTCAGGTTGCCTTGGTTTCTTGGGAAGATCGGGGTCATCATCTGGATCCTCTTCATGGTCCCTCCTCTTTTTCTCCTCTGCACGACGAGGAGATCTATATCTCTCTCTAGTTCTATCATCATTATTCCTTTCACCTCTGCGATCTACATACTTTGATAATTTTCCTCTTCGGATGAGTGTTTCAATCTCGTTCTGAAGGGCTATACAATTTTTGGTCATATGGCCATGATCTTTGTGAAACTCGCAATATTTGGCCTTATTCCTCATGTCGGGATTTGTCTTCAATTTCTCTGGCCACTTGATTTCCTCGTTATTCCTGATTTCTTCCAAAACATGATTAATACCCATCTTCAATGGAGTATAATTATCATACTTCTTTAGGACTTCCAACTTCATCCATTTATTCTTGGAGTGCTTGTCACCACCATTACCTTTCTGATCTTTCTTCTTAGACTTGTCGATCTCCACCTTAGTTTCTTTATCCATATTCTTCTTCGCAGCCATAGCCTCCTCGGCATTCATGATTTTGGCCGCCTTTGCCATCAACTCCGACATATTTTTAGGTGGGTCTTTGGCCAAAGTGTAGTACAGCTTGTTAGGCAGCAAACCACTCATCAGAGCAGTGATTGCTGTCTTTTCTTCATAATCTATGACTTCCAACTTCTCGTTATTGAAACGAGTTATGTAATCTCTAGTACTTTCACCTGATTTTTGTCTAACACTTAGCAAGTGTGCTACTCGCTTTACCGGCTTTGCTCCAAAACAAAAATTGCCAATAAACAACTCGGCTAACTGAACAAAAGTTGAAATCTTACCCCGAGGAAGATTATTGTACCATATCTGTGCAGATCCGGTAAGAGTTCCCGAGAATGCTCTACATCTCATTTCGTCGGGGACAGCGTAGATATCTGCAGCAGCTTGGTATTATTCTATATGAAGTACGGGATCTGTCTTTCCATCGTACTTGGGGGTCACTACAGGTGCTTTGAATTTTGACGGTGTAGGGAAATCCACAATGGCTTGCACAAAAGGTGTTCCTTGAACAAAAGTTCTCTGTAAGGGGTTCCTCGCCTTAGCCATTTCTCCCAGTCTATCCTCCAACCGTTGAATGGAACCTTTCCATGCTTCATTCCCTTCCTCGGGCCGTTTAGTCCGAGCAACTGATTGCTCTGACGTAGCTTCCTGGGATTTATCTCGACGAGTAGCTGGTCGCGATTGTGCAGATCCTTCTCTCAAACCTGGTGGTGGTCGAAAACTTCTTGATAGAGCCCTAGGTGGACTCATGTTCCTCCTTGGTCCTAACCGACTGAAAGGAGATGCCCTGCTTAATCTTTCCAAAGCGCTGGTTCTTTCCGGAGAGAGTGTGACACGTTGATCTGTATCCGTAGCCCGTATCGATGATGTTCGCCCAGGTTGATACGTAGAATCAGTAGACTCCCCATTGCGATATGACCCAGTACGTCTGGATTGTGATTGCCCACGATCACTCATTTGCCCTGAATAGGTAGGTGCACCGCCCTGAAGAGTTTGGATGAGTTGCCTCATAGATTCTTGCATGGCGGTTTGTCCTTGAGCCAGATTCGTCATAATTCCAGCCAGATCTGGGGATGCAGATGGATTTGGAAGATTTCCAGTATTTCCAGCATTTCGATTACTGGATTCTGGATTATCTGCCATTGATGGTGAATGATTTTTTGCGAAAAACGACAGTAACAGTCGATTCCCACAGACGGCGCCAATCTGTTGATGTAAAAAACTAGATCGCTCTAATTATTCAATCACAGATAAATAAATAAGAAAGAGATTTTTAAAGTGGTTCGGCTAGGAATAAAGCCTACGTCCACTGTTATGTTATTGCTGAGTGTTTGTGGAATTCTTGATTACAAGTTCTCTCAAGAAATTTCGGTCCCCTTTGAATGAGGATGATACAAGGTATTTATAGCCTTGAGGCTGTACATGAAAGGTTCGATACATTAAATGACATACATATGAAAGGGTAATACATTTAATGCAGAGTGCGTGCCAAGAATATAAGCATTCAATGAATATCTGAACTGTTGATTATCTGGCAATTAATGATACGACCGAGATGCAGCTCGGACCGCCTTAGCTGTTCGCTGATCAGGAGTTCCTCGGAACATTAGAGTACCTCGGTGTGTTAGAGTTCCTCGGTGCGATAGAGTTCCTCGGTGTGATAGAGTTCCTCGGTGTATTCTCGTTGCTCGGAAAGAAGCATGGTTGGTCGGGAAATGATCTTCCTCGCTGCTATTGTGCCACGTAGATTGACACGTGTCTTCGTATTATTCGTCCACATCAGCATATTAATTTTGGTATCAACAGTAACCATATCCATTTTATAATAGAAGTTGTACGATAGGGTGTATGGGCGCCCTGGATGGTTGGATTATTGTCTTTTTCATAATTGTGAAACTGAAAGTAGTTGTGACTTCAAGATATATTTACTTAATGATTAAGGATCACTTTTTCTCAAACTTTGTCATGAGAATGGTATAGGGAAGATTGCGTCAAGTTTAAATTCGAGTTAGTTGAAACTATATGGTGAGGCTTAGCGTATAACATCAATGGGAATTTTCGTTAATGTACTATATGGGCGGTACAACATAGATTACTTGCGATGTGAGATTCATACTCAGAGTTGACCTTACCAGTATGATTTGTCTTTCCGAATTTCGGGACGAAATTCTGTTATAAGGGGGGGGAGTATGTAATACCCCATGATTTTAATGACTTTTAAAATTGGTTATATTTTAAATTAATGGATTAATTGGATTTTATTATAAATTAATTCATTTGGGTTTTTATCCGAATTGTGGATATTAAAAAGAATGATTCTGGTTATTACTTAAAGATATTTAGGTAATATATGAATGTGATGTTATTGATATTGCTATGAGTTGTTAATTCAGTAATTTAAATTTTTAGTCGGACGCGGTATGGGATGTGTTGGAACTAATTTGTTAAATTAAAATGGAAACCTATTTTTTTATCAACCTTATAGTCGATTCAACTGCGTCCTTGCATCCAGAAGGGTTGAAATAGTCAGAAAACTCTATTTGGAAGTTGGTTTTGGGTCTCGGGTCATTTGGAAATGAAAAGACAACCCAAAAGGGCATTTTGGTCATTTTTACAAGGGGGGTGAATAGTGATTTCGGATTTTGTCTTATTATAATTATTTAGAGATTAGTTGTACGTGTGTTCGTTCATCTCTTCTACACAAAATTGAGAAGTCATCTTTCTAGATAGAGTGAAAGGTTGCTTGAGAGAATAGAAGCTTGGAAAGGAGAAAAACCAAAGACCAAAGGTCACCACCACCAACCACCAGCGGAAGTGGACCGGAGAAGGGGAGAACCACCTGTGTTATACAACCCCAAAGGATCAGACCTTCATTAGAGGCAAGTATTTGATGATTGCAATCTAAGTTTGTATACTGTCCATGTTAGAATAATTATAAAAAGGTGAGATTTTTCATGTTTGAAAGATAAAGATAGAGTTGTTAATGGATTTCTGGAAAATGGATACATATAGGAATCAAAATCATGTGGTAGGTAGATAAAAATCCATGAAATAATCATAAATCTGTTGAAGAAATTTTGAGAATCACTGGTTTGTTCTTGAAGATATCATGTATATAAATTTTCTGGAAAAATAGGATGAATATAGATGCTTTGAATTCAAACTCTTAATGATTCTAGGATGTTTAGATCATCAGAAATCATTCACATATGTTCCTATATCATGTAGTAAGGATTAAAAGGAATTTGGGTTGTTAATATGAAGGTTTGAATGATCAAAAGTGATAAAACCCGTAGTAGAAGAGATGCAGAGAACTGGGTTGTTATCTGGGCGATCGATCGATCGACCCCCTGACTTCGATCGATCGACCTCTCCAGAATTCATGAAGTTTTTTCTTTTTAATACTTGTTCTTATCCCAAACCTTTTCTAAATCTTTGGTGATTGTTAATTGGATGTAATGGGACTTAGGGAAGATCAGTAAGCCCTATATAAGAATCGAATTAATATGATTGGGATTTAATTGATTAGAATTATGATAATTAAATATGGAAGAAATTTCGGTTGCTAGATTCATGTTTTGGATTCTAATTTGTATGCATGAGGATTAAGGATAGGTCTAGTAGGGGAGGTTGAATATAACACTTGGGTAGACTTAAGTTTACAAGAGGGTTCAATCATATGTGATAGAGGATGTGTTTGTAAGAGATTTGAAACAATCGGTTTTAACCCTAATTAAGGGAGAGTTTAATTCGTGGTAATATGGGAGATAATATGATATGTACCAGTACGATATTAGTGATTTCTTACTGAATAAAATTTTGAGGAAAAACCTATTTGAATTTTGAGTAACGAGTGAGACTCTGGAATAATTAAATTAAGAAGTGAAGCCATAATATTTTAATACGTAGGATTTAAAGAGATATAATGCTACGTATGGGAAGTATCTTAGGGTAGTGTGATTAACTTGTTGATATTATATTATAGGTAGATGATAATGCCTATTTGATTGATTGATATTTTATGTGTATGACATACCTAGCTTACTTGCTATCGAGGGGAGGTTTGCACGTGAGGGCAGTCATATCCTGATGAATCCATGGGATTTTTTATTTGTCACTCGAGAGCATAGGTTTATGAAAGACTTATCGGGGAGTTGATAAATCCGCTGAATGTGGGTACGTAGGTATGTGCATGACCCATGGATATGAGAACTATGTTCGCCTCCAATTTTATGTTGTTATTTGTGGTTCGAGGAATCCTTATTGAACCTTTAGTCCCCTATTCAGCGACCAACGATATTGGGACGTGATAGCAGAGTACTGCATGCACCGAAGTTGTGTATCGGTGTGCCGTATTATATATGTATATATATAATGAGTTAAATGAATGTATATAGAACGGTTTGATTAATCTACTATGTGATAATTGTAGATGACGGCGAATAAAGAAAAAGAATTGAATTAAGTTAACTATTATTGTTCTGATAGATTTGAAAATCTTAACTCATTTTAAAGAGAAACGAATATGAATGATTATACCAAGTCTTCAATGGTACATACGGGATTATGATATCGGATGGAATCATATTATGGAATTTATTGAAGAGGAACCATTAACTAGGAGGTTAATAGGAAACGTTAAGCGTGCACTCTAGATGAGAGGTGAGAATATCAAGTGAGAGTCTGGTTACAAACATGTACCTAATAAATGCTTTATTGCACTGGTTAAATACTTGCTGTTTTAAAAATCATTTTCACATCGGGCTCTGATCCGTTTCCTTGCATATTCCCTTTTCTAATGTACCTTCTATATCAGGTGTCCAGCGGCAGGGACGCCAACCTTAAGGAATTATGACGAGCTATGGAGCTATGGAGTATTGCTTAGATGCCTATCTTCATTTGACTCACATTATTCTTTTAGTTAGGGCATGTCGCCCAAAGGAATTCAGTTATCTCTTCTATCTGAGTCAAATACTCTTGTATTCGTGTTGTTTTAATACATTTATTATTGTTGGGATTATCGTATTGGATTATTATGTGGGAATGTTTATTCCAATTACATTTAAATTCTTTTGTGTTATCTGTTCAGTTATTAGTGTTGTAGAATAAAATGTGTAGTGTTATTCGTACACTAAAAATGGATTTTGTTGAATTAAAATTTGGAAAGTTTTTAACACCAGTTTAATCGGGTATTGGGTGATTAGTTAATGTTTTCGACTGTGATGCTAAGAATGAGCCAACTTTAAGTTCTGTTTTAATTTGGTATGGGACTAGCCACCCGGTATTTAATTAGGCGGGGTGTTACAGGTGGTATCAGAGCATCAGGTTCTAGTGTCCTTTAGGGTCTGTACGATTTACTGTGTTTTCAGCTTAGCGTTCTTTGATGTAGAGCCCTATGTTTAGGATTGTTGATTTCCTTGGTGAGATTTCATTCACCTGTTATAATGTATATATATTAGTGAATATTATTTGCGTTCGGAAGTGTTCATACTAGAAGTATGGCAGATAAGGGTCATTGGATGGATAACGGAGGTCGTACTTAGGTGGTTATGACGTATGTTCGAGGATGATGACCGTAGTCGAGGTGGTACGAGAGGCCAGGATTGTAAAGATGGTTAGGACGTAACCTATGAACTCCAAGTGCTGCTATAGTCGAAGGTGAGGCCAAATTAGACTCACCCAATGCAGTATGCTTAGGAGAGGGTCAAATGGACAATTGTAGAGAGTCGTCACTAGAAGTTCTAGAAATACGGAAATTCGATGTGTTACCCAACGAAGGCAATATATTCAAAGGCTTGGACATATAGTGGAGTGTGGTTAACTAGAACTGAAAATTTGGGGTAAAATTTTTCTTGACCCATCGGAGCAAACTTATAATAGTGGGAGTCAACAACCACCACCCGCGAATGAGGGTATGTTTTCTATCTGAGTTATGAGGCGCATACTGATTTATATAGCAATTAATATTGTATGGGCAAAAGGGTTACCAAACTAAGCCTATAGCACTGTTATTTACGTGGACTCACCGAGGGGTGTGGGACACCTATATTTTCATGTCATCACGTGGGTTTTATTTTATCATGGATTTATTTACATTAGGCATGTCCGAACATGATGTGACTATCGGCGTGCATTGACTTGTGGTATATGAGAGCGTATGTACTACTATAGCTAGTATTTTGTCTTTAATAAGAGAGTAGATGAGTAGACTTTTATTTGAAATCAATTAAACCTGTAGAGAAGTTATATACTATTGACTAAGGACCTGAGGAGTTTCGATGACCGGCTACTTTAGGTAGTAGTGTATCGGGGGGGGTTCCTTTTTTGGATTTCGCTTGCAAGACGCCCCACGCATGAAACTAATAAACATTGGGAGTCGAAATAAGTTATGTCTTCAGGATATGAGCTTATAACCTTTGCGTTAAATCAGAGTATTATCCGGGTAACCATATCCATTTTATAATGGAAGTAGTACGATAGGGTGTATGGGTGCCCTAGATGGTTGGATTGTTGTCTTTTTCATAATTATGAAACTGAAAGTAGTTGTGACTTCAAGATGTATTTACTTAATGATTAAGGATCACTTTTTCCCAAACTTTGTCACGAGGATGGTATAGGGAAGATTGCGTCAAGTTTAAATTCGGGTTAGTTGAAACTATATGGTGAGGCTTGGCGTATAACATCAATGGGGATTTTAGTTAATGTACTGTATGGACGGTACGACATAGATTACTTGCGATGTGAGATTTATACTCAGAGTTGACCTTACCACTATGATTTGTCTTTCCAAATTTTGGGATGAAATTCTGTTATAAAGGGGGGAGTATGTAATACCCCGTGATTTTAATGACTTTTAAAATGGGTTATATTTTAAATTAATGGATAAATTGGATTTTATTATATATTAATTAATTTGGATTTTTATCCGAATTATGGATATTAAAAAGAATGATTCTGGTTATTACTTAAAGATATTTAGGTAATATATGAATGTGACGTTATTGATATTACCGTGACTTGTTAATTCAGTAATTTGAATTTTTAGTCAGATGCAATATGGGACGTGTCGGGACTAATTTGTTAAATTAAAAAGGAAACTTATTTTTTTAACAACCTTATAGTCGTTTTAACTGTGTCGTTGCATCCAGAAGGGTTAAAATAGTCAGAAAAGTCTATTTGGAAGTTGGTTTTGGGTCTCGGGTCATTTGGAAATGAAAAGACACCCCAAAAGGGCATTTTGGTCATTTTTACAAGGGGGATGAATAGTGATTTCGGATTTTGTCTAATTATAAGTATTTGGAGATTAGTTGTACGTGGGTTCATTCATCTCGTCTACACAAAATTGAGAAGTCATCTTTCTAGAGAGAGTGAAAGGTTGCTTGGGAGAAGAGAATCATGGAAAGGAGGAAAACCAAATACCAACGGTCACCATCGCCAACCACCACAGGAAGTGGACTGGAGAAGGGGAGAACCACCTGGGTTATACAATCCCAAAGGATCAGACCTTCTTTAGAGGCAAGTATTTGATGATTGCAATCTAAGTTCGTATATTGTCCATGTTAGAATAATTATAAAAAGATGAGATTTTTCATGTTTGGAAGATAAAGATAGAGTTGTTAATGGATTTCTGGAAAATGGATATATATACGAATCAAACTCATGTTGTAGGTAGATAGCAATCCAAGAAATAATCATAAATCTATTAAAGAAATTTTGAGAATCATTGGTGTGTTCTTGAAGATATCATGTATATAAATATTCTGGAAAAATAAGATGAATATATATGCTTTTAATTGAAACTCTTGATGATTTGAGGATGTTCAGATCATTAGAAATCATTCACATATGTTTCAATATCATGTAGTAAGGATTATAAGGAATTTGAGTTGTTAATATGAAGGTTTGAATGATCAAAAGTGATGAACTCGTAGTAGAAGAAATGCAGAAAACTGGGCTGTTATCTGGGCGATCGATCGATCGACCCCCTGACTTCGATCGATCGACCTCCCCAAAATTCATGAAGTTGTTTCTTTTTAATGCTTGTTCTTATCCCAAACCTTTTCTAAATCTTTGGTGAATATTAATTGGATATAATGGGACTTAGGGAAGATCAGTAAGCCCTAGATAAGAATCGAATTAATATGATTGGGATTTAATTGATTAGAATTATGATAATTAAATTTGGAAGAAATTTCGGTTGCTATATTCATGTGTTGGATTCTAATTGTTATGCATGAGGATTAAGGATAGGTCCAGTAGGGGATGTTGAATATAACACCTGGGTAGCCTCAAGTTTACAAGAGGGTTTAATCCTATGTGATAGAGCATGTGTTTATAAGAGATTTGAAACTATCGGTTTTAACCCTAATTAAGGGAGAGTTTAATTCGTGGTAATATGGGAGATAAGATGATATGGACCACTAGGATATTAGTGATTTCTTACTGAATAAAATGTTGAGGAAAAACCTATTTGAACTTTGAGTAACGAGTGAGACTCTGAAATAATTAAATTAAGAAGTGAAGCCATAATATTTTAATACGTAGGATTTAAAAAGATATAATGCTACGTATGGGAAGTATCTTAGGGTAGTGTGATTACCTTATTGATATTACATTATAGGTAGATGATAATGCCTATTTGATTTATTGATAATTTATGTGTATGACATACCTAGCTTACTTGCTATCGACGGGAGGTTTACGCGTGAGGGCGGTCATTTCTTGATGAATCCATGGGATTTTTGATTTGTCACTCGAGAACATAGGTCTACGAAAGACTTATCGGGGAGTTGATAAGTCCGTTGACTGTGGGTACATAGGTATGTGCGTGACCCATGGATACGAGAACTATGTTCGCCTCCAATTTTGTGTTGTTGTTTGTGGTTCGAGAAATCCTTACCGAACCTTTAGTCCCCTATTCAACGATCAGCAATATTGGGACGTGATAGCAGAGTAATACATGCACCACAGCTGTGTCTCAGGGTGCCGTATTATAAATGTATATATATAATGAATAAATGAATGTATATAGAGCGGTTTAATTCATCTACTATGTGATAATTGTAGATGACGGCGAATAAAGAAAAAGAATTAAATTAAGTTAATGATTATTATTCTGATAGATTTGAAAAGATTAACTCATGTTGATGAGAAACGAATATGAATGATTATACTAAGTATGGTATGGGACATACGAGATTATGATATGGGATGGAATCATATTATTGAATTTAGTAAAGAGGAACTATTAACTAGGAGGTTAATAGGAAACGTTCAGCGTGCACTCTAGATGAGAGGTGAGAATATCAAGTGAGAGTCTGGTTACTAACATGTACATAATAAATGCTTTATTGCACTTGTTAAATACTTGTTGTTTTAAAATTCATTTTCACATCGGGCTCTGACCCGTTTCCTTGCGTATTCCCTTTTATATTGTACCTTCTATACCAGGTGTCCAGCGGCAGGGACGCCAACCTTATGGAATTATGACGAGCTATGGAGCTATGGAGTATTTCTTAGATGCCTATCTTCATTTGATTCACAGTATTCTTTTAGTTAGGGCATCTCGCCCAAAGAAATTCAGTTATCTTTTCTATCTGAGTCAAATACTCTTGTATTCGTGTCGTTTTAATACATTTATTATTGTTGGGATTATGGTATTGGATTATTATGTGGGAATGTTTATTCCAATTACATTTAAATTCTTTTGTGTTATCTGTTCAGTTATTAATGTTGTAGAATAAAATGTGTAGTGTTATTCGTAAACTAAAAATGGATTTTGTTAAATTAAAATTTGGAAAGTTTTTAACACCAGCTTAATTGGGTATTGGGCGATTAGTTAATGTTTTCGACTGTGATGCTAAGAATGAGCCAACTATATATTCTGTTTTAATTTGGTATGGGACTGGCCACCCGGTATTTAATTAGGCGGGGTGTTACAGGAACATGTATGTATATGGGTGAGGGGGAAATGAAATGGGAAGGATATGATATGATGGATAAAATGGGATGGTGATAGTGATATGAAGGATGAGTGATGGATGTGTGATGCATAAAAGATGGATGGATATGTGAGAAGAGTGTTCAATACATGAAGAACCAATGTCTTTATTTCAAAATAACTAACTACACTCTCTTTTTCTTTACTTTCATTTTTTCTCTTTTCTTTTCTCTCTATTTGTCTATTTTTTTTTTCTCTCTCACTTTTCAACCCAACAATAAATACATTTAACATTTAGAATTAACACTCTTTTTCTCAAAAAAAGATGGATGAAATATAAATGGAGATGATAGGTGAGGGTGAGGGGAATGTGTGTGAATAGGGTAGAATATGGTAAAAATGGGTGAAATGAATGGGAATATGATATGGGGGAAAGTGGTAGGTGTATGGACGAAAACCTAGTGATCGGGACAAACTTAAAGACACGCGTTTCTTACAACTCGAAAAAGATGTCATTCTCAGTGATCAAGCCAAAAATGAAGAATAATGAGATCATACAACAATTAAAGTGTGGACCCAAACAAAGTTGAATCAACTTGTGACTCGGAGATTGCGTAAGACACTCTGAAAGGGTGAAAAGCACAAATCTCACAAGCTAAAGTCTCTACTAGTGATCCTTAAGGTTCTATTGAGAATTGTAATACTCCTCAACTCTAAACCGTAGTGACGTGATAATTGCGCAAATTTTGTTGAGCCTTGGAGTTCATAGTGCAAAATGCCTTGACACGTATTACATAAGCTATTTAGAAAAAATAATATTCTCTAGCTTGATTCCTAGACTTTTGAAAGATGGATGATTAAAAATTCACATGAATGAGGGAGATGAAAGAAACTGCACGAAATTTTAAAAATCATGTTTAAAAATAAAAAAAAATCAAAAGAGGTACGATTATGATAAAATTCCCCACCCCAAAACAAAAAGGAACATCGTCCTCGATGTTAAGTAAAATGATTTTTAAAATTAAGAGCATAAGGTAGGAAAGAGATTACCAGAACCAACCGCTAATGAAGTGGACAGATATCGCCAATAATAAACCTGAATAAGAAGTGAGAAAAAAAGTGTACAAGTCTATAAGCATGGTAAAACATAGGGTGATCTGAAAACACCACCCCCAAACAGGATTAGACTAGTACAAGAAACGCGGGGCTGCCTCCCGGTAGCATTAAGTTTAATGTCCTCAGCTAGATCGAAGGGTTCTCACCCTAAGGAGAAGAACTATGAAAGCACTGGGTGGCAAAAAAATTGGGGTGATGAGAATCACCCCCAAACAAGACTTAAGCGTCAGTCTTAGTGGATAAAGGCTAAACGGGTCAATGCACTTGGATGGCGAAGTGCATCACACGATGCAAAGCATCGATGGACCAAGGGCGGGTGGGTATTAAGGTAAGGGTGAAGGTGAATAGGCATCGGTCACGGGCCTTATTGAGCTGAAAGGTGAGGGAAACTAGGTCCCTATAGGCATGATGCTCAAGTTGGTGAGGGAGGCGAAATGGTGTGGACATAGGAATGGGGTGGGCCTCATAGAAAGGACACGACCATTCTATAAATGGGCGATGATATTGGTTGCACCGTGACACGCCAGGGATTAGTTGAGAAGAAAAATCAACACCACAAGAGAGTGGTGTGCATGGACGAACAAGCTCGGTGTCACAAAAGTGGAGAGTATCACCACAAATACTCTCGTGGGTGGGGGATGGTTTGAGGTGAGGATCTAAAAATATATATATGGAAACTTGAAATGTGTAAAATCAAGATCCAAACCAGGTGGTGGGTAGAAGGAACAATGGGTGGGGTAAATGGTGGGATAAACAGTGGATCGGGTGGGATAAATGGTGGAGGAAGATGATCCAATTCAAGAGTGGGAGACACACACTCCTCATAAGGCACGGAGTGATCCTCAAGGGCACTCACAGGAGGAAGTGTGGAAATAAACGAGTGAGTGATCAACTTCTCCACAAGAGTAGCATCGGGGAATGTGGTGGGTGGGTAAGACGAGGCACCAAGATTAGAGATAGAGGAATCGCTAGAAATATTGGGCTCAAAGGGAGCCATGCATGGTGGAACAAAATCCATATCCGGATAGTTAGGAACTATCATGAATTCTATCTCGAAAAAATGGTGAGAACTCATAGCCGGAGCGAACCTAAAAGATATGGTCATGTCAGAGACATATGCAATTGGGGCATAAGGTAAAAGCTCAGGAATATTTTTGGATATCTCGGGAGTGGGAACCTCAAGGTGGGGTTCAGGTGGACATGGTGGGATTGGATCAGCCTCACTAATGAAAGGTAAGTCAACACAATTGTAGACTTGGGGCCCGGACCATGGAATGGTCTCAACAATGAGATTCTCGGGGTGGTAGGGTTGGTCACACTCAAAATTCATCTCACAAAAGGACACATCATCATCACACTCGGGTGCAATAATGGGTGGATGCATGGGAATGTCCGACTCTCTCGCACACTCAAATTCATTTAGGCGTTGTTCAAGGCTTTGGAGAGCTTGATTTTGAAGTTGAGTGACGTGCTCTTGCTCAAGTATGAACTTTTGCAAGAGGCTTTCGAGAGCTGATGTGGATGGTGGTGGTGGAGTGACAGGTGGTGGAGGTGGACACAACACGCTACTATTGTGAGTGTATGGAGAATACTGAAATGAAGTGTGTGGGGTGGGGCCAAGTTCATCATACACGAAAGGATCGATTTCGTGATGGACAAATGGTCGACTATGGTTGCCATGATGACTATGGGAACGTGTGAGGATCCAAAACATCGGGTTGGGATTCGTATTGCGTGAAAGGGCGATCAGGCCTCCACGAATAGCTAGAGTACTCACACAACTCGGGATTAGATACATCGGGATAATAGGCCGAGGTGGGTTACAGAACAGTGTCATATGGATACACATGTTCCAGGGTGGGTTCAGATGGATATGTAATGTAAGGGCACTCATGGGACATGTGATCGGCATAATAACAGTGGGTGCACAACAAAGGATGAGACACGTCGACACTTAACATTAAGGGTGATGGAAAATGAGGGGCGTGCATGGATGGGTCAAGAGTATCAACGGGACTCATGAGAGAGGTGAAACCATTAAATATATCATAAAGAGACGGCTCGGGATCACTCTCACACGTGTCGCGTGTCAATGGAAAATGACCAAAGTAGTCCCGTAAAGGACGTTCTTCAGCCATGTGGAGAGAAATATTTTTTTTTTGGATTTTGTAATGTTTTTTTTTCCAAAAGGAAAGAAAATATTTTTGGATTTTTATATAAAAGTAAAGAAAGAAAATATTTTTGGATTTTTGTTATAAAAATGAAAGAAAATATTTTTGGATTTTTTGGAAGAAAAGGTAGGGAAAAATATGGACTCTTGATTACGACAGACCAACTTAAATCGACCACCGAAAAATGGAATTGGACACACACACAAGTTAAGGAGAATTCCTAACTAGCACATAGCCAATTTTTATCTTTAATTTTAGTGAACGGGGTAGCCAAATTTTAATTAAGTTCGCGGGCGATAAAAATTCACAAAAATCTCTTTGTGATCTCCTTTGCAAAATATTCTCCTAGTGGGCTCCCTAGTTAATAGATTTTATATTTAGTGATGGGTAGGGTAGCACACAAGGGTAAGCGAGTGAGTCGGGTGATGAAATCCCTTCTTGTGAGTGACGAGGTGTAGGTCTTACTCAATTAATTCATCACACCATTCGAAAATAAATGCGAGAATAAAATCACACAAGAGCACACAAAAGAATTGACTTGCTAACAGGAGAGGAGCGAGGGTTTGAGAAATATACCTCCCACGATTTTTAGGCCGTGGGGTGCCGAAAAATTTGAGTCTACCGGAGGGAGATCACGCCTATCTCAGTCGTCGCCGGGAGTCCTACCGACCCAAAGTAGAGAGGCTTCTAAATCCTCGCCTTTGGATGCCCTCTCTACCTTGTCCGGTTTCCCTATCACGCTTGTCTTCGATTTATTACAAATTTAAATGAAAAATAAATGGTGTCTCTATGCACCGCAATACAAGCCAAGAAATAAACTCCTAATACAATCCTTCTAATAAAATGCAAAAAATGGTACTAAAATGAAACAAAATATAGGAGATAAATGAACTACAAAATTGAATCCGCTCTGAGTGCTTCACGCTCCCAAGAACGGCAACGACGCCATTTGATAGAAAGAACTTTTCGGTGTATTTTTTTCTTTTGTCGTTGCTTGAAAAGTCCTTCTAATCAAAATCTCAAATACCTACAAATATAACAATCTCAAGTGTAGAGGTAAGTAAGGGTATCAATCCACATCAGGGGGTAAAGCTAGAGACAAATTCAATTGTAATTCACTTTTTATTTTATTTTCGGAATTTTTGCTTTTCTATATTTTTTTTTAGCTTTTCAAATATTAAAACAATTGGGTGAGATGATGATTTAAACTAAACTAAACTAAATTTGATATGATAACAACTACTAGAAAGTGACTAAAAGTGAAAAATGAAGTCTAACACTAAAATAAGAGATAAAGTGAGGTAAATAATTGTGAGAACAATCAAGAAATGGGATTACACCACAAATTTTAGCTATTCTAACTAATTAATTTAATTAATTGAATTCTCCCAAATTAATATCAAAATTACAAATGAACTCTCGTTGCAAATGTAATTTTACTAGTAACCTTTTATAAAATTAAGTTTAACACCCCACAACTCTAGAAAATAGATCCACACTCCTTTTAATTAATCATCCACTAGGATCGATCAATTAAAAATTATGTCAATCTTAGAAAATAAGGAAATTCAAGTTATAATACCCCACTTAAGAAACCCCTATCTCTATTATAACTAGAAATTTGATTTTCTCTCGAAAATCATTTACCCTCTCTCGAGGGGTAAATTTAAGGGTGAGGGATCAAAATTAACATTCAAATGGAATTTTCAAGTAATCAAACTAATTAAACTAAAATAACATCAAATAAGGGTTTCCCCTCAATCCCCTTGAAAGGGAATTTAGCCTAACATGATATTAAATTTGACAAATTAATAATCAAGGCTACTAAAATAAAATATAAGGGAATAGAACAAGCAAATCAAATCTCTTTGAGAAAGTTGAACACTACTCTTACAAATTGAAGCATACAATCCCTCTAATTGAGCATCCAAGTGATTTGAAATTAAATATCCACTCAATTAACTCTCTTACAATATTTAATCTCACAAATATCTAACAAAAATAAAAAGAATAGAATAAAACTATTTACAAATGGTGTTTATCTCTCTACAATTCTCTCTCTAAAAATTCCTTTTTAAAAACTTTTTTTTTTCAAATGGGGTCTTCATTTTCATTTATAGTAGGCACATGAAGCATGGATGTATTTTTGGGAATTGGCTTGAGTGCGTATGAAAATGGTGAGAGGAGCATGGGGTGAGCACATGTGCATGGCAAAGGTGTGAGGTAATAAAAATCTGAATTGTGTGCACATGAGGGTAGTTTGGGAAAAAGATGATAAGTAGTTAGTTGGGGGTAAAATGGGTAAAGGGTTTTAAAGCATGTGGGTTTATGTGTATTTAGTTGGCTTTATTTTGCTGAGATGAAATCGTGCTAGGCTTTGGAGGTTTGGGAAATGGGTTAAAGCTTGAAATGGGTTTGGCTTTGGCTTGTTTAGTTAGTTTGGCAGGTCACGATCGGAGGGTGGGATAGGGCTGGAATTCGTTTGAGTTTGGAACCGCAGGAGGGTCTGGATGAGTGTCGCCGGCCGAAGGTGGTCTCAGCGCTGGTTGGGGTCGGCCGTTTGGGTTGCGATGGGAGTTGTTCCAGAAGGGGATCACGGGTTAGGGCGGTCGGGTTTGGAGGGCTGAAAGGAGGTCGGCGCAGGCGAGTCAGATTGGTGCCATCGGTTAGGGATCGACAGGGGAAGGTTGTTGGAGATGGGTTCTCGAGTTGCAGGTTCGAAGTGTTGGATGGAATAGGCGCTAGTGGGACAGTTGAGGTGTGGACGGATTTGGGAAGCTGGATCGGCAGCGGTTTCGTCGGGTAGGTCCGGCGGGAGGGGGCAACGCCGAAGGTCAATAGGATGAGAGGGAATGGGTGTAGTTGCGATTCCTGTTTAAATTGGTTCAATAGGATGAGAGAGAATGGGTGTAGTTAGGTGTGGTGTGTATTAATGGATGGTTGAGGAAAGAGAGTGGGTTTGAGGTTGAAGATGAAGTGGAAAGGATTAGGAGTGTGAGGGAGTATGGTTGTTTGGTGTGTATGAGTGACTTAGTTTAGGTGTATGAGGGTATAGGTTATGTGTGTGTGTGTTTAATTTGGACACCTAAAAAAATATAACACTAACTAATTGAAAAAAACTAATAAAATTAAAAATCTAGAAATAAAATCCTACTTTAAAAATAAAGACTCAAATAAAAATAAAAGTAAAATCTAACTAAAAATAAAATAAACTAAAGAAAATAAAAATAAAAATATTAAAACTAAAAAAGAAAATCCTAAGCTTATATAAAACTAAAATAAAACAAAAGAAATAAAAACTTAAAATTTAAATGAAAACTGAAGTCCTGAAAATATAAAATATAATAAACTAATAATAAACTCCTAAAACTAATCCTAATGAAACTAAAAACTAGGAAAAATCAAAATAAACTAAAATTACACTAATAAAATAAAAATAGAAAATAAACCTAGAAATTCTAAATAAATCCCAAAAATCAGAATGACTCAAACTAAAAAATATAAAAAATATAAAAAGACACAAACCAAACACACACGGGGTTTGGGGTAGATTTAGGCTAGGCTAGGATACGGGACAAGGGTATTTAGCACCATTTTAACTGCAAATTGCCTGAAAATATAACTTTTGGCACCGCAACTGCAATTAAGCCTGCACAATGAATATTTAAGCGCATAAGAGACAAATCACCGAGAATTAGCAACTAAAGTACGTCTATTCGGGGTATAAAATGTAGAATTTTGGGTGCTTATCAGCACCCTACTCTTGTCCTTTAACTCCTAATAAGCAAGGACTAATCATGTGGTTCTATACCCCACATTGCAACATTCCCCATTTCTAGCCACTCTGCCCATGTTAAGGTTATCAGTATCTAGGACTCTTTAGCCTCGATCCTGACAATTGCCTTCATAGTCCCCTTAACTTCTCCGTCATAAGGAAACTCCACCACCGGTCTCTATAGCCTTGTTTCAATGAATCCCCGGGTGGATGTCCACCAATGGGGTTCCACGAATACAAACAATCTCAGTATTTATCCTCAGAATTAATTCTTTAACTCCTCCAACTCCACTCTCACGGAAGCACTCAATATTCCCTGTATAAGAGGTACGATATTTCCCTCACATACATAAGAAGTCCGGGTATTAGCAACACTTACGAGTGAGCGTATCATTTTACTGAAGAACTCTCTCTCCATTGTACCTACCTTAATTTTGTACAAAGCTTACTTATCCTTATAACTCTTTATTCACTATCGACCTCTAACCGATCCTTATGTGAATAATCCAGAAACTGCATTCTTTTCATTTTTGATAAACCAAAGTAACTCGCGGTTAAAAGCATCCGTAAGCTTTCTTTATGAGTAAAACATCTTGTTCCTTTCTACATGGTGACTACCATTACCACCATTTCAATATTGCTCCCACGAGTGAAAAAAAATTTCCTCAAATTTTCACATAGGGGTATTTCTATACCCTGCTCTAAGCCAAAGATTTTGAACCTCCTACTTCCATTGAGTAATCCTACACTTACTTCGCATGCCTTAACTTCAACATATGGTCCTTATTAAAGACCTCTTTAACCTTTTCCCAATTTGACTTCACTGGTTAATCTAAGTTTAGCACCACTCTCTACTATAGCGGTACTTGGATAATTATAACTACTATACTTTAGTAGTCATTACAACAACCCTCGACAAATGCCACAAGGAGAGATGCAACTTCAACTAACAACTCCCATTAAGCCCCGCCTCCTTCTCTGGTCTGGTCGCTCTTCCTCAATCAGCACACGAACTTCGAACGAGCGCGCAAAATATTTCTATAATCTTACATAATAGCGGGAGAACGAAATCTCACAAGAGGGATCAACAATCCTAATCCTAAGGCTCTATATCAAATTGAGAGCAATGTTGAAAGCGTAGGACGTCCGCACAGATTCCTAAGGACACTAAAACCTGATGCTCTGATACCATTGTGACACCCCGCCTAATAAAATACCGAGCGATCAATCATGTACCAAATTAAAACAAGAGTCTCATATGGTTCATTCTTAGCATCAATGTTGAAAACAAATTTAATTACTAATAATCTATTAGGCTGGCATCAAAATTTTATTTAACTAATCTATTTAAACAAACCAAACAATTTAAATCATCCACACAGTTTAATATAAAGGAAACTGAGATGAAATAAAATAACCGCACACTTGGTCTAAACATAATACCGTTGGGTTATTAACCCGAATTTTACTGCAATGCTTCCTATCTAGGTCACAAGAATATAAGCTTCTAGAGATAAACCTGCATGCATCCACAGCTGCTGTAACAATCGTCTGACTCGAAGGAATCATCATCCAGGCATCCCTATGTCTGGACACCTAATATATGTATATCAAGAGAGAAAAATATAGAAACGGGTCAGAACCCAAGTTGTGAAAACATTTTGCAAGTGCATAAATGCTTTATTTTTAAAATATGATTTCTCTCATTTTTAAATTGGTATCTCACTCTCATGAGATACCCCTCACCCCTCTTCTAGTAGTGCACACCTATCACATTCTTTCAAATTAACCTAGTTAAGCTACCCTGCCTAACTAAACGCTATCACCCAATCTCTAAAAAAAATCATAATTAACCCAAGTACTAAGGGCTAAACTTCTCCCCATTCCTAACACTGCGCTACGTTCATGCGTGGGGTGTCTCACGAAGTGAAATCCAAACAAGGACCCCCCCCCCCCGATACACTACATCCTGGCAATGTTGTTCGTCGAGATCAATTTGGCCCTCCGTACACAACGTATATATATAACTCATAGACATATATAAATATATAAATATTTAGTTCTCAATAGATCCTATGATTCATATAAATCCGGATATATATATATATATATATATATATATATATATATATATATATATATCTACCGAAAAAGGAATAATACCATCATTCTTTTCACTTTATATGATAATTCATCTTCATATACAAACAATATACTATGCACCACAAGTATAATTATACATATCACACTCATAAGTATAATAACCATCCCACCGAGCTATAACTCGAGGATGCGGTGTCATAGTGCCTATCTGAATCCGGGTGTACTCACTATACCACGGTACCAAGCCAAACTCTCTCATGGTCATGGTAAAAATATACACAACGGTGGAGGCGGTCATATTCCCTCTGCAAGTGGAGTACACACACATATCACTCGAATGCGGGACGAGATGACCTGGGGATATACTTTCCCTACTCCTCAAGCCAGGGGATTAACCCATATTGCGCAACCTCCCCAGATCGCACTAGAGAAAATATATAATCTGGTTGTCCCAACCCTACGCCAAAGCCTGTGGAACCAACCTCTAAAGTAGAAACATATCAATCACACACATATATATTTATACGTAAATTTTTATATAAACTGTAACAACGTCGTATATATATAATCTATATTACTTCTCAAATATAAATATGGCTACAATTGCCAACTCTCATAGCAATATCCAATAACCCCAAATGTTCCCATTTGAAGTATTATCTATGTATTCACATACTTAAAATACTAATCCCATAAGTATTATCTTACATAAATATAACTCTCACCTTACTCCCTTTTTAGGATTTATATATTCTACGAATATCACAATTCATAATAATTTAATAAGTATACTCTCAACATATTTTAATCCTATACGTATCGTATTACCTGTAATCCTAGTTATCAACCGACACCTGATAGCCACTCATGTAACTCTAGCTCATATCCTCAATTTCCATCCTAGGATTTACTCCAAAAATATAGGCGGCACACAAATTTTTTTCCGACACGCATAATATATATATATCATTTCCCTCCGAAATACTACCTGAGTGTGACTCGTCCCGAACATCCCTAAATTAGTCCTTGGGTTTTACCTTCAATTAACCCAAGGTATACACCTCACTCAAATAATAATTTGGAAGTCCCCACACTATTTTTAGGAACCCCAAATGTCGAATTCCTCAATTTATTTACTTTCCACAAAAATATACTTTAGTGCCACACAATTTTGCACCCTCCTAGTCCCAAATTTAGCTCCCTTAAATGACTAAGAATCTATTCCCTTAGTTGGGTATTTATTTAGTCAAATAAACATACTAGAAATAATAAATCTAGGAATGTATCCCATTAAAATAAAACAGGCCAAAATTGTCAAATTTTATGAAGGGTCGATCGATCGATCAGGGAGCCTTCCTCTCTGAGACTCTGTTTCGGCCCTAACAATACCCTAAAACTTTTTACTCCCTCTCCCAACCTTATGTGACCACAACCAACTAATTTTATTCAAGGGAAATTGGTTCTAATCATCTTAGAACCAAGAATCAACAATTATTTTCAATAAATTTCTAAGTCCCTCGAATCGAATATTATCCGGGGTTTATTCGTTAAACTTCTGAAAACCCCGTTTTGATTCATGAAAACCCAACCCAAAAATCATATGATTTGTTGTTACCAATTATGATATTAGATACACACTCAAAATATAAAGCAAGTAAACACTTGCCTAGTGGATAAAATTCGATGACCTCGAGTCGAATCCCGCGGAGTTTGGCCCAAAAATCCCGTTTCTTCCTTCTTCTCTTCTCTTCTTCCTTTCTCTCTTATCTCTCTCTCTCTCTCTCTCTCTCTCCCTCCTAGGGATTAAATGTGTGAGAAATAAGGGTTATAAGTGTTTATAAAGCTAATCCCTTATAATACCCAAAATTGACTCGTTTACTCAATTACGAGTCCCTACTAGTCCAAACATTCTCGGAACCTAAACACTACATCTGGATACTCTATTCTGACTATCTCGGCCATTCCGAAACCATCCACACACTCGAAATATCCATTCGAGGTACTTAACTACAATTCACTAATTAAACCCAATACATCTCAATGCGGGTTTTTCCAATTAAAATTTTATCCTTTGTCGCTTTACCCAATTGCGACATATAATTAAAATACTCCGACTCATTTACTAGATCCCAAAGGTAAATAAAGCACACATCAAAAATCATCTAACCCTCATAAACTCCAAAAATTATTATTCATGATAATTCCTCAAATTTTCAAATCACACCCACTTATGGAATTTAATTATCCATAAAAGTACGGGGTATTACAATATATATATATATATATATATATATATATATATATATATATATATATATATATATATATATATATACGGAATACTACGTACGTAAGGGAAAATTTCCAATCGAGTTTATTTATAGTGTTGGCTTAATTCCGGACAAGACTAATTAAGTCATAGGATAGTACTTTTTCATATCCTTTCAAGCTTATGTTGTTTGAGTCGATGACGTAAAAGTTTGTGCACCCATACCAAATTAAATACCGGGTGGCCAGTCCCATACCAAATTAAAACAGAATATACAGTTGGCTCATTCTTAGCATCACTGTCGAAAACATTTACAACTCACCCAATACCCAATTAAGCTGGTGCTAAAAACTTTCCAAATTTTTAATTCAACAAAATCCATATTTAGTTTACGAATAACACTACACATATTATTCTACGACACTAATAACAGAACAGATAACATAAAAGAATTTAAATTCATTTAGAATAAACATTCCCAAATAATTTCTCAATACAGTAATCCCAACAATAGTAAATGTATTAACATGACACGAGTGCAAGAGTATTTGACTCAGATAGAAAAGAGATAACTGAAATCCTTTGGGCGACATGCCCTAACTAAGAGAATACTGTGAATCAAATGATGATAGGCGTCTAATCAATACTCCATAGCTCCATAGCTCGTCATAATCCTCTAAAGTTGTCGTCCCTGTTGCTGGATACCTGATATAGAAGGTACAATAGAAAAGAAAATATGCAAGGAAACGGGTCATAGCCCGATTGTGAAAATGATTTTGAAAACAACAAGTATTTACCAAGTGCAATAAAGAATTTATTATGTAGATGTTAGTATCCAACTCTCACTTGCTATTCTCACCTCTCATCTAGAGTGCACACTTAACGTTTCCTATTAACCTCCTAGTTAACGGGTTCTCTTCACTAATTTCCATAATATGATTCTATCCCATATCATAACTCCTTATGTCCCATACCATACGTACTATAATTATTCTTATACGTTTCTCATTAACATGAATCGTTTCTCATTAATATGAATTAAGCTCTTCAATAAATATTCATTAACTTATTTCAATTCTTATCTCAATTCACCGTTATCTACAATTATCACACAATAGATGATTTAACCACAATATACACATACATTTAATTCATTATATATATATATAATACGGCACCCTGAGTCTTAGCTGCGGTGCAATGCATTACTCTGCTATCATGTCCCATCATCGCTGGTCGCCGAATAGGGGACATAAGGTTCGATAAGGATTCCTCGAACCACAAATAACAACACATAAATTGGAGGCGAACATAGTTCTCATATCCATGGGTTATTCATATACCTACGTGCCGACAGTCAGCGGACTTATCAACTCCCCTATAAGTCTTTCATAGACCTACGTTCTTGAGCGACAAATCAAAGATCCCATGGATTCATCGTTATATGAATGCCCTCATGCGCAAACCTCCCCATCGATAGCAAGTAAGCTAGGTATGTCATACACATAAATCGACAATCAATCAAAAAGGCATTATCATACCTATAATATAATATCAACAAGGTAATCACACTACCCTAAGATAACTCCCATACGTAGCATTATATCTCTTTAAATCCTACGTATTAAAATATTATGGCTTCACTTCTTAATTTAATTATTCCAGAGTCTCACTCACTTATCAAGGTTCAAATAGGTTTTCCCTTAACATTTTATTGAGTAATAAATCACTAATATCCTACTGGTCCATAACATCTTATCTCCTGAATTACCACGAATTAAACTCTCCCTTAATTAGGGTTATAACTGATTGTTTCTAATCTCTTATAAACACATCTTCTATCAACTAGGATTGAATACCATCATCTCATGACCCATAGTCTATAGTGTTTCATTCACACTATATGACTTATCAACAAAACCAACATCCTCACATCCCATAACATCTCTCCACTCCCGACGTCGTTAAGGTTCACGTGCGGAATGTCTCGTAAAGAGAAATCCAAACAAGAAAACCCTCCAATACACTACTACTTAACTTTGTTGGTCGTGGAGGTCCTTCAACTTCAAATACGCAACCGGGATAACCTCATCCCTTCTTTCAACCAAATGTGGTCTGAACTCCCATCTTTATCCAGGAGCCATACCACTAAGCGCTTGTACTACACTCAGTCCTTGTGCAATTAATAATGAGCTTAAACTCAGTCCTTGATGTTCAAATTGTAACCCTAAGGATACCCAGGTGTTATATTAAGTCTCCCCTACTGGACCTATCCTCAATCCTCATGCATAGAAATTAGAATCCCACACATGAATCAAGCAACCGAAATTTCTTCCAATTTAACTAACATAATTCCAATCAATTAAATCCCAATCAAATCAATTCAAATCGTATCTAGGGCTTACTTATCTTCTCTAAGTCCCATAATATCCAATTAAAAATCACCAAAGATCTACAAAAGTTTTGGGATAAGAACCAACATTAAAAAGAAATAATTTTAACAATCCTGGGGAGATCGATCGATTGAAGGCAGGGGGTCGATCTATCGATCGCCCAGGTAACATCACAGTTTTTCTGCATTTCTTCTACTACGGGTTTAACCATTTTTGAGCAATCAAACCTTCATATTAACAACCCAAATGACTTATAATCCTTACTACATGATATATCAACCTATATAAATGATTTCTAATGCTCTAAACATCCTAGAATCATCAAGAGATTGAATTAAAAGCATATTTATATCCTCTTTTTCCAGAAAATTAGCAACATAATATCTTCAAGAAGACATCAATGGTTTTCATAATTTCTTCACAGATTTATGATCATTTCGTGGATTACTAACTACCTACAACATGATTTTGACTCCTATATATTTTCAATTTCCAGAAATCCATTTAACAACTCTATCTTTTCATCTTCCAAACATGAAAAATCGTCTCTTTTTATAACTATTCTAACATGGA
Source organism: Sambucus nigra (assembly GCA_949130495.1). Taxonomy (NCBI): domain Eukaryota; kingdom Viridiplantae; phylum Streptophyta; class Magnoliopsida; order Dipsacales; family Adoxaceae; genus Sambucus; species Sambucus nigra. The sequence goes on along the minus strand of OX422212.1, from coordinate 23,668,481 downwards.
CAATATATGAACTTAGATTGCAAATATCAAACACTTGCCTCTAATGAAGGTCTGATACTTTGGTGTAGTATATCACAGGTGGTTCTCCCTTCTCCGGCTAACTTCCGATGGTGGTTGGTAGAGGTGACCTTTGGTCTTTGGTTCTCCTCCTTTCCAAGCAAGCTTTTCTTTCTCCAAGCAACCTTTCACTTTCTCTAAGAAGATGACCTTTCAATTTTGTGTAGAAGAGGTTAATGAACCCACGTTCAACTAGTCTCCAAATACTTTTAATAAGACAAAATCCAAAATCACTATTCACCCCCCTTGTAAAAATAACCAAAATGCCCTTTTTGGTTGTCTTTTCATTTCCAAATGACCTGAGACCCAAATTCAACATCCAAATAGACTTTTCTGACTATTTTAAACCTTCCAGACACAACGACGCAGTCGAAATGACTATAAGGTCGATATAAAAATAAGTTCCCTTTTTAATTTAACAAATTAGTCCCGACACGTCTCATACCGCGTTTGACTAAAACTCAAATTACCGAATTAATATCACACAGCCATATCAATAACATCACATTCATATATTACCTAAATATCTTTAAGTAATATTCAGAATCATTCATTTTAATATCCACAATTCGGATAGAACCCAACTGAATTAATTAATAATAAAATCTAATTAATTCATTAATTTAAAATATAACCCGTTTTAAAAGTCATTAAAATCACGGGGTATTACATACTTCCCCCCTTATAACACAATTTCATCCCGAAATACGAAAAGATAAATCATACAGGTAAGGTCAACTCCGAGTATAAATCTCACATCGTAAGTAATCTATGGCGTACCGCCCATACAGTACATTAATGAATATCCCCATTGATGTTATACGCCAAGCCTCACCATATAGTTTCAACTGAATCGAATTTAAACTTTACGCAATCTTTCCTATACCATCCTCGTGACAAAGTTTGGGAAAAAAATGATCCTCACTTATTTAAACAAATAAATCCTGAAGTAATAACTACTTACTGTTTCACAATTATGAAAAATACTACAATCCAACCATCCAGGGCACCCATACACCCTATCGTACAACTTTCATTCTAATATTTATCGCAAAGGTTATACACTCATATCCTAAAGAACTAACTTATTTCGACTCCCAACAGTTATTAGTTTCATGCGTGGGGTGTCTCGCAAGCGAAATCCAAACAAGGAACCCCCCCGATAACTACTACTTAACTTTGTTGGTCGTGGAGGTCCTTCAACTTCAAATACGCAACCGGGATAACTTCATCCCTTCTTTCAACCAAATGTGGTCTGAACTCCCATCTCTATCCAGGAGCCATACCACTAAGCGCTTGTACTACACTCAGTCTTGCGCAATTAATAATGAGCTTAAACTCAATCCTTGATGTTCAAATTGTAACCCTAAGGATACCCAGGTGTTATATTAAGTCTCCCCTACTGGACCTATCCTTAATCCTCATGCATACAAATTAGAATCCCACACATGAATCGAGCAATCGAAATTTCTTCCAATTTAACTAACATAATTCCAATCAATTAAATCCCAATCAAATCAATTCAAATCTTATCTAGGGCTTACTGATCTTCTCTAAGTCCCATAATATCCAATTAATAATAACCAAAGATCTACAAAAGTTTTGGGATAAGAACCAACATTAAAAAGAAATAACTTTAACAATCCTGGGGAGGTCGATCGATTGAAGGCAGGGGGTCGATCGATCGATCGCCCAGGTAACATCCCAGTTTTTCTGCATTTCTTCTACTACGGGTTTAACTATTTTTTATCAATCAAACCTTCATATTAACAACCCAAATGACTTATAATCCTTACTACATGATATATCAACCTATATAAATGATTTCTAATGCTCTAAACATCCTAGAATCATCAAGAGATTGAATTAAAAGCAAGTGTATATCCTCTTTTTCCATAAAATTAGCGACATAATATCTTCAAGAACACATCAATGGTTTTCATAATTTCTTCAATAGATTTATGATCATTCCGTGGATTACTAACTACCTACAACATGAGTTTGACTGCTATATATTTTCGTTTTTCAGAAATCCATTTAACAACTCTATCTTTTCATCTTCCAAACATGAAAAATCATCTCTTTTTATAACTATTCTAACATGGACAATATATGAAATTAGATTGCAAATATCAAACACTTTCCTCTAATGAAGGTCTGATCCTTTGGTGTAGTATATCATAGGTGCTTCTCCCTTTTTCGGCCAACTTCCGGTGGTGGTTGGTAGGGGTGACCTTTGGTCTTTGGTTCTCCTCCTTTCCAAGCAAGCTTTTCTTTCTCCAAGTAACCTTTCACTTTATCTAAGAAGATGACCTTTCAATTTTGTGTAGAAGAGATGAACGAACCCACGTTCAACTAGTCTCGAAATACTTATAATAAGACAAAATCCAAAATCACTATTCATCCCCCTTGTAAAAATAACCGAAATGCCCTTTTTGGTTGTCTTTTCATTTCCAAATGATTCGAGACCCAAATTCAACATCCAAATAGACTTTTTTGACTATTTCAAACCTTTCGGACGCAACGACTCAGTCGATATGACTATAAGGTCGATATAAAAATAAGTTCCCTTTTTAATTTAACAAATTAGTCCCGACACGTCATACCGCGTTTGACTAAAATTCAAATTACCGAATTAATATCACACAGCCATATCAATAACATCACATTCATATATTACCTAAATATCTTTAAGTAATATTCAGAATCATTCATTTTAATATCCACAATTCGGATAGAACCCAACTGAATTAATTAATAATAAAATCCAATTAATCCATTAATTTAAAATATAACCCATTTTAAAAGTCATTAAAATCATGGGGCATTACAGTATACACCTCACTCAAATAATAATTTGGAAGTCCCCACACTCTTTTTAGGAACCCCAAATGTCGAATTCCTCAATTTATTTATTTTCCTCAAAAATATACTTTTAGTGCCACACAATTTTGCACCCTCCTAGTCCCAAATTAAGCTCCTTTAAATGACTAAGAATCTATTCCCTTAGTGGTGTATTTATTTACTCAAATAAACATACTAGAAATAATAAATCTAGGAATTCATCCCATGAAAATAAGACAGGCCGAAATTGTCAAATTTTCTGAAGGGTCGATCGATTAGGGGGTCTTCCTCTCCGAGACTTTGTTTCGGCCCTAACAATACCCTCAAGATTTTTACTCCCTCTATAAACCTTATGTGACCACAACCAACTAATTTTATTCAAGGTAAATTGGTTCTAATCATCCTAGAACCAAGAATCAACAACTATTTTAAACAAATTTCTAAGTTCCTCGAATCGAATATTATCCGGGGTTTATTTGTTAAACTTCCGAAAACCCCGTTTTGATTCATGAAAACCCAACCCAAAAATCATATGATTTGTTGTTACCAATTATGATATAAGATACATACGCAAAATATAAAGCAATTAAACACTTGCCTCGTGGATAAAATCCGACGACCTCGAGTCAAATCCCGCGGAGTTTGGCCCGGAAATCCCTTTTCTTCCTTCTTCTCTTCTCTTCTTCCTTTCTCTCTTCTCTCTCTCTCTCTCTCTCTCTCTCTCTCTCTCTCTCTCTCTCTCCTAGGGATGAAATGTGTGAGAAATAAGGGTTTATAAAGATAATCCCTTATAATACCCAAAATTGACTCGTTTACTCAATTACGAGTCCCTACTAGTCCAAACATTCTCGGAACCTAAACACTACATATGGATACTCTATTCTGACTATCTCGGCCATTCCAAAACCATCTGCACACTCGAAATCTCCATTCGAGGTACTTAACTACAATTCACTAATAAACCCAATACATCTCAATGCGAGTTTTTCCAATTAAAATTTTATCCTTTGTCGCTTTACCCAAGTGCGACATATAATTAAAATACTCCGACTCATTTACTTGATCCCAAAAGTAAATAAAGCACACATCAAACATCATCTAACCCTCGTAAACTCCAAAAATTATTATTCACGATAATTCCTCAAATTTCCAAATCACACCCACTTATGGAATTCAATTATCCATAAAAGTACCGGGTATTACAATATATATATATATATATATATATATATATATATATATATATATATATATATATATATATATATATACGCAATACTACGTACGTAAGGGAAAATTTTCAATTGAGTTCATTTATAGTGTTGGCTTAATTCCGGACAAGACTAATTGAGTCATAGGATAGTACTTTTTCATATCCTTTCAAGCTTATGTCGTTTGAGTCGATGACGTAAAAGTTTGTGCACCCATTGTTTATTTTGATCCTATTCCTAAATAAATATTCTCTTTGAGATCACCATTGTTGGCAATGGGTATTTTTCTCATCCCAAAAAGAGAAGTTTCCTATAGAGAAGTTGGTTTTGTTGAAGATTCGTGGTGTGCATACGTTGGAAAGGCCATCATATGTTTTGACGGTTGACTCGCCCCATTGGTGGAATTCGGGACTGCCGTGAATTTCGGAGTTGTCGACTAGGTGGAGGTAGAAGCAATAAGAAGCATCAAGTCTTAAGAGGGAGTCGAGTCGAGGAAGTAAGTCTCTTATTTTGTTTATGTAAAACCATACCTAGTGGATTTATTGGCTGGGTCGTCCGAGGTTTTTTCCATTATGGGTTTTCCCCGTACATCGCGCCGTTGTGTATTGTGAATTTTTTTTATCTTGGAAAATCTCTTGGTGTAATTTTGATGCTAATGATGTTTGGGTAATTTTAATTTAATTTAATTCAAGTTGGCATAATTAATTTGGATAAATGCATGCTTAAATTTTTTTAAGTGGAAATTTAATTATTTGTTTAGTTTAATTTAATTTCACTTTAATTTTGAAAGAAATTAAAAATTTGTTAAGAATTTAAAATTTGTGATATTTCAGGGACCATCACCCCTTCTCAGATTAATATCAGAGTGGGTTACACTAAAATATTGTGTGATCCTGAATTTTAAGGACTTTTTTTGGTGAATATGAAAAATATATCATTTTCAAATTTTTTTATTTTTGATGGTTCCCACATGCTAGCACATGACTCCTCACTTGTTATATCTTATGATTAATTGCTTGCATGTTTACATACATCCGACGTGCTTCATGATATATTCTTGCTAGTGGTATGTTTGTTTGTCATATTCTAGATTGTGCTTCATTATATAAATTTTGCTAGGATTATGATATGTGTATCTTTTGTATTTTTTTTATTTGGTCTTATTTTAAAAAAAATTACAAAAAGATTTTGTTTGTCTTTTGAGTTGAAGTTTTGTTTGTTTAAAATTTAAAAACAAAAACTCAAAAATATTTTTTATTATTTTGATTTTACACATTTTATGTGGCATATACTTGTGTTTAAATCCAATATCATCCATGCTTCCATGTGGCTAGATCTTTTGGTTAAGATTTTCAATCCTTAAAGTTTTCTTTATCATGCTTGCATGGAGTAGTTTGACTTTGACTTGCTTAACGGATTCTCTTTTTATATGCCTCGATTCACACATGCACGAGCTCATTTGATCTTTAACTTCACATGTATATTTGAGCTAAATGAGATGTTCTCCTATCTATTTACTCACCTACATGTTGCTATGACTATGGAGGATTTTTTCATGTAAGAACCGTTCCCCGTATTTAAAAAAATAGAAAAATATTTATCCGGTGTAATTATTTTTCAATGGAATCAGGTTGTGGAAGACAAAATTACTTTGCGTGAAAAGCAACCATTGAAATATGGCCTAAAAAATGTGGCCTTGTTAAAATTAGCCAAGGCCAAAGTAGTTGTGTTTGATATGAACATTAAAAAAAAGGAAAAGAAAAATATCATTATGTTAGAGTACTTTTGGATGGATATATCAACGGGTTTGCACAATCACAATGTATCCCAGTTATGCTATTTTTTTTATGACTCTATTGGTTAGTAGAATCATTAAAATTCTAGGCTTGTGTGCATTGTGTATTTTTTATCTTTGAATTCACTTTACATTATCACATGAGGCTATATCTAAGTTGATAAAGTTTTGCATTCAAATAAGAACTCCGTGAACATTTTTAAGTGATTGGGTCTTAATTCTTTTATTCCTAGTTCACACCCCTTCACCACATGTTATTTAGACACATTTTTGCCATGTGAGTGTGGAAAGATTAATGTATTTTATGTCGTGTGTGGTCTTTATACCTATGTATATGTGTGTGTGCGTTATTGGTATTTTTATGTGTATATATATACGATATTCCTTTCGTTTTTTAGTCTTTGCCTTGTTATCTAGTCCATGTATGATTCATATCGAAATAGATATTCTTTTTTTTGCGATTGATATCTCTTGATTATATTAGATTATTTTATTTGGTATTGTGTTTCTATCGCATCATAGTTGTTATTTATTAATCTTTGTGTTGGAATTAGTTGATAATCATGCCATGTACTTTATTATTCTTGTCACTTTATTCACCATTGCATAATAACTTGTTTTCCATTATTTATATCCCTTGTTTCATTTAGGGGTAGTATTTGATTTAATTAGGGAGAAATATGTTAGTTAATGCATTTTAATCTTTGTCTATTCCTGAATAAGAAGGGGGAGAAATGGTATCTAAACCTTTTAATTTGGGATATCTAACTTAAGGGGAGACGCGCGAATTTTTTTAAGTAGATCATATTAGACAAAGTAGGAGTATTTAATTATGTTATTTATCTTGTAATATTCCCTATGCGTTTGATGATGTGTTTAAGTACGAAGGTTTTCATCTTTATTGGCAACCTATTAAAGAGGCAAAGTATTTCATCCCATGTGAAGCGTTTGTATTTTTTATTTTAGGAGAGTTTGTGTCTTTTTAGAAGTTCTTGACGACCCATATGATTTTTATTTTGGGTTTTGTCCTAGAATAGCCAAATGAGGATATTTGTAAGGGGAAAATTCCAATCGAGTCTATTTGTAGTGTTGGCTTAATTCCAGACAAAACTAATTGAGTTATAAGATAGTACTTTGTCATATCCTTTCAAGCCTATGTTGTTTGAGTTGAAGACGTAGAGGCCAAGAGTTTGAAGATTACATCATTATCGATTTATGTACCAAGATTTATATCATCAACATTTCATTATTTCCAAGGACTCTAAAGGTAGGAATGCATTTAATATATATAGAGACTTGGTAATTTTTGTTGGGTGTGTTTTTATAAAACTTTTGTCATATCGACTTTTTATTTTTGTTAGAAAATCTTTTTAAACCTTGGAATAAAAGTTTATGGTCTTAAAAAGCATTTTTGGATTTTCTTAAGTGTCATTCAAACGATAATTTTTCCTCTTTCAAATGTGATCATTCGAACGTGATATCAAACGAGCTTCTAACGAATTTTTGCAAAAACTTTTCTGATTTTCCGCTTGAACTCTCGTATGAACAAAATCAATCGAATAAGTCGTTCAAACGAGATATCTGACGATTTTTGCCATTTATCTCTATTTTTTCGTTAGTATCTCATTCGAACCATGCCGTTCAAGCAACATTCAAAAGTCGTTCGAACGACCGGGCGGTTTTTTGTAAGTTTCACCAGTTTTGATTTTTAACCTCCCATTTCACCACTATCTATTACAAGCTTTAATATGTGCGGGAACAAAATTTTTAGCAAGACTTTTCCATACTTTTCTAAGTTCTCTTGAGATAAAAAAAACCTTTATAAAAGGTCTCCTTAGTGTTTGTTAATCAAATGATTTAATCTTTAAAACAAAACCAAGTTTTTATACCCACTGTTTGTTTTGATCCTAGTCATAAATATATTTTTGCTTTGAGATCACCATTATTGGCACCGAGTATTTTTCTCATTCCAAAAATAGAAGTTTCCTACGGATGAGTCCGTTTTGCTAAAGATTCGTGGTGTGCATACGTTGGAAAGGTCTTCGTATGTTTTGACCGTTGATTCGCCCCATCGGTGGATTCCGGAGTTATCGACTAGGTGGAGGTAGAAGCAAGAATAAGCATCAAGTCATGAGAGCGAGTCGAGGAAGTAAGTCTTTTATCTTGTTTATGTAAAACCATGTCAGTGGATTTGTTGGCTGGGTCGTCCAAGGTTTTTCCCGTTATGGATCTTCCTCGTACATCGTGGTGTTGTGTGCTGTTATTTCTTTTTATCTTGCAAAATCACTTAGTGTAACTGTGGTGTTAATTATGTTTGGGTAATTTTAATTTAATTTAATTCAAGTTTGCATAATTAGTTTAGCAAAATGCATGATTAAATTCGTTTAAGTGGAAATTTAATTATTTGTTTAGTTTAATTTAATTTCACTTTAATTTTGAAAGAAATTAAAAATTTGTTTAAAATTTAAAATTTGGGATATTTCGGGGACTATCACCCCTTCTCAACGTAAAATGCATATTATATGGTTATGTTACTTTGACGTTCTGGAAAATGGGAATGCAGATGTAGACAATTAACGTTGGTACGTGATTTATGCAAGATGCATCATGTGTTAATTATTGTTTTGGTTATTAGTCTTTCACAATTTGGTACTTGGGATGATATGCATGTATTTTTGCAATTAGATGCGGGGTGAGGTACTTAAGGCATTCGAGTGCCGATAGGTCGTAATTATATACTTTGAATTAATTGTATTATTGCATTTTAATTTTTGTGAGTTAACTCTTACAGCTCTAGGGTGCTGACCTAAATCATAAAATGCTCCCCCCCCCCCCCCCCCCCCCCGTTTACGTAGGCAAGGAAAACAGGACGGACATGATATCATACTTGCAGTCGTATTGGTACATCCATTACTTCAATTCATTTGACTCAAGCATAGGTTGCTATTTTTCATTCCAGTCAGTTTTTATTTCAGATATTGTGTGGGTATAAGCCTGAGTTTATTATTCAATCTTTTGGAATAATTGTGTTACTTATGTTTGAGTTTTATGATTATCTAAATTTTGGATTTATTACTTGTTATCAGTTATTAATTAAATCGGTTTTACAGTGCATGTGGTTTCAATAATACACATGTTTTATTATGATTTGAGGCTGAAAATGATATAAATTGATAGACAAGATCGATCTTCGGCGAATTATGTTCGACCAGCCTTTACGTGAAAAATGAGGGTTTTTCAAAGCATCCATATTCTAGCATCCTTAGGGTCTATTTTGCATCCGTTATGTTATCCGTTGTGTTCTTTGATGAGTAGAGCCTTAGGTTTAGGAATCATTATATTCTTTGCGATCTGTTGCTAAGACGAAGCTTGTTTGCTTTTAGATAGAAAATGGTATGAGAGGCAGACCATGACATGTTGTCGTACAGGCTGCAAAGGAGGGTGCTCAAAAGGAGACACAGCCACACCCACAGCTGCCACCAACCCCACCTGTGATTGTTCGAGTAGAGATTTCGACTATTGTGACTGGGGCAATTTCCATAGCGATGGACGCTATGGTACAACATTTCCAGCCACCGCAGCAATAGAAACCACCACTACCACCCCCGCAATAGGTGGTGCTACCAGTGAAGACACTTGGTTCAGTAGGGGAAAGACCTATGGAGGCCTTAATTACGGGCCAACCATGGGAGTTTATTGGGAGTCCAGACATTTTTGTGGGGAGCTAGTGGAAAATGGATATACAGTGACATTTGAGGATGGTAGAGTGTACACCAATGCAAAAGTAGATGTTAGCCTCACTCCAACTGGTTAAGAAAGATTTACATTGGTAGGAGTCTATCATCACGTTGTAAAGAGAGACAGTTTGACGATTGATGAGTTCTGGGGCATACTCAAGGGAAAGTATTTTTCATCGACTATAAAATCTGAGATGAGAAGAAAGTTCATAGACCTTAAGTAGGAAGGTCTCACAGTAAATGAGTATGAGGGGGAGTTTATCGAATTGCCCTATTTTGCTGGGAACGAGGTAAACATTGAAGAGAAAAAGGTGGGAAATTTTATGTCATGGAAAACTTAGCACATCAGGCAATCATTGTTAGGGAATCCAACTTTAACCACTTACACTCAGATAGGGAATGTCGCTCTACTGCACTTCCAGGATCATAAGGCATTTCAAAAAATAAAGGGGAGAATAGATCCAGCTAAGAGGTGTCGAATAGGCAGGGTAAGATGAATGAGAACAACAGTCAGGGGTTGGTAGTTTTGGGGCCCCAGTCTAGTGATCAGTACAAGAGGTACAGAGGTTCCATCGATCGGAACAAGCAGGGTTAGGGCCATCAAGGCCAGCAGCAAAGGGGCCACTAGGGCCTATGGCAATAGAGTTAGGGCCAACATGGTAAACAACCAGATATGCGTCAGTTTCAGGGAAATTTCAACGTTTGTGGAGTAAAGATAGACTTCACGAGGAAGTCCCCTCAGAGAAATCGGGTGGCTTAGGATTGGTAATACAGCAAGGGTACCAGGAACCCTAGAGGCATCATAAGCCATTACTGGACCAACCACTAGTGACAATTCCATCATTACTAATGCTACCCATTCCACCTTTGGGACATCATCCCAACTGTAGTATGGGCATATGTATCATATCGTACCTAGAGAGGGACCAATACCAGCATAGGCAATGGAGGGTATGTTCCCTATTCTTGATTATGTGAGGCATATTACTTAATTTTTAATACTACCTTGCTGGTGCATCGAGAATGGTAGATTTAGCATTTGATGTAGTGCTTTACATTGATTCACCAATAAGTAAAGGGGAACTTATACGATTCGTGTATAGAGATATAGGGATTGACATTGGGAGACTTTGATTTGTGTCAAACATATTTACATTAGATATGTTAAAATATGATATTATATAAAGGATGGATCAGAAAGCCACTTATATAGCTTGTGTTAATTTTTATAGGATCGTCTAGAGTTAATGGTAAAGTGTAGAATGACTAGTTGGACAACGGTGTCACCATAGCTATGAGAACTATTATGGAAATTATCATGTTTTGAGTATAGTGAGGGTAAAATCAATGGCGATGTAAACTTGAGATTTATACAATGACTTTAGGAAATTTATGCGCTTAAGAGATAGAAACGTATATAGACAGTTGTGAGAATTTTAAGGAAAGTTTTTGGGGTGGACGAATTCCGACTAAAGAACTTCAGATTGATAATGTGATTAGATTAGGAAAGATTTATTATATTTGGATAATGTAAATTTTTCATCATAGGCGTGTCTTTTGTTGATGTACTAATGATGGGTAAAGTTTATGGACAAGCAGGTGTTCAGTTATGAATTCTAGAGAGAGTAGCTTAGGACTAATGATGGTTCGATGGAGTTTTATAAACCCAATATAGTGCACAGGATAATAGCCACGAGTTTTACATGATTTGGGAAATATTGCCTTATCGAGAGTAGGCATAACAATGTGAAAATTTTAGGATTCGGTTACTAACGTTTTTCTTGAATTAGAGATACAAAGGAAGTTCGACTCGGAGTAAGAAAATATGTAAAACCATATAAATGCGGTGTGTGATATTGAATTGAATTAATTCGCAAGTTTCCAAGTAAACCTTATTTAATTAGAGACTATATTAAACCAAACTAACTCAGCCCCTAAACATGCAACTACGTGTGTGCGTGTGTCAAACCATAGATAAATAAAGCATGCAACATATAATTTTAGGAAAAATCCATGAAGGGCAAAACATTTTTATTTCTATAACTTTGAAGAATTCACAAGATCATTGACTTACATACAACCTGATAATCGCCCACAAGTGTAACGCACGATGTCTTCATCAAACCTTCAAAGCAACGGCTAGAAATGTCATCGACTGGAATCTCCCGCAAGAACTCCAGATGGTCAACAATGAAGAAGAAACGACTTCTCCACAAGAGTGAACTTTATAAGGACTCCCTCCATAATAGAACGTAGCTCTCCGGTTGTAGAGTTCTCCCCACAAAGGTACACAAAAGAAAAAGTGTGTTCTTTAACACTAAAATAATTCACCAAAGCATATGGGATTTTTGTGAATTGAAAACAAAAAGGGATTAAACCCTAAAAGAAGAAGTGAAAAGAATTATGAAGTTTTGCAGTTTTCTGTCTTTCAAAACGCTGGGACTTCTTAATGAAAAAGAAACCATTTAATGAGTATTTATACAAAAATGCGCCGCCTAAGTATACAAGCTCGTTCAAACGAGATAAGGATCTCACGCGAACGACGTACAAATGTCGTTCAAACGACATCAGGCGACATCCATAAGTCGCTCGAACGAGATTGCTAACTTGCTTTAACGACCTAGGCATCAAAATCGAGGTACGCTTCAGGACTTAGAAAAAATACTCATACACAAATTTTGACAAAAAAGTCCGCTCCAACACTTAGAAAATATTTTGTAAAAATATCCCAAAGGCTCTAAGTGGAAAGTTAAGGTATTTAAAACAAAAACTTACCAAAGTAAACTTCGCAGATTCTTTTTGATGAAGAACTTGATATTCGGATCCGTCTTTGATGCTTGAATGCTCTTCGACGGTGTAGCGGTATATGACATAATAAATTGATAACGGACTTATAAAAATATGTCCTTACAAATCTCCCCCTATGTCTATGCCGGTACCTACATAAAAACATCTAAATTATCAAATGCCAAAATGCCTATACAAATCTACCCTCCCATGAATAAATTGGCAAGATCTCAAACTGTTCTTGAAAAAGTTTTCATCAAATCTCAAAACTTTTCTCATCAGGGTGTGCAACATAATGATCTTCAATATTTGTACCTACACACATGAGATAAAGCAAAATACCTTCGTGAAGCATCGAGTTTGAAATGATATAAGAATAAATCATTAATTATAAAATCTCCCCCATAATGCGAAATCTCACCCATAACATGATTATTCTTTCTCCCCCTTTTTATGATGTCCCCAAATAGACAGATAAGAAGAAAAAATCAAAACATGGAGTGTCACGATAAAGTGCATAGAAAACAAGGATCAAACTACGCACATGCAAAGGAGTATCTCACAAATTTCACAAACTTTTTTTGATTTTTCAAATTTTTCATACAAAAATAAGACACTAAAAATCACACCATGGATTTAAACTAAAATAACCAAGTCATGGAAATGGAATGTATGGGTGTGAACACATTTGATAGGTAAATAAACTCAATCAATCATATGTGCACGATGCATACGTGTACTCCTAACGAATTAACATCAAAAGTATCCTTAGGTGTAAAAATTATTGAATTTAGATGACATCGTCTTATGCAAATCAACAAATCTAAGTCAAAGTGATTTCCACACCAATAACCTCCAAAACTATATAACGTTTTTTCAAGACTTTTAAGGACGTGCAAACCCATTTTAATTCTCCATCCAAACTCCCTCATGCGTGTATAAACTAAATTCTCAAACTTTGGAGAATTGGTGAATGGCCCAAAATTGGCATGAATTTCTTTTTATTACCTTTAAATTTTTTCGGGCTCTTTTAAACCTCTTTGGACCCCGGATAATAAAATTCCTCATTTTTTTAGTTCAAATTAAACGGTGGCTTAATCGGAAAGGATAGATAATTACCTTTCGTAGCCCTTCACCATTTTCAAACAAAGCACACAAACTCACAAACGGCTCTTACATGCACAACTTTCTTATCAAGTTTTATCGCCCTTGGTTAGTTTTAAGGATATGATTAAAGTGAAAACACCCAACCAACATGTGATAAGACAAACACAATAATCAAATAAATCCTTACATGTGTGCAATAAAGGAAATCATGAGTCAAACATGTAGGAAGTAACACTTAATTACATCTTAATGACTCCAAACATTATAAAGCTCATGGATGAATTGACCTATTGTCTCAAAACACTATCAAATAGTCACATAAAAAAATGGAATGATGTTGTGACTCGGTCATCCCAAGTGTCCATCCATAATAGGTGCAAACCAAATAAAAAAAAATTGGATTTTTCAAAACAAATTTCAAAAAACAAAAATCTAATACAAAAGTACATGTCACAAAGCTAGCAAACATAAATATCATGAAACAAAAAACTAGCGTATGACAAACTTGCGAACACAATCATCTATATGATATAGAAAGAGAAGAATCATGTGCAAGAAAATGAGAATCCACTTTTCTAAAATCTAGTGCCTCTAAAAGTTATTTCCTAACCCAAATAGATGTGAAACGTCTTTTGGGGGCTTTAGGAACCAAGGAAACACTAGACATAAACTTCCTAGGACATTTTCCAAGATCAAAACAAAAACGCCTAAGGTGACCCTTCCTACCACAATGTGAACATGTGTAAATGGGTAGAACGATACCTATGGGTTGACCTTTTCTAATGTCCTTGGGAACGGTTGACCCTCTAAAACAAATAACAGTTTTGGTTTTAGCACTAGAAGCATGAGAACAAGATGATCCATTACCATCACTATCAAACCTACTTGACTCTGTCAAATCATTTTTTAACTTCAAAATTTTTTACTCAAGCGGAGATTTAAACTCTTCCAATTTAAGGGATGCCTTTTTCAAATTTTCAACAATTCCTAAAAGGGTATCTCTCTCCCCCTCAATTAAAGAAAACTTTTCCCTAAGAGTCTCTTCACGTGCCACAAATTCATTGATTAAAATAATTTTGTCATATTTGGCACAAACATCAAATTTTTAAGGTCCTCTAATTATTTTTCTAAAAATAGGACCCTATCATCACTTTCCTTCTTGGACAATTTTAAAGCAACAAAGTCATGGTCCAAGGAAACAAATTTCTCAAGATAATAATCTCTTTGATTTTGAACCGTTTGCAAAAGATCCATCGCGGATTTAAAACGAGAATTTTCTTTTTCCAAGAAATCAATTATTTTAGCAAACGACAAATTCAAATGATTTATATCATCAACACTCTGGCTCGTGTCATCAAACGGGGGCATCCGATTACATAAGTGTTCAATCGAAAAAATTGCAATTTTTCACAAAAGAGATTTTAAAAAAAAAATCAATATCACACAAATTTTGCGTATAATAGGAATACACGAGAAATTAGCGCAACCCGCTCTGATACCAATTTGACGACGTGAGAAGTCAAATTGTATCAAAAAAAAAAATCCTTGAAAAATCAGGATCACGCGATAAATTAGCGTAACCCGCTCTGATACCAATTTGTAAAACCATATAAATGCGGTGTGTGATATCGATTTGAATTATTTCGCAAGTTTTCAAGTAAACCTTATTTAATTAGAGACTATAGTAAACCAAATTAACTCAGCCCCTAAACATGCAACTACGTGTTTGCGTGTGTCAAACCATAGATAGATAAAGCATGCGACACAAAATTTCAGGAAAAATCCCCGAAGGTCAAAACCTTTTTATTTCTAGAACTTTGAATAATTCACAAGACCATTGAATTACATAAAACCTGATAATCTCCCACAAGGGTAACGCACGGTGTCTTCATTAAACCTTCATAGCAACGGCTAGAAATGTCATCGGCTAGAATCTCCGGCAAGAACTCCGGATGGTCAGCAATGAAGAAGAAACGACTTCTCTATAAGAGTGAACTTTATAAGGACTACCTCCACAATAACATGTAGCTCTCTGGTTATAGAGTTCTCCCCACAAAGGTAAACAAAAGGCAAAGTGTGTTCTTCAACACCAAAATAATTCACCAAAGCATATGGGATTTTTGTGAATTGAAAATAAAAAGGGATTAAATCCTAAAAGAAGAAGTCTAAAGAATTCTGCAGTTTTGCAGTTTTCTGTCTTTCAAAACGCTGGGACTTCTTAATGAAAAGGAAACCATTTAGTGAGTATTTATACAAAAATGCATCGCCTCGATATACGATCTCGTTCGAACGAGATAAGGATATCGCACGAACGACGTACAACTGTCATTCAAATGATATCGCGCGACATCCATGAGTTGTTCGAACGAGATTGCTATCTCGCTTGAATGACCTGGGCATCAAAATCGAGGTACACTTCAGGACTTAGAAAAAAATACTCATACACAAATTTTGAAGAAAAAGTCCGCTCCAACACTTAGAAAATATTTCGTCAAAATATCCCAAAGGCTCTAAGTGGAAAGTTAAGGTATTTATAATAAAACCTTACCAAAGTAAACTTCGCGGATTCTTTTTGATGAAGAACTTGATATTCAGATCCGTATTTGATGCTTGAATGTTCTTGAAAGTTGTTCGACGGTGTAGTGGTATATGACATAATAAATTGATAATGGACTTATAAAAATATGTCCTTACAACATAGGATATATGCTAATGATGGCGTACGTTAAAGGATGAATGTATGCGATGGTCCAACAGCAAAGGATGATCCAAGAGATACAAATGATGTTTTTCTTGAATTAGAGATACAAAGGATTTTCCAAGAGCAATAGCAACTTCTACAGTCTGTATTTGGACGAGTCCAATTAAACCCGTGGTCTGCCAAAGTTATCTATATCATGTTTATTTTTCTAAAAAGATAAATTTTTGGAATGACTTTGAATAAAAACCTAATCATTAAGGCGTCTCCATTAATCTCAGATAATAATATATTGAAATGTTCAATAATGCTATCACCTCTTTTTGACAGTCTTCTGAAAATGGAAGATTATTATGACCAAATATTATAACAACCTTAGTTTTTTGCTAATAATAAAAATTATCAATTGGTCTAGTTTTGGAGGATTCTTCAATAGTCTTAGCATATGTTTAAGTCTGTGGTCTAGGAGTACAAGTACTGCTGAGTTGAGTCACAACAAGTCTTTTAAGTCTCTTGAATCTGACAGCGGCTACCACATTCTGTTTGAATTCTACCCATAGTTTATTTTTAACATTCCACCATAGGGCGTCTATAAGAGTATTTTCATCATCATAAAATTCTCGTCTATATTTTATCAATCTGGGTATCTTTGGTCTGGTCTATATTGGGAAAAATACATCTTCCCAATAAGTCTGTTCTAGGCAATGATTTCATTCTTAAATTTTCCAGGAGGAACTAGAATATCATCAAAACTTTCCAGAATTAGTATTTCTTGAGATTCTTGAATATGGATTTGAGTCTGTCTTGCATTTTACCAGCATTTGGTCTTAGCGTCTAAGATAGTCTGTAATGTCTTATTTGTTTAGTCTATTTATTCTAGAGGAACTCATGATGTTTAAGTGTTATGTTTTCAACATAAAACAAGCAATAATATTAGTATTAGCAAGCATAGGTTCTCTAGATATGATGTTTGGAATGGTATTTTTGCTTCCCTTTATATGTATAACAGAGAAGTCATAACCTTTAAGCAATGGTTGCAATCTAATAAGTCTATTAGTTCTTGATTTGGAAAAATCTGAGTCTCTGAATTTTATAGCATAAGAAGAATCAATATAAATAGTAAAATATTTGGGTCTAAGAAAAAACATATATTTTTCTATAGCCCTTACTATAACTAATTTTTTTTTCATGGGTTGTATATCTTGTTTATAAGTCAGTAAAGGTTCCAGAACTATATCTACAAAGTTTCTTCTTTTTATTCTGATGATCAATATCAAAGTATACTAGTCCCCATTATTTATCAGGGGCATCTGCTTCTACTATAAACTGGTCTTCATCATTAGGCAGTTCATGTAAAGGAATATTCTTGACTGCTTCTTTAATTTGTCTTATAACTTCAAGATTGTCTTTTGTCCATTTGAAAGGATTAGTTTTATGAGTTTCGTTTAATTTGGAAGTTAAGCTTTGTCTTTTTGTCGCTAAGTTCTTAATAAAGTCTGCAATATAATTTATCAATCCTAAAAATGATTTTAATTATTTTCTATCTTTGAGTTGGTCTGAAAATTCAAGAATCTTTTTGGTTATATGTTCTGCAAAAAAATATTTTTCCTTTATTAATATGCATTCCCATAAATTCTATTTCAGCCTGAAATAATTGCATTTTTTTTAAGAAATAACCATTCCATATATATCTAATTCTAAAATAATCTTCTTAAGATGATTTACATGGTCTATCTTAGTCTTGCTGGCTAGAAGAGTATCATCTATGTAAATAAGATAAATTCTGAATAAGTTCTAAAAATGTTTGGACTTCTCGGTCTTACATAGGGGAATTGTGAGAATTTCACATAGCTTTGGACTTCTCTGTTAATATTAGCATCAGGAATAATATAGTCTTCGTAGCCACTAGTATATAAGATTAACTTAAAATGTTTGGTTGTGTCTACAGTTACTATAAATGCTGGAACAACATTAAAGTTTCCTATATTATCTGACATTTCTAATTAGGCTATTCCAACAAGGCGTTTCTGAAAATCTTTCTATCTCTTATCTATTAAACAACATAATATGTTGATTTTATTTTGAGGTCTATGTAATCCTTGTATTGTTTCTTGAAAGTGTCCAAAGGTTAGGAACTAGAATTTTCAATCAGTTCCTCTTGATCTTAGCCATTCTGAGTCAAAAAATTTGATGCTCAGTATAGGACTTGTCTAACACATAATTTCTATAATAATAAGTCATTTTATAATTAGGAGGTTTGGGAGTGGCTCCTTTTTTAAACGATTCTATGTATCTAAATACTGGAAATTATCCATTATGTATGGAGTCTTCTCCAATTTTCTAGTCAACTTCACCCCATTCTTTCCACTGAAGAGGATTGGTGAAATTTCTTTCCTTCCACCATCTTCTAACATTGGAGGATCAATCTTTAAGTCTTCGGAGCATAAAATTATTATGTCCAATATTTGGGATAGGGATAGCTATCTTACTAGTCTTATTTAATCCATCATTTATGATTCTTCGAGTTTTGGTCTTTTCTTCCATAGTTCTTATTAGATGAGATTCTTTAAATTTATAGGTAGTTACTTGTTTTTGTTCAAGTCTTTTTTTAATTCTTTCTAAAGAGTCTGAATAATCTTTTTGACTTTTTATCTGACTATGGATTTTTTAATTAAAGTTCTTGTTCTCTTTTCTTGTATTATTAATAATGTCTTCATTATGATTGGCAAGAGAATTGACAAGTTTTGCAATATAGTCTTTTACTTCATCACCTTTTTCTTGTTGTTGTACAAATTCTTGTGTCATTCTAACTCTTATATTTTCTACAGTTTTTTCTAATTTATCTAAACGTGTTAAAATAAATGGAGAGTCTAATTCTGCTTGGGAAGGTTTATGATATATAACCTTGATTCTTTTAATAATTCCTTCATTTTTTTCTTTTGCTTGGGTTATATTCAATTTAAGTTGATTCACAATATTATTCATTCTCGATAGGTTATGGTTTTCCATATTTTTAAGATAATTGGATAAATTTTGTCGGAGTTTAACAAAGTTTGTATAAAAGGTGGTTAATCCTTATGTCTTAGCCTTTACATCTAATTGTAAGTCTTTCATAAAGCTACTATTGTAGTCTTGGGTGGCTGCTATTGATGTTGAAATTAAATTTAATCTCTCTAGTGTATAAGTCTTTATGCTTTAACAGCATTAACAATCTCATTTTCATTTATCTTATAATAAAATCTATCATCATTTATCTTTTCTAGAATTCTTTGGTAAAAATCTTCTACGGTGTGGTTTTCAGGTACCTCATTTCAGTCTTACCTAACTATTTCCATTAGGAAGATAATTGTCTAATCTAAATATGAGTTTAGCTTGTTCCTTGGTGAGCTTAACTAACTCACTTTCTTGATTTTTCATCAGAGTTTTAATTTCAAAAATGTATTTGTTAAGGACTTCTATGTGATTAGTCTTAGTATTTATATATTATAGTAATTGTACAAGGTCTATTGGTGTTTGGCTGTCTATATTTTGTATTTGCTTAAAGTTTATTTTTTTTTTATCTCTGTACCTAAGGTTTGTGTGTCATTAAATAATTTTCTTAAAATAAGGAGGGTACAATTATTTTGGTCCAGAATGCTATTAATAGCACTAATAGTGACTTGTCTACTTTCTGCGTATTTGGCTGGGATATGTTCGACATGTGAACAACCATCTATGTGTGAGTTAGTCAACCTTCTAGGTCTAAATCAGCTATGAGTATGGGTTCGTAGTCTCGATGGGTTCTAAAAATATCTTTGTAAATACGCGGGATAAATCCCAAGGGCATTAAAGTCTTCTATTTATGTAGTTCTGAAATGAGAATATTGGCTTTGATACCACAATTGGGATTGGGTCGAAATTCAGTGTGTTTTTCTTAAAGTTTTAAATCTCTGATACTCTAAAATGTTTTCTAAAAGTTTTGTGGTCTAAAATAGAATTTTACTAGAAGTAGTAGTTGTGACACCCCGACTAATTAAATACCGGGTAGCTACTCCTTTATTAAATTAATACAAAATGCCAAGTTGGTTCAGTTAATAGCATCACTGTCGAAAACATTTTTTTTTATGATTACTAACCACCTAGTATTTAAAAAGTAAGTTGCCAAATTTTAAGCTAAGTCTGATTAACATGCAATAAAAGAATAATGGAAGAACAACATAAATCCATTCACCATAACGAAGTAATGAAATAACCAACAATAGAAATAAGTCCGGAGGAAAACTCCTCACAACAATCCCACAACTGAAAATAATAAAACAAGTCTGAATCCTGAATTAATTACATGCCCGAAGTCTGAATATCTGGAATAAATGAAATGCCTCTAAAAGAAATGGGCGACATGACCTACAACTGATAAATGCTGAATATAGAGTCAAGATAGATGAAGCGTCTATAATCAAAGTCCTGTAACTTCCACAACAGCTACAGCTCGTCACCTGAATGAGTATCCTAAGCATGGTGTCCTTGTGGCTGGGCACCTAAAATGGTTTTTACAAAAAAATAGATTTGAAAGCAAACGGGTCAGATCCCGAAAGTGGAGAGTATTTTAAAAACAGCAAGTGCTTTAATAACAATTAAAACAATAAATGCAAAATACATGTTAGGACGTGCTCTCACATGAAATACTCACCTCTCGTCTAACTGTGCACTCCTAACGTTCCTATACCAATTCATATGTTTTCTCATAACTATCTAGATCAAAAGAGTTTCTAACACTTCTACCCGGTTCACGTTTTAATTCTAACCTTGACATTTAAATAGAGAGTTCTACTTTAATACTCGGATTCCCAATTATTAACAAAACCATTTATAGATATCTGTCCCCTTTTATCTTTTCATAACGTTACCATAACTATACACGCAAATTAACATAGTAAATTCCTTTTCATTTAACCGTATATTATTCGCATCATAAATATATAATACAAGCACTCCGAGGCTAAGCTACGGTGCACACATACTCTGCTATCCATCCCGGTACATCACGTACATAAGGATTACAAATTCCGAATCTCTCAGGAATTTTTGGAATAAACACCACACACAAAAATGGAGGCGAACATAATTCAACATATCCATGGTCACGTACATACCTACGCTCCATAGTCAGCTGGCTTATTAACTCACAAATAAGTCGTTCTCTTGAACTATGTCCTCGAGGTACCAATCTAAATCCGGGCAACACAAGGATAAGAAGGCCCTAAGAGAACGTAACCTCCCGTGATAGCAAATATGGTAGGTATGTCATACACATAAAAATCATATACTAAGCATTCACACATCTTAGATAATTCAAGATTAATAAAGGTATACTCTACATCCTTATGCCATTATTCCAATTTTATATATATATTAAGTCACCCGATAATATAAAATTCTAAACCGTCGACACGTCTCACGTCATAGTTTCTTATACTTAAAACCTATCTCAAAAAGACAATTAAGTTCCTATTATTCCCACATATAACATCTTTATTCCTAAGGTCCTTACTTCTGCCCCAAACCTCATTCTATCAAATTATACAAACTTACACTATTAACCCAAATATTATCTCACTTATCGAATTTCAATAATTTAGAATAATTCTTCAAATTGAATTCTAATTAAGGTCCAATATCATAATCATGCCTACTGGTCTTTCTTAAGGTTAAGGGTATTCATAAGGTCTCCAATATTATTTTCCAAGGGTTACCACCATTAAAATTTAAAATAGGGAAAACTTTACTCATTATGGGAAGGTCGATCGATCGACCTTTTCCTTCGATCGATCGATGGTGGTCGATCGATCGACTGATGAACATCGATCGATCGAACGTAACAGGTATGGCTACGGACTGCTTCATTTTGCAGTTTTCAGTTCGTCCCAAAACACCATTTACAAGCATGAAACTCTAAGACAAGGTTATAATATCATCATAATATCATCCTACAACAGTATTAACGTTCTAAAACCAATAATTCATCATTCAAGGGCTTTGTTTAGATCAAAACTTCATCAAAAATTCCAGATTTCTTCTTCTTTCAAGAACATCAATAAACTTCTTCTAAAATCCATTTTTAGATCATCAATGGTTCGGTTTTGAACACATAATTCGTCCAGAATGTTACTACATGCAATCCCTAACATAATTTATAGCTTTTAACTTCCAATTCATGGGTCTATATCATCTTCCAAGATAAATTTCGAAAATTCCTAAACATGGAAAACATAGCATTGAATTAATTGAAATTAAACCACTTGCCTTGATTCAATCTCTGATTTTGATGACGATTAGAAGAAGCTCCCTCTCTCTTTCTGCAGGATTCCCTTCTATCTCTCTCTCTCCAAGCTTTCTTCTCCAATGGCTATGGTGACTAGGGTTTGTTTTTGGGAAAGAAATTAGAAACCTAATTCTAATAACCTACGTAGCCTATTGGGTTAACATGGGTTGGTTAGTGGTTTAGTGGGTCAAATCCACATCAGATATAATTTACTAATTTTCGTCACTTTTAATTCTCAAAAATGCAAAATTACCAAACTACCCCTATATGTTGCCGGTATGGCCTAAAAATACCCCGGGACCCAAACTAAACCCCCGGCTAGTGTTTTCTGACTATTTCGACCCTTCCGAACGCGTTGGCGCACTCAAAATGACCGTACGGGTGATAAAAATAAAATTCACTTTTTAATTCAAATAATTATATTCCTGACGCGACTGTCACGCGCGTCCCATCAAAATTTCCCAAATTGCCGTATTTTAATCTCGCGACAATTTTAACATTTCCAATATTCATATATTGCCATATATATACACATTATAATCAAATACTAACTCACATCTCGTTAATATTTTTATCCGGATAAATTTCCAATTAATACACATTTAATTCAATTAATCCCCAAAAATAAATATCACAGAAAATACGGGGTATTACATACTTCCCCCCTAATAACTGAATTTTGTCCCGAAATTCAGAAAAGTAAGGCATACCTGGTAAAATTAGGTATCCTCCAGTATTCAAAACAATTATTAAGAAAAAGCCAAATCAGTAGAACCCTCGCTTCACAATAAGCTTGTTTAACATACTTGATACCTTATCAGAATAATCTTCGATAAATGCACCTCGCGTTGTGTTCTAAGTAAACAACATTCAAATAAAAATACCTTATACTTCATTGGTTATATTATCTCAATATCATTATGAGTCTGCACCTCACTACGCATTAATTTCCGCGTTTATCAAAACATGAAACACCCATTCAGGAAGGAATCAATAACACATCTGACTACTCTTGCCCACTCTTTGAATATCTATTCCCGACATTGTGACCTTTACATAAAGGAACTACTACAACCGGTTGGTGTTACACAAAATAATTGTAGGCACCTTATTCACTATAAAATAGATATGGATGATTTTCCGTCAACTCTACCATTAGGTAATATCTGCTCCTCATGACTACAATACACCTCACTAGTCATACTCGGTTTGGAATTTAAAAATATCGCAATGAATCTAAAATTTCTTTCATACAATCCATCAGTCGTTAGTCACCTTGTGCCTGAACCTCGGGTTATAGGTGATACAACCCTCTGTTTGGATCGTTATTCACCATTACTTATTGTCACCCCACCTAAATGTGGGTTTCATTGCATTTCATCCCAGTTCTAAATAATACTACGTCGAACCACGTACCGGCGTGTTCACTATTTAATAGTGTAAATCATTCAAGTATTTAAAAATTTCTCTCCTTCTGGACAACATGTCCCACATAATCGAAGGAACTCATTACTTGTCAATAAGTTGGCTATCTCTCAAGAAAATTCTCCAACTTGACCGCCCCCCCCCCCCCCATTTTTGGGATCGTCGTCTTGATACAAAATTATCTGGTTGATCATCTAACCCCAACTGTTCTACCACTTATTATACCTCTTTCAATGCCGATATTCACATAAAATTTTCCCCGTTAAATGATACTTAACGATCTTATTCTCCCGACGAATTCCAAAAGTTTGGACCTTTACCCTTTTCACTACTTTGTACATATCTGGACTTTATGCCTGATTGACATCCTCATTCTATTTACTCTTGAGTCACCCTCAACATTCGATTGATCGGAACTCTACTTCAACTTTCTCATAATAATATATTCGCCTTCTCAAGAGATATCCTTTTATTAAATGGCTTTCTAATGCCTGTTGTCCAAATTTGAATTTGTTACACTGACATATGATATCCACTTACACCTTTTCTTCTAACGTTTAATCTCATAAGTAATAATCTCACCCGTCCATGTTCTCTCTTATTTTGATTTACACTTTAGTAAATCAAGATGTATATGCCCCTTATAACCCAACCATACTGTTTTTAAACATTATATACGCTTCATACAAATCTCAAACTCTTTATTGTCACTGTAAATACAACGGTGCTATACCACTTGGGCGTTCTCAATCGCTTCTGAATTAGAAGTCCTAAATCCTCTTTATCCTCAATGCGTCCTTCAACATGCCGTGACAAAACCAACATTATTAATACTTATATCGTAATTTGCTAACAACTGGCTCTAATGGCCTTACAACATAATTTCCTCCTTGTAACTTCCCGTTATAACTACGTACTCCCATCTCGATAGAGGTATCCAATTCATGAACGAATGGCCACACTTCTCCTTACTACCAATCTTACGCTAAGTTTCATGCGTGGGGTGTCTCGCAAAGCGAAATCCAAACAAGGAACCCCCCCCCCCCCCGATACACTACTACCTAACATTGTTGGTCATCGGAATCTGTTAAGCCCTGTCCATAATATGTACTCCTACACTCTCGTTTCTCAACAAAGTTACATTCTGTCGCAATGACACTTAAACAAGGAACTCCTTTCGAATGACACTTTCTCTTGACACTGATGGTAATCCCATTCCATATACACCATGTAACTAAAATCGGGGTTATCAAAATCCCGTCCCCATACACACAACTATGAGTATAAACTCGCAAATCTCTAACGGGGAAATAAAACAATGCACTCCTTTTGTTACTACCTCTATGTCGTTAATTATAAAAACCAACTAACTCTTTGTTGATTAGTAGATCAATTACATACGACTCATAATAATGAAATCCCTTCGCATAATGGGATTAAATATCCGAGACCATTATACCTTTTTGAGATCACAACATGTTCATATATATGTATATATATACCTATATACAAAAGTACAATTGCGAGTCCGGCCCTCTCACAGATGGGGCCTCGCCAGATTAAAACATGCTACCCCAAGGTGGCAATCCCAATAAAATTGCAATACCAGCACACTACGGTATAGTCATATATAAAATCATAAATAATATCATAACATACTCGTGTAATACAACACTAAAACGAATAATTTCAATAAATTATAAACCGCTATTAATATACCCATTCATCCTCCGCGGATGACAATAAAAGTGACCCCCACACTATCTGGGAATAATGTTCTTATATATAATAAATTTACTGATATACTCACTAAATTCGACTCTCAAGTGAAAATAACAATTATGACCAATGTAGCAACTCATTCATGCCACAAATAACATGCATCATCATCTGAGGATGTAACTCATACTTCTATCTTATCAATCGTCCCGGCTGCTCAAATGGTTTCTAGACTTACCACACATGTTGTCCCAAACCGAATATTTCAATAACTGTTGCCCTTGCCAAGCATAATACCTTGATCCCTACTCTCGTATCGAGAAAGATTCTATAACACACGGGTTTTACTCCCCACAGAAATACCTCTACACATACTCCACTTATCTTTTGTTTCACAAATCATGTTAAGGTGGTCCATCTCTCGGACGTTGGTAGTCTCGACTCAGACGACTATCTCTGTTGTTCCCTTAGTTTTGACGGCCCTAAGGAACATGCTACTAATTTTCCACCTCTCTTACTGAAATTACCATCGCTCGGTAGTAATTCCGCTATCGAATTATTTTAACGGTTTCTCCATTGGGTCTTCCCATTGTGGTGCTTCTCCAACCCCAGTTTTACTATATATAAGGTTCTCGATCCTGGTATATCCCCACCCGGGGTTGTTTACCTCCAAATTAACACTACGACGATACTATTTGCCTTAACCGTCCAAGCAAAATTTTGCCAGAAGGACTAGCAATTCTTCTATGTAAATTCTCCCTTTAGTATCCCCTTCTCCGTTTCACCTACTTCACCCGGTGTAGGGTTCACTAAATAATTTTATTTCTTCTCACAGAGCGACCTCTGTCCGAACCTCTCGTGTGAGTTCAGAACGACATTCGGTTTTTCATCCTAAACCTTTGATCAAGGAACTGATGGTCAAACCATTCGTGTACGCCTTCTCTCGACGTCACATTCCACTTATAAGTGTGGGGATTGTTTCTCCCCATTGAAACTCCGTTCTCACGAGACAAGAAAAATTTTCCTCAAATTTTCACTCTCGATTGGCCATACTCTGACACAAGTCCAAGCCTTTGGATACATTGCGTTCGTTTGGCTAGCACATGTCGTCTTCGCCTTTCAAGTATTGCTACTGCTGGTTCTCTTCAATGTTACATTTAATTCTTTCTCTCCCATTCCAACCTTGTTGGATGTGTCTAATTTGACCCCATTCCTACTATAGTCGTACCCGGAAGTCTCAGGTTGCGTCTTAGCCTTCTATATCATCCAGTACTTCCATGCCATAGTATCGGTGACTTCAACTACGGTCATCCTTCTTTAAATAAATCCATTATCCTCACTATATGTTTGCCTCCTGCTGTTCACCCAACTATCTTCGACTGACGTACTGCATTGTTCGGCACACGAATACACCCGATCGTAAATAAGATTCACTACCATATGTATTAAAGCAGGAGAACGAAATCTCACCAAAGATATCAACAATCCTAAGCATAGGGCTCTACATCAAAGAATGCTCAGCGGAAACATAACAAGCCGTACAGATTCTAAAGGACACTAGAACCTAATGCTCTGATACCACCTGTGACACCCCGACTAATTAAATACCGGGTAGCTACTCCTTTATTAAATTAATACAAAATGCCAAGTTGGTCCAGTTAATAGCATCACTGTCGAAAATATTTTTTTTTATGATTACTAACCACCTAGTATTTAAAAAGTAAGTTGCCAAATTTTAAGCTAAGTCTGATTAACATGCAATAAAAGAATAATGGAAAAACAACATAAATCCATTCACCATAACGAAGTAATGAAATAACCAACAATAGAAATAAGTCCGGTGGAAAACTCCTCACAACAATCCCACAACTGAAAATAATAAAACAAGTCTGAATCCTGAATTAATTACATGCCCGAAGTCTGAATAACTGGAATAAATGAAATGCCTCTAAAAGAAATGGGCGACATGACCTACAACTGATAAATGCTGAATATAGAGTCAAGATAGATGAAGCGTCTATAATCAAAGTCCTGTAACTTCCACAACAGCTACAGCTCGTCACCTGAATGAGTATCCTAAGCATGGTGTCCTTGTGGCTGGGCACCTAAAATGGTTTTTACAAAAAAATAGATTTGAAAGCAAACGGGTCAGATCCCGAAAGTGGAGAGTATTTTAAAAACAGCAAGTGCTTTAATAACAATTAAAACAATAAATGCAAAATACATGTTAGGACGTGCTCTCACATGAAATACTCACCTCTCGTCTAACTGTGCACTCCTAACGTTCCTGTACCCATTCATATGTTTTCTCATAACTATCTAGATCAAAAGAGTTTCTAACACTTCTACCCGGTTCACGTTTTAATTCTAACCTTGACATTTAAATAGAGAGTTCTACTTTAATACTCGGATTCCCAATTATTAACAAAACCATTTATAGATATCTGTCCCCTTTTATCTTTTCATAACGTTACCATAACTATACACACAAATTAACATAGTAAATTCCTTTTCATTTAACCGTATATTATTCGCATCATAAATATATAATACAAGCACCCCGGGGCTAAGCTACGGTGCACACATACTCTGCTATCCATCCCAGTACATCACGTACATAAGGATTACAAATTCCGAATCTCTCAGGAATTTTTGGAATAAACACCACACACAAAAATGGAGGCGAACATAGTTCAACATATCCATGGTCACGTACATACCTACGCTCCATAGTCAGCTGGCTTATTAACTCACAAATAAGTCGTTCTCTTGAACTATGTCCTCGAGGTACCAATCTAAATCCGGGCAACACAAGGATAAGAAGGCCCTAAGCGAACGTAACCTCCCATGATAGCAAGTATGGTAGGTATGTCATACACATAAAAATCATATACTAAGCATTCACACATCTTAGATAATTCAAGATTAATAAAGGTATACTCTACATCCTTATGCCATTATTCCAATTATATATATATATTAAGTCACCCGATAATATAAAATTCTAAACCGTCGACACGTCTCAGGTCATAGTTTCTTATACTTAAAACCTATCTCAAAAAGACTATTAAGTTCATATTATTCCCACATATAACATCTTTATTCCTAAGGTCCTTACTTCTGCCCCAAACCTCATTCTATCAAATTATACAAATTTACACTATTAACCCAAATATTATCTCACTTATCGAATTTCAATAATTTAGAATAATTCCTCAAATTGAATTCTAATTAAGGTCCAATATCATAATCATGCCTACTGGTCTTTCTTAAGGTTAAGGGTATTCATAAGGTCTCCAATATTATTTTCCAAGGGTTACCACCATTAAAATTTAAAATAGGGAAAACTTTACTCATTCTGGGAAGGTCGATCGATCGACCTTTTCCTTCGATCGATCGATGGTGGTCGATCGATCGATTGATGAACATCGATCGATCGAACGTAACATGTATGGCTACGGACTGCTTCGTTTTGCAGTTTTCAGTTCGTCCCAAAACACCATTTACAAGCATGAAACTCTAAGACAAGGTTATAATATCATCATACTATCATCCTACAACAGTATTAACGTTCTAAAACCAATAATTCATCATTCAAGGGCTTTGTTTAGATCAAAACTTCATCAAAAATTCCAGATTTCTTCTTCTTTCAAGAACATCAATAAACTTCTTCTAAAATCCATTTTTAGATCATCAATGGTTCTGTTTTGAACTCATAATTCGTCCAGAATGTTACTACATGCAATCCCTAACATAATTTATAGCTTTTAACTTCCAATTCATGGGTCTATATCATCTTCCAAGATAAATTTCGAAAATTCCTAAACATGGAAAACATAGCATTGAATTAATTGAAATTAAACCACTTGCCTTGATTCAATCTCTGATTTTGATGACGATTAGAAGAAGTTCCCGCTCTCTTTCTGCAGGATTCCCTTCTATCTCTCTCTCTCCAAGCTTTCTTCTCCAATGGCTATGGTGGCTAGGGTTTGTTTTTGGGAAAGAAATTAGAAACCTAATTCTAATAACCTACGTAGCCTATTGGGTTAACATGGGTTGGTTAGTGGTTTAGTGGGTCAAATCCACATCAGATATAATTTACTAATTTTCGTCACTTTTAATTCTCAAAAATGCAAAATTACCAAACTACCCCTATATGTTGCCGGTATGGCCTAAAAATACCCCGGGACCCAAACTAAACCCCCGGCTAGTGTTTTCTGACTATTTCGACCCTTCCGGACGCGTTGGCGCACTCAAAATGACCATATGGGTGATAAAAATAAAATTCACTTTTTCATTCAAATAATTATATTCCTGACGCGACTGTCACGCGCGTCCCATCAAAATTTCCCAAATAATTATATTCATATATATATATATTCATAAGTTTAGAAGACAATTCGTGGTTCAGATTGAATCCAACAATGCTAGAAATGGAGGGTTGATATTGTTTTGATACATTTTCCTCTTTTACCCTTTTCTTTTTGGTTTCCCCCTCTTTTTATCTCACAATTAATTGGTTTCTCTTTTGCTTTAATTCAAAACAAAGGGAAAAAGAGGAAGTGTACGCATAAAATTTTATCTAAGCTTTGTTTCTATACGAGATGACCCCATCTCTCTATCGCTCAGTATTTTATCAGGTCGATTTTCATCAGAGACTTATTTTCGCCCTTCTTCATTTCCACTATTTGCTGTCGCAATTTTCATCATCATAGATTCATCAGGTAATATCATTTTTCACGGTTATCGTTTCATTTTAGCCCTAATTTTTTTATTTACTGTTCTTTATTTTGTGTTGACATGTTTTCAACATAGATTTATCAGGTAATAATAGTTGGGCTTCATTTTTATGGTGATGAAAATGTTTAGATTCTTTTATTTTTTTTTAGGTAAGTTTGAATGGTTTCGATTTTCTGCTTTTAGGTTTCAAATGGCTTAGTGGAGGTTTTGGAGCTACTATTTATAAGGTTAGTTTATACACTGGTATCATTTCATTTGGTTCGATTTTGATTTTACTTCTATTTACTTTCATAATAAACTTATTTCTTCTAACCTTTTTCTTGGTGTTTTACAAGTAACATCTATGGGATGAAGTATTTATGATTTTTGGTTGTTTTAAGTGTAACTAAGAGGTCCAATCTTTGTTCTTTCATTATTGAATAGTTTATACATATCTTTTCACTTGCTTTTCTCCTTGCTTTCATTGCAGTGAATTTTGGTTTCAATGCAATTTAAAAGAGGGGGGGAGGGGATGATTTCACTTCTAATACATGGGTTGGTAACACACCCAAAGGTATACTTAAGTGTGAAGTTTCTTTTATTAGTTCTATTGGGTTAAATTAACATGTTGAGTACATAGTTTAGGGTTTGAAGTTTGGTTTTAAAACTTTAGCATTTTATGAAATTAGGGGTTATGATTTTAGGGTTCGAAATTTTGATTTGGGGATTTTATTGAATTATTTATTTACATACATGATTTAGTTAATTTGTGTTTTTCATTTGTATGCAACCCACGTGTTTGAGAATATTCTCCATTGGACTATGGGTAAGTCTTTTTCTTTTTTTTGTTACATTAGTTCCTCTTAGCTTAATATCGGTTGGATGTTATTCATTAATGGTATTTGTGAATTTTTAATTTATCGAATGAAATGTTGATTCGGATATTGTTTTTATAGTCGAACATATGTTAAATGGGCATGGGGATAAATTCAACAAATTGTTGCTTCTCTTCATTCACATGATAAGCTACATGTTGATTTCCTTTATTAATTTTTTGATAATTTTATAATATATCCATGATTGAGAGAAATTTTAAACTAAATTGTTTGGGTAGTCTAAACAGTCACTCTAATATTCCTCATATATGAGCATATTTTTTACATGGTCGAGTCATTTTTTGGTTGCAAACTGGAGTAAGAGTTAAAGCCCATTTTAATAAATTCAAGTGACTTTAAAACTCCATATAAGAGACATAAAGAGTTATTGGCCCTATGTGGTCCGATTCATGGAATTGCTAAATTAACATATATTGAGGCGCACAATATATTAAATTATGCAAAGAATGATGTGGATGAAGGAAGTCTATTTTTGCATGGTGCTAACGTGATGGTTTTATACCTCTACATCCTTACATTGCATGTGTACAAGAAGACTATAAATAAAGCCTGCTACGTAGCAGCACTTATCTGATCAGTTAGTGTTCATAGGTGAGGCATGTTCCAATTGCCTTCGCGATGTCGTCGGAGGACCGCAACATAGGATTGGGTGGTGTGGCGATGAGCAATTAAGATGTGTTTGATCTAAGAATTCTTTTCGACACGACGTAAGTCGTTGTCTATCCCAGAGTCCGAGTCTCATAGCTGCCAACTCTGTTATCGACATTGACAGGATGTACTGCCAACTCCGTTCCAAACTAGAGTTAGGTTTTAGTTTATATGGTTTTGCTTGCATTCTCTTGGCACATTACATCCTATTGACTTTTATGTCATGTACTTTATGTGATTCCCCCATTTATTTCTTGGAATTGAAACATAAAGCGATCATAATGCATAAAGTACTACACACATTGTGAGATATGATTACCTATTTTTTCGTTTGCTATTATCATTTCCGATTTTTATGATTCATGATCGATTTTTTCGATTCATGTTCAATTAAACCTAATACTCCATTTTTTGTTGTTATCTTTTCCAATTTTTTCGTTTTCTAAAACGTATTAATCTTTTGCTGTTATCGTTTCCAAATTTAGTTTGGGTCGATTTTATACCTGTTTGGGTCGATTATAGTTTAGGTAAATTTTATACATGTTTGCACTCTTTTTACCTGTTGTTTTGTTTTTGCACCTCCTTTTTGGGATCACACACCCTCAAAGACTTTCTTTTTCTCTCTCCAAATCTGGGTTTTTAAGAACTGTATATGAGGTAATTAATCTCATTACTTTGCATCTAAAAAATATATGTACTTTGCTAAAAAAATATATGTTGTCCCTAATCAAGAATATGGGATTGACATTAAGGAAAAAAAGATGTAATTTATGTTGTATAATGAATTACTTGGTTTAGATTGTTGAATCAATTATTTCCTAAGTATTTGAGTAAATGCCTCAGAGAGGCTTTCAGTGTATCCACAAATGGTCTTTGATATTTTGATATGTGGATGCATCTGTGCGTTATTATTCTTTATGCTTGGAAATAAATGTTCTTGGATTGACGATAATAATTGTTCTTGGTTTAGATTTTTGTTTGTTGTTATTTACATTCGCATATATCGGATTGCTTTTTATAAATCATCCTCTATAAAGAGAGAAAGATAGTCTTTGATAGAGAGAGAGAGAGAGAGTTTTTTAGAACTTTTAATTCGCCTATTTGGTTTCTGACCAACTTTGCCTTTTCATTTAGTCATATGCTAAGATACATTCCTAAGTAGGTTTATGAGGATGTGAATAGATAAGTTACTGAGATTCCTAAAACTAATGAAGTTTATGAAGCTATTAGAGGTCTAAATTCAGAAGTTGATGGTTTTGATGGCGATTTATATATTAGCTGCTGGAATATTATTTATGGGGATTTGGTTTCCACTATTCAATTTTGGTTTTCAAACAAGGATTAGTTATCTTTTGCTGAGTTATCCTAGAGGTAGTCTTTTGATTAATTATCTTAGCTCAACAGATGAAATAATTATTTTCTTAAACGGTTCCAATTGGTTTTCATACTTTATGGACTAATTGGTTGATTGTCTTACAGAGTTTGGCAACAAGTTCTCCACTGGATTAATCAGATGACAAAGCATAAAGGACCTTTGATAATATTTGGAGTAGCACATAAGCACTAGACATAGAGGCATTGTTGATTAATCTTTCTCATTTAAATCTCTTGGATGTCCCAGTTTTTGTGGGAAGAACAAATCTAGTAAATATGCAAAGTTGATTGATAAAATTAGAGCTAAAATTGAGGGCCAGAGATCAAAACTAATTTCTTTTGGAGGTAAACTGATTTTAATCAAGCAGGTCTTGATGTCTATGCCTATTCATATTTTATCATCGTTAGTTCATTATTTACCAAATTGAAAGAATTTTTGCCTCCTTTTTTTGTAGGTTCTAGTGAGAATACTCATTAATACCATTGGGTGACTTGGAGATATATATGTCATCCAGTGGATAAAGGAGATTTGGGATTAATATCTTTTCAAGATCTCAATGAAACTATTTATATGAAGAAATAGTGGAGGTTTACAACATCAAAGTCTTTATGGTCTGACATAATGAAGAACTGATAATGAAAAATGTATCATCCAGCTTCAGTTGGGGTTGAAATTCACATTCAAGGGAATGGAAGGTGTTATTGAGAACAGCGACGTGGTTCAGTCTGATGATTTATTTCAAATTATATGCAAGTATGGAAGCCTACTGATTTTGGGTACTTCTCTGCGGAGTTAAGATTTTCCCAAGAAAATCTCCATATTTATGTGGAAACTTATTCACGCTAAGCTTCCTCTTGATGAGTTTATTCAAAACCTTGGGTTTATTATGCCTTCCAGATGCTGGTGCTATGAGTAGTGTTATCACTAAGAGACATTATTTCCAGTCAACAATATAGAAATGAGATCGCCTTTGCGAGTGGTCTTTGACACATTTAACATTTCCCCCCTGCTTGCACACATGGTTATCATATGAAAAAAGAGGGAGAAAAAAGGTTGTTGTAAGTACCTAATCCACAGAATTGATAATTTAATATATTAGCTATAATAATCTGTACTTGGTAGTTAGTTCTCTGGAAATTATGCCATCTTGGCCACTGAAAAAGAAAGACATTACTGTGTTATGGTTTCAAACAATACGTCATTTTGAAGGGATTCTCTGAATCTACCGGACGTACTAAAAGGTAAGATAAATTACTTACATTAAGTCGTTATTGAAAATGATAGATATCTAAATTCAATATGATAGAGAGTATGCAATGCCTCTTATTTTGCCAATGTTGACAGGTACAACGAGCAATTTGATTCAGTTGGGCATAAAGAGGAGACAACTTTATCATTTTCAAAGTGCATACCACTATCCATGAAGGGTTCGTTTACTAAGCAGCGAAAAAGTGAGTCAATGAGATCCCCTGTGTCCGAGGGACCAAGAATATCATCCGTTGGAGCTGATAGTTTGTGAAGCACATAAGCTAGCAGTAGTAAAAGAATCACAGAGCCGTGTTTGGGGAAGAAACAATCGAAGCGACTAGATACATGTGTATTACTTCATATTTACATTCTCATTTTGGTGTACTGTTTTTCTTATGTTTTGATTTCCTATGCAGTTAACTTAAAAGATATGTATCCAGAGTTGATATGGTTGTGTTTATCAAGTACGAGAAGGGGAATTTGAGCAAGAATATGTATTGTTGTCATGCTAATTTTTTTAGCACGATTCAATATAATTCAAAAATATGTGCTTTATAAATTCTGATTGGCTGGCCAAATATGTGTTGCTTTAGAAGGCGTTTGATTTTGGTTTTCTTTGTGAAGCTTTCCAGAGACAATAGAGTACTATTGAATGCGAAAAAAAGGAGACTAAAACAACAATGAGTGCTACTAATGAGTATTTTTACATTATTTTAATTGAGTCATTATTTATTGCTACAGTTAACTCAAAAGGGGATTCCCGTCTTTCTCCATCATATCATATTCTTACCTGATCTGGACTCTCTCTTTTGGTGAACTCCGAAAGCTGGCAGTGGCAATGAACTCATAGGTGTGAAGGTCACCAGTGGAGGGAGAGCTACGAAAGTGAGAACTTTTTACTAGGGTCATAAATGGAGCAAGAAAGACTGGACTATTTGTTAGTACACTAGATTGAATATTATATAAAAATTGAAGAGGGAACACCCCTATTATCTTATTAGCACGCATTCTAGGTGCATGTTGTATTGTGGTTATTATAATTAGTTTATGCTGGAATTTGAATGATGGAAATGTGGATCTATAGATGTGGCGCTTGCAACTAGAGTAGCATAGAGAACAATAAGAAATTCTTATAAGGATCTTTATCCCCATCTTTCCAAGATCATACCAACTTAGTATGCCAAAGAAGAGGACCTTAAGAACCTTTGCAGACCTTGATCCAAATATAGCGGCAACAAAACAATCATTGTTTGGATGCTGGAATGGGACATTTTGAAGCAAATTATTATCTTTTTTTTCCTTTCCTTTCCTCACTGCGGTTAAATTCAGTTTGGTTAATGGATTCTTCTTGAAGTAGTAGCAAAAAGGTTGAGTTCATTATTTATTACTTTTTCAATCATTTTTGTTTATTGGTACAGTTAAACAGAGGGTTGATATAACTGCAGTGCTCCGATGGCCAACTGCTCCACCAAGGATGGATATGCCAGTGGTTGAGGTCCGTAATTACGGAGTGTGGCTTATGGAAAAGAATGTAGACCAATATATTCATAGAAACGGGTCGAAGAAGATGCCAAAAACTCTGGGCAAACCAACGATGAGCTATTTCATGCTTCAGCTGATGTGGGGGAGAAACTTTATAAGATGGGGGACTTAGCTAAAAATGGAAAAGTATTTCATTCTTCCTCTCTTTTGATTAATGTCAACTCTATTTGGGATTAATCCAGTTATTTTATGCCTTTTAGTATGAGTATAACTGATACTGTTGCTTCAACATTTGGTTCCATTTGCAGATATTGATCTATATCACAACACTTTTCCATTGGCAAGTTGCTTCAATTATCAGCAACCATTCTAGGCCTACTTAATGCAGCAACTTATATTTGATGAAGACTAGAAAGCAGAAGATATTTTCTTAAAGCTGCAACTGGGATGAAGAGGAAAAATTTAATGACTGAATTTCTTCTCCAAATTTTTTTATGGTTTCTTTGTTTTTGTCACTGTTATTCTTTCTGTTTTATGAGATATAAAAACATGTGTTCTTTAAATGGTGGTTTGTCATAGTTGATCACCGTTTTACTTTTTTCAAGATTTATAATTCATTTCAGTTTACAAGGTTCTAAAGACAAAATTAGCGTTGCGTTTTACAAGAATGGTGTGGTGTATCCAAGAATCGTATGAAACAATATGATTTCTATTAAAAGACTAAATTAGTGTTTTATATTTATATTTGAAAAGATAGTTTTATAGTTTATTGACACATTTTGGTTGGCGACTTAGTTTCACCACAAATGTAATGAGCACGTTCTTTATATTAAAAAATTACTGTCGTGCCTTTAGGTGACGTAGTTTATACAAGGTCCATGAGTGACTATTTATTTGATTGTTGGAGTGTTTTTTATACCTTAAATAGGTGGTAGTTATATAAATAAAGGAAATGTTGCCAATTTTTTTTCAAAAAATTAACTTATTTGTATTGAAATTAAATCAGGTCGAACGTTATTTTGTTGTGATTATGTTAGCTTTCCAGAATATCATCGTGCCTTCAGGCACGGGCATACCCTTGTATATATATATATATATATATATTGAGAATCTCCTGTACATACCAGATGGTACATACCAACGATACATACTAATTTTTTTAAATACTCAAAAAATTATTTTTCGACTGAATTTTTTAATATGATGTTTAAACATTTCAGTACGCCCATATAAGCAAAATCAACTCAAAATAACGTTTTTTTTTGTTTTAAAAAAATTGATCAAGCTTTCGCAACTTATAAAGCACTTTAAAAGCTACTGAGTTTGACCGATTTTTTTAAAATAGCAAAAAACGTTATTTTGAGTTTATTTTTATATGGGTCTATTGAAATGTTTAAACATCATATGAAAAAACTCAACTCAAAATCAATTATAAAATGGGTCCGCGCCAGCGGCATATACCGTTGATATGTACCGTTTGGTATGTGTAGAAGTCTGGCTCTCTCTCTCTCTCTCTCTCTC
Organism: Sambucus nigra; assembly: GCA_949130495.1. Classification (NCBI taxonomy): domain Eukaryota; kingdom Viridiplantae; phylum Streptophyta; class Magnoliopsida; order Dipsacales; family Adoxaceae; genus Sambucus; species Sambucus nigra. Next base: position 23,630,911 of record OX422212.1, on the reverse strand, counting down.
TCTCTCTCTCTCTCTCTATATATATATATATATATATATATATATATATATATATATATATATATATATATATATATATATTAATTGAGATTAATTACTTAGTCTAATGATATAGACAATCAATTATGAACCCAATACTACGTAAAATGCATATTAGATGGTTATATTACTATTGTGAGTAGTATGATTGAGATGTTCTGGGAAATGGGAATACATGTGTAGACAGTTAACTTCGGTGGATGAGTTATGCTAGATGCATCATGTGTTAATTATTATCATGATTATTAGTCTTTCGCATTTGGGGATTTAAGTTGATATGCTTGTAATATTGGACTTAGATAAGGGGTGAGGTACTTAATGCATGCGAGTGCCGATGGGTGGTATGTACTTTGAATTAACTATATTATTGCATCTTAATTTTTGTAAGTTAATTCTTGTGCTGACCCAAATTATAAAATCCCCCCCCCCCCAAGATTTACATAGGCAGAGACAACATAGCTAACATGAGATCACACTTGCGGTCGTCTATGCACATCCATTACATAAGTTCATTTGAATCTAGCATAGGTTGCTATTATCCATTCAAGTCAGTTTATTATTTTCGATATTATATGGGCATACGTTCGAGTTTATTATTCAGTCTTTGGGGATAATTGTATTACTTATGTTGGAGTTTTACTAATATTGGGATGTTGGATTTATTATTTTTTTTAGCAGTTGTTAATTAAATCGGTTTTATAGTGCATGTGGTTTCAATAATACAAATGTTTATTATGGTTTGAAGACAAACCTCATGTTTGGCATATTTTATCTTCTTAGCCTTTACATGGAAAATGGGGTTGTTATATTTTGGAACATCAAACATCACTGAGGACCTTTCTTTGAACTCTGACCTCATAGTAGAAGACTACTCTTATTTGTCTAGGGTCATATTTTTTTAAAGTTCTTTAATTGGAAGGGTCGGTAAGCTTGATTCCTCACTGTCTTTATTGAAGAAAATGAAACAATGGATCCTAGACAAATAGAGCACTATTGGTGAAACTGAGGTAACGAATTTACATTTTTCATTGTTTGTGTTTTACGTTGATCAAGAAGTGGATAGAATTTTGTAAGAACAAAAGTGGATATTTAATGGTGAGCAGCTTTGGTCACAAAAGTGGCACCGGTTGGCCGATTACAGTACGTCCTAAGAGTTGTGATTACCGATGGATTCGGATTATGGGCCTCCCTTTTCAATTTTAGGGAGAAGAAGTTTTCGGATTGATGTTACCTGTACTTTCATTTGGTACTTTCATTTTGTACTCTCTAATAAGACAAGACAAAGTATAACCTCTTGTTACCTTGTCTTATTAGAGGGTACTAATGAGGGTACCTAATAAGAGTACATACAAGTTTATTCAAGCTGTTAATGAAACTATGGTGAGTGAAGAGGTTCAATGGGCAAGGATACTTGTTAAGTGGAGTGAGAAAATCCCTAACAATATTAAGATAGGCGTAAGGGGTGGGTTTTTAATTTGGTGAGAAACTCTCACTTGAAAGTTTGAAGAGTATAGAGTTTAGCATGGTGACGGGGAGGGTAGTCCGGGTCCTGGGGAGAAGAAAACGTCGTTGGTGGATGGAGTGGTAAATTATGTTATAGCGACTGAGGTGGAGGAAGGGTCTAGGGCGGTGGTTTCTATTTCTTTAGAAGGCAAAGGTGAATCCAGTTCCGATCATGCCTTCGTCGGAGGTTCTGTTTCCAAAAGGGTGGGAGGAGAAGTTGTGGTATTTGAGGATTTAAACACGAGTGTATGGGTGGAAGTGAAAAGAAAGAATGTTTGTAAAGTGAGTGTGGGCAAATAAGTGCCCCATTTGGGTCAGGCTCACAAGGGGAACAATGTTCTAATCAAGAGAGTTTTTAATGGTAAGTCTTTGGGTGGACAATTTAAGGAGGCGGTGATTAGGAGTGCGGTAATAAAACTTAGAATAAATCAAGATACTCAAATTTTTGTCTCTAATGACAAGACACAACCCACTTTTATTGGTGGTAAGCCTTTCGTCTAGCAGTGTTAGACAAAGTAAATGGCTATTCCTCTACGGCTCACTTGAAAAAATAAAAAAAAAATGTTTAGGGAAAGGTCTTTATAATTTTTAAAGTGTATAAAAATAGAGCATTAAATAATTTTATAAATTTAGTCCCTGTACTAAAAATACCATGAAAAAAGATTAAAAAAAATACTGCTGCTGACGCGGACCAAAAAAACGAACTCCTAACTCTAAAGGGACCACACAAATAAATGTTATTGTACCATAGGGACTAGATTTATAAATTTAAAAAACATTATCCTAAAAATCCAAATATATGAAAGAACATGACCTTTACCTTAATTTTCTAAATAAAAAAATACAATGGTGGTATTTCAGTTAGTCACATTCCCAATGATCACGAAGGATTTTACTACGAAAAATCTTTGTTGGTTTTAAAAAAATAGGGCAATTTACAATCTGTTGGTGACAATTTTTAAACATTTAAGGGAAATTTACTATTACCTCCACTTATTATGCCACTAGCGTGGACTTCTACAAGAAGATAATTGGTGGCCAAAGTGTTTAAAATTTGTTTACGAGGGACCTAAGAGTACTTTACCCTATAAAATATTAGAACTTTTTTTAACTAGGGTAAAACAGAAAAAAGGAGCAAGAAGGACTAAAATTAGAGGAGGGAATAAAAGCTTACTGGTCAATCAAATTTTAGAAGACACGGATATTAGCGTGGGGAGGGAGCGGTCTGATTCTAATACTAAGGCTATTGTGGTTTCAAGTGAATGTGTCATGAGTAGTTACCAGGGGGATATTCCGCAATTATCACTTGCGTATCTAGTCGCACTACAAGAAAAATAACAATTCGTGACAATTTTATTAGTGGGTAATCATTTATTGCCACTAAAACATATATTTTATTGTAAAATTTATGTTTGCCACTAAAAAATAATGTATTAGTGGCAACAAATTAAAATCTCCACTAATTTTGCCACTAAATGTAAAGTGGGAAGAATTACACATTTAGCGGGAACACAAAATTCTAATTAGTTGCAAAGTTAAAATATTCTCCACTGATATATGTTCATTAGTAGCAAATATACTAGTTTGCCACAAAAACATTTCGGATACAATCAATTTACCCTCCAAAATTAATTTACTTCTCATTCTCTCTGTCTCTCTCACCCCGCTCAAAACTCCATCACGAGAAAACCCATCACACGAAGGTATCTCCCACACAGCCCCAGCGAGCTCCGCTGACCTTGAGCCTATTACGATGACATCAAAACTCCATCACATGAAGGATCTATCTTTATATATTTACATATACACATCTATTAAGGTTTTAGGTTTTTTGGTTTATAATTTTATATTTTTAGGTTTGTAATCTATCTCTCCATCCGTCGATTTGAGTTTTCCAACACATCTATAAAGTTTTTAGGTTTATAATTTTGTATTTTTATGCTTGTAATATCTACATATGTCAATTCGAGTTTTCCAACACAAATGTGGAATTCCTTCGGTTGTTCAGCGTCAGGAGAGAGATTGGTTTCAGTAGTGGAGATGGAAATTTCTTGGAAGCCAAAATGTTACTTGATTTACTATATGATTCTTTTATTTATATGTTTGGGTAATGTAGATTATTGCACTGTTGCTCGATAATGGAGATGATGTCGGTTCTAGGAATTATTGTGGCCAGCTACAAGATCTTAATAATTATATTTTTGCAATTGAATTTGATTTACCGGTAAAAAAATGATTTGGAGATTTTTATGGAATTAGGTTTGTAACGATTTTTTGATCATGTATCTAGTATTTATGGGGTGGACTTTTATATGGAATTAGGCTAGAATACTAAGAAGTTTGATTTTTCATAATAAAATCAAAATCAATTTGTGAGTTAAATTTTGACTGTAATTAGGCTTAAGATCGTAATTTGATTTAATTATGGTTTTATTGTGGTTTTGAACAGGGTTGGATTTAATTCAATTTGGGGTTTGTTTATTAAATCAATTCATGAGATTTTAGTTTTATTAATGCTATATTTTATTGATTTTGATTTTTCAATTTAGTCTCGATTTTATTGGTGGATGATATGTCGAGTTTTTTTTACAGTCTATATGGGTTTTTTGGCCGCGGGGGGGGGGGGGGGGGGGGGGGGGGATGGTGCGTCTGGAGATTTTGGTTGCGTATTTAGCAACCTCCATATTTTTAGTTTCAATTTGTGGGTATGTTTTATTTTTATTTGTAGCCTGGAGGTGGACTTATGGTAATGGTGGTGGACATATTTTTTGTGTACTTGTGGAGGAGGAGGAGGTTGAGTTGCCGGTTATATCACATGTTGAAACCCATGCCTTTTTTCCATCATTGAGATATACATTTCAACTACCATTTTATCTGATGTTAACAATGACGGTATGATTCCAAATGTCTCCAACACTTCCACTACCATTGCATCTAATGTTAGCAATGACGTTATGATCTTTATATTATTGTTTAGTCATTTGTTATTGTGTTAATCCATTCCATGCTTGTTATAGGCCATAGAGGAACATACATGCCATGATCTGTGACAGAGTCTAATCAAGCTTCTTTTCAATCTTATCATCCATTGGTAGGCAACTCTCTCGACACCCTTTCATCGGTTGTTAACATTGGCATAGGTATGAAGTAATTATTTTGTAACTTTATATGAACACTTGTTTACATGAAATAGTTATCTTTGATCTGATCCTGTAACCTCGAGATCTTCCGTGCGTCAAGGATACACACAAGAACCCATACATCCTCCTTCCCAGTCAATAATTTCAAATGTCTCCAGCATGCCTAACATGATCGTAACTGGTGTTAACATATAAAGTATTGTAATGCTTCATATTGTTTCATATGCCATTATCTAATTTTGTTTGTAAAATTGAATCATTCACGGCTGTCAATGTTGCATATTTGCCCAAATACCGGAGGATATAAGCGTGGCATTAGTTGAAAACGTCATGAGATATGGTAATATTCTTATAGAGATATTGTTAATCATAATTGCAATTTGATGGCAATAAAAAATGGCAATAGCCATTAACAGAACAACCAAACATGAGTAATTAGCATTCAAAGTTCTAGAAATATAACTAACACATGTCTACTATAACCTATCAATCACATGTGAAAAATTTGAAGAACACTATCCTAACCTTATAACTTTAAGCATACACTCTATCTATAGCATTAGTTCTTATGCCTTGAGAATACTACTCCCTGCAGCCCAAATTAATAGTCCTGATTTCTTTTTCGAGTTCATTTTTGGGTTGTTCCAAATTAATAGTCTCTTTCCCCTTTTGGACGTAATCAACCAATCAAATTCCATGAAAGTGAACATACCTTGATCTTGCCCGTTGATTGAGTGAATCATTAAAAATTGTCATTTTCAAACAACGGCTATTTATTTGGGACAGTGGTAGTAAATCATTTGCAGCAGATTTGAATTCAGTAGTAGAAGCTCTGTTAGGTAATAATAAATCAACCAAGTTTGAAGTCATAGCTCTGTTAGGTATGTCATTAACTCGCTCTTAACTATCGAATCCCAAAACAAAGACTGGAGCTAGGCAGAGGTCAATAGTCATTTACTTTCCTTTGGGATCCTCAATAATTCGGGCTTGTAGGATGGTGAATAAGGTTTGTTAACTTTACCCTATACGAAAACTATATTCTTCTTTCTTTCACAAAAATTACCATCTTTTTAGCAGTTTAACTTGGACTAGTTCTTTCCAAATTTGACCGAGAATGTACAAAAATAGTTTCAGATGAGTGTTAAAACCGATTAGCAGCTACTCTATATTTATGACTATGATCGACAATGTATAAAATATTGCTACTGACTCTTCTACAGGTACATGTCTATGTGATGATTCCTCAAGGTAGTTGTCATTCCTAATGAACTCTCACAATACACGAAAGAAATCTTGGTTCACACGGAACGTGTTATAACATTATGCTATAGGACCATCAAGGATCTCTTGTATATATTCTATACTTGTGAGGGAAGATGTGTGATAAGGCTATTTTTGTGCCTTTATTAAATAGAGAAACATCATAAACTCATCGTCGTCATCATCTATAGAGTCCTCATAATATGATCCATCTGCATTATTAGGCATTGTCATTTGCATTTTTATCGGGAGTTAAAATACACTAAATAAAGTTGTGATCTTCATTTTATCACGTGTTAGAATCCCTCAACATTAATCAACTAATAAAAATACCAAATGATAACCTAGTACAAACATAAACGAAGTTCAAACATAACATAAATATTGTACAAACAAATTCGCAGCACAAACAACATAACAGTTGATTATAAAGTATGTATCCAACTACGCTTGCGTTCTTTGGTTTTCATCACTAAGAAAGCAATGTGAAACTCCCTAGCTACTGTAAACATCCATATATCCTTATTGAACTTCATCACATTGACTCCATTTAAGTCTTGCAACTCATCCATTGCAGCCTCCATAGAATATAGATCACCTAAAGTTTGTGCATTTTATTTCTCCACTTTTGCAATTGACACTACAGTGAAAGCATCCATAGCAACCTCTGTGGATGTCTTTAGGCTCTTTGAAGGATGACAATTTTCTGAGGGACTACTGACCTACGCCGCTGTCCTCGAGTAGTAATCTCAACCTCATTAATTTCTTCACATAAATTTGGTTTCTCTCTTGAACTCCCGGGATTGGAAAACTCTTCACCAAGTTCTCTTTCCTCGTCTGAATTTGGTGGCCCTTACGTTGATGCCCTACCAAGAACTCCAGTGGCAGTAGACTGTTAAAAAATCTTAAACAGTGCTTTATAATTGTCCAAACCCTTACTCCGAAATGGAGTAGTTCCCTTGTTGGCCTATAATCTTATCCTCTCATCCTTCCCTTACTGTTTAAAATTTTAATAAGTTAACTAGATAATTACTCCTAATTTGGTTACTCAAAATAAATAAAAGAAAACAAAACGCAAACCAGATTCCAATGTCCAACTGGTTCACACCCTCTTTTGCCCACCAAGGGATACATCAATTTATATCTTCTTGTAGCTTATGTAATTCTCTGGGCAGTCTGTAATTATATATCAATATATAGTAAAAATGTCCTTTGTGGAGCTTCTTTACTTATAGAGTGAATTTTAATAATTGGACTGAATTATAATGCTGATTGATATTCCCCAAGCCTGTCATAATGCCATATTTATTTTGAGATTTGCATTTTGAAGGATGCATGTGACTATCATGATAGCGTTCAATGAGGACTATAAATCTCAATAATATGAGTCTGATCTTCATTGTTCTCCCATAATGGTTGGGATGTTTGGGCCTCCTCCATTAATTATGGAACAGAAGCTCGTAGCACAGCACATCGAGAAGCAAAAACTCGCAATAGAAAACCAGAGACTAGCTACCACATATGGAGCCTTGAGACAAGAACTTACTGCTGCACAGCACAAGCTGCAAATGCTGGGTGTTCACATGGGTGCCATCAAGTCTGAGAGGGAACGACATATGAGGGGGCTTATGGAAAAAATTGTGAAAATGGAAGTTGAACTGCAAGGTGCCGATGCCCTAAAAATGGATTTGTAGCGGGCAAGTGCAGATGCCCAGAGCTTGCATGCAGCAAGGCAGGAGGTACACCACTTTCTTGATTACACGTACACATATGAAGAGTTATGGTTAAATGTATCAATTGAGCAGTTTATATATTCTAGTACACATTATTATACCAGCTGAAATGAGCACAACAACTTGTACACGATCATGGTAACTATTAGCTACCACACATATAACAGAATCCCATTATCAGTTGTTTCATTCATTCATTATTTTTTTAAAGGTCTATTAGTGAGGATTCTTTAAGGATGTACGTTTTGTTTGGGAGTGTGTCTTGTATACAAGAGTTATTATCAGATTCAAATTCGAATAGGTTTGGTAGTGGAAATGGGAGTAATGAATGGAAAATTCTTATAATAGAAAATGGAGTGGAGATTTCAAAAACATGGTCTGGTACTTCCTTTCACACTTTTCGTAGTCGGTGGTTGCTAAAATCGGGTTCTCTCGAACAATTTATTACCATGGCCAATGTAATTGATACTGCAAAGGTGAATTTTAATCAATTGAAATTTATGGGAGATGTATGTTATTTTTTGTCACTATTAACTTCCTTGGTATTTGATTTTGTGGGAGCAACAATGGGATGATTTAGTGGAAGCCAGGTACATAAATGACCTAAGAGATAACCTTAGCATCAATCGCTTAAGGTTCAGAGATAGTGCTAAGCCTCTCTTCGGGAACAGGGAATTTATTGTTTATGAACGACGTGAAACAGTGGACAATGGTACTCTGGTAAATCATGTAATTATTAAAGGGAAAGAACAAAAAAAATATTGTGTTTCTTTTCAATATCCCCTGTTTGGGTGTAAATAAAGTTAACTTTGCAGGTAACAGCTGCAGCTTCACTACCCGAGTTCAGTTTTTTTAAATGATCTCCTAATCAGTGGTGGATCCTGGATTTTATGTGAACTGGGGCGAAAGTTTCGATAGTTGCAGGGGGTTGGGGGTGGGAGCCCCCGAGGCAATTTTTTGGGTGTTATTTCGAGTTTTTTCGGGCATTTTTTGTGTTGTTTTTACTTTTTTGGGCATAATATTCATTTTCAACACTAATTGGAGTGGTAGATGATTGAACCTCAGCTTCGGATACGATTGGTGCGTTGTCTCCTCTTTTTCGTTTAAAAAATTTCTCCATTGATTCCCTATATTTACACATTTAATTTAATTTCACATATAAATTTACATATAAACAACATATTAATTAACATAAAAATTTATATAAATCTACACATATAAATAGATATACACAAAATAAATTTATAAATTTCATTTCATTTTAGTATTAGTATACAGATATACACAAATAAATAATATTAGAATTAATTTAGTATAATTTTAGTATAAATTTATAAACAGATATACACAAATAAATAATTTAATGAACAGATTACACAAATAAAATCGAAATATACCTGGTAATCTGAGGCTGGAGACAGCAACGGAGTAGAGAGAGAAGAGAGAAGTAGCCACCGGAGAGAGAAGAGAGCAACAGCCGGAGAGAGAAGTGAGAGGGGAGCGGCGCGGCGGCGGACGAGAAAGAGCACCGTCCGTGAGAGAGAGAGAGTTGCCAAACTTTTTCTTTTTTTAAGTTAGGTTTGAATTTTAGCTTTGGTTCGAGAGAGAGAGCTGCCAAACTTAAGTTAGATTTTTATTTATTTTTTATTACAAAGTTTCTCTAAACTATGCAAATATATACAAGTAACCTCCTAATTTTTTTTTAAAATGAACTAGGGAGGCCGCCCCGCTTCGTCCTGGGGTGGATCCGCCCCTGCTCCTAATAATTATGAATACCATGCTTAGCGTGCTCTGCCAGGTGATAAAGGTGCATAATATAAATATTCCGCATACATTAACTTTCAAAAATATTTTTTAACCAATACTACTTCTCTCCCTTTTTGTCAGATGTTAGTACTTAGAAGAGTTTCTTTTAGGAGGGGGGTTCTTGTGAATATGTATTTATAAGAGTTTCTTTGAGCAACATAATAATAACCTTCCTTCTTGCATACGTTGCAGGATATCAAGAGTTTTCTTTTGTTTTATAATTAATTATGCTGACCTTTTTGTTTGTGATTTTATGGTATAAAATATTCCAAAGTTGAGTTATTTTCAACTTGTGTATCATTGAGTTGCTCTAGTGGTTAAAATTTTCTATTTTGATATATATACTCCATCCAGCCAAAATTAGTACTCGTGCTTTCTTTTTTAGTTCGTCCCAAATTAATAGTCATATTTTTAAAAAAGTATATAAAACCAAATTAGATTACAAAGTTACCCATCCGAACAATAGAAATGATCCACATCAAAATTGTTATATTTGTGTATGTAATAACCTAAAAATTGTGTTCTCTTTGATATATGCAATTTCTTATCTCTTTGATGAACCGAGACATGGAAATGTCATTGTGTTAATAGGACATTGCTGAGATAAAATACAGGAGCATGATGATGACTAGGCAATGGTTCTATCATCCTAAGGAGGCAAAAAGAAAAGGGGGAGGAAATTGACAATCACGTGATATAAGGGAACTGTTCTACAATTTCCACCGCGATGAAGTTCTAGCAGAATCTGTGATGCATAAATGCGTGGCCCATTTCATTCCTTTAAACAAGTAGATTCCAATGAGTGGCCCACTTCATTACTTGACCAATTCAGTACTTTCATATCCCCTAAGGTAGCAGAGTGCTTGATTTGCGAAAAAGATTGGCTTCGCGCATCACCATTACCACTAGAAGTTGAGATGCGATTGGATGAAATGTCGGATCTAGAATCGGGTAATTTTTATTATGCAAAATTCCTTTTTTTATTTGTCTTACTAATATGTAAAAACCTTCTATTTAACTCAATTATTAATATGTAAAAATATGTTAATTGCAGTCATCACGGAAGATCCCAAACTCGAAGTTGTTATTTTTAGTACACCCGTGTTGACTTGAGGTAAAATTTCATAACTGTTACTAACATTTCATAATTGTTTTATATTTAAAATCTACAAGTTATTAACTGTTTAGTATGTTTAAAAGCTACATATTTAAAACACAACTATTTAGCAAGATACTAAAACACAACTTTTTAGTATGTTTAGTAAGCTATAAGTTACTAACTATTTTTTCGTATGTTTGTTAGTAACAGTTAACATATAGCTTAAGTAACAGTTTGTTAGTAACATATAACTTTAGTAACAATTTCATATTGTTAGTAACAGTTTGTTAGTAACTATTTTTAGTATGTTTGTTAGTAATTGTTTAGTAACCTATAAGTTACTAACATAACTGTTTGTTAGTAACAACGCCATATTATTTTTGTAGTAGTTATTTTTTTTTTTTGCTAGTAAATGTTAGTAACTGTAATTTTTTTTAAAGTAAATGTTAGTAACTATTTTTTTAAGATATCCTATTTTTTCCATTTTTTTTGCAGAAACACTTCATCGAGTGGAATGAAGGAGGATGAATTCAATTGGAAATTTGGAAGGAAGTAGCTCTTATGGAGTGGATGGAATTTATTATGTATTTCAAATTTAAAATGTATTTCGGATTATGTATTTAGAATCATTTGAATGTTAGTATTGGATAATTGGATAACATGTTAGGAAAATGCTTTAATCACTAAGTTGTTGGAATAGTCTAGTTAATTTCATGTATTTTAGTCTTCAATGTTGGGATATTGTAGTTAATTTCACTTATTTAATTCTATTGAATTCTACACTTGAATGGTAATTTCATGGTTTAATTTAATTTAATCACAAATGAATAGGAACCATGAACCGACCCAAACCAAACTGAGAACATGGTGATGGATTTTATTATTGTGAAGCAATGAGCATAAAATATGAATATTAAATGCAATAACTATTAGTGGAGGCAATAATTTGTTATAGAATAATATTTTTAGTGGAAAATCTGAATTGCCACATAACTATCTTAACCTTGAGCAAAAATTTAGTTTTGGTAGCAAATCTTAAATTTTCTATAGAACGAACCTTTAAGTGGCAAATTTGAATTGACACAAAACTATCTTGACTTTAAGAAAAACTGAGTTTTGGTAGCCAATCATATATCTACTACAGGAAGAACCTTTTAGTGGCAAATAATATTTTTTTAGTGAGAATTTTGATTGTTTTTGTAGCAAATATTTTTTCAATAAAAGTACATCATTTACTAGCAAAATCTGTTTGCCACTAAATATGTAACATTTAGTAGCAAAACCCAAAAATTACCACTAAAGGTATTAGCAGCATGTCTTTAGTAACAAAGCTGTGATAAAATAAAATTTTGCCATTAAATGATTTAGTGGCAAATTTTTAATGATTTGTCACAATTTTGTTTTGCAACTAGAAGTCTCTTTTCTTGTAGTGTCGGGGGAGGCAGAATAGGTTGAGGGAGTAACTTTACAAAGTTAAACAATTCTAAATTATGGGTAGAGTTTGAAATTCCGAGGATGGACGGTGATTTTAGGGAAAGGGAAGAGGAGGGATAGGTGGAAGATGGGGAGGGGTGGGTGGAGAATTTGATAAGAGGAATTAGTAAAATATTGGGGGTAGAGTTTGAGGGGAGTGAAAGAAAGCCTGAGGTGTTCTTCGAGAAAATCAGTTGACATAATAAGGGGGCAATAAAGAAGGAGATGAGGGAAAGACTAAGGGGTATATCTAGTTTTAATGAAACTGAGACTGTTAACGTGGAATGTGAGGGGTTTAAAGGATCCTGAGAAGTAAGGGATTATGAGAGGGACCATCTCAAGGTGGAATCCATATATTATTTGTTTGCAAGAGACCAAGTGTGGCAATGTGTAGAGTGACTTAACTAGTTCCATTTGGGGTGGGTGTTTGGTTAGATAGAGTAATTTGGACGCTGTTGGAGCATCGGGAGGAATGATCAATATGTGGGGCCTTAGAGCTATAGAGTTGTTAGACAACATGGTTGGGACTTGGACCTAGTCTTGCCTTTTCAGGAATGTGGGGGATGATTTTATCTTGTGTTTCTCAAGGCTTTATGGGCTGATGGAAGACTTGACCAGATGGGAGTTATGGGAGGAGCTAGCTGGATTAAGTAAGGTTTGGGGAGTTCCCTGGTGTTTTGGGCAATTTTAATGAGGTGATACATGCCTCAGAAAGGAGAGGGGGATGGAGAATCAACCGTTAAATGAGTACGTTTTATATTTTATTGACGAGATGGACTTATTATACCTTCTATTTGAAACTCATCTCTCAGGAGTAGGAAGACCATTTTCCAAGGGTGATACAATCTTGTTTATTGAGGGTCACATCTGACCACTTCCCAATGCGGGTTAGAGAGAAGGTAAAATACCTTTCAGATTCAAAAACACGTGGCTCAAAGAGGTGGGCTTTGTGGATAGAGTTAAGGAGTGGTTGTCGAGCTATACGATGGTGGATAATGCGAGCTTTAAGCTTGAAACTATAATTAGGCTCCTCAAGGAGGATATCAAATAGTGGAATAGAGATATGTTTGGTAACGTAGGGGAGACTACATATGGATATATGAAAGAGGTGCAGTTCCTTGATGAGAACTAAAGGAGGTAAGGTTTGACTGAGGAGGAGAAGAGGGTGAGGAGGATAGGAAAGGGGAAATCGCGAGAAGACTTTCCTAGGAGGAAATTAGTTGGAGGAAGAAATCACGGGAACTATGGCTGAGAGATGGAGATAAGAACACCAAGTTCTTTGACAAAGTGGCTAACTCACATCGGCGCTTTAATAACATTGAGAAAATCTCGGTGGGTGGGGGTGTATTCGAAGATGTTACTGAGGTCAGGGGGGCCATCCACCGGCTTAAAGAGGAGCCATTTAGGGAAGAGGAAAGTGGCGCCCTTCTTTTAGTGGGGAGAAGTTGAGGAGTATTTCAGGGACGGATGCTGAGATGTTTAAGGGGGAGGTTTTATGAGGAGGATGTCGTTCAGGTATTACATTCCATGTGTGGTGATAAGGCCCCATGCCCAGACGTATTCATGATGGCCTTCTTTCAGCACTGTTGGACTGTCATCAGAGGGGAAGTGATGGCATTTTTTTGTCAGTTCAATGGAAGAAGTTGTTTTTTAAGACCCTAAATGAGAAGTTAATTACCTTGATCTCTAAGAAGGGGGGATCATTTGATGCTTGAGATTTCAAACCTATTAGTATGATCGGGAGGGCTCATAAGCTTCTTGCAAAGGTGCTATTAATTAGGTTCATGAAAGTCATTGAACCTCCGATATCAGAATCTCAAACTGCCTTTGTAGGTGGAAGACAAATTCTCGATATTTTTCTGATTACTAATGAATGTGTGGAAGAGAGGTCTTGGAATGGGGAAGCGGGCATAACGTCGAAATTAGACATTGAGAAGGTATATGATAATCTGAACTTAAAATTTCTTATATACCTATTTAAAAGGGTGGGATACGGTGACATGCGGTGCCATTGGATTATAAGATGCATTTATACTATCGGGTTCTTTGTTTTAATTAATGGTCTCCTAAAGGGTATTTTCCCCAGTTCTCGGGGGCCTTGGTAGAGCGATCCATTATATCCCTTCTTACTTATTTTGGTGATGAGGGCCTTCAGTCATATGACGGGTCAGGTGTTTGACACGGCGAGGATCAGCGATTTCATGATTGCGAGTGCTAGCGAACACATTTAGTATCTCACGCCTTCTGTTTGCTGATGATACGATTATTTTTTGTAAGACTGATGTGGAACAAGTACGGGAATTAAGACTTCTTCTGATATGCTTTGAAGCAGTTTTGGGCCTTCACATTAGTGCGGGAAAATTTGAGATGATTCAGATTGAGGGTATGGGATAGTGAGTGGGGGGTGGGGGGTAGCTGAGATGCTTGGTTGTAAGACAAACCTCTTCTTATCGACGTATTTTATACTCCCACTCGAGAACAAGTCTAAGTCTAGAGCCATCGGGGACCAGTGCTGGAAAGAATAAAAAGAATATTGGTTGGGTTGAAGAACTGTTATTGGTCGAAAGGGGGGAGGTTGACTTTGATTAAAAGCACATTTTCGAGTTTACCCACGTACTTTGTGTCTATTCTGACATTACCTTGCTCAGTCCGGAAGAAGATGATGAAAGATTAATGGAGGGGCAGTGAGGATAGTTTTAAATATTATCTATTGGGGTGGGAGGAATTTTGTAAACCTATTAAGGAAGGTTGAGCGAGTATTAATAATTTAGCTTTGTGTAATAAAACAATGTTAGGTAAGTTGTTGTGGAGGTTCCCTCGGGAGGAGAATAGGTTATGGAGGAAAGTTGTGGGAGCTAAGGGGTGCATTAGCCTCGAGTGAGGTCTGACAGTGGGTCAGTTTTCACATTGGGTAGGACTGTGGAAGTAAATATCGAAGGAGTGGGCTGATTATTCTAAGCTCATGGATTATAGGTTGGGGAGGGGAAACATGATCATATTTTGGAAGGATAGGTGGGGTTTGAATAAATCCCTTCAGATGCAGTTTTCTGGCATGTACAGACTAGGGGCGACAAAGACAGTCTTATTGCGGATCAGATGACGACTATCGGAGACCGTACGATATGGAAACCCAAGTTTAAGAGACGACTCTAAGACTGGGAGATGGAGGAGGCTGTTTTTTGATTGGTTGGTCTTGGCCCCACGCCCGATAATGGGAGAGGTTGCAGTTAGGCAAGGAGGAGGGAAAGGGGTCTTCACGGTGAGTGGATATTATTTCATTTTGAGAGAAAGAGCGGAGTGTCCATAGAAGCAAATATGGAAGGCTAAGGCTCCCCCCAAAGTGATGTTTTTTTTGTGGACAACAGAAAGACATACCAGTTTAATGGTCGAGGGTCTGCTGAAGAGAAGACGTGTTATGGCGAGCCGGTGCTGCTTATGTAAGGAGGGAGAAGAGAAGACCAATCATTTAATTTTACATTGCAGGGCGAGGAGAGGGTTATGGGATGTTTTTATCTCTCTTAGCCGGATGACGTGGGTTATGCCAGTGTCGGTGATAGCGTTGTTGGAGGCATGTCATCCCCTAAGGATTGGAAGGGGAACTGCATGATCTGACGTATTGTCCCTCATTGAAAATTTTGGACTATTTGGGAGGAGAGAAAAGCAAGATATTTTGAAAAAAATGAAGACGACGCTGGCTAGAATTCGTCACACCTTTTTGAGTCCCCTATCGTATTGGTATAAGAAAAGACACGTCGCCACTCTCCCTAACTTTTTAGAGTTCATTACTGAGTTATATAGACTGATGCAGTCCTGTTATTTCATTTGGTTGATAGTTTTCTTTGGGCAATGTTGTTTTAGTTGAATTGTATACTTCCTATATACGGGTTCCGCACCATTGCGGGCGATTTTATATAGCATTTGTTTGTCAAAAAAATATTTTAGTATGAATTTCATTCTATAGGGTTTATCTTTTTTCTTAATATCTTAGGTGTCCTTCTTTTCAAAACACGTGATAATATTTTTTATTTCGCTGTAATTTTTTTTCAATGTTAGTTATTTTTATCAAAGTTAGTTGTAATTATTTCGTTGTAATTTTTTTTTATTAAAGTTAGTTGTAATTTTTTTATGTTATCAAAGTCAAGTGTAATATTTTATTTTATCAAAGCTTCCTATCATTAGTTGTTCGTAATTTTTTTTATTAAATTTTGTTGTAGCTTTATTTTTTATCAAAGTTAATTGCAGTTTTTCTAATCAAAGTTAGTTGCATCTTTTTATTTTATTTTATTAAAGTTAGCTATATTTTTTTTAATTTACCAAAGTTAATTGTAATTAATTGGTTACATTGTTTTTAACAAAGTTGGTTGTAGCTTTTTTTTTTTGTATCAAAGTTGAGTGCATTTTTTTTTATCAATCTTAAATGTAACTTTCCTTTTCATCATCATTATCCCTGCTTTAATCCCATCAAATTTAGTAGTAATTTTTTTTATCAAATTTAAATTTAATTAGTTGGTTATATTTTTTTAATCAAAGTTAGTTTTTTTTTCACTAGCATTTACCCTGCGCGATGCGCGGGTGTAGATTTATAATACGACAGCTTTGAAAAGGAGCAATAAAATTTCACTCTACTCGCAAAATATAATTATTTCATTATCTCTAATTATCCTATGGATTCACATATTATTTGTATAACGGAAAGTTTATTTGCGAAATTTTATGCCTTCATTGTATTGTCTTAAAAGAAACCCAAAACCTAATTGTTATTCCAATTTGAAAATGTCTTCAACATTTCCTTTATTTCATTATCAACTTGTCAAATTGGCCTTTCAAATGTATATATAGTGTAGATCAAACAAACCTATAGTAATTAATCACATAAGACATTTATTTCAAAACTAGGGTTTTTCTACATGCAACCTACACCAACAAACCCAATATCCACTCATGAATCCTACGTACCCAAGGGTTATGAATATTATTCACTTTAAAAGATTTCATAGAAACAGTCCCAAGTTTTATGTGTCCACTTTGTCTAATTAGATTGCGAATTGATTTTAAGAAAAACATGAAATTAAGGTTTTGACAACACTTAAAACGCATAATACCAAAGGAAAGGGATAGAATATTTGTGACACCCCGCCTAATAAAATACTGGGTGATCAGTCCTATACCAAATTAACACAGGAATCCCAGTTGGATCATCCTTAGCATCACTGTCGAAAACTTTTTAAAACTTACTAACCAGCTAGTATTCCAAAAGCTGGTGCCAATTTTAACTTTTTGATTAAACAAAATAGTACATGCGGAATTAAAATATAAACCATTCACACAACTGAATGAAAATAAACTGAATCATAATTACACAACTTGCCGAATAAATCACCGGCCACCAAAGAAATAATCCAATACAAATATTCAACACCTGAATAAATTACACCTGAAAACTGTATCGAGAAGTCTGGGCGACAAGTCCTAAACATAGCTGAAACTGATACAAGATTCCTATTCTAGGAATGAATGAATGATGCGTCTAATCCAAACTCCTGCTAACATCCACAATTGCCGCAGCTCCGTGTCCCTGGAATAGAATATCAATCATGGCGTCCCTGTGGCTGGACACCTAAAAGGTTTTGAAAATAGTTTTATAGCAAGGGTTAGAACCCAAAACATTTTGAAAATATTTAGCAAGTGAATTAACTGCATTAATTTAAAATGCATGAATGCTCTTCATATTTAAGTTAGTGTCGCACTCCCTTGTGGACATTCTCACCCCTCCACTATTGTGCACACCTACCAGTTATCTTAACCCCACCTAGTTGTACTTCCCCGTCCAACTAGTCCTGGTATAACCTTCCCTTGCCATACTACTCTAACCCGAGTATAATGATTCTTGAATTATAAGCTATTTCACAATTAACTTAATTAATTCCTCTTAAATAGTAATATATAACCGTATCACAAGTTATATAAAGTAAATACATCACACACTGTATTATTCCCACAAATAATTAACTTAATTAATTTCTCATTAATTAACTGCATATAACTGTAACCCGAGTTATATAAGGTAAATACATTACACACTGTATTATCACCTACATATAATATTTACTACCATATTATACGTACCTTTACTAACATACACACATATATCATATGCGTATCCATCCTTCTGAGTATACCCTCACCAGATGATTCCCTATAAAATGCTATCTCACTAGGTGTGCTCACAACACCTAGTTTCCTCAAGTTGGAATCGCTCACCAACCTGGTCCAAAATATAAACGTAGTGGAGGCGGTCATATTCCTTCGCTGAAAGTGAGATAAATCCCTCACCCGTATATCTCGGACGCTATGACCTGGGGATATACTCACCCTACTCCTCAAGCTAGGGGATTCACCCACATCGCGCAACCTCCCTTGATAGCATTAGAGTATATAAATTGAATAAATATCTAGTCACTGATATTTACTATCACACACAATATACACACACACACACACATATATATATATATATATATATATACTATCACTACACTGTATATATATAATATAAACCCCGGCTTTACCGTGTACTCAAAATCCCGTACACTGCCTGTAATTTAATATCACACACAATACATACACGTATATATATATACTATCACTATACCGTATATATATTATAAATCCCGACTTTACCGTGAACTAAAATCCCGTACACTGCATGTAATTTCCTGAGTCTGTGGCCTGACTCAACGCAATTAATTTTCTCACTTAATAATTATCGTATTCCCGAGTCTATGGTCCGACTCTAATATTTTTACTTACACCTCAATTTATGTAATACTTTCCCCGAGTCTATGGTCCGGCTCTAATTAAATTAATTAACACACCAATTAATTTAATAAAGCCCCGAGTCTATCGTCCGACTCTAATTAAATTATTTAACACACTAATTTATTTAATACCGCCCCGAGTCTATCGTCCCACTCTAATTTAATTAATTTACCCATTAATTAATCAATAAAATCCGAGTCTGTGGTCCGACTCTAATATAATTAATATACACATTAATTAATTCAATCCTACCCGAGTTCACAATCCGACTCTAATTAAATTAATTGTCACACTTATTAATTTAATACTACCCGAGTCTACAATCCGACTCTAATTAAATTAATTATCACATTTATTAATTTAATAACCAGGTGTCACCCAACCATTATCCCCGGACTCGCTCACTTGTCCCATACCTTAATATTTCTCGAGTCTATATTCCGTCTCCAAACTGATCACTTTCTCTCTATAATTAATTTAACACTTTGATGTCACTTAACTAACATACTCGGACTCGTTCATTTGGTCCAATTTACATCTCATAATATCATACCCTTATTTTTCGCCCACAATGTGTTGCACATTTACCTCCATAATTTCCCAATTATATTTACCTATAATTACCAACATACCCGGACTCACCCACTTAGTCCATAATTAAATTTTTCTCGAGTCTATATCCCGACTCTAAATTAATTAGTTTATCTCCAAACTTAATTCACCACCTTGGGGTCGCTTGACCAATATACCCGGATTCACTCACTTGATCCGTACCTCACTATTTTGGAATAAAATCTCTCAAATTCATCCATTAAATGTCACACATAAATATATCCTAGTCCCAATTACTTTCTCCCATAATTGCTAGGAATATTTTTTTCAAAATGATTTATCACTAATTAATGTATGGGAATTAAATTTCCCCCTTATATACAAACTGGGCGAACTGCCCAAAATTCCGAATCATCGATCAATCGAACCCCCAGGGTCGATCGATCGATCGTCCCAGACTTCGTTTTCTTCAAGAGGCAGTTCCACCATTAACGAAAACCTCCAACTTTCATTCTTTCGCCTGGACTAACCCAAGCCCAACCAACCCCAGCCAACCCCATATCTACATAGGAATAGGATCAAAGCACCTTATGGAACATCAAACTGAAATTTAATCTCACGATTTTCTACTTTTTCCCGATTTGGGTATTATCCGGGTTTCAAATTCCCAATACGAATTTCATTCATATTAACAGCAATTAACCAACTACTCTTACTGCTTTTAACATCTGATTCAGTTCTCTACGTTCTAGAAACATAAACACGATAAATCTCCCCCTTAATCCCATTAAGGTATATAAATTTACAAAAACCCAATTTAGATTTTGGTGACACACCCAAAATGAATTTTCATATACACATCACTATGATATGAATTGATTATCATAAATTTAAAATCACAACAGTTAACCACTTGCTTGTAAGTGTTCGTAGTGTCTGATCCGTTGGCGTAGTCCCTTAATTTGGCTCCAATAACCTCCAATTTGCTCTTGATTTGCTTTCCACCAAATCCCCTCTCAAACCCTAGGTTTAGAGTTATGTTGGCTGTCATTCCTTAATCTTTCAATTAGGTTAAAAATCCTTAATCCCGTTTTTCACCTAATGGGCTTAATTAAAGTGGCCCGACTCACCCCGTATGGGCCGACTATGCCCAAAAATACCCCGAGACCCAATTACTACCCCCGGGTACTCTTTTCTGACTATCTCGACCCATCCGGACTCAACCGTGCACTCAGAATTGACATCCGAATTAATTTATAAAAATCCTTATCTCACACCCAATTTAGTCTATACCGACTCCCGGCTGGGATAAGTGCATATCCCGTCATTAATACCCGAAATAACGTAATAAAATTATTACTATTCACTTAGTAAATAAATTTACCTAAACATTAACCATTCACTCCCCGATTAATATTTAAATATATATACTGCCATAATTTATTCAATTAAAATTTCAACACACAAGTAATTTAAAATTCCCGAATTAATTAAATATTAAATGTACAAAAACACGGGGTGTTACAGTATTCATGCCTGAAATTATTTGGATAAAAATCTTAATAGAAGCTTGAACTCCTCTGGAGAAAACGCCAGTTGAATCTTCAAAACTTGTTAAAAGTTGGGGCTTGGGATTGAAGATGAGAGAAAATATGTTTTTGAGAACCTCACTGGAGAAAGTTTGGGAGAAATGTGATTTTCGATGTCCCAACCCGTATCAGTTCAGTATATATAGGGTTTAAGAGTTGAAAAACAATTAGGAGACTCCCATCCATCCACCGCCTCTGTCGTTCGAACGACGTACGGTGTCGTTCGAGCGAGAAGTTATGTCGTTCGAACGACATACGATGTAGTTTGAACAACCCCAGTATTAAAATCCAAAACTTTTAAAATCCGATTTGTTAATCTAGTAAATGCTCTTAAAAAGGTACCTGCCAGTTAAATGATAAAAACCTTACAACGTTTTTATAAAAGACTCGAATTAATTCCTGATTGAAAAAATTTACTAATAAAACCAAGTTAAATTCATAAAGACCACTAAATCTAAAATTTTATTTTACTCCAAATTAATTAAACTCAATTAATTAAAATGCGGGGTGTTACACGCAACTCTCCCTAACTTTTCAGGGTCTGTTACTGAGTTATATAGACCGATGTAGTCCTGTTATTTCATTTTGTTGAGAGTTTTCTTTGGGCGATGTTGTTTTAGTCGAATTGTATAATTCCTATATACGGGTTCTGCCCTATTGCGGGTGATTTTATATAGCATTTGTTTTTGAGAAAAAAATATTTTAGTATGAATTTCATTCCGTAGGGTTTATATATTTTTTAATATCTTAGGTGTCCTTTTTTCAAAACACGTGACAATTTTTTTTATTTAGCTGTAATTTTTTTTCAAAGTTAGTTATTTTTATGAAAGTTAGTTGTAATTTTTTTTTTTATTAAAGCTAGTTGTAATTTTTTTATGTTATCAAAGTCAAGTGTAATATTTTATTTTATCAAAGATTCTTGTAAGTAGTTGGTTGTAATTTTTTTTTATTAAATTTTGTTGTAGCTTTATTTTTTATCAAAATTAATTGCAGTTTTTGTAATCAAAGTTAGGTGCATCTTTTTATTTTATTTTATCAAAATTAGCTATATTTTTTTTTATTTACCAAAGTTAATTGTAATTAATTGGTTGCATTTTTTTTAACAAAGTTGATTGTAGCTTTTATTTTTTGTATCAAAGTTGACTGCTTTTTATTTTATCAAGCTTAAATGTAACTTTCCTTTTCATCATCATTATCATTAATCATGCTTTAATCCTCTCAAATTTAGCAATAATTTTTTTTTATCAAAGTTAACTTTAATTACTTGGTTATATTTTTTTAAGCAAAGTTAGTTTTTTTTTTTTCATTTCCAAAGTTAGTTAGCGGACTTTTTTACATTTATAGAGTGTGAGGGAAATATTAAAAGGGTGGGAAATAGCTGATCCTTTTTCTAATACATAAGAAGTTGCTGCCAAAAAATGTGGCTGTTTAATCTTCACGAAGAATTCAGAGAAGTTGCTAACAATCATAATCATCAACGATGATTCATCTGGCATTTAATATAATTTTAAATTATATTGCTAGCACACCCATGGTGGGTGGCTAATTCATATATCCAGCCACTTTAATGCCCCGCTTGGTAACAGGCCCACGTAACCGAACCCGGCAAACATTGCAAAACATGCTTGGTTATATCAAGAAAACGATATTAAACTATTATGCCGATGTGGGTCAGCCTGACAAGGACAGTTTTTAATGGGCAAGTCTTTAGGTGGACAATTTAAGGATGCGGTGCTTAGGAGTGGGGTAATAAAACATAGAATAAATAAAGATACTCAAATTTTTGTCTCTAATGACAAGACACAACCCACTTTTATTGGTGGTTAAGCCTTTCGTCTAGTCAAGTCTTAGACAAAGTAAATGGACCTCTACGGATCACTTGAAAAAATAAAGAAATACGACGGTGGTATTTCAGTTAGTCACATTTCCAATGATTAGGCCGGTAAATTAAGCGCTCGAGGCCGAAGTCCGTCCGTTCGGTCCGCTATTTTCGGGCTGAGTTTTATTTGAGTTTGAGCCGAGTCGAGCCTGAGCCAAAATTTCAAGCCCGAATGAATTTCGCGCCGAGCTTGAGCCGAACATTGCCAAGCCCGAATTGGACCCGAAGCCCGAAATTCATATTTCCAAATAAATAAATAAATAATTTATATAATTGCTCAAGTTACAATAGGCCTTTGTTAGTGATCAAATTTTGCTAAATGTATGAAATTTAATAGGCATTTGTAGGTTTTCACTCTTATTTACCTTCTTTTAATTTAATACATTTCATAATTATATATTTTATTTCATGAAATATCAATTAGATTTTAATGTGTAATTTTTTCCATGATGGAAATACAAGAAAAAAAAATTAATTCAAACTTTTTTAGCAAAAAAATTGAAATCGGGCCTGAAGCCCGTAATATATATGAGCCGAGTTCGGGCTTAGGTGGGAAAAAATAATTCGGGCCGAGCTCGGGCTTGAGCATGGGTAAGTGAGTTCGGGCTGAGCCTGAGCAATCCCAAGCCCGGCTCACCCAGCCCGATTTACAGCCCTATCAATGATCACGAAGAAGGTTTGAAAAATATTAGAACTTTTTTGAACCAATGTAAAACGGGAAAAAGGAGCAAGAAGGACTAAAATTCGAGAAGGGAGTAAAAGCTTTCCACTCAATCAAATTTTAGAAGCCACAGATATTAAGAGAAGGAAATTAAATTTTCTTTAAAATTTTCAAATTTTCTTTAAAATTCCTCTTATGCGTTTATTAAATACGCATATAAATAATGTGGTATGTAGAGAAATTGACATGTCGTGGGCACCAATATGGGTAATAGCATAAAGGTAACTAGTGTATATGAAGTTAAATATTTAAAATCAAAGTGTACTCACGACACGATACAAGATTTTTGAAAAAACAATACGACTCTGATACGCATTTTGACAAGCTTCTAATAACCTCTACAATGTTCTAATTTTATCCGGGTTTTCATTAGGGGTGTCAATTTCCGACACAACCCAACACAAAATTGGAATGGAATCAACATGCCTTGTCATGTTCGTGTCATGGTTTTTTAAACCCGATACAGGGTCATATCGAAAATTGGTCAAAAGTTAGCCAATTTTATCCCAATTGAAATGTGGTAAAGAATCTGAATAGAGCCCAAATTAATCCAATTCGAACCCTTATGTTTAAAAAGGTTAATAACTCTACCTCCGTTTAAAAAATAACCCACCAACTCCAATGAATTTTAAGAAAAAATGAAAAACCTAGAAAAAGACATGGTATAAAATAAAAATAAAAATAAAAACTAGCACCGCATTTCCCTTCATTTCTCCCTCTAAGCGGCAATCCTTCTTCTATTTGGTATTTTGACAACCGACGATGAATTTCTCATATTGGATAGAGAAAATGATACTGTTCTTATTTGGCATTGTACTCAAACAATAACATATAATTATAGTATATAACTAAAATTGATAGCAGAACCCTGTGAAGGCATTTGTCACTTCTTCAGAGCGTCACGTGGACAATTTTAAATAAAGTGTTATTATTTAACAAATGAAGTTTACCTATTTATAAATTATGTTTCCCCGATAATAAAGATATTTTAACAATATGTGGCTATTTGTATGACAAACCCAATCCACATGTATATTCCAAAAACCCTTCAACTTTTACCGGATGTATATGTCAAATAAAGGCAATTAGGAAGTATTTGTATCTCTTCAGACTCATCTACCAAGTAGGAAAAATATCCCTTCATGTTTTATATAAATCCACTTCTACAAAATTGGACAACGACCCATTCATCTTCTACCCAACCCCTAAATGGCTCCATATCTTCATCATATACCGTTTATTTCATCTCGGTATGTTCATCTTCCCATTACCATTTACAGTTACATGGTATCATGTAATTTATTTTTCATTAATGGGGAAATACAGAAGTCTCCAACTCAGTAGTAGTCATGATCCCAACCTTACGTATCCTTCCCTCTACCAAAACAGTGGACTCTAACAACAATTTATACAAATGAACAGGATACCCAAATTATCATCCAATATCAAATTTCTTATTGGTATACATTCTTCTGAATATATATATATATATATATATATATATATATATATATATATATATATATATATAAGGAGGGGGGCTTTTTGTCGTCCCCAACTAATGGCTCAAATTAAATCTTAAGAGTTTGGTCTTTGTCAACTCGCGGCTGGGATTGAATGTTGGGAAGTTAGTCTTATACTCTAAACCCACAAAAACACTTGTGTCTTCCACGTTAAAAAATGATTATGGGCCACAATAATCCTTCGCCAATAGTCAGCACACAACGCTAAAGAAAGGTACGTTTTAGCCACTACTCTACTCTACTCTTTTCCGTATGGATAATTCTACGTTGACACATAAAAGTAGACACATTTTGTAGACACATTGACGTGTCGCATTTGCATTGGCTCGTGTCTGGGGTCCACGCCAGTGGGACCCGTCTGGAGCCCAAACACGAGCCAATACGAATGCGACACGTCAGTGTGTCTACAAAATATGTCTATTTTTGTGTGTCGGTGTAGAAGGACCCTTTCCGTATTGTCCCATCACCTACAAGATCAAATATCATGTCCACTTCAAACTCATATCTTTAGTTCACCTCCATTTGCAGGTGAGAACCCTTTCATTCTTTATGTACTGTTTTAAGTTACAAAAGCATGAAGAAAACCAACTGGAGGAAGAGAGTCATAAAGGTATCGATTTAGATATCTTTTCTTTTAAAATTTCCTTTCTCTAACTACTTTTTGTAGTTCTGGTGCTGATCTCGTGGAAAATCCAATTTCTCTAACTAATTTTGATTTGATATTGTGGGGTCTCTTACTCTGGCTTAGATCCATCAACTTCTCTCTCTACAACTCCTAAATTACCCCAACCTAGACTCATTACCGATGGACATCACCCATTACTCCTAATAACCCGACCCGTTATCGATGGTGAGGTAACTCCTGAGGGGCTCTCACCAGTTTCCTCTCCATTTTTCATCTGAAGATCACAACAAATTTTTTGGGCTGAGATAATTAACGCCAGAATCAATAGACAACTTTGAGGTTATGATCTTCGGAGGTTATGGATCCGGCGGCGATGAAACAATCGTCGGAGTAGTAGGAAGGTTCTAATGAACATATATTATAAATACGTTTTCATTCACCGTCGGATCCAGAGGTTATGGATTTCTCAAAAGATCTTAGAGTTTATAAATACATTTTCGTTCAGGTACATTTGTTCAGATGGTACATCTGAGATGTTCTAATCGTATCTATAAACAGAAAATACGTATCTATAAACTGAAAATACATTTTGTTTATAAATGCGTACACATAATGGGGTCTAATAGGTATCTATAAACAGAACATACGAATCTAATACGTATCTATAAATAACTAATTAATTTTGTTTTACTAGACACTATTATGAGTTTAGTTCAACTCACTCGGTTGATGAAAACATATATGGGTTCCGTTTGGCTGCTAAGAAAGTTGAAGGGAAAATTCTGGTTGTTTTCTCTGTTTGTTTGCTCTTTATTGTTGAGAAAAGAAAACTAAATTTGATGGTCCCATTATTTCTAATTTTTTGTTGATTTATAGTTTTCTCCTCTCTTCAAAATTTTGTACATTGAAACTCTGTTTGGTAGTTGAGAAAGTTGAAGTGGAAATTTTGGTGGTTGTTTTCTTTCTTTATTTACCCTTTTCATACTGAGAAATGAAAATTCAATTTGCAAGGTTATGTGTTTGGTTTAATTGTTTGCAGAGCAATGGAGGGCATGCGTTGGACCTTTTTTCATGTTCCCCATGATGGAGAGAGCTTATTAAGAAATATGTATTTTTAAAAATATTAATGGTTTCTATGTCATTATTAATGGTTTGTATGTTTAATATAGGTTTTGGGTCAAATGCAATTTTATAAATTAGTTTTTTACACCATTTAGCTATAGAGATATAGGGACAACCTACTCACGTGCTTGTTCACATTTGTGTCATGAGTGAGTATGAATCATTTAGTTATTTCTTATTTTAGCAGTGACGGTTTATATTTTACATATTTTGTTGTGTCTAACCTTTGGATAATGTGTTGGACAATATGAAAGAGTGATGCCTATCGCAAGCTTGCTTTTAAGATCTGGTAGGTACAACCAGATCCACACACTGTCCAAGGGTGGTTATGGGGCTCGAATGATTTGACTTCACAGATAACACTGCCCATAAATGATAGACACCAGACCAAGGCGCGAGGCCCTAAAAAGTAATTATATGTAAAAAAGGGACATTATTGACGTTACAAATAAAACAACATGCCTAAAATATATGTTTTAAATTTGTTTTCAATTAACGTACAAAATAAATTTTACTTGAGATTTGAATTGTTTTTTCATAATTTTTTAAATACCACACTTTATATATATATATATATATATATATATATATATATATATAAAACAGTTAAAGCAACATGTTTTGAAATTAAAATAGTTTTAAATTGTAATAGTTAAAAAAATTTAAAAAGTGTACATTAGAAAACAACTAAAAAAATAAGGATTTAAATGATTTTTATATTTTATAAGATTGTATTTTAAATTTTAAAATCCATTTAAAAAAATTGTAAGTCATTTAAAAAAATAAAAAAAAATCTTTATTTAAAAAATGTACAATATGTTTAATGATTTTTAATACATAAAAGATGCGGGGTCCAATGAGGTTTTTACCACAGCATATAATAAGGACTTTTCATGACTTTATTGTTGTAGATGAAGGGACAGTTGACTTTACGTGGCTCGAGGCAAAATGAAATTATCATAGCGTAATATTTATCAACTGCCCAAGGCAATGAAGAAGAAATAATTATAGGCATTTGAGCAAGTATAACAATTTTGCCCAAAGTTGACAATACAAATCATATTTATAAAAAAAATTATGTTTATGGCTATACACAAATGTATATGTGGTATATGTACTACATAAGGATTTACAAGCGCGGGCCTCTATAGCAGTCAATGTGTTTATTCATATTTCCATAGCCGTTACGAGGTTCGAGAAAGTGTGACTGGTCTATGTTATTAGAGTACAAGGGCAACTCACAATGTCAATAAAGTTTATAGAATTTGGTTCAGTAAAGATTAAAATTTTATAATAAAAAAAATACTAATTGCAAATCTAAACTAGTTGTTCTTAAGACACAAATGCGCCCTATTAAAATCGTAACCATGCCGCAAGTGTACTAGGGAGTGGCTAAATTATAGGCACATTCTATCTCTTTTCTGGGCTCATCGTCAGGTGACACATGTCCGGTCCGCACTCTTAAAGTGTGGACTGGTCCGCACAAGAACATTATATATACACACACACACATACACTAGGGTGTACCTGTGCCGATGGCACGACGATAAATGTTTTTCCCGTGACAAATATGTTCCCGTATCGCCAGTAGTGCAAATATAAATGTTGTTAGTCACTCCCTAGTACACCAGTATATATATATATATATGCTTAAACTTCAGAGCATGTAAAATATACTATTGACAACCATTGTTTTTTACTTATTTGCAGGAGGTTACAAAATATTGTTGAAAGGAAAATTTGCTGCTGACTTATGATAAAATTAAATAAATACAGAAAACGAGTGAGAATGGATTTTCTCTTTTGCACATTTTTCCACTTTCATTTTTTTATGGAAATGTTACGTGTTGTTAATGTTTGTCATACATTTATTTTATTAAATAGTTGAAGATCAAGTAAATTTGGAGACATATATTTCATCAAGCACTTAATGAAAAAAATTCAATCCGTTTTTATTAAAAAGCAAAGTAATTTATCACTATAGATATGCAAGATATGTTAGGATTAGATTATTAGATAGTTTTAGAAGAGGTAAAAATATCATCTGCATATATAATTACCATTACAAAAATTATGAAAATTATCCATACAAAATTATGATTACAAAAAGTAAGGAAATATATGCATCTCGACTATGTAAATAATATTTATTATTCTTGTAAGAGAAAAGTTATGAAACCATATTTGCTCCTAAAAGATAAATTATTGATATGAAAGTAAAATAATTGAAATAAAGTACGGTGCCAATATGAAATTTCATCAATTGTCCCCATCAAGATTTTTATACATTTTTACAATTTATTTATTCCAAGATATTATATTTTTTTTAGCATTTTATATTGTGTATGTGTAGTATTCATTGAATATCAAATAGGTTGACTGTATGAAAATGAGCAAGAGCTATATATTACTTCATTCACGTTTTCCTTTCTTTTGGACAACTCCCCCCACCCACCCAATCCTTGAAATGTAAGTAGCGTATTTTATAAATAATGAAAAATTATTCCACCACTCATAATGTTTTTTATGGGTATTTATACTTATTAAATTATCCTCAAATATGTCATTTACATATTTCCATATGTCATTTGAACTAATTGACTAATAAACTCAAAAAAATGACTTCAGTCAAAAATGGTTCTCAGTGAACATGACCGCATTCTTAAGTCCAATCGAATGTTCTCTAGGAGAGAGATTGTTGATGTCGACCATCCAAGTCCCCGTGAAAAAATGTTTTCCTCATGATGTCGCAAACGCGAGCTTGAAACAATGATTTCTCAATCAAAGAACTAGCATAAGCGATCACGTTTCGATAAGGTCACGGACTAACTAAAGGCATTGGAGACTAACTCCATAATCCAAACTTGCTCTAGTGAAGGAGTGGTTATCCAATATCCCAACCCTGCGAAAACTAAGGAATCAATGCGTGATTCCGTTATCAAGAATCTTCACTCAAAAAATGATGTCAACGATGATGCTACAATTCTAAACGTAGTAACATTTATCGACTTCAATCCAACTTTTGATGATGAGTGTAATGAAGTTTTCCAAATTGTCTTTGAGGATGGAGAAACAAACATCGAAACCCCTAACTCCAAAAAACATCTGGTAATATCGGAGTTTAAAATTTCATTGATTATGACCAGCCGTTTGCAAATCAATCCATGCATCATTCCTATGAAGAAGACCCATCGAAGGACTTAAACTCTTCCTCATCCGTTTTTTAGATCTGTTATGAGGTTCTATCCATTGTTTTAGCTAAATTACTCAAGTCTAGTGCTTTTTTATAAAGAGTTTGGAGTTCATTTATTTTAACAATGTTATGTCGAGAATTTAGTGTCCCGTTATTAATATAAATTTCCAAATATTTCCACCGTATCTCGTGTGATTTCCATAACTTTTCACTTCCTTTTTACTAATACATCGTATCTTTTATTCATTACGTATACAAATTAATCCCCTAACATCACATATATTACATTATGAATTTATGTCCTCTACTATTGTAACAGATGAATTAAAAAACTTTTTGACCTATTTTATATGTGTGATGAGTAGCAAAGTAAATCCAATGTAAAATATTATGTTTCTATTGTAATTGTTATATCCTTATACTTGAAATAAATTACTTTATTTATGATTGTTGATACCAAATTTAGTTTGCTGACATGGATTACTCACTTACAGACGCGTGTCTGCTAATGTGGAAAATATGTATACTTCTACCAAGCAACTCAAAATCACCGAGCAGCCAAAAATCCACGAGGAACTCAAGGGCCCTAGAAGCTCGAGCGTGTCAAGCTACTTAGGCGGTCCGAGCAGCTTAAGCGGTCCGAGCTACTTAGGCGGTCCGAGCAACTTAACATTCTAATCAGGATAATCAAGGAGACGACTGCGCATTAAATGCTCATTTATTATCATACAGATGTACATGTCTACTATATAACAACGCATTGTCCTTTCATTTATACACCCTCAAGGCTATAAATACATCGTAACCTCCTCATTGGGCGGGGGGACTGGAATTTCTTGAGAAAATCATACCTCGAGAATTCCAAACAAACAGTCAGCAATAACAAAAACAGTGGACGTAGGCCATTCATGTAAGGCTGAACCACTTTAAAAACGTATTGTCTATTATTTCATCATTCTTTTATATGTGATTAAAATAATTAGGTCAAATCTAATTTTTTTCAATAAAAGATTGGCGCCGTCTATGGGAAACGACTGTAATTATCGTTTTTTACCAAAACAATTTTTCACCAATGGCTGATCATCCTGAATCCAGCAATCGAAACGCTGGGATCCCTCTAAATCCTCCATCTACTCCTCCAAATGTTCAAGATCTGGCCAGTATAATGGCTAATTTGGCCCAAGGGAAAACGGCCATGCAAGAAACTATGCGTCAACTCATACAAATCGTTCAAGGAAGAGTGCCAGCCCAATCAGGGCAACAAAGCGTTCATAGAAATACTCATTTACTCTCTTCGCGAAGACAAACGTTATTCCCAGAGGAATCTCAGTCCAGACGCACCGATTCATATCGTACTGAGAGATCCAATGATCCTTCTTATCAGCCTGGACGGACTTCCTCGGTACGAGCTACAGATACTCAACAAAACATCACTCTATCTCCAGTGTAAGGACACAAATTTCCAATTGAGTCCATGTATAGTGTTGGCTCAATTCCGGACAAAAACATTTATTCATAGGATAGTATGTAATTGTAATACTCTTAAGCCTATGAAGTGTTTGTTGAAGACGTAGCGGCAAAGAGTATAAAGCTTCATCAATATGCCAATTTGCGTGCCTCATTTCTACGTCATCAACTATGGTTCCATGCTCCCAAGGTATGAATGCATTATTACATATATAGGAGCTTGGAACAAAGTTTATTGGGTGTTAGGTTTTATACAAACTGTGTTTTAATTTTCAGAAAGAATTATATAAAACTTTAAAATAAGTTTATAAAGTTTTCTGGGCTAAAATCGAATTTTCCAAAATTCTGGAAGTTCGTTCGATAGGTCGTTCGAACGAGTTTTTCGTTCGAACCATATGTCGTTCGAACGAGTTTGCCAACGAGTTCCCACTGAGGTATTCTGGTCCGTCGTTCGAAATGTCGTTCAAACGAGATTATTCGTTCTAACGAGATTTCCAACGAGTTTCTAACAAGTCCATACTGGAGCGTCGTTAGAAGACTCGTTCGAACGAGATTTCGTTTGAACGAAATGTCGTTCGAACGAGATGTCAGGTGGGAACAGTTTTTGGCAGTTTTTGGCAGTTTTTTCACCCACTTTCCCACTAAGTTTTTAACCAACTTTTTCAGACTTTATCATTAGCGGGAATAACATTTTCTAAAGTTACTTTTCCATTTTATTTTCATCTCTTAGAGAGAGTTTGAGAGCAAATTGTTTTAAGGAAAATGTTCATGTTTTGAGTGAGATTTTTAGAGAAAAATTTCCATCACTCTAGTGTTTTCACCCAAATGAGTTTATTCCAAGTTCTTATATACATATCAATTTTTTGGAGTTCGGCAACGGTTTTCTCTACACCGAATTGAAGAGAAGTTTATTTTATTCTACCCGTTTGGAGAAAGGCTTCATGTTCGGGTGACGGTGATCGTATAAAGTCCTATCGGTGGATTCCGAGACCGCGGTGGAATTACAAGGTTATTCTCTAGGAAGAGGTATCTACAAGAAGAAGCGTCAAGGCTTGAGAGGGATCGAGTCGTGTGTTGTAAGTCTATCTGTCTTATACTTGTAAATCCGTATCTAGTGAATTTGTGGCTAGGGCCGTCCGAGGTTATTTCCCGTCTTGGGTTTTTCCTCGTACATCGCGGCGTAGTGTGATTGATTTATTTTATCTTGCTTAAATAATTTAGAACGCATGCTTAGGATAATTCAAGATAAAATTCGGTTTAAATTATCACACTCAATTTAATTTGGACTTAAATTAAATATTAGGTAAATTCTAGGGCTTGGATTAATTAACATTGGTTTAAGTGAAATTTAATATTTGTGTGTGCTTAAGTTAATTTCACTCGGTTTAAGTTTAATTGGTTTAAAGTAAAAATTAATAGTTTTGTGTTTGTTGTGTTGAACCATCATCATATTTTACGCTTCCACATCTTGTGTTATTTATGTAATAGGAAATTACAAGTTTACTTTTAATTGAGAAAATTAAATACAAATCCGGGGTATTGATTTTTCAAACTGGTATCAGAGCTTTGATTTAGAAAAGCTCACACTTTCGGATTGGTATCAGAGCCAAAAACGATAAATTATTTCGTTAAGATCCTTTAAATTTTTGGCTAAAATGGAATTTTCCCCATTTTCAAAATTTCCTATTTTTGATGGTTCAAACTACGCGTATTGGAAAGCGTGAATGAAATTGGCACTAAAATCTATCGACGAAAGAGTTTGGATGTCTGTTGTTAACGGGTGGTCCCCACCAACTTATTTAGTTGAAAATGAACGTGTTATCAAACCCGTCGATAAATGGACTGAAAATGAGTTTATACTTGCTAATTTCAATTCCCGTGGTTTGAATGCCTTATTTAGCGCTGTCACACCAGATGAATTCCGACGTATTATGACGCGTGAAACCGCTAAAGAATCTTGGGATATTTTACAACTAACTCATGAAGGAACTAGTGTCGTAAAAGCTTCAAAACTCCAAAACCTCACCACTCAATTTGAAACTATAAAAATGAATGAAAAATAAACTTTTGATGAATTTTATGCTAGACTTTCTGATATTGTTAATTCATCTTTTAACTTGGGAGAGAAAATACCTGACTACTGTGTTGTAAAGAAAATTTTAAGGTCCCTACCCGATAGATTTATTCCAAAAGTGACCGTTTTAAATTCTTTACCAACTTTAGCCTCTACGAAATTAGAAGAGCTTGTAGGTGATTTACAAACCTATGAACTAGACATGTTTCCCTCTAAAGCTGAATAGAAAATCGAAAAGGGCGTTGCTTTAAAAGCCCGAAAAGAGGTCAAACAAGTAGTAGAGAGCGAGAGTGATAGTGACTCGGAAGACATGACTTTGTTTGCTCGTAAATTTAGAAAATTTCTTAAAATTAACAAAGATAAATTTAAAAATGATTTTAAGAAATTTGAATATTCTAAGCATGACAAAGGCGAAAAGATTTCTAAAGCCGAGAAGATTCCTAAAGCCGAAAAGATCCCTAAACCTAGTAATTAAAATTTAGATAGGGATGAGTCTAATAAGTGTTTTGGTTGTGAAGGTTATGGCCATAGGGCTTTTGAGTGCCCCACTAAACTAAGGAAAGAGGGTAAGCGACCCATTTCATATAATGCGACCCTTAGTGATAGTGATAAGGAAGAAAGGCCCGATTCCTCCACTAAGCCCAACTTTGTGGCTTTTATGGCTAGTCATGTGAGTGATAGTGAGAACTCATCGATTGATGAAACGTTAACACATGACACTTCCAAGGTCATAGTTTATGATTCTCTTGTTTTTGATGATAGTGAGAGTGGAGAAGAAAGAGAGAGTGAAAATGAAGAAGAGGTTAATGTGAGTGAACTTCAAAATGCTTTTCAAGAACTTTATAAAGAATCTATTAAATTGAAAAGAGCTAATTTGAAGTTAGAAGCTAGTTTGAAATAACATGTCAAAATCATTGATAGTAGTATGTTGGTTGAAGACCATAGGACACGATAGAAAGCTCTTCTAGAGAAGCTTGAATATATAGAAGGCGAGAGAGATAGCCTTAGGGGTTTAATGGAATCCTTGAAAAATGAGCTTCTTGCTTTTGAAGAGCGAAATGTTTTATTAGAGTCTAACATTTTAGAATTGCAAAATAAATTAAAAGACTCTAGCAATGTCAAATTTGATTTGGAATGTCGTTCGGAAAAATTAGATAAAATCTTAGGAACGGTCCAAATTAAAAATAACATGTGTGGTTTAGGCTTCAATACTTGTAATGAATCTACTCATAAAGCCAAGACCAACGTTTTAGGAGAATCTACTAGGAAAGCATTTAGAGATCACTCCTTAGGTAAATCTTTTCGACATGTTTTTACTTGTACACATTGTGGTCGAAAAGGTCATCTTAGAAAATTTTGTTTTTATCGTAAACGAATTCCTAGAAAATCCCATAGTAAAGTAACCATGGTAGTTAACGTTCCAACACCCCAAGATAGTCATTCTTCATTAATTTGGGTTAGGAAATTCGACTTGGTTGCCTTGCAAAATAGGGTTTTTGATTCTCATTTACTTTCACATGATTCCTCCCTTGCTAAATCTAAAGGATGAATGTGTTAGTATTTGCATACTTTAGCATTTGTACTTCATGCTATATTCACATGCTAAATGTATGCTTGTTTAATCATTTTCTAGTCTATGCTCTATGCTTATCACATGCTAGAATTATGATTGTTGTTTATCTTTTGTAATATATTTCCTTCAATTTGTTTGCATTAAATGAAAAATACAAAAAGATTTTTGTTTATCATTTGGATTTTATCCCTTAGTAATTTAAGTTTAATGAAAAATTCAAATGATTTTTGTTTGTCTTTTGAGTATATATCTATTATTTATTTTTGGTTAAAAATTTCAAAAACTCAAAAAGATTTTATTTTGTGTGTATTTTAGTTTGACACACTTTAAGTGGCATATACTTGTGTTTGAATTCCATCTCTTATGCTCCCACGTGGCTAGAACTTTTGGTTTAGATTGTCAATCCTTAAAATGGTCTTTACCATATATTTTATGGAGAAGCTGAATTTTGTATTGATTAAATGGATTCTATTTTTATATGCCTCTATTCACACATGCACGAGCTCTTTTGAAATTTTAACTTCATATGTATATTTGAGCTATGTGAGGTGTTCTCCTTCCAATCTTGTCATCTACATATTTGTGACTTAGGAGGACTAGTGCATGTCAAAATCCGTTGCATGTGAGATTTGTGTGAAAAATGAAAACATGATAAATATAAATGTGCACGGGGAAGGGCTCCGAAAGGACTAAGTGATCCTTTGCGATTGTAAGCCACCATTTTGATGGACCTAAAAGAAATACGTGGTCCAAAGGTCTAAAAACAGAAAATATGGCATTAAAAAGAAAATAATTTACCAAGGCCTATGTTTGATTGATATATTCATTCAAATTTAATATAAATGCATATTGAGGGAGATTGGATGGTATATCAACGGTTTGCACAATGTCCGTTTATCCTAGTTGCGTATTTCATGTCATGACTCTATTGGTTTGTAGAATCATCAATATGCTAGGCTTGTATGCATTGTGTATGTTTGTTCATTGAGTTCAATTTATATTGTCACATGAGGTTATATTTAACTGTGATGAAGTTTGCAATCAAATGAGAAATCCGTGAACGTTTATTAAGTGTTTGGGTCTAAATTTAATTGTTTCTAGTTCACACCCCTACACTTCCGTTTCCATATGCCACATTTTTACCATACGAGTGTGAAAGACTCCTATTATATGTTGTGTGTGTCATTTGTGTTTATATCTATACATATGTGCGTGTGCATTCTTGATACATTCATAGTACATATACATATGATATTTTTTTTTTGCCTTTGCCTTGCCTTTGTTGCCCATATGCTTTCATGTCTTATCTCTTAAGCTTCAACATGCTTTTATGTTTTGATTCTTTAGCCTTTGTCTATTCCTGAACAAAAAGGGGGAGAAATAATGATAGGGGGAGTAATGGTATCTAATCCTATTATTATCATATCTTAGTTTGGGGGAGATTTATCTTAGGGGGAGACGTCTTTCTAAGTATGTCATTTGTTTGATAAAGGGGAGAATTAATTTAGGGGGAGTAATTACTTAATTATATTTAATATTTTGATATTCCCTATGCATTTGATGAGTTTTCTTAAGTGTCCAGGAATTATTCTAAAGCGGCATCTTTCAATGGCAAATCGTTTGATCCTTGGGTTGTGTCAAGTTTGGGTGGGTTATGTTTTGAGTCTAGAAGAGCTTGATGGCCCTTTAGGATTTTTGTTTGGTTTTTGTCCCGGAATAGCCAAAGGGGGAGATTTGTAAGGACACAAATTTCCAATAGAGTCCATGTATAGTGTTGGCTCAATTCCGGACAAAAACATTTATTCATTGGATAGTATGTAATTGTAATACTCTCAAGCCTATGAAGTGTTTGTTGAAGACGTAGCGGCAAAGAGTATAAAGCTTCATCAATATGCCGGTTTGCGTGCCTCGTTTCTACGTCATCAACTATGGTTCCATGCTCCCAAGGTATGAATGCATTATTACATATATAGGAGCTTGGAACAAAGTTTATTCAGTGTTAGGTTTTATACAAACTGTGTTTTAATTTTCAGAAAGAATTATATAAAACTTTAAAATAAGTTTATAAAGTGTTCTGGGATAAAATCGAATTTTCTAAAATTCTGGAAGTTCGTGCGATAGGTCGTTCGAACGAGTTTTTCGTTCGAACCATATGTCGTTCGAACGAGTTTGCCAACGAGTTCCCACTGAGGTATTCTGGTCCGTCGTTCGAAATGTCGTTCGAACGAGATTATTCGTTCTAACGAGATTTCCAACGAGTTTCTAACAAGTCCATACTGGAGCGTCGTTAGAAGACTCGTTCGAACGAAATGTCGTTCGAACGAGATGCCAGGCGGGAACAGTTTTTGGCAGTTTTTTCACCCACTTTCCCACTAAGTTTTTAACCAACTTTTTCAGACTTTATCATTAGCGGGAATAACATTTTCTAAAGTAACGTTTCCATTTTATTTTCATCTCTTAGAGAGAGCTTGAGAGCAAATTGTTTTAAGGAAAATGTTCATGTTTTGAGTGAGATTTTTAGAGAAAAATTTCCATCACTCTAGTGTTTTCACCCAAATGAGTTTATTCCAAGTTCTTATATACATATCAATTTTTTGGAGTTTGGCACCGGTTTTCTCTTCACCGAATTGAAGAGAAGTTTATTTTATTCTACCCGTTTGGAGAAAGGCTTCATGTTTGGGTGACGGTGACCGTATAAAGTCCTATCGGTGGATTCCGAGACCGCGGTGGAATTCCAAGGTTATTCGCTAGGAAAAGGTATCTACAAGAAGAAGCGTCAAGGCTTGAGAGGGATCGAGTCGTGTGTTGTAAGTCAATCTGTCTTGTACTTGTAAATCCGTATCTAGTGAATTTGTGGCTAGGGCCGTCCGAGGTTGTTTCCCGTCTTGGGTTTTTTCTCGTACATCGCGGCGTAGTGTGATTGATTTATTTTATCCTGCTTAAATAATTTAGAACGCATGCTTAGGATAATTCAAGATAAAATTCGGTTTAAATTATCACACTCAATTTAATTTGGACTTAAATTAAATATTGGGTAAATTCTAGGGCTTGATTAATTAACATTGGTTTAAGTGAAATTTAATATTTGTGTGTGTTTAAGTTAATTTCACTCGGTTTAAGTTTAATTTGGTTTAAAGTAAAAATTAATAGTTTTGTGTTTGTTGTGTTGAACCATCATCATATTTTACGCTTCCGCATCTTGTGTTGTTTATATAATAGGAAATTACAAGTTTACTTTTAATTGAGAAAATTAAATACAAATCCGGGTTATTGATTTTTCAAACTGGTATCAGAGCTTTGATTTAGAAAAGCTCACTCTTTCATCCAGAAAGGATAAGTGCTCTTGAAAGGTTGATTAGAGTCTCACCTTTTGATCATTTAGGTCCTAGGAGGAATAGAAGTCCCCCTAGGACTATGTCGAGGAACTCTCAATGACCATCTGATTTAAAGGAAGGCTCTACCCAATCAAGACCAGTTGCTCGTCATGAAAGATCCCAAGAGGCAAATTCAACACGATCAGTTGCTCGAACCAATAGGATCGAGGAAGAAAATGATGCATGGAAAGGCTCAATTCAAAGGTTGGAGGATAGATTAGGGGAAATGGCTAAAACCAAAAATCCTCTATAAAGGACTTTCGTCCGAGGAACACCATTCATAGAAGAGATTGTGGACTTTCCTATGCCATCAAAATTCAAAGCTCCTGTGGTGACGCCTAAATATGATGGAGAAACTGATCTTGTTCTCCATATAGAACAATACTAGGCAGCAGCTGATATCTATGCTGTTCCAGACGAGATGCGATGTAGGTCATTTTCAGGAACCCTTACCGAATCTCCTCAGATGTGGTACAATAATCTTCCTCGAGGGAAAATTGTAACTTTCTTTCAGCTAGCAGAACTCTTTATTAGAAATTTTTATTTTGGAGCTAAGACAGTCAAACGAGTAGCACACTTGCTAAGTGTTAGACAAAAGGCAGGTGAGAGCACCAGGGATTATATTACTCGTTTCAATAATGAGAAGCTTGAGGTCATTGATTATGAGGAGAAGATAGTAATTACTGCTCTGATGAGTGGACTGTTGCCAGATAAATTATACTACACTTTAGCCAAAGATCCGCCTAGAACCATGGCAGAACTAATGGCAAAAGCAACCAATATTATGAACGCCGAGGAAGCTATGGCTGTGAAGAAGAATATGGACACCAAAGAAACCAAGGTTGAGGTTGATAAGCCTGAAAAGAAGGAGAAAAAGAACAATGGTGGCAACCGGTAGTCAAAAGCGAAGCAAGCATTGGAACAACTAAAGAGATTTGGAAATTATACTCCTTTGAAAGTAGATATAAACCACATTCTGGAAGAGATCAAGAACAGCAAGGAGTTGAACTGGCTAGAGAAAATGAAGGCAGATCCTGATAAAAGGAATAAGTCCAAATATTGCGAGTTCCATAAAGATCATGGTCACACAACCAAGAACTGCATAGCTCTTCAGAATGAAATTGAAGTACTCATCAGACGAGGAAAGCTGACCAAGTATGTTGATCGTCGAAATGGTGGAAAGAACAATGACCGAGTAAGGCAGAGGTCTAGATCTCCTCGTCGAGCAAAAGAAGATAAGAAGAGAAGTCATAAAGAAGACCTGGATGATGACCAAGACGACCCCGATCTCCCTAAAAAACCAAAACATCCAGAACGTGAGGTATTTTCTATCCATTTCGGATCATTTGAATGTAATGTCATTACAGGTGGAGATGCAGGAGGCGAAGATATGACTGCTGAGAGAAAAGCTTACCTCAATGAGGCTCAAGCTTGCTCGTACA
The DNA here is from genome assembly GCA_949130495.1 of Sambucus nigra. Classification (NCBI taxonomy): domain Eukaryota; kingdom Viridiplantae; phylum Streptophyta; class Magnoliopsida; order Dipsacales; family Adoxaceae; genus Sambucus; species Sambucus nigra. The sequence goes on along the minus strand of OX422212.1, from coordinate 23,590,905 downwards.
TTCAGCGAATAAATCTGGCTGAAGATGATCGCCTGAGGAAGGTTAATAAGGATAAACTGGTTATTGGTTTCTCTAAGAACGACTTGGCCGGCGTACTATATCCTCATGATGACCCATTAGTGATCAAGATGAGAATGAAGGAAGTGGTGATTTCACGAGTACTGGTGGACAATAGTAGCTCGGCAAATATCATGTTCTATCCATGCTCTGACAGTTTGAATTTGAAATTATCCCAGTTGGAGCCATACCATAGACCCCTACTTGGTTTTACTGGCGAAAAGGTTTTTCCACTTGGGACGATCAAGTTGGATATGCTTATTGGTACATGGCTTGCTTGTCGAACGGAAAGAGTATGGTTCTTCGTAATGGATAAAAACGTCCAATCATCTTACAACATCATCATGGGAAGGGTAGGATTAAAAAAATTCGAAGCAGTACCATCTACTGTACATCAGTGTTTAAAATTTCCAACTAATTTTGGAGTAGGAGTGGTAAAGGGCGACCAAAAAGTAGCTCGGGAATGCTATTATTCATCTGCCGAGCAGGAGGAGCATGAAGAATCCAGAAAGAAGACTACTACCTAACAAATAGAAGATGCGGAGATTGAAACATTAGACCCTAGAGACGAGTCCCAACTCGTGAAAGGACATGTCATGGAGGATACTGAGAATGTCATTCTGGACGACGAGCATCCAGAACGAACAAATCAAATTGGTGCATCCTTGGATGAATCAATAAAATAAGAATTGATTGCATTTCTAAGGCGAAGAAAGCAAACTTTTGCATGGAGTCATGAAGACATGCTAGGAATAGATCCGAATTTCTTGTGTCACGAGCTCAATGTGAACAAGGAAATCAAGCCAGTAAAGTAGCGAAGAAGAGTGTTCAGACTTGAGAAAAATCAAGCTATACAGGATGAAGTAGAGAAGCTACAAAAAGCCTCTTTCATTGAGGATGTCAAATATCCTGATTGGATAGCAAATGTGGTGATGGTAAAGAAGAAAAATAACAAGTGGAGGATGTGTGTAGACTTCACCGACCTTAACAGGGCATGGCCGAAGGATCATTTTCCTTTGCCCCGAATTGATCAACTGGTGGATGCTACCTCGGGGTACGAATTATTAAGTTTCATGGATGCTTATTCTGGTTATAACCAGATTAAAATGAAGCCAGAAGATAGGGAGAGTATCTCTTTTATTACCCCGAGGGGAACTTATTGTTATAATGTTATGCCTTTTGGACTTAAAAATGCAGTTGCTACATATCAGCGGTTGATGAACCAGGTGTTTGCAGAGCAAATCGGTCATAACATGGAGGTTTATGTTGACGATATGCTAAAGAAGAGCAAGAAAGTTGCTGATCATCTAGTTGACTTAGGCTAGACCTTTTTATCAACTAGAAGAATATCAAATGAAGTTGAATCCCACCAAATGCATATTCGGAGTACGAGAGGGCATGTTTCTCGGATATATTGTTAACCAACGAGGAATTGAGGCGAATCCTGAAAAGATCAAGGCTCTATTGGAGCTGCGATCTTCGACGACGAAGAAGGAAGTGCAAAGTCTCACAGGACGAGTTGCAGCACTTAATAGGTTTGTATCACGAGCAACTAATAGATGTCTCCCATTCTTCAAAACACTCCGAAAGACTTTTGAGTGGAATGATGAATGCGAGAAGGCCTTTCAAGAATTGAATAAATACTTGGGAGCATCTCCATTATTGTCCAGGCCAGTGATGGGAGAGAAATTATACGTGTATCTGGCAGTTTCAGAGAACGCAGTTAGCTCGGTGTTGATAAGAATGGAGGATGGAGTGCAAAAACCCATCTATTACACTAGCAAGGCCTTCCGAGGAGTAGAGATCAAATATCCAAGGCTGGAAAAGTTAGCACTAGCATTGATCGAAGCAAGTAGAAGAATGAGGCCATACTTCCAAGATCATACTATAGTTGTGTATATAGACATGCCGTTAAGGCAAGCTCTACACAAACCAGAGAAATCAGGAAGATTGATGTATTGGGCTGTAGAATTGGGAGAATACGATATAATTTATGAGCCGAGGTCGTCACTCAAAGGGCAAGTAGTGGCAGATTTCATCGCAGAGTTCACCTATCCAGACACCTCCGAAGAGCAAAAGTTAAATACCGATCAGCCTATGGATGTTAAAGAATCATCAAATTTTAATACCGATCAACTTAATTCGATAGACGAGCAAGAATGGATGATCAACGAGCAACGAGAAGCGTTGGGGGAGGATAAAAGAAAGAATCAAATATTCCACCGAGGAACTCTATCTGACCAAGAATTTGATAATGAGATACCTGTGTGGAATTTATATGTAGATGGCTCTTCTTGCACCACAGGCAGTGGAGCAGGGGTTATTTTAAACAACCCTAATAAAATTGATGTGGAGTATGCTCTGCGTTTTCAATTTAAGGCTTCTAATAATGAAGCTGAATATGAAGCTATGATCGTGGGTCTCAATCTAGCCAAAACTATGAAATTGGAGCAGGTCGTGGTATACAATGACTCACAGCTGATTGTAAATCAAATGTTTGGAGTGTATACAGCAAAAGGAGAATTAATGATCCAATATCATGCGAAAGCAATGGAGATTATATCGAGCTTTAACGCAATGCAGTTAATTAGAATACCAAGATTGAAGAATGCAAGAGCAGATGACTTAGCTCGATTAGCCTCAGCCACACGCACCGAGCTATGAAGAACAATCCCCATAGAAATTTTAGCTGATCGAAGCATAAACGAGGATCTAATGATGAACTTCGTTACCCTTGATTTAGGACCATCTTGGATGGATCCCATCAGGGCCTATATTGAGGAAGGAGTTTTGCCAAATGATAGACTCGCAGCCAAAAAATTAAAGTTTAAAGTTGCTCGTTATGTATTGACCAATGGCATTTTATATAGACAAGGAATTATAACGGGGTTACAAAGATGTGTCCACCCCTCCGAGGTGAAAAATTTGATTGAAGAGGTCCATAAAGGGTCTTGTGGAGCCCATGTAGCAGGTCAGACACTCTTGCGAAGAATAACAACATAGAGGAATTATTGGCCGACAATGAGAGCTGATTGTACATCTTTTGCCAAGAAGTGTGATAAATGTCAACGTTTTTCCTCTATTCGAAGAACTCCCCAAGCATTACTAACACCCATCACGTCTCCTTGGCCATTCGCCATGTGGGGAATAGACTTGGTCGGGCCACTTCCAACGACCCGAGGAAGATTTAAGTACCTCGTGGTCGCTGTGGATTATTTTACTAAATGGGTAGAAGCTGAGCCTCTTATTTATATGACATATGACAAGGTGTATCAATTTATTTGGAAGAACATCATTTGTAGATATGGTCTTCCCCATGCATTCATCACAGATCATGGAACTCAGTTCGACAATGAGGAGTTCGCTGCATATTATCATCAGTCAAACATATTAAAGACCCACTCTGCACTAGGCCATCCCCAGAGCAATGGACAAACTGAGGTGACGAATCAAACGCTACTGAATGGTTTAAAAAACGACTGGATAATGCAAAGGCAAATTGGATTAACGAGCTACATTCTATGCTGTGAGCTTACCGTACTACACCGCGAGCAGTAACAGGAGAATCTCCATACATGTTGGCCTTTGGAAGTGAAGCTGTTATACCTGTTGAGTTGGGCCTACCCACACACAGGGTGCTAAATTTCAATTCTCCTATCAGTGACTTGATGAGCCGATTAGATCTAGATATGCTCGAAGAAGTTAGAGAACAAGCAGCAATCAGGAATGTTGCATACCAACAACGAACAACTCTATTTTATAACAAAAGGGTAAAGAAGTGTGATTTAAAGGAAGGAGACTATGTGCTGAAGAAAGTAATTCAAAAGCACAACAAACTAGAAGCTAACTGGCATGGACCTTACAGAGTAACAGAGTTGTTCGACCAGGGACATACAAGATTGAAACCTTGAAAGGAGAAGAGTTTAAGAACATATGGAATGCAGAGCATCTACGCAAGTATTATCAGTAGTTGGGATCCCTATGTAAATGCAGTTTTCTTCAGTATGAATAAAGTGTTGAATGTTTTACCCAGTTCTCTCTTTTTGTTGAAATTCTTTCGGAGTATTAGTGCTATACATTATGCATCATGTTCAGATATCCACTAACTCCGATTGGTTGGCAAAATTAATCTCCTCCAACTCCGGTTGGTCGGGAATCAATATCCACCAACTACGGTTGGTCGGAAAATTAATCTCCTCCAACTCCGGTTGGTCGGGAATCAATATCCACCAATTCCGACTGGTCTGCAAATTAATCTCCTCCAACTCCGGTTGGTCGAGAATCAATATCCACCAACTCCGGTTGGTCGACAAATTAATATCCTCTAACTCCGGTTGGTCAGGAATTAATATCCACCAACTCCGGTTGGTCGGCAAATTAATCTCCTCCAACTCTGGTTGGTCGGGAATCAATATCCACCAATTCCAGTTGGTAGGAAAATTAATCTTCTCCAACTCCGGTTGGTCGGGAATCAATATCCACCAACTCCGGTTGGTCAGCAAATTAATATCCTCCAACTCCGATTGGTTGGGAATCAATATCCACCAACTCTAGTTGGTCGACAAATTAATCTCCTCCAACTCCGATTGGTCGGGAATCAATATCCACCAATTTTGATTAGTCGGCAAATTAATCTCCTCCAACTCCGATTGGTCGGGAATCAATATCCACCAACTCCGATTGGTCGGCAAGTTAATCTCCTCCAACTCTGATTGGTTGGGAATCAATATCCACTAACTCCAGTTGGTCGACAAATTAATCTCCTCCAACTCCTATTGGTCGGGAATCAATATCCACCAATTTCGATTGGTCGACAAATTAATCTCCTCCAACTCCGGTTGGTCGGGAATCAATATCCACCAACTCCGGTTGGTCGGGAAATTAATCTCCTCCAACTCCGGTTGGTCGGGAATCAATATCCACTCATTCTGATTGGTCGGCAAATTAATCTTCTCCAACTCTGATTGGTCGGGAATCAATATCCACCAACTCCGGTTGGTCGGTAAATCAATTGCAATCAACTCCGGTTGGTTAAACTAAGCAGGATCATGGGATGTAAGTCATTTCATTGCTTAAAATCAAAGAGTGATAAATCACTATAATAAAAAAATAAAACATATCGAAATATGCATGTATTCACAAACAAAGATATTCTGTAAAATACTCAGAAGAAAATAAAATAGCAAAAGATGAAAAAATTTCTTCATTCAAATTAAGAAAAATTACATATGCTGGGAAAATTACAAGTCATTACATCAAAGATCCTACTCTATTGGTTTTTTCCCTTCTGCCTTCGAAACAGGTTCTACTCCAGCAGGAGGATCGTCTAAAGCATAAGGAGAGTTTATGAAATTTACATCTTGAAGCATTCGAACATTCATCACTAATGGCCGATCAAGCAAATGCTCTGGGCAAGATATGTCAAAACTTGAATGAAGACTGTAATTGCCGAGGTACTTTGAAATCAAGCACTGAGGAATTGCTCGAACAGGAATCCAACTCATGTCGATCTTAAAAGGAGGCACGGGAAACTCAAGCAATTCAGGATCATAATAATCCCATAAGTAGTGACCACGCTCCACTTTTAACACGCACAATGCATTCAGCCACCGTTGCTTGTACCCTTCATTATTTAACTGCTAAATTCAATCATCAAGATTATAAAGGGCTTCATTATAGCCAGCCATCTAGAATTCTCTGGGCTGTTTGTGGAACTGGTAAGTTAACCTCTCCAGTTGCTCGTGGAGATTCTTCACCAGGATTTCCTTATTTTCCAAGGCAGAGCTTTGTGTGGAAAGTTGCTCGTTGAGGTTCAGATTCTTCTTAGACATCTCTGCTAAAGCCTGGTTCTTTGCCATCAATTGAACTGCCTGATTTTCCAAAGTTGCTTGAGTTCTTGCATCTTCAATAGAGATCCGACCATCCCTTGCTCGTCCCCGAGAAGAAGATCTTGCTCATCCACGAGCAGAGGTGGAAGGTCCAGCTCTTTTTAGAGTTTCCAATTCATCTCTTAAGTTGGCGTTTTCGACCTCCAAGAAAGAGAAACCTTCATCAGTAACAGGGAACAGGGCCCCCGAGGAGGATGCGACAGACTTAAGTTGTTTAATCTCTCCCTGCAAAATAAGGTTTTCCTGCTCCAACAACTTGGTGATATGCATGTGTTCTTCAACCTCAAGTTTCAAAATACTCTCTTTTTTCTCATAAGTAGAGATAAACTTATCATATCCTTTGTCAGCACTCGGTTGCTGATATTTTTTCTCATACCCTTGGTGCAAAAGGGTAGAGGACTCCTTATATTGTTGTTCGAGTTCATCGATGGTACCCTGGAGATCTTCAATCATCTCATAATATGCCACATTATTGGCTACTGCACGATCGAGCAAATACTTCAGATATTGGTAAGCTTCAACTGCTCGTTCAGAAGCATCTGAACCCAGGATATCAATGATTTGAACATCATTTAGATCTGCACGACCAGCCTTGAAATAGTCATTGCATTTTTTCATCAGTTCGGTGTCATGAGCTGATAAGAGCTCCATCCTAGCCATAAACTAGTAAAGAAAAGAGATAGAAAGAATCAATAAGAATGCAGACATAGCAAGTAGAAGAATAAGTCAAGACATACAACCAAAAGTTTGAATTTTATTTCATCATAAAAAGAAGTACATAGTCCAAAATTACATTCAACAAAAAATAAAAGAAAGATCCGAACAACTCTATACCTTCTCCTTGTTTCCTAAGATTTCCTCGAAAGGCTTGGACGAAGAGGTTAGTTGCTCGAAGGGCAATGAAAGTTGTTCGGAGGGCAATAAAATCTACTCGGCAGAAGTGTTTGCTGGTTGTAGCTGCTCGAAGCAAGGTTCAACAGCAGGGGCCTGGTCCCCAATTATCATGGAAGATTCTTCTGAGGCAGCTTCGTCCTCTTCTTTTTCTTCAGGAGAGGGAAGAGGGCCATGAGTGTGTCGCTGGAACAGTTCAGAATTCTCATCGACTTTTAGCTCCTGCAGAGCTGCAACCCATCCATCCCTGAAATACTTAAGGCTGGCAAACTCCATTTGAGAGGACATAGCAGCCAGGCCTTTATTCCAGCCTTTGTCCCAACCAGCGCTGAAGGACTTCTTAACATTATTTCTTCTTTTTGCCTTCTCCGAGGAAGTCCTCTTAATCAGAAGTTCCTCGGCAGCCTTCAATTTCCCTTCCACCTCCTGCTTCTGACGATCAACTTCATGAAGTCTAACAACTTCCCCTTCAGCAATTTTTAGCTTATTCTCAAGCTCTTCAACATTCTTGAGCTTCGCCTCAAGCTCTTTATTATTCTTCTCAAACTCTCTCAATTTCTTCTCCAATCCTTTGGAGGCTTCCACAGCTCGATCTCTCTCTTGCTCAACGGACTTAACCTGCTTCTCCCAGGCAACTTTACTTTCCTCATACTTCTAATAAGAGTCTTTCAAAGATTGGGTTAAACCAGTAAAAGCCTTTTCTACTCTATTCGAGGAACTGGAGGCCCTGATGGCTTCATCCCTTTTTACAATGCTGTTGAAACACGTTACCAGCTGAGAAAAGAGATAACTCTACGTTAATGTATGAACATAGCATTAAAAAAATGAAAGGCTTAGATCAATAATACTTACTGAGGCAATGTGTTGAGTAGCTAGAGCAGTAACTCTCTCACGAGTAAGAGATTTTTCAATGTCAGGGACTTCTAATATAGTCCAAGATTTTACTAAGCCCATAGCGGAGCTCGGGGGAATAAAATTTGAAACACCACCTTCAAGAGATGATGGTTGAGAGACTGGTTCAGCAAGTCTCTCAGAAAGATTTTTCTTTAACCTTATTGGAGGAACAAGAACATTCTCAACTAAGGACGTTGTCTTAGTTTGTGATATGACAATAACCTCACTAGGAGGAGTGATAGCAACAATCTTGATTGGGATGATAAGGGGCTTTTTAATGATCTTTCTCGGAGCCACGGGGGGCTTCTCGCCAAATTTCTTGGTTGCATCATAAGGGGGTACCTCTACAGTCTTTACCCCCTCTTCTGGGACATCTTTTTTACTTCAATTTGCCTCCACAGCAGGAGAGTCAGACTTGTCGAAAAAGGAAGGAGATTTTCTTCCCTTCATTATGTCACCAATAGGAATATTTGACTCTGAAGAAGAACCTTACACACTAGTATCAGCAGCTGGTACTTGGTCAATGTCCACCGCCACTGGACGAGCAGTAAAGGATGAAGTGTAACTCTTGTACTGCAACAAGTAAGAGGCCGACCTAATGTGTTCCTCGGCCGTAGACTGGTGCAAACTCCAGATAAGTTTCAAATGCTTTAAATTAACCTCTGTCTCCTTTGAAGACTTTCTTTTGTTGTCAACTGCAAATAACAAAAATTACATGTCAGTGATACATTTTATCAAACATCAAGAAAACGAGATTTTAAAAAATAAAAAACAACCTATTCCATTGCCATAAGGGGGACACCTGGGACCCTGATATACATCATCTCCATTTAATGGAGCATGTTGTCAATTGTTCATAACAACCCCATGTTCAAAGTAATCCCTATTGGCATCTGGAAGATTGACAACTAAAGCCCTATTCAAAAACCTAGTTTTTAAATAAAAAGTACTATCGCTGATAACCCATCTGTAGCAAAACATAATTTCTGGAATTCCTAAACGGGTTTCATGAATTTGGTTTAACCTATGGACTCCATTAACTATTCTCTAGGTATTTGGCGCTATTCTTGCAGGAACAACGTCAAAATATTGACAGAACTCCAAACATAAAGGATTTGGAGGAAAAGAAAAGCCACATTCGGCCACAAAGAGACTTGGGAACCAATGTCCCTCAGCCAAAGAAAAATAGTCAAAGGGTTCAGAAAGTTCTTATAATATGACCCATGAAGGAATTGAAAATTCATAACGAAATTTGTCAAGAGATTCAACAGGGTAAACCATGATGAACAAAATAAGTAAAAGAGAAGGAAGAAGAGCTTATAGGAGAATAGTGAATCAGTTGACAACGAACAATGGAAGAAACGAACGCATAAGATAGAGAAGAAATAAAAAGTTTGAAGACACAGGTTTGAAAAGTAGAAGACGATAGGATTTTTTTCGTGTTAAATACTTTACCTCGGGAATAGAGAAAGGTACTGATTAATAAGAAAGACGTTTGCGTATTCGGCGGCTAAAAGAAGAAAAAGAGCACAAATATCGAAGCGGTTATGAAAATTCAAAATATTTATGAGGCCTGATACTATGCACCCAAAAAGAAGTTATATACATTGAATGCTCTCCTAAAAACTATATAACGAGTGCACTTTCCAAGCAGAATGTTCCATACTTTTCTTCAACATCAAACTATGAAACATTGGGAGCTTTTGTTGATACCAAATTTAGTATGCTGGCATGGACTACTCACTTACAGACGCGTGTCTGCTAACGTAGAAAATATGTATACTTCTACCGAGCAACTCAAAATCACCGAACAGCCAAAAAGCCACGAGGAACTCAGGGGCCCCGAGCAGCTCGAGCGTATCGAGCTACTTAGGCGGTCCGAGCAGCTTAAGCGGTCCGAGCTACTTAGGCGGTCCGAGCAACTTAGCATTCTAATCAGGATAATCAAGGAGACGACTGCACATTAAATGCTCATTTATTATCATACAGATGTACATGTCTACTAGATGACAACACATTGTCCTTTCATTTGTACAGCCTCAAGGCTATAAATACATCGTAACCTCGAGAATTCCAAACAAACAGTCAGCAATAACAAAAACAGTGGACGTAGGCGATTCATGCAAGGCTGAACCACTTTAAAAATTTATTGTTTATTATTTCATTATTCTTTTTATCTGTGATTAAAATAATTAGGTCAAATCTAATTTTTTACATCAACAATGATAATTAATAATTTGGGGAAGAATAATAATTGGTTTGAACATTTAATATAATATTTGAGGGATAATTTTGTAGACAACTCTAGAACAGTATTCCAACTATGTCTTATACTTTCTTACATTTACATGATTTATGGTGAAATGAATGAGTTACATATAAGAATCGATTATATTTTTATGCAACTTAATCAGATATGTTACATATTATTCAAAATTCATTATGTAATGTATGGGCAGTAGACAGAGAGTGATTCAATGGTATTACATCTAAAAATAAAAAAGCTAAAAAAAATTTGACAATGCAAAAATAATTGAGTCCTTATATTCTAACCGAATTTTTGACCGAAATTACACATGGCGGCGTGTTATTGTTTTGTTCTTTAGTCCCACTGGCGCGAACCCTACAAAAGAACCAATAGAAACCCTCCACCTCATTCGGCAATTCCACTTTCGGTAAAAAATTCAGTCCCAATATCATTTTCCAAAATAATTTTACATTCTTGGGGAATGGTGGGGACGGTAGGTTTGATGACAAAAGATTTTGTGACATTTTTAATTTATTATTTAAAAATAATGTAGATTTAGTATTTTGTGAACCAATAGAAACCCTCCACCTCATTCGATAATTCCACTTTCGGTAAAAAATTCAATCCCAATATCATTTTCCAAAATAATTTTACATTCTTGAGGAATGGTGGGGACGGTAGGTTTGATGACAAAAGATTTTGTGACATCTTTAATTTATTATTTAAAAATAATGTAGATTTAGTATTTTGTCCGACCAATGGTGTGGCCTTTTTTGTAAATTTAATTTTGCATTAATTTTCTATCAATAATAATTTATCGCTCCAGATGCATGTAAAAAAGCTTTCCAACCCATGGAGGGTTGGGTTTAGTTAGGTAACTAACACCTCTTCTTCATTCATCAATTTCAAGTTATGAATGCTAAATCCAACCCATGGTGAGTTGGGTAATGTTGGGTTAACATCCCACGAATTTGATGCCATGCAGCTAGGCATGGCAATTTGTGATATTAAATCAGCTCCTTATTAAGCGATTAAATTACGAATAATAAACCGATGTGAGATTTTATATATTTGACTAAATCGGGTTTAAACACAACAAAAAGAATTTTTATTAGGATATAAAAATGGGGTTTTGTAAATTTAGGATCTATTATAATATGTATTTTGAAAATTGGATAACAAACATTTAATTTATGGCTTTAGTCCCTATTTTTGAATAAAGCCGTTGGCGCGTACCCATATTCATAAAACGTCAACCAATCACAGTATGCCACGGTTCCTTTAATTTGAAAATAGGGACTAAAAATGGAAACGAAATGTTTATTGTCCTACATCCATAGTCAATATTATTTTAAGTTCTAAAATTACATAATCTATATAAAAATTACGGTTACAACTTATGTTTATCTAACGTGTATAATTTTTAATCTGTTGCCCTTTTTTTCTTTTTAATCTGTTTGCTTATCTAACGTGTATAATTTTATTTGAAGTTAATAGTTTACATTTTTTAAATCTAACGAAAGCAATATCAATTTTATGTTTATATTCATGAATAATTCAAATTTAATTTTGAGGGATAATTACATTTTGATTTCTTTGTACTTTTATTTTCCAGATATAACCATCTCAACTTATGAAAACGTATCACTTTATCTAAAACACTAATGGTGTTGAATTTTTTGACAAAAAATTAATCATGTAAATTGTATGTGAGGGTACTTTTGTCCAACCACTTGTGCAAATGAGCAATTTTATGTCCAAAATGTGCAAAGGTGAATGGTCAAAGTATAACTAACCCAAATTTTATTTTGGACCCATTCAAGTGGGACGCTGAAAGAGTTGCAAGCAATTGTATCAAGTTTGTCTCACAACTTGAGGCACTTTGAAACCAAATTTTATATTCATCATTTGTACATTTTTAACAAATTAATATATTATGTGACTCGTCTAGCTACATGGAACACATACGTACTTGGCCCCACCATGTTTAGCGCGTGGGTCCTACTTTTATAATGACTCAAAATCGACGAATATATTAATTTGCTCATAATATTAATTTGTGTAAAAACACAATATATATATATATATATATATATATATATATATATATAGATAGATAGAGAGAGAGAGAGAGAGAGAGACCTACTTCATAATGTATACATCACATCATACATCACACCTATTTATTATTTCTAAGAAAACTTTTTTCTAATTTTTTTATTTTTTCCTTGAAATTAACTTTCTAATCAACCCATATTCAAAAAATTAGGAAAAAATATATTTTGTAGCTATTTTTAAAAAATTCACAAAAAACTTCTTGCGCAAACCCTTATAAATAAGGTATTTTGAGCATTTTTTGTGGATTTTTTAAAAATGGCTATGAAATGTATTTTGAACTAATTTTTTGAACATGAGTTTATTGGAAGGTTAATTTCAAGAGAAAAATACAAAATTTGAAAAAAAATATTTTTTAGGGTCTACAACAAGGTGTGATGTATGGATGATGTATAGAGCATAATGTAGGTGAGTCTTCTCATATATATATATATATATATATATAAACATTCTCCATTACATACCAAGTATATATCTTCCTATTTTTTTTAAATAGTAAAAAGGTTATGTTTCGACTTAATCTTTTTACATGACGTTTAAACATTTCAGGAGACCCATATAAAAAAATCAGTCAAACTTTCGAAGTTTTTAAAACACTTTAAAAGATGCAAAAGTTTGATCGATATTTTTAAATATAAAAATTTTTATTTTGAGTTGAGTTTTTTATATGGATCCCTTGAAATGCTTAAATATCACCCAAAAAACTCAACTCAAAAATATTTTTAAAAATATTTAAAAAAAAAATATTTGCGTCAGTGATATGTATACTTGGTATGTATGAGAATCTCGCTCTCGCTCTCTGAGAGAGAGGAATGTTTTCCTACATCACACCTAGTTCTAGGTCCTAAGAAACCTTTTTCTAAATTTTTTATCTTTCGATTAAAATTAACCTTTCAATTAACACATGTTTAAAAAATTAGGTCAAACTACAATTTTTTAAAAATTCACAAAACTCAATATTTATTCATTCTAAAAGAGGGACTAAACAACACAAAGCAATGTAAAATGGGTGTATGAGAATGTTGTGGAAACAAAAATGCTATAAAAGTTGGGAGAGGAAATTTGTCAAACACTTGTTGGTCAAAGATGAAAAATGGTTATGTTTGTACAATTTGCTTTGAAAGAAAGTCCAAAATTCATCTAGAACACAACTTTCCCAAACACCTAGTAGAAGAAATATGCGCAAACTCCAACACTCTTGGAATTCTACCCAACTTCAATCAATCTCTAGTAAACTCGTTTGGGATTAAACCAATAACAAGGAAACCCAATATAACACACGTCAAAAAATTTAAAATAGAATTTGCCAAAATTCAAAAGAAGGTCAAACAACATTCAAAGGTTAGCACAATCAAGATCAAATAAATTACGGAAGTAAAAATCCCAGACAATAGTTTGATAAATAAAGTAAAAGAACCAAATAGTTTGTCGGGGTAACGATGAAAGAAAAAGTATATATATATATATATATATATATATATATATATGAACGAATTTAAAAATACAATCTCAACAAATATGACCTTTTTTTGGTAACCGATCTCGGTTCTGCTTTGCAAGATCAGATCTCTTAGTTTTGTGTCTATCATTTTTTTTCTTTCGTATATGTATATACTTACGGGTATATAATAATTATTGAAAAGAATCTATGAAATATGACAAATAGTCAAAATCAACCCGTAATATCAAAAAATCATATTGAAACAACATAAATAACAACAACTAGTTGAAGATTTCAACAGAAACGGGAAGACTACTTAAAGATTTATTGACCTCATACAACAAATTACATTTGAAATCGAATAACATACAAAAAAAATAGGAGCAGAATTGACTAACCGGTGGGTGGATGGAGAGAGAGAGGAGGGCGACGCTAGGGGTGGGGAGAAAGAGAGAGGCACCGAGGTGGGGAGATCGATGCAGCGCCGAGGGGAACAGCTGATGGGCTTTGGGGTTAGTGGGAGAGTTTTGGGAGAGAGGGTTTATTTTGTTAGTGTTTTAAGTTTTTTTTTAAATATCCCATTTTAATACCGGTGAGGGAAATATCTTGTCACCAATAATACATTTATTTGGTGACAAAAAATTTTGTTGTTAAATGATAATTAGTTTGCATAAATAATAAAGTGTAATATCCCCGGGGAAGGAAATGAAGGGTGCCAATTTTTGTGGTCATTTGGTAACGATTTTTATTAATTCGTCACCAATTTAATGTGCCACTTTACATTGCGTGTTCTGTCACAAAATAGTAACTTTTGGTGATAAAAATAATTTTACCATAATTTTTTTGTCGCTAATTTGAGATTTTGTTGTGGTGGTCATTTTTAATGTTTTGTGTCTTTCATTTTTCTCTTTTCATAAAAATATAATTACGTTAAATACTCCGATTTATTGTACTGATCTATGAAATAAGTTTTTTTTATTAATATTACAAATTTAATTTATTAATCTTGAGGTGGAGTGATGATAATAAGGCGACAGAGAGTGATTTAATGGTATTGCATCTAAAAATAAAAAAAAATTAACGGTGTAAAATTAATTTTACATTCTTGTAGAGTGGTGGTGGTGGGAGGTTTGATGACAAAAGAATTTGTGACATCTTTAGTTTATTATATAAAACTAATGCAGGTTTAGTATTTTGTCCAACCCATTGTGTCGTCTTTTTTATATTCTAAAGTAATTTAAATATTTTTTGTCCTTCAGTGTAATTTTTTTATATTTTATTTTTCATAAGTAACGAAACATCCCATAAAATTTCATTTTACATTAATTTTCTATCAATAATAATTTATTCAGTAAGCTAAAAATTAGATTTTAGAATATCTCTAACTAAACACCTCTTCTTCATTCATCAATTTCTAATTATGAATGCAAAATCCAACCCATGGTGAGTTGGGTAATGTTGGGTTCACCTCCCACGAAATCAATTTGTGGAATTAAATCAGCTCCTTATTAAGCGATTAAATTACGAATAATAAACCGATGTGGGATTTTATATATTTGAATAGATCGGGGTTAAACACAACAAAAAGGACCTTTATTAGGATATAAACATATTTTTTTTGGATGTAGTTCCATGTCCAATGTTTTATTAGATCCTCTTTATTTTTTAAATTGTATTTATTGTTGAAATATTCCTTTGTGTTGTTAAATCGTAATTTTCTCCCCTCCTATTTATTTTTTAAATCGTATTAGATCCCATAACCACACAATACCCCGCTCAACCGCCTTGTAACCGTCTCTCTTTATTTTAGTAGAAAAATACATTTGTTCCATAATTATTTCAACAACACAAACGACTAAAAAAATAAAAATATGAAAATTGGTACAACCTTTTGCCACCAGTACCACTATATATGTTACCCGTTTTTCCCTTTTTAATCTATTCTCTTGTCTAACTTGTATATTTTTTAAATCTAACCCAAGCAATATGACTTTTATATTTATATTCATGAATAATTCAACTTGAATTTTGAGGGATAATTACATTTTGGTTCCTTCAACTTTGGTTTCATTTTTACTTTATTAATTGTTTATTTTTATTTTTTAGACATAACACTCTCAATTTATAAAAAAGTGTCACTTTTTGTCAAACATTAATGGTGTTAAATTTTTGGACAAAAAATTAATCACGTGCATTATATGAGGGCATTTTTGTCTAGCTACTTGTGCAAATTACCAATTTTATGTTCAAAATCTTAACACCATTACACTTATGGGGTAAAATGATATATTTTTTAAAGTAGAGGAAGGTTGTATCTAGAAAATGATAGTACTGAAGTGAAAATAGGTGCAAAGGTGAAGGGTCAAACTTGGGTTTATTATAGGGCTGAAAATTTTTGACACGATAACCCGTTTATGGTAATAACCCAAAACGACCCGAAATTGACACGATTAGCTTGTATAGATTTAAGATTACCCAAAACTTATACTCAATTAAAAATCAACGCGATCCCAAAATGACACGACTAACCCGAATTGCCACCCCTAGTTTATTATTTTTAAAATACCAATTACCCTCAATTAAAAATGACACCTATTATGGATTTAGGACAACCGACTTTTCTTTTATAAAAACGGTCCCTATTTCTTTTGTCCTAAATAAATTTTTTTTATCTAACTTTAAACTCTCATTCTAGTTTTCAACAAATAATCTTTTCTTTTATGAAAATGGTACCTATTTCTTTTGCCTCAATACAAAACTTGATCTAAGTTTGAACTCCTATAATTGTTTTTAGGGCATTCACTTTTTCGTTTATAAAAACTCGTCCATACGTTTTTCTCCTTAATAAAAAGTTGTTCTTTTTAAAATACTATTTTTCATAAATTATTTTTTCTTTACAATTCTAGTTCTTTTTTTCTTCTTAAAATAAGGTGCTTTATTACAAAAAAAAAAAAATACTAATGTTACTCTCTTTTCAAACAATTGACATGGATGTCCCCGGACTTTCGGTCATTAGAGTCCCACCATTGGTGTTTTTTCGTCAAAGTGCAAAATTTTATTTTCACTATTAGTTTTTTTTTCCAGCCATTTTTAATGTTTTTATCTTTCATTTTTTTCTTTATAAAAATATAATTACTCTGAATACTCCGATATATAGTACTGATCTATGAAATAAGTTATTTTTTTATTAATATTTCAAATTTAATTTTATTATCTAAAGGTAGAGCGATGATAATAATGCGACAGAGAGTGATTCAATGGTATTACATCTAAAAATAAAAATAAAAATAGAAAAAATTGACGATATTTTACACTCTTGGGGAGTGATGGTGGCAAGTGGTTTGATGACAAAAAATTTGGTGACATCTTTAGTTTATTATTTAAAAGTAATGAAGATTTAGTATTCTGTCCGACCCGTGATGTGGTCTTTTTTATATTTTAAACTAATTTGAATAATTTTTGTTCTTCGGTGTCGTATTTTCATATCTTATTTTTATATGACACAAAACATCCCATAAAATTTGATTTTACATCAGTTTTCTATCAATAATAATTTAGTGTAAGGTAAAAGTTAGATTTTAGAATATCTCAAAACTCCGAACGAATGCTGTAGACGCATTATAAAGTAACGTAAAAAAGATTTCCAAACCATGGAGGATTGGGTTAAGTTAAGTAAGTAACTAACGCCTCTTTTTCATTCATCAATTTCAAATTATGAATGCTAAATCCAACCCATTGTGAGTTGGGTAATGTTAGGATAACATTCCACGAATTTGACGCCATGCAGCTAGGCATGGCAATTTGTGCTATTAAATCAGCTCATTATTAAGCAATTAAATTACGAATAATAAACCGATGTGGGATTTTATATATTTGACTAAATCGGGTTCAAACACAACAAAAATAACCTTTATTAGGATATAAAAATTACGGTTACAACTTTTGCCAGCAGTACTACTCCATCTGTTACCCCTTCTTTTTTCTTTTTAATCTGTTTGCTTATCTAAGGCGTATAATTTTTATTTGAAGTTAACCAAAGAAATATGAATATTATATTTATATTCATGAATGATTAAAATTAAATTTGGAGGGATAATTACATTTTGATTCCTTTGTATTTTTATTTTCTAGACATAACCCTCTCAATTTATAAAAACGTATCACTTTATCTGAAACACTAAGGGTGTTAAATTTTGGAACAAAAAAGTCACGTGCATTGTATATGACATTACTTTTGTGCAATACCCCGTATATTTTTAGAATAAAATCAAATAAAATAAGGATTAAATTAATTCGGTGAAACTAGTTAATCTGGAATTGTGAGTAATTAGACTTAGTATTATTTATAAATTTTAGAATTTGGACTTTAATGATTTGAAATAAATCAAAAGGGATTTTTTTTATAAAAACTATTGGGGTGTGTCACGTCACAATTAAATATATTTTGGGATAAAAATATTTGAAACACACCTTGAGATGTATTACAGGATCGTTTGGGTATTTTAGACCCTTAGAAATGGTCCCGAGGCGTATATATATGAGTTGGGTAGTTATGAGGCTGATTAGATTATGAATTTGGGCTTATTTTGGGGGTCTAAAGTCCTACTCGGGAATTGAAATAAATATAAGATTAGGAGGAAGAGAAATAACTCTACACTCCTAATCATAACATAACCCTAGCAACCCCACTTCAAGAGAGAGAGGAATAAAAGTCTATGAGGAGGAAGAACACCCTAGGAAGAGGAAAAGAGGCTTCTCTACACAATTGCAGGCAAGGATTCTCTTGCCATTATTATTTAATTTGTGCTATTCTTATATAAATGTTAACTCCATGTTTAGATTTAAAGTTAAATCATGTTTTGATACTGCACAATTGGAGGTTTTTAGACAATAGGGTTCATGGTTGTATGAATATAAATTGTGTTAAGAACCCATAAATTTATCTTATGAAATTGATGTGGGAGAAACCATATTTAGGAAGAAAGTTGTATAAAAAATTTCGTGTAATTCAATTTATGGGTCTAGATTTGATTGTTTTAAAAATTAAATAGTTTGAAATGTAACAACTGATTTTGGATCTGTTAAAATTAGTGGATGATATATATAAATGAGGATTGAAAATTTTTGGAGCTCATGCAAATCAGTAGAGGGTTGTGAAATAGAGACTAGGGTTGGATGGAAAACCTTTAATGGCAGAAGTAGATAACGATGAGGAAGACGGAGGAATTGAGGGGTAAAAGGTCGTTCAAACGACCAGGAAGGTCGTTCAAGCGATGTTGAATGTCGTTCGAACGACATCAGGCGTCGTTTGAACGACGGTGAGTTTTTTAGCTCCTTCTGCTCTGCTAGGAGAACTTCTTCAGTGTCCCCTTTTGTGATTTTTGTAGTTCGTCGTTAGCTTGGACAGTTTATTGGGACAATCCTTGATAAAATAGTCAGGGCCTTGAGAATTGGGTTTTGAGATGTATTTGATTTAGAGAGAGTGTTAATTTAAATAATGGAATTTGGGTGCAATGAATTTAAGAGGGTTAAATTACGGACTAATTAAGGGAGTCCGGGTATTTTGGGTAAGTGACACAACTTAGATAAATTTAATGGAGGTGGAATTTATTGAATTAAGGGTAGGAGGTTTGACTCAAATTATTTTTAGGCTAAGTGTTAAGGGATATTAAATTTATAAGTTTGTAAAATTATTTATGGGAATTTGAGCGATAAGTTCTAAAAGGTTATAATACGGGCCTAGGGAGTGAGTCCGGGCATTTTGGTTGAGTGACACCATTATAGTAAATTAATTAATGTAATTAATTAAATTAAGAGCCGGGGAGATTGACTCAAGTAGTAATGGCTAGTGCTTCGGGATTTAGACAAGGGTGTTTGATGTAATAGTGGGATCTTTGTGTAATAAATGCTGAAGGGTGAAGATACAGACCGAATGAGTAAGTCTGGGTATTGTAGTTTGGTAATACTGCTTAACCATATTAGAAGATTCCTTATATATGTATATATAACCCTTTTCACGTTAGTTGACTCCTTATATATGTGCATATAAACCTTATAGAAAAGGTATCAAGAAGTGAATAATAATTAATAATCTGGAATGATTAATGTTTGAGTCAAGATGACACCATGCTAAGATTATTAAAAGTATGGGTAAGGGTAGTTTGGGAATAACTGTACCCCTAATGTTTTGGCAAGGATAGTTTGGGAATAACCATACTCATAATGTTCTGGAAAATTTAGTTGGGAATAACTATATCCATATATTTGAAAAGAAATAAATTATAAAGCAAATGTGAATTAAGCCTAAAAGACCATGTATGGAACTTGATATTTAATCGGGAAACAGTCGTAGGATAACAACTTAAAATGAGTTATGGAATGATTGATATAAAATATTATGGTTAAGCCAAGAATGCAATAGTTTATTTGGATTGAGATATCCTTAGTGAAGCACCCTATATCTTTGACTTACTTAAGTCCATACTAAATAGATCCTCATCTAGTTTGAAAATTGTGACAAAATTTAAGTCATATCCCTAGTTACCAAAAGAAACCTCAGACTCTACATAATACTTCTATAAGTTCTCAAAGGTAGTTCACCAAACACCACACACTAGGATTGCATACATACATCATATTATGCTACAATTGGTTATGTGTGAGTTAATTCCTTTAGAATTGATTTTCTACTATTTTGGGGAATTTTTAAATAATTTCTAAGATTTTAAAATGATTTTTAGAAATTAAAAATAATAGTTTTAAATCCTTTGGGGCTAGATTATAATTTGTTTTTATAACATAATTTCTGGTTGGGTAGAAACCGAAAGCGCTTGAGAATATTATGGGTAATTTTTATATTTCTAACAATTCTAAAACACGCGTTTTTCATTGTATCTCAGCCTTACACGTGTTGCGTATATAACGGCCAGATGTGTGTTTTCTCCCTCTCACATACTTAAGCTTCTCAGTGGACCATTGGATCTTTAATAATCAACGATCTACATGTGTTTTCTGTTAATCCCCGTGTTTATTTTTGAACAAATCATATAGGTTTTAAAAGCGGTGGGTTGACAACCCTTAAATCAACTTCGATTTAATCCTGGTCGTTCATTTCCTTCGATGTTCCAGAGACTTTTTCCCCTAGTATATAAGGAGATTTCTGTAACACCCCGACTAATTAAATACTAGGTAGCTACTTCTTTATTTAAATTAATTCAAAATGTCAAGTTGGTTCAGTTCGTAGCATCACTGTCGAAAATATTTTAACAATTACTAGCCACCTAATATTAAAAAAGTGAGTTGTCAATTTTAATTAAATCCGATTATCATGCAATATGTAGATTATGAAATGCTAACATAACCACCACAACATAGTCACAATAGAATAACCATAAAATAATAATGAAACTGGAGGAATACTCCTCACAACAATCCGAATACTGAAATAAACACATACCAAGTCTGCATCACTAAATTAATTACAACCCAAAATCTGAAATAACTGAATAGATAAAATGTCTCGGAAAGAAATGGGGCGACATGCCCAACAGATGAGAAAATCTGATAATAGAGAGTCAAGATCGAAAGTGGAGGCGTCTACTCTCAAGGTCCTGTAACTTCCACAGCGGCTACAGTCCGTCACCTGAATGGAACTCCTATGCATGGTGTCCTTGTGGCTGGGCATCTAAAAGGTTTTTACAAGAAAAATATATTTGAAAGCAAACGGGTCAGAGCCCGATTGTGAAAACAGTTTAAAAATAGCAAGTGTTTTAATGACATTAAACAATGAATGCAAAATATATGTTAGGACGTGCTCTCACATGAAATACTCACCTCTCGACTATCTATTCACTCCTAACGTATCCGTACTCATTTTAGTTATACCCATATCTAACTAGTCTAATACAAAAATCTAACATTACTATACGATTCACGATTTAATTCCGGCATCTTAATTTAAATAGAGAGCTTTACATTTATTCTCGGTTTGCCATATTAGTAATACTACTTACTAGAGACCTTCCATCTTATCTTTATATAACGTTGCTATTATTTATACTCACATATATACATGACAGTTCATTTCAATTAACAGTATATTATTCTCATCATAAATATACAATACTAGCACCCCGAGACTAAGCTGCGGCGCACACATACTCTGCTATCCAATCCCGGTACATCGCGTACATAAGGATCACGCATTCCGAATCTCTCAGGAATCGTTCTAATAAACAACAATCACAAACAATGGAGGCGAACATAGTTCACATCACATGGGTCACGCACATACCTACGCTCCCATGATCAGCAGACTTATTAACTTCTCAATAAGTCCTTCTCTGACCTATGTCCTCGAGGTACCAATCTAAATCCACCGATAGGCACACAAAGATTAGATGGCCCTGATCGAACGCCGACCTCCCATGATAGCAAGTACGGTAGGTATGTTATACACAAATAACTACATATACTAAGCATTCGCACATCTTAGATATCTCAACATATTAATAGAGGTATATTTCTCGTTCTTATACCATCATCTAGTGTTACGCGTTTATAAGTCCCCGATTTACGTACATTAAAGTATTCAACTCTTCTCATGTCGTAAGTAGGTACACATTTCCTAATCCACAAATGTTATCGGGTTTACTCCAAAATTCTATGTTTTACTCCTCAACGTACTCCAATCTCTCCATTATACTCACTGGTCAATAAGGGAAGGTTATTACTCCATTAAATAGGTCTACGGAACATTTGAAATAAAATCAGGCCTAAAAGGCCATTCTGTCAACTCGTTAGCAGTCTCATTCGAACGAGGTCGTTTGAACGAGTGTCGTTCAAACGAAAGGCTTCGAATGAACTACCAACTCATTAGAATGGATACTGTCATCTCGTTAGAAGCTCGTTCGAATGACCTGGGCAGGTCTTCTAACGAGATGGCAGACTGCGCCCAGAAATCTCCAAATTTGTTTTTTCTTCATTCTTTTCTTCTCTAAATCCATCATATGATCATCCAAACTAAGTTTTAATGTGTTTAAACTACACTAAGTCCTCCTAGGTCACTTTTTAACATATATATTGGGACAATACCTCCTAAATCAACATGTAAATCATCATAATTCCCAAATCTTGTCCCAAACCCTATAAACATGACCGCAGAATTTAGTGTCTACAACTACTTCTTATAAATCCATTTTTAAAATCATCAATAGATATATTTTGGATATGAAATTCATCCATAACTATTCTACATGCTATTCTTATATAAGATTACAATTTCTATCTCCAATTTCATGGGTTTTCATCAAACTTTCAATATAAGACATATATTCAATTCTAAGCATGGAGGAAACATTGACTTGAATTCATGTAATTAAACCACTTTCCTTAGATGTTCTGATTTGATGTTGAAGGATGAAGGTTGATTCTCCTCTTTCTCTCTATAGATTTCTCCGAAAGATGGTCGTAGTGGCTAGGGGTTTCTTTTGGAACCTCTTAGGACTCTCCCTTTAACTCCCGTAGCCCACTACTTGATAAATGCTGATAATGGACTTAATGGGTTCATTACTAATATAAAATTAACCTCTAAAATTTGTGGGTTTTAATTCCCCTATTTTTAAAATTACCAAACTACCCTTTTGGGTTGCCGGTATGGCCTAAAAATGCCCTGGGACCCAAACTAAACCCCCGGCTACTGTTTCCTGACTATTTCGACCCTTCTGGACACGTTGGCTCTCTCAAAATGACCATTCGGTTGATAAAAATATAATTCACTTTTTAATTCAAATAATTTCATTCTTGACGCGACTGACACGCGCGTCCCAACTAAATTTTCAAATTGTCGTATTTCTGCCTCGCGACGATTTTAATATTTTCGATACTCATGAAATTTTCAATTTTAACATCATAATCAAATACCAACTCACATCTCCCCCTAATAACATTACGGGTTATTACAATTTCGTCTCATATTTTTCAACTTTTGTTAAATTTAACTCTGAGAGAAAATAGAGAGAAGAGATAGAAGAGAGAGAAAGAGTTAGAGAGAGAGAGAGAGAGAGTTCGAAGAGTTTTTATAAACCCTAACTCAAACTTCAACCAAATCCAAACTAGAAAATCTTTTTCCGAGTGTTTATAGTTCGAGATTTGTGAAGTTTTTCCTCTACTGTCTTACATTTCTTTACCAACTTAATCACGTTGATTAAGTCTCTGTTTCTTTGTATAGAAATTTAAGATTTGATTTCTATGATACAGATCACTTAACTATTTTCTAGATCTGATTTCTTGTTTCGAGAAATCTATTTTTGTTTGTTGTTTTCAAAATAAATGTTATTTTCAAACCCTAAACCAACAAAACCCTTTCTGATTTCATCTTACTCAAACTTCCAGACTTAGATCTAGTTTTGGGATCTTGATTGGGGATTTTACAATCAAAATAAAGAAAGTGTATAGGATCTTGGCTCGTTTGTATAGTAAGATTCCCTCTTGATATGCGGTTATTTGAAAGATCCAAAGTAGGATTTACTTAACTAAATTGATTTTAGAAACCCTTGCATCTTGAGAGATCTTTTTGTAATTTGTTATTCATATTGTCTGTAATTAAGTGTGTGTGAGATTCGTGCATGATTTTAGAGCACTAGACCACTTACACCTTCACACTATTACACTGAAAAGTGTTAGTGTTGAGATATTGGAACTTTATAGTCTACGTAAAGCTAAAAGGAGCAAAGTTACAAAGCTCGGACCAGATCAGCAATATCAGAACCTTAGGATAAGTCAAAACACGCTAGAGGAGTTGGTACATTTCTGAACTTAGATTAGGTTTGATTGTGTATCTTGATTGTTATATAGCTTGTAATTTGTTACTCGTTTTTAGTGGACTTTTTACTTTTGTGGCGTAGAGGTCACCGTGGATGTTTACCCAATTGGATTAGGTTTTACCACGTTAAAATTGCTTGTGTACACTTCCTCTTCCTCTCATCCCATTCTTAAGGTTATGTTGGTTTATTTTGTTTGAAGTTTTGTTTTTCAAAATTGGTAAACCTACAAATAAAATTACTCGTTCATACTGTTTTACACATCTTGTGTTTAAAATTTATTTTAAGAAAAGAGTTTCTTCAATAAATTGTTCGGAGCCATTTAGATAGTTTAATATTGTATTAAACAACTTAAGCAGTACTTTTGCAATTGGTATTAGAGCTTTGGTTTTTCAAAAATTCTTTAAGTCTTGAGTTTCTGAAATTGTTTTCTCAAAACAAATTATGGACGAGAAATTTGAGAGATTAGGTAAGCTGTCCAGACCCCCTCTCTTTGATGGAACCAACTTTCCTTACTGGAAGGTAAGGATGGTGGCATTCGTTCAAGGGACTTTGGTAGATGATGTCTGGGAAGTTATTGAAAATGGTTGCACCTTTCCTACGAAACCAGTCGCTGAAGGAAGTACTGTGAGGATTAGAAAATTACTGAGTGAATTCACTAAAGAAGAGAAACAGGTTTCACTTAATAATAATAAAGGCAAAAATGTCATATTCATGTCTAGCAATGAACACGAATTTAAGAGGATATCTTTCTACTCTACCTCTAAAGAAGCATGGGACACCCTAGTGACTCCACATGAGGGTGATACCAGAGTTAAAGCTGCTAAACCTCAAATGTTAATCCAGTAGTATAACTCATTGATTATGACTGAGACCGAGTCATTTGATGAATTCTATATTAGACTGACACACATTGTGACCAAATTGCATGTTAATGGGATTGTTCATGATAGAAAGGAAATTGTCTCTAAAATACTAAGATCACTTCCACAAAAATTTGATAATAAGAGATATGCAATTGAGGAGATGGATGATCAAAATATTACACCTGAACTCCTCAGTAGCAAATTAAGAACTGTGGAGATGGAATTAGAATTTAAGAAATAATTAACCCATTCCCAAAAGAGAGAGTCTACCTCCAATCTTGTCTTTTCATCTAAGTTGACCACGTTTGAATTTAGCATGCCTAACATGGACTTAGACTCTGATGAGGATTGTAATTTAGATACTTTGGATAATCAGATTGCCTTAATGTCTAACAGTTTAAGAAAATTATGAGCTTTCGAAATAAAATAGCAAAAAGACAAGGCAAACCTCCTTATCCAAATCAATCTAACAACAGGCCTCATGAGATAAGACAGGACAAATACCATTCTGACAATCACAAGAAACCTGAGAAAGACCTTAAAAATGTTGAATGCTATAGATGTGGAAAGTTAGGACACATGGCTAGTGACTATAGAGTTAACTTAGACAAAATTCACAAACATAATAGGGGGTCATTTAAGCCGAACTTGGGATGCCTCAAGTGACTCTGAAAATGATGAACCTGAGTCATCTAAAACTTTTGACCCTTGTATGCCATTCTTTGCTAAGATAATCTACAATGATGATGAGGAATCTGATCAATAGCATGACTGATATTATGCCTACTGGTTTATATGCCTTATTGCTTGAGAATGTTGATAATGCTTAAAATGCCGTGTGTTTGATTCAAAGGGAACACTCTATTATTGATTTCAATGGGTGTGTGAGTTCTAAAAATGAACCGCTAGAGGATACTACACACTGCACACTTAGCGACTCCGAAAATGACAATCTTTCTGACATTCACACACTGTACACAAAAACTCTCAAGAAAAGCATTAGGCTTGAAAAAACTATCAAGGATCTTACCCAGAAGATAGAAACCTTAAGTCTGATGATCAAACAAAATGCTGAAGAGTATATTACCTAATGTCTAACTCATGAGAATAAAACCAAAATTTTTGAACAAAAATTGAAAGAGTTATCTAATTCTGATGAAATTCTTGAAAATAAATACAAAGGTGCGTTGTTAGAATTGGAACAAAAAAAAAGACACACCCAATTTTTAAAAAATTTGCAAAATTTGAAAATAATTCTAAGTGTTTTAAAGATTGTGTAGCTGAAAGAAAAACCAATTCTGATGACAGAACTGGAATAGGTTTTTGTCTCAACTCTAAGACACAAACTAAAAACTTTGAAACCATAAAGTTTGTGTCTGGTGGCAAAAGACCTATTGAAACTTGTCCAGATTTTCAAAGTTTAAAATATGATTTTGATAAGAATCAAATGAAGTTAGATATTGGTGAATCAAGAAACTCTAAGCATAATGTTTAACAAAAGACCAAATATGTCTGCCCTCCTATTGGATAAGAAGATTCAAGGTTTCATCTTGTGCCACCTCGGAATAAGACTAGAGCTCAAAACTATGACACCCTGACTAATTAAGTACCGGGTAGCTACTCCTTTATTCAAATTAAAACAAAATGTCAAGTTGATTCAATTCTTAGCATCCTTGTCGAAAACATTTTCAAACAATTACTAGCCACCTAATATATAAAAAGTGAGTTGCCAAATTTTATTAAATTAAATTAACATGCAACCAATTAAATTGTAAGCTAATTATACCACATCCACATCCACATCACAATCACAATCACAATAGATTAATAATGGAATAAATAAAATGAGTTTGGAGTAACACTCCCCTAAATAATCCAAATACTGAATAAATCCCAATACAAAGTCTGAATAAAATAAATAAATCCAAAACTGAAATGAAACTGAAAGTCTAAGAGTGCTATCTCTAAATGGAAAGGGGCGATATGCCCTAACTGATGAATGATCCAGAATAGACTCAAATGCAGAATGTGGAGGCGTCTAATATCGAGATCCTATAACTTCCACAGCAGCTACAACACGTCAATATAATGGAACTCCTATGCTTGGCGTCCCTGTGGCTGGGTACCTAAAAAGGTTTTACAAGAAAAATATATTTGAAAGCAAACGAGTCAGAGCCCGAGGCGAAAATAGTTTAAAAATATAGCAAGTGTTTAATTGCATTAAAAAGTGAATATTATATACATGCTAGTTACGTGCTCTCACATGAGTTCCTTATCCCTCAACTAATGTGCACGCCTAATGAATATACTTAACCCATCCTAGTTATGTCGTTACTAACTAGTTTGCACTACTTCATATCTTCACATTATAATATAGGGGTATATTCATATCATTCTAATATATCCTGTGAGTAACTCACCTTTTCATTCATCAGATGGATTTATAATATTTACGATAGGAAATTCTCATTTTTAATCCCATTCAAGATGTCTTAATTATTCATATTTACAGTTTAACAAAGAATCCTAAATAAATACAAGTATATTATTCTCAGCACAAATATACAAATATAGCACCCCTAGGCTAAGCTGCGGTGCACTCATACTCTGCTATCGAATCCCGGTACATCACGTACATAAGGACTACGTGTTCCGAATCACTCACGAACCATTCAATAAACATAATCACACATATTGGGGGCGAATATAGTTCACATACCCATGGGTCACGCACATACCTACGCTTCTATGGTCAGCTGACTTATCAACTCACAAATAAGTCATTCACAACCCTATTTCCTTAAGGTACCAATATAAATCCCCCCCCCCCCCCCCCCCCCGGTAGGCACACAAAGATTAGATTGTCCTAATTCGAAAGCCGACCTCCCGTGATAGCAAGTATGGTAGGTATGTCAAACACATAATAATCCATATACTAAGCATTCACACAACTTAGATAACTGTTATTTTATTTAAGGTATATTCTCAGCCCTATATCATTAGTCTAATTCGTACACTATTTTTGAAGAGGAGAAATAAATTTATTTTTGAAGAAACCAAATCCCCGAATAACTGGGTGAGTATTTAATTGTTTATTCATTATTTGATCTCGTCGATTTATGTCTATCTGATATATTTGTCTACATCTCTGCATGGGATTCTAAAATCGGGTTTCTGACATAATTTTATTTTGTTCAAATCGGTTTCCAGATCAGAGTTATGGTTTGTCTTCTTTCGATTAGGGTCTCCTAATTAGGCTTCCGAGCAGAGCTATGTGGTTGAACCACTTTATCCTTTCGATCAGAATTGGTTCAAAGGTACCTTTCCCCCCCCCCCCCCCCCTCTCTCTTTGGGATGCACAGAAACAAATTTAATCGATTTATATGTTGACTCTAAATCAGGGTTTCATTATTGATTTGAGTTTATGATAAACATATGGGTGTATTTGTGAAGTGTTGGTTATTTGTCTTTCACTAT
Organism: Sambucus nigra; assembly: GCA_949130495.1. Lineage (NCBI taxonomy): Eukaryota > Viridiplantae > Streptophyta > Magnoliopsida > Dipsacales > Adoxaceae > Sambucus > Sambucus nigra. Next base: position 23,562,208 of record OX422212.1, on the reverse strand, counting down.
TGTTTTCGTGGTTAAGGTTTAACATCTCTTAGTTGGTGAATTGTACATATAAACATAATGTTCTAGTGTTATTTTCTTACATATGAATTCTTATTTATAAATTGTTACTCGACCTTAAACTTTGTTATCCAAACCTTGTTACCTGACCTTAAACTGTGCTTTAACCATAAGATAACCAACATGATTTTCATATTCCTATATGTTTTAAGGGAGGCACTGAAACATACACCATATTTGCAAGAATCCATATACAATAGGTGATGTAATAAGGATGCCTTCAATTGAGAATTCATACACGACAATATTCAAGAAACTAAAGAAATCTACAGAACTAGTTTTGTTCAGCCTGTTGAGCCATTAAACCCTTATTTTTCATTATAAAGCTCAATTAGGATTTCAAGATAAACATATGTTTGCATCTCTAAAATCGAGTTTACGAGGTGAAGGAGTTAAGTTGCACTATATATTTCATATCCCGCTGCTTACGTAGCTGAAACTGATGAAACATCGAGTGATTTCGAATTCGGTGAATCATGAAGAATATGGTATCCGCCATGTGAGGCTGAATCGGTTGATGCTGGACTAGACGAAATTATGTGTATTGTGTAGTCTTGAAAAATCTAATGCAAACCACCTTCCTCCGCTGCAAGAAAGGTTCAAACAAAATATTATTTCTTGTAAAACAAGCTACTTTGTTCCACCTCATGCATTGGATGATAGAACAAAACTATCCAGAAATATTCACCAATTTGATCTAGTTTACCCTTCATTATTGCAGCTTATGCTTCCTTTTGCTTTATGCAGGTTATAGTAAAATCTACTTCGATGCCGAAGTCCAACCCATGATGTTGACTATTGGACTATTACAATAGTTATCCTGAGAAATAATTAATATGTTGTTACAAGGTTTATGTCCCTGAAGATTTTGAAGTTCTTGAAAAAAGAACCAACAACTCTGCTTAAGTATCACACTAAAGTGTTCCAACTCTATCCCCAATTCTGCCTCAATATCTGTGGCTCAAGGCGGAATAGTATCAGATGATAGAGACTAATTATTGTTCTCCATGAGTACCAGATGGTAACCTACATGAAGTTTATATTTTCATACTGTTTATTTGTCAAAGTCTTAATCCTTGAATGTTTAGTTGTGTCTGTGTTTTTGTTATGCCTCAATTTTCAAAATTATTCCTCTAATTTAAATGGGGTTTATATCACTTTAAGACATTCAAGACTACTTAATGATTATTTTAAATAATCACTCATATAATGGTCATATTAGTTTATGCCTCTAATGAGTATTTTAAATAATCATTTTTCATATTAGTTTATATCACCTCATGCTCTCCTCTGAACTGTGTCCTGTTATTATGCAATAATTGGGTCTATTTAATATAATGGTCATATAACCAGATAAGATTGTGTTGCATAGGGTATGGGTATGTGCATGGCCGTGGGGCAGTTACAACAGTGCCAATGGCATGACCATGGTTGTAATATTTTCTATTTTGAGATTTTTTCCTTCATTTCAGTATTAGTTTATTGGTGAAGACTGATGTCTTAACCAATTGTTTTGGAGTTGTAATTTTAATATTTTCAATGGAAAAGATTTTATTCAAGAAAAACATTATATTTGATTGCCTTTTCTGGGTCCATTTAAATTGCATATTTGATGACCCGTTAACTCTTTATCTTTCATTGGTAGGAAAGCTTGCTGGGAGAGTTGTGAGTGGATTATATGGTGATGAATTTCCCCCCAAAATAGAGAATTTATGTTTACTATTTTCCCTACATTGTTAACACTTATTCCAAACCAAATGATGTATAACACTGCTTAAATAAATCACTCTACTCACTATTTTGTATGATTGTGGAACTACATATGTTTTATTGAGATTGATTTTTGAAAGTTTGTCATTAATATTATCTTTATGTATGCAGGTTGCTAATTTGTTTTTATTTGTTAGGTTTAAAATTCATATTAGGTACGAGCTAAGTACTTGTTTTGGGGGGAAGTCCCCACGTGTTTTTGTTGATTTTTTGATGAATATTTTGTGTATAATTTCTTCGTTGTTAATTTAGGTGATGATGGCAAGATTGTTGATGTTATGTGTCATCATATTCATGGTCGTTATGTTAATTTAGGTGGACAATTCATTGTGAACTTAGGGTTTAATGAGTTTTCAGTTTTGGGAACTTTGTGACTCATTACCAATGTATATTGTTTTGCAGATTGTAGGTATTCGAGCTTCGTGCTTGAAATGAAGGTATAAAACACAATCTGAGATACATTGTTATTTTGGTTATTATTGTCAAAGTTTGGTTTACTTTTTTAGTTTCTAAGACTTCTTATGTTTGGTTAGTGTCAGAATATATTTTTAATTTCATATTTTTGGGCATTGGCATGTGTTTTCACATTTGGTGTTTTTAATTCAGATATATGATTGGAGTTTTTGATTTGTTTATTTGGGAGTCTGATTTGTTTGAAAAAGTCCAAATTATTATAATATCATTTTTACCTGTGGGTTTGAAATACCAGGAGGGACTCTGAATTTCAGAACAAAAAAGTCGTGTTCAACAGCTAAAATACCATGGCGTTATCCCCATATATGCTTTTCTTCTCACTCGGCAACTAAAAGACCATGTCTAAAAGAAGGTGATGTAAACTCTCTATTTTTCATAAAATTCCTATAGCTAGAAGGTCTATGGATCATACCCACTCTCTTAAATTCAACTCCTCCTTAGTTAAAAGACTAATGTAAACCATTTTATTTTTCTATGCTCTGCTCAGTCTCAGGATGAATACCAATTTAACTGCCCAAGGTATACCATCCATTTCTGTCTATGTTTGGTTTAGCACTTTCAAATCGAGAATCTATATTTGGTTCAATAAAAGTTATATTCTATTATTCAAATCCATGATCCATATTCGTTCAACAACAGTTATGTTCTGTTGTTTTGTCTTTATATATTCTAATTATGGAGCATATATTAAGCTTTATTTAGTTGATGTGGCATAGCATCCATTGATCTTCTAATTTGAATATTTGAATATAGCTTAATTCATCCTCTATATTTGAATAACATCACTCTCTTTCGTGGTTGGCCATTGGAGAATTTAACTCAGTGCTTGAGTTATCCATTATTGCGTATTGGATAGGTACACATTATTTTTAGATCTATGTTCTTATTATATATATATATATATATATATATATATATTAATTCTCTCTATCTCTCTATATTTGATTTATGATTTGGCCCTCCAACTGATTTGGTACAATTCTCCTGCTGTTGATTTGGCCCTGCGCTGCTTCAGCATCGTGAAGAGGTTTGAATTGTGCATTTGATTGGGTTCACATCTCTCAAGACTCCCCCCCCCCCAAAAAAAAAAAAAAATTAGTGTAGGTTCAATCACATTCTATTTTATAAGTAATACTTATCCATAATTAGCAGTTACAAAATATTACGGACATATATTTGCTTTATGAAAATCTTGGAGGTGGTTTCTTAATAGCAGATAAGGGGGTGATTTGAGGAGATGGATCTTAAAGATGCTTTTGATATCTTCTTCAACAAAGTTGTTAGTAGCTCAGGATCTTAAAGATGCTCCAATGCATTTTCTTTTTTGTGTTGATTCGGGTCTAATTTTAAAATCTTTCTTACTTTAAATTAGGATTACATTTTCTGTTCCAACTTGAAATGTATTTCATCATTTGTTGATGGGTCTAAATTGCAGAAAATTTTGTTAGCTATACTACAACACTTTTAGGCTTTGGGGTAGTTCATCTTATTATAGATTTTTTCTAATTTTTAATTTATAAAATTGTTTAGTATTGGACATTCAGCATAAGTATTCATCTTAAGTTCAAAATTATTTACTATTGTGTAGCTTTGTTCTAATTTCATGTAGAATGACCTTATCTTTCACGCCAAAACTCGATGAAGCAGAGATTAAATGTCAGAAACCAGTAGACCGTTTAAAACACTAGAGAAAGAGGAAACGTTTAAAAGGTACAAGTAAAATTGTTTTAATTTTGTCGAGTTTGTCTTTAACTATGTACTTTTTAAGTTGATTATTTACACTAAATGTTGCTTCTTTTATTGATTAGAAAATGAGGGAAATGACACTTTTGTTTTTAACAGATTGGGTTCAATTACTAGGTTTCAAACACCTGAAACATAAACATGTGAAACTGAGAAGTCAACTGCCAACCAACTTCCTGAAGTGGATTCATTCCCTGCTTTCGTCCCACAGAGAAAAAGTATGAACTTATTATTAAGAAGATCCTGATGCAATAAAATTTGATTACAGGATCATCGTTTTGTAAATATTACATGGGTCATTGATTCTCACTTTAATGGTTTTAACAATATTTGTTTTGACCAATGGTTAATACTATTGTTCATGCATATTGTTCGGTGTATTTTTTAAAAAGGAGCATGAACTATTGTTTACTGTTTAAGCAACATAACTATTACATAATTGATTTTTTCAATGGGTTGGCAATACGCTTGGGTCATCTCAGGATCGAGTGTATTATTTATCATTTGCCACATTGGTTACAATTATTTAGTTAATGTGAAACTTTATGAGTTTTTTCTTTTACCTGAATATAATGTTATGGATTAATTTTAATTTTATTATAAGGAAATTGATTTATTGGTGTTATTTCCAAGGCCTTGTAACGTCACATGACATCATATAATTAACACTAAAAAATTATTTATCTATTGCGAACGAAATGTGATATCTCGTCCTATCAATGACGTGTATTTTTTAAATTTAACATCGTGCCTTCAGGCACAGGCATATATATATATATACACTTTGCATTTTACATACTTTGAATTTTACTCACTAAATAATTTAACTGTTTGATGAAATATGGCGCTGATGATCTATAATGAGAAAGCCATATCAAATAAGTTTCATAAGAAAAATAAGGGTACGATTCAATGGGTGTGGTTTGAGGGTACAATATAACTGAAAGTCATGAAATTTTGGTCTACATAGAATTCAATAAAAAATCAACCAATGACTTTTAACAACTCAGTGGGTGTGGTTTGAGGGTAATATTTGAGGTACATATATAATCTCATATTTTTAAGAGTGATTTAGACTTTGGTGATTTGTCCAACTTTGACTTCAACCCCCATTTAATATTGTAATACTCTATTGGCTCTCATTTTAATAACTTGAGACATATTTAAATATATTTTGTAATATTTTTAAATTAATAATTTTGGATTGTAGTTTTGGTATTATAATTTGATACGATGATTTTGGTTAATTAGTTTTTAAATGCCTAAACCAAAACCAACCATAGTTTATGATAATTTTGGTTATCGATAATAAAAAGTAATAAATCAAAATCATATTTTTAGTACCAAAAAATAATGCTTAACAAATCATACGATAATCACTCATAATCTAAATAAAATCAACATTAAATAATGATCAAAAGTTATATATAGAATCAATTAATTTACTCAGTAAAAATAAGATTATGGAAAAATCATTACGATTATATTTTATACCCAATAACAGGAAAATATCATACCATGTATTCTTACACCCAATACCATTTTTAACACTTGTGTTCTTAATATTTTTTATTCAAACTAAAATATAGTTCAACGCTAACTCCAACCACAACTTACATCTTCTTCAAATAGACTAGCTACTTACTAAATGCAATCTAAAATAACTATTGTGGTTTATGGTCAGGCTAATACGATATAATACAACTCTATAAGATGGCTCGCACTCCGTCCAACCGAACTTAAGGGATATAAATTTATCAGGCCCAAGATCAACTCTTAAAAGGTAGATAGCCTTGGGTCAAACCCAACATAACTCATCCCTCCTTTTGAAATCTGAGTGTGGTGCGACTTAGGATCTATGTGAATTTCTCTAATATCCTAGAGGGGTGAATATCATATAACACCAATTAAGATCAACTTTGTCCAATTCAATAATCTAGATACCTAGATTTGTGAAAAGACATAAAAATCTAATTTGGTTGATTAAAATGATATTGAACATTATGTCAAATTGATTTTAATCTTAAAAGAGATTTAAATGGAATGAATTACAACTCGGACACACAAGGTTAGATATTTTCTAATTAAGTGTGAATTAAATAGATTGGAACGTTTAGGTTCATTTAAACCTACCAAATTATGGCCTAACCATATATCTAAGTGAACAAGTGGGTGATATGATATTAGCTACAATAATATCGACAAATCAATCACACAACACCAAATTTACGAGAAAAACCCACGTTAGAGAAAAAAAACTTCGGATGCATGCCCATCCCACATTCAACTTAAAAAAGAGTTAAGAGTTAAAAGAAGACACCTATCACTTATCACATTTACAAGTGGTTGCCTATTCACATTCAAATATTCCCTGTTGAATGAAGAATCGATTCAAATATCCATTTAAGTGGCAAGAAAGTCCATTCCCCTCCTAAACATTGCATCTTGAGCCAATTCCTCCAATGAATTGCTCAAAACTGAATAAATCCAATTTTACACATGACTATGATTTGAATTGGGATGCAGATTGGAGTGGAATCTAGTCTTTTGTGGTTAAATAAAGTAATTAACTCATAAAATCCCTCAATAAACATAAATAAAGTATGGATTTAGTCAAATCTCTCAATTTTTATAGGTAAAGTAAAATTTAAAGAAAGTCACTGGAAAACCTCCACAAATGATTTAGACTTAAAAGTATATTGTTCAATTTATGTGATTTGAAGCCAACACTAAATTTAAAGTCATCTCCAAAAATTTGGGTTGTCGTGCGTAGAATGTCATTTCAACTCCTTGCAGCCGGTCCAGATCTTATTATACATGAATGTTCCACGTGGAGCTAATCACGTTTCATTAAATAAGGAAAAATGAACCCCTCGCACACCCCGTGAAAACTCCCTTTTTTAGAAAGCCTAGATCTTGGTTTTGGCTACCCAAATAAGTAAAAAAATAGCTTACTCCCAAATCCAACCACTACCAAAGCTTGACAACACTTGAGATTCATTTTTTTAAGGACACCAATGTCGAGAGGTTGACGACAATGCTAAAAAATTGTTGGTCCAACATTGAAGTAACTTAAATCCTCCAAGAACCCTCAAAATAACCCTAATGTTGACCGATCTACTATTTTCGGTGGTTTTCTAACGTCACAAACTTTTAGCGAGCATCGTCAACCTCAGATACCTAGTTGTGGTAGCAACTCTAGAAACCCTCTTGGATGAAGCTATGGAAGCTGGTCCAATTAAGCTAATGCCAGCAAGGGTTTGCAAGGTACATCTTGAGCTTCTTTTCGATGGCTTTCTCACATTCTCCTGCCCATATGAAGGTCCTTTTTAATTCTTTAATAACGGTAAGCACATGACCATCGATTGGGAAATAAAATAATTCAGGGCAACCACTTATATCATTAGGTTTTGTACCACATATATCCACAAAGGGATTTATCGTTCTATCGTTCTGCTTGGCAAACATAGAGTTCATAAGCCTTTGATGAGTGGCACCTGAAATCTTAAGCAGAGCAACATGACTTTATAACATTCTGCCTCGGTCAGATATCTTCTCTTCCTCATGTTTATGCATTTGAATTAGGTTATATCTAGAATAGGCATCCGTAAAAGATTGGAAGTCATGCCCCGCTGCGTTGACGAGCATGACAATTTATGAAAGCGGGTAGCAGGCCTTAAGCACCATCACTACGTTATATATGCACTCGGGATAGTTTAATAATCGAGCCCCCATTAGTTTTCCCACTTCCATGTGTGCAGATAATTCCTCTCAGTCACAAAAGTCTTTTTCTTTATGAGCTTTAAGGTTAGGTCAATGTTCATCGCAACATTGATGTCAGGCATGTCCTTATGGATGTAAATATGGTGTGGTGCCAACAAGGGAAAGCTACTAACTCCCTTCAAAGTTTGATAGTCAATGAAAATCCCATATACAACCTTTTATGGATAGCCTTGATAGAGATAATTGATTGATTATAGAGATGTTCCTCACTTGGGTTCATCCTACAATCGAATCCATTAGCATTGATAGCATCATTTTTCTTCTTTAAGAACATGAAGTAATATCTTTGGGTTCATGGTTGGCTTCCCCAAATTGTCCTAATGCCATTTGTCATTGAAAACCATAGGGTGAGATATTAGGTTCATGCAAGGTTCTAAAAAACGCGGGGTGTGATTGAGGCGTGGAGGCCAAGCCTTAAGCCTTAGAAGCCTAGGCGGGCCTAGGCGTAAAAAGGCATGAAAAGACGTTTAGGCCTTCTTAATATAATTTAATATTTTTTAACCATAACAAGGCTATTAAAATACAAAAATTGCACATATCATAAAAATATGTCCGAATATATGCAAATTAAAATACTATTTAATTATTTTGGATGAGATAATGGGCCGGTTTGTAAACAAATTCTTTAAAAGACGACATCGTTTCACTAAAGCATTGTTATTTTTAGAAAAAAGTACGCCTTAAGGGTTTCACCAAGAATAAGGCGTGAAAAGCGTAAGGCGAGGCGTTTCTCCCAAGCCTTAAGCCTAGGCGTGCCTAGGCGGATTTTTTAGAACAGTGGGTTCATGTCAAATCGACTTAAGTTCAGTCCCCTGAGTATTACATTGTAAGTGAGCGGACAAAAGGGTTGAACAACAAAATATAGTTTCCCTTAATTTTAATAGGATTCAAGAAACAACTAAACCACCATAAAAAACATCCAAAGCTTCATTGGGTAGGTCCAAATAGTAACAATTGCACATCCCTAAGGGATTGAATCAATACAGGGAGGCTATCGTAGTTGTATAACCCATCTTATTTCTTAATCAAATATAGATTTAGTTAAAATTATTCTCATACAGATTTTTTAGAAAAATAAAATTACAAGAAGCTATGGAAAAAATTGAAATGTTATCCTTATTTTTCCTTTCACAATTATTTTTATCAAATGTTTTATTATTCATTTCCAACCACATTTCCAAGACAAATGTGTAGCCACACATCCCCACAAGACTTGGCGTTTATTTGGAAGATCGAGCTATGTTACTTCAAAATTTGAACTAGTTTTACTCCAATTATAATGCCTGGAAATGGAGTTACAATATGCACTATTAGTTCCAAAACAACCTGCAACTTCATCTTTATGGAAGAAATGTTCAATGGGCTTGTTCTGATAATAAAGTCACTTTTCGTAACATTAAGAACATGGCCTCCAGGGACTTCAATCACCGTAAAACTCTCCAACATCATTGTGGGATGGGTGGATACTTGAATTTGACCTTTTAGAATAAGCATATTTAATATATTAGTAGGGACCATCATCATTATAAATTAGAGATTAGAGCTGAAGATAAATATTCAAGGTAATTGATTTGATGCCCCAAAAAATTATAAATTATTGATTTGGTTAAGATTGAAGTGTTGGTTTTGGCTCTCCCATTTTTTCAGTTTTGATTTATTTACAAATTTGTCATTTTGTCTCATATCTATAAATACATGTGTTATTTCTAGGTTTTGGGAGAGGACAAGTTTAAGAGCTATTTTGAAAGTTATCAAAGCTAAAGAGAGATAGAGCTCCCATTTGAGGGGTGAGTTCTTATGAGGTTGTGAGTGACTTTCTAAGAGAGATAAATTGTGTGTGTATAACCTTTGGGTTCCTCTATTTATCTATAGAAAGAAGAAATCCTCCTTGGTGGATGTAGCCCAAATTTGGGTGAACCACGATATATTGTTGTTGTTTTGCTTTGATGATTTCTTGTATGTTCTTATTGTCTCTTCATTGATGCTTGGTTGAATTGATTGGGAGTTTGCACACTAGTTCATTTACGGAACAAGGTCTTGGATTCCCTAGTGAGTTTTATCGTCTTGATCGCTAGAGATAGTCTTGCTTTAGCGCAACAAGTTGTATGAGAGCTTTAGTTGCATTGTTTGCCCGGTATTTTGGTTCGAGGTTGAATCAATTTTGGCATAGCTTTTGTTTTTGTTCCAAATGACGAAAAATGTGGAGAGTACTCGAGAATCAACAAGCTAAAGAGAGATAGAGCTCCCATTTGAGGGGTGAGTTCTTGTGAGGTTGTGAGCGACCTTCTAAGAGAGATAAATTGTGTGTGTATAACCTTTGGGTTCCTCTATTTATCTATAGAAAGAAGAAATCCTCCTTGGTGGATGTAGCCCAAATTTGGGTGAACCACGGTATATTGTTGTTGTTTTGCTTTGATGATTCCTTGTATGTTCTTATTGTCTCTTTATTGATGCTTGGTTGAATTGATTGGGAGTTTGCACACTAGTTCATTTACGAAACAAGGTCTTGGGTGTTTTCCGCACACCAAGTGTTTGATAAAATTCCCGAGTGAGTTTTATCGTCTTGATTGCTAGAGGTAGTCTTGCTTTAGCGCAACAAGTGGTATTAGAGCTTTGGTTTCATTATTTGTCCAGTATTTTGGTTTGAAGTTGAATCAATTTTGGAAATTTTGGCATAGCTTTTGTTTTTGTTCTAAATGACTGAAAATGTGGAGAGTACTCGAGAATCAACCTCTACGAGCGGAGGCTCTAAGAGATGGGATCTGAATTATGGATCGAGTGGCTCAATGAAGATGGGCATAAAGGCTTTCGATGAGAAGATCAATTTCGGGTTATGGAAAAGACGAATGTAAGGCGTTCTTATCCAACAGAGGTTGCAATTAGCATTGCTAGGGGTAGAGGGATGACCAGTAGGCATGACCGATGCCGAGTGGATTGACATTGATCAAAGAGGGACTTCGTGTATTGAGATGCTTATCACGAATGATGTGTTGAATAACGTGATAGCGGAGACCACAGATAAAGGCATGTGGGATAAGCTAGAAGAGATTTATTTGGGAAAGTCGTCAAATAAATTGTTCCTCAAGAAGAAACTCTTTAAGCTTGAGATGAAGGAGGGTGAGGATATGCTGAATCATATCAACATTTTTAATGCCTTGATAAATGACTTGAACCGGATAGACGTTCAATTTATGGATGAGGATCGAGCATTGTTGTTGCTTGCATCATTACCCGATTCATACGAGCATTTTGTGACCACTCTCATGTTTGGGAAGCCTATGCTCTGGTGCAACGAGGTTGTGCAAGATATTCAATCTCAAGTCACGATGATAAAGAAGAAAGGTGGAGGTGATAGGTATTCCTATAATGAAGGCCTTACGGGGAGAGACGGAGGTGGGCGAAATGGAGGGAGGAACTCTAACCGGGGATTTAATGACGATAGTAGGTCTAGATCGAGAGGTTTTGGTGGTAAAGGGCCAAAATGATACAAGTGTCGAGAATGGGGTCATATGATGTGAGAATGTCCTTTGTGGAACGACAAGGTTAAGGGCAAGGTTGATTCTGAGAAGGCAACAATAGCGAGTGCAAATTATGAAGATGAACTTGGAGAACTTCTCACAATCTCCAAGGTGAACTCTTTTTCCCAAGATGATTGGATCTTAGATACGGGATCGTCGGATCACGTTTTCTCCAAGAGGGAATATTTTGAGACTTTCACGAAAAATGGAAAAGGTTCCATGTCTTTGGCTAATGGAGAGAAGGTTGTCATTGAGGGTGTCGGGATGGTGAAACTCAAGATAATCGATGGGGTGGAACGCACTTTGGGTGGTGTGGCCTATATCCCAATGTTACGAAAGAATTTGATATCCATTAGCCGTATGGATTCCAAGGGTTGTCGGGTGTCTGTGGCGGGTGGAGTCTTGAACGTCACACGCAGTTGTATGGTCCTAGCGAGGGGAGAGGAGAGAGAGAGGGGTTGTATCATCTAAATTAGACTTCGAGTAAGATGGGGAAGCGGTGTGCACAAGTGATCGAACGTTCGAGGCATATCTCATTTATGAAAAAAGTGGAGACATTGGGTGCTAGCTTTCCGAGAGTAGACGATAGTGATGGGATAATACCTACTAATGGAGGGGATGGATCGAAGTCCCCTTCCAGGGCCAACGAGTGATGTTGACTCGGTGTAGTTGCACACATGCATTGGCGTATTGGAATCGAGGAGGTGTAGGACTATGATCGATCGAGGTGTGTGTATCTAGTTCAAGGAAGGCTGATGAGTTATTTTTTGTGAGCATTGGCAATTGAGTTCGCCAGCATTGGCAAACTGGAGTCTTTCGTGACAAAGACTTGGTACATCTTTCGAGGGTGATATTTGGAGGGTGTGAGAGGTGAGGAATTTTCCTTCTCATCTATGGTTATTTCTCAATGTGGAAGATGGTTTTTATGTGTTTGAATGTTTTGTGTAAAAAGGGTGTACGCTATATGTATTGTGTGGGGGTGTACCCACCGGGTTACATGAGGAGTGAGATTCACTGTATGGTTACATGGGAAGCATTCAGATGCATGAGATGGCGAGTTCTTAGTTTAGAACTTGGTTCCTCGGCGGGTAGAGTCGTTTGGAGTCTTGGAGTGAAGACTTGCGGTATCTCACTTTATGGTTGAAGTTTGGGGTGGCTTTGCGTCGGGTGGAGCGTATTGGCTTGTTATACGTCGGGATGATCTTCAAGCGGATTTGATGTTTGTATTATGAGTTTGGTTGGATCATGAGGATCATCTGGGGGAATCGCATTATCTTGGTAGATGGTGTGACGGTTTTTAACAGGTTCAATTTCAGCATTCTAGAGATTGGTTGGATCGTCGGGATTGCCAAGGTGTAGTTTGTTGGTTTTGGCACTCCTATTTGTTCAATTTTGGTTTATTTACAAATTTTCCATTTTGGCTCAAATCTATAAATACAAGTGTTATTTCTAGGTTTTGGGAGAGGACAAGTTTGAGAGCTATTTTGAGAGTTATCAAAGCTAAAGAGAGATAGAGCTCCCATTTGAGGGGTGAGTTCTTGTGAGGTTGTGAGTGACTTTCTAAAAGAGATAAATTGTGTGTGTATAACCTTTGGGTTCCTTTATTTATCTATAGAAAGAAGAAATCCTCCTTGGTGGATGTAGCTCAAATTTGGGTGAACCAGGATATATTATTGTTGTTTTGCTTTGATGTTTGTTTGGTTGAATTGATTGGGAGTTTTCACACTAGTTCATTTACGGAACAAGGCCTAGGGTGTTTTTTGCACACCAAGTGTTTGATAAAATTCCCGAGTGAGTTTTATCGTCTTGCTCGCTAGAGGTAGTCTTGCTTTAGCGCAACATGAAGTGCATCCCATTTTCTACATATTTATTTTGTTGGCATGATCGAGTTTCAATTCCAGGGCAATACTCAAAAATGAAACTTTGAATGAGAAAATTTACAAAATTTGATAACTATATTTTGGTATCATTTGGTTTCCAATGTAAACATGGTGAGACATTTGTTGATAGACAATTTCCATCATATAAAGTTTATTTTTTTTAATTGAAAGAAACCAGATATATGGCTTACGATTAATAACTCAACAAGGGACTTTGAAATTTTAATTTTATAGTAAAGGTATCAAAATCTCCAAATTTTCATACTATTTGGTCAAACATGTTTTGAGTGATTGATGGTGATATGATTCAAACACCACCAATTAGATCCAAAGAAGAGATGAAACACAAGAACAAATCTGAAAATTGTATTAACAAGGCAAAGAGTAATAAGATGTCTATTACATTATTACATGTTTATAATTGTAGTAATACTACTCTAACTAGGAAAGCATTAAAAGACTAATACCCTTCACTTACTCTAATATTTTCTAAACATGACTAAACCCCTTTTATTACATTTGATACTAACAATTAAGAAAAAATAAACTCTCTACTGTCCTAATTGGCTAGATTCACAGCACTTTATTTGAATAGGTGGGAATAAATTATTGTTTGTTTTGGTGACAGTAGCCGTGGGAGGAGATTTCCATGGCTAAGATGAGATTCCACTCGCATAGCACATTCGACGGCCTTTTGGAAAGTTGGACTCTCTCAAGGAGAGCTCATGCTTTATTTATACGTGCACCTACTGACCAATTTTTTTGCTATTCAGTCCCTCTCAAACTCAAATTGTCCCGGATACATTATAAATGATTTGTCTTCATGTAATCACTCACACAAGAGTAAAAGGCCACACGACTTGGATACATCAAAAAGATCGCGCTCATATGAAGATTGCGTGTTGATCGCATTTTTTCCCGCACGAGGACATTATGCCATACTTTGGCAAGACCGTGTAGCTTATTCACTATAACTTTCAGACACTTGTAGCCCGAATAGTTCTTTACATCAAACATTTTTCATTGTATCTATCCAATCAACAAAATCATCTACATCTATTTTTCCATAGAAGTAGGAAAATAGACCCATAAATCTCCTTGCATATCCTTCTTTAAGAGCTTAGAAACAAATCCAAAATGAGTAGAATCTTTCCCAACTTGTGGGAGAACTTCATCCTCATAGTCTTTAGGCTCGATATAAGGGTCAAACACATGGTTTTCTTTTACAATGTGAGAACGAGGTTGTTAAAAATCCTCTCTATTGTGGGTCACAAATGGAGTGATGGGAGTTCGAGGAGGGCAAACGAATTCTGAGGTGACCTTTCTCACCACTAGAAAAACAATTTATTTTCTCTAATTTAATAGAAGGATGTACATTAGGTTTCGAGTAGTGAGATGCATCCTAAAACATGTCGAGATGTTTGGGGGTTAAAGTGGCATATAATTAGAATGATGTTCTTCTGGATGCCCAATAATAAAATTTATCTTTAATTCATTTAATTGGGGGGCCAGAAGGATTCCTAAAAACTTAAGGACCCACCGAAAGGGGTAGATGATGAACACAATTGTGAACGCAAAGACCTTTACCACAAACCCACTGATTTGGATTCTAAGGATCAGAAAGAGTTGAATGATTATTAATTGGTACTTGGAGGAGTTTCAATGGTGCCCGACCTTCCACTAGATACATATTAACATTGGATAGGGATGTGATGTGTTCTCGATGAAGATGGTAAGGTGGATAATGTGACTTGGGTGGTGGTCCCTTACGGTTGTGTGGTTTGGTAAACATTAGAGGTTATTGTTTTTTGTTTCGATAAGGATCAAGGTGTAGGTGAGGTCATCTGGTACTAAGGATGGGGATGGGTTGCCGAATTTAATATGGGGGTCACTACATGTTTGCGCACCTTGGGGTAAGGTTGTAACCCAAGTCTGAGGTTGAAAGGAGGATGAAATGGTGAGGATGTTGGTTACAACCCTAAGATTTCGATAGCCTAGGATTTGTAATGGCTTATTCATAATGGGGGTTGAGAATTGGCATAGGAAGTGATCGCATAGGTGTTGGGATGTTCAATTTGAATTTCGGTGGAATCGAATGAGGTAGGTTGAAATTGGGGTTCATATGGTGATTGTTGGTGTAAGTTTTGGTCAAATTGATGGGGGTTGGAGATCCTTGCAATAGTTTCTAGATGAATTTCAAAATTAATGTTCACGACTGGGCTTGGGGTTTGCATTGGAGAAATTCCCTCATAATAGCGATTTTTATTCTTTATCTTGACCCTTTATTATTTGATTTCAACTATTTGCTCCTTGATTTCGGCCTAAATTTATATCATGATTTCTTTTAGGGTTGTTAAACAATTTTCAAAACAACTGCATTAAATTCTCTTATTGGGAGGCATAATTAAAAATGCAATTGAGAGGCATACACAAATAAGATGGATGCAGCGTTTTTTAATACCAATTTGATGCAAACACCCCTAACTGGATCCAAATACGA
Organism: Sambucus nigra; assembly: GCA_949130495.1. Lineage (NCBI taxonomy): Eukaryota > Viridiplantae > Streptophyta > Magnoliopsida > Dipsacales > Adoxaceae > Sambucus > Sambucus nigra. Next base: position 23,546,483 of record OX422212.1, on the reverse strand, counting down.
CACAAAGGCAAGAACAAATCTAAAAATTATATTAACAAGCCAAAGAGATTATATTTCTATTACATCATTACCCATTTACAGTAGTAGTATTCCCGCTCTAACTTAAAAAGGGTTTAAAGACTAATAGATCCTTACTCTCATACTTTCTAAAAAGTACTAAACTACTTTTATTACATTTAATACTAACATTTAACAAAACTAAACAATAAAACCCTATTCTACATCATAATGGGCACATTTACACTCAGCTGGGCTACTGCTAAATAAACAAAATCATTTATCGACATTTTTTTCCCTCTTGCTAGATAAAGAAACTCGAAAACAATGGAATCAATGAAAAGAGTGACAAGTAAGGTAACTAATTTTGCTTATTTCTCATACGAATTCTGAGAAGTGTTAAACTTCTTGGTTGTGTAACAAAATATGAAAGCTTGACGTGTCTCACTCTAACATCAAAGTAGCCAGTATTAGCTTCACTTCACCATATTAGGATTAATCTTCCACAAATACTAAGTGATTTTACTCATGCTAACTTATATACTCCGATTTCAATTCTGATCAACATAAATGGTAATTGATACATGTACAATTACATAGAGTACTTATCAAACAATAATCATATCGAAAACTTTATGTTCCCTATTTTTTGTTAGAAGAGGAAAAATAAGAGAGTCAATGTGAAGCCCCGAGCAAGCTTTTCACCTTTCAACAAATCAATTTAGGATGTTATGTTATGCTTTTAGAAATTTCTAAAATTCCTTGTTTGTGCAAAACATATTTGATGTGGGTTGTCCTAAAATAAAAGTTGTTAGTGATAATTTACTTTGTTCATACTAGGGTTGATATTCTGGTATCCGTGTCCATATTTACCTCGTCTTGACCTTTTCTTATTTTATAAGAAAAGGTGGGATGAGTGCTTTCATTAAGGGTGTGTTTGATTGCAAAGTTGGAAAACGAATTGAAACAAATTGATTTCCACGGAAAATTACTTTAGGGATACATTTTTCACGAAAACCTATTCTAGTGATTGTTTGATTTCTTTTAATTTTCAACTGGAAAATCAAGTATTTTTCAACTTTTGTTGTTTGATTAGCGTTATACTCCATCTACAAAAATAAGGGGCTATGACAACTATATACATAAAAGTTATTTTTTTTGCAAAATTTGAGATTAAAACTTAACAAGTAAATATTATTCAACTTTCAACATTTATAATCCTAGACATATGTCATTAAAACAATATGCTTAAACGTTTATTCATAACCAAAAAAACTAAAAATGTTTTTAAAAAGTACAAACTATCTATGTGTGCCAACTATAAGAATGATAATTAACCCAACAAAATTAAAAAGTATTAAAACTCTTAAAAAATGATGTCAACTTGAGGATTCTCACACAGCTTATCAATACAAACACGAGTAAACTCGTCATCGTCTAAGTCAATGAATATCCGACATAGTTCCTTGTCTTCCGAATAAAATTTCATGAGCTGCATTATACATATATAAAGACAAAAACAACCAAATGCACAAAAAATGGTTATGTTTTAAACATAAAATATAGATGTACTCCCATACATGTGTGTGTGTGTGTGTGTGTGTGTGTATATATATATATATATATGACTTGTTCATGCGGACCAATTTATTTAAAATACAAAAAATTCAACAAAATTCAACCGACATAGTTGATTTTTTTCTATTGTTTTTAAGCATTTTAAGGTACCCATATAAAAATTCAACTAAAAATCAATTTTTTTATTATTTTAAACAAATCGGTCAAATATATGTCAGTTTTTAAGTAGTATATAACTGTCATATTTTGACCGATTTGTTTAAAATAATAAAAAATTTATTTTAGACTGATTGTTTTTAGGGGCATATACCAAATAGTCCCTCGAACATTTTTTAATACACGTTTAATTCAAGCCTTTTTATTTTGCTTCAAAAAGTCCTTCACTATGTCGGTGGCGCGGACCTTTAAAAACAAGAGAATATTAGTTAAATGGGTGTTTGAGGGAGTTTTTGGTACAAAATAAAAGGCTTTGACTAAATGTATATTAAAAAATAGGGCAATTTACAATTAGGTCCCTTGATTACAATTTTTAAACACTTAACAATAATTTACAATTAGGTCCACTTATTATGTCACTAGCGTGGACTTCTACAAGAAGAGAATTAGTGGACCCAAGTGTTTAAAATTTGTCAAAATTCCTTTAGTGTTGAAAATTTGTTTGTGAGAGACCTAAAAGTAATTTCTCCTAAAAAATATTCGAGGGACTTTTTGGTATTTGATCATTTTTTTATATCCACCTTGAAATGTTTAAAAATAGTTAAGAAAAAATAAAATAAGCGTTATATATATGAGTTAACCTATTTTCTGTGAACCCATCGTAGTTTTGAATATTGAATGTTGATGAACAATTATAAATGGGAAATGACAATTCCAAATAATATGAACAAAGTAAAAAAAAATTGGTGGATACCAAAAGCTCCGTCCTCAAAATGAAGATTTTTTTAGTTTTTAATTAGTTTCGACCAAAAAAAATCAATTTATTGAAAGAACCTAGTTTTATATATGGAGGAACTCTCCTCCATAAATTGAAAACCCATCAAGCCACTGCCCATCCAAAACATGGAAACCCATTATCCAGTTCCTTTAAGAGTTGGGTATTGTAACAATGGTTTTTGTTCTCAGATTTTTTCTCAGGAAAAAGACAGAGTGAACAAACCCAACTATAGTTTAATTATTGTGATTAAACTGTAACAACAATCAATACCTTCTATAAGAGATGGGTACCCGATTGTGGGTTTTCAAGGATCGGGTTTTAGATGGAGATAGGCTAGTCAATGGGCCGGGTCGGGTCTGGATCCGGACCATACTCGAACCTGATTCGTATAATAGGGTCTGGACATATTTTTTTTGGACCCGAAACCCGAAGACCTGTTTATTAAACGGGTAGGCTCTGGATCTTATACAAGATTCGGACCCGACTCGAATTATACATTATTATTTTTTAAATATATATACATATACTATAAATTTATTTATATATATTTATATATAAATCTTATCAATATAACATGTAAGTAATATATATAAAAATATATATTTATGTATATAATAAATATAAATAATATATGTTTTATTTATACTAATAATATTCAATAATACATTACAAAATATTTTGATTTAAGATTAAAAAATAAAGAAGGGGGATAATATAAAATAAATGTATATATTTGGCCAGACCCGGATCCAAACCCAAGACCCGAACGGATTCAACTTTGGATCCAATATTGTAGACCCGATGAAGATGCGGACCCGAACCCGATGAAGACCCGATTACACGGATCTGGATCTCCTTAAATCCGACCCGTTGACAGCCTAGATGGAGATGAACATAACAAGTTTTTTACCCCTTATATAATATAGAAAGAAATAGAGATCGTCTATTTACAAAAGATGTGGAGAGGATAATGGAGGCGTGACCGATTGTTTATAATTTTACTTGGAATCGAATTCTCAAGTGATTTTGCATCTTTTTAAGGAAAAATGAGCAAAGCCATCACTTTTTATGGAAAATAATTCTATGAAAATTTTTGTAATCAACCACCACAAACGATATTTTCCATGGAAAATATTTTCAATCAAACAAACCTTAATTTCCTTCCACCTCGTTTTTTGAGTTGTCTTTTTTAGGTTTTGAGTTGGAGTGAGAATTTTATAAGAAAGCTATATATGTTAGAAAAGAAGAGGGAAAAAAGAAAGAAAGAAAAGTTACCTTGTGATTAAGGCCTTCTTTGCAAGTCATATTTTGGAGATAAAAGAAAAGAAATAAACGGAAAGTGTGTTTCTTTTCTTTCTTTTGGGAGTTTAAGTAGGAAGGAAAGTGCCTTTCTCTGATTTGGGAGTTTAAAAGGAGAGAAAAGAAATATTTTTTTTTAAAAATCTTTTCATTCATTTCTTTCGAAATTGGAAAGAAATGAAGAGAAATGATTTTTTTTAATGAATTGTTCCTTCTTCCCCTTAAAAAAATTATTTTCCTTCCAAACTCCCAAACACAAGAAACAAAATTGTTTTTTTTTTCTCTCACTAACTCCTTTTTTTTCTCTTCTTTTCTCTCTAATTAACTTTCCCTTCTTTTCTTTTTTCTCCAAATAAATTTTTTCCTTCCTTTCTTTTCTCTTCAAAACTCCCAAACGAACCATAAAACACTAAACAGTCGTAGAGCTTAGAGCTTGGAGTGACATATTGTTGGCATCGATCAATAACAGCACACAAGCGCTTCCTCCGGAAGCACATACCAACCCAAAACTTCAAACATGTAATATATATTTCGTGTTTATCATCACACTCTAATGAGACGTAACTCCGGTATATGCCACTACGTACGCCCCATACTAGACAAAGCTTTCCCTTACCAATGTAAAATATACGTGCCTTAATCCCAGTTCCATGGTATTTGGGCAACTTGCTCTCCAAACCATGCACGAGCTTAAAGATGATTGGCTCCAAACCATGTAGAGCTTAAAGATGTAATATATACTCCATTTTACCAAAAGCATAGAGCTTTCCATCTAGGGGAGAAGCTACACCTATACGGACGACCAGAGGATAGCACATTTGAGCGATTTCTTCCCAAATAGGAGTACAAGTAGGAGAGCCAAAATCACAAACCAAGGCTTTAGACGTGAGAACCCATTTCTCACCGGTATGAGTCTGACCACCAAGAGCATAAACTAGTTTCTATTTCGTAGGGACAACACGAAAGTCCCCAGGGATGGTTTGAGGCATGTAACAATTGGCGAGACAATTGTAGGGTTAGCTTTGGAGTTGGATTTAGTTTGGGGTTCGTCGTTTGTGAGATTGATCTTAGCTTAGTGCCCTAATCCGACACCCAATGGTAACGTACCCGCCCTCGATTCGCGAATTTAACAGATCGGGGAAAATTCAGGATTAATTCACGAACTGCATTGGTCAAATTCGCGGACTACAAAAGTCACCTAGCGAATTCAACACTTGCAGACTAGAACTCGTATTAAAAAATGATTACTTCTATCTAAAGGGTCCAGCTACTTTTATAAGCGTTGAAATCTCCTTTAGATATTTTATTCCAAACCTTGAGAAAGGAAACAACTTTATAGCAACCAAGTTGCCATATAAGCCATGTTGAGCCCGATGTAGGACTAGTAATTTAAGTGAGTGATGTATTATCCATGTTGTTTTAATGGAAGTAAGAGGGATAAACATTTTGTTTCAAAAGGTGGGTGGAATGTTCTCTCTCAAGCATATTTTGTACCAAAGTTTTTATTTTCTTAATTACATAAAATTAAATATAATATTTTTATACTAAAATACTTGTTTGTATATTACATTATTTTTGTGCTTAAATTAAAAAATATACTATACTTCATTCGTTCCAAATTAAGAGTCCATTATTTTTTTGGGATTGTCAAATTAAGGGTTCACATTTCTTTTTTGGACATAATCAACCAATTAATTTGAAACCAATGACATATTATATTAAATATAATATAATGCTCCTATATATCTCATATTGTTATATTGATAATATTTCTCTCTCCCCTCTCTCTCTCTCTCTCTCTCTCTATATATATATATATATATATATATATATATATATTAAAAATCAGAATTATATATTAAAAATATAGACGCATCGATCACGCTATCAAATTTTAGTATTTTGAAAATTGACGCATTGATGCACTTGCATTCCCCTCGCACTCGCATTAAGTCACTAAGGATCTTAGTACACCAACGGAACAACCGATCAAGGAGACATCCCTCAATGTCAAATAGAGAGTGAGGTGGGTGTTTGGGTCTTCTGGAGTGTGATTACTCTGATGCTGATGCTCTTTGTTATGGTCTTTGTGATGGTAGTGATGAATGAAGGTCCCTCTTCTCTCTTCTTCTTCTTCTTCTTCTTCTCCTTTTCCAAAGAGCATCCAACCAATTTCCTCAACTTAGCGAATGCTTTTCTCTTACTCTGCTTCTCATTGGAGCAAGCTTGGAGAATTTTTCGGCTGGTGTTCCCCTGCCGCCGCTTAAAAAGCTGATAAAGTCATTAGGGTGTCTTTCGTAAATATGTGGGCTGAGATGGGTTATTGGGCTATGGCCAATATTTAGAACTCTCTCTGTTTGGTTTATTAATTTGGACTATTTCAAGTTTATAACATTTATTTATATTATACTTGATTAGGGTTTAAAATCGGCGAAAATCGATCGTTAAGTTACTTTTTCAATAAAAAAAATATTTTACTCCTTAATACATAATCATAAATTAGTATAAGTATATATTAGCGTATTGAAAGGAAACTTTACATTATTTTTAAGAAAAAAAAATTTATTAATTATTTTTTATAAAATCAAAAGATTTTATAAAATGAATAAGTTTGTATACACTGTTGTTTTAATTATTTTTCTTTATAAAATCAAGAAGATCTATAAAATCTAAAGTTTTTTTGTAAATTAAATTTTTAATTATTTTTTATAAAATTAATATCTTTTATAAAATGTTAAAAAAACTGTAATTTAAATATTTAATAAAACCAAAAACATTTTTATATACTAATTTTTTTCTTTTTCTTTTTTATATAAATTACAATTTTTTTTTAGATAAACAAACTAAACTGTTTTTATATAAATTACAGGTTTTTTCAAATTTTCACATAAAATAGCGTTTTAATATTTTTTAGGGCTTATACCAAAAATTCACTCAAATATTTTTTAGTACACATTTAGTCCTAGTCTTTTACTTTGTCTTAAAAGGTCCCTCACCACATTAAAACAATAAAAAAAAGAGCTTCGGTGAAGGTTATCGGAGCTCCGACAATGTGTGTGTGTGTGTGTGGGGGGGGGGGGGAGAATGGAGGTCGAGGTTAAATGCCGCTAGTTCGGACCTTTAAAAATAAGAAAATATTAGTTAAATGGGTGTTTGGGGGACTTTTTAGAACAAAGTAAAATGCTTGGATTAAATGTATATTAAAAAAATATTTGAGGGACTTTTTGTTATTTGATCCTATTTTTATACAATATAATTTTTTAATAATATATAAAAAGTTCTATATAAACTCCTTTTTAATTTTTAATTTTATAAATTACACGCTTTTTTAACATTTTTATATTGAAAACAACTAAACCTTTTTTTTAGATATTACAATCTTTTAAAAAAAAATTATATAAGCACACTAAACTTTTTATATATAAATTACAGATTTTTAACATTTTTTTATGAACAAGTAAAATTGTTTTTTCTTATTTTATAAATTTGAAGTTTTTAACTCTTTTTTTTTTTGTATAAAATAGGTTTTTAGTTATCTTTTTATATGAATTACAGAAGTAGTTTGTTTATATAAAAAAATGTTTTTTATATATTTTTTTTAGATAAACAAACTAAACTGTGAAATTTAGTTTTTATATACTTTTTTTTAACCATTTTTAGTTACTATTTTTTTATGTAAAGAAACTAAACCCTGTAATTAATATAAAGCAAAAACATAAAAAAATGTTTTATATAAAAAAAGTTAAAACTTGTTATTTATAAAATAAAAAAAAATAATAATAAACCAATTTACTTTGTTTATAAAAAAATGTTAAAAATCTGTATTTATAAAAAAAAGGTTTAGTTTGTTTATATAAAAATGTTAAAAATATTGTTGTTGTGGGTTAGAATTATTTAACCAAGTGGATCAATAATATAGTGACAACTGTCAACATTATCATAGAACTTACCACACTAGATCATATTTGGTCGGGGCAGTTACTAGTTGGTCGGCTGCCCTGTCGACCACCTCCAAGAAGTTGGATCATCAGCTATATGAAAGGCCACACGTGGGATATTCAACAGTCAACATGCATATGCATGTGAAAGGGCACCAAGTTGGCTATTATTATATACAAGTGTAAATACTTGGATCTATAAAGGCATTCCACTTCTTGATTTCCAACTTACTATAAATACTCCATCTCCCCCGTTGATGTAAAAAATTAGATCGCTCTAATTATTCAATCACAGATAAATAAAATGAGACAAAGATTTTTAAAGTGGTTCAGCCTTATATGAATGGCCTACGTCCACTGTTATGTTATTGCTGAATGTTTGGGAAATCTCGATTACAAGTTCTATCAAGAAATTTCGATCTCTTTGAATGAGGGTAATACAATGTATTTATAGCCTTGAGGCTATAATCTGAAAGGGTGATACATTAAATGATATACATATGAAAGGGTAACCCATTTAATGCTCTTTAAGCATGTGAGTCAAGATGATAAGCATTCAATGAATAGTTGAACTGTTAATTATCTGGCAGTCAATGCTGTGGTCGAGATGCAGCTCGGACCGTCTTAGTTACTCGTCATTCAGGAGTTCCTCGGAGAGCTAGAGTTCCTCGGAGTACACCTGTTGCTCGGAGTGAGTATGACTAGGTCGGGGGAATGAACTTCCTCATTGCTATTGTGCCACGTAGATTGACACGTGTCTTCTTATTATTCGTCCATATTAGAATACTAATTTTGGTATCAACAGAAGCCCCCAATGTTTTATATTTCGAACTTTGAGGAGTATGGAACATTCTTTCTCGGTATATGGTAATATTAAATGACCTTCCTGGGTTTTAGGAGCATTTTCTTCGTATTTTAATTTCTTTCCAAATTAGCAGAATCCGCCTTTTTGAATTTTTATAAGTGCTTCGATCTTTGTGCACTTTTTGTCCTTTTAGCCGCCGGTGGCGCAATAGTTTCTTTTTTGTAATCATTTCTTTCGCCGTTTCCCAAGGCAAAGTATTTAAGCTTCTTAGGTAATCACACCGTCTTCTACCTTTTCCAATTTCCTGCTTTCGAGTTTTCCATAGTCTTTCTTTCTCTTGTGCGTTCATCCTTGTTTTCATTCATTGTCAACAGATCTCCTTTTTTTCCTGTAAGCTTTTCTTCCTTCTTCTTTTATTCATCATGGTTTATATTATTGAATATCTTGAGAAATTCCGTTCTGATTTCTCTATTCCTTCTTGGGTAACTTTGGAGGATCTTTCTGAGCCTTCAAATTACTTTCGTTTGGCTGAGGGACATTGGTTCCCCAGCCTCTTTATTGCTGAATGTGGATTTTCTTTTCCATCAAACCCTTTATGCTTAGAGTTCTGTCACTACTTCGACGTTGTTCCTGCGAAAATAGCTCCCAATACATGGAGAATAGTTAATGGGGTGCATAGGTTAAATCAAACTCATGGAACCCGTATAGGAATTCCTGAGATTATGTACTGTTATAGATGGGCTATTCTAGACAATGTTTATTATTTAAAAACTAGATTTTTGAATAGGGCTTTAGTAGTCAATCTCCCTGATGCTAACAGGGATTATTTTGAACATGGGGTAGTTATAAAAAATTGGCAACATGCCCCTTTGGTTGTAGATGAAGTGTATGAAGGTCCCAAATGCCCTCCATATGGAAATGGGATAGGTTATTTTCATTTTATTTTATTTCTGAAATTAAGATTTCATTATGTTTGAATAAATGCATGATTGACATTTCAATATGTTTTTGTTTGCAGTTGACAACAAGAGAAAAACTCCCAAAGAATCAGAAGTTAATATAAAGCATTTGAAACATATCTGGAGTTTGCATCAAAAGGTTGCAGACGAGCACGTCAGGTCTGCTTCATACTTGTTGCAGTATAGGAGCTATACATCGTCCTTTACTGCTCGTCCTGTGATCAGCATTAGTGAACCATTGCCAGCTTCTGAGGATTCTTCACCAGACTCTCACATTCCTCTGAGTCAGAAGATGGGCAAAAGAAGAGTTCCTTCTATCTTCGAGGAGGCTTCCTCTGCTGGAGATGGAAAGAGAAACAAGGCTGATGTCCCAAAGGGGACAAAGAAAGTGGATGCTGCCCCTTCTGTTTCTCCTCAGAAGGCTGCCGAGAAGCCCCCAATGGCTCCTGTGCAGAAGGATGCACCTGTGGAAGTAATCACCATCTCTCCAACCAAAATTTCTTCTTTGGTTGAGGTTGTTGAAAAGACACCGAGGAGACTGAAGAAATCCTCCTCGGTTAGTTTTTCTGAAGCCATTCCCCAGCTCCAAGCTAGTGGAGCTGGTGTTCCAACCATTATTCCCCCGAGTTCTGCAATGAGCTCGGTAAAGACTTGGACCATTCCTGAAGTCCAAGGAATTGAAGAAAATATGTCTAGGGATATGCAGACATCCCTAGCTACTCGTCACATTACTTCAGTAAGTTTCTCTTATCCTGAATTCTTCTTTCTTTTAGTCAATATATGTATCTCGGCACTGACTTATCATTACCTTCTTTTTCAGCTGGTGAGTTGCTTTAACACCATAGTGAAGAAAGATGAAGCGATCAAGGCTTATAGCTCCTCGTATGGAGTAGAGGATGCTTTACAGGGCTTGGCCCAATCTCTGAAAGATTCTCATTAAAAATATGACGAGGATAGGGTTGAATGGGAGAAGAAGTTGACTGCAGCTGAAGCAGAGAAAGTGCAGTTGGGAAGTAAGGTAAAGGATTTGGAGAGAGAGAATAAAAAATATGCCGAGAAGCTCACAAGCTTTGGGGAGCTTGAGAATAAGTTGAAATCGGCCGAGGAAGAGCTGACCCTTCTGCGAGAAGTAAATCGCCAGAAGGAGGAGGTGGAGGCCAAGTTGAAAGCCTCCGAGGATCTTCTATCCGAGAAGCTCTCCTCGGAGAAAATGAAAAGAAAAGTAGTTGTGAAAAAATCATTTCGAACTGGTTGGGACCAAGGATGGGATAGGGGGTAGCATCGATGATGACCCAGGTGTAGTATGGGAGTTTGAAATACTTCCGAGATGGTTGGGTTACTGCCTTGCAAGAATTGAAGGTGAGCGAGGACTCTGAGCTATTTCAACAACATCTTCCTGGCCCTCCTCCTACAATTGAAGATGAGGATGAAGACGAAGCTGCATCCGAGGAGTCTTCAATGACAGTGGGTGATCAAGTCCTTGCTCCACAACCCAATCAGACAGCCACCGAGGAGATTTCTTCTTTGCCTGCTCCTCCTGAACAAGTCCCGACTTCTACCAACCAAATCATTGCTCCCACCGAGCAACCAAGATCCTCGTCCCAGCCTCCCGAGAAAGTCTTGGGAGACAAGGAAAAGGTGTGAAGTTGTTCGGTATTCTCTTTCTGTTTTTCTTCTTTTTCAAGTGTATCCCAAATCTTTGTAACTTTGCATTATGATCTAATAAAATTTGAGTTCTTTTCTTCCATATGATTGTCTCTTCTCTATCTGCACCCTGTCTTGATCTTCTTTTTGATGATTACTTTTTCTTTCTCTGTTAGTTTCTGGCCAGGATGGATCTGCTATCTGCTAATGACACAAAGTTGATGCAGCAATGTCATGAATATTATAAGGCTGGTCACACAGAACTGAGTGCATCAGAAGTTGCCGACATCCTTGGTCATGGTGCTTTAGATCAGGCAGTTGAAGCTTATCAGTACCTGAAGGATTTACTCGATCGAGCTGTGGCCAATAACGTGGCTTATTACGAAATGATCGAAGATCTTCAATGTACCTTAGAAGACCTTCAGAATTAGTACAAGGAATCAACTGCCCTTTTGCATGAGGGGTATGAGAAGAGGTATCAACAGCTTTCTGCCGAGACAGGCCACAAAAAGATCCTTGCTGGGTACGATGTCAGGGAGAGAACCCTAAAGGGTGAAGTTGAAGCTTGTAGACAGATTGCCGAGCTGCTAGAGCAAGAAAATAACAATTTGCAGAAAGAGCTGGCACAGTATAAGTCTGCAGCATCTTCTTCAACAGCTGTAATCCCAGTGACTGACGAGGGATTTTCCTTTCTAGAGGTTGAGAATGCCAAATTAAGGCAAGAGTTGGATACCTTGAGAAGGTCGGGTACTTCTACTGCTACTCGGGGACGAGGAAGAGGTTCTCGTGGGCGAAGAATATTTGCTCAGGATGTTATCGAGGAACAAAGTACTCCACCTGCTCGGGGTCGATCAAGAACTCTTCGTCGTAGGTTGAAGAAGCTCGTACTCAGTCAACATTGGAAACTCAAGCGTTCCAATTGAATGCAAAAGATCGGACTTTGTCTGAACTGTCCAAGAAAGTTAGAGAATTGGAACTACAAATCTCTACAAAAGAATCAGATTTGGAGACTAATAAACTTTTTATCCAGAATCTTCATGAGAAGCTTGAGAGGTTAACATTCCAATTTCATAAACAGCCAAGGGAGTTTTGGATGTCTGGATATAACGAGGCACTATTCCATTTAGATGCTCGTATCCAGAATGCCAATAATGAGGGCTACAAACAAGGCTGGTTGAATGCCTTATGTGTGTTGAAACTCGAGCAGGGACATTATTTGTGGGACTACTATGAGCCTGGATTGCTCGACTTGCCTGTGCCACCATTTAATTTGGACATTGAATGGATCCCAGCTCGTGCCATTCCTCGGAGATTACTTGCGAAGTATCTTGGTGACTACAGTTTGTATTCTCAGTTTGAGGTATCTCGTCCTGAGCATCTCCTAGATCGACCTTTTGTGATGAACGTTAGGATGCTGAAGGACTTGAACTTCATTAATTCTCCTCAGACTTTAAATGATCCGCCTGCTGGCGAGGAACCTGTATCGAAGGCTGAGGGGGAAAAAACCAATAGAATAGGAAATTCTTATGTAACAATTAGTATACATATCCCATTTATCAATGTAACTTGTAATTTATTTTTTATTTTAATGAAAGGCTTTCATTTTTGTTCACAATCTTAATTGCTATTGTCTTGTAAAATACTCTACATCTGTGCATATGTATAAGTTAAAAAGATAACAATATTGTGTTGTTCATCGACCAACTTAGTAATAAAAAAGTTACAAGTATCAGAAATGTTGCTCGATCACTTAATAATAAAGTAATGAGTATAAAAATGTTGAAAATTATTCCAACCAACCAAGGTTGTAAAAATAAGCTTGTCAACCCATTATAGTTAGTGAGATTTTATCCCAACTAACCATACTTGGTAACTTTTTGTCTTTTTCATAAAATGTGCCCGACCAACCAAGGTCGATGAATTTTCCTCGTCGACCAACTACAGTTAGTGGGTTTTTATCCCCGACTAACCATACTTGGTTCAGTTTGGAATATTTTGTTCTACGAGGAACTTTTGTATTTTCTGTGATAATCTTACCTCCCGACCAACATAAGTTGGCATTTGAGAGCATATCTTGTTTCCACTAACTCTTTTACCAACCGGAGTTGGTCTGAGCTAATGTATGCCTCCTAACCAAAGGAGTATGGGGTGTTCTCGTCCTTTTACCAATAGGAGATGGTTTGAGTTCGAACTATCATGTCCACTAGCTATTTTACCAACCTGAGTTGGTCACGCTAGTGTACGCCTCCTAACCAAAGGAGTATAGTTTGTTCTCGCCCTTTTACCAACCGAAGTTGGTCGTAGGTTTGAACTATCATGTCCACAAGCTCTTTTACCAACCTGAGTTGGTCACGCTAGTGTACGCCTCCTAAGCAAAGGAGTATAGTTTGTTCTCGCCCTTTTACTAACCGGAGTTGGTCGTAGGTTTGAACTATCATGTCCAATAGCTCTTTTACCAACCTGAGTTGGTCACGCTAGTGTACGCCTCCTAACCAAAGGAGTATAGTTTGTTCTCGCCCTTTTACCAACCGGAGTTGGTCGTGGGTTTGAACTATCAGTGTTACTTTTATTGCTGAACATCGTAGTGTTGTATACTAGTATTCCCAGAAAAACTTTCGATAAAAAGAAAGAAGATGGAGAAACATCATCGTTTTATTCATATTGATGGAACTGCTTTACATTTTACATCACTAATAATACTTGCGTAGGTGTTCAGCATTCCATGCATTCTTAAATTCCTCTCCTTCTAGAGTTGCTATGCGGTAAGTTCCAGGTCGAACAACTTCTGTAACTCGGTAAGGTCCATGACAGTTTGCTTCCAATTTATTGTGCTTCTGAATGACCTTCTTTAGCACGTAATCTCCTTCTTTTAAGTCGCATTTCTTCACCCTCTTATTGTAGAACAGAGCTATTCGTTGTTGGTAAGCAGCATTCCTAATAGCTGCCTCTTCTCTAACCTCCTCGAGCATATCCAAATCCAATCTTCTCATTAAGTCGCTGACTGGGGAATTGAAATTCAGCACTCTATGTGTTGGAAGACCCAACTCGGCAGGTATTACAGCTTCACTTCCAAATACCAGCATATATGGTGATTCTCCAGTTGTTGCTCGGGGAGTTGTTCGATAAGCCCACAATACTGACTGTAGCTCATTAATCCAATTAGCTTTGGCCTCACTTAGCCTCTCCTTCAAACCATTTAGTAATGTTATGTTCGTCACTTCAGTCTGTCCATTGCTTTGAGGATGGCTTGGTGCTGAATGAGTCTTTAGAATGTTTGATTGACGACAATAGGCAGCAAACTCCTCGTTATCGAATTGTGTTCCATGGTCTGTGATGAAGGATGAGGGAGACCATATCGGCAGATTATGTTCTTCCAAACAAACTGGTATACCTTCTCGTATGTCATATCAATAAGTGGCTCAGCTTCTACCCACTTAGTAAAATAATCCACTGCAACGACGAGGTACTTGAATCTTCCTCGGGTTGTTGGCAGTGGTCCAACCAAATCCATTCCCCACATGGCAAATGGCCAAGGGGAAGTTATGGGTGTCAACAATGCTTGTGGAGTACGTCGAATGGAAGAAAAATGTTGGCATTTATCACATCTTTTGGCATAGGCCATACAATCAGCCCTCATCGTTGGCCAGTAGTACCCCTGCATCATCACTCTTTGTAAAAGTGTCCGACCTGCTACATGTGCTCCACAAGACCCTTAATGGATCTCTTCAATCAATTCTTTCACCTCGGAGGGATGTACACATCTCTGCAAACCTACCATAATTCCTCGTCTATACAAAACACCATTAGTTAGTACATACCGAGAATCTTTAAACTTCAATTTCTTTACAGAGAGTTTATCCTCCGACAATTCTCCCTCCTCAATATATGCCCTGATGGGATCCATCCAAGATGGTCCTAAATTAAGGGTAATAAAATTCATCGTCAACTCTTCATCTATGCTTCGACTTTCTAATACTTCAATTAGTATCGTTCTTCGCAGCTCGGTACGAGTAGCTGATGCTAGTCGGGCCAGTGTGTCTGCTTGTACATTTTCCATTCTTGGTATTCTGATCAACTGAATGGCTTCAAATTCTGCAAATAATTCCATCACCTTTGCATGATACTTGACCATTAATTCTCCTTTAACTGCATATGTTCCCATCATCTGATTCACAATTAATTGAGAATCACTGAATACCATCATTTGTTGTGCTTCCATAATCTTTGCTAGATTAAGACCTGCTATCATGGCCTCATACTCAGCCTCATTATTGGAGGCTTTGAATTAGAATCGCAGGGCATATTCCATGTCAATCTCGTCTGGGGTTTTCAAAACAATCCCTGCTCCATAACCTACTGTGCAAGATGACCCATCTACATACAATCTCCATGTAGGTAATTCGTCTTCAAATTTCTTATCTGACAGAGTTCCTCGGTGAAATATCTGCTGTTTTCTTTCATCCTCCCGTGGTAATTTTTGATCCTCGTCGACCATCTCTTCTCGCCCTTTTACCAACCGGAGTTGGTCTGGGTTTGAATTTGATGATCTTTCTACATCCACAAGCCCTTTTACCAACCGGAGTTGGTCTGAACTTATGTCTGTTGATCCTGTAACATCCACAGGTTGGTCAGCGAGCAAATTTTGTTCCTCGGGGGTATCATGATATGTAAACTCTTCTATAAAGTCTGCTACTGCCTGCCCTTTTAATGATGATCTGGGTTCATACACAATATCATATTCTCCGAGCTCTATTGCCCAGTACATCAATCTCCCTGATTTTTTTGGCTTATGAAGGGCTTGTCTCAACGGCATATCGGTATAAACGACGATGGTATGGGCCTGGAAATATGGCCTCATTCTTCTACTTGCCTCAATTAATGCCAATGCCAATTTTTCTAGCTTTGGGTACCTGACCTCTGCACCTCGGAAAGCCTTACTTGTGTAATAAATTGGTTTCTGGACTCCATTCTCCAATCTGATCAATGCCGAGCTGACTGCATTCTCTGATACTGCCAGGTATAAGTATAACTTTTCTCCCGTTACTGGCCTGGACAATAGTGGAGGTGCTCCCAAATATTTCTTCAAGTCTTGAAAGGCCTTTTCACATTCATCATTCCACTCGAAAGTTTTTCGAAGTGTTTTGAAGAATGGGAGGCATCTATCAGTTGCTCGGGATACAAATCTGTTGAGCGCTGCAACTCATCCTGTAAGACTCTGCACTTCTTTCTTCGTCGTTGGAGATCATAAACCTAAAAGAGCTTTGATCTTTTCTGGATTCGCCTCAATGCCTCTTTGGTTGATGATGTACTCGAGGAACATTCCTTCTCGTACTCCAAATGTGCACTTCGTCGGGTTGAGCTTCATTTGGTATTTATCCAGTTGATCAAAGGTCTGACTTAAGTCAACTAGATGATCAGTAGCTTTCTTGCTCTTTGTTAGCATATCATCGACATAAACTTCCATATTGCAACTGATTTGTTTGGTAAAAACCTTATTCATCAGCCGCTGGTATGTCGCTCCTGCATTTTTCAAACCAAAAGGCATAACATTATAGCAATAAGTTCCCCTAAGGGTAATAAAAGAAGTACTTTCCCTGTCTTCAGGTTTCATTTTGATCTGGTTGTAGCCAGAGTAAGCATCCATGAAGTTGAGTAGCTCGTGTCCCGAGGTGGCGTCTACTAGTTGATCAATTCTGGGCAGTGGAAAATGGTCCTTTGGGAAGGCCTTGTTAAGGTTAGATGAAATCAACACACATTCTACATTTATTGTTTTTCTTTTTTACCATCACCACGTTTGCTAACCAGTTTGGATATTTCACATCTTCAATGAATTGGGCTTTTTGGAGCTTCTCGACCTCCTCTTGTATAGCTTGATTCTTCTCGGGGCTAAATACCCTTCTTCTCTGTTTTACAGGCTTGATCTCCTTATTCACATTGAGCTCATCACATAAGAAGTTTGGATCTATTCCTGGCATGTCTTCATGACTCCATGCAAAAGTTTTCTTCCTATTTCTCAAGAAAGTTATCAACTCCTATTTTATTGAAGCATCCAACGTTGAACCTATCTGGGTTACTCGTTCAGGGTGCTCGTCGTCCAGAATAACATTTTCTGTAGATTCCACCACCTGTCCTTTTACAAGTTGGGATTCATCTCTGGGATCAAGTGTTTCAATTTCTGTACCTTCATCCACCTGGTAGGTAGTAGTCTTTTTCCTTGACTCTTCAAGCTCCTCTTGCTCGATAGATGAATAATAGCATTCTCGAGCTACTTTTTGATCACCTTTCACGACTCCCACTCTAAAATTTGTTGGCAATTTTAAGTATTGATGTACTGTAGATGGAACTTCTTCGAACTTCTTCAAACCAACTCTTCCCATGATGATGTTGTAGGCTAACTGCACATTCTTATCCATCACAAAGAAGCGTATTCTCTCTGTTCGACAAGCAGGCCAAGTTCCAATGAATATATCCAACTTGATCGTCCCAAGTGGAAAAACTTTCTCACCAGCAAAACTCAGAAGAGGTCTGTGATAAGGTTCCAATTGAGATAATTTCAAATTTAAACTGTCAAAGCATGAATAGTACATGATGTCTGCCAAACTACCATTGTCTGCCAGCACCCTTAAAATCACTACTTCTTTCATCCTCATTTTGATCACCAAAGGGTCATCATGAGGGTAAAGAACACCTGCCAGGTCGTTTTTTTGAAAAGCCAATGACCAGCTTCTCTTTGTTTACCTTCCTCGGACGATCCTCCTGGCGCTAAATTTATTCGCTGAATGTACGAGCAATCTTGGGCCTCTCCGAGGTAAGCCTTTCTTTCTGCAGTAAGGTCTCCTCCTCCTGCATCTCCTCCTGTAATAACATTACAATCAAATGACCCAAAACGTATGGAAAATACCTCTCGTTCTGGCTGCTTTGGTTTCTTGGGAAGATCGGGGTCATCATCTGGATCATCTTCATGATTTCTCTTCTCTTTCTCCTCTGCTCGACGAGGAGATCTAGACCTCTCTCTACTTCGATCATTACTTCTTCTTTCCCCTCCACGATCAACATACTTTGCTAGATTTCCTCTTCGGATGAGTGTTTCAATCTCGTTTTGAAGAGCTATGCAATTTTTGGTCATATGACCATGATCCCTATGGAACTCGCAATATTTATCCCTGTTCCTCATATCAGGGTCTGACCTCAATTTCTTCGGCCACTTTACCTCCTCGCTATTCTTGATTTCTTCCAAGACATGGTTAATACCCATTTTTAAAGGAGTATAATTATCGAATTTCTTCAGGACTTCCCATGACATTTTATTATTCTTGGAATTCCTGTCACTGCCATTGCCCTTATGCTCTTTCTTCTTAGATTTGTCGACTTCCACCTTGGTTTCTTTATCCATATTCTTCTTCGCAGCCATAGCCTCCTCGGCATTCACGATTTTGGCCGCTTTTGCCATCAACTCTGACATAGTTGTAGGTGGATCTTTGGCCAAAGTGTAATACAACTTGTTAGGCAACAACCCACTCATCAAGGCGGTGATTGCTGTCTTTTCTTCATAATCTATGGCTTCTAGCTTCTCGTTATTGAAACGAGTTATGTAATCTCTAGTACTTTCGCCAGGTTTTTGTCTAACACTTAACAAATGTGCTACTCGTTTTACTGGTTTTTCCCCAAAACAGAAATTGCCAATAAACAACTCGGCCAACTGAAAGAAAGTTGAAATCTTACCCCAAGGAAGATTGTTGTACCATATCTGGGCAGATCCAGTAAGAGTTCTTGAGAATGCTCTGCATCTCATCTCGTCGGGGACAACATAGATGTCGGCAGCACCTTGATATTGCTCTATGTGAAGAACATGATCTATTTTTCCATCATATTTGGGAGTCACCACGGGTGCTTTAAATTTCAACGGTGTAGGAAAATCCACAATGGCCTGTACAAAAGGTGTCCCTCGAACAAAAGTTCATTGTAGGGGGTTCTTCGCCTTAGCCATTTCTCCCAATCTATCCTCCAACCGCTGAATGGAACCTTTCCACGCATCATTTCCCTCCCCGGGTCTATTAGTTCGAGCAATTGATCGTTCTGAAGTAGCCTCCTGAGATCTATCTTGACGAGCAACTGGTCGTGATTGTTCTGATCCTTCTCTTAGATCTGATGGTTGTCGAAAACTCCTCGACACGGCTTTAGGTGGACTCCTATTCCTCCTGGGGCCTAATCGACTGAAGGGAGACACCCTGCTCAGTCTTTCTAAGGCACTGGTCCTCTCTGGGGAGAGAGTAACACGTTGCTCAGTATCTGTGGCCCGTATTGATGAAGTTTTCCCAGGTTGATAAGAGAAATCATCAGATTCCTCATTACGATGTGTCTCTGTACGCCTGGATCGTGAAGAAGGTAAATAAGTTTGCCTCTGACCACTTCGCTATCCCGAATGTGAAGGTGCACCGCCATGAAGGGTTTGTATGAGTTGCCGCATTGTTTCTTGCATGGCGTTTTGTCCTTGAGCTAAATTCGTCATAATTCCAGCCAGATCTGGAGGTGTAGAAGGATTTGGAAGATTTCCAGCATTTCCAGCGTTTTGATTGCTGGACTCTGGATTATCTTCCATTGATGATGAATGATTTTTAGTGAAAAATGATAACAATAGTCATTTCCCACAGACGGCGTCAATCTGTTGATGTAAAAAATTAGATCGCTCTAATTATTCAATCACAGATAAATAAAATGAGACAAAGATTTTTAAAGTGGTTCAGCCTTATATGAATGACCTACGTCCACTGTTATGTTATTGTTGAATGTTTGGGAATTCTCGATTACAAGTTCTATCAAGAAATTCCGGTCCCTTTGAATGAGGGTAATACAATGTATTTATAGCCTTGAGGCTATAATCTGAAAGGGTGATACATTAAATGATATACATATGAAAGGGTAACCCATTTAATGCTCTTCAAGCGTGTGAGTCAAGATGATAAGCATTCAATGAATAGTTGAACTGCTAATTATCTGGCAGTCAATGCTGTGGTCGAGATGCAGCTCGGACCGTCTTAGTTGCTCATCGTTCAGGAGTTCCTCGGAGAGCTAGAGTTCCTCGGAGTACACCTGTTGCTCGGAGTGAGTATGACTAGATCGGGGGAATGAACTTCCTCATTGCTATTGTGCCACGTAGATTGACACACGTCTTCTTATTATTTGTCCATATTAGCATACTAATTTTGGTATCAACATCCACCAACTCAAGGGAATAAACTTTTCATGATCCTTACACCTTGTAACTGTGTTTTTGAGATAAGAATATAACGGTAACCCATTTTACCCGTGGATGTAGGCTCATTCTCAGAGCTGATCTATGTAAAAATCACTTTATCATTTTCTTTATTTCATTTATTTGTAATTATAATTTTGGTAATTTAATATCCAAATTTAGACATCATCAGATTGGCGTCGTCTGTGGGAACGACAGATCATCATCATTCTCTACTAATTTCGTTCATCAATATTCCTTGTGAAGGATGACTGTATTCTAGAAAGCAATTTTGCTAGGGGAAATTCTTTCACCCCTTTTTCTCCACCAGGTACATGAGATCTATAAGGAATCCTAACCAACCTAACCAAAGGGCAAGAGGCGACGTAGGAAACAGTGAGAAAATTAGCTCTATCACACTAAGATCAATCTACTACTGCTCCATCCCACAGAAGAAAAATGCCCCTTCATCCTCCTAGAAATGAAAGAAATGGATATACCAGATCTTTGTATGATAGATTTTATTGCCAAGGAGAAACTTCTTTGATCAGATCCACCGACTATTATAATGGTCGATCTTTTACTCCAGAATGGTCAAGCGCATTGAAAATGTTGAGCAGGGCTTCTACCTTCGATCGTTTTGGTCTCAAGCAACTAGGGTCCATCATTGGTTACCAAGTAGATCCTGTAATCATTCTGCTGAGCATACGAAAGGACCAGTCAGGTTTAAAGTTAGCATCTGAGGATCCGTCCGTGCTGAGCACACAACTCAGGAAGAGAGCTCAGTATAAACACACGGTAGAACTGCCCCAGTTGCCTCGTACAAATCTAAGCCAAGAGATCATTCTTGGAAGGGATTAATACAATGATTAGATGATCTCTTGGGGGAGATAGCCAAGACTAAAAATCCCCTACAAAGGTTCTTTGTTCCAGTCATTGTGGATTTCCCCATGCCTTCCAAATTCAAACCATCAGTAGTTACTCTTAAATATGATGGTAAGACGGATCCTGTCATACACGTTGAACAATATCAGTCCGCCACTGATATCTATTTTATCCTTGATGAGATGCGTTGTCAAGCGTTCTCAAGTACCATCACTGAATCTGTCCAGATTTGGTACAATAATTTTCCCCAAGGATAAATTTTTAGTTTTCAACAAGTCGTCGAATTGTTCATCATCAACTTCTATTTCTGAGCTAATCATATCAAAAGAGTAGTCCATTTATTAAGCGTTCACCAATGACCAGGAGAAACTACTCATGAATACATTACATGTTTTAACATTCACTACACCAAATACCGAAAATGGTTACGGAAAAGGGGTCACGGCCAAGAGTCGTAACCAGATGGTCACGGACCAAACTCGTGACTACATGCAAAATGAGCGTGACCAATTTCAAGACTCAGTGTGGTCATTGATCGACTTATAGGTGGTCACAACCGTTGACCGTAACTCTCAGACTCACGGTTGTCAGCGGTGACCATTATGGCACCAACTTTCCCGCCAAATGTGGTCATGGATGGGGTCACAGATCATAGCCATGACCAGGGACACAAATACACACTAATATAGTCATGACTTAGGACTGTAACGAGTGAGTCACGGTTTTCGATCGTGACCATGGTCTTGTTTTCACGCTGACGTGTTAAAAATAAAGGGGTCACGTCGGTTGGTCACGGCTTAGGGCCGTGACCAACGTCTTTATACTTAAAAATCGCAGATCAAATTTTCATTTCCTTCAAAAAATTCAAAACACTTTTCCCCTTAATCTACGATGATTTCGGCTCTCATTCTCTCAATCTCAAAGGTAATCCAAACCCTTGTTATTTCATTGCGTGTATTGTGTGTATTTCCAAACCCTTGTTATTTATTTCATTATGTGTGTGTATATGTGTGTGTGTGTGTATACGCGTATGTATTTCTATGTGTATACGTGTGTGTATTTTTATGTGTGTGTGTGTGTATACATGTGTGTATAACCCTTATTAATTATTTCATTGTGTGTGTGTATTTCCAATCCCTTGTTATTTATTTCATTATGTGCGTGTATTTATGTGTTTGTATTTCTTTGTGTGTGTGTATACGTGTGTGTATTTTTCTCTATATGTGTGTGTATACGTATGTGTATTGTGTACGTAGGTGTGTATAAATTATTACTGTGTGTATTGTGCATGTATTCTTGAAAAAAATACGTATATATGATTAATGTTGGTTTAAGTTTCAAACTAGGCCAAATTTTAATTTAATGGATATTGTTTGTTTAATTTTCAAACTAGGGCAAATTTTAATTAAATGAATATTGTTGGTTTAAGTTTAGGGATGAAATATAAAAAAATACCCCTCCATTAAAAAAATACCAAACATAAGGGTTAATTTTAGGAATTGTTGGCTTAAATGACAAAAGTAGGTATTCAAAACATAATAAATTAACAAATGATGATTCATTAGAGCCATTATTTATAGGAATCATATCCATGCCCTCATACACACTAACTAGTTAATGATTCATTAGAGCCATTATTTATAGGAATCATATTCACGCCCTCGTTCATTATTCTCAGGAAAAATGAGTCACGGTGATAATCAATGGCAACAAGAGTATCAAAGGTTGCAATCCGCACTCGTACCTCTTTCATTAATTAGCCTCATAAAGTGGGTACTCATGTTTATTGGTACGGGAATAAGAAGATCTAACAATTTAACTACCTTGTAAACTGTGGAGTTCATTTCTATCAAGAGTACTTGTTCGATCGTATTATGTTTTCCCTACCACAATGTTGGGATGAAAATGTATAATATATATATCGCGTACATAATCCCGATAGAGCACTGACCTTGCTTACGCTGTTAGAGAAGGCCGGAAAAAAAATTCACCCATTATGGATAGAATTACGTACAAAGAGCATTGATGAAGACTGTGATGTCCCATGACATATGCACGTCAAACTCGATCTTGTCAATAGGCTAAAGAGGATGAGATTTCGAGTTCATGTCGCTGACATCTATGCATCCATTATATATACACTTCCTCCTAATTGGCCACGTGCAAAAATCCATAGGTTTTTAAAAACAAATCCAGAATGGATGGAGATCAGACACATTGAGCTTTTGTTAAAGTTTTACCATGAACAGGTAGATTATAATATATAGTCAAATTTTTTTTTGTTATTTATATTTTCATATTGAACTTTGAAATTATGCATTTATTATTATAGATAAACATTTAACTTTGATTATTTTTGTAGATAGTGTCGAGCGGTAATGGAAGAAACGCTCCAACTAACAACAACCATAAGGAGAGTTCTTATCACTAATTGGTGAGCAATACTCAACTTCACCAACTGTTCACTCCCCTACTCCACAAACTGTTTACTTCCCTACTCCGAGTTGCAGTAGGCAAGGTTCTCCAACTAATCCAACAGACACGCCCAACGCTCCTAAAAATTCCGGGTTAGTTAAAAAGAAGACCACTGGGTTCTCTCTTTTGGAAACTAACCCCACTGGGGATAAGAATCACATTCAACAGTTTAAAGCCCAGTGTTTGTCCTTGGCAAAATGAATGTGGGAGTGGGAGGAGCTGACAAATGGAACCATGAAGATAAAGCTATTAAAGATGACCTCTGCGAGCAATTTAGCAAACGGTTTTCATTTTCCCACAACTCAAAAAATAAGGTTCTTTCTCGGGTTGCTGGAGAACTTCGAATATATCAGAGAAACCTTAGGCAGAAGCATTTCCCTAAGGGAGCATCAGGATCTGACATTTTGGTGCTCGAAGACAAAGTCCCTTCGAACGTTGAGATGCCAGTCTCTCAATGGAATGATTTTCTGGAGAATGAGGCGAAGGACTCCAAAATGCTACGAAGGGAGAAAAATAAGCAGAATGGGGCCAAAAAAACTAATATCCATCGGCTTTGCTCAAAATATTATAAAGATTTGAAGAACGAGTGGATGACCGTTACGAAAGGTAGCCCTAATGAAGGAAAGACGCCGAATAGGGAAAACTTGTACGTACAAGCTAGACGGGACAAAGATAATAAATTCCCTCCTCACTTGGCTAAGATCTAGAATTAATAGAGTCTATGAGTGGTCGGTCAGATTCAAGACCGATCGATTATATTGACAATGATGTCATCGTATAAACCTTTAGAAAATACCACAGAGGGAGGACGAGAGGTTTGGGGTCACATATGTCAAAAATAAGATTCAAACACACCGCACCTCTCGTGGACGAGCTTTTTTCTATTAATAAACGTTTTGCATACAATGATGACCATCAATCTAGGACTGAAGGGGATATAATGGGGCTTCAAAATGAATTGGGAGGTGTGAATGATAAACTTGCACCTGTTGTATCCCTTTTAACCGTTCGTATACCCCTGCATCCCGAATTACCTCCATAAATGCCAGGGATTCCTCAAAATTTTCCTCGTCCTCCATCCCCACACACATTTCGGCTCCTCCTTCAATATTCCCTTTCTCAGTGCCTCAGCATGGCACAGGTCTTGGATCATCGTCAATAACCAACGGTTACTATAGCGAGAAATACTATATACAGGACCTGAACGATAAAATTGTCGTTGGGATCTGAACACTCATGTCCACTGTCGCAGGAACTTTAGTACATAATCGACCTTTGCATGAGGGTGAGTGTCAGATCGTCGTTGATACAATATATGAGGGTTGTGAAACTGTTCCAGCACACGTCAACAGTGGAGAAAGGAATTTTCTAAAAAATTATGTAGACTCTGTTAACACTTGGCTAGTTTATCGCCTGATGAAGATGTAGTAATATTTTTCTTATGTTGTAATAATATCAGTAGATAAATTTATTTAATTTGAGTTTAAGTAGTTTTGTAGTATCGTTAGAGAGCGAAACCCCTTAGTGCCCCCCAAGCATCCCTTTTAAGGGAGCGATCACCGTGCACAGGACCAATGTAACTCGCAAGAATCGATCGCATGGTCACGGGACCCACAATTTGAGAATATGACGATAATTTGAGAAAATCCATAATTAGGCTTGAAAACATGCCGTTAGAGGGGAAACCCTTTAACGCCCACCAAATGGCCCATTTAAGGGAGCGATCACCGCGCACGGGTCCAACGCACCTAATAAGAGCCGATCGTATGGTCACGGGACCCCCAGTATGATATCGTGGCCCAAAACAGAGAACATCCACACTTAGGTTTGAAAACGTGTCGTCGGGGGCGAAACCCCTTAGCGCCCCCCAAACGGCCCCGTGAGTAATGCCAACACCTCACACGGGACCAACATAGCCCATACGAACCGATCGCATGGTCACGGGACCCTCAGTTTTAAAGCACGATCTAAAACAGAGAATATCCACACTTAACCTTGAAAACGTGTCGTCGGGGGGTGAAACCCCTTAGCGCCCCCTAAATGTCCCCATGAGTGGCGCCAACACCTCGCACGTGACCAACGCAGTCCGCACGAACTGATCGCATGGTCACTGTACCCTTGGTTTGAGAGCACAACCCAAAACAGATAATATCCACACTTGGGCTTGAAAACGTGTCGTCGGGGGGCCAAACCCCTTAGCACCCCCCAAACGGCCCCGTGAGCGGCATTAACACCTTGCACGGGAGTAGACCTCACGAATGGACCATGTGGTCATGATACCCCTCGATTTAAGAGTACGGGATCCCCAATTTGAGAGCGCAGGACCCCCTCGAGGTCACTCAAGGATCCCTTGCAGCAACTGACCGATCAGCCTCTCGATTTGAGGATTTTTATTATTATTATTAAAACTGGTCACGACCTAAATCCGTGATAATATTTTATGAACAATAAGTATAGTCACGGCCCAAAGTCGTGACGATATTATCTTTATTGTAAGCATGGTAATGACCCAAAGCGATGACAATATCATATATATAGTAAGGTTGGTCACGACCTTAAGCCATGACAAAGATGGATTGCACAGATAACTGGTCACGGTTTTGAACCATGACTAGATGGCCTTTAATTGCCCATTGATCACGGGTTTGGGCCGTGACCAGGCTTACAAATGGGGTCAGGGTTATGGGTCGTGACCACATCCGTGACTATGGGAAATCCGTGACCAGGATGTGGGCCAGGGATTTTGGATTTG
This sequence comes from Sambucus nigra, assembly GCA_949130495.1. Lineage (NCBI taxonomy): Eukaryota > Viridiplantae > Streptophyta > Magnoliopsida > Dipsacales > Adoxaceae > Sambucus > Sambucus nigra. Next base: position 23,519,985 of record OX422212.1, on the reverse strand, counting down.
GTCATGGACCAAATCCGTGACCCACACTTCCTAGTCAGGGATAAATTTCATGATCATTAGCCCATTTTTGGTGTAGTGAGTGAGAAGTTAGAGGTGGTGGACTATGAAGAAAATACTGTAATTACTGCTTTGATGAGTGGGTTGCATCTTGAGAATCTGTATTACGCGTTGTCTAAGGAACCTCTGAAAACTATGACAGAGTTAATGGCAAAGGTTGGTAAAATCATGAACGTCGAGGAAGGTATGGATTCCATGCATGTTCCAGGAGCCAAAGCTGACAATTAAAAGAGTTCAAAGAGGAAGGAGAGAAAAGACAAGAAAGTTGAGAAGCCTAAGAAGTATGAGGAATACACTCCTCTCACCATTGGAGTGCATCACATCCTGGATGAAATTAGGCATAACAAAGACTTAAAATGGCCTAAAAAGTTGAAATCACCTCTTAAACGGAGGGACAAGTATAAGTAGTGTGAGTTTTATAAAGATCATGGGCATACCACCAATAATTGCATCGCCCTTAAAAATGAAATTGAATCTCTTAATTTTTGAGACAAGCTGACCAAGTTTGTGGATCCGATAGAAGATCGAGACTCTTGAAGAAGATCAGATACCCCATGCAAAGGAAGAGAGGATGGAATGATGATTTAGAAGATAATCCAGATTTCCTGAAGAAACTCTGGGAGCCAGAGCTTGATATAAAGAGGATATCCTTTGATTATCATTTTATCGCTGGAGGATACGCCAGCGATGGAGACAAAATGATGGAGAGAAAAGCCTATTTGAATAAGACCAAAGCTTGTTCTTACATTCAACAGATCAACTTATCAAATGAGGTAGATGGATGACATAGAAAGGTGGATAAATACAAGCTAGTCATCGACTTTTCCAAGGACGAACTATTAGAAATACTCTACCGATATGACGACCCTTTAGTCATCACCTTTAGAATACATGAAGCAAGGATTTCCACGATCATGGTAGAAAACGGCAACTCGACTGATGTTATGTTTTACAGTTATTTCATAGTTTGTGACTGAGAGACACCAAGGTGGAACCTTACCATAAACCTCTGATAGGATTCTAGTGGGAAAGGGATGTCTATCCTTTAGAAACTTTTAAATGGGAAATTTTTATCGACACTTGGCCGGATAGCCGAACTAGGAAGATTCATTTCTTCATCCATGATAAGAATGTACAATCAGCCTACAACATGATCCTCCACAGAGTCAGCTAGAAGAAATTTGAAGTAGTATTATCCACATTCACCAATTATTGAAATTCCCCACTCGCTAAAGTGTTGGCGTAGTAAAGGGGGATCAAGTGGAGGAGAAAGAATGCTATTATACACCTACCGAACAAGAGGAGTTAGATAATATTACCACCACTTACCAAATTGAGGCCTTGGATTCCTGGGAGGTAGATGCTTTTCTTAAAGGGCAAGCTATGGAAGTCACTGAGACAGTCATACTGGATTATGAAAGACCCGAGAGTTCCACTCAAATTGGTTCAACCTTAGAACCATCCCTTAAGCACGAATTGATAACATTACTTAAAGATCTAAAAGGTGTGTTCTCCTGGACCATGAAGACATACCGGGGATTAATTCAAAATTTATATGCCATGAGTAGAACAACATTAAGGGCGCTAAGACGATTAAGCAAAAATGACGAGTGTCTAGTTTTAGGAGGAATGTGGCCATCTAGGAGGAGGTGGACAAGATGTAAAAGGCAAAGTTCATTAAAGACATAAAATATCTGGATTGGTTGTCTAACATAGTGATGGTGAAGAAAAAGAACAACAAGTGACGTATGTGTATTGACTTCACCAACCTCAATAAAGCCTATCCCAAACACTACACCAAAATGCTAATTTTGTGACTGCATTTTTTGTTTGCTAAAGGAGTTGATAAACTTATCACTCTTGGGAGCAGTCACAAAATTATTTACAACTCCCATTAGGAGTGATAAAATAAAGGGATAATGAAAAATTTAAGTTAATTGGTTTGTCACTGCTAATGATAGTCACAAATTTATCAGTAGGCTTAAATTATGACTCTTATGACCAGTCAAAAAATTATAACGGCTATGAGTAGTCACAAATTTTGTCTTATGGCTCAATTTATGATTGTTATTAACAGTTATAAAGTTGTGACTACTCCTAGCAGTCACAAATTTTGGCCTAAGACTTAATTTGTGATGCCTATTAGCGGTAAAAAATTTGTAGCTGCTCCAAAGAGTCACAAATTTTGGCTTAACACTTAATTTGTGACTGCTATTAGGGGTCATAATTTGCCAAGGTTTAGTTTCCCTCTTCTCTCTCATGTCTCATCTTTAACCTCCCACTCTCCCTCTCTCTACCAAATAACTTCCTCTCTCTCTTGGCTAAACATACTCTCTCTCTTCGAAGGTTTTGGACCAAAAACTTCCTCTCTCTCTCTCTCTCTCTCGGCTAAACATTTTGTCAATTAGGATTTTTTTAAGGTCCGTATTTATTTATTTTTAATTGTTAATTTTCTATACCTTTTTTAAAATCTTGTTTTAATTTATCGCAGGTGAAAAAGTCTCATTGGAGCTCATAGGTATATATCTCTTTTCTCATTCTTGATGAATTTTGTATAATGTAGCTAGTTGGCTTCAATTTTAGCGTGACTTAAATTTTGTTCGTTTGATAACATGGAACATACCCACATGGATTTATTTATTAATTCTTGTATCTTTGTTTTATCAATGTGTGTATTGATGTGGTTATGTGAATTTGAATGGTTCTAAATGATCTAATGCTTTCTATATCTTATTGTATGGAGATTTAATTTTACGCATAATGGATAGCATAGACACCACATTTTAAGTCCCCCTAAGTCTCTTCTTAGGTCCCTAGCACAATCCCATTTCACTACAAACCCTAGGTCATACTCCGAGTACAGATCTAAAGGCCATCGAGTGCTTTCGGGCCTCGTTTGACTCTGATCAACTCTACCATCAGAGCAAAAGATCTTTAAAAATTCGAAGGGCTCAGAATCCCTTTTCTAACAGTCTTCCACGCGCACAAATTGGCATAACGATTTGGACGAACGGACGATTTTACTATCGAAAATCGATATAGAGGCCACCGGGCTCTCCGAGCCACGACTTGATCCCAATCAACTTCACTATCAAAGCTAAAGCTATTTGAATCTTGGAAGGGTACTGAAACCCCTTTCCAACAGTTCACCCCGTGCATGAAACGGTATAACCGATCGGTCAAAAGATCCGTTTTCCCCTAAAAACTAATCCAGAGGCCACCGGACGATCCCGGGCTCCGTTTAACCAAGATCAACTCTTTAGCTCAAATGAGACTGAATGAATCATCAAAGGGCACTAAATACCCTTTCCAATGGTCTGCCCTGTGCGTAATTTTGATTTACGATACGAACAAATGATCCATTTTACTCTGAGAGGTCATTGAACGCATCCGGGCCCTAGTTGACCAAGGTCAACTTTTCGAACCAAGCGAATCTCTTTGTAATGTCGAAGTACATCTGAGAGTGCGCCAACAATCAATGTTAAAATTATTTAATTAAATTCCAATTTCAGTCCCAATAAGTCTAAACTCTTACAAACAAACCTGATTGACTTATAAAATAATCTAAGCATGCAAGACAATCACAAATGAGGAAAATTCCCCCATAGGGGCAAAACCATCTTATTTCAACTATATTTTCTAAATATCAATTTACACGGATTACAATGAAAATACAAGTGACATATGAAATACCCGCAGGTGTCGATTTGATGTCGTCGATGAGAGGTCTCGCAAGAACTCCAAGGCCAGCAATGTCCTCTGACAGGATTTTAGAAGTATCCTCTAACGGCCTTGAAATTCATTGGAACTCTTCCATTATACTCTGAGATGTGGCGATATAAACTCAACTCTCTCTTTAAGACTCTCAAAATTAGTAGTGGCATGTGAGACGGAGGAAAAGTACACCGTGTCCTTCCCAAACTATAACAACACTCACAAAGATGACCTTTTCTTTTACAATAAGTACAAATATTTATAGTCTTAGGCTGACCTCGATTTTCTTTTCTTGGCCGAACGCTTTTCTGATTTTTAGGTGGGTGGCGATATGGATTTGTAATAAATTCGGGAACCGGTTTTAATGTTGTATGGGACGTGGAAGCGCCATCAAAACCTATTCCTGACCTCTCACCTAAACCTAAAGTAGGGATGAGGAGCATCTTTTCCATCTTACCAGATTGGTCTTGGGATACAAGGGCTTCCAGTTTTTTTTGAGTATCTAGCGAATAATGGAGCTCACTCGTTAGATCAGTCACTTGTTTAGTCAAGTCCCCTTTTTATTTATCAAAAACACTTTCTCTCTCTCCTTAAATAAACTTTCTCTCTCTACACAAACTTTCGCTCTTTCAACACAGGCGCTCTCTCTCTCTCTCTCAACGCAGTGGACATGTAGGTCTCTCTCTCTCTCTCTCTCTCTCTCTCTCTCTCTCTCTCTCTCATCTCTCCTAAATCCTTCTCTAGAGCTATTATCCTAAGATCTAATGCTTTGTTATGCTTTTTGGTTTTGAAGGTATCATCATATAAATCAGTGTACGCATGTCGAGGATCACTCTCGCTCTCACTTGCATCTTCCTCCAACTCGCTCATACTGCTATAACTTTTGAGGTGTCCTTGTGATCTTGCATCCTCATCCTCGTGAGGAGCACTATCATAACTCACATAACTATCCATGAATGCGGTGAAGTTACATTCATGAGGTGACTTGTCTCCAGAGTCCACTGACTCGACCTTGCTATCGTCACTAAAGGTGGTATTTAACGCAGTTTTGGATTATTCTAGACATTTCAACCTAGTTGCACACTCAAACCCCCATATAACCTATACCACCACACTCAAAGCACCTCTCACCGTCTTTCTTAGTGGTGTCCTTTTTATCTTTCTCAAATTTCTTTTTAGATTTATTTTTCTGAAAATTCTTTTTATCTTTAAAATTCCCATTTTTCTTTAATTTGAGAATTTTTTTGAAATATTTAGCAAATAGGACCAAATTGTTTAAGTCAAAATCAGAATCAGAATCAGACATTTCTTCCTCATTTTTCTTAGACAACTCACCTCTCTTTCTCACGGACTCCTCACTCTTTCTGGATAGGTCTTTAAGAGCTACCCTTTTGTCTTTTGATTTTATTATGATTGGGAACATGTCGATTTCACAGGTCTGTAGGTTTCTAACTGACTTTTCTAATTTTAGTTTACTCAAATTACTTAATGAATTTAACATAGTCACTTTGGGGATAAATCTCAAAATTTTCTTAACTACTCTAGCATCAGGAATGTGTTCGCCTAAGTTGAAACTAGTGTTCACGGTATCAGATAAGCGTGCATAAAATTCATCGAAACACTCATTTTAATGGATGGTGATTGTTTCTAACTGTGTAGTTAAGTTTTGTAATCTAGATTCTTTCACTGCATTTGTGTCTTCATGGGTAAGTTGCAGAACATCCCATGCCTCTTTAGACGTGGTACGCTTTATGATGGGTCGAAACTCGTCAGTTATGACGGCTCCAGAAGTGGCACTAAGCCCACGTGAGTTATATGTGGTCCATTTAAATTCATCATCAGTCCATTCAGTCACAGCTTTTAAATTATTCACATTTTCTACGATGACAGTGGGAGGAGTCCACCCTCTTTCACACACAACCCAGACACGTTCATCAATGTCCTTTAGGTGAGATTTCATGCGAGCCTTCCAATAGGCATAATTTGACTCATCAAAAATTGAGACTCTATTATATAAGTTTTCCATTGAAATTGCGCTTTTTCAAAAATCAATTTTTTGAAAAAAATTGATATCCAGAAAATTACACGGTAAATTTGTGTAATTGCCTCTGATACCAATTTGAGAGTGCGCCAACAATCAATGTAAAACTTATTTAATTAAATTCCAATTTCAGTCCCAATAAGTCTAATCTCTTGCAAACAAACGTGATTGACTAATGAAATAATCTAAGCATGCAAGACAATCACAAATGAGGAAAATCCCCACAGGGGCAAAACCATCTTATTTCCACTATAATTTGTAAATATTGGTTTACGTGGATTACAGTGAAAATACAAATGACATACGAAATACCCACAGGCGTCGGTTCGATGTCATCGGCAAGAGGTCCTGCAAGAACTCCAAGGTCAGTAGAGAAAAATAAGACTTCTCCTTCTCCACAAGAATTCCAGATGAGTAGAATTTTTTTTTGAGGTTTTAAAGGATTTAAATAAATGATTGGGAATTGATTGTGAATCAAAACAGTGTAGAAAAGGATAAAAAAGAAGTCTGTTTCTGGGTGCTGAAAACTGCAGATTCGTGTAGGCAGAGACTTGGGAAAATGTGTAGAAATTATATCTATTTAAATACACAAATCGAGGCGGTGGCTCATTCGAATGAACTGGGATGTCATTTGAACGATGTGGCATATAGTTTGATCCATCGCACGAAATGATATGCTGTGTCGTTTGAATGATCTGACGACGTGTCATGTTTTGCCTCTTCTTTTTATAAAAAGATATTACGTGATAAATATTTTTCAGACTTCAAAACGTATTTAAAAATATTCCCAACTATTTATGCAAATAATAAAAACTCTAATGAAAATTATTTTACAATAAATGCGTGGAGTAGTGGTAACGATTGAAGAACACGATTCTTGAGACTTGATGCACGTATGAATATGATGGATACATGGATTCTGATCATTGCCGTTGTGGATGGTCGTGGAGACGTGCCAAATGTAGTGGTATCATACATATTAATTGTGATATAGGACACTTAGAAAATTCCTAGATTGTACCCCGGATATTTATAAATCATGTCCTTACAACGTTACCTAACCTTTCCAATGATCCACCCCTTGCGCAATTTTGACTTACCGTTCGGACGAAATATCCGTTTTCATCCGACGATCTCCCGTTCGAAGGACCGACGTGCGCTTTCGAGACACATTTGACCCAAAGTCATATCCTGGACCCGGGAGCGATCCAAAGGACTTAGAGGTCTCTGAATTACGTTTATAATGGTACACCCCATGCATGATTTGGATCAACGGATTGCATTATATGACTATTTTTCCAGGAAAATCTACACGATACTATCGATTGGCAGGTCCATTTCCCTACCAATCAACAGTGTGTCTAGGGTTACCTACCGATTGGCAGGGTTAGGGACATGCCAATCGGAACCAACCCTGACCCTATAAATAAAGGGCATGACGTCACTCCTAGGACAGACCTTAGATCCATCAGCATCAGTGATCTCAACAATATTCTCTTGCAATTAGTGAAGTTTCTTCATGTGAAATTCCATTCAATCTTACATTCCCATCCTTTTCATACCTAATTTGTAAAAATCTCATTCTCTCTCATCCAACATTCATCTCACATTTAAGGGAGTTCATCAAAGATCAAAGATCAAGCTTCAAAGAAGGTCCAAATCCTTCGCTCTCTCTTTAAATTCCTTATTTTTTCATTAAATACATTAGATTCATAATCTAGTTCTTACTTTAGTTCATACACATTAACATCTTACATTTTTATTAGTATATTGCACATACTTTATTTTCTATCAAAAACCTAAAACAAACAAAAAGAGGGTTACACCCATAAATTCCTAACAGGATTATCCATCACAGTTTTTCATAACTAAAACACATTTTCTACACACGCACATATAATAAAATCCCATTCGAATCTATGGGATAAACCCCACCCCTATGCAACATACGAACTATATGAACTAAAACACATTTTCTACACACGCACATTTTCATGCTCCATGTTAGATTTACCTATATATTATCCCCTGCTTAGTATAATGCTCATCATGTCGAATAAAGATACTCTCTGCATAATATACTGCACACACCTCATTCTGTTACCCCCTAACTCTCCTTAGGTCCCTAGTACCTCCACTCAGCACTGTAAGCCCTAGTCACGTACCGAGTACGGACCTAAAAGCCATCGGGCACTCTCCGGCTCAGTTTGATCCAAAAGTCAAACTCTTCGTCTCGAACGAGACTGAATGAATCTTCGAAGGGCATTGAATACCCTTTCCAACGGACCGCCCCGTGCGCGATTCTGACTTACCATGCGGACGAACGATTCGTTTGTGTCCGAAACCCTACCTGGAGGCCACTGAGTGCTTCCAGGCTCTGTTTGACCAAAGTCAACTCTTCAGCTCGACCGAGGCTAAATGAATTGTAATACCCCATATTTTTATAGCTTTTAAAATTATGGGATTTATTAAATTTAATTGAGATAAATTAATTTAATTTGAATCCGGAATGTTGCTTTGAATATTTACTAGCGTGACGAGAGTTAGTAATTATTGGAAATTTGTTATTTGTTTCATATTACTGGATGAGTATAGTAATATATGAGATTTATTTTTATAATGTTGTCATGAGTGAATTAAATGACTATTTCGGAAATTTAAGTCGGGACGTGCCCGTATCACGTCAGGACTAATTTTGTTAAATAAAAAGTGAATGTTTTATAAGTTGTTCGTATGGTCATTTTGAGTGCGCCAACGCGTCCGGTAGGGTCGAGATAGTCAGAAAAGTGTACCCGGGGGTGTAGTTTGGGTCTCGGGGCATTTTTAGGCTTAATTAGTACCTCGGGAGGGCATTTTAGTCATTTTACATAATTGGGTAATTAAACCCACGAAATTCAGCAACCTATATCAGCCATTTAGGTTAGCTTTTAGGGTTAGAACATCCGGGATTCAAGTGACGGCCATTGGAGAAGAGAGGAGAGAGCTCCAAGGCAATTCAAGGCCAAGAAGCCACCGGTTTGCACCGCCGCCACCACCACCGCGTAGATCGCGAGATGAGGAACGCAGCCATACCAAAATCAGCCGTGAATCAGAATACCAAAAATCCCAGGCAAGTGTTTAACTTGCATATTTTCGTTAATGCAATCTTCATATTGGTTTAGGATTGATTAAAGATGATAAATATGGAAGAACACCCAATTTGTGTCAGGAAAATGCATGTAGAAATGATTTATATGAAATTCTGGAACCCTTGCCATGTAGAGGAAATAAACCACGAAATTTTGATGATCATAAGAAAGAAATTCTGGAGAAAGATTTGTTAGAAAACTGTTTAAGAAAATTCTAGGGTTCTTGATAATTGGAGATAATTCTAGGTTGAAAATCATGTTTAAATGATGAATATGTACATGCCTTACATTAGAATCATCTGGTATATTGTTATAATGTTAGTAGTAGAATTCTAGGACGATTGGAACGTGAAAATATGGATTTGGTGTAATTTTGGTGATGAAACCCGTAACTGCATTTTGCAGAATTTTTCCCTGACCTGCTTGATCGATCGATCGAGCCCAGAGCTTCGATCGATCGAAGGTTCGATCGATCGAGCCCCAAGCTTCGATCGATCGACCCCTCCTGGCAGATTCCTAATTCCCTCTTTAAATGAGTTAAATTCAAATTGTCGTGATATAATTCTTGGACATTCTTAATAAAATGATTTGGGAGACATTGAGGACCAGTAGGGCATAGGAATAAATGTTGGGACCTTTAATCTTCAACGAGAATGGTATTTATGGGACATTTACTTTAGGGTTGGTGAATTTATAAATTTAAAAGGGTGAGGTGCGTAAGAGAGTTACGTTGGAACCTAATAAAGATACTTACTGAATTTCAGATTTGTGAGGATATAGTCCACGAGTGTCAGGTAATGAGTGAGAAAACCCTTCGAGTTAAGGTTAGGAACGAAACCTTATACGTAATTCTATAAATGTGAAATTGAGGATAAATGGTATAATTATGGGTGACGAGAAGAACCTATATTAATATGATAAAGTGGTATATTTATATGATTGTGTGTACATATATTATATACTTGTGAAAATCATGCCCACGCTACTTGCTATCCCTGAGGTTACCGCGCTGGGACAAGTCTTATCTCGATGGGACCTTTATGGGGGATATTGACTTGTACCCTATAAGATAGATATCCTTGGTACAGGCTATCGATGTGATGGTTCAGACGGTCCTAAGAGACGTAGGCATGTGCCATTCTCTTAGAGACTTGGAATCTATGCTTCGCCTCAATATTGTTTGTGTATTCATGTTAATACAATTTGAGAGTGATTCTGATTGTATTCCCCTTAATATGAGTGATATGGGGTTCTGGATAGTAGAGTATGCACTCACCATAGTTTTATGAGGGGTGCTGTTATTTTATATATATTATATGAGTAGTTAATATATATATGAGATTTTGAACTTTGAAACTGCCTACTGTGATTTGATAAGTAGGACATGGTTGATGACTCTTATAGTAAATACTTGTTTGTGAAAAATAATATGTCACTGAGGAACTTTATAAATTGATAAAAGCTAAAACGAGAGTTGTGCTGCTAATTGGAAGTATTCTTTGTAAACAAAAATATTGTTCGGTTTTGAAATCTTACGAGTAAGAAGATACGCTAAATTATTGGGAAGGTTAGTATAATAATGATAAGATAAACCGTAGGGAAGGTTAGTGCGATAGGTGTGCACATTAGAAGAGAGGTGAGTATTTCTCAAGAGAGTGACGCACTAATATGTTGTTGCATTGGCCTGTATCAATTTAATTACTTGCTAAACGTATTTTAAAATCAAACACACTTTCGGGCTCTGACCCGTTTCTTTCTCTCTCTCTCTCTCTCTTGTAGATATATGTATATATTTTAGGTGCCCATCCACAGGGGCGTCTTGCTTAGGATCCCTTGAGAGGAACGTGCTGCAGCTTAGGTGGGAGTTGCAGGTCACTTGCGTAGACGGCTTCCTTTATTGACTCCACTTCTAACATTCTCATTTATAGGGAATGTGTCGCCCTTTCCATTATTTCATTTGTATTGGGACATTTATATTTCAGTTGTTTCCAGTATTGTTCTATGGGATTTATTCAGTTCGGATTTGTGACTTTAGTTTTCATATGTTGACATTCGATTGACGAATGTATTATATTATTTGGTTTACTATGATGTGATTCTTAATTGTAGAATTCTTGTTTTTAAATAAATAAATCTTTTTATTTAATTAAAATTTGGAAAGTATGTATGAAAATGGTTTTTACACTTAGCTTAATTATTTAGGGTGTTAAATTGGAAAATGTATTTTTATCGACAGTGATGCTGAGAATGAACCAACTGTTTACCTTGATTTAATTTAATAAAGGAGTGATCGCCCGGTATTTAATTAGGTGGGGTGTCACAGGTGGTATCAGAGCATCAGGTTCTAGTGTCCTTAGGATCTGTACGGCTTATTATGCTTTCAGCGTTACTTTGTTTGTTATAGAGCCCTATGTTTAGGATTGTCGATTCCTTTGGCTAGATTTCGTTCTCCTGCTATAATGTGTATGCATTAGTAAATTCTAATTTCGTTCGGATGTGTGCGTGTGCCGAGCGATGACGGATTTCAGAAGAAGACCGTTAAGCGTACATCAGGAGACATGGCTCAATTGAGATTAGGAAATATATTCGAGGATGACGACCGTAGTCGAGGTCACCTCCATTATGGCACGAGAAGCCAAGACTTGAAAGGCGACTAAGGTGCAACAATGATTTTCAAATGCTGTTATAGTCAAATGAGGTGCGGGGGTAAACTTACCCAACGTTTTACAAAAAACGTGTAGAGACTATCAACGGGAAATTTTAGAAACGCGAAAATTGTATGTGTCCTTACCAAAGGAGGTAAAGTATCCAAAGGCTTAAATGTAGAACGGAGTGTGGCAAACCGAAAGTGAAAATTTAGAGAAAAATTTTCTTGGCTTTCGGGACAAAATTATAATGGTTGGAGATAACCACGAATTTTAGAAGTGGAATGCTATGCCTATAGGAGAACCTGAGGTACAGTGTTGACCGTATGTTCCTTCCTTAACTGTTCAGGATGAGAAGCAAATGTGGTTCTGAACTCTTCGAGGGAGGGCATATCAGGGGTCCATTCGTGAATTTGAATCTTAATCGTTAGCCAATTTTGTATCAGAAGATGTAGATACAAGTGGGGGAAACGACTCCAAGTGGAAGACCAACTCGTAATAATAGTTGATAAAACTCGAGGAGGAAATTCTGGTGGACGAACGATCCAGAGGTTGACATTGTCATATTGTGTCAGAATAGATGATAACGCTTCTTTGTGGAGGAAGTTAAAGGAATTGAAGAATTTAGTCGAGAATGAGACTGAATGCAACGGTGGTGGTATAGCATCACAGAAGGATGTGGATACACATCAGGAAAACCACTTAAATGCTTCAGACAGTTAAATTCTTACCAAGTGATGGTAAATTCAGTAAGTACTAGTATAGATAGTAACATGATCTTTATGGCCTAAGAAGGCTATGGAACAACCGAGATGGTTAACATAAATCGAGTTTACTAATGTCCTAGGAAAGGACAATCCTAACCTGGTTAGTAGGACAGGTGATAGGTGAATTATGTGTTGAGGTATTTTGTGCGGAGTGAGATCGCTCACGATAATATGTTCCAAAGTAAGTATAAGGGTAAGAATACGGTGCCTAGTAAAAGGCAACGAGTAAAGTAATATTGTTTGGTTTGTGTAGACGTGTTACGTCCGGAAACCATTTGCACAGTCAAGACGATTGTCAAGGTAGAAGTGTATGTTGTATCCTCAGAGGATGAGGCGTGTTTATGTGACACGAGCGAGTCACCATATTTTGATCATTTCTAGATTAGCAGGTGAGACGAGTTTAATGCATATAATTAGAAATGTTACCATTGTGTGAATATTTTTCCTTAGTGTAGCGGGATTTTCTTTAGAACTATCCGCGGAGGATGGGTGAGTATATTAACAGTGTTTTATACTTTATGGAGATTGCTTGTTGTAGTGATGCGATACACGAGTATGATTTTATCTTTGTTAAAATGTTATATAAATGGGTAGTATGATAGTGAGCATTTATTGCGAGGCTATTGGAGTATTTGCATTGGTGCAACATGTTTCATGTTTGTTTTGGCGAGGCTTACCTGTAAGAAAGTTGGACTCGCACTTATATTATCTATCCTAGAGACTTCGGAGGAGATAGTGGGCTCGAGATATTCGATGCCAATGTATGTATAGACTTTGTTAGTATAATTCCGTATGTATCGGGATGTACCGTTAAGCGAAAAGATTTGACTCAGTATTATGTTTAGCACTCCGGACTTAGTGATAGGAAGAGTGCATTGTTATATTTAACCTTTAGAGATGTGGGAGTTAATCTTTATACCCCTATTATTAGGGAAAGGAATTTCGAGAATTTCGATTGTATGTATTCGAGATTTATGGAATGCTATTACCATCAACCAATATGGTAGTGAAATTGGTGAAACGTTCTTTATTAAGCATAATTACGGGAGAATTGTAACTTTTCTGTCAAGAGACGGAATAAAGGGGTACATACCACGGACGGAGGACCTAACGGATTTCGATGACCGACAAAGCTAGGTAGTAGTGTATTGGGGGGTTCCTTGTTTGGATTTCGCTTTGCGAGACATCCCACGCATGAAACTTAGCGTAAGGTTGGAAATAGGGAGACGATTGGTCACTATTCCATGAGTTCGGTACCCTGGTCGAAATGGGATCAAGTAATTATGTATGTAAGTTGGAAGTTGAATTTTGTTTTAAGGTCATTGGAGCCGGACATGAGAATTTAAGAATTTTGATTTCTAGAGTGATTGAGAGTACCCAAATGTCATACCCGCGTACAGAACACAAGGTGAATAAAGAGTTGGAATGATTTTTATCATGGATTATCTAGAAAGAACTTTATATTATACAAAAGAGATGACCTGTAATTATTTTGATGAATAGAGCGTTAGTGATTTATTTTGGTTGTTGTACCTATTTGGGAAAATTGTTGTACTCATCTGAGGAAGGTTGAGAATTATTATTCCTCTTTTATTGTCATGGAATTTGAATGCCCTATTCCTTCTATTCCGTTGAATTTAGTTAGTTCTACAGATGAGTAGCACGCCGTTCTCTCTCCCAGGGCAGTCGAAGTGTTGCCAAAATGTGGGCATCTTGGTTAACTACAGTTAAAATGGTCCGAATTGAAGGGACGTGAAAATAGACATGTGAAATATATGTTTGTGGGAATAGTATGACGAAGTGGAAGTGATAGAGTGGATTAAACGTCACATGAGGGGCGATAATCCATACATAAGTGTGCAATTAGAATAGCACGCCCTAACTTGATTGGAAGGCTATGGAAGCCGTTCAAGAATTGGTATTCCTTGAATAGAGTAGAATTTAATGATTATGAAGAACACCCGGAGCGGAGTTGTTATTAGTCAAGTGTGAGAGCGACTTGCGCATACAAAGAGTAAGGATGTTAGTATGGTATAAGAGATCCAGAAGTGCGCTTCGTGGAGAGAAGAGCACGGATCGGAACTTTTGGCATACTCCAAGGAGGAAGGGGAGTATTACGGGTCACTTAATGTGAGACATTTCAAGGGAAGAATTGATGTTTAGTGAGACGTAGTGAGTAGTCTCTACATGCACCGCCCATAAGTAAGGTTTGGTTGAAAGAGGAGAATCAACCAATGAATTTTGTGTTTATCGATAATTCCTAATATTGGAAGAGGTCGGTAAAGTTGGTACAGTCCTTGGATGGGTTGCCATCCTCAAAACAAGATCAAGGGTTTATCCCGAACTTGTGAATTAAGTCGCCGAGAAGGAAGTGATTGATATTCCTTTGGGCTGGCTTACAATATTAACTAGTATGCCCCAGACTTCCTTCGAAAGGAAGGATCGCGCCAGTGCATGGTCCGGCACAGTATAAATTTCTGAATCAGGATGAGATTGGTGAATCCCACATTTGAAATGGGATTTCAGGAACCAGCGGAGATAAGATTTCATTCGAGTAGGATGTATCACCCTTAGCCAGGGAATAAGCGCATGGTGATTAAAGATTAGGGGAGCCACGTGAAGGAGATTTTTGGAATCTTGGTACGATGATTTCAAGCATGCTCGGTAGAAACACTCGTACCTGTTTGTCACGTACAAGGTACTTATTAAGGTTTTGTTATGGAAGAACCTCGACTATTCTCCTTCCGTATGATTAGAGGAGAGTAGGTAATCAGAATTTTTGGATCGGTCAAGAGAACTTCCGATAAATGTGGTAGAATTCCACGACTGTATTAGGCGAGCAAGAGTGATCAAATGTTCGTAATATTTTCTCAGAATGGAAGTTTTGTATATGAATGATCCGAGTATTTGTCTATAGTAGGATGCGGCCTCCTAATGTTAGTGAGATAATGAAATGTATAACGTATAAGCGTGACTTATGCGAATGTTGTCGGTTGGGAGCACAAGGTGAAGTATCTCTAATGAGAATGTAAAACAATGTTGCTATGAAGAAAGGGCTATAGAAATTGAGCACTGTAATGTGTAGTTAGTTTGTGTACGGAAAAGGATATCCAGAATTGTGCTATCGGATAGGCCTTATTTTCCGAATTTCGGGACGAAATTCAGTTATTAGGGGGGAAGTATGTAATACCCCGTATTTTTATAGCTTTTAAAATTATGGGATTTATTAAATATAATTGAGATAAGTTAATTTAATTTTAATCCGGAATGTTGCTTTGAATATTTACTAGCGTGACGAGAGTTAGCAATTATTGGAAATTTGGTATTTGTTGCATATTACTGGATGAGTATAGTAATATATGAGATTTATTTTTATAATGTTGTCATGAGTGAATTAAATGACTATTTCGGAAATTTAAGTCGGGACGTGCCCGTGTCACGTCAGGACTAATTTTGTTAAATAAAAACTGAATATTTTATAAGTTGTTCGTATGGTCGTTTTGAGTGCGCCAACGCGTCCGGTAGGGTCGAGATAGTCAGAAAAGTGTACCCGGGGGTGTAGTTTGGGTCTTGGGGCATTTTTAGGCTTAATTAGTACCCCGGGAGGGCATTTTAGTCATTTTACATAATTGGGTAATTAAACCCACGAAATTCAGCAACCTATATCAGCCATTTAGGTTAGCTTTTAGGGTTAGAACATCCAGAAATCAAGTGATGACCATTGGAGAAGAGAGGAGAGAGCTCCAAGGCAATTCAAGGCCAAGAAGCCACCGGTTTGCACCGCCGCCACCACCACCGCGTAGATCGCGAGACGAGGAACGCATCCATACCAAAATCAGCCGTGAATCAGAATACCAAAAATCCCAGACAAGTGTTTAACTTGCATATTTTCGTTAATGCAATCTTCATATTGGTTTAGGATTGATTAGAGATGATAAATATGGAAGAACACCCAGTTTGTGTCAGGAAAATGCATGTAGAAATGATTTATATGAAATTCTCGAACCCTTGCCATGTAGAGGAAATAAACCACGAAATTTTGATGATCATAAGAAAGAAATTCTGGAGAAAGATTTGTTAGAAAACTGTTTAAGAAAATTCTAGGGTTCTTGATAATTGGAGATAATTCTAGGTTGAAAATCCATGTTTAAATGATGAATATGTACATGCCTTACGTTAGAATCATCTGGTATATTGTTATAATGTTAGTAGTAGAATTCTGGGACGATTGGAACGTGAAAATATGGATTTGGTGTCATTTTGGTGATGAAACCCATAACTGCATTCTGCAGAATTTTTCCCAGACCTGCTTGATCGATCGATCGAGCCCCAAGATTCGATCGATCGACTCCTCCTGGCAGATTCCTAATTCCCTCTTTAAACGAGTTAAATTCAAATTGTCGTTATATAATTCTTGGACATTCTTAATAAAATGATTTGGGAGACATTGAGGACCAGTAGGGCATAGGAATAAATGTTGGGACCTTTAATCTTCAACGAGAATGGTATTTATGGGACATTTACTTTAGGGTTGGTGAATTTATAAATTTAAAAGGGTGAGGTGCGTAAGAGAGTTACGTTGGAACCTAATAAAGACACTTACTGAATTTCAGATTTGTGAGGATATAGTCCACGAGTGTCAGGTAATGAGTGAGAAAACCCCTCGAGTTAAGGTTAAGAATGAAACCTTATACGTAATTCTATAAATGTGAAATTGAGGATAAATGGTATAATTATGGGTGACGATAAGAACCTATATTAATATGATAAAGTGGTATATTTATATGATTGTGTGTACATATATTATATACTTGTGAAAATCATGCCCACGCTACTTGCTATCCCTGAGGTTACCGCGCTGGGACAAGTCTTATCTCGATGGGACCTTTATGGGGGATATTGACTTGTACCCTATAAGATAGATATCCTTGGTACAGGCTATCGATGTGATGGTTCAGACGGTCCTAAGAGACACAGGCATGTGCCATCCTCTTAGAGACTTGGAATCTATGCTTCGCCTCAATATTGTTTGTGTATTCATGTTAATACAATTCGAGAGTGATTCCGATTGTATTCCCCTTAATATGAGTGATATGGGGTTCTGGATAGTAAAGTATGCACGCACCATAGTTTTATGAGGGGTGCTGTTATTTTATATATATTATATGAGTAGTTAATATATATATGAGATTTTGAAATTTGAAACTGCCTACTGTGATTTGATAAGTAGGACATGGTTGATGACTCTTATAGTAAATACTTGTTTGTGAAAAATAATATGTCACTGAGGAACTTTATAAATTGATAAAAGCTAAAACGAGAGTTGTGCTGCTAATTGGAAGTATTCTTTGTAAACAAAAATATTGTTCAGTTTTGAAATCTTACGAGTAAGAAGATACGCTAAATTATTGGGAAGGTTAGTATAATAATGATTAGATAAACCGTTGGGAAGGTTAGTGCGATAGGTTTGCACATTAGAAGAGAGGTGAGTATTTCTCAAGAGAGTGACGCACTAATATGTTGTTGCATTGGCATGTATCAATTTAATTACTTGCTAAACGTATTTTAAAATCAAACACACTTTCGGGCTCTGACCTGTTTCTTTTTCTCTATCTCTCTCTTGTATATATATGTATATATTTCAGGTGCCCAGCCACAGGGGCGTCTTGCTTAGGATCCCTTGAGAGGAACGTGCTGCAACTTAGGTGGGAGTTGCAGGTCACTTGCGTAGACGGCTTCCTTTATTGACTCCACTTCTAGCATTCTCATTTATAGGGAATGTGTCGCCCTTTCCATTATTTCATTTGTATTGGGACATTTATATTTCAGTTGTTTCCAGTATTGTTCTATGGGATTTATTCAGTTCGGATTTGTGACTTTAGTTTTCATATGTTGACATTCGATTGACGAATGTATTATATTATTTGGTTTACTATGATGTGATTCTTAATTGTAGAATTATTGTTTTTAAATAAATAAATCTTTTTCTTTAATTAAAATTTGGAAAGTATGTATGAAAATGGTTTTGACACTTAGCTTAATTATTTAGGGTGTTAAATTGGAAAATGTATTTTTATCGACAGTGATGCTGAGAATGAACCAACTGTTTACCTTGATTTAATTTAATAAAGGAGTGATCGCCCGGTATTTAATTAGGCGGGGTGTCACATGAATCTTCGAAGGGCACTGAATACCCTTTCCAACGGTCCATCCCATGCACGATTCTGACTTACCATGCGGACGAACGATCCGTTTGACTCTGAGAGGTCACCGAATGCTTCTCGGGCCCATTTGACCAAAGTCAACTCCCCAAACTGGGCCAAACTCTTTGGAATGTATAAGTCCACGTCCTAAAATTTCCAACGGTCCATCCCGTGCGCAATTCGGACGTACCATGCGGACGAACGATCCATTTGTGTCCGAACGATTCCCCGTCTAGCGGACCAACAAATGCTTCCGAGACACATTTGACCCAAAGTCAACTCCTGAACTCGGGAGTGGTCCAAAGGACTTTCGAAGGTATCTGAAATACCTTTCCAATGGTATGCCCCGTGTGCGATTCTGACCAAAGGTTTGCCCTCGGCGGCCAATTTTCTGAAAAATCCTGAAACACACTACCAAACGGCAGGTCTCAGAACCTGCCTATCGGCACCTTACTGCCAACAGGCAGGAAGGGATCTAAGACGATCGGCAGTCCCCTCGAGCTATAAATGGAGGCTTTGGCCTCATTTGCAGAGGAGCTCAGATCAGAAGCAAATCACTCTAAACAAACCCCCAGAAACCTCTCTCGAAGGCAACGTGATTTCAACTTTCAAATCCCTTTTTCACTTCCACTTTTCATCATCCCTTTCATCAAACTTGATGAATTAACCACCCTCCATCATCATCCAAGTGCAAGGGCTTCTTTTCAACATTCAAGATCAAGCTCAAGGTCTCCAAGAAGGCCCAACTTTCTCAAACCCTCTCCTAAATTCTCTTAAATTTGCAATAACTTGTTTTCTTACTTAGCACTTTTATTATCTCATCTCACACATCATAAATATACTGTTTATCTAGTATTATTGCACATCTCCTATTTTCATATAACTAAAAACCCAAAAAATAAGAAAAAGAGGGTTTGCTCATAAATTTCAAGTAGGGATTCTCACACTTTTTTCACACTCTTCTCACAACTAAAACACTTTTTCTACACACACACACACACACACACACTTACAAATAAGAGATTTCTCCATTTGGATTTATGGGTTAAATCCCACCCCTCATTTATTTGCGAACTACATGGACTTTGATGCCTTTATAGGCTACGTAGGCGTCTCGGGGTAAAACCCGAAACTCGAGTCCTTTTTTCACTTTTTCTCTTATTTTCTATCTTCTCTTTATCTCATTTTCCATTATATTCTATATACTTGTTCTAAGTAACGTATTATTCCATATGCGTTATCGTTCCTTTATAACGGTCAACGCAGGGGTAATCACGTAAATCTTATTTTCTACACCAATCTCACATTCCTACGGATGACTCGCTTTGTCTTTTCTATGATACAAGTCGAGGATTCCTACCTCCATTCTATATATACACATGCACACATATCACGGGGGAAATATAAAGGAAAATAGAAAATATCCAAGAGAAACCGAAAGGGCAGAATGGGTGCCTAACACCTTCCCATTTCGTAACTAAGCCTCCGAACCCTTCTCGAATCATTTGGTTTCGCACGCACCAGTATGTCTTTGGATGCCATCATTCGGGGTGGTCCCCCTTTTTCTTTTGTCTGTTTTGAGTAAAATCTATCTACATCTTCACACCTCATAAATCGACGCCGGCCAAAGCGCTCTCCCCAGAGAGGATGCGCGGGACCCGAAGGATCCCTTCCTCCCTCCGCGACGGGGATCTGGGATGGCCACAATGGCGACTCTGCTGGGGATTCTTTTTTATATTTTGAGGGCTTGATTCTATTTACATGGATGCTATATTTGTTTATGTTTCCCCCGCCCCATATCTTCCTATCCTCCTTCCTCACATGTATATCCCATGTCTATGCTTATATTCACACACTTGTAGAAAATTCTCCATGTACACTTCACACCACGTGCACCTGGGATCACATGTATATCCCCATGTTGCACGCATCACCCATCCATTCTTGGTGTACCTTTTGGGGTACTTGTACATTGGCTCCCTGTTTGGCATAATCAAGAAAGGCATTATCATCATAAGATACTAATAAGATAATCATGCATGATTCACACGATACCATCAAAGAGCATTGATATTTACCAAATTTTACCCAGTAACTAGAGGGTCACTTCGTGATGGGCGTTGGTCCGGCAGGTCGCAGTTATCCTAAGCGATATGACTCTCACCTTCCACTGGCCAAGTACCTTCGACGTATATCGAACGGTTCCCCTGCATCATACCGCTTGATCGAAGTCATGACGGGAGGTATATCGCAGGGAATTCATTCACATACGCCGAGTATATCGAATTCTCTCTCACACGTACCGTCCCCACGAGGTATATGGTGAGGCAATTCACGTACACTCAGGTATATCAAATGGCTTGTCCACACGTACCGATTGTCCACAAGAGCAAGACGTATATTGTGGAAGTCACGCCAAAGGGGGGAACCCATGCTGATTCACCCAACCAACTGCATACCCGCATATAGGTGTCAACCCTAGGACACGCACTTTAGATTGCTGATTTCAACCTGAAACTCTGCCGAAATTCCGGGTCGGCCCATCGCCCAATTTTCGCGCATTTTTTTAAAACGGGACCCTGTCCGCAAGCCTGGTTACAAGTCCAAACCGTAGCCTTGCACATATTAGAAACCCCACTTTTCCAGGCTCGGGTCCCGTCCGACATTGCATTTAGGAGAATTAAATACAAGTGAGAACATAATAATCATAATAATCATGCTGAGTTCCGTCTCCAAAATATTTCTCCCTTCCTTAATAAAAATATAAAAATATTTCTCCCTTCTTTATTAAAAATCCAAAAACATTTCTCCCTTCTTTATCAAAAATCCAAAAATAATTTCTCCCCTTTTTTCTCAAAAATAAATCTTATCCTACGCCTTCTCAGGTCGATCGCACACCCTTGGCCTGGCTCCTTATTGGCTTCGGTCTTCAGTCAAATCACCTCGGAGTTTTATCCGCTCCTCTACTACTTCTTCTGAATTCAAAATCCATCCATCTTTCATGGAGAATGCAGATCAACCACCAGTCATACAACCGGATCTGCCGACAGTCCTAGCTCAGTTCGTGGCCAAGATTGACAACCTCCAAGCTGAGGTCCAAGAAATGCAATGAAACCATGTTCCTATGCCTCAAGATCCCGAGGCCCTGTTCCCTCGTGCTATGGGTCCACCCGAGCCCATCTGGGTCCCGAAGGAATATCAGCACCCTCCACATGCTCCTCCTACCAATGGGCTACCGCCTGCCCAGCTTCCGATGCCAAAAATTGCCCAGTTTGTGGCTAACCTGCCTGTGGTCGCTGATACAAAGGGGGAGGAGTTGAACAAAGTCAAAGAAGATCTTAAGATGCTCACTAAGAAGTTTGACCAGGTCCGAATCTCTGGGAATTACATGGACTACACCCATATGTCTCATCATCCTAATGCAAGGTTACCCGAGAAGTTCAAGATGCGAAACATGGAGAAGTTCGGAGGGAGTGGTCCCCCAATTGTTCATCTTCGTAGTTATCATCGTTCTATAACTATACTAGGGGCTTCCGAAGAGGTAATGGCCCAACAGTTTCAGCAAACTTTGAAGGACAGTGCTCTCCGATGGTTTTTATCTCTTGAGGAATCCAAAATTCGTAGCTGGCAGGATGTAGCCCGAGAATTCATATCGCAATATAAATACAAAGAATACCTCGAGGTCACCCGCCGTGATTTAGAGATGCTCAAACAAAACTCTAGAGAATCAGTCAGTAACTTCATAGCCCGATGGAGGGAAAAGCAGCTACCATGACCAATCGGCCATCTGAGGAAGAACAAGTCAACATAGTGAAGAAGAATTTCTTGCCCCATGTCCGAGCAACCATGGGAGGATAGTACTACCCCCACTTTTGAGCTCTCAGAGAAGCAGGAGTAAAAATCGAGGAAGGTCTTGCCAAAACAGAAGTTGAACCAAAGAAGGTAACCAGACAGTTCAGCCCTAGGAAGTATGACAAGCCTGCCAACGCTACAGTCTCAACCATCAACAACATCTCTCAATCAACCACATCATGGGCACCAGAAAGCCGCCCTGCCCCCGTCCGAAGGGAATACACTGAGCTTCATGCTCCCCTCTCCAAAGCTTACCAAGCCCTGTTAAGACGAAACCTTATAAAACCCTTGGATCCCCGTCCGTTACCAAACCCACTCCCAAGAAACTTCAAGATCGATTCTCATTGCGCCATTCACCAAATAGTTGGCCATACCACTGACCAATGCTTTCACCTTCGGAACGTAATCCAAGATCTCATCGATCGGGGTACCATCGCCCCGCCAGCCAATCTTAAGCCAAACACTACTCATAACCCACTCCCAAATCACACCAATGTCACCTTCTTGAAAGAAAACTCAAATTTCAATCCATCAACCCAAATCACACCCCTATACCCTCTTAAACCTCTTCAAAGTTGCCCATATTTCCTCCTACACCCTACTAGCCCCGTTGATCAGGCACTGTCACTTCTTACCAGAGCGTGCATCACTGTCCGGACCTGTTCTGAAAGTGGAAGTATGGAATTGTCAGAGGTATTGAATCAACTCTTAGAGTTCGGGCTAAAATTGCCCTCACAGATGATTATCAGTTGTCAGAGGTTCAGCGCGCTATTTTTGGAAGCACGAAAATGGGCTCGAGAATCAGATAGGTGGGTGGTACCAATCGACGAAGTCAGCTTAGATGATGTTGTCCAGATCATGGCGAAAGCATTCAGGCAAACCAACAACATTTGCAGTATCACCGAGTTACTTGACACTTTGAAGCTACAAGGGCGCCTGATCCCTTCACCCTTACACATCCCCACAGAATGGGAAGACCTATATGAGGAAGCCGTTGAAGTTTTGGAATGCATTGATTTCACGAGGGAAAATAGAGTTGTTACCACCGGATGGGGGGAAGAATTCAAAGTTTCAAATGAAGAACAAGCTTCAGGAGGAAATGTCCCATTAGCCGACATATGTGGGATAATATCATTTGAAGAACTCCTCGGAGAAATAGATAGGGTGGAAGAACAACCTGAGATTGATGAGGAAACTGGATTTAAGTTTTTCCCTTCTTCAGTAAATCACATGACCAGATCTGGGAGACATTATCAAATTCCAAACTCACTACCAGCAAATGACAAGGGGAAGGGCGTTGAAGACCTTCCTATGCCAAAAATGACCCTCGAGGAGAGCAAGATCCTCGATCAACTGAAGAAAACTCAAGCTAACATCACTCTATGGGGTCTTTTCATGTCTTCCCAGTAGAACATAAATGCTTTAATCAAGTTGCTCATAGGACCCATAGTTCCTCCTTTTACCACACCAGAAGAAGCGGTGAATTTGGTCGGGTCCTTGACCTCCACCCGAAGGCTGTCCTTTTCTGAAGAGGAAATCCCCAAAATTGGGCCAAATCACAATCATGCACTCAACATGTCCATCGAAGTCATGGGGAAGGTTGTACCGCTTTCTCTCATTGATAATGGATCCTCTTTGAATGTCTGCCCACTGAGAACTTTCAAATGTATAGGCTTAAAAGAAAGTGACCTCGCTCCAACCTCCGCTGCCGTGCATGCCTACGATAATACCCATCGGGAGGTGATGGGATCCATAAAACTTTCAATAGGGGTTGAACCTATAAACCCTATCGTCGAATTCCATGTCATTGATATCCTGGCCTGTTTCAACCTGTTGCTCGGACGACCTTGGCTCCACAGTATAAAGGGTGTCTCTTCCTCATTCCATCAGAAATTGAAGTTCTTCGCCAATGGGTGAGTCATCACCATCTTGGGTGACAACGATAATGCCGAGGGCGCAGGCACCAGCAGTCCGATCCTCGAGATACAACATGGGTCAGATGATATGCTTCTATTAGGATTTCGAGTTGAGCCACCTCTACTCCCGGCAGGGGATGATTTCAAAGAAAGGTTGTGTCCAGAATACGACCCTCATGGCAATGTCAATGTGATTCAGATGTTCAGAAACAAGAACTTCATGCCCGGAATGGGGCTAGGACAAAGACAATAAGGGATACTGGAGCCCATCGAACTAAACAAAACTTTCCCTCCTTGCGGCTTGGGATATCAACCATTAGAACAAGAGCTCAGAATGATCCACCAGTCTTGATCAAAGAAAGGGTTAGACTACGTTCAAACTATCTCGGGAGATTCTTTAAATGGACGATTCATTAAAGAGGGTGAAGACTTCCCCTTTTGTAGCTTTCCAGAACCGTGGTATGGCCATACAGATAAGAAAATGAAGCTTGGAATGGAGATCTTCTTCCAAGATAGCCACCCATGGGCCGAAAGATTCCCACACTGTGTACAACCGCTCATCAAAAATATCGAAGAGACTGAGGAAAGCAATTTTAAAGATTCCTTCAACTTGCAGACACTGGTGCTGGCACTCTGCATGGTTCACTCAGGCACTGCATCGCTGGACCCTTATCATCTGATCAAAGCTGCTGATACACCTATCCTCAACTGGCATGCTACGCCAGTTCTACCTCTTGAAATCTCCCCTAACCTCAATGTTTACCCTGTTTCTTCTTTTGTTGTCTATCCTGGATCGAATGTAATCGAGACCTCTTTTGATGAGGTTCTCAATGCTATTTTTCCTATCAATGAAATAAACGAAGATTTTGAGTATCTTTCTGTGCCTTACATTAATTGTTTTAATTCTAATCAAACTTTTGATGATGATGATTTTGCAAATGAACAATTCTTAACTGATTTAAATAAGGTTAATAACAAACAACATAACTGCGTTCAAGTTAATGAAGAAGAGACTGTCGTTATTAATCTCGGTTCTAGTAGCCAACTGCGCGAGATTAGGATAAGGGACACCCTTGACGAGCATGAGCGCGCACAACTCGAAGAATTGCTAAAGGAATTCGTGGATGTCTTCGCATGGTCCTATGATGACATGCCCGGTATTGATCCCGAAATAGGTCAGCATGAGATCCCCACTCTCTCTCAGATTACAAGCCAGTTAAACAAAAGTTGAGAAAGCTCCGCACCGAATGGTCACTCAAAGTCAAGGAGGATGCGATCAAACAGTTAAACGTGGGTTTCATTCGAGTGATCGAATATCCCACATGGCTAGCCAATATTGTACCTGTACCAAAGTCAGGAGGAAAGGTTCGAATGTGTGTGGATTACCGAGATTTAAACAAAGCCTATCCGAAGGACGATTATCCGCTACCCAATATCGACATGATCGTGGACAACACAGCCAGTCATGCTTGCAAGTCATTCATCGACGGGTTTGCCGGATACAATCAAATCAAGATGCACCCCGACTACCAAGAGAAAACCGCATTCATCACCCCATGGGTAACCTTTTGCTACATTGTTATGCAATTCGGTCTCAAAAATGTTGGGGCTACCTACCAAAAGGCTGCCACAACCATCCTGCACGACCTGGTTCATAAAGAGGTTGAGGTTTACGTGGATGATATGATTATCAAGTCCAAAACTAGAGCAGGTCATGCTCCTGCTCTACGAAAGTTCTTCGAACGACTAGGACAGTATCAAATGCGACTTAATCCACATAAATGCGTTTTCGGCGTTACAAAGGGAAAACTCTTAGGATTCATGGTCAGTGAGAAGGGGATAGAAGCAGATCCCGCCAAGCTGAAGGCCATACTTGATATTCCACCACCCCAAATAGAGAAAGAAGTCCGAGGATTTCTTGGGAAATTATAATATATCAGCCGGTTCATCAGCCCACTAACCTCCATCTGTGAACCAATCTTCAAGCTCCTCCGAAAGGATTCAACCAAGATTTGGAACGAGGCTTGTCAAGAAGCTTTTGATCGAATCAAATAATATCTGACCCAACCTCCAGTTCTCATGCCACCATAGCCTGGTCTCCCTTTGCTCCTATACCTAACCATAACTGATACTACAGCTGGGGCTTTGCTAGCCCAATACCTGTAAAACTCCCACAAAGAAAGATCCGTCTATTATGCCAGTAAAAAATTGGTCGGGTACGAGGTCAACTACACTGCTTTAGAAAAAGCATGCGTTGCGCTTGTTTGGGTCACCCAAAAGTTACGACACTACATGATCGCCTTCCCCATTAAGCTTGTATCCCGAATGGATCCCATCAATTACCTGCTCAAAAAACTCACCTTATCCAGCCGAATGGCCCGATGGTTGATGCTCCTAATCGAGTTCGATATCGTGTACGTCACACAGAAAGTCTTTAAAGGAAGAGCCATCTCTGACTACCTCAATGACTACCCTGTAGAAGAAACAGATGTCTGGATCTCCGAATTCCCAGATGAAAATATCCTTTGGACATCCCAAGATAACCCCCGATGGAAAATGTTCTTCGATGGCGCTGTCAACAAAAAGGGATATGGCATTGGGATACTTCTGGTTGCCCCAGATGACTCCCATACTCCCATCGCCATAAAATTGGATTTCCCTTGCACCAACAGTATGACAGAATATGAGGCATGCACAGTGGGCCTCAAGGTCACTCTCAAGAAAGGTATCCAATGCCTTGATGTATATTGGGATTCCGCCCTCATCATCGGTCAAGTGCTCAAAAAGTGGAAAGTCAAGGACGAAAAGCTCTAACCCTTTCATGCCCAATTAGAAGAGTTGGCCTCCCAATTCTGAGATATCACCTTCCATTACCTGCCCCGAGCAAAGAACAACTTAGCCGATGCTCTCGCCACTTTGGCCTCCATGATCAACATACCCGAGGGAATAACAATGACCCCCTTCCTAGTTCAGAAGCAGGACAAACCGACCCATTGTTACCATATTAATCTTGTCTCCATAGAAGACCCCGAACTAGCCGATTGCTGGTACTATGATATATGGTGCCTCCTCAAACATGGTAGGTATCCCGAGGGTTCCAACAAGAATGACCGAGCTACCCTCCGAAGGCTGGCCGCTCAGTACATCATCTGTCATAAAGCACTACTCAAGAGGAATTTCGATGGAACTCATTTGCACTGTATCGCAGGGGCTGACATTGAAAAGATAATGCAGAAAATCCATAGCGGGGAATGTGGGCCCCACATGAACGGTCACATGCTTGCCAAGAAGATCATCCGACAGGGCTACTACTGGACCACCATGGTCCAGGATTGCCTCACCTATGTTCGGAGATGCCCTAAATGCCAACAGTTCTCCAATCTCCAACATCTACCTTCGTGGGAATTATACAACATGACTTCTCCCTGGCCGTTCTCCACTTGGGGTATCGACATCGTAGGGAAGGTTACGCCAAAAGCGCAAACGGGCATGAGTTCATCTTGGTTGCCATCGATTAATTCACCAAATGGGTCAAAGCTGAGTCATACGCACTATTAAATGCCAAGAAGGTGGTCAAATTCATCAAGAAAAATATCATCTACCGATATGGAGTCCCGCACGATCTAGTGTCAGATAACGGTTTGCACTTCGAGGGAGAAGTCACAGAAGTTGTGAACGAGTATGGGATTCAGAGACACAAATCTTCTCCCTACCAACCTTAGACCAATGGTGCAGTTGAGGCCGCCAATAAAAACCTTAAAGCCATCATCAATAAGATGACTAAAAGTTGTAGAGACTGGGCCGACCGGATCCCATAACCTCTAGGGCTATCGAACCTCAATATGAACCTCTACTGGGGATACCCCTTACTCCTTGGTCTACGACATGGAGGCAGTCCTACCTGTGGAGCTAGAAATACCCTCGCTATGCGTCATGCTCGAAAGCAAGGTTAGTGAAGAAGACCGGTGCCAAGGCCGTCTTGATGAGCTAGCCCTTCTGGATGAAAGAAGATTAAAAGCTCTTTATCACATACAGGGATACCATCGCCGAATAACGCGTTCATTCAACAAAAGAGTCAAGGACCATGGTGTCCAGGAGGGTGATTTAGCCCTCAAGGAGATAATAGAACCCATCTGGGACCCCAGAGGAAAATTCAAGCCCAATTGGAATGGCCCCTACTTTGTGAAGAAGATCTTGTCTGGCGGTGCCGCCATGCTCACTGACCTGGATGGGGAAGAGATGGCTCGTTCAGTCAATCTGGACCATCTCAAGAAATTCTACCCCTAGTTCGAAATCTTGGCGCGCTACGACTCTTCTCATCCCCTTCTATTCTATTAAAAAAAACACTTCATTTCCCTCTACCCAGAACTACGTGGGCCCGATCCTCTATATAAAACTATTTTAAAACTTTTCAAAAAAATCCCAGAGGTACGTAGGCAGCTCATACATCCCACATGAGCACGACCACTTCTTTTTCATAAAAATATATTATTTTCTTATCTACGAGAACGACAGTTCATTCTAAACATCTACTTGAACAAAAGGATTATGTAGGCCTTAGCAATCAGTATAGATAATTCAAAACACAAAATTCATCGAAAGGCACAGCTGGATGATCAGAAACTTATTTATTTCATTTATAAGAATCTACAGTACAGATTACATATGAAAAAGGAACGGATAACTCCCTTCCCCCCACTACCATAAAAACCAGATAAAATCCCCCACATCTGTTACATAAATAAACTCCTCAGGAGTCCTACCCACAGCTACCAGAAGAGCCTGAACCCTCATCATCTACATCCTGAGGACCCCAAGTTTCTCCTACCTAAATGGAGTGCCACAAACATTCCATGGATCGATGAGCCTTAACCATCTTCAAAAAGACCACAACACCCCCTTCCATGGAGTCAGATAAAACAAACCATCTTTGACCAGTCTCTACAGCCAACATCTTGTTGACTACTTTCCTCCACAACCACCTCATATAATCTTTGGGGACATGTCAAACCTTCCCGACAGACTGAGAGGGATGGGTCAACGGACGCCGATTTTCCCACAGAGACCCAAGCAACAGACGCAAGCACTCAGTCAAATCCTCTACTGAAAAGAAGTTTAAGGTCCGAGGCGGCACGACCTGCGCCCAGCCGAATTGGCGCAAAAGCCGCTAAGGGAAATAAAAAGAGGTCTGTCTGAGACCAACCAGTCGCACATATGAATACTCTCCTATCTCCAAAACTGTCTGCAAATGCTCCCACCAAAGCACTGACCAATATAGCCCACAAGCCCCATGCTCTACAAGACAAATCTCCCAGTTCTCAACATACAGGACAATGCGGATGAAGTAGCGTGAAAAGAAGTTGGGTACATCCGACAAAGGATATTCTAGAGGAGTTAACAAGCGGAATCTTTCAGACAACCACATGAACAGCATCACAGGACTACCCCTCAAAAATTCAGAACGACCTTCTCTCCAGGCATCCAGGACATTCAGAGTCTCCGCCAATATTACCGCCGCAGGATTGCGATGATATGACATCCATGAAGTAATGGCTGGAAGTTGTGGGTCCACTCACACCTCCCTGATCACCAACAACAATTTTGAGACCAGACCCAGAACAACGGCTCCAGCATAGCCAGCATCACCTACTTCCCTCAAATGCACGGACTGCAACACCGCCGGGAGGGAGATCATTCCGCCAGAAACCAATGACCTGGATGCCGAGGGTGAGATGTGAAGAAGCCCGGCCAACAAATCCCTAGGGGAATGGGAAAATTGGGGTAAGGCCGCAGCAACACTGGGATTCTCACCTAGTACGGCGGGAAATTCCTCGTAGGTAGGACAAATTTCTTCCAACCCAAAGCGGAATACGTGGTCTTCGGGGTACCAAAATTGTACTGCCGCCATCAGTATATTCCACTCAAAAGGTCGATTACGCCACAAGGAGACTCGAAGCATGTTGAAAGTATCATAGTCGACATTATAAGAGCACATAGCTTCCAAGGCTTCGAGGTAGTTGACAAACTCGGGGCTACCAGGGACAGCCATCTTTTAGGGCAAAGAAATAGTAGGCAAGTGGATAAGGATGCAAAGGTGTGATGAAAATACTCCACCCTCACCCCCTTTTATACCTGAGAACTCTCACAAAAGACATAATCCCTACAGAAATTGGAGGGAATCCTACCCCACAAGGTACCAAAGGCTGAAGAGGGTACCATTCAAAGCTTTCAATTGATAGGACTGGACTAAACTGCCGATAGGCAGGCCAGGGTGCTTGCCGATCGGCAACCCCCCATTTTTAGAAATTTCCACTTTTCCTTTTTTGTCAAATCAGAAAACTCCATAAAAATAAATTGATATTCTCAAAAGAATTTCAAGAATCCTGTTTTCTCCGTATAGGATTCCCCATTTTAAATAAAACAGCTTTCCTTTGAAAAATTCCAAAAATACTCCTATTTCACGGTCTCAGTAGCAAATTAAAAAGAGCCTGTGCATGCATTCATTCATCATTAAAATAAAAGATAGTTAAAAAATTACATTGCACTACATATATCTGTTTTCTGTGTTACATCATCTTACAGGAAATAGAAAGAAAAAGCCAAAAAAACAACGGGACTCAGCCCGAACCCACATTCCCTCTCTCTCTCTCTCTCTCTCTCTCTCTCTCAAGAGCTTCCACCCCTGCGACGCTCTCTCTTCCCCCTACGGTGAGATGACACGTCCCAACTACCCGAGCCAAAGTATTCCCCGGATGAGGCTGACGGCACCAAGCAAGAAGGAACAGGGACAACATCCTGAATGTGGGCAGTCACCGATGATATCCAATCCCTGATGTCTCTCGGCCAAGTGGTTGACACCCGGATTTGCTGCAAGGAAAATGAAGAACCAGTATCAAGCAAAAGAAATCAAAAAGAAGAAAAGGACCGAAAGGTTTACCGCAGGACGAAGGACCTCCTCTGTCAAACCCAGCTCCTCTGGATCCATAGCAAGGGGACAATGAAACATCGGCACTATCCCTCCATCAGCCCTCCTGATGTTGTATGAAGGAGTGTGTCGCCGAACGAAAGGGACCTCCAATGTCGCCGCCGTCGCAGGTGCCGACGGACCACCACCACTGTGGGAAGACCCCACCGCCCGACTCGAACCAGCAGGAGGGAAGGTCAAGGCATCATGAATGCTGGGCGCCATCAACCAGCTCGTCACAAAGTCCATATAGTCATACGGCGCAGTCGTATCGGTATACAAAGCATAGGACTCATCGATCATCACCGCGATCCTCTCATCCTCCAAAAGCTATCGTTCCAGCCTCATAGATGTTGGAGGTTGCGCAGGTGGAACCACCACCTCTTCCTCAGCGATCTGACGAATCACCCTCTCCCTGAGGTACCAGGAATGGCCGAACTCATGCGCCAACAAGCGCCTCATCTGCGCGTTCACCCCAGTCATCCCCGTGTCCTGAATAGCTGTCCCCCAAGGATAAAAGGTCACGTGAAAATCCACAAGACAAGCATGAGTCGATACAAGATCAGAAGGTGCAAAAACGAAGACTGAAAAGGAAAAGACCTTACCCGACCACTGGTCAGGTCATTCAAGACCTGACGCACTGCCTCCAGGGAAAGAGATCCATTCGACTACCGATTGGCCTTACGCCATCGGTACAGTCGGCATAAGTCCCCAATAGTGCTAACCTTTAAAGCAATCAGCGGGGTGTTGCACCCAATCACCTCATAGAACCACGTCTGAATTTACAAGCAAAAAGAGATGCATGAAAGGAA
This sequence comes from Sambucus nigra, assembly GCA_949130495.1. Lineage (NCBI taxonomy): Eukaryota > Viridiplantae > Streptophyta > Magnoliopsida > Dipsacales > Adoxaceae > Sambucus > Sambucus nigra. The sequence continues at coordinate 23,487,886 of OX422212.1, read as the reverse complement.
AATGCGAATGCATGAAATGAAAATGCGCAAAATAAAGAATACCTCAAGGAGATACGTGGCTCCAATAAAAGTCTGCCAACAGCACCGACTGAATGCATCCAGAGAAGAGTAAAGGGTCGCCAAGGTCAGACTCCCCCAATCATAGAAAGGGATGTTCGAAAACATTATCAAGTATGTCAGAAACCACAAATGGACGACGTCGCTCGACGCCACCATGAAACCTCCCAACACCAACAAGATGAATAACCGGGCCATCTGCCTCACTTGCAGCCCGTCCTCCACATCAACCACCCTGCTCAGCAAAACCTCCTTCAGCAAGGACAGCCGGATAGAATCCCCAGAGACTATCCTCCTCATATCACCAAGTTACTCATACACCGCCTCCGGCCTCAAGGAGCGATCCACCTCTATCTGTTCCCCATCACAATCCAGCCCCAACAGTTATTGCACATCTATGGGAGTCACCATCATCTCCCCGAAGCCAAAATGAAAGGTGTGGGTAGTGTCCCACCACCTCTCCCCCAAGGCACACAAAACTGCTGTCGAACGAGGCATCTCATCCAGCGAAGCCGCCAACCTCCCAAAACTCGTTGATGATACCATCCAGCACACTACGGGTGGAAGATGCTCCCAAATATCCTTAAGCCCCGTCATGTTCTTCAAAGAAATATCCGACTGGCAAAAGGGAAAATTCAGTCAAAGGTCAAGAAAAAGGAAAAATCACCCAAAAGGAAAGGAATGGCAAAGGTCTGGTTACTTACGTAATCACCGGGAATCACTCTCGAAGAGCGATGATGCGACGGCTCCCGTAGTAAGGTCTGCTCATCCGCAACCGGATCGAATGCATAAAGGCATTCTCATTCCCCAAAGCAAGGGGCACCCTGTCCCTCCAATCCACATTCGCCCAGTCATCAACGGTCAACCAATCCCGGTGGAAAGAGGTGCTCAAAAAGGCGGCCATTTCTTGAAGATTGGAACGTTAGAACAATTCGCAAAGAGAAATCGCAGAAAGAGAGAAGGCAAAAAGCTGTGAAAAATAAAAGGGATTCGCCCCCTTTATATAGGAGGCCAAGCGCCATGCCGATTGGCACAGATCGGCACTATCTCCTCACCTTCCCGAGGCATCCCAAAAGTCCATGCCACTGCCGAATGACACCCCTCAGTCTATGCCGTCCGGCACCCCCCTTAAAATTTTGTACATAAATTCCCCAAAAAAATGCAAGATAGCCTCGAAAAATCCTCGAAAAATTCCTAAAAATCCCAGGATGGATTTTAAACATTTTCATCAAGAAAATTTTCGCATTTCTTCAGGCGAAACCTCTTTTTCCCTAGCAGAACCCTCAAAATCCAAGCAAATGACAGAGTTTACGACCTCAAACCGGTTATCTCCCCAAAGATCAACTCCTCCGCTCAAATCAAAGGCGAAAGGCCTCCCCACCCATCGGCTACCCGATGCGAAACAATATCTCATGGTATTTTTCCCAGCAGAATTCAGAAGAATCACTCGCCCCAGGTGATCTCTCCCAAAGTTAAGAGAATTTATGAGAGAGTTTGAGAAAGTTGCAACTTCTTGGAGACCTTGAGCTTGATCTTGAATGTTGAAAAGCAGCCCTTGCACTTGGATGATGATGTAGGGTGGTTAATTCATCAAGTTTGATGAAATGGATGATGAAAAGTGGAAGTGAAAAAGGGATTTGAAAGTTGAAATCATGCTTCCTTCGAGAGAGGTTTCCGGGGGTTTGCTGAGAGTGATTTGCTTCTGATCTGAGCTCCTCTGCAAATGAGGCCAAAGCCTCATTTTATAGCTCCAGGGGACTGCTGATCGGCTTAGAGCCCTTCCTGCCTACCGGCAGGAAGGTGCCGATAGGCAGGTTATGAGACCAGCTGTTTGGTAGTGTGTTTCAGGATTTTTTGGAAAATTGGCCGCCGAGGGCAAACCGTTGGTCAGAATTGCGCACGGGGCATACCGTTGGAAAGGTATTTTAGAGATATTAGAAAGTCCTTTGGACCACTCCCGAGTTCGGGAGTTGACTTTGGGTCAAATGTGGCTCGGAAGCGTTTGTCGGTCCGTTGGACGGGGAATCGTTCGGACGCAAATGGATCGTTCATCCGCATGGTAAGTCCGAATAGCACACGGGATGGACCGTTGGAAAGGTTAGAAGGTGTACTTAGAGATTCCAACGAGTTTGGCCCAATTTGGGGAGTTGAATTTGGTCAACTGGGCCCGAGAAGCATTCGGTGACCTCTCGGAGTCAAATGGATCATTCATCTGCATGGTAAGTCAGAATCGCGCACGGGATGGACCATTGGAAAGAGTATTCAGTGCCGTTCGAAGATTCATTCAGCCTCGGTCGAGCTGAAGAGTTGACTTGGGTCAAACAGAGCCTGGAAGCGCTCGGTGGCCTCCAAGTAGGGTTTTGGATGCAAACAGATCGTTCGTCCGCATGGTAAAGCGAAATCATGCAGGGGCGGTCCATTGGAAAGGGTATTCAGTGCCCTTCGAAGATTCATTCAGTCTCAGTCGAGACGAAGAGTTTGACTTTTGGGTTAAACTGAGCCGGGGAGTGCTCGATGGCTTTTAGGTCAGTACTCGAGATGTGACCAGGGTTTACAGTGCTGAGTGGAGGTACTAGGGACCTAAGGAGAGTTAGGGGTAACAGAATGAGGTGTCTGTAGAGCCCCTCGACGGGTGAGTTTGGAACAAATGATAGCCGTCGATTAGACACCGCATGATGCTTCTGAGAGAGAGTGTGACCGATTCAGAGGGTCGAGGTCGATTCTGAGGACCTAAGGAAGCGAGGATGACCAATTCAGAGGGTCGAGGTCGATTCTGAGGACCTAAGGAAGCGAGGATGACCAATTCAGAGGGTCGAGGTCGATTCTGAGGACCTAAGAGTGGTGATGATCGAGGACCGAGGTCAATTCTGACCTAACTTAGGTGACGATCCAAGACCGGGGCCAATTCTAACCTAAGACTGGTTAAGACCGAGGACCGAGGTCAATTATGACCTAACTCAGGTGACGATCCAAGACCGGAGCCAATTCTGACCCAAGAGTGGTGACGACCGAGGACCAAGGTCAATTCTGGCCTAACTTAGGTGACGATCCAAGACCGGGGACAATTCTGATCCAAGAGTGGTGACGACCGAGGACTGAGGTCAATTCTGACCTAACTTAGGTGACGATCCAAGACCGGGGCCAATTCTGACCCAAGAGTGGTGACGAACGAGGACCGAGGTCAATTCTGACCTAACTCAGGTGACGATCCAGGACCGGGGGCCAATTCTGACCCAAGAGTGATTGCATTTCCTTTGGAAAAAGAAAAAGGGTTTCACTGGGGAATAAGAATTGGATTTAAGGTTCCGCTGGGGAATAAGAATTGGATTTGAGGTTCCGCTGGGGAATAAGAATTGGATTTGAGGTTCCATTGGGGAATAAGAATTGGATTTGAGGTTCCGCTGGGGAATAAGAATTGTATTTGAGGTTCCACTAGGGAATAAGAATCGGATTTGAGGTTCCGCTGGGGAATAAGAATTGGATTTTAGGTTCTGCTGGGGAACGATGAATGAGCTGGGGAAGATATAACTTGTTTTCTTACTTAGCACTTTTATTATCTCATCTCACACATCATAAATATATTTTTTATCTAGTATTATTGCACATCTCCTATTTTCATATAACTAAAAACCCAAAAAACAAGAAAAAGAGGGTTTGCTCATAAATTCCAAGTGGGGATTCTCACACTTTTTTCACACTTTTCTCAGAACTAAAACTCTTTTTCTACACACACACACACACACACACACACACACACTTACAAATAAGAGATTTCTCCATTTGGATTTATGGGTTAAACCCCACCCCTCATTTATTTGCGAACTACATGGACTTTAATGCCTTTATAGGCTACGTAGGCGTCTCGGGGTAAAACCCGAAACTCGAGTCCTTTTCTCACTTTTTCTCTTATTTTCTATCTTCTCTTTATCTCATTTTCCATTATATTCTATATACTTGTTCTTAGTAACATATTATTATATATACGTTATCGTTCCTTTATAACGGTCAACGCAGGGGTAATCATGTAAATCTTATTTTCTACACTAATCTCACATTCCTACGGATGACTCGCTTTGTCTTTTCTATGATACAAGTGGAGGATTCCTACCTCCATTCTATATATACACATGTACAAATATCACGGGGGGAAATATAAAGGAAAATATCAAATATCCATGAGAAACCAAAAGGGCGGAATGGGTGCCTAACACCTTCCCATTTCGTAACTAAGCCTCGGAACCCTGAGATTTGTTTGGCGCCGTCTGTGGGAAACTCGAGATTTTCAGTCTTGTTTTTCTACATCTGGAGTTCGTAAACACCTTACCTTATCCATGGGGGTCCTTTGGATCATAATCTCATGGCTAAATTTTGGTTATGGAGCTCTGTTTCATATTCACACCCTTGAATGGGTATTCATCAAATCCAGATCTACTTTGGGGTCTTCATTCTATTATTTCAGATTTATTTGACATCCCCCTGTGATATCATTTCATCTGAATAGTGCTGAAAAGCATGGTGGGCTTTAGCCCCTAAAAGATAAATGATTAGGGAAGAAATGTATGAATTCCATTTTTGTTGCACTTGGCCTGTGATCTAGGGTATACCGTTGAAACTATGCCGTTTAAGTGCATGGAGAGGTTGTTTACTCACGGACAAACCTTAGTAGGTGGGCTCTCTGTAGGTTTCGGGAGAAAAGCTCAAATCCCGGCCTTCAAATGTGACTGCTCCTTGCTGCCAAGGAGGGGGTGCGGCCAGACAGTGAAAATGTCTTATGGCCGCGGCCTCTACCAGCGTAGCTGTTGCAGAAGCTTCAAACATCGAGAAGCAGAATCATATGGTCACAGCTCCAAATCGGCCATACCAGGCCGCGACAGTACCTCCTTATGCCTTATGGCCGCGGCCGCGGCAGTAGGACCACGTTGCAGTAAAAATGCTGCACCCCCATTTCTTGGATATTTTAATATCCTTATGATAAACTCACTTCTGTTAGTTTTGTCTCAGATTATATATATTTTATAAAGACTAACAAAAGCAGAAGATGGAAGGAGAGTCCAGTCAAAGCACAGAGATCAAGGATGAGATTGTGCAGCTGTACAGCCATCTCAACCATCTGTATGACAGTCATGCCTCCCTCCAGACTCAAGTCAACTACCTCACTCAGAGGGTACTCATGCTGGAGGCCGCGGCCTTACCAAATACGGGTGCGGCACTTGTCCCAGCAGCACCCACTTGCCTAACGGCCGCGGCAGTTCAAGAGAGTCCAGCCGCAGAAGCTCTCAGTAGGAGCCAGAAGAGGAAGGCAGAAAGGAAATTTGGGCCCTATACCCCACTGGCACTCCCGATTGAGGTGATATTCGAGCACATCAAGGAGGACAAGCTGTTAAGGTGGCCAGAGAAGCTGAAGTCTCCACCCCACAAGAGGAACAAAGCCAGCTGGTGCAGATTCCACCATGACCACGGCCATGAAACAGGGCAATGCTACGCTCTGAAGGACGAGATTGAAAGGCTGATTGGGCAGGGGATGCTGCAAAGGTTCCTCAAAGACGTTTAAGGGGATGCAGCCTGCTCACTCCCAACACATGCCTATCTATCATACTTATCTCTTATGCTCTATCTGTTTTTTTTTTATTTAAACTAAAGCTGTGTATTATCATCACAAAATCATACATATATGAATACGTGAATTAGCAAATATTGCCATATTTGATTTCTCTCTCTTGCTCTTATAATCTGTCCTCACAAAAGACCTTTTGTACTAAACAGATCTCAAGAGGAGAACAACAAGTTATCTCGGAAGATTATTATTATTTCGGGATGCACCTATGGAGGGATTGCGATCTTAATTATTGCAGAAGTTCCCCTCACGATGTGCAATTACATCTTATCATTTGATGATCAAATTCACGAGAGCATCCGATGATTCAAGGAGCTCCTATTATACACAAGGGCTTACAATGCCCGTTCTTAGCTTTCGGGATGCGTCATTAGCCCTGGGAGGTGACTCTCTCGGCAAAATATCATAAGCCTGGGGAGGCTTGATAGTGTCTCACGCATTAGCTGTGGGTGGCTTCATAACATAACCCAGCCTGGAGAGGCTTGATAATGTCTCACACATTAGCTGTGGGTGGCTTCATAACATAACCCAGCCTGGAGAGGCTTGATAGTGTCTCACGCATTAGCTGTGGGTGGCTTCATAACATAACCCAGCCTGGAGAGGCTTGATAGTGTCTCATATATTAGCTGTGGGCGGCTTAATAACATAGCCCAGCCTGGAGAGGCTTGATAGTGTCTCACACATTAGCTGTGGGTGGCTTGAAAACATAACCCAGCCTAGGGAGGCTTGATAGTAACCCGTATATTAGCTGTGGGTGGCTTGAAAACATAACTCAGCCTAGGGAGGCTTGATAGTAACCCGTAGATTAGCTGTGGGTGGCTTGAAAACATAACCCAGCCTAGGGAGGCTTGATAGTAACCCATACATTAGCTGTGGGTGGCCTGAAAACATAACCCAGCCTGGGGAGGCTTCATAATGCACCATGATAGAGCCTGGGAAGTTGCCGCAGCAATACAACAAGAAGAGAGGCTGTGGCATTCTCAGCCGATGCAGCCTTTAAACATCAAAAATGGCTTCAGCCCCTCAAAAATGGCCGCAGCCCTAAAGCCATACTTCATTGACACCGCGGCCTAAGCGATCACCAGTGATTCTGCAAATGAAAGTCCCATCAGGCCGCGGACTTCTCGAAGAAGCCACGCATAAAGTGGTGCTGCAACCTTATGCCCAAGGGGTATGGCCATCAAGTAAAGGATCATTGGCAGTTCAAAGCTATGTTATGGGGCCGCGGCATCCTCACAACACCGCAGCCATATCAGCGCAACAGCCCTGTCCACGAGGCAGTAGAAAACGAATGGAGGCCGCAGCAGCTACGAAAAAGTGCTATCATAAAATTGGAAAGAAGCCGCGGAATTTCAAAAGGTTATTATGCTATGCTGCCGCGGCCATTACTATTAGTCCTACAAGTTCAATTAAGGGCAATTTGCAAATTTATTATGCTATGCTGCCGCGGCCATTAATATTAGTCCTACAATCAAGCTCAATTAAGAGGGCAATTTGCAAATTTGAGAGCAAGTACGTTCAACCATTCATCAAGGCATAAAAGTAAAATGGGCAAAGATATGTAATAAATCAAATTTGCACAAAGCGAAGAATATGGGCGCAACCTTGATATTATAAGTTAAGAATTCTAGGCCGCAGCCACTACAAAAACAAAGTACAGAGGGAACGCAACCCTGAGTTAATGGTCAAAACAAGATTACAAATTTAAGATGCCGCGTCGTCACGGTCATCACCTTCTTCATCATCCGCGGCCGTTTAAGTTAGATCACCTGATGCCGCAGCCTCTTCAGCTTGCTTCCTTGCTGTTTCAGCCGCGGCTTTCAATTCTGCCACGCATATATCATGTTCGGCGTCACCAAAGCTCCAGGACATAATTTGGTCCTTGGATTCGGGGAAGTTCTTGATGACCCTGTGCCTCAACTCTTGAAAGCCGCGGAGGTAGGCTCTGTTGTTTACAAGGAAGAAGTCCCTCGACTTCTGGAAGTTGGCCACGGCAAGGTCCGCAGCTTGAGATAATGCCGTGGAGTGACTTTCATCCTTCAAACGGTTCGCCTCGGCATGCTCCCCTTCAAGTCTTTTAATGGCCGCGGCATGATCAGCAGCCATCTTCTGTATTTGAAGTTCAGCCGCAGTAAACTTGGCCCGAGCCGTTGCAGCTTGTTCCGCAGCCTCCACAGCTTGAGCTTTCAATACAGACACAGACTCCGCGGCCTGAGAGAAGTTCTGCTCAGCCTCATCCTTGGCTTTTAGGGAAGCCTCCAAATCTTGCTTGGCCAACGTAAGTGCCGCGGCAGAAGAAGCTTTCCCCGCTTGGAAGGATGAGGACTTCGCCGCGTCCAGATCAGTCCTGTGAGTGGACTCCGCGGCTCTGTAAAGCTTGTATAACCCATCGTACTTCATCCTCTGGGTCACTACAACATCCGCGGCCTAAAAGACAAAAGTTAGCTAAAAACTCTGGGAAAAGGACAAGAAATAAATAGTGGAGAAATTACCCTCAGTAGGCTGTGAAGAGCATACTCCTCCAGAGCTTCGGGGTCATCCTCAACAAGGCGGTCAAGGTCCGCCTTCTCAGGAACATTCCTCATTCTGCGGACAGCTCGCGCAGTTGTATCCCAAGAGGAGCTGGGATCCGCTTCCCTAAGTTGTGGCCGCGGACGTCCATCAGGCCCAATACGTGGCCTTACTTGAGGCGGTGGCAGGTTAGCATTTACTGCCACGATATTCCGCGGAAGGGGATTGGTAGATTCTGCAGGTGGATTAGGGGATAGATCAGTGTCAGAAGGCAACAGGCCAGCCGCGGCCAGATGCTCACCAATATCGTCATCATATTGGCCTTCTCTATCGGATGCCGCGGCACCACCTTCAAACACTTCTTGGGATGCAGCCCTCCCAAGAGTTGGATTCGTCACATCATCATCAGCGGTAGCTGGCTCATCATCCGGGGCCGTGGTAGGAGCCCTCTTCCTCTTCCTCCTCTTCCTTACAGCATTGTTGAGGTTAGTTGCATTAACATCCATCTCAAGAAGCTGAGCCTTCAAAAGCTCCCTGTCTATCTCCTCACCTGAAAGAAGGAAAGTAGAGATTGTTACCGCGGAATGCTGAGAAAAGTAGAGGTTGTTACCGCGGAATGCTAAGGAAGGTAGATTGTTACCTTCCGCAGTCATCTTCGTTGGATGAGATTTGTTAGGGAAGTAGCCGACGTCAAAAATGGAAGCAGAAGTAACTAAGGTGCTGAAATTTTTATCCTTAGCTCTAACTGCCGCGACCCTTTCAACCCGCCTTCCCTGCCGCGGACTAAGATGTAAATTGTCAAGAGCTGCATGCAAATATAATGTTAGTACACTACAGTAGTGCAATTGAAAGCAAAGCTATGGAAGAGGACCGCGGCATGTATAGAATGGCTGCGGCTTTATATACCTAGTTTTGAAGGTTGACCCCACTGCCGCGGCATAGTATGAGATTTCTCTCTCTCACTCTCCTCTGGATGGATCTCCCACCCTTCTCCAGAGACATAAAAGAATTTGCCCTTCCAGTTCTTCACACTGGTAGGTCTCCCCGTGTACAGCTCCTCTCTATCCTTCTGAAGAGCCATGTAGTAGTACCAGGCAAACTTGACGGAGTTCTCCTTTGGTCTATAAAAATGGAAGAACTCTGCAGGAGCAATGTCCCGATCAAGCACCTTTCTCCAGAGGACCACCGCGACAAGTATAGCCCTCCACCCATTTGGGTCCACTTGGGCAGGTGCCAATCTCATGGCATTTAAAATTCTCCTAACAGGGACGGGGACAGGCAGCCGCAGCCCATAAACAAAGGCATGGAGTGGGAAACATACTCCATCAGCAGCAACGGAGGAACAAGGCCTGTCGTCCGCGGAGGGAGCAGTGCAGACCACACTGGCAGGAAATTCAAAGGCCTCAAACCACCAAGGAAACACCACACGCAGCCTTCAAAGGTCACCGGAAAATGCAAGAACAAGGAGGAACAGAATTCTCTCTCGATTTGCTCTCAAGGTCTTGGAAACGTAATGAAGTCCACGGCCAGAGGCAATTTATATAAGAGAGCGCGGGAGACGAAGCGTCGCCCAGAACAATACCGCGGCCGTTCTGTAGTTCGCCGCAGCCTGGGATCAGACAGGCCGCGGCACCTAATTTCATAATTGGCCGCCGTCTTGGATCAGACAGGCCGCGGCACGTAATTTCATATTTGGCCGCCGCCTGGGATCAAACAGGCTGCGGCATATTTTATAGTGCTTGGTCATCGCCTGGGATCAAACAGGCCACAGCACTGGAAGATCTGTCTCATAATATACGCGGCAGTCGCATAATTCAGCCGCAGCCCCAAAAGTGCTGCCTCTTGGCACTACGACTTGGGGGCTTATTGATAGTGCAAATATTGCACCCCTGCCGCGAACCAAGTTAAGAACAGGGCGCGGCCCTATAGAAGAATAGGGCGCGGCCCCTACAGAAGACGGGCGCGGCCCTACAGAGGAACAGGGCGCGACCCCTACTGAAGGACAGGGCGCAGCCCCTATAGAAGAACAGGACGCGGCCATTGACTCATCAACCTGCCGCGGCCTCATTATATGCAGGGCACGGCACCCTGCTGCAGCATTCCAGACCACGTGCTCACAGCCCGTGACAGCTCACATATCTCCTATAAATAGAGGTCCACACCTCGAGATTGGGGGACACCTCGGGAACAGTGACGACAACGCTCGCTGAAGCCCTGCACAACCCTCTCCATTCAACCTCAACTTACGACTTGGGAGCTACTCACATACCTCGTGGCCCGACCTCCGGCACACCCGGAACCTCGACAGCCATGTATTCTCCCTTATTCTCATACTTGTACGCCTCTTTAGGCACGTTTACATTGTAAAGTGCATCGTATATAATGAGAACGGAGCAACACAGTGGACGTAGGCCTATTTTAAGGGCTGAACCACTCTATACCTTGTTTTCTATCTATTTACTTGCTTTATCAACTTATTCTACACTTACACTTGATCTGCTGGTACGAGATCTACCTGTGTACGATTTCTCGTATCATCACCTAACACCTTCCCATTTCGTAACTAAGCCTCGGAACCCTTCTCGAATCATTTGGTTTTGCACGCACCAGTATGTCTTTGGATGCCATCTTTCGGGGTGGCTCCCCCTTTTTCTTTTGCCTGTTTTGAGTAAAATAGACCGACGACTCTAAATCTCTCTACATCTTCACACCTCACAAATCGACGCCGGCCGAAGCGCTCTCCCGAGAGGGTACGCGCGGGACCCGAAGGATCCCTTCCTCCCTCCGCGGTGGGGATCGAGGATGGCCACATATACTAATCAAGAATCATGCATTATTTCACACTACATCACCAAAGATCATGGTTGTTGACCAAATTTTGTCATGTAATTGGGGGGTCACTTCGTGATGGGCGTTTGTCCGGCAGGTTGCAGTTAGCCTAAGCGATATGACTCTAACCTTCCATTGGCCAAGTACCTTAGATGTATATCGAATGGTTCCCCCCGCATCGTACTGCTTTAACAAAGTCATGATGCTAGGAAACTTGTTCACGTACATCGAGTATATCGAATTCGCTCTCACACGTATTATCCCCACGAGATATATAGTGTGAAAATTCACGTACACTCTACCCTCATAGAGGCGTCAAACCTAGGGCACTCATATTTAGTTTATCAGTTTCTACCCAAAACTCTGCCGAAATGACGGGTCGGCATGCCGTCCAAATTTTTGCACGATTTCATCTTTTTTAAAAACAGGACCTATCCATGAGCCTGGCAACAAGTCCGACCATATTTTTACATATTTTTCAAACCTAATTTTTCCAAGCTCGGGTCCCATCCGACATTTCTTTTTTTGCATTTAGCTAAACCTAATATAAGTGAAAACATAATAATAATCATGTTGAGACCTCTCTCTCATTTTTTCCTCTTTCTTTACCAAAAGTGTCAAAAATATTTTTACTTCTTTTATCAAAAATAACAAAAGGATTTTTTTCTTACTTATACCAAAAATATTTCTCCTCATTTTTCCTAAAAAAATATTTTGTCCTTTATTTTCTAAAAATGTCAAAAATATTTTCCTTCCTTTTAAAAAATAACAGTTTCCTCCTTTCTCTTTCAAAAATAAATTCAATTGTTTTTCTTTCTTAGGTCGATGGTATACCCGACCCTTGGTTTGGCTCCCTATTGGCTTCGGTCTTCCATAGAACCTCTTTGAGACTCCCTTAGTTCCCTCGCTACTTCTTTTGAGTCCAAAATTCATCTTCATCTTCTTTCCATGGAGAACACAGACCAAGCACCGAATGTGCAGCCGAATTTAATTACAGTTCTAGCCCAACTCATTGCCAAGATTGACAACCTTCAAACTGAGGTTCACGAGATGCAATGAATCTGGTTCCCTATTTTTGAAGAGCTTGAGGTCCTCTTCCCTCACGCTATGGCTCCTCCAGCTCTCGAGCCTATTTGGGTTGGAGGTTACCAGTCGTTATTTAGAGCTGCTCAAATAAAATCTTGGGGAATCAGTTAGTAATTTCATATCAAGGTGGAGAGAGAAAGCAACCACCATGACCAAAGGGCCTTTGAAAGAGGAACGAGTCAACATCATAAAGAACAATTTCTTACCCTATGTCTGAGCGATGATGGGAGGACATTACTACCCTCATTTTTGAGCCCTCCGAGAAGTAGGAGTAGAAATCGAAGAAAGCATTGCCAAGACAGAAGTTGAATCGAAGAAATCATTTGGACAGTTCACTCCCAGAAAGTATGAAAAGCCTACTAGTATCGTAGTTTCAACCATCAATAACATCTCTCAGCCTTCCACTTCATTGGCACCGGAAAGCTTCCCTAACCCAGTTAAAAAGGAATATACCAAACTCGATTCCTCCCCTTTCCAAAGTTTACCAGGCCCTTTTAAACCAGAATCTCATCAAGACATTGTACACTCATCCGTTGCCAAACCCACTTCCTAAAAATTTCAAACCAGATGCCCATTGTGACTTTCACTAAACTTTTGGCCATACAACCGATCAATGTTTTCACCTTTGAAATGCAATCCAAGGTCTAATTGATCGGAATGTCATCACCCCACCAACCAATCCCAAACCCAACACTACCCACATCATTCAATTTCCATCTTCCTAGAAGAAGACCCATAGTTTGATCCATCTACCCAGATCGTACCCAGTAAATCACCCATTACACCCATATACTCTCCATGTCCAAGTGTGCCCATATTTTCTCCTGCATCCTACCTGTTTCATCGATCAGGCCCTGTCACTTCTTACTAGAGCATGCATCGCTGTCCATACCCATTCTAGAGGTAAAGATATGGAATTATCAGAAGTGTTGAACCAACTCCTAGAGTTTGGGCTAAAATTGCCCTCCCAGATGACCATTGACTGCTAGAGATTCAGTTCACTGTTCTTGGAACTCAAAAATGGGCTCTAAAGTCAAATAATTAGGTAGTACCTACTGATGAAGTCAACTTAGATGATATTTTGACTTATTCTGACAAACCGATGAAATTTATAGTATGTCTGAGATACTTGATGCTTTGTAACTATAAGGGCACCTAGTCCCTTCACTTCTACATCTTCCCATTGAATGGGAGGATCTATACGAAGAGGCCATTGAGGATGTTGAGTTCATTGAATTTTCATGGAAAGATGATGTCATTGCCACCAGATGGGGGGATGAGTTTGATGATTCAGATGAAAAGCAAAGTCCACAAAATACTATCCCTATAGTCAGAATATATTGGATGATATCATCTAAAGAGTTACTAAGAGAAATCAAGAAGGTGGCCGAGTAGCTCAAGATAGATGAGGAAATGGGGTTTCCATTTTTTCCATCTTCTGTAAACCATATGACTAGATCAGGGAGGCATTACCAAGTTTTAAACCCACAATTGATATGGTAAAAGGCCTTGAGAAACTTCCTATGCCGAAAAGGCCCCTCAAGGAGAGCAAGATCCTCAATCAGTTGAAGAAGACCCAAGCTAACATCACCTTATGGGGACTCTTTATGTCTCCCCAGTTGCATCAGAATGCCTTGATCAAGCTACTCACGGGGCCCATATTTTCTCCTTCAACAATTCTAGAAGAAGCAGTAAATCTGTCCAGGTCTCAACCTATACTATAATTCTCTCTTTATCCAAAGAAAAAATCCCTAAGATTGGGACAAACCACAATTATGCTCTCAATATCTCTATCGAGGTCATGGGATAGACTGTCTCACTCTCTCTTTTCGATAATGAATCAACTCTTAATGTCTACCAGTTGAGGACCCTTAATTATTCTAACCTCTATCGCAGTACACCCCTACGATAATACCCGCCTAGAAGTGATGGGATATATAAAGTTTGCAATAGGGGTTGGCCCCATAAATCCGATCATTGAATTCCAAGGCATCATCCCAGCTTGTTTCAATATGTTTCTCGGACAACCATGGCTCCATACCATCAAGGGTGGGTCTTTTTCCCACTATTAGAAACTAAAGTTCTTCTCCAATGGTCAAGTAATCACCATCGTAGGTGACGACGACAATGCTAAGAATGCAAGCACCAATAATCCAGTACTTGAGATACAACATGGGGTAAATGATATGCTTTTGTCAGGATTTTGAGTTGAACCACTTCCACTCCCAACAGGGGACGATTTCAAAGATAGGGTTTGTCTGGAGTATAACCCCCATGGAAATGTCAGTGTGATCCAAATGTTCAAAAAAATCACTCCATGCCCAGACTGGGGCTAGGACAACGACAACAGGGGATACTTGAATCCATTGTGTTGAAGAAAGATTTTCCTCCTTCTGGCCTGGGCTACCAACCGTCAGTAGAAGAACTCATAATGCTCTATTAGTTTTAATTAAAGAGAATGCTAGAAAGCGCCAAGATTGTCTCAAGATATTCCTTGAACATAAGATTTATCAAAGAGGAACTACACTAAATTGGGTGATTGGTCATAGACTTTATCCCTGACCAGGAAGTGGGGGTTGCAAATTTGCTCCGTGACCAAATTAGGCGTGACCAATTTCGATGGTCATGGCCCAAATCCCTGACCCACTGCCTGGTCAAGGACTTCTCATAGTCACGGACATGGTCACGACCCATAGCCCTGACCCTATTTATAAGCATGGTCGCAGCCTAAACCCGTGACCATCACCCAATTAGAAAACCATCTGGTCATGGACCATAGCCGTGACCATGTTTTCTGTATAATTAAACTTGGTCACAACTTTAAGACGTGACTATTATTCTTATGACTAATCTTCATCACGGCTTTAGGCCATAACTATGTTTTCTGTAGAATTTAACTTAGTCACGGATTTGGGTTGTGACCAAACTTACTGTTTACAAAACATGGTTACGGCTTTGGGCCGTGACCAACTTTAATTAAAAAAATCCTCGAATTGAGAGGCTAATTGATTAGTTGCTGCAAGTACTCCTTGGGTGACTTTACGGGTGTCCCATGACAACACAGTCATGGGACCCATGTAGGCATTTTGAAATCTGGGACATGCACTCAAACCGGGGGTACCGTGACCACACGGTCGGTCCGTGCTAGTTATAATGTCCATAAGCGAGGTATTAGCATCGCCCAAAGGGCCATTTGGGAGGTATTACGGGGTTTCGCCCTCTAACGGCATATTTTCAAGCCTAAGTGTAGGCATTATAAAATTTGGGTCGTGCTCTGAAATCGATGGTTGCGCAGCCACCCGGTCGGTTCTTATGAGTTACATTGGAGCCGTGCAAGGTGTTAGCGTCTCTCACAGGGCCATGTGGAAGCGTAAAGGGGTTTCGCCCCCCGACATCACGTTTTCAAGCCTCAGTGTGGATTTTCTCTGTTTTGGATCGTGCTCTCAAATCGAGGGTCCTGTGACTATGCGATTATTTCCTATGAGTTACATTGCACCCGTCCGAGGTGTTAGTGCTGCTCACGGGGCTGTGTGTGGGGCGCTAAGGGGTTTTGTCCCCCGACGGCATGGTTTTAAGCCTAAGTGTGGATATTCTCTATTTTGAGTCTTGCTCGAGGGTCCTTTGACCATATGGTCAGTTACTACAAGTTGCATTGGTCCTGTGTGAGGTGTTGGCACCTCTCACGGAGCCGTTTGTGGGGCGCTAAGGGGTTTCTCCCCCCCAACGACACGTTTTCAAGACTAAGTGTGGATATTTTCTATTTTGGTCCGTGCTCTCAAACCGAGGGTCCCGTGATCATGCGGTCGGTTTATGCGGGCTATGTTACTCTTAAGAGGGGTTGGCACCACCCAGGGTCCATTTGGGGGAGTTGCGGGGTTTCACCCTCTAATGGTACGTTTTCAAGCCTAAGTGTAGGCATTCTGAAGTCAGGGTCGTGCTCTTAAATCAAGGGTCGCGTGACCATGTGATCGGTTCCTACGAGTTACATTGGACCCACGCGAGGTGTTGGCACCGCTCACAGGGCCGTGTGGGGGGGAGCTAAGGGGTTTCTCCCCCCGACGGCACGTTTTAAAGCCTAAGTGTGGATTTTATCTATTTTGGGTCGTGCACTCAAGCCGAGGGTCCCGTGACACACGATCGGTTTGTGTGAGTTACATTGGACTCGTACGAGATGTTGGAACCACTCACGGCATTGTGTGGGAGGCACAAAGTGGTTTCGCACCCCAACGGCATGTTTTCAAACCTAAGTGTGGATTTTCTCTATTTTGGGTCGTGCTCTCAAATCGAGGGTCCCCTGACCACACGGTCGGTTATTACGAGTTACATTGGACCCGTGCGAGGTGTTGGCACCACTAACGACGGGGCATTTGGCAGGTGCTTTGGGGGTTCACCCTCTAAAGGCTTGTTTGGCAAGAAACTTTGTCTTTTCTGGCCTGGCCAAATGTGACATGTTGTAGAGCTCCTTGAAATTATTCTGGAAAGGTGTCTTGAATAATATGATGCATTTCATCATTTGGAGTTTGATAGAATATTCCAAATACGACTCCTCTAATGGCATGTGTTGATGTAAAAAATTAGATCGCTCTAATTATTCAATCACAGATAAATAAAATGAGACAAAGATTTTTAAAGTGGTTCAGCCTTATATGAATGGCCTACGTCCACTGTTATGTTATTGTTGAGTGTTTGGGAATTCTCGATTACAAGTTCAATCAAGAAATTCCGGTCCCCTTGAATGAGGGTGATACAAGGTATTTATAGCCCTTACGCTGTACATGAAAGGGTGTTACATTAAATGATACACATATGAAAGGGTAATTCATTTAATTCTCTTCAAACGTGCGCGTCAAGATGATAGGCATTCAATGAATAGTTGAACTGTTGATTATCTGGCAATCAATGCTGTGGTCGAGATGCAGCTCTAACCGCCTTAGTTTCTCGTCGTTCAAGTGTTCCTCGGAGCGTTGGAGTTCCTCGGAGAGCTGTAGTTTCTCGGAGTATACTTGTTGCTCGGTGTGAGTATGACTTGGTCGGGGGAATAGACTTCCTCGTCGCTATTGTTCCACGTAGATAGACACGTGTCTTCTTATTATTCGTCCACATCAGCATACTAATTTTGGTATCAACAGAAGCCCCCAATGTTTCATATTTCGAACTTTGAGGAGTATGGAACATTCTTTCTCGGTATATGGCAATATTAAATGATGTTCCAGGGTTTTAGGAGCCTTTCTTCGTATTTGAATTTCCTTCCAAATTCGCAGAATCCGCCTTTTTTCATTTTTATAAGCGCTTCGATCTCCGTGCCCTTTTTGTCCTTTTAGCCGCCGGTAACGTAATAGTTTCTTTTTTGTAATCATTTCTTTCACCATTTCCCAAGGCAAAGTATTTAAGCTTCAGAGGCAATCCCATCATCTTCTACCTTTTCAATTTCTGCTTTCGAGTTTTCTATAACTTTTCTCTCTCTTGTGCGTTCATCCCCTTCTTCGTTTGTTTGTCAACAGATCTCCTTTTTCCTGTAAGATTTTCTTCCTTCTTCTTCATTTCTTTTTATTCACCATGGTTTATATTATCGAATCTCTTGAGAAATTCCGTTCTGACTTTTCTATTCCTTTTTGGGTAACTTTGGAGAGTCTTATGATCTAATAAAATTTGAGTTCTTTTCTTCCATATGATTGTCTCTTCTCTATCTGCACTCTATCTTGATCTTCTTTTTAATGATTACTTTTTCTTTCTCTGTTTGTTTCTGGCCAGGATGGATCTGCTGTCTGCTAATGACACAAAGTTGATGCAGCAATGCCATGAATATTATAAAGCTGGTCACACAGACCTAAGTGCATCAAAGGTTGCCGACATCCTTGGCCATGGTGCTTCAGAGCAGGCAGTGGAGGCATATCAGCACTTGAAGGATTTACTTGATCGAGTTGTGGCCAATAATGTGGCCTATTACGAAATGATAGAGGATCTTCAATGTACCTTAGAAGACCTTCAAAATCACTATAAGGAATCAACTGCCCTGTTGCATGAGGGGTATGAAAAAAAGTATCAACAGCTTTCTGCTGAGAAGGGATACGACAAACTCCTTACTGGGTATGATGTCAGGGAGAGGACCCTAAAGGGAGAAGTTAAATCTTGTAGACAAATTACTGAGCTGCTGGAGCAAGAGAATAATAATTTGCAGAAAGAGCTAGCACAATATAAGTCAGCAACCTCTTCTTCAACAGCGATAATCCCAGTGACTGATGAGGGATTTTCCTTCTTAGAGGTTGAGAATGCCAAATTAAGGCAAGAGTTGGATATCCTGAGAAGGTATGGTACTTCTACTTCTACTCGGGGACGAGGAAGACGTTCTCGTGGGCGAGGAAGAGTTGCCCAGGATGTTGTCGAGGAACGAAGTACTCCACCTGCTCGGGGTCGATCAAGAACTCCTCGTAGTATTGAAGAAGCTCGTACTCTGTCAACATTGGAAACTCAAGCATACCAATTGAATGCAAAAGATCGGGCTTTGTCTGAAATGTCCAAGAAAATCCAAACTCTGGAGGATCAACTTGCTTCGACAAAGTTTGCTCTGGATAATAAGGATGTTTTTGCCAGAAAACTTCATGAGCAGTTAGAGAGAATAACTTTCCAATTCCATAAACAACCTCGTGAGTTCTGGATGGCAGGCTACAATGAGGCCCTTTGTCACTTGGATGCTCGCATTGAAAATTCCAATAATGAAGGTTATAAACAGGGATGGTTGAACTCCCTGGGTGTATTAAAACTAGAGCAGGGCCATTATTTATGGGATTATCATGCTCCTGGGCTACTAGACTTGCCTGTGCCACCTTATAAATTGGACATGGAATGGATCCCTGCTCGTGCCATTCCTCGGAGCTTAATTTCAAAATACCTTGGTGACTACAATTTTCATTCCCAAATTGAGGTATCTCGTCCCGAGCATCTACTGGAAACACCTTCTGTGATGAACGTTAGGATGTTGAAGGACTTGAACTTTATTAACTCTCCTCAGACTTTAAATGATCCGCCTGCTGGCGAGGAACCTATTTCAAAAGCAGAGGGAAAGAAACCAATAGAGTAGGGATCTCAATGTAATAGTTAGTACACATATGTAACTTGTAATTTATTTTGAGTTTTAATGAAAGACTTTCATTTTCTGTTTGTAAATCTGTATTTCTATTGTCTTGTGCTTTGTCAAACACTTTATATTTGTGCTTGCATAACAATATTGTGTGGTTCACCAATCAACTTAGTAATAAAAGTTACAAGTATCAGTAATGTTGCTCGATCACGTAATAATAAAGTAATGAGTATAAAATTTTTTCCAACCAACCAAGGTTGTTAAATTGTGTTTGTCGTCCAACTATGGTTAGTGAGAGTTTATCCCCGATTAACCATACTTGGTAAATTTTTATCTTTTCCATAAAGTGTGCCCGACCAACCAAGGTCGATGATTTTTCCTCGTCGACCAACTACAGTTAGTGGGTTTTTATCTCCGACCAACTATAATTGGTTCAGTTTGGAATATTTGTTCTTCGAGGAACTTTTATGTAATAGACTCACTTCCCGACCAACATAAGTTGGCATTTGAGAGCATATTTTGTTTCCTAATTAACCGAGATTAGCCTTTCGTCGATCATCTTTTGTTCTTGACCTTTTACCAACCGAAGTTGATCGTGGGTTTGAACTATCATGTCCACTAGTTATTTTACCAACCTGAGTTGGTCACGCTAGTGTACGCCTCCTAACCAAAGGAGTATAGTTTGTTCTCGCCCTTTTACCAACCGGAGTTGATCGTGGGTTTGAACTATCATGTCCACTAGTTATTTTACCAACCTGAGTTGGTCACGCTAGTGTACGCCTCCTAACCAAAGGAGTATAGTTTGTTCTCGCCCTTTTACCAATCGGAGTTGATCGTGGGTTTGAACTATCGTCTTCTTTTTACTGTCGAGCAGCGTAGTGTTAAACACACTAGTATTCCCCGAAAAATTTTCAATAAAAGGAGAGAAGATTGTGAAATATCATCGTTTTATTCATATTGATGGAACTGCTTTACATTTTACGTCACTGATAATACTTGCGTAGGTGTTCAGCATTCCATGCATTCTTAAATTCCTCTCCTTCTAGAGTTGCTATTCGGTAAGTTCCTGGTCGGACAACTTCAGTAACTCGGTAAGGTCCATGCCAGTTTGCTTCCAACTTATTGTTCTTCTGAATGACCTTCTTTAGCACGTAATCTCCTTCTTTTAAGTCGCATTTTTTCACCCTCTTGTTGTAGAACAGGGCTGTTCGCTGTTGATAAGCAGCATTCCGAATGGCTGCCTCTTCTCTAACTTCCTCGAGCATGTCCAAATCTAATCTCCTCATCAAGTCGCTGACTGGGGAATTGAAATTCAGCACTCTGTGTGTTGGAAGACCCAACTCGGTAGGTATTACAGCCTCACTTCCAAATGCCAGCATATATGGGGACTCTCCAGTTGCTGCTCGGGGAGTTGTTCGGTAAGCCCACAATACTGACTGTAGCTCATTAATCCAATTAGCTTTAGCCTCACTAAGCCTCTTCTTCAAGCCATTTAGTAATGTTCTGTTCGTCACTTCAGTCTGCCCATTGCTTTGAGGATGGCCTGGTGCTGAATGAACCTTCAAAATGTTTGACTGATGACAATAGGCGGCAAACTCCTCGTTATCAAATTGTGTTCCATGGTCTGTGATGAAGGCATGAGGGAGACCATATCGGCAGATGATGTTCTTCCAAACAAACTGGTACACCTTCTCATATGTCATATCAATAATTGGCTCAGCTTCAACCCACTTAGTAAAATAATCCACTGCAATAACGAGGTACTTGAATCTTCCTCGGGTCGTTGGCAGTGGTCCAACAAAATCAATTCCCCACATGGAAAACGGCCAAGGAGAAGTTATGGGTGTCAACAATGTTTGTGGAGTTCGTCGGATGGAGGAAAAACGTTGGCACTTGTCACATTTCTTGGCATATGCTATACAATCAGCCCTCATCGTCGGCCAGTAATATCCCTGTGTCATCACCCTTTGCAAAAGTGTCCGACCTGCTACATGGGCTCCACATGACCCTTCATGGATCTCTTCAATCAATTCTTTCACCTCGGAGGGATGTACATATCTCTGCAAACCTACCATAATTCCTCGTCTATACAAAACACCATTAGTTAGTACATACCGAGCAGCTTTAAACTTCAATTTCTTTGCAACGAGCTTATCCTCCAGCAATTCTCCCTCTTCAATATATGCCCTGATGGGATCCATCTAAGATGGTCCTAAATCAAGGGTAATAACATTCATCGTCAGGTCTTCATCTATGCTCCGACTTTCCAGTACTTCAATTGGTATTGTTCTTCGCAGCTCGGTACGAGTAGCTGATGCTAATCGGGCCAGTGCGTCTGCTTGTGCATTTTCTATTCTGGGTATTCTGATCAACTGAATGACATCAAATTCTGCCAACAATTCCATCACCTTTGCATGATACTTGACCATTAATTCTCCTTTAACTGCATATGTTCCCATCATTTGATTCATAATTAATTGAGAATCACTGAATACCATCACTAGTTGTGCTTCCATAATCTTTGCTAAATTAAGACCTGCTATCATGGCCTCATACTCAGCCTCATTATTGGAGGCTTTAAATTGGAATTGCAAGGCATATTCCATGTCAATCTCGTCTGGAGTGCTCAGAACTATTCCAGCGCCACATCCTGCAGTGCAAGATGACCCATCTACATATAACCTCCATATAGGTAACTCGTCTTCAAATTTCTTATCTGACAAAGTTCCTCGGTGAAATATCTGTTGTTTTCTTCCATCCTTCCCTGGTATTTTTTGCTCTTCGTTGACCATCTCTTCTCGCCCTTTTACCAACCGGAGTTGGTCTGGTTTTGAGTTTAATGATCTTTCTATATCCACAAGCCCTTTTACCAACCGGAGTTGATCTGGACTTATGTCTGTTGATCCTGTAACATCCACAGGTTGGTCAGCGAGCAACTTTTGCTCCTCAGGGGTATCAGGATATGTAAATTCTGCTATGAAGTCTGCTACAGCCTGCCCTTTCAATGATGATCTGGGCTCATAAACAATATCACATTCACCGAGCTCTATTGCCCAATACATCAGTCTCCCTAATTTTTCTGGCTTATGAAGGGCTTGTCTCAATGGCATGTCGGTATACACGACGATGGTATGGGCCTGGAAATAAGGCCTCATTCTTCTACTTGCTTCAATTAATGCCAATGCCAATTTTTCCAACTTTGGGTACCTGATATCTGCACCTCGGAAAGCCTTACTTGTGTAATAAATTGGCTTCTGGACTCCATTCTCCAATCTGATCAATGCCGAGCTGACTGCATGCTCTGATACTGCCAGGTATAAGTACAACTTTTCTCCCGTTATTGGCCTGGACAACAGTGGAGGTGCTCCCAAATATTTTTTCAATTCTTGAAAGGCTTTTTCACATTCATCATTCCACTCGAAAGTTTTTCGAAGTGTTTTGAAGAATGGGAGGCATCTATCACTTACTCGGGATACAAATCTGTTGAGCGCTGCAACTCGTCCTGTAAGACTTTGCACTTCTTTCTTTGTTGTTGGAGATCGCAACCCTAAAAGAGCTTTGATCTTTTCTGGATTTGCCTCAATGCCTCGCTGGTTGACAATGTACCCGAGGAACATTACTTCTCGTACTCCAAAGCTGCACTTTGTCGGGTTGAGCTTCATTTGGTATTTATCCAGTTGATTAAAGGTCTGACCCAAGTCAACTAGATGATCAGCAGCCTTCTTGCTCTTTGTCACCATATCGTCGACATAGACTTCCATATTGCAACTGATTTGTTCGGTAAAAACCTTGTTCATCGGCCGTTGATATGTCGCTCCTGCATTTTTCAAACCAAAAGGCATAACATTATAACAATAAGTTCCCCTAGGGGTAATAAAAGAAGTGCTTTCCCTGTCTTCAGGTTTCATTTTGATCTGGTTGTAACCAGAGTAAGCATCCATGAAGCTGAGCAGCTCGTGTCCTGAGGTAGCATCCACTAGTTGGTCAATTTTGGGCAATGGAAAATGATCTTTTGGGCATGCCTTGTTGAGATCGGTGAAATCAACACACATTATCCATTTATTGTTTTTCTTCTTCACCATCACCACATTTGCCAACTAGTCTGGATACTTCACATCTTCAATGAATTGGGCTTTCTGGAGCTTCTCGACCTCCTCTTGTATGGCTTGATTCTTCTCGGGACTAAACACTCTTCTTCTCTGATTTACAGGCTTGATCTCCTTATTCGCATTCAGTTCATGGCATAAGAAGTTTGGATCTATTCCTGGCATGTCTTCATGACTCCATGCAAAAGTTTTCTTTCTGTTTCTCAAAAAAGTTATCAACTCACGTTTTATTGAAACATCCAATGATGAACCTATCTGGGTTACTCGTTTCGGGTGCTCGTCGTCCAGAATAACATTTTCTGTAGATTCCACCACCTGTCCTTTTACAAGTTGGGATTCATCTCTGGGATCAAGTGTTTCAATTTCTGTACCTTCCTCCACCTGGTAGGTAGTAGTCTTTTTCCTTGAGTCTTCAAGCTCCTCTTGCTCGGCAGACGAATAATATCATTCCCGAGCTACTTTCTGATCACCTTTCACAACTCCTACTCCGAAATTTGTTGGGAATTTTAAGCACTGATGTACTGTAGATGGAACTTCTTCGAACTTCTTCAAAACAACTCTTCCCATGATGATGTTGTAAGCTGACTGCACATTTTTATCCATCACAAAGAAGCGTATTCTTTCTGTTCAGCAAGCAGGCCAAGTTCCAATGAATATATCCAACTTGATCGTCCCAAGTGGAAAAACTTTCTCGCCAGCAAAACCCATAAGGAGTCTGTGATAAGGTTCCAATTGAGATAATTTCAAATTCAAGCTGTCAAAGCATGAATAGTACATGATGTCTGCCGAACTACCATTGTCTACCAACACCCTTGAAATCACTACTTCCTTCATCCTCATTTTGATCACCAAAGGGTCGTCATGAGGGTAAAGAACACCTGCTAGGTCATTTTTTGAAAAGCCAATGACTAGCTTCTCTTTTTTTACCTTCCTCGGACGATCATCCTCGGCCAGATTTATTCACTGAATATATGAGCAAGCTTGAGCCTCTCTGAGGTAAGCCTTTCTTTCTGCAGTAAGGTCTCCTCCTCTTGCATCTCCTTCTGTAATAACATTACAATCAAATGACCCCAAACGTATGGAAAATACCTCTCGTTCTGGCTGCCTTGGCTTCTTGGGAAGATCGGGGTCATCATCTGGATCATCTTCATGGTCTCTCTTCTTTTTCTCCTCTGCTCGACGAGGAGATCTAGACCTCTCCCTAGTTCGGTCATTATTTCTTTTCTCACCTCCCCGATCAACATACTTTGCTAGCTTTCCTCTTCGAATGATTGTTTCAATCTCATTCTGAAGAGCTATGCAATTTTTGGTCATATGACCATGATCTTTATGGAATTCGTAATATTTATCCATGTTCCTCAGGTCAGGGTCTGACCTCAGTTTCTTTGGCCACTTTACTTCCTCGTTATTCTTGATTTCTTCCAAGACATGATTAATACCCATTTTCAAAGGAGTATAATTATCGAATTTCTTCAGGACTTCCCATGACGATTTATTATTCTTGGAGTGCTTATCACCACCATTGCCCTTATGCTCTTTCTTCTTGGATTTGTCGTCATCCCCCTTGGTTTCTTTATCCATATTCTTCTTCGCAGCCATAGCCTCCTCGACATTCATGGTTTTGGCCGCTTTCGCCATCAACTCCGACATAGTTGTAGGTGGATCTTTAGCCAAAGTGTAATACAACTTGTTAGGCAACAAACCACTCATCAAGGCGGTGATTGCTGTCTTTTCTTCATAATCTATAACTTCCAGTTTCTCGTTATTGAAACGAGTTATGTAATATCTAGTACTCTCACCAGATTTTTGTCTAACACTTAACAAGTGTGCTACTCTTTTTACTGGTTTTGCCCCAAAACAAAAATTACCGATGAACAACTCGGCTAACTTAAAGAAAGTTAAAATCTTACCCCGAGGAAGATTGTTGTACCAAATCTGGGCAGATCCAGTAAGAGTTCCTGAGAATGCTCTGCATCTCATCTCGTCGGGGACGGCATAGATGTCAGCAGTAGCTTGATATTGCTCTATGTGTAGAACAAGATCTGTCTTTCCATCATATTTGGGGGTTACCATAGGTGCTTTAAACTTTGACGGGGTAGGAAAACCCACAATGGCCTGGACAAAAGGTGTCCCTTGAACAAAAGTTCGTTATAGGGGATTCTTCGCCTTAGCCATTTCTCCCAATCTATCCTCTAATCGCTGAATAGAACCTTTCCACGCATCATTTCCCTCCTCGGGCTTGTTAGTTCGAGCAATTGATTGCTCTGAAGTGGCCTCCTGAGATCTATCTTGACGAGCAACTGGTCGTGATTGTGCTGATCCTTCTCTTAGATCTGATGGTCGTCAAAAACTCCTCGACATGGTCTTAGGTGGACTCCTATTCCTCCTAGGGCCTAATCGACTGAAATGAGACACCCTACTCAGTCTTTACAAGGCACTGGGCCTTTCTGGAGAGAGAGTGATATGTTGATCTGTATCTATAGCCCTTATTGACGAAGTTCGCCCAGGTTGATAAGAGAAATCATCAGATTTCTCATTACGATATGACTCAGTACGCCTGGACCGTGAAGACAGTAAATAGGTTTTCCTTTGACCACTTCGCTGTCCCGAACGTGCAGGTGCACCGCCATGAAGGGTCTGTATGAGTTGCCGCATTATTTCCTGCATGGCAGTTTGTCCTTGAGCCAGATTTGTCATAATCCCAGCCAGATCTAGTGGTGCAGAGGGATTTGGAAGATTTCCAGCATTTCCAGCATTTCGATTGCTGGATTCCGGGTTATCTGCCATTGATGATGAATGATTTTTGGTGAAAAACGATAATAACAATCGTTCCCACAGACGGCGCCAATCTGTTGATGTAAAAAATTAGATCGCTCCAATTATTCAATCACAGATAAATAAAATGAGACAAAGATTTTTGAAGTGGTTCAGCCTTATATGAATGGCCTACGTCCACTGTTATGTTATTGCTGAGTGTTTGAGAATTCTCGATTACAAGTTCAATCAAGAAATTCCGGTCCCCTTGAATGAGGGTGATATAAGGTATTTATAGCCCGTAGGCTGTACATGAAAGGGTGTTACATTAAATGATACACATATGAAAGGGTAATTCATTTAATTCTCTTCAAACGTGTGCGTTAAGATGATAGGCATTCAATGAATAGTTGAACTATTGATTATCTGGAAATCAATGCTGCAGTCGAGATGCAGCTCGAACCGCCTTAGTTGCTCGTCGTTCAAGAGTTCCTCGGAGCGTTGGAGTTCCTCAGAGAGCTGTAGTTTCTCGGAGTATACTTATTGCTCGGTGTGAGTCTGACTTGGGCGGGGGAATAGACTTCCTCGTCGCTATTGTGCCACGTTGATAGACACGTGTCTTCTTATTATTCGTCCACATCAGCATACTAATTTTGGTATCAACAGCATGTTTAATGGATCTTGATTAAGGCCACAACCCTCGTAATGGGAGATATTCTCATTACAGGGAATGTGGCCATCATCAAGATCAACTAATCCCGGACACTCCAATAGAGGATTCGTATTTGAAATACTCTATCAAACTTCAAACGAGAAAATGCATTATATTATCCTGGACTCCTTTCTAGAAAAATTTCAATGATCTCTATAACACGCAGGAACCGACCGCGTGGTCACGGGACCATTAAGCGGGCACTATGTGGTTTCACCCCCCAAAGGCACGTTTTCAAGCCTAAGTGTGGATTTCTCTATTTTTGGATGTGCCCTCAAACTGGGGGTCCCATGACCACGCAGTCAAATCCTATGAGTTACATTTGTCCCGTGAGAGGTGTTTGCACCGCTCACGGGG
Source organism: Sambucus nigra (assembly GCA_949130495.1). Lineage (NCBI taxonomy): Eukaryota > Viridiplantae > Streptophyta > Magnoliopsida > Dipsacales > Adoxaceae > Sambucus > Sambucus nigra. Next base: position 23,460,782 of record OX422212.1, on the reverse strand, counting down.
CCGTTTGAGGGACGCTAAGGGGTTTCTCCCCCAACGACATGTTTTCGAGACTAAGTGTGGATATGAAAAAATTTGTGTCGTGCTCTCAAATCGGGAGTCCCATGACCATGCGTTCAGTTCCTACGAGTAACATTGGTCCCGAGCGAGGTGTAGGCGCCACCCATGGGGCCATTTGAGGGGCGTTTCAAGGTCCCCCCTGACGGCACATTTTCAAGCCTAAGTGTGGATATTATCTATTTTGGGTCGTGCCCTAAAATTAGGGGTCCCGTGACCATGTGATCGGCTCATACTAACTACATTGGACTCATGTGTAGTGATCGCTACCCTAAAAGGGCCGTTTGGGGGGCGATAAGGGTTTCCCCTTTAATAGAATATCTTCAAGCCTAAGTGCGGATTTTCTCAAATTATCTTCATATTCTCAAACCGGGGGCCCGTAACCACGCGATCGGTTCCTGTGAGTTATATTCTCTCCATTCTTCAACTTCATCTTATGATTCGAAGACATAATGGGATGCTTGCTCGTATTGTATATTTGTGAGTTTCACCTTTTAAGGTTCCTAAATGGTAATTCATCCTCAAACTCGTCAGGTTCCTCAATCACTCCTCTTCTACGAGGATTGAACCTCCTCACCTCTTGTTCTAGCATATATTCCGTAGAGTATAACGATGATTCCACAGTTACGTATTCTTCAACAAATGACCCTCCAATATACCATGTATTGTTTACATAATCTTTGAAGGTTTTCATCAAGCGCTAAAAAGGATACATCCAACGATACCTAATGGGACCACATAATAAATCTTCATCGCATAAATGCACAAGCAAGTGGATGCTAATATCGATTAACGACGCAGGAAAATATTTCTCTAATAGACAAACTGCCTCAGCTAAAGTTGATTTTGCATATTTAATGTGCCTTCTGTTTACCACTTTTTCACAGACTAGGATAAAACACAAACTGATTTGCATAATTTCCTGACATAGATCTTTTTGTTTAGAGATGCAATCCCGAAATAACAAATGGATTAATTGGATGATTACATGCCAGTTGTGAGACTTGCACTATTTTAAGTTATTTTCTTGGTAGTTTATGACCCTACATAAATTATGAGAATAACCAGTTGGAGACTTTAAGTGAATAATGTGTCTAAAAGGATCTTCTTCACACTAGTAGTCAAAGTGAAAGAAAGCAGAGGGGTAGAAATTCTTCATGTTGTAGGATCATTTTTAACCAGAGTTTCTTCTTTAGCTTCATATCCTGTAGATCTCGGTGGGCACTCTCTCCATCTTTGGAATGAAATCCACCCAGATATGTTCCTATCAAATGTTCTTTAACATTATTCTATGTGTGCATCACATCAATTACATGCCTTACATGATGATCTTTTCAATACAGAAAATAAAAAAAATATTGATCATCTAGACCATGGTTTTGCTTTAGTATGGTCATTAGGATATCCCCTTGCATTACGCTTCAGGTTTACAAACTTGGGGTGTTTGATTACGTACATATTCCTCGCAGTCACAACCACTTCCTTCTCCTCGATCAGTTGACCAGAAAGTCGAGCAAGTTATACCCGACACTCATGACTAATAGGATAAAAGTTAAACTTATCATTCCTGAAAGGGTGACTGGTCGAAAGAAATCTATGATAACCCGTGCAACTCATCTTACTATTATGTTATAGTCAAATGGCTTCAGTTTCCTCCCCACATATGGGACATCCATAATAACCATGAACATTACAACCGGATAAGGTCCCATAAGTAGGAAGGTCGTGGATCGCCCACATCACCATTGCTTTAAATGTGAACTCTTCACCCTTGTGAGAGTCGAATGTCATCACACCTTTATTCCACAACTCTTTAAGTTCTTTGATTAATGGGGCTAAGAATATATCAATATCACCACCTAAAGTCTTCGGCCCAGGTATCAATAAAGATAATAATGTGAACTCATTTCTCATGCACAGCATCAGAGGGAGACTTAAAGGCACCATGAGAACTGACCAATAACTTTGACTAGTACTTAAATTACTGAAAGGGTTAAACCCATCAGTTGAGATTGCAAGACAAATGTTGCGTGGTTCTTTTGAAAATTCATAGTGTCATGCATTTGAAATTTTCCAGACGAGTGAATCAATCAAATGACTTATTAAATTCTCACCCACTATGTCATGGCCTCCGCTATCCACGGTACAGTAAAAAATCATTTTAACCGTGACCCAAGTGGAAAATACTTCAAAACCTTTTGTGGTATTTGCAAGGTCTTTTAATATTTTGTAGGTTTGTCATTTACCTTCTCACAAACGACATATGTAGGCTCACCGCATACTAGACATTCATCATTCTCTCCTTGTTCGTCGCGATACAATATGTAACCATACTTGCATGCATGAATAGATTTGTATTTCAATCCCAAACCTTTCAAGCTCTTCTCTATGGTAGGATAATTGTATGGTAACGTGTTCTCTTGTGGGAGAATTTCTTCAACCCACTTAAGAATTCCGATTATGCTGTTCCCAGATAAGACAAATTGACTCTTCAAATTATGAAAACCAATAATTGCATATAATACCGAATGATCTTCATCGCAATCGTTATACAACGGCCTAGCCGCATCGACATTAAACCGTATATACTCTCGGTCTCCTGATAGTTCAATCTCAAATTATTCATTGTGCACATTATTTGTCTCCATAGGTTGGTGGTTTTATTCGTGGTTGACTCCGTAAGAATCTTTATACAACCAATATTTTGTTCAATACCAAATTATTCATTGTCCATGTGTTGGCGAATCATTTACCACTTCCACTCATTGTTGTTCTGTTACGTGGTCGGTTACCGGTAATTCTTCGGGAACATAAGGTACATGTTTTTCACCATAGTATGTCCACTTGTTACAATCTTGACAAATTCCCCACATTACTAAATATAACTCAACATCTTCACAAATTTATATTTTTCTTTTATACAATGGGTGCCCAGACACATAATCTTCTCACTTTTAAGGTTCTTAAAAGTGTATCTCTTAAATTTTTGAACGTCTTTAACATAACTATTATCTATTCAGTCAGTGTCCCCCATCCACTATTTGTTTTGTGGAAAATCCATTTAATAATCTTCAAATTGCAGTCTTGTGTTAACATGATAAAATAATTATCATGTTGCATAGTAAAGCACTAATATAGTACCAAAGCAAAGCACTAAAATAGTCAACAACGCACCAATCAATAAAACTATGCAATAACTTAAATACAAGAACATGCCAATTAATGATACTACACAACCAGTTAAACTCAAAGTAAATAAATTTGTCTATTGATATTATTACAACATAAGAAAAATATTACTAGATCTTCATCAAGCGATAAACTAGCAAAGTGGTAACAGAGTCTACATAATTTTTCAAAAAATTCCTTTTCCACTGTAGACGTGCGCTGGAACAGTTTCATAACCCTTATACTGTATCAACCACGTTCTGACACTCACCCTACTACAAAGGTCAATTATGTACTAAAGTTCCTATGACAGTGAACATGAGCGTGCAGATCCCAACGACAAATTTACCGCTCTGGTCCAGTATATAGTTCTTCTCACCATAGTCATCGTGGGTTGTTGACGATGATCCAAGACCTGTGCCATTCTAAGGCGTTGAGAAAGGGAATGTTAAAGGAGGAACTTGAATCTGCGGGGGGAATGGAGAATCAGAAAATTTTTGGGGAGGAACTGACATCTGTGGAGGGAAATCGGGATGTATTGGTGGCTGCAAGGGCACACGATCGATTAAAAGGGACACAATCTGTGCAAGTTTATCATTCACACCTCCCAATTAATTTTGAAGCCCCATTATATCCCCTTAAGTCCTAGATTGATGTCCATCGTTGGATGTGAAATGCTTATTAATAGAATAAAGCTTGTCCACGAGAGGTGCGGTGTGCTTGAATCTTGATTTAACATATGCGACCCCAAACCTCTCACCCTCCCTCTTTGGTTCTTACCAAAGGTTTGTGCGATGTCATCATTATCAATATCATCGAACGAGATTGAATCTGACTGACTACTGATAGAATCTATTGATTTTAGAGTCTTGGCCAAGTGAGGAGGGAATTTATTATCTTTGTCTCATCTAGCATATACATGTAAGTTGGCCTAATTCGGTGTTTTTCCTTCATCCAGATTGCCTTTTGTAACGGTCTACCACTCGTTCTTCAAATCTTCATAACATTTCAAGCCAAGATGATGGACATTAATTTTTTTTCTCTCATCTGCTTGTTTTTCTCCCTTTGCAGTATTTTGGAGTCCTTCGCCTCATTCTCCAGAAAATCATTCCATTAAGAGACTGGCATTTCAACGTTTGAAGGAACTTTGTTTTGTGCGCCAAAATGTCAGAGCTCGATGCTCCCTATGGGAAATGCTTATGCCTAAGGTTTCTTCGATATGTTCGGAGTTGTTTAGCAACCCGAGAAAGCATCTTATTTTTTGGGTTTGGGGAAAATGAAAATCGTTTGCTTAGTTGTTCCTAGATGTCATCTTTAATAGCTTTATCTAAGAGGTTCCAATTATCATCTCCACCCACTCCCACATTCATTTTTTCCAGGGACAAACACTGGGATTTAAAATGTTGAACGTGATTCTTATCCCCCGTGGGGTTATTTTCCCATAAAGAGAACCCAATGGGATTCTTCTCAACTGACCCAACAGTTCCAGGAGTGTTGGGCGTGCCTTTTAGATTAGTGGGAGTACCTTGCCTATTGAAACTCAGAGTAGGGGAGTGAACATTTTATGGAGTAGGGGGTGAACAGTTTGTGGAGTTGAGTATAGCTCACCAATTGGTGATGATAATTCTCTTTATGGTTATGTCACGTTGTTGGTTGGAGCGTTGCTTCCATTACCTCCTGATATTATCTACAAAAACAATAAAATTTAAATGTGTTTCTATAATAATAGTTGCATAATTTCAAAGTTCGCTATGAATTATAACTAACAAGATAAATTTTTTGACTATATATTATAATATATGTATTCATGGTAAGACTTTAACAAAAGTTCTGTGTATGATCTCCATCCATTCTGGATTTATTTTTAAAAATTCATAGATTTTTGCACGTGGCCAATTAGGAGGAAGCGTAGCTATAATGGATGCATATATGTCAGCGACATGAACTCGAAATCGCATCCTCTTCAGCCTATTGGCAAGATTGAGTTTGAGGTTTATCTGTCGTGAGACATCACAATCTTCGTCAATGCTCTTTGTACGTAATTTTATCCATAATGGGTGAATTTTTTTTGCCTTTTTTAACAGCGTAAGAAACGTCAGTGGTCTATCAGGATTATGTATACGATATATATATTGTACAACTTCATCCCAATATTGTGGCAGGGGAAACAGAATATGATCGAACAAGTACTCTTGCTGGAGATGAACTCCACGGTTTACAAGGTAGTTAGATTATTCGATCTTCCTATTCCCATACCAATAAATCATAGTATCCACTTTCTAAGGCTCATTAATGAAAGATGTATGCGTGCGGTCCAATTGCAATCTTTCCCACTCTTATTGCTATTTATTAGCATCGTGAGTCATTCTTCATGAGAAAAATGAACGAGTTCGTGATTATATTTCCTATAAATACTGGCTCTAATGAATCATTAATGAGTTATTATATACGAGGGCATGAATATGATTCCTATAAATTATGGCTCCAATGAATCATCAACCATTAATTTATTAGGTTTTGAATACCTACTTTTGTCATTTAAGCCAACAATCCCAAAAATCTACCCTAAATTTAACCCTTTCAAACATTAGTCATAAAATTGATCCCTTACAAACATTACCCCTATAATTACTAGATTATGCATTTTTGGGACTTAATTTTACAAAGACCCTAACATTAATCCCGAATTTAGTATCAATATTAATAGAGATTTATATTTTTATATTTCATCCCCAAACTTAAACCAACAATATCCATTAAATTAAAATTTTCCCTAGTTTGAAACTTAAACCAACAATATCCATTAAATTAAAAAATTTCCTAGTTTTAAAATTAAATCAACAATATCCATTAAATTAAAATTTTCCCTGGTTTGAATCTTAAACCAATAATATCCATTAAATTAAAATTTGACCTAGTTTGAAACTTAAACAAACAATATCCATAAAATTAAAATTTTTCCTAGTTTGAAACTTAAACCAACAATATCCATTAAATTAAAATTTGCCCTAGTTTGAAAGTTAAATCAACATTAGTCATACATATTTTTTTTTCTATAATACACACACACATACACATTTACATTATACACACATACATATACACAATACACACAATGACAATGTATACACAACTACATACATATACATAATACACATATATATACACACACACATATATATACACACACATATTTACAGTATACACACAAAGAAATAAACATACAGAGAAATATGCACACTCAAAGAAATACATGCACATAAATACATAACAAGAGATTACCTTTGAGATTGAGATTGAGAGAAAGAGAGAGAGACGAAATCCCCGAAGAGAGGGAGGGAAAATGAGGGTTTAGAAAATTTTGAGGGAAATGAAAAATTGTTATGCATTTTTTAAGTATAAAGGCCATGATCACGGCTTAGGGCCGTGACCATATGACGTGACCCCTTTATTTTTAACACGTCAGCATGGAAATAAATCCACGGTCACGGCTAAAAGACGTGACTCAGATAATTTAATGGTCACGGACTTAAGCCGTGACCATATCCTTGTGTAATGGGGTTTGTGGTCACGACTAAGGGTCGTGACTCATGCCTGACCAAAATTAGAGGAAAAGTGGGCACCATAATGGTCACGACTGGGTCAGGGCTTAGAGTCGTGACCCAAACTAGTCTAGGTTTATAGTCGTAACCACGTAAAAGATGACCCACGACCACATTGAGTCATGTATTTGGTCATTCCCATTTTACCTATGGTCACAGTTCTGGGTCGTGACCAGCTGGGAGCCGTGACCCCTTTACGGTGACCATTCGCATAATTTGGTGTAGTGAGGGTGAAGATTTCCCTTTCTATGGCTTTCTTTAATCGTGGTATGATCATGTGGACAAGAAGATGAAACCAGGAATGGAGATATTTTTCCAAGACGACTACTCATGGGCCGAAAGTTCCCAGCATCATGCGCCACCACTCATTGAGGAGACCATAGTCGATACTGAAGATTTTGAGGGAAGTGACTCCGAGGATTCCTTCAACTTGAAAATACAGGGGCTGACTCTACATGGTTCACTCAAGCGCTACATCTTCGTATCCATCCCTGCTGATCAAAGCTGCTGATGCACCCCTTATCAACTGGCATGCGACACCAGTATCACCTGCTGATATTCAACCCAACCCAGATACTTATCTCATTTCTTCTTATTTTGGTGTTCCTCCTTATTAGGATGTAATCGGGTCCTCCTTAGATGAGGTTCTCAATGTTATTTTTCCTAACAATAAAATAAACGAAGATTTTGAGTATCTTGTTGTGCCTTACATTAATTGTCTTGATTCTAATCAAACTCTTGACGATGATGATTTTGCAAATGAATAATTCTTAACTGATCTTAATAAGGTTAATAACAAACAACATAACCGTGTTCAAGTTAATGAAGATGAAACTGTTGTTATTAATCTCGGTTCTAGTAGCTAACTGAACGAGATTAGGATAGGGGCTACCCTTGATGAGCTTCAACGCGTTCAACTCGAGGAATTATTAAAGGAATTTATGGATGTCTTCGTATGGTCCTATGATGATATGATCGATACTAATTTCGAGATAGCTCAGCACGAGATTTTAACTCTCTCAGAATGTAAATCTATCAAATAGAAACTATGAAAGCTCCGTACTGAATGGTACTCAAGGTTAAGGAAGAAGTGGTCAAATAGTTGAACATGGGTTCATTCGTATGATCGAATATTCCACATGGTTAGAGAACATCATACCCGTTCCAAAATTTAGAGGACAGTTTTTCATGTGTGTTGACTATCAAGACTTGAACAAGGCCTCTCCAAAGAATCATTACCCACTACCTAATATCGACATGATTATGGACAATACAACTAGTCACGCTCTTAAGTCATTCATTGATGGGTTTGTCATATATAACCAAATCAAGATGCACCCTGATCATCAAAAGAATACTATATTCATCACCCATTGGGGAATCTATTGTTACACTGTCATGCCATTTGGTCTAAAAAATGTCGGGACTACCTACCAAAGGGTTTCCAGAATCATCTTGAATGATCTGATACACAAAGAAGTTAAGGTATATGTGGATGATATGATTATCAAGTCTAAGACTAGGGAAGGTCATGTTCCTACTTTTCAAAAGTTCTTTGAGTGACTACAACAATATCAGATTCGACTCAACCCACGAAAATATGTTTTCGACGTTACTAAAGGAAAGCTCTTGGAATTTATGGTTAGTGAGAATATAAGCAAATCCTACCAAGATGATTGCCATACTTGAAATGCCACCACCCTGAATGGAGAAGGAAGTCCAAGGTTCCTTGGAAAATTATAATATATCAGTCGGTTCATTAGCTAGTTGACCTCTATCTGTGAAACCATCTTTAAAATCCTCTGAAATGATTCCACTAAGGTTGGAATGAAGCTTGACAGGAAGACTTTGATCGAATCAAGCAATACCTAACCCAACCTTCGGTACTCATGTCGCCGCAGCATAGTCTTCCCCTACTCCTATACCTGATCGTAACTAACACTGCAGTTGGGGGGTTACGAGACCAATACCTTAAAGAATACCGAAAAGGGAGATCCATCTACTATGCCAGTCATAAGTTTGTTGGGTATGAAGTTAACAACACTGCCTTAGAGAAATCATGTGTTACCCTTGTCTGGGTCACCCAAAAATTACGGCACAATGTAAGATAAACCAACCCACTACTACCACATTGAGCTCATCACAGAAGAAGATCTTGATATATCCAGCTCTTAGTACTATGATATTTGGTGTCTCCTCAATCATAGTAGGTATTTCTAAGGTTCTGACAAGAAAGACCGAGCAAACCTTAGCAAACTAACTGCCCAGTATATTATCTATGATAAAATGTTGTTCAAGAGGAATTTTGATGGAACCCATTTACACTGCATCACAGGGGTTGACGTTGAAGAAATGATGCAGAAAATCCATAGTGGGGAGTGCGAACCCCACATGAATGGCCATATGCTCGCCAAGAAAATCATCCGACAGGGTTACTACTGGACTTCCATGATTCAAGATTGCACCACATATGTTTAGAGATGTCTCAAATGTCTACAATTCTCTAAACACTTGCCTCTGTAGGAATTGTACGACATGACTTCTCATTGTCCGTTCTCCACATAGGGCCTTAACATCATAGGAATGGTTACACCCAAGGACTCCAATGGGCATAAATTCATCTTGGTTTCCATTGACTACTTCACGAAATGGGTGTAAGATAAATCATATGCAATTTTGAATGCCAAAAAGGTGTCCAGGTACATCAGGAAAATATCATCAACCGGCATGGGGTCCCACATGAGCTGGTGTCAGATAACGGGTTACATTTCGAGGTAGAAGTCATAGAATTGGTTGAAGAGTATAGGATTTAGAGACACAAATTGCTACCAAACTCAAACCAATGGATTAGTTGAATCTGATAATAAGAACCTCAAATCCATCATTAGCATAATGATCGAGAGCTATCGAGATTGGGCCGAGTAGATCCTTACGCCCTCTGGGGCTATCGCACTTCAGTTCGAACATATACTGGGGCTACCCCTTACTTTCTGGTATATGGCATGGAAGTAGTCATACCCTTGAATCTAGAAATCCCTTCACTGCACGTCATGCTTGAAAGCAAAATTCAGTGAGGAAGACTTACATTAAAGTTATCTTGATGAGTTGTCACTCTTGGATGAAAGGAGGCCAAAGTCTCTATATCACATACAAGGATACCATCATCGAATAGCGTGATCATTAAATAAGAGAGTCAAGGACCATGGTATCTAAGAATGGGACTGATGATACGCAAATATTACGTATTTCATCCCTCGAACCTATGCATTTTAGCCCCCTCGGGTATCTTATTCCCTATGTTTATGCTCGTTAGCCAGAAAACCATGAATTTCTACGTTAACATATTTTGCAGGGGTTAATTGAGCTTTCATAGGTATTTAGATGCTAAGTGTGAAGTTCAGACGCTTTTTGCTCGATTTTCGTACACGATCGCACGTTCAAAGGCATTTTAGTCTTTTCACAGCTTGGTCACCTAGCCATAACATCTTCACAGAATTTATATCCCTCCTTGCAAACTTTGTGTGGCCATGAACGGTGCGCGAATCCAATTCAGAACGAAGAAGTTACGGCAATTTTAGTGGAAGGGAATTGCATTCAAGCCAAAACAGGAGGCAGGAGCTGCATACCTGCTTAATCGATAGATCGATCTATCCTTCTTATTTTTCAAATCGTGGGGAGACAGTGGGCTTCAATTTTCAGCATCGATCGATCGATCCCCTATTTTCTACAGATATTTTGGGCTTTTCTTTTCTTTTTCCTTTTCTTTTCTAATTTTATTCCTTTTATTTTATAAAGGAATTTTGATGTAATAACAAATATAATTCGTTTTAGTTAGTTTAGGTTAGGGTTTTGTAGTTTTGAGAGATCATTTCTTCATTTTTTCTTGGATTGACACCCATTTGGGCTTGTAATTTATGCTACCATCTTCCATCTCCATTAATATAGTGTGTATTTCCTTTATTCTTGCTTTCTAGATTAATTTACATGCTTTATTTCCTTGCTTTCTAGTGTAGTTTTATCGCGTTTATTTACCGCATTTTTAACATGCTTTCTAGCTAATTTAGTGTAGGTTGTGTTCGAATGGAACTCACTCGGGTTGACGCGTTGCTTTGCTTTGGTGATGGTGTTTACGGGTCTAATTCGGGTTCGCTGTCCTAGTTATTATGCCTAGGAGATTTGATGGGGCATATCATGTATGTTCCGTGCTTACGACCATTCGTGCGTAATTTTTGGGGTATTTGTTGACGCTAAAATCTTATTAGGCTTTTATGTGGATTTAGGGGCGTGATAACCCTTGATTCAATTAACTATCAAAACGAGATGCATTCGTAATAACTCGTAGACCCATGTATCCATTTTATACAAATTAACTCGGGTGAGGGATATTCGACACAACCTATAGTTTTACTCACTTTCTTAGTCTAGATTTATTTACACTAGCCTAGATTAATATTTCCCTTTTTTGCATCTTTTTCTTTTTAGTTTGTAATCACCTTTTCCCCTTTTATTGAGGAGTACTAAATCATATAAATTCTAGAAACTCGTCCTAGTGGATCTTTCGATACTCGACTTACCGCTGTGCTTGCCTCGCAAGTGTAGTCGTAATTTAGGTTTTTGTATTACCGCGGTGAAACGAAAACAACTATCGTGCCCTTATACGAGCACGCATTTCACGTGCTTAGTCAAAATGGTGCCATTGCCGGGGATGAGTTTGTTTTAGAATTTATTTGATTTTGTTTTTCGTAATATTTTCTTTCTATTTGTATTATTTGCCAACATTTTTGTAGGACTTCCACATTTGAGCACTTTGAAACGCTCGAATTTCTCACGTGCAGCTACTTTGTGGAATTCGCCACTTGAGCCATTTTTTGGGTAAGCATGTCTTATTCCAATTCTTTCTATAATTATTGTTATAATTCTCAAATTGCTCATAATCTTATGACTTTTGGTGAATACTTAGAGTCCCAAAGAATTTCAAATTCAAATATGAATTTGGGCGAATATAACGAAAGTCAAAACTTAGGTTATTGGAATTTTGATGATGATGATAATGATTTTGGGCCTTTACCTCCTTATAATAGGAATTATTAAATGAATTTGAATAGTTTTCAAAATTCCTATAATAATGAGTTTTCGTTTAAATCCGACGGTAATTTTCAAAGTTCCCATTTTCATGCATCCGCACCTCGACCTATGACATTCGGTGAGGGCTTGCGTATGTATGAGAATGAGAAAATTGAAAATCATTATCGAGAAGAAAATCATTGTTGGGAACATGAATTGGATTTATTATTTGAATCCAACGATGATTTTGCTTCCGAGACTTTTGAAGTCGAGGAATGTTTTGAACCAAATGAGGACTTTGTGCCTAATTTGGAACAAACCATTCTAGACTTTTCCCATTACATAATAGATATTGAAAGTGAGGATGAAGACATAATATATTTTTGCAATGAAATGATTTCTACTTTATCCCCCAAAGAAGAAAATTTCATTGAAAATGATATTATTTCCTTCGAAACTCAATCTTCACGCGATGATGATTCATCTCATAAGATTAAATTTCTTTCATCCCCATTTTCATTCTTTGTTATCACACCGTCACAAGTACCCGATGATTCGGTTTCGAACTTAAATGTTTTAAACCTTTTCGTCGATGAGGAGTACTTGCTTGAGTCGCCTTCCATGATCACATCTTTGCCTTTATGTGTGCAACCTCCCATTCCAATTTCAAAATCTTTGGGAGGATATTCAATTTTTCTCGGTCCCCACATGTTTTTGTCACCTGTTCAATCCAAATCCCCCATCGTCCCTACAAAACTTTTAATTGATGATGGTTCATTTCTTCCGCCTTACACATGCCTTCTGTTGTTAAAACGAAATTCATATTTTTTGGAAGGCATGCTTGAGAGTGAGGGTACACCGGTTATCCTCCAAAGTCAAATCGTTCTTATGGTGGACCCTCAGCTATTTAGACTTCTAGTGTATAGTTAGTGTGAAGCCTAAATAGTACGTTGTATATAGTTAGCGTTTTATTCTTTCTTTTTTATTTTTTATTTCCTTTTTAATTTAGTCTCTTATAATTAGTTAACTTTTTGTTATTTGTTTTTCCTATGCTCGGTACTAACTTGTTTTGTAGATTCTGTGGACTTGTTCTTATGGGGATCGCTCCACTTTTGGGTAATATCGCTCTTTTCCTCTCTTTAACTTGATTCTTAATTCACACTGAGGACAATGTCAAGTTTTAAGTTAGGGGGTGTGGGATATTCTATCCATTTCTTTATTTAGTCCATGTTTTTGCTCACATGTTAGTTACTTATTATGCTTTTCTTAGAAAATTCAAAAATTTCAAAAAGATTTTCTTTCTTTTTTCTCCTTTATTGGTCATTTTGCCTTTGTTTCCGATGATAAATTTCAATAATTTCCGGATCCAATAGACAACCCAATGATGCATGTTCTCGATTTTCAGAGTTATTAGACTTTAGTTTTAATTATTGAGATTGTGAATAACTTCATGAATTAAACTTTAATCCCATGAGCACATGCACTTTTATTGTTCTATTGATTTGGTTTAAGATTTTTACAACTCGGTAATCTTTTGTTGCATCGTATATACTTAGACCGAGTAATCTTTGTACCTTTCGTCATTTGTGAGTGTATACACTATTATTTCCTCTTTGAAAACGTTGCATTCATTGGTAATCTCTCTATTCTTTCATTTGACCGTTCATTAATTGAGTTCATATATGAATTTTGTTACTTGATCATGATTTTCATATATTGGTTTGACTCGAGAATTGAGTACACTTTAAGAAATGATCATAAGCCTTCTTTGTTATATCATCCATATTAGCCTTGACCTCACCCTTATATGTTTTCCCTTGTTAACCACCTTGAGCCTAAATATAGCCTTTTGTTTCACACCCCAAAATCCCATACCAACTCCTAATTGGAGTTTTAATCCATATATACACTTTCCATACCTTTGTTTGGAATGCTACATGGGATTGAATGTTGTTGTTGTGATGTCAGTTGCAATTTAGGCATATGAGAGTGTGAAAAGTAAAGAAAAAGTGAAAAAGAGATGAAAAAGAGAAAGCAAAAAGCAAAATAAAATAAAATAAAACATGAGAAAAATAAGAAAAGAAAAGAAGGATAAAGTTGTAAATGTTGTGTATATAGTTCAATAAGCTTTGATTACTATCCCCGGTGATATATCTAATTCTATTTTGGAACTTGTTCTACAATTTTGATATTGCCCGCATTTTCCCATTATCCCGAGTTTTCATTCCGAACGTACATACATTCCTTCATTTCATACCCTAGCTTAGCCTACATTACAACCCTATTAAAGTCCTATGTGATCTTTGGTTAATGTAATTTAAAAGTCATAATGGTTTTGATAATTTGTGAAAATACATTTCGCCTCTTTTAATGAGTGGTATCTTTCATTGAGATTACAATTTTTCATTTTATATATAGCGTTCTTCATTTGTGACATGTGTGAAGCCTAGTTTCCATTTATATTTACTCTTTATACTCGCATGTTCCGTGTGTTACCTCCCTATTTCGAGTGAATTTTCTTGATGAGTGTAATGCCCGTGAGGATTGAATGTATGCTTTCTTTATTTAGTATCCGGTTTATTTAAGTTTTTCACCAAATCACACTTTGCATGTGCTCTCCCCCCCCTCCCACATTTTAAGGTTTCAATTCGATGAGGTGCATTCTTTAATTTTAATGATTTAGACTTTTGTTTGAATCCTTTCAATGTGCTAATAATGTGTATGGAATCTTGTTCCCTATTATTGGGCTTGTCGCATGTTGGGTTGGGCTTATTTTTAGGAAACCATGAGATGTTTGTGGGTATCATCCCTTAAAACCCTCACGAGACTACACTCATCCACTAAGGTGACCTAGCGGTTTAACGGATTATTGCATATGCTAAATGCAATCGAATCGCCCGCAAAAGTGGCCTTATGTGTTTATACCATATTTTTGTACTCATCCTACTTTTGGTTTGCTTGTAGTTCTTATTTCATCCTATTTCATTGCTAGGGACTAGCAATGTGTAAGTTAGTGGGTCTGATGATACGCAAATATTACGTATTTCATCCCTCGAACCTACGCATTTTAGCCCCCTCGGGTATCTTATTCCTTATATTTATGCCCGTTAACCAGACAACCTTGGATTTCTACGTTAACATGTTTTGCAGGGGTTAATTTAACTTTTATAGGTATTTGGATGCTAAGTGTGAAGTTTGGACGCTTTTCGCTCGATTTCCATACACGATCGCACGTTCAAGGGCATTTTAGTCTTTTCACAGCTTGGGAACCTGTCCCAACATCTACACGGGAGTTGTATCCCTCCTCGCAAGCTTCGCGTGGCCATTATCTGAATCCCATTCGGAACGAAGAAGTTACGGCGATTTTAGCGGAAGAGAATTGCATTCAAGCCAAAACAGGAGGCAGGAGCTGCATACCTGCTTGATCGATCGATCGATCAAAGGAATCGATCGATCGATCCTTCTTATTTTGCAAATCGTGGGGAGAAAGTGGGCTTCAATTTTTCAGCATCGATCGATCGATCACAGGGGATAGATCGATTGATCCCCTATTTTCAGCAGATATTTTGGGCTTTTCTTTTCTTTTTCCTTTTCTTTTCTAATTTTATTCCTTTTACTATATAAAGGAATTTTGATGTAATAACAGATATAATTTGTTTTAGTTAGTTTAGGTTAGGGTTTTGGAGGTTTGAGAGACCATTTCTTCATTTCTTCTTGGATTGACACCCATTTGGGCTTGTAATTTGTGCTACCATCTTCCATCTCCATTAATATAGTGTGTATTTCCTTTATTCTTTCTTTCTAGATTAATTTGCAGGATTTATTTCCTTACTTTCTAGTGTAGTTTTATCGCGTTTATTTATCGCATTTTTAACATGCTTTCTAGCAAATTTAGTCTAGGTTGTGTTCGAATGGAACTCACTCGGGTTGATGCATTGCTTTGCTTTGGTGATGGTGTTTACGGGTCTACTTCGGGTGCGCTGATCTAGTTATTACGTCTAGGAGATTTGACCGGTCATATCATGTATGCCCCATGCTTATGACCTTTCGTGCATAATTTTCAGGGTATTTGTTGACGCCAAAAGCTTATTAGGCTTTAATGCGGATTTAGGGGCGTGACAACCCTTGATTCAATTAAATGTCTAAACGAGACGCATTCATAATAACTCGTCGACCCATGTATCCATTTTATAAAAAATAACTCGGGTGAGGGATATTCGACGCAACCTATAGTTTTACTCGCTTTCTTAGTCTAGATTTATTTACAATCTCCTAGAGTAATATTTCCCTTTTTTGCATCTTTTTCTTTTTAGTTTGTAATCACCTTTTTGCCTTTTATTGAGGAGTACTAAATCATATAAATTCTAGCAACTCGTCCCAGTGGATCTTTCAATACCCGACTTACCACTGTGCTTGCCTCGCAAGTGTAGTTGTAATTTAGGTTTTTGTATTACCGCCGTGAAATGAAAACAATGACCGTGCACTTACACGAGCACGCATTTCACGCGCGTTATCAATGACTTAGCCCTTAAAGAAATGGTAGATACCATCTGGGAGCCTAGAGGTAAATTCAAACCCAATTGGAGCGTCCCCTACTTTGTGAAGAAGATATTATCAGGTGACGCCACTATTCTCACTGACCTCGATGGGGAAGAGATGGCCCATCCAGTCAACCTCGACCCTCTCAATAAATTCTACCCCTAGTTCGAAATCTTATTTCACTATGACCCTTCTCATCTCCCTTCTATTCTTAAAAAAAATCTTCATTTCCTCCACTCAGAACTACGTGGGCGCCTAATCCTCTAAAAATATTTTTACTTTCAAAAATGAAAGTTTTCAACCCCCCAGAGGTATGTAGGCAGCTCGTACACTCACATGAGAACGACCCCGTTCTTTTTCATAAAATGTTACTCTTTTCTTACCCCTGAGAACAACAGTTCATTTTATTATTTACATGAACAAATGAATTATGTATGCTTTAGCGATTGGTATAGATAATTCGAAAGCAAAAACACATCAACAGACACAACAATGTAATTAAAATTCTCTTTATTCATTAATAAATTTTTTTTATGATTACATCGACATAGGGAGGCAAACAACTTCCCTAGCCAACCTACCCCTACTATCCCAATAAAAATAGAAACCAACTACAACAAAAACAACACTTCCAAAATTATTCCCACAAAGTAACCCAAATAACCTGCATAACCAGAAACAGAACCAAACAAAATATAAGAGATTCACAAAAACCCTATGGATTCTACCCGTAGCTGTCGGAGGAATCAACCCCATCATCATCCACATCCCTGGGTCCTTAAACTTCCCCTGCTTGAATAGAGTTCTGCGGATGCTCCACGGAACGGTAAGCCTGGACCAGTCTGGGGAAAATAATAACACCTCCCTCCATGGTATCAGTTATGACAAACCACATTTTACCGGTCTCCACAACCAGCATCTTGGAAACTACTCTCCTCTACAATCATTTCATGTAGTCCTAAAAAATATTAATGATGAGTTGACGATCAATGATTCTCCCATAGAAAGCCCAGCCGCTTGCGCATGCGCATGCGCTCTGTCAAGTCCTCCACAGGGAAAAAAGTCCAGTGTCCTAGGTGGTACACTCTGCTCCTAGCCAAATTGGAGAAAAAGTATCTAGGGATAGTAAAAATAGGTCTACCTGAGGCCAACCAACCTAACATACTGGTATTCTCCTAGTTCTAGAATGGGCATCCGCTCCCCCACCAAGGCACTGACCAAAGTAAGCCTCGAGCCCTGTGCTCCACAAACCATTTATCCTAGCTCTCGATGTCCCGGACTACACTAATAAAGTAGCGTAAAAAGAAGTTTGGCGCAACGAACAAAGGATATTCTGGAGGGACCGCTATATGGAACCTCTCTGATAGCCATACAAACAGCATTACAGGGCTAGTCCTTAGGAAGATGAAACGGCCTTCCCTCCATACATCAAGACCATTCAAAGTCTCTACTAGTATCACCGTCATAGGATTGCGATGGTACGACATCCAAGAAGCACTGGCTGCGAGTTGTGGGTCCACCAGTAGTTCCTCAGTCACCAAGAGAAGTCAAGCCTAGAATGATGGGTCCAGCATAACCAACATCACCAACATTCTGCAAATGCACAAAATGTAGCACAGTAAGAAGAAAGGCCATTCCTCCTATAACCAGTGACCTGGTCATCGAAGGAGAATTATAAAAAAGTCCCGCTAACAGCTCCTTAGAGGACCGGAAAACTCAGGCATAGCTTTCGCAATATTGGGGTTTATCTCCAATATGGCAGAGAACTTTTCATAGGTTAGATAGACTTTGTCTAGCCCAAGATGAAAAATATGGTCTTTAGGGTACCAGAACTCTACTACTTCCATCAACATGTTCCACACTGGGCCAGTTGCGCCATAAAGAAACTCGACGCATGTTGAAAGCATTATAGTCGACATTGTATGTGCACATTGAATCTAAGGTTTCAAGGTAGTTAGGGAATTCAACACTACCAGGAAGTTCCATATCGCAAAGAAAGCAAGAAGAATGCAAAAGAGAAGGAATATGGAGGTGTGAAGAAAACGCTCCACCCATGACCCTATTTATACATGGAAAACACCAACCAAAGACAAAAACCCTGCAAAATTGGAGAAAAACTTACCCTACCAAGTACCAAGAAATTGAAGAAAGTGCAATCAAAGCCTTGGATTTATTGGACTGGACTGACATGTCGATCGGCAACCCCCGATTTTTGGAAATTTCCCTTTTCCTTTTATGTCAAAGTCAGAAAACTCAATAAAAAAATTATTGTCAAAGAACTCCAAATTTCCTCTTACCTATATTTTTACTTATCTTGTTTTGAAATAAATTCCCTCTAAAATCATTCTTAATTCCTTTTTATAGTCTCAGCAGCAAAGTAAAAAGAGCATGTGAAATAAGTCACTAAAGGAAAAAATTAACAAAAACTTCATTTTATTTGCATAGATATTGATTTGTTAAAAATATAATAGAACTCAGCCCGAAATCAATTATATTCTCTCTCTCTCTCTAGGAGCCTCCTTCCCTGTGACATACTATTCCCCTGGCAATAAGATGACGTACCTCCACTCCCCGAACCAGACCCCTCCTCAGATGAAGTATATGACACTAAGCAAGATAGAACTAGGATAGCCTCCCTAATGTGAGCCATAGTAGAAGATATCCAATCTCGGATGTCCTTCAACAAGGTGGTTGAAACCCATATGTTCTGGAAAAAAAATAGGAAAAAGAAAATTAGTCAGTCTGAGGCAAAGAAGGAAATTAAGAATTCAAAAGACAAAAATATGAAAATTATACCGATGGATGGAGAGCCTCTTCTCTCAAGTCCAGCTCCTCCAGGTCCATCACATTAGGATGGTAAAACATATACACCGAACCTCCTTCCACCCGTCGGATGTTATAGGAAGGAGGGACCAACTGCACAAAGGGAACCTCCGAGGTCGCCACCGCCTCCAATTCGAAGCACCACCTGCAC
Source organism: Sambucus nigra (assembly GCA_949130495.1). Lineage (NCBI taxonomy): Eukaryota > Viridiplantae > Streptophyta > Magnoliopsida > Dipsacales > Adoxaceae > Sambucus > Sambucus nigra. The sequence goes on along the minus strand of OX422212.1, from coordinate 23,441,381 downwards.
TGTGGGAAGACCTCATTGGCTGACTCAAACCCGCCTAGGGGAGATCCATCACGTCATATATGTTGGTTGGTATCAACAACCTCAACACAAAGTCCAAGTAATCATATGTCTCCACCGTATCAGTATTTGATGAGTAAGGCTCTCCCATTATCGCCGCTACCCTCGCATCATCTGACATCTCCCTCTCTCGCCTCATATACATTGGGGGCCTCGTAGGTGGCACCATAACCTCCTCCTCTATATCCTTCCAAACTACTATCTTCCCGAGGTCCCGTGAGTATCCAAACTCATACGCCAGCAGACGTTGCATCTGCGCATTCCCCCCAGTCAACCCCGTATGTTGGATGGACATCCCCCAGGGATAGAGGGTCACTTGCCAAATCCCTGATGGAGAAAACTCAATATTGAAAAACATCGTAAATGAAAAATGGTCTTAGAAAAGAAAGAATAATTTATCCTCTCGCTCGTCCGGCCGTTCAAGACCTGACAATGCCTCCAAAGAGAGAGACTTATTTAACCTTTGACTGGATTTTAGCCACCGGTACATCCGACCAAAGCCCCCAATAAACTCATCCTTCAAAGCTATTAATTGGGTGTTAAACCCAATCACCTCGTAGAACGATGTCTGCAAAGTACAAGGGTCAACAATCAAGAAACTAAGAATAAGATGCATAAACGAAAATGTAAATGCATAAAGGAAATTGTAAATGCGTAAAGGAAAATGCACAAAATAAAGAATACCTTAAGGAGATAGGTGGCTCCAATAAAGGTTTGTCGACAGCACCGACAAAATGAATCCAAAGAGAAATAAAGACTCACCAAAGTCAGGCCCCCAGTCATAAAGAGGGACGTTTGAAAACACCCTAAAAAATGGCAAAAACCACGAGTGGACAACGTCACCCTCAACTCCACTAAGAACCCTCCAATCAAAAGTAGAATAAACAAACGGTTCATCTATCACACTTTCACCCGTCCTCCTCACAATCCAGCCCCATCATCTGCTACACGTCGATGGGAGTCATCATTATCTCCCTAAAATCGAAATGCATGGTGTGGGTGGTGTCTCACCACCTCTCCCAAAAGCACAAAGGACAGTCGTCCAATGAGGCGTCTCGTCCAGTGAAGATGCCAATCTACAAAAACTGACTAATGACACCACCCAACCCACCACCGGAGGAAGGTTCTACCAAACATCCTTGAACCCCGTCATCCCCCGAGTACGCAGGTTCAACGTATATATATCAGACTGTCAAAGAGAAAAAGGAAAATCCTTGTCAAAATTCAAGGAAAAAATGAAATATCACCAAGAAAGAAGAAAAGAATGCCAAAATTTATCAACACTTACATAGCCTCCAGGGTTCACCACCCTAAAAGAGTGATAGCGCATCGTCTAGCACTAGAGGGTCCGCTCTTTCGCAACTGTCTTGAATAAGTCGAAGAAATTTTCACTGCCTAGCGCAAGGGGTCCCCTAGCCCGCCATTCCAAGTTTGCCTAGTCATCGATGTTTATCCAAGCCATGTATGTCTTGCTGCTTGAGAAATTAGCCATATCTTGGTTTTAGAATGCTAAAACAGTTTGTAGAAGGTAATTGCAGAAGAAGGCAAGTCTAAAAGCTATGAAAAATGAGGAGAACCCACCCCCCTTTTTATTAAAGGCTAAGGGGCATGCCGATCGGCATCTCCCAGTAACATACCGATCGCACTGTCCCTTCACTTGCTCGAGGTACGCTAAAATACCGTAACACTACTATTTGGCACCTCTCACACCATATTGGTCACACACTCTCTGAAATTTCGCACAAAAATTCCCAAAAAATGCCATAAAATCCCGAAACATCCCCAGAAAATTCTTAAAATTACTAAATGAGTTCTAGAACCTTTTTCACCAAGAATTTTTTTTTACCACACTCATTTCCCTAGTGGAACTCTTACCTCCCCATCAAAATTCTCAAAATCAATTGTATATCTCCCCAGCAACATATCAAAAGGACATTGGAATATCCCTCGACAAGGAAACATCTAATCCATGGATTAATTCCTCTTCCCCAGTGGAACTAAAAAACTCAGCATAAAATGCTTCCCCGACAAAACCAAAAGGTAATTTCCAAAGTGGAATCATAAAATTTCCCCAAGAAAACTACAACTTAATCCCGCAATTTGTCTTCGATACTCAAAATTCATCGCTACAACTTAAGCCCGTTGAATTGGTCTCTTCTACCTAAGCACTCAGAATTGGATCCAACCCACAAAATTGATCACCTCTACTTAAGCCCTCAAAATTGGCTTCAACCCTCAGAATCGGTTATCTTAAGTTAAGCCCTCACAATTGTCTCTGACCCGCAAAATCGACTATCTTAACTAAAGTCCTCAGAATTGGCTTTGACCTGCAGAATCGATCATCTCATCCTAATCTTGCATAATTGGCTTTGACCTAAAGAATTGGTCATCCATACAGAAGCCCTCATAATTTTCTTTGACCCGCAAAATCAGTCATCTCAACCTAAGCCCACAAAATTGTCTTTAACCGACAGAATTGATCACCTCTACTTAAGCCCTCGGAATTGGCTTTGACACATAGAATCGATCATCTCAACTTAAGGTCCTGTGAATTGACCTAGACCTGCAGAATTAGTTTCTCCTACTCAAGCCCTCAGAATTGTCCTCAGCCCGGACAATTAACCGCTCCCACCTTAAGGACCTTAGAATTGATCTCGTCCCGTAGAATCGGTTGCTCCCTACCCTAGGTCCTCAAAACTGACCTCGACCCGTAAAATTGTCCATCCCAGCATTTCTTTAGATCCGAAGAATGAGCTAAAACCCTCTAAAATGGTTATCGTTGTCTCTTTAGGTCCTCAGAATTGGCCTCGACCCTCTAAAACGGTCATCCTTGTCCCTTAGGTCCGCATAATTGACCTATTTCATAAACATCATGTGGTGTATATTCGTCAGCTCCGTCGAGGGGATATGTAGACACCACATTCTAGGACCACCTAATTCTCTCCTTAGGTCCCTAGCACAATCCCATTTCACTACAAACCCTAGGTCATACTTCGAGAACCGATCTAGAGGCCATCGAGCGGACCCGGGCCCTATTTGACTCTGGTCAACTCTATTTTTAGAGATAAAGCTCTTTAGATATTCGAAGGTCTTGGATTCCCTTTTCTAATGGTCCACCTGATACGCCAATCGACATAACGGTTTAGATGAACATACCATTTTACTATTAAAAATTGATCTAGAGGGCACCAGGAGCTCCTGGGTCCTAACTTGACCCCAATAAACTTCACCATCAGAGAGAAATCTCTTTGAATCTTTGAAGGGCACTGAAACCCCTTTCCAATGGTCTGTCCCGTGGATAAATGGCATAATAGTTCAAACGAATAATCTGTTTTCCCCCGAATGCCACCAGGCGCTCCCGTGCTCTATTTGACCAAGGTCAAATCTTTAGCTCGAATGAGACTAAATGAATCTTCGAAGGGAACTAAATAATCTTTCCAACAATCTACCCCGTGCGCGATTCTGACTTATGGTATGGGCGAACGATTTGTTTTACTCCAAGAGGTCACCAGACGCTTTCAGGACATGGTTGACCAAGATCAACTTTTCGAAGTGAGTGAATCTCTTTGGAATATTGAAGTACATAACCAAAAATTTCTAAGGATCCACCCCATGTGCGATTCTAACTTACCGTTCGGACAAACGATTTTTTTCCGTTGGACGATCTCCCGTCCAAAGGACCGACGTACGCTTTCGATCCACATTTGACCCAAAGTCAACTCCCAAACTCAGGAGCGATCCAAAGGAATATTAAAGGTGACTGAATTACCTTTCTAATGTCATTCTCCATGCGTTTTACGACCAATGTTTTGAGAAAGTCTGCATGAGACTATCGATTGGCATGTCCATTTCCATGTAAATCAACAGTGTGTCTAGGGTTACCTGTCAATTAGCAGGACTAGGAACATGCCGATCGGCACCATCCCTGACCCTATAAATAGAGGGCATAACCTCACTCCTAAAATAAACCTTATAACCATCAGCATCAGTGATCTCAACAACATTCTCTTTCACTCAACGAAGTTTCTTCATTTGAAATTCCATTCAATCTTACATTCCCATCCTTTTCATACCCAATTTGGCAAAATCTCATTCTCTCTCATCCAACATTCATCTCACATTCAAGGTATTTCATCTAAGATCAAAGATCAAGCTTCAAAGAAGGTCGAAATCCTTCCCTCTCACTTTAAATTCCTCGTTTTTGCATAAAACACATTTGATTCTTAATCTATTTCTTACTTTAGTTCATGCACATTAAGATCTTACATATTTATTAGTTTATTTCACATACTTTATTTTCTATAAAAAAAAGAGGGTTACGCCCATAAATTCCAAACAGGATTATTCATCACACTTTTTCATAATTAAAACACATTTTCTACACATGCACATACAATAAAATCTCATTCAAATCTATGGGATAAACCCCACCCCTATGCAGCATGTGTACTTTGTGGACTTTGATGCCTTTATAGGCTACGTAGGGGTTTCGAATTAAAACCCGAGACTCGAGTCCAATTTTTAAAATTTTCTAATTTTCCTAAAATCCCCCATTTTCGCATTTATCATATTCTTGCATTATTATACATATTATGTTTTTAATCATTGTTAGCATTTTATCCAACACAGATTATCATTTCACCGTAACGATCAAAATCATGATAAATGCCTAAATTGTATTTTATATAGAATATTTGGGGAACATTCCTATGGGTGACCTCACTATATCTCTTCTAGGGTATGAGTTGGGTGATTTTAATCTCCATTATATATACACTCACACACACTTTACGAAGAAATAAAGGAAAACGATAATACAAGCCCATGAGAGACCGAAAGGGTGGGATGGATTCCTAATATCTTCCCATTTTCTAAGTTAGCCCCCGAACGCTTCGAACTATTGGTTTCGTAAGAATCAGTTTGTCTTTGATGACGCTCTTTCTAGGCGACATCATGTTATTTTGCACATTTTTTGCAAAATAGGATGGTGACTCCATCTCTTAAATTCACCCCACACCAACGACGATTGAAAGTGTGCCTAAATCAAAAAGGGCGCGATACCTTTCATTGCCCTTGTGTCTTTCCCCGACCCCGTTCTTGGGAAGAAGGAGAGAGAGAGGAAAGTGGAAGGGCATTTCGCGATAGGAATGGCCACAGATTGTTTCAGGAAATGGATTTAAAACAACAAAAAATTGGCCTATCTTTGATCGAAATTCATAACATATCTAATATGTTTTGTCTAAGCATCCATAACCTATTACGGCTAAACATCCATAACATACATTACATATATTTCGTGTGTTGCTCTGACTTTTGATTTAAGAATCAATCCAGAATGATTTGTTAGGGTTTTGGGGCATATTATATCATAGCTTTCATTCTTGAAAGTTGTTGGCACACTACAAGAAAAAGTTAGGGGTATATTTTTCTTTCAAATCTGATATCGAAAATGAACAATTATTCTATTTAGCCATGGCACTGGTGAGTCATTTTCAATAATATTCATTTTCTCATTTTTATTTTATTTAAGAACTATATATATATATATATATATATATATAATTGTACAAACATCAAGATATGATCTAAATCGCTTGATATAAATTGTGATGTTTACTTTGTGATGACCTTTTAATACGACTCTAATCAAATAATGGTATTAACTTCATTTGTATTTTTTTGTTAAACCTAGGTTTTCTTGATGTGTTTTTGTTTGGTTCTAACTCTATGTAAAATTGATATGATGGACAATATTGAAATTTATTGAGCTTTTGTGTTATTTCATTCTCAACTCTATATAAGGTTGTAAAACTGTTGCAACAAAGTTAATACTTTAATGGTGAACATACACCACACTTAAATGTGATAAAAAAATACATCATTGGGTCCTTGTATATAATATTTTAGTTACCAATATGTTCTTTGAGGTGTATGGGTATATCAAGGAGGAGGCCAGTGGGGCTGATACTCAGGAGGCGCAAATTCAATTATAAGATTAGCCTCATATTATCTTTTTTGTCATTTTTTCAATAAGAAAACACATATGTAAAAGAACATTGAAAATATATATCAATATCTAAGAGCAAATTCAGCAGAAGTCCAAAATTCAAAGAAAGTAAAATATAGTGTATGCTTACGTGAAAGCCTATATGATTACTAAGATATTGTTAATTTATGTATGTTATATGGATTGAGAATGCGGAAGTGCCCGAATGTGAGTTGCAAGATGGTATTTACACTAGCACCATTAATTCAAATGCGACGTTCTGTGCAAAGAATTGGGTTAAAACACTCTTAAGGGGGGTGAAGTCAAATTATAGTGGAAGATTAGTTACTAATAAGATGAATTTGAGAAATGAACGTATACTAGATTACATTATAAATAGGACCATACGATTCAAAATGACTAAGTTATGGTTTAGCTTGCTACTTGATAATAAATACCCCATGATCCATTGGTATTTGTTATTACTGTAACGGATTCAGGAACTAATTTAGCACTTATAAGAAAAATAACTATAAACTAAAAGGGAAAGTATTTGAATCATCGTTTATTTATCTTTAATTGTTGATGTACATTTGATTTTTATTTTTGAGATACGTTTGATTTGGTTTTGATCTTACGTCAATGGTACGCAATGTTGACAAGTGTGAAGTTTTTGCTTTATGGTGATTTGAATTTATTTTCAGATCTCTCCTTAACCTTTTGGCTTTTCAATTCCCTCTTCAACCTTTCGGCATTTGCATATCTCTCCTGAAGCTCTCTTCAAGATTTATTCAAGAATTTTAGGTAATCTCTCATCATCTACGCATTCTTAAGACTTTTCTTCTACACTGTTATCCACACATGAAGACTATTTAGTGATTTTATGATCACTCATATTTACCAAAGAAGTCAACACATTCATTTTGTGATCACTCATAGTTTGCATGAACTCCACATGTGATGTTCAAGTTGACCAAAAGTAGAGGTTGTGCATAATTATGAGGAGGTCACTCTTAAATATTATGATTAGCCTTTTCCTTTTGTTTATGTGATATCATTGTCCATTTTGTTCTTTTTTATTTCAAGCACTGTGGGTATATGGCCATTTAAATTATTAATGAAAATCTCTTCTTTTTGAGTGCCTTATCTATTTATTTTGATGTTATTTTTATTATTCTTGTGCCAAAGTTAATTAAATAAATTATTTAGGCCTTTGTCCGAGATCACATACTTGTAAAAATTATGTGTTTAAAAAAGTTAACACCCTTATTAGCTTGTTATTCCATCGATCTTATCAAAAGTCATGTGTTAATATTCAATTAGCTTCGTCTATATTAAGTTGATATGTGAAACAAACCCAATTACTTTGTCATGATAATAGATTTATGAATCCATAACTAGTTAATACAATATGTTTCCAGGTTTGGCTCATCTCATGGACTTGTGTTGTGTTAGTCACATTAGGTAATTTGTTATATCATAATCGATCAATATTTCCCTACTGGGAATGTTTGGACCTTTTGTGGTCCTATCTTATATGAAGAATACCGAATCTACTTTGGTCATTTCAATTTTTTTTAGGTTAGTCCACCCAATTCTAGGCGGACTTATTGTCTTTGGTGGTCTATTTTAAATCGGTTTGCCTATTCTAGGAAAACTTCAGCTCTTAAGGATTATTTGATCTGTTATAGATTGGTCTGGCCTATTTTAGGCAGACTTATCCCTCTTTTGTATGGATTGATCAATTATAGATTGGGGTTTTATTTTCCATATTAGCAATTTTCTAAGCATTAAATGTTTAATTGTAAATTCATAGTCTCTAAATTTCTTGTTATGTTGCCCGAAATCTAGAGTTAAAGTCCATATAAGATCGATCAACCATAGAGTAATAGGTCTTAATTCCAAGAGCTCCTTGCATTGTTGAAATATCCACCGTCAATAGAATCGAGTAGACTAAAAACAAAGTTCGTGACTATCCACACCGGTTCTCGCCCTGTTAGTCCTATTTTCTCCGATACTCTAAATAATTGAGTAACTAGTGACACCGATGACTTGAGTAGGATAAAAACTCGAGATTATCTTGTTAATAATTTTTTCATATACTCAAGAATAAACCTTTTTAGTTCAGATAAAGAAGACATTGGTTAAAGGGCTAGGCAATGCTCAATGTTTAAACCAATAATTTAAACTGCCTTATATAATAAAGATAACATTCCATATTCATTGTCTCTTAGGTCATCTTCACAGATTGCAGTAACCATTTTCCAATTATAGTTATGAACAATAGAAGTTGGTTTGCATTATACTGAAGAACTGACGTGTTTTTATTCAAATAAAAAGTATGTTGGTTTGCATTATACATTGGTTTGCTATGCTGGTTTGTGCTATTGACAGGCTGGTTTTTGCCACGGCGCGACAGCACTTACATGCCGATCATTTTTACAAGACTCACCAACTATATACAAAAATTTAAACATATGAGTACCCTCAATAGGTGAGTATAGCAGCCAAGTCCGGGTATCTAAGACATAAGGAAATGTGCTAGAATTTAACCATTTAATACTTCTGAATAAAAGCATAAAAGATGATTTTCTACCTAAAAGAAAGCAAAAGATAAACTAGGCATGGGTTAAATTAAACTAAAATTAACAAAGAGAATAAAAACTATAGGTTGCGAATAATATCCCTCACCTCGGCTTAACACGTATAAATGGTTACATGGGAGTACGGACTCATTAAGATCGAGTATCGTTTCGACAGTTAATTAAACCCAGGGTTGTCACACCCTAAAGTTGCATAAAAGTCTAATAAGATTTTGGAGTCAATAAATATCCTAGAAATTATACACGCACGATCATAAATACGGAGCATACATGATATACCCCGTTAAATCTCCTAGTCATAATAACTAGGACAACCCGATCGAATTAAATATGCAAACTCCATCACCAAAGCAAAGCAACGTATCAAACACGATGTGAGTTCAATCAATCGCACCCTAGACTAAATCAGCTAGAAAGCATATTAAATAAAGGTAATAAATATTAGTTAGAAATCAAGTAAATAAACGCGATAAATAAACACAGTAAAGTCTATACTAAAAAGCACATAAAGAAAACACGTAAATAAAATGAGTAAATAAAGAAATACAAATAATGGAAACTTCGAATTGATAGAGAAGATGATGACTAGTGTTCTACACAACCGCGACGGGCAAACTCACTATAGCAAACCCTAGGAGGGAGAAAATGACATACCCAATGAAATATCTAAACCATATCTCCTAAACCTAACTATCTCTAAAAATGAATAAAAACTAAGTATATGGTTTATTACAACAAAAGTCCCTTAAGTAGTAAGTTGGGGGAAAAGAAAAGAGAAAAGAAAAGAAAAGGTAAAATTTCCAAATATCTTCTGGGCCGAATCGATTCGCTTTGGAGCAAATCAATTCGATAGGAAAATATCTCTAAGGCTGCAAGTGAACGAATCGATTTGGACGAAAACGAATAGATTCGCTAGAAGGGACCTGGTGCACTGCCTTGTAGTGAATCGATTCGCTCCTAGAAAATTGGCTACTAGTTCATAGGGAATCGATTCGCGAAGGTGCGAATCGATTCGCTCCCCTATTTTTTCCTTTCCATCTTGTGCATTTGATTCATTGTATTTTCTTTATGCAAAAACTGTCGTAACTTTTTTGCTCTAGCTCAGAATCGTGCACCGTTTATGGCCACATGAAGATTGATTAGAGGGCTACAACTTTCGTGAAGATGTTGGACCAGTTGCCCAAACTATGAAATGACCAAAATGCCCTTGTGTGTGCGATTGTGTACGAAACTAGCCCGGAATGCATCCGAACTTCATACTAAGCATCCAAATACCTATAAAAACTCAATTAACCCCTACAAATCATGTTAACACATAAATTTGAGGTTGTCTATTAACGAGCATAAAGAAAGGGATTAAGATACCTGAGGGGGATAATAACGCATAGATCAACGGGTAAAATATGCAATATTTGCATTATATCAATTATTTAAGTATGTTGGTTTGCATTATCTAATTATCCCATTGTTTCAATTTCCATTTAAGTCAATAATAATATGAAAATATTAAGCACTTCTATTAGTCATAACTCATCCTTGAAGCTCCAACATATAATGTGGTAGCTCTGGTAATAACATAGAGAAAAAGATGGGCTAAGGTATAAAACATACACATTAATTAAGTCACTGTATCACATTTCAATGTCTTCCAGGTCTTGTAGAGGAAAATGAAGGATTACTCTAATTCCAGTCATCTGAGCCAGTTTTGTTCTCCGATAATCACCAATTATTTAATAAGTATAAACAATTTCTTATCCTTTCCAAAATAAACAGTACAGACCCCTTATTATATTAGAGGTGTTCACTCATAATTCAACACATGTTAACTCTGTGCCACCATCTTTTCAACGAAGTGCAATGACCAATTAGGCGAATCAATAGTTTCTCTTGTAGGTTGAATTACTATTGCGATCCTTTAAAAAGAAATACAACTTATGCTCGCAAGTTCAAACGTGTGTACTCAACTTCTTCTCTATGAATAACACAACTAACTAATCATTAAATCACATGGAAAAATCAAACTGGTGTAATGTTCCTGTTGAAGAAATTGGAGCAGCTTAGATATGTCAGTAATTAGATGAATGAAGCATTTCCGATTAGCCATTTTCTTGTTTGGTTTTTTACTATTGTCATAGTTGTGTTGTGGTGTTCATGACCATTTTTTTGTTCAGTTTTTTACTCTCGTCGTAATTTGTACTTACCTTCTATTTTCATCAATTGTGGATACTTGTAAAGGAAGACAAAATCTTTGGTTGATGTGGGTTGTGGTGTTCAAGACCAATATGTCTAATGTATTTCTTTTCTTTCTGATTGTAAAAAAGGAAGAAATAGGGAAAATGGATTTGGTTTAGGCCCTATTAATGCAGTATTTCCAATAAGACTTAATTTGGGCAATGGGGTTGGCATGAATGGCACTGAAGGGAAATCGTTGTTCTTAAACCTAGAATTATATGCCCTGTACGAGTAAGAAGTGAATTGGGGTTGTTATGTTGTAGAGAGAAGTATTTTCTATGTTCATTTTAGCATGATTTTAGTTTATATCAAATCTACTGATTATTCGTGTGAACTAAATAAGAAGTCTTTTCAACATTGAATTCAACTGGAGAGGATTATGGTGACTTCATGCGGTCTACATCGCTTTAGCTTGGATGATTTGGAACATCATGTCACAGTTGTAAGTTTGTTCTGTGTAATATCAGACAACCCCGTACTAAATTTCACTAGTTTTCTTTCTTTCTAATTCACTCATTTATTTGTCCTAAATGATGTTTTTGGGCAATTTTGACCCCCCTATATTAGGTCATTTAGTGAAGGCAATGTGAGAGATATTGTCTCCACTGCTCGTGAAATGGAGGAGACTTAGTTGGTATAAGGACTATTTTTCAATCTCAGGTACGAGTGACTTAGTCACATGCGCTCGACTTAGTCACCGTGATACTTATATAGTAGGCTACATCACTATATAATTTATACATTTGTTTTCAGTTTTATCTTTGTTTTATTTAGTTTAATATAGGTTTTTTTTTCATATTATGTATGAACATGTTTGATAAATTTATCAAATTCTGTATGAACATGTACGGAAATGTTCGATTAGATTGTGAAATTTGTATAAAAAAATCTTCTTAGATACTTCTTAGTTTGTTTTTGTTTCTAAAGTATGTTAACGAGGGACGTGTAATATGGAATTCTAATGAAGTGCATATATTTTTTTTTGGTCCTATACAACATGCATTTTTTTATTCACATTATGGTTTATATGTTGCCACAAGCAAAGAAACAGTAGATGGTTTCTCTACAACGTGCATTTTTTATTGCTTCACTTTAGTTGTGAAAATTGGGGCATGCATATGCCTTAATTCTAGAAAGAGTTTTACACTATTATATACACATTACTTCATTTGAGTTTCAAGTTCTTTCTTCTTTAGATTACAAGTGTGACTGGTGTATGCTGCATCGTGGTTCATATTAGTGTATTTTGCATTGCGGCGAACCTGGAAGCCATTTAATCCAATTATAGGTGAAACTTATGAGATGGCCATTCATGTTGGTATTACATTTATTACAGAACAGGTTAGTGATCACCTTCTAATGAATGTTGCACATGCTGAAAGCAACTATTTCATCTATGATATAACTTCGAAGGTGAAGACCAATTTTTTGGGGAACTCGGTTCATATTTATCCTATTGGCAACATTTGACAACAAGGGACAAAGTTGAGTTGTATTTTCAACCTTGTGGCTGGTTCGGTGCTTGTCGTTATGAAGTTACTACCATCAGATTCTCGCTAAGAAGTTTCTGGAAAAAAATGAGTAGCATGTGTGATTTGTTGGTCTTATTCTCTGTTTGTTTTTATCATGGTAAAGTATTTATATTTTAATGTAATTTTTATATTTGTAATTAGTCTCTCACTTAAATTAGCTTTGATTTAGGAAAGGTTATTTTGGAAAATAACTGTGATGTTGGTTTTTATATTTAAGACAAATAAGTGAGATTGCTTGATTAATTGTGATTTAGAAAACATTGCGCATATTTTTGTTGTAATAATGTAGGAACAAGACTATTGACAGTCACTTGAATTATATGTTAGTGCTATGTATGATTGCTTGATTATTTTATTTATTAAAAACTTTTTGCTTTATGTTGTTAGGTTGGCTCATATATAAAGGTTATTGTTGCAGATGCATATGGAAACCTTAAGAATATGAGATAATACATGTGAAGGCCAAAGTGATAATTGTTGTTTTGGAGTTTTGGTAACAGTGAACCGCTCCAACCACAAACTGTATGATATTCCACTCTAGATAATTCAATTTCATTTCACTTTTAATATGATTTTATTTATGATTAAAATGATTTCTAAATAGTTTTTTTGTTTGATTTTTATACAAATCTAATTATACAATCGTTGGGCATGCAATATACACTGTGCTGAATGCTAATAATGAAGACGGAGATTTGGTGCTGACGTTGGATGCAATGACACATTCGTGGCAGATGATAAGGTGTTGTGTCGCTATAAGATTTTATCGTGATGTTGGATCCAATTATAAGATTTGTAACTACTGACAACTGTTATAATTATTAGATTCGTAACTACTAATAGACGTTACAAATATTATATTCATAACTACTGACAACAGTTACAAATTGGGGTCACCAGTCATAACTCCCATAGGGGTTATAAAAATTTATGATTGATGTTAGGAGTTACAATATTTCTTTTGTCACCCCCTAAATTACGATTGTAAATAGCAATTATAAAGGTCATTTGTGACTGCTTACAACACTCACGAAGCACCCATTTTGTTGTAGTGAAATAATACTTTGCTTTGCCAAGAATTGATCGATTGGTGGATGCCATGAAGGGGAATAATTTACTAAGCTTCATGGACTCATACTCGGGTATAACCAGATCAAGATGAAGCCAGATGACAAGGAGAGTACATTATTCATCACCAATCGAGGTACTTACTGTTACAACATTATGCCTTTTGGACTAAAAAACACTGAAGCAATATGCCAGAGGCAAGTCAACGAAGTTTTTGAAGAGAAAATAAGGAATAATATGGAAGTATATGTGGATGACATGCTCACCAAGATCAAGAAAGCTATCGACCACATTAAATATCTAATCCAAACATTTGAGCATCTTGAGAAACATCAAATGAAACCAAATTTGACTAAATGTGTGTTCGGCGTACATGAAGGAATGTTCTTAGGTTTCCTCATATATAAGAGAGGAATTGAATCCAATCCATATAAGATCAAAGAATTAATTGACATGCAATCTCCCTCATATAGGAAGGATGTATGGAAGTTAAGTGAACCCTCAACCAATTTATCTTTCGAGCTACTGAAAAGTGTTTGTCATTCCTCAAAGTAATTAAAAAATATTTGAATGGAATGAGGAATGTGAAAAAGACTTTCAAGACCTAAAACAGTATTTGGTATCTCCACCACTACTCTCCCAACCACTCATGAGAGAGAAATTGTACTTATACTTGGTTATGCTCGAATTCACCGTTAACTCGGCATTAGTTCAGCCGGAAAATGGGATAGAAAAGCTAGTGAATTGAACTTATAAGGATTTTATAGGAGAAAAAAATAGGAATCCTCGTCTAGAGAAATTGGCCTTGGCCCGAATTAAAGCATTAAGAAGAGTTAAAGCCTACTTTCAGGCACATACAATAGTAGTTTATACAGATTTGCATTTGCACCAAGCAATTAACAAACTAGAAAAATGAGGTAGATTAATGGCCTGGGTGGTAGAGTTAGGAGAATAATACTTTATGAGCCAAAAATAGCAATAAAGGTACAAGTTGTAGCGAATTTCATCACTGAATTCACTTAATAAGAGAACAATCTGAATTTTCCCACTGAGGATACTTCCCTGGAAGAAAGTTCGGCCCCAAAGCAAACCAAGAAAACTCCTCTAAAAGAAGGCTCTATAGTTGATAAACTTGAGACATCCGTTACTCAAGAAATCACCCTGCATTATAAAGAACAAAGCAAAAAATTATTCATGTGAAGAACCCTAACTAAAGGGAATTTTGTTGATGACATTCATGTCTAGAAGTTGTATGTAAATGAATCTTCCTGCGCCACGGGCAGTGGAGCAGGGCTCATTATCAACACCCCTGATGACAGATACGTGGAATACACACTTCGTTTCTAGTTTCACCGCTCCAATAATAAAGCAGAATGTGAGGCACTGACACTGGCTTGAATTTAGCTTTATCATTGGGTGTCGAACATGTCATAGATCATAATGACTCCTAATTAATTGTAAATCAAGTGCTCTCAGTATATGGGGTCAGAGGGTATCTTATGGTGAAATATATTTCTAAATCTTTTGAGGTTATCTCTAAACTTTTGTTCATCAAGGTGGTTTGAATACCAATAATTAAAAATTCCTGAGAAGATGCACTTACTCGGTTGGCTTTAGCAACTACGACAACACTCAGAAGGACTATTCTAGTGGAGATCCTTACACATAGAAGAATAGATGAGGATACTGTCAACTTAATCTCCATAGAATTATAAGCCTCTTGGATGAATCCTATCAAAGACTACATTGGTAAGGGTTTGTTTCCTACCGACCCTAAGTAGGCGAGAAAACTAAGGTTCAAAGCAGCTAATTATGTGATGGAAAAGGAGTCTTATATAAAGGGGCTACACTATTTCTTTTCTCCACTATATACACACCAGCGAAGTACAAGATTTAATCAAGGAGGTTTATTAAGGCTCATGCAGATCACACTCAGCAGGTCGATCACTGGTAAGACGAATAATAATGCAGGGGTATTACTGGCCAACTATAAAAGCAGACTGCGTTATGTTTGCTAGGAAATGTGGCAAGTGCCATAGATTTGCCACCACATATTTGTGACTTAATATATGTTTTGGATCTGGGACATATTTCTTTATCATTGATATGTAAAACACATTGCGCACACTAGAGAGTTCAATTGGTAAAGCTATTATATACGCCCCCACTCCTATCTTTTCAAGGATTTCAAAAGGTCCTATGTATATTGGGATAAACTTCCCTTTCTTCCCAAATTAGACTACCCCTTTTGTTGGTGATGCTCGCAAGAACACATAATCTCCTATTTGGAATTTCAACGGTCGGTCTCGATTATCAACGTAACTCTTTTGATGACTTTGAGCGGTTCAAAGTCGGTCTTTTATCAATTTCACTTTTTATGTTATGATCTGAATGAATCCTAGTCTCAATTGTTTTCTTTATCTAACTTCCACCTAGCACGTACGAGAACGACACCTTCTACTATAGAGTGCCTCATACGAAGCAATTTGGATACTTACTTGATAACATTTATTATATGTAAATTCCACTAAGGGTAAATGACTATCCCAATTACCCTTCAAATCAAGTACACATGCCCTAAGCATATCCTCCAAAGTTTGAATGGTTCTCTCAGATGATCCATTTGTATGAGGATGAAAAGTAGTGTTGAAATTCAATTTTGTTCCCATGGCTTCTTATAGGCTTTTCCAAAAGCGAGACACGAATCTGGGGTCACGATCAGAAATAATAAAAATTGTGGTTCCATGAAGCCTAATAATATCCCTTACGTAAGGCTTAGCTAACTTTTCTAAAGAATGGGTAATCTTAATGGCAAGAAAATGAGCAGATTTACTTATCCTATCAATAATTA
Organism: Sambucus nigra; assembly: GCA_949130495.1. Lineage (NCBI taxonomy): Eukaryota > Viridiplantae > Streptophyta > Magnoliopsida > Dipsacales > Adoxaceae > Sambucus > Sambucus nigra. The sequence continues at coordinate 23,425,052 of OX422212.1, read as the reverse complement.
CCCACATAGAATCATTACCATTTGAACTCCTTTGTAAACCTGTCAGAAAATTCATAGTAATATGTACCCATTTCCACCCAGGAATAGGTAGAGGTTGTAATAATCCTGATGGTTTCTGATGTTCAACTTTTACTTTTTGATAAACTAAACACTGAGATACAAATTCTTCTATCTCTCTATTCATGTTATTCCACCAAAATACTTCTCGAAGATCCTTATACATATTTTTTATATCCCAGATGAATGTGAATATCGAATAATGACCTTCCTCTAAAACTTGCCTCTTCAGTTTGGAGTCACATGGAATACATACACTATTTCCAAATCTCAATATATCATCTCTTATGACAAATTCGTTTCTCTTTCCTTGCATAACTTCTTCTATAATCTTCTTCAGTTGTGGGTCGTTCGCTTGTGCGATTTTGATCCTTAAAATTAACATGGGTTGTATTTCTAAGTTTGCAATTATTACTCCTTTATTATAAATATGAACATGTATTTCCATACTTCTTTAATCCTTCAAGGAAGCCTCCTGGTTTGTAATAACACATAATAAATTTTGTGTAGACTTCCTATTAAATCATCAGCTACTATATTATCTTTCCCTGGGTGATAATGAATATTTAAATCATAATCCTTCATCAATTCTAACCACCTCCTTTGTATCATGTTCAATTATTTCTAAGTAAATATATATTTCAAATTCTTATGATCAGTATAGATCTCACAAGTCTCACCATATAAATAGTGTCTCTAAATCTTAAGAGAAAAAATTACAGCTGCTAATTCTAGGTCATGGGTTGGATAACTCTGCTCATATGGTTTAAAGTGTCTTGAGGCATAAGCAACTACTTTTCCATTTTGCATTAACACACATCCTAAACCATTTTTAGAAGCATCACTATAAATCACCAATACTTAGATACCTGAAGGAATAGTTAAAATTGAGGCAGTCACTAGTCGATTCTTAAGTTTTTAAAAAGTTTTCTTAGCTTCCTCAAACTATTCATATTTCACATTCTTTTGTTTTAACCTATAAATAGGTTTGGAAATACTAAAAAATCATTCAATAAATCTTCGGTAATAACCTTCTAATCGAAGGAAACTACGAATTTCACTCACGTTAGTTGGTCTTGGCTAATCTAATATAGCCTCAATGTTTTGAAGGTCAACTGACACTCCCTCCTTGGATATGACATGTCCTAGAAAAGAAACACTAGGCAACCAAAACTCACATTTCTTTAATTTTGCATATAATTTCTCTTTCCTAAGGATTTATAATATTGCCTCTAAATGCTTCTCATGTTCTTCAATACTCTTGGAATAAATGAGAATGTCATCAGTAAAAATAACAACACATTAGTCCAAATATTTTCTAAAGACTCTATTTATCATATCCATAAAAGTAGATGGCGCAATGGTTAGTCCAAATGGCATTACAATAAATTCATAGTGACCATATCAAGTAAGAAAATTTGATTTTGAAATATTATCTTCCTTAATCGTCAATTGATGATAGCCTGACCTAAGGTCAATCTTAGAGAATACTTATGCACCTTCTAATTGATCAAACAAGTCATCTATCTGAGGTAAGGGGTATTTATTCTTAATGGTTACCTTATTCAGTTCCCACTAGTCTATACATAATCTCATCATCCCATCCTTCTTTTTAACAAATAACACTAGAGCACCCCAAGGCGATATACTTGGTCTAATAAAACCTTTGTTTAAATTATCTTCTAAATGAACTTTTAACTCTCTTAATTCCAAAGGTGCCATACGATATGGTGGTTTTGAGATTGGTATAGTTACAAGAATAAGGTCAATGGTAAGTTTTATTTATCTATCAGGAGGAGGCCTTGTAAATCATTTCGAAAAACATCCGTAAATTTCTTAGCAATGGGAATATCTTCTAAGCTACGCTCTATCGTCTACAAACTAGTAACACTTTCAGGAAATCCTTGACATCCCTTCTTAAGAAAACTATAGGCTTACATTGTAGAAATAATACACATCAGAGATATGATTCCAGTCCCTTCAAAACTAAATTTTGGTTGGTGAGGAATTTGGAAAGTAACACTCTTTTCAAAACAATCTACCTTAGCATGATATGAAGTTAACCAGTCCATCCCCAAAATGACTTCAAAGTCTCTAATGTCTAAAACTATCAAATCAACAAATAGTTTATGATTATCAATGTCTATGGGGGCAAGCCTTATATACTAGTTTACCCATTAATAAGTCACCCGAAGGAGTAGAAACGTGTATGTTATGATATAAGGGTTCAGGCAATTTATGAAAGATATTTAATACATGTATTGATAAAAATGAATGGGTATAATCGGGATATATTAAAGATTAAAAAGGTTGTGCACGTATAGAAAGTGTACCTGACACTACTGCATTAGAAGCTTGGGTATCAGAAAGTGCAAAAACTCTACCCTGACTGCCTTGATCCTTCTTTTCACTTGAAAGCTTTATCGGAACCCTTGCTCGGTTTGGGAAGTCTTTTATCTGATTTCATTTATGTCCCCATTTAAAATAAGTTCCTGAATCCTTATAGCAAGGTCATCCTCCATGCATCTTTCTACATTTCTGACATATCTGGTTATTATTCTCTTTGTTATCACTAGATCCTCCAACATTAGATGTCTTCCTAATTTTTTTTAGTATCGGGTTCTTTCTCTTTTTGTTCCCCAAACTTCCTCTTACCATCTCTAATTCGATTTTACTCCTCACCATCCCTCTCAGCTATTGTAGCCCTAGTCACGACGTCAATATATGATGTCAACTTCATTATGGAAATTCGACAACGAATATTCAACATTAACCCACGTTCAAACTTCTTGGCTTTTAAAACATCAGTTACCACAACATGACATGTAAAATGGGATAACTCTGTAAAATTTGCCTCGTATTACCTAACTGTCATATTTCCTTACACTAGACTCATGAAATCAACTTCCATTTCATCTCTCACTATTTCAAGAAAATATTTCTCATAAAAGATCACTAAGAAGTCATGCCAACCTATGTATGTATTTCTTTCCTCGTGTATTCTCTAAGTCATTCTCTACCAATTTTGGCTCCACCTTCTAACATAAATATTGCAAATGAAACCCTTTGTTCATCGGTACACATAAGAACATCGAGTATCTTTTCCATCTGCATCACCCAATTTTTTGCTTCAGTGGGGTTAGGATTACCTTTAAAAGATGGAGGGTTAAACTTTTTGAACTGTTCAATAGTACATTTACTTATTTTAGGATTCCTTGGTACTCTATTATTCACCTGATGCTCCACAATCTTTTCTATACTTTCAATCGCCTTATATGCACCTTCTAGTCCTTCCATACTCGAATCACTAGTTCCTGTAGTTTTTCTTGTCTTCGTCATTTTCTTCAGTCATGGCTAAATGTAAGATATACTATATTATCTCATGATTGCAAGTTAAAAGACCAATTATAAATAATATAACACATAGGGAGGATTACATAAGTCAGATATTTAATACTAGCTCCTAATAATGGAAACTCAAAATCTACAACGTTCGAAACCTATGTTCAGTAGTCTACGAGTTCATAACCTATGCTCTGATAGCACCTCTGTCACGGCCCCAACCCAATATTAGTAGGGAACGAGTGTCTTTACATGCCACCAAGGCAACAAATATCCTGGATTAAAATTTGTCTCTTAAAATATACATAGCGAAAATACAATCACATGGTTATGAATCGTAAAATACTGAAAGTGAATGAATTACATCATCAGAGCTTTCTAAAGGAAACTTCATCTATTTTAAAATAATGAGTTACAACTTAAGGAGAAATTTGAAACCTATTTTAAAGAGCCAAAATGCTCTATCTAATAAAACAAACTTCTACTTAATCTAACAAAAGAGCTCTAAAAGCCAAATCTTCAACATAGTCCTTTTACGTTCCATCCACGAGCTTAATTATTGCCTTAAAAATGGTTATTTATACAAAGTCGACTAAAAGCCGAATGAGATTCAATCTCTAAACATTCCAATCTTTTTCAAAAAATTGATACATATTCAAATCAAAAGATAAGGCATATACATATATGGATAGGAACTTGCATTAATATATATAAAGTAACTGACAATATATATTTTCAGAATAAACAGTTAGGAACAAAACAGATAAAATAATTGAGTAATATGTCAATTATTCAATTTTAGCAGCCATGTATGCTCTAATACCCAGACAAATAGTGTTAACAAATATTTCCACCCGATAACATCACAGATAGAGAATCGGGATTTCTGGAACAACGTCTTCTTTAGGGCACACCAGCGATAAACCAGCTGGGAAGGTACCACACAAATATTTTCTCTCGATAGTGAAGTCCAACATAGTAAAAGAGTTTCCATAGGCCAAATGGAAATTTTCAGAATTCAAATTAGATTTTTATATCGAGAGATATACACATATAACAAACGACGGAATCCTCAGTATCAGATGTATTTTGAGAACACAAGCAGTTTCACAATAATATGTATAGTTTGAATAATACCATATAATCAAAATACGTGAGACATGGCATAGGGTACTCACCTAAAAAGGAGGTTTGAAAATACAAAATTGTGGTCTTGGATCACACGTTAATCTAACAAATACAATAAAGGTTTAAGTATATGTTCTAAACATAGTCCAATTCTAAATATTATGTTTTTTAACCTAAAATAAACTGTTGTAATAATATTACTAAAACCCATTTTCTCATTTTTATAATATTCATTAATCGTAATTGAATAATTCAATTCACTTGGTTCCCAGTAGATATGGAGGGTCACAGGGGCACTACTTAAATACTATCTCATTTATACATAACATTTTCATATTCATTCCCAGTAGATATGGAGGGTCATAGGGGCACCACTTAAATACCATCTCATCTAGACATAATTTCACGAGGATTGACTTTGGAATTAGTTAATTGTATTAAAAAATAACGAGTAATTACATAAGAAAATCATTTTAAAAATGCATATACAAATTGAACAAGTTTACATTTGTTGAAAATAAAATCAATATAGATTATTCTCGAATTTAAATTTTCATTCACTGAGCCTTTAGTATATTTTACTAGCATAACTATTAAGTAAAGCTATAAAACATGAAATTAAAACTATAAAAATGCATTACGATATTTAAATAAAATCATACCTACGAAACAAATATTTCTTCAAACTTATAGAACTCCTTCTTAAGATATTTCCCACGCTTTCTATCAATTTTTCTAACTATAATTCTCAAGGAATTGGTGTGAGTTTCAAATGATTCGTAAGGACCTATTTATAGGTTTCCAAAAGTATTACGGTGTTGATACGTGTCGAGCTGACCAAGCTTCTACAATGGAGAGTCAGCATTAATGTGTCACGTAACAAAGGGGTTTTGCACTCTTATTTCACCGAACTGTGACACATGTTTTAGATTTCTCTCTAAAGACGACATGTGTTTAAGCTTTATCTATATGGATGACATGTGCAAGAACGAGGTGCCAGACACGAGGTGGAAATGTATGAAGGGTATAAGGGTTATTTTGCACATGAAGGGTATTTTGGTAATTTCACACTATATACTTTCACTATTTCTTAAAGGTCCTTGAAAATATTTTATTTACAAAAAGGTCCTTTTTATTTTTTACTTTGGTCCTTAAAACTTTCTTTATTAAAATAACGTCCCTGAAGTTTCATAAAATTAGATTTTCTATCCCGAAACTTATCAGTTACTTTAAGATGTGTCATAAAACTTCAATTTGATCCAATTTACAGTTGATTCTTTATTTTTAAAAATGAGTTTATTATATTAAGAACACAGAATACCGCATATGTAATAATATAATATTTATAAGATAATAAGTAACAGACAATTGTAAAAACAAACTATATATCAGTATATAAAAGTGGGGTCATTACACATCTGGTTTGAAGTTTTTGGGAAGTGGGTTTGGTAATGGACGAGGGTTCAATGGCTTGATAAGATTTTGCCTCAAAGGGGATTGGTAAACTTTAGAGAGGGGAGCATGAAGCTCGGTGTATTCTTTTCTGACTGGGTTAGGGCGGCTTTCTGGTGCCTATGAAGTGGCAGGCTGAGAAATGTTATTGATGGTTGAAACTATGGTATTGGCAGGCTTCTCATACTTTCTAGGAGTTAATTGTCCGAATAAATTCTTCGTCTCAACTTGTGTCTTGGCAAGACTTTCTTAGATCTCCACCCTTGCTTCTCGGAGGGCTCGAAAATGGGGCTAATATTGTGCTCCCATCGTCGCTTAGACATCGAGTAAAAAGGTTTTCTTCACAATACTAACTTGTTCCTCTTCGGAAGGCCAGTTGGTCATAGGGGCCTCTTTCTCTCTCCATCTTGCTATGAAATTACTCACAGTTTCATCGGGATTCTTCTTAACAAGTTCTAAATCACGATGAATAACCTCTAACTCCCCGTTGTACTTGTACTGTGACATGAATTCACGGGCAAAATCCTCCAAATTGTGAATTCTGGACTCCTCAAGAGATAAGAACCAATGAAGATCGTTGTACTTCAAAGTTTGTTGGAACATCTAGGCCATTATTTTCTCAGAGGAACCTAGGAGAGTCATGGCTCGGTGGTAACTTCGGAGATGAACAATTGGGGGTCCACTACCCTCGAACTTCTCAATGTTGGGCATTTTGAACTTTTTGTGCCAGTCTTGCTTTAGGGTAGGAAGACATATAGGTGTAATCCATGTAGTTCCCAGAGATTTTGACTTGGTCAAACTTCTTGGTCAACAACTTAAGGTCCTCCTTAACCTTGTTCAACTCTTCTTCCTTTGGATCAACGATCACGGGTAGGTTAGCCCCTAGCTGGACAAGATTTGGGATAGGGAGCTGAGCTGGCGACGGTCTATTAATAGATGGGGCATGTGGAGCATGCTGGTATTATTACAGGACCCAAATAGGCTCAGGTGCGAGTGGACCCATAGCATGAGGGAAGAGGACCTTGGGCTCTTTAAGAATAAGGACCCAATTTTACTGCATCTCATGAACCCTGATTTGAAGGTTATCAATCCTGGCGATAAGTTGGGCTAGAACCGTTACCAAATTAGGCTACACATTTGGTACTTGGTCTGCATTCTCTATGGATAGTGGGTAAAAGTGGATTCTGATCTCAAAGGAAGTAGCAAGAGAACTGACGGAGCTTCGGGACAGTTTAACTAAAGATCAAAGCCAATAGGGATCCAGGCTAAGGGCCGGGCGTGTGATCGACCTGAGAAGGAAAATGATTCGAATTTATTTTTGAAAGAGAGGAGGAAAAAAAATTATTGAAAAAGGAGGAAAATACTTTTGATATTAAAAAAATTTGGAAGAACGAAAAAATATTTTTGGTATTTTTGAAAAGAGGAAAAAAATGTTTTTAACACTTTTGGTAAGGAAAGAGGGGAAAACGAGAGAAAAGTCTTAGCATGATTATTATTATTATTATTATTATTATTATTATTATTATTATTATTATTATTATTATTATTATTATTATTATTATGTTTTCACTTGTATTAGATTTACCTAAATGCAAAAGAAATGTCGAATGGGATCCGAGCCTGGGAAAAATGGGTTTGAAAAAATATGTGAAATACGGTTTGACTTGTTACCGGGCTCATATACATGGTCACATTTTGAAAAAGATGAAATTGCGCAAAAATTTAGGTAGCATGCCAATCTGGCATTTCAATAGGGTTTCTATTAGTAACCGAAAAACTATATATAAGTGCCCTAGGTTTGACGCCAATATGAGGGTATGCAGTTGTTGGGTTAGTGGAAATGTCCCCCCTTTGGCATTACTTCCACAATATAGTCTTGCTTTCGAGAGCAATAGACACGTGTGGATAAGCTATTTGATATACCTGAGTGTATCTGAATTGCCTCACTATATACCTCATAGGGATGGTAAGTGTTTGAACAAATTCGATATACTCAATGTATGTGAATGAGTTCCTTAGAATATACCATTCGTTATGACTTCGGTAAAGTGGTACGATGCGGGGAAACCGTTTGATATACGTTAAAGGTACTTTTATAATGGAAGGTGAGAGTTATATTTCTTAGTCTAACTGCGACCTGCCGGACCAGTGCCCATCCCAAAGTGACCCCTAGTTATGGGACAAAATTTGGTCAACAGCCATGCTCTTTGGTGATGTAGTGTGCAAAAATGCATGATTCTTGATTAGTGTATTATGGAAAGAGTATATTTTTTAGCATGATGAGCACTATACTAATATGGAAGAATGTAAAAATATCATGGAAAGTAAACCTAGCATGGAGTGTGAGTATTACACTAAGAATGGATATGTGGGAGTGAATGATGTATGAATATCTATAAGTGAGTGTGTGGTAGTGAACCTAAACATGGATCAACTACAAATGGTGTGTGATAAGTGTGAGCGAGCATGAAAATATACAAGTGTGATAACCGGCGGTGTGTGTTAGTGACACCTAAGCATGGATATTCTAAGTGGTGTGTGCAACATGTGGATATTAGAGAACCTAAATGTAAATAGTGTGAAGTGTACATGGAGATTATCTACAAGTGTGTGAGTGAGGAGTGATATAAGCATGAGGTAGATATATATAAGGAATAATAGAGGATAAAAGAGGGAACATACAAGTAAGTGAATACGCACACAAGAAGAAAATGATAACACCTATGCAAACAGAGTCTAGCCCTCTTATGAACGTTTCCCCAGCGGAGTCGCCACTGTGGCCATACCTTCCCTTTTCTGGGGTTTCCTTCCTCCCGTCTCAGGGGAAGGGGAGTGAAGGTCTCGCTCCCTTTCTCCTACGAGCGCTTCAGCCGTTGTCGATATGGGGTGAACGTAAAGAGATAAAATCAGCAACCTATTTTTCATAAAACAGGAAAAAGAACATGTCGCCGCCTCAAGAGAGAGGCATCAAATACAAATTTATTCTTACTAAACCAATAGTTCAAAGGTTCGGGGGCTAAGTTATGGAATGGGAAGGTGTTAGGCACCCATTCCTCCCTTTCAGTCTCTCATGGGCTTATTTTACTATTTTTCTTAATTTCTACGTGAAGTGTGTACGCGTATATAGATGGAGATCGGAATCGATTGACTCATATCGTGAAAAAGATAGAGTGAGGTCATCTCAAGGAATGTTCCCAATATCATAATTAGAAAATATGATGTGTGTGCTTATCAAGATATTGATCGTTATGATGGAACGATAATATTTGTTAAATAAAATGAAAATATGAATCACAAGTACGATATATATGAGTAATATATAGATAAAATCAAAAGGATGAAAGTGTGAAAATGGAAAGATGGAATTGGACTCGGGTTTTAACCCAAAACGCCTACGCAGCCTAGAAAGGCATCAAAGTCCACGTTGTTCACTTGCGGCATAAAGGTGGGTTTTATCCCATAGATCCGAATGAGAGTTTATTATATGTGTGTGTGAAGTAAAGTTATTTTAGTTTTGAGAAAATGTGGTGAATAATCCCGTTGGAATATATAGGTGTAACCCTCTTTTTCTTTGTTTTGTTTTTTATAGAAAATAAAGTATGTGCAATATAATTAATAAAGGATGGGATGTTAATGTGTATGAAATAAAGTAAATGCTAGATTAAGAATTTATGTAACTAATGAGAAAATAAAGAAATTTAAAGAGAGGAGAATATTTGGACCTTCTTTAGAGAATTGAGGATTGATCTTGATCCTTGATGTTCTCCCTTGAAAGTTGGGATGAATGTTGGATGAGAGAGAAGGAGATTCTGCTAAATTGGGTATAAAAATGATGGGAATGAAATATGGAGAGGATTTCACATAAGGAAACTTTGTTGATTGCAAGAGTAATGCTGAGGTCACCAATATTGATGGATCTGAGGTGTTCCTTGAGAGTGAGATCATTACCTCCTTTTATAGGGTATGGGGATTGTCGATAACCAGTCCTGTCAATCAATAGTCTCATGTAGATATTTTTGAAAAAATGGTCGTAGAATGCAATCCATAAATCCAAATAGTGCACGGGGCATACCGTTAGAAAGTTGATTCGAAGACCTTTAAGAGTCATTGGGACACTCCCGAGTTCGATAATTTACTTTGGGTCAAACGAGGCTCGGAAGCGCTAATCGGTCCATTAGACGAGAGATTGTCGAACGATAATGGATCGTTCGTGCAAATAGTATGTCAGAATCACACACGGGGCAAACTCTTGGAAAGGTTATTCTAGTTACTTTGACATTTAAAAGATATTCGTTAGGTTTGAAGAGTTGACTGGTCAAACGGGGCCTGAAAGCATCCAGTGTCCTTTCAGAGTAAAATGGGTTGTTTGTTCGTACTGTAAGGATGATTAACATACGTGGCAGACCGTTAGAAAGGGTATTCAGTGACATTTAAGGACTCATTTAGTCTCATTCGAGCTGAAGAGTTGACCTTGGTCAAACGGAGCCTGGGAGCACCCGGTGGCCTTCGAATTATTTTTCAGGGGAAAACGAATAGTTCATCTGAACGGTTATGCTGTTTTGTGCATGGGGCGGATCATTTGAAAGGGGTTTCAGTGCCTTTTGAGGATTCATATCGAGGCCTAGGAGGATCCGACGGCCTCCAGATCGATTTTCAGTAGTAAAATGGTTAATTTGTCTGAACTGTTATGCCGATTCGTGAACAGGGTGGAATGTTGGAAAGGGCATTTAGATCCCTTAATTAATTTAGGGAGCTTTTTCTCTGACGATAGAGTTAACCAGTGACACTCCCCAACCCAGGTACGTATAATAAAGTTTGAAAGTCAAAGTGAGTCAAATCATAATTACCTTAACCAAACCATAAACATGAGTATCCTTTTTTCATTTATCAACATGAATCAATAAAACTAAAACTTTTCACAATTTTTGAGGCAATTATGCTTATTCAAGCTTACTAAAAAGATAAGTGGGCTAAAATTATACCTTTTAAGTTAGACCAAAATCATGGTTTTATGCATCCCGTACTAACCCCACCAACCTCCTAGATTTGGCAATGATATCACAATACCTGAAAAACATAAACATATGTACCAAGAGAAAAATAGCTCAGCAAATGCATCACAACTACACTATTGCATAAAATTAAATGCAATAAATCATATCCCCGTGATGATATATACATATGTATCCGGCTAATTCATAAAGAATGACCAATTATATACTTATCCTTCTCATTCATAAAGAATGACCAACTTATCCGAATCATGATTCACATATACTGTCTGCAATAGATAATTCTCCCTCATTCCGGGTCAGGGAGTAACCTCTCATTTTCATAAATCGAAATGAACAGCTTCACATTCATAACATTATGATTATATACATAACCATACATAAATACATCATACCAGTGAGTAATATTATGATCTTATCTATAGCCATGAATAAATGCATCTTACCAGTGAGTACACTCACCTTGGTAACTTAATGGATTTTCCCCTTGCCTTTGTTTGGCAATTGTTCAACCGGTTATCCTTCCCTTCCTATCATTCTTAAAATATTAGCGTCATAATAAGAATATTACCAATCCAAAGAATCACTTAAATGTAATTCAATTCATGAGAATCATATGATCCCATTCAAATCATTTATCATAAATGAAGTCTCATCGAATTTCTTGTTAAGATATTTAACATATCCAATTAATAGTCCAAAAATACTTTAATTAATTCTTGTAAATACAATTCTTATCATATTAGCTTACCAATACAAAAGACGACACATGATTTCATGTTTCCTAGAGCAAGATATGCCCATTTCTTTATTACAAAGCAAATAGTCCCTATAGGCTCCTATATCGTTTAGTCAACTTCCAAGAATTTTCATAATTTTTCTATATTATAAATTTTTATGATATTCCACCCAATTTCAATAAATATATTTAATAATACAAAATTAAAATTCATTTTCTATGTCAAGAAAATCTTCAAACACCTGGTATGCATACTTACACTTTTAGGGAAGATTCTATACCTACACTTCAAACTATCCCCCAAGATTAATTTCTTGGTATTTTTATATAATTTTTCGATATAACAGGTATATATAAGTTTAGTTTCATATCCAACTTGAATATATCGATTCCATTATGTATTCACAAAGATACACCAATTTGATTAACATAATGATTTCGCCCTTCATTGTATGAATTCAACATACTTCACACATACAACCTACACATAGCCATATACATACAACAAAACGTATCCCCTTGTCCCATAATATGATCTTTAATATCATATAAAACAATATATATCATGTAAAGAATGAAATTTACAAGTTAAACCTTGCTTAAGCACCCTTGGATACATAAGCTTGTTTATTTCTCTATTATCTTCCTTAATCCTTCACTAATTCACCCTAACTTGTCTTTCTTTCATGGGAACCTCAACCCACTTGAAATTATGATGTAGATGAAGAATAAAGGATATTTTAAGGTCTTTAAGTCGGCATAAGGGAATCTCCCCTTGGTCCAATTAAAATATGACATGTGGCACCATATAAGACAAAATATCATTTAAAGCTAAATGACTACTTTACCCCATGTTCGTAAAAAGACAGCTTATTTTCACTCAAATGTCCCTTATATGCACTATTTGTTGTGTTACAAACCTAGCTCATATATCTACAACTAACTTGTTTTCACCTCACGTGATTTGCTATATTATAATGGTTAAAACTAGTCTCCAACTTGAACATTCCTACCAAAAACTTTAAAAATTTGTGTTTGTAACTAATTTGATATCTCATGAGTTATGAAGGTAGGATTAGACTAAACATAATAACTTAACATTATATACATCAATAACACATTATCCCCATCCCATAAGGTAATCATGATTTAAACATGATTTATTATAATTATATTCAGGCTGTCCTAACCGAAATCAAATGGGGCCTGGGAGAGCCCGATGGCCTCTAGATCGGCACTCAGAGTACGACCTAGGGTTTGTAATGAATTCGGGAGGTTCTAGGAATCTAAGGACAGAGTTAGGGTGTCCAAGAATGTGTTTTCTACAATTTTTAATTGTGTATTTATGCGGGATAAATGTTGATTATATTTAGGCATAATAATTGTTTAAATCGAATTACTAATTGTTTAAATTGTATTTTTAGGGTGTCATGAAAAAATATTTCAAGCGAAAAAGAATTGATAAAATAGACTCCGATATCGAAATTCAATCTTCTCTAAATGTGGGGTCTAATAACTTATTATTATTAAGTTATTTTTATTAATATTCAAATTAATTTATTGTTAATTTTGGTATATATTTAGTGGGGTAAAAAATTGTTGGAAAAAAAGAACTCAAAAAATTTGTACAATTCTCAATTTAAGTTGAATTAACCTTTAAATATCCACCTCGGGGGCGAGATCCCGTGAACCCCCTACAACACTAGAAAGTTTGTCTCCACCTGATCAAAAATTCTGGATCCGCCACTGCTCAAGCGTACCCAAATTATCCCGATTCCCATATGCTTTCCAAATCATATCAATCATATATATAAAGTCGGATAGCACAAATTATCAAAGCATACCCAAATTATCCAAATCCCCTAACGCTGGATTGTTCATTATGTTCTTAGGTTTATTAACTCTCAAACATGATTAAATTCATATTGTACTTTATCACATTTCAAAATTGTGAGCACCTGCAAATATATATATATATATATATATATAGAGAGAGAGAGAGAGAGTATGGGTTTTTTTACAGTTCAATAAACATATAAGATACTTAATGGTTTAGATTTAAGCCAACAAAGTAAGCAAGGAATGGTTCAGATTAAAGCTCACACCAGAAACTATAAATTTGTTTTACACCTCAATCTCATTTCACTTTAATTTAATGTCCTGATTATCAAAAGAATCCATCTCTTACACACCCTCAAGCGTCAAGCCTCTCCCATGTACCATGTCCCATCTCTCACTGACTCCCTCTTATATAACCAATCTCTTGGGTTCTATCTCATACCTAGGCTCATAACTTTTCTCTCTCATAACCTCTTCCTTTCTCACCTACCTTTCTCCCATCAAACTAAATCTCTTAAATTTCTCTACCTCAATCCCATCAAACTCACTCTCTCATATCTATCTCCCTAACGTATCCACTCCACTCATCAAAATGATAAATTTCTCTTCCTCAAAACCATTTCATGTTACGGAAAGATATTTTACATTTCTCTCTACTTACCACACCGTCACTTAATTCTCTATTTTTTGATTTTTTTTTTCATTTTTGTATCTCCTATTTGTGGAAGATGTGGACATAGATAATGAGATGTATCTCCACTACCCGAGTATGTCACTGGACAAACTCTCTCTCTCTCTCTCTCTCTCTCTCTCTCTCTCTCTCTCTCTCTCTCTCTCTCTCTCTCTAAATAACTGACCTCTAGAATAATCTACATATTAAATTGTAGTTTTTTTTAACATCAAGCATATGTTGATATTCATTTCTTTTCATACTCTAATTTATTTTAAAGGTATGAATGTTGAAACTTGAACAAAACTTGGGTTTCTATGGATATGAATGTAAAGTTTCAGATCTGATTTCTGGAGGCAAAGTGGAGAAGATGGAGGTGCGGTAGTTATTTGAAAGGTATATTGATGTTTTATAATGAATGGATAACTGGTGGGTGAGAGAAATTTGAAATTAAAAGAAAAGGTAAATAAACTTTTGAAGTTCAATGTATTGTTGTTCACTCTCTTCTTTCCACAGTTAGAAAATAACAGAAATTATTAATCCTTATTTTATTTAAATTTTCTTTATTTGAAAGTTAACTGGTGTGAGTTATAATGTATTTTTTATTTTATTTTTAAAGTGCGCATGTAATATGTATTCATGGATATGATTCTAATACCCTGTACTTTTATAGAATTATTAAATTACATAAGTGTGCGTAATGGAGTAATTAGAGGATTAATGGGAGTAGTGATTCTGGATTTCGAAGTGATGAATTGCTTATTGAGGTACGTTACATTTACTTTTGGAATTTAGTAAATGAGTTGGAATATTTTTATGTCATGTCACAGTTGTGTTAAGTGATTGGAGATAGTATGTCGTAGGAAACGCGTGTAGAGAAGTGTCGGGTATGACTAGTGAATTTTAGTTAGGTAACTCGGATGGAGATTTTGAGTGCACGGTTGGTTTCAAAATGGCCGAGATAGTCAAAATAGATTACCCGGGGGTAGTGTTTGGGTTCCGGGGACTATTGGACTAGTTGGGACTCGCAATTGTGTAAATGAGTCTTTTTTGGGTTTAATAGGAGATAAACCCCTTTTCTTTCATATAAGGAACGAGATAGTGAGAGAAAGGAAAGAAAAGAGAGAAAAGAGGAAAGAAAGAAATGAAGAAGGAAAAGAGGAGAAAAAAAGGGATTCCGGGCCAAACTCCGCGGGATTCGACTCGAGGTCATCGGATTTCATCCACGAGGCAAGTATTTAGTTGATTTATTCATTTGAGTGTGTATCTCATATTATAGTTGGTAAACTAGATAAATTTTTTATTAAAACCCAACAAATTGATGTGTTGTTAACTCCTTATGAATTCTAGTGTTAAAACCATGTTAATGGTGTGTATAGAGAATTAGAAATGGGAGAAATTGATAAAGTCGGGTTTTAAATGGTTTTAGGGTTTAAATCTAAGAGAAATGGTTTAATACTGCAAAATAATTGATGTCTTAGTTGTAAAACATGGATTAGATGATTGTAGTGTCGTTGGTTAAGATTAAAAATCACAAAAATGGAGATTGGGATGATATTTGGGTTTTTGGAGAAGATATAAACTTGGGCAGATTTTCAGATTGGGACAAGCCGAATTGATTCGGTATGAGACAGTATAAAAGTTGGAAATTTTCGAATTGATTCGTACAGGCCGAATCGATTTGGTGGCCATCCAATCGATTCGGTCCTAGCAGATTTTTAAGGTTTTCTCCTTTGAGTTTAGGGGAAGTTAAATTATAATTTTAAA
Organism: Sambucus nigra; assembly: GCA_949130495.1. Taxonomy (NCBI): domain Eukaryota; kingdom Viridiplantae; phylum Streptophyta; class Magnoliopsida; order Dipsacales; family Adoxaceae; genus Sambucus; species Sambucus nigra. Next base: position 23,409,046 of record OX422212.1, on the reverse strand, counting down.
GGTTATTATAGGGGATTCTAGATATGATATTGGGACTCCTAAATAATGGTTTTGAGCACGAGTAAACCTTGAGATGAAAGAGGGAACCTCAGATTATTTTAGTGTGCAATCTGGGGTATGGATGTAATGAATGTTTAACATTCACGAGAAGTCTTTGACAAGTGTATATATATATATATATATATATATATATATATATATATATGTGTGTGTGTGTGTGTGTGTGTGTGTGTGTGTGTGTGTGTGTGTGTGTGTGTGTGTGTATATATATGTGCGTAGAGAATAAATATGGGCCGATTGCTTTTGAGTAAATCCTAGGAGTCAGGTAGGATGAAATTTAGGATATGGTCTAAAGAGAATTGAGCGGCTCTTCGGTACGTCTATTGACGACTATTACTGTAGGTGATGCGATACATATGGAATTAAGATAAGTAGTTAGTATACTTATTTAATTATTACGAATTGGTATATTCAGGTTTATGTAAAATCATTAAAAGTGACTAAGGTGTAATTTAAACCTTAAGTAATATAATGCTCATAGGTTTAGTATGTTAAGTGTATGAATACTTATATACGATTACGAATGGGAACATTCGAGATATTGGCTATTGCTATAAAAGCTTGGAAATTATAGCCAGAGCATATGGAGGAATCTTATATATTATATATATGGGTATTATTACTGTATATATACGATTAGTTTATAAATATATTGGTATGCAAACAATATATTTATGTACACTTATATCTCTAGTGCTATCCAGGGAGGTTGCGCGATATGGGTGAATCCCCTGGCTTGCGGAGCAGGGAGAGTATATCCCCAGGTCATATCGTCCTGCATATGGGTGTGATACTTTTATCCCACTTTCAGGAGGGAATATGAACGCCTCCACCATTTAGTATTTCTACCATCATCATGAGAGAGTGTAACTTGGTACTGGGGTTAATTTGAGCATGCCTGGATGATGATAGCACTTTGAGACTGCATCCTCGAGTTATAGCTCAGTGCGACGGTTATTATACTTATGATTGTAATATAGGTATAAATATACTTATTGCGTACAGTATGTTGCTTCTATATGGAAATGAGATATCATATAACTTTAATTGGTGTAAAGTGTAAGATGAATAAGATATTATTCTTCTCCCGGTGAATTTATATCCGGATTAATACAAATGTGAACCGTAGGTTCAAGTGAGAATTATATATGTAAGGAGTATTATATATTAAAGAGGAAATAGTATTTTAAACTATTGAAAGTTATGGAATATGAACGATATAGTTATATATAGAAATGAGAACTATATATGTATATCACATTGATGATTATATTAACTAAAAGCTTATGTAATAGCTTACAGTATATCATATATTATATCACGCAAGGTAGGTGATAGTGATGAGGATTGAAAAGTTGGGTGAAAGAGATTAGTTAGGCGGGGTAGCTTAATTAGGTTGTTTAAAATGTATACGATAGATGTGCACTATTAGAAGAGGGGTGATATATATCTCATTAGAGTTCGATACCAGTTTAAATATGAGAGATTTCATATTTTAAAATATGGCATTTGATTCACTTGATGAATATTTTCAAAACTCGGGCTCTGACCCATTTCTCTATTTTTCCCTCTCTTGCTATATATGTATACTAGCGGATACCCATTCCTAAAGGCACGACGAAAATTTCCAAAGTACATAATTGCGAAACGATGAAAATTTTATTCCCCAACAATACATCTATATATCGTTCCCCAATATATATAAGCGCGTAACAGTTACATGTAACTTAACTCTTACACCATATATTTAATTGTGTGGTACTTAATATTACTGTTAACATAAATTATTAATTGTGACATGATTACATCGCATGTCATACATTATTTTAATACAATTGTTACTATATATATAGGGGAAACTAAATAATAATTGACATTGGTGTGATGAAGTTGTCAATAAATGAATTTCCCAACTCATTAGCGTTCATGTGTAGGTGTTCCTCATGTCTAAAGGCACGGTTCAAACTTCGCTAAAATTATAACACATTCTTGCGACATGTATGGTATAAGCACACCACGTGCCAAAGTAGTTTTCTAGCGTCTACAAATCCAAAAAACTTCATCAACAAAGACTTGTAATCATAGAATTTATTATCAAACACAAAAATGTGTACACGAATTTGAAAATTTGGGCAAAGTTTCCTCTAATTATATGACTATCCACCTATTTAAAAACTACTCAGCTATACAAATAGTCCATCCAGGACATTATATAAACCAAATTATCATTATTGGAAACTTTATGAACAAAATGATGATAAAAATAATACTTAAACACAATAATAAATTTTCAATCTAATTAAAAACATAAATCGTCAATTGATCAAACTCATGCACATTTGTAATGGGGTGGGATGGGGATTAAAGCTAAACAGGATCCGAACTAAGGCTTATAATTGACACGTTCTCCTCATATTTTCATAATCTAAAAATTAAACAACAAAAAAAAAGACCTGTTAGTTCGAATCCATTATAAATATACAAAAATTAACTTAATATCTTAACAATCAGTACCAAACCTTAACATGATTAAGTTTTACTGAAGTCATAAAAAATTAAATGAGCGGGGAAAAGAATATAATAAATAAAATCCTTTACAAAAATGGTAGATGATAGCCTTATGGTCTCAAAATACTTTACAGTTGTAATACCCCGTATTTTTATGGCTTTTAATTATGAAGGTAATTAAATGGAATTGCTTTTAATTCTGGGATTTATTAAATTAATTTGAGATGTATTAAATCAATTTGGGATTTATTAATTGGAAAATTAATTCGGATTTAAATGCTAGCAAGATGAGAGTTAGTATTTGTTCATTTATATGTCATTGAACATTACTGAGTGATTATGGTAATATGTGATTATTGAATTTATTAAAAATGTCGTGAGTTGAAAATATGACAATTTGGGAAATTTAGTTGGAACGCGTGTGTCAGTCGCGTCGGGAATGAATTTTTTTAAATTAAAAAGTAAATTATATTTTTATCAACCTAATGATCATTTTGAGTGCGCCAACGCGTCCGGAAGGGTCGAAATAGTCAGAAAACACTAGCGGGGGTTTAGTTTGGGTCCCGGGGCATTTTTAGGCCAAACCGACATCCTAGAAGGGTAGTTTGGTAATTTTAAAAATTGAGGAGTTAAAACCCACGAATTTTAGAGTTTATTTTTATATTTTTTAAAGATGCCACTAAGGCCATTACCAGCAAAAGGCAAGAGAGTGGGCTACGGAGGTTTTTCAGAGAAGTTAGAAGAGAGGTTAAAGGAGGATCTAAACAAAACCATCTCCCCACCCTCATTTTGAAAGGGATTTGTGACCGAAAAGAAGAAAGAACCAACCTTGATCGTCAACAATGAATCAGAACATCGGATTTAAGGCAAGTGATTTGACATTATTAAGTTCAATGAATATTTCTTCCATGTTTAGTGTAGGAAAGGTAATTGCCTTGAAAGTTTTGATGAAAACCTAACGGGATTGTTGTAGAAACTATAAAGTTTGATTAGGGATTGCATGTAGAATGACTATGGGCGAATTTGTTACCCCAAAACTTATCTTTGATGATTTAAAAACGGATTTATGATGAGTATTTAGGTGCAATTAAATTCTGGATTCATGTTCATAGGGTTTGGGGAAAGAATTGGGGAATTTATGATTAGTGCATGTTGATTAGTAAGGTTTAAACCCAAAACTATGTTAAGGAATGATCTAGAGTGACCTAGAATGGTTTAAAAACATTAAAACGTAATTGGGATGATCTTAGGATGGATTTAGAGAAGAGAAAAATGAAGAAAAACGGAGTGGGAAAATTCTGGGCGTTTTCTGCCATCTCGTTAGAAGACCAACCCAGGTCGTTCAAACGAGCTCTTTCGAATGAGTTTCTAACGAGATGCCAGTGTCCCTTCTAACGAGTTCAGAGCTCATTCGAAGCCATTGGTTCGAACGACGCTCGTTCGAACGACCTCGTTCGAATGAGATTTCTGGGACTTCTAACGAGTTCACAGAATGGTCTTTTTAGGCCCGATTTTGGTTTCGAGTTTTTCGTAGGCTTATTTTATTGATAGTTATCCTTCCCTTGTGAATAGTGGGTATAGTGGTGAAATTTGAGTACATTGAGGATTAAAAAAAACATGGATTTATATAATAGACCGGGTGACTTCTACAAGTTAGGTTGTAAGTACTTGAATTTGCGAAGTGAGAAGAGTTGACAACTTTAATGTATATTATTCAGGGACTTGTAAACGTGCAACATTTAATGATGGTATAGGAATGTGACATATACCTCTGTTAATATTATAAGATATCTAAGATATGTGAATACTTAGTATATGTGTTTATCTGTATAACATACCTATCATACTTGCTATCACGGGAGGTCGGCGTTCGATCAGGGCCATTTAATCTTTGTGTGCCTACGAGGGGGGATTTAGATTGGTACCTCGAGGACATAGGTCAGATAATGGCTTATTGGGGAGTTAATAAGTCAGCAGATCATGGGAGCGTAGGTATGTGCGTTACCCATGTGATGTGAACTATGTTCGCCTCCGTTATGTTTGATTGTTACTTATTGAAACGGTTCCTGAGTGATTTGGACTATGTGATCCTAATGTACGTGATGTACCGGGATTTGATAGCAGAGTATGTGTGCACCGCATCTTAGTCTCGGGGTGCCAGTATAGTATATTATGATGAGATCAATATATTGAGAATTGAAATGAACTGTCATTATAAATGTAAGTGTGAATGATCGTAACATATTTAGTAGAGTTAATGATGGAAAATTTTAGTAATTATTATGATAAATTCTGAGAAATAAAAAGTAAAACTCTCTATTTATATTAAGATGTCGAGAATTGAACCTTAATAGTTTACCAAAAGTAGGTGGTGAATTGGACTAATTAGATAGTGAGGTGACTAAAACGGGTACAGGTACATTAGGCGTGTACTATTAGTTGAGAGGTGAGGAACTCATGTGATTGCACGCACTATCATGTATTTTATATTCACTGTTTAATGATATTAAACACTTGCTATATTTTAAACTATTTTCACAATCGGGCTCTGACCCATTTTCTTTCAAATCTATTTTTTTTTTTGTAAAAACCTTTTAGGTGCCCAGCCACAAGGACACCAAGCATAGGAGTTCCATTCCGGTGACGTGCTGTAGCTGCTGTGGAAGTTACGGGACCTCGATAGTAGACGCCTCAACTTTCTATCTTGACTCTATTTCAGATTTACTCATCTGTAGGGCATGTAGCCCCTTTTCTTTTAGAGACATCCTACTTACTTAGTTGTATTTCAGATTTTGGGTTGTAATTATTTAGTGATTCAGACTTTGTATTCAGTTTTATTAAGTATTTCGGATTATTTACGAGGAGTGTTCCTCCAAATTCATGTATTTATCTATCATTGTAATGTGATTATAATGTGGTTGTGATATCATTATTTCATAATGTAATACTTAGTGCATGTTAATCGGATTTAATTAAAAAAAATTGACAACTCACTTTTTAAATATTACGTGGCTAGTAATTGTTAAAATGTTTTTCGACAGTGATGCTATGAAATGAACCAACTTGACATTTTGTATTAATTTGAATAAGGGAGTAGCTACCCGGTATTTAATTAGTCGGGTGTCACAACAGTATGAATAAATTGATTACAATTTACTTCTCCTAACTTAGTTTTAATTTTAACTTGATTACAATGACATTACATGAGAGAAATAGTCTTAACTTTAAAGTGACATGCTCTCCTTAATTTCCTCATTTTTGATAAAAAGCATATCTTACTCACCGAAGTCCCAAAGTGAGATATATAAACCAACTACTTCATTCAAAATTCTGCATAAAGAAGGGCACGTGCAATAAATTTTGTGGAATGATAATGACCTTAAAATTGAAACCCCAAAATGTTACAAAACCTGATATCTGCAAAAATTAAGACAAACACCAAATACGATAATGTCTTGTCTTGTCAACATAGCTACTCAATGAACATATCACGCCTAGTCAACATAGTTACTCAACGAATGAATATATCATACAAAGTTGCAATAAACACGTCATGATTCTATAATTAATAAAAAAGAAATAGTTGGGCACTCTGTTATAGAGGTGGGAAGTTGATCTATGGTGGCAGCAGGCTCGGGGGGAGTTTCACTGCTCGACACCACAGGGAGAGTTTCACTGCTCGACACCACAACTTCATTTTCTTCAGCCTCAGCCTCAGCCTCAACTTGTGGTGGTAGCAGACTTCATATTGGTTTGCGCCTCATACTCAACTTTGGCTTGGGCCTCTGAGTCATATTGGATCTTAGTTGCCGCTTCTTCGGACTGGGGCTCCGATTCATATTCGAATTTGACTTTGTCTTCAGCTTGGACTTTGGCCATGGCCTTAGCCTCAAATACCACCACCTGAGTTCAGCACTTTTGTTCCTATAAAAAAATTTCACGTGTATTAAGCATTGTAAATAAAAATATACATATTAAAAAGTATTCATGTTTCTCTCCAGAGAGAGCGACATATATTTCTGATGCAAAACAATTCAGATGGTGAGGCCTAACTTGCATACAAATTGTTTAAGACTTTAAATACAAATTGATGTGCCACAAATCAATGAGACCGCGCTTCTAATGTTTTCAATTTACTTCTACCCATAATTGGTGCTTCATCATTTTTATAAAAAGTTTGTACAAATATCTCTAGTCCTTCCACCACAAATGAACCAACAAAACCCAACTTGTGTTGATCATTAAGATTCCACAATGAAAAAAGTTGCAACTCGTCAATTTGGCATTTATTTTAATATTAAAATTAGTTGTTGTTATTATCTGTAATCTCCAATATATCAGCTACCAAGCCCCAGTCCTCTTATGGATATTCAACACCGACACATGAGTTTAGCGCCTACTTCTCAAACATCAGGACATGAGTTCAGCGCTTACTTCTCAAATGCCAACACCCGAATTCAACAAAAATCGACAAAGATTATTGAAAGATAGCAAATGAACATTAGTCCTGCTATAAGCACTCAAATGACTCAATCCTAAATGAAACAAGTTAGCTAGTGTCGGCTCTTTGTGTGAATAAATGAGTCACTACTATTGACATATATGTGGTGAGATGACTGAAAAAAGGGAAATATTGTTTTGGTTTATGAACCAATTTGGACAATTGGAACAACGAAGTTGTAATAAGATGAAACAAGTACAATAAGATGAAATATTGAGGGCTTATTAATTGATTTGATTTTTGCCATTGGTAGTAATGCCACCTTGACCACTGATGGCTATCTCCTTTTCGTCTCACCTAAGCCCGAGGGCCCCACTTTGGCTCGTTGAATTGCTCATCAGGGAATAAGTTATGCCGTCCTTGCTTGACTACCGGATTAGATTCAGTATGGGTGTATCTGACTCCTATAAAATAAATAAATAAAAATCGGTTATTTCTTTAGAGATAAGTGTAAAGATATTTTAATGAATAAATTGTGACTGCCAATTGTGAGGTCAGTTAAGTTATATGGTTTGATACCATTATCAATTTAGTTTAGAACACTTTAAAGTGTTCTGCTTTAAAACACACCAAAGTCCTCATAGTTTGGGGGTACTTGTGGCAGCATCAGTTTGGGGGCCGCAGCAGTTTGATGCTACTGGTTCGTTTTGTAGCAGCAGCAGCAGTAACACGGGCATTTTGGGGCAGTAGAAGTTTGATGCGACTGAATTGACTCGAAATGGAATAATAACTCTAGAGAAGACTTTTCACTGTAAACACAAATGACAGAGATTATAAAAGCTAACAATACATATCAATACACTGTTAATCCAATATGAGTTTGAGTTTAGAGGATATCTAAGCTCGTATGCTTAACTTCAAAGTTATTAACGTAAAAATCCAATGTGAGTTCTTACCTTGATGTAGCACCCCAAAATTTTGAGGATTTAATATTTAATTATTTTTGGGAGTTATAAAAATATTTAAATTGGAGAAACTTAAATTCATGAGTTGGAGAATTTATTTGAGTGAGCCGAATTATTTATAATTGGCGACTTTTAAGTTTAATGGTTCAAAATCTCGTGTGTCGTATTTTGAGGTCGAAATTTGGAAATGTTAAAAAGTATTTTGAATGGCAATTCTGAGTGCGCAGTTGCGTCCGGATGGGTCGAGATAGTCAGAAAAGAGTGCCCGGGGGTAGTAATTGAGTCTCGGGATATTTTTGGGCATAGTCGGGCCCACACGGGGTGAGTTGGGCCATTTTAATTAGGCCCAGATGGCCAAAAACGGGATTAAGGGTTTTTAACCAAATTGAGAGACTAGGGAACGACAGTCAACACAACTCTAAACCTAGGGTTTGAGAGGAAATTTGGGAAAAAGCAAATTAAGAGCCAATTTGGGGATTTCGGAGCCAAATTAAGGGACTACACCAACGGATCAGACACTACAAACAATTCCAGGCAAGTGGTTAACCGCTATGATTTCTAAATTGATGATAATCAATTCATATCATAGTGATGTGTAAATCAAAATTCATTTTGGGGATAAATGAGTACATAATGGGGTTTTTGTTCATGGAACTATTGAATGAGATTAAAAGTAAGAATTAGTTATGTTGTATATTTATGAGTATGATTATCTGATTTAAATGAGAAAACTCAGGATAGGGAACGGTGGAATTTGAATATGAAATTGGGATTTTACCATAAGGATTTGTGTTCTTTAGTGGGTAAAGATTCGTAGTGTTAACGATGTTAAAAGGTTTAAATGATGTTTGTAATTCATGAGAAATATAATAAGATGATTAACAGACTGGGTTGAGGTTGGAAATTGGAGAAAAGAACCTTAGTTTTTCGTCAATGGCCAAATAGTGGCCTAGAGAAGATGAAGTCTGGATCGATCGATCGATCGACCCAGGGGGTTCGATCAATCGATGGTACAGGAATCTTGACAGTTCGGCCAATTTTGATTATAAAGAGAAATTTATTTAAGATTTAATTCCTTACTTTTATTTAGTGATAAATTCATGTGAGGCATATATTCCTTAACAATTATAGGGTGATATAATTGGGTGTAGGAGGGTGGAAATTGTATGTGATGAGATGAACGAATTTGGGGAAACAATTCATAAGGATTGATATTGGTCCGAAAAGTAATATTCGGGTATTGTAGTTGGGTGACGCTACATTATTAAAGGAATTGAGGTGAAATATTTAATTGTGGACCAAGTGGGCGAGTCCGGGTGTGTTAGTAATTATAGGTAAATATAATTGGGAATTTATGGAGATGAATGTGTGACACATTGTGGGAGAATATGTGGGAATGAAATTTATGAGATGTAAAAATGGACCAAGTGGGTGAGTCCGGGTATGTTGGTTAAGTGACACCAAAGTATTAAATTAATTGTTGAGAGAGTAAATTAATTTGGAGTCGGAACATAGACTCAGGAAATATTAAGGTATAGACCAAGTGAGCGAGTCCGGGGATAATGGTTGGGTGACAGCAAGTTATTAAATTAATGGAGGTGTTAATTAATAAAAGTAGAGTCGGAAGGTAGACTCGGAAAAGTATTAGATTAATTGATGTTGTGATTAATTAATTTAGAGTCAGATTGTAGACTCGGGAATGGTATGGATTAATTAATGTGTAAATTAATTAAAAAAGAGTCGTACCACAGACTCGGTTTAGTACCAATTAATTAATGTGTAAATTAATTAAATGAGAGTCGTACCGCAGACTCGGATTGGTATTAAATTAATAGGTGTGTTAATTAATTTAATTAGAGTCGGACAATAGACTCGGAAAAGTATTAAATTAATAGGTGTGTTAATTAATTTAATTAGAGTCGGGCGATAGACTCGGGAAGGTATTAAATTAATAGGTGTGTTAATTAATTTAATTAGAGTCGGACCATAGACTCGGGGAAAATAGTATATTAATTGAGGTGTGAATTAATTACATTAGAGTCGAACTACAAACTCGGATTTGTGTTAATTAATTCATGTGTAAATTAATTAAATGAGGGTCGGACTACAGACTCGGATTTGTGTTAATTAATTAATGTGTAAGTTAATTAAATAAGAGTAGAATCATAGACTCGGGCAAATTTCGTATAAATTATTGTGTGGAGTATTATTATTTAGAGTTGGACCACAGACTCGGGAAGATGGAAATTATTAAGTGAGAAAATTAATTAAGTTGAGTTGGGCCAGAGACTCGGGAAATTACAGGCTAGTGTTACGGGTTGTCAGTACACGGTGAAGCCGAGGTTTATTTTATATATATATACGGTGTAGTGATAGTATGTATATATGTGTATATATTGCGTGTACTATTAAATATCAGTGATTAGATATTTACTTAATTTATATATATACTCTAGTGCTATCAAGGGAGGTTGCGCGATGTGGGTGAATCCCCTATATCAAGGAGTAGGGTGAGTATATCCCTACGTCATAGCGTCCGATATATGGGTGAGGAGATTATCTCACTTTCAGGGAAGGAATATGATCCCCTCCACTTCGTTTATGTTTTGGTCCAGGTTGGTGATCGATTCCAACTTGGGTAACTAGGTTATGTGAGCAGACCTGGTGAGATATCACTTTAGAGGGAATCATCCGGCGAGGGTATACTCGGAGGGATGGATATACGTATGTTATATGTGTGGATGTTTCAGTAAAGGTACGTATGTAATGGTATTCAATATTATATGCGGGTAATAATACAGTGTGTGATGTATTTACTTTATATAACTTGTGACACGGTTATATGCTACTATTTAAGAAGGAATTAATTAAGTTAATTGTGAGATAACTTATAATTCAAGAATCATTATACTTGGGTTAGAGTAGTATGGCAAGGGGAGGTTATACCAGGACTAGTTGGACGGGGTAGTACAACTAGGTGGGGGTCAAGGTAACCTTTAGGTGTGCACTGTGCAACACTAACTTAAATATGAAGCGCATTCATGCATTTTAAATTACTGCAGTTAATTCACTTGCTAAATATTTTCAAAATATTTTTGGTTCTAACCCTTGCTATGAAACTATTTTCAAAACCTTTTAGGTGTCCAGACACAGGGACGCCTAGATTGATATTCTATTCTAGGGACACGGAGCTGCGGCATATATGGATCCTAGCAGGAGTTTAGATTAGACGCATCATTCATTTATTCCTAGAGTAGGAATTATGTATCAGTTTTTGTTTTATTTAGGGATTATCGCCTAGACTTCTCAGTACAGTTTTCAGATGTATTTATTCAGGTGTTGAATATTTGTATTGGATTTCACTTTGGTGGCCAATGGTTTATTCGGCAAATTCGTTTAATTAATTATTCAGTTGAGTTTTATTCAGTTGTGTGAATGGTTTATTTTTATTTCCTTATGTACTGTTTTGTTAATTAAAAAGTTACAATTTGGCACCAGCTTTTGGAATACTAGGTGGTTAGTAAGTTTTAAAAAGTTTTCGACAGTGATGCTAAGGATGAACCAATTGGGATTCCTATTTTAATTTGGTATAGGACTGATTACCCGGTATTTTATTAGGCGGGGTGTTACACTTGAGTATTTGCATAAAATAGTAGGCATGAAGCCCATGTGTTGGTTGTTTCTAAGGAAAAATGGGGACGACGAACCATATGACATTTTTCATCACTCCCAACTGAATTCCGATTCGCAACTTCAGTTTAACTGAGTCAGCATCATTTGGATGATACTCCACCGGTGAAGCATCTGTATGGCCACTTAAATTGCATCTAGACATAAAAAAAATAGTTATATATGGTCCACATTAGATGATAAACAAAAGAGAGTAAATAAATAGGTTTGACACTTCATACCTAGATGCATGTCACAAAGCTACTTGGGAACAATCCAAAGCTAAGTATTGACACCTGACATTTCATAATGGTCCAAGATTAAGTCTTCCAATGTGACGACACATCAATAAAAAAAAAACTTTCTTTATGACATAAATTTATAATTATTCAAATATTGCAATATTAAGTCTTTCAAGATTATGTGAGGATATGGTCTTTTGGTCATAAATAATGTGATATTTCCATACCTAGAAATAATGTCAAGAATAGAGAAAAAAGTATCAATCCATGTCTTATATTAGGAATAACAACCCGAGGAGTATTCTTATTTGGTGCAATCAACAATTCAATCCAATTACTATCTGTTAACCTAGACTTGGAATCCATGTCCCTGCTTGCCCCAAACTCTTTAATACTTACACCATTAAAATTATGAATCGAACGATCATTATGTAATTTACCAGCAAAATCATTAATTTTCGGGGCTTTCTTCTTCAACTCATCCTTCAATGGGGGAATGACAGTAGTTTTGGTTGGAGTATCATAATTATTGTCATCGTCAAATCAAGACTTGTCATTCTTACACAGTTATTCTGTCGCTTGGTGATCGATCTGCAAGGTTAAAATAATAAGAATAAAAAATATTATAAACAATCAAATTAACAAAATCCAAATGGAAAATTGTTTCAAATTCTTGTAAATGCATACCATATTACAAAGCAACTGAAATACAAACGTAATTATGCCCAAGTAAACTCAGAATAAAAGAGAAATGAAGAAGTTAAGGACAAATAACTGAAACTCCACCATGAAAAAAAAAGTATGAGACTTCCATGAGAACAACAAATAACATTCAATATTGAAGCTCCATGCCATAGAGAATGTTTATAAAAGATCAGTTCTAAAATATTTAAGCTTATACAAAGAAATTAAATGGCAACCAGTTGAATTGTTATCAACTTCCAATCCGCCTAACTGAAATAGACACTGCAAAAAAAGGCAAAACCATTAGATGTATATCTGATATAAAAGGAAATGAAAAGAAAAACTCAAATAAAAAGCTACATAGAAATAGATAAACCAAATAGTGAACTAATAAGGCAAATCCTATAATCTACAAAAAAATAATCTTAACTGAAGTTAAAAAACATACTTAGCCTTAGCACATTGAAATATTCTTGCGTGTACAGAGATGTTTTATGTTTTACGTGTAGACTAAATATTTTATATCTACATTGCTATAAATTCTTGATTGTGGTAGTGAGTTTTACCATTTTCATCAATCCTCCCTGTTTTCTTGAAGATAAACAAATAATCCAACAGTTAGTAGGACATGATAAAAATAACATTCAAGTTTAGTTGTTCAAATAAAAAAAAACATGATGTATTAAACAAAAAAGAAAAAAGAATTAAAGTATTATCGGAGAAGAATACAGGCTAACAATTAGATAATGAAAACTATGCATATAATTCAAGTGCAAGGGTACATGCCAACAAACACACCCCGCAACCTTACCTATAGCAAGCTAATTATAAAATCCCCCAAAATATCCTAATAAATAATACACAATCAAAACCAAAACAAAATCAAACATAGATAGAGGAAGAGACAAATCGAGAAGAGTACAAAAACTTGGATCATACCTTTGTTTTTAGGAAAATTTTTGCCAGCACAAAACCCAATATGCCGAAGAAGATTGCGAGTTCATAAATTATATGGGACTGATCTGTCAAAATACAAATAAAAGGAAATGACCAACTTTAAATTAAAACCTAGATTTTGATCCTGAAACCCCAATAATGGAGCACCAATGAAGTGAAAATTGGTTAGGAATGTGAAAGATCAAAATATTTGGGTTTCAAAGCCCTTAAACATTACAAACACCAAATGAAAAATTGAAAACTCATGAAAACCCCCAAAAAATAACAACTTGTACTTATATGTTTAAGATAGTAGTGAGAGAAAAAACAAACCTTAAGAAAGAGACGCCTCTATTTTGTGAAGAAGGGTGTGGGACTAACTATCGTGTAGAAGAAACAAACCATAAATAATCATGATAATGGCTACCAATGGTGACTTGAGGTTGGCACTAACTGATGGTTGCCCGTGGTGACTTGAGGTGTTGGTTCTCACAAATTTTTCTTTAGGTAAAAAAATGCTCCCACTCTGCTATGTTGTATTGCTAGTTTGATGTTGTGTTGGGAACTCAGAGATCCAATTTCCTCAAGAAGCTTGGTATCAATCAATCTCCACCATTGAGAGAGTGGTGCGTGTGTGTGAGAGAATAGAGAGAGAGAGAGGTTAAATGAATTTGTGGTGTATAATGAGGGTTGGGGAAATACATCCATAATAGAAAATGAGTTTAATTTTGGGGGGGAATGAAATGTTTAAAATTCAAAATAAAGTAATGGAGTGTTGTGTGAAAATGGGGGGAATTGATCTCAACCCTTGATTTTTGGAGTGTGATGTGGTCAAATCTGAGCCGTTATTGTTCTTATACATTTCAAAAACCATGCTATATCATTATATGGATATAATAGGTGTCCAGTCACAGGGATGCCTAAATTGGTTCTATTAGGAGGGGTAACACATATGGTATTAGAGCCAGGTTCTAGTGTCCATAAGAATCTGTGCGGACGTACTATGCTTTCAGCGTTGCTTTCTATTTGATATAGAGCCTTGTGTTTAGGATTATTGACTCCTATTGTGAGATTTCGTTCTCCTGCCATTATGTAAGATTATAGTAAATATTTTGCATGCTCATGTGAGATTCGTGTGCTGATCGATGAAGGGCGACCAGGGAAGGCCTTGATGAGGGAAGCAGGAGGCGGGGATTACTAGGAGCTGTAAGTTAAAGTTGGGGATGAGGACTGCAGTAGAGGTCACTCCCTTTGTGGCATTATCATGAATTGGTGCAACGACTACTAAGTATAGTAGTTATAATTATCTATGTACCGATGTAGTAGAGAGTGGTGCTAAACCTGAATTACCCAGTGAAGTTAAATTAGGAAATTTTTTTAAAGGTCTTTGATAAGTACCATACGTTGAAGTTTAAGTTATGCGGAGGCAGTGTAGCTTTATTCAAGGGAAGTATAGGCCTCAGAAGCTTTGGATTAGAGAAGGGTATAGGAATGCCCAGATGGGAAAAATTGAGGGAAAATTTTTCACTCGTTAGAGAAATGTTGGAATGGTGGGAACGGTGGTCACGATATTTGGGGGAGCATAATGTTTTTCTCATAAAGGAATATTCTGGATGGATTTAACCACGAGTTCCTTTAAATTACCAGAAATGAAGTTAATGTAGTTTTTGAATTATTCACATAAGTTAATGTGGTTTTAATATAATTCTAATTACAATCAAACTTTAACCTTTTCTCATATTAAAATAAGTCGGGTGATTCGTATCAAATATTGCATATTTTCGCCCGTTATCTTTATGCATTCTAGCACTTTCACGGTCCTTAATGACTATAATTATGCTCATTAACCAGAAAATTTTGGATTTGGATATATACATGTTTTCCAGGGGTTAATTCTGCTTTTGTAGGTATTGGAACGCTAAAAGTGAGGATATGTTGCATTTCGAAGAAGTTTTGTCATCGGACGCTACTTCAAGGGCATTTTAGTCAATTCACATTTCATCTCCAGATCACAAAATTTCCACGAATGCTTAGTTCATCGAGCAAGCTTCGTGTGGCTGTAAACGGTGCATAATTTCGAGTCTGGATGGTGAAGTTATAGTCGTTTTCGTAATCAACATTTTCTTCCATGTGATGACCAAAGGAGGCCAGAAAACAGAGTACTGGTCGGCCGCTCCCAGGGGGCCGGTTGACCATGGTTTCATATTTTTCCGTGGGAAGGAGACAGTGGGCTTACACATGAAGGACCGACCGACTGCGCCCCTGCGACCGGTTATGCCAGATATTTTGTGCTCTTTCCTCTTTCTTTCCTCTTTCTTTCCTCTTTCTTTTACTTTTTCCCCCTAACTATAAATACCCATTTTTGTTGTAATATCAAAAGGAATTAGTTAGAATAGATTTTAGAGAGAGTAGCTTAGGATTTGAGGGTTTTTGGTTAGTTCTTCTTCATTTCCTCTTGGATTGACACACTTTTGGGTATGTAAGTTGACTATTCATTCACCCTCTCCATTAATATAGCCTGTTTTCCATTATTTCTTGCTTTCTAGAGTAATTTACATGCTTTCTAATTTAGGTTTACATGCTTTATTTTCATGCTTTGTAGTATAGATTTATCGCGTTTCTTTATTGCATTTATTTACCGCATTTTTACGATGCTTTCTAGGTAATTTAAATTAGGTTGTGTTAGAATGGAACTCACTTGGGTTAACGCGTTGTTTTGCTTTAGTGATGGTGTTTACGGGTTTATTTTGTGTGGGTTGCCATAGTTATTATGCCTAGGAGATTTTACAGGGCATATCATGTATGTCTCGTGCTTACGACCATTTGCGCGTAATTTTCGGGATATTTGTTAACGCCAAAATCATATTAGGCTTTTATGTGGATTTATATTTATTATTTGAGTCCGACGACGATTTTGCTTCCAAGACTTTCGAAGTCGAGGAATATTTTGAACCAAATGATGTACTTTTACCTACTTTGGAACAAACCATTCTTGACTTTCCCATCGCGTAATAGATATTGAAAGTGAGGATGAAAATGACGTAATATCTATTTGCAATGAAATGATTTCTTCTTTGACCCCTAAAGAAGAACATTTCATTGAAAATGATATTAGTTCATTCGAAACTCAATCTTCATGCGATGATGATTCATCTCATGAGTTTGAATTTCTTTCCTCCCCATTTTCATTCTCTATTATCACACCGTCACAAGTACTTGATGATTCGGTTTCAAACTTTAATGTTTTAAACCTTTTTGCCGATGAGGAGTACTTGCTCGAGTCGCCCTCCATAATCACATCTTTTCCTTTGTGTGCGCCGCCTCCCATTCCAATTTCAAAATCATTGGGAGGATATTTGTCTTTTCTCAGTCCCCACTTGTTTTTGTCACCCGTTCAATTCAAACCCCCCATCGTCCCACCAAAACTTTTAATTGGCGATGGTTCCTTTCTTCCGCCTTACACATGCCTTCCTTTGTTCAAATGGAATTCATATTTTTCGAAAGGCATGCTTATTTGTGAGGGTACACCGGTTATCCTCCAAAGTCAAATCATTCTTATGGTAGACCCTCAACTATTTATACTTCTAATGTATAGTTAGTATGAAGCCTAAATAGTAGGTTGTATATAGTTAGATTTTCATTTTTACTTTCCTTTTCAATTTAGTCTAGTGTAATTAGTTAACTTTTTGTTATTTTTTCTTGCTATGCTCGGTACTAACGTGTTTTGTAGATTCTTTGGACTTGTTCTTATGGGGGTCGCTCCAATTTTGGGTAATATCGGTCTTTTCCTCTCTTTGACTTGGTTCTTAATTCACCTTGAGGATAATGTCAAGTTTTAAGTTAGGGGGTGTGGGATATTCTATCCATTTCTTTATTTAGTCCATGTTCCCAACGAAAGTGGCATTTATATTTCGATGCATATAGATGTCTTGTACCGCCCTCTGTGGTCTGGTTTTGTTTGTTTCATTACTAGGGACTAGCAATGTTCAAGTTAGGGGGTGTGATTCATATCAAATATTACATATTTCCGCCCATTATCTTTATGCATTCTGGAACTTTCACGGTCCTTAATGCTTATATTTATGCTCATTAACCATAAAACTTTGGATGTGGATATATACATGTTTTGCAGGGGTTAATTGTGCACTTGTAGGTATTGGAACGCTAAAAGTGAGGATCCATTTCATTTCAGAGAAGTTTCATCATCGGACGGTACTTCAAGGGCATTTTAGTCAATTCACATTTCATCTTCAGATCATGGAATTTCTACGGATGCGTAGTTCATCGAGTAAGCTTCGCGTGGCCACATACGGTGCGCGATTTCGAGTCCGGACGGTGAAGTTATAGCCGTTTTCGTAATCAACCTTTTCTTCCATGTGATGACCAAAGGAGGCCAGAAAACAGAGTACCGGTCGACCGTGCCCAGGGGGCTGGTCGATCGTGGTTTCATATTTTACCGTGGGAAGGAGACAGTCGGCTTACACATGAAGGACCGGTCGACCGCGCCCCTGCGATCGGTTATACTAGATATTTTGTTCTCTTTCCTCTTTCTTTCCTTTTTCTTTTACTTTTTCCCCCTTACTATAAGTATCCATTTTTGTTGTAATATCAAAAGGAAGTAGTTAGAATAGATTTTAGAGAGAGTAGCTTAGGGGTGAGGGTTTTTGATTAGTTCTTCTTCATTTCCTCTTGGACTGACACACTTTTGGGCATGTAAGTTGACTATTAATTCACCCTCTCCATTAATATAGCTTGTTTTCCATTATTTCTTGATTTCTAGAGTAATTTACATGCTTTCTAATTTAGTTTTACATGATTTATTTCTGTGCTTTGTAGTATAGATTTATCGCATTTCTTTATTGCGTTTATTTACAGCGTTTTTACGATGCTTTCTAGGTGATTTAAATTAGGTTATGTTTGAATGGAACTCACTCGGGTTAACGCGTTGCTTTGCTTTGGTGATGGTGTTTACGGGTTTATTTTGAGGGTGTTGTCCTAGTTATTACTCCTAGGAGATTTGACGGGGCATATCATGTATGTCCCGTGCTTACGACTTTTCACGCGTAATTTTTGGGATATTTGTTGACGCCAAAATCATATTAGGCTTTTATGCGGATTTAGGGGCGTGACAACCCTTGATTCAATTAACTGTCGAAACGAGACGCATTTATAATAACTCGTCGACCCGTGTAACCATTTCATTCAAATTAACCCGGGTGAGGGATATTCGATGCAACCTATAGTTTTACTCGCTTTGATAGTCGTGTTTCAATACACTTGCCTAAATAAACATTTACCTTTCATGCATCTTTTCTTTTAGTTTGTAATTCATCTTTTACACTTTCATTTTGGAATACTAAATCAATTGAATTCCAGCAATTCGTCCCTGTGGATTTTTGATACCCGACTTACCGTTGTGCTTGCCTCGCAAGTGTAGTAGTAACTTAGGTTTGTTTGTATAGTCGCGGCGCGATAGAAAACAACGACCGTGCCCTTACACGCGCACACTTCTCGCGCGCTATCATTGGGTTTAGGCTTTTCTAAACACTTGTTTACAAACTTTTCAACCAGAAGAATCCTACATATTTACCACCTTTCATCTACAAACCCTAGCCCCAAATTTATTCAAGATTCAACTCAAGTTTTGAAGGCTTAATTAGTGTTTTCTCAATATTGTCAAAGAATGAATCTTTCGTAATTTTTCGAGAGGAACGCAACCATCTAATCGGTATTTCCAACCGAATTTTCAAAAGGTATGAATAATTCTATTCTCTCTCTTTAGTATTATGCATTTTAAATGTAGCCAAAACCTTAATTCACATGTTTTTTTTAAAATAAATTAGCAACCTTAATTAGGGAAAGTGAAATCTAATTTGGAACTATTTTTATGGAAAATCTTAATATGAATTAAGACTCATAACCCTTGTGTTCTTAGGATAGAGATTTGGTTTTTGTCATTATGGGGGTAGGTTTGCATGTAAAAACTCATATTTGCTCTATTAAATGAAAAAGAGACTTGTTAAATCATATGAAATTATGTAGGTATGATTAAAGTAAATTATTATTCAGTGCTCCTTAAATTCGCATGATGTTGAAATAATAATTGTTGAATAAAATAAATTAGGTTAATTAGGATGATTAATTGAACGAATTAAAATGAAGTAAATTGTGACTGGATGAGAAATTTATAGAATTGTGGATAAATTGTTGTATGCGAATCATTGTTCTAATTATTGTTGACATCATGGGGATGATGGGATTTTGGGTAGTATGTTGTCGTATTAATTTTAAGAGTACTTGGTAGGTATGGGACTATTGAGTATGCCTTAGTTGCGGTTAAAGCTTTTTAGGTATGGGACTAGTTAGTGCAGATTTTTATGGATGGGATATTCCGGGGTGGGGCTATTTTTAGTGTCGTTCTGTTGGTTTGAATAGCCTAGGCGCGAGTCTAGGAAGAGATAAATGATAGAAAATTACCCTACAAAATAGGATAGGACATGTTTGTATTTTGGAGACCTCTAGGTTTGGAACTAGGGGTGGATTTGAGGATTATGATCTTTAATAGGGTGGGGCTAATTTAAAAATACTAAGAATTTAATAAAATGGAGAGCTAATGCCTAAGATAATAAATGGGTATTAAACTAAATTGACATCATTAATAAGTGTAGGACTGACATATTACGGGTTGACTGGCTATTATGAGGTGTGGTTGTGTTGGCATCATCAATAAGTGCGGGGTTGACCGAATACAGATTGGCTGGCTATTATGAAGTTTCCTCAAGAATACGTGCAGGGTTGACAGAATACGGACTGACTGGATATAACGAGGTGAATGTGTGTGGTGTAAAACTTTAAACGGGCCCGAATAAGTGCAGGACATATAGTAGGGTCGGCTGGCTATGACGACACCGCTATAACAAAGATAATAATGTGATAAAATTAATTTAAATAAAGATGGTGACTTTAGAAGTAATTATCGAACTATGATATGGACTTAAACTTTTGGGGCGACATAATTATGTGATTAGAGGATTGGTGTTTATTTTTACCCGTACATTAATAATTATCGCATTTAAATTAAAATATTCTATTGTGGTATTTATTATGTATGATGCTACTGTCTGGGTTCACGGACCCTAATTGGGGAGAGTAGGTTGTATTCGTGCGGTGCTCTCTGACCCATTGCGTTGACTAACATTTCAATTATAGCACTGGAGTAGCTGCATAGGAGTAATGGAGATATTTTTAAGGTGCATATGGAGTTAGATACTTTAGTAGTTAGATTTAATTTTTCCTTTCTGTTGCATTTTTACTATGAGACTCTATTTATGGATTTGGTAGGCCACTCGGTTCCATAGTTATTTACAGTTTTTATTCAGATTTTTATTGTTAGAACAGTGATTTGAGATTTTATTTATTTGGAGTTATATTTAATTTGGAGATTAGCACGGTGATGGATTTTAATATTTCATGAATGGTTATTATTTTTGGATCAATTTAATTGTTATCTTGTGGAGTGAATTTTTATGTCTCATATGTGTCCCATGTAAAGAATGATTACTTATTTATTGACACCCGATATAGTTTGGTGATAGTGGTTGACCACTTCACTTGTCAGATTATGCGGGGTGTTACAGATGGTACAAGAGCATGGTCTTAGGTCTCATAGGTTATGAGTCCATTTTAACTTCCGCGCTTCTTATCTTTGATTCTTTTTTATGATTTGTACTCTTAATTATTCCGAGTCTGATGTTGTTTTGTTCCTATGTTTAGATATGGAAAACATTAGGAGAGCTGGAGATAGGAGAGAGGGTTCATTTTCTGCTTTTGCAAGTTAGGAGAGGCCGAGGTAGTTTGTGTTGGATACCGAGGAGTTAACGGTTATTTTGTGTGAGGCCACGGTAGTTAGTATCGAAGCAGGGAGATAAAGGTGGGTGACTTTCAAGGCACAGCAACAAGGTACACCAGCAGGGTCTCATCTAATAGTTATACTCACATCGTATATCAAAACCACATCCACTTCGTGAATCCAGAGTAAAGCATTTCCATTGCTTGAGAATAATTAATCAAGCACGTAGGGCACTCACGGAACTCATCACCCGCTAGGGGCCCATAAATTAATAAATAACACAACGGAAAGGATGCTCACATTGCCACAAATATCAAAATATATATGGAATACACATAAATCTACTCATATAAAAAAAATATTACAGTCACTTCCATATGGAATGATGTCACTCACCGCCAAAGGCGTATCTAGTGAACACTAAAACCATAACTAATGATTGCATCAATAGTCAATACTCACATAAAGCGATAACTCTTAGAAAAACCACAATGCACCCCCCCCCCCCCAAAAAAAATGTATCATCATACGACATATAGATATTACGAATTGTGTTCTTCATTATATCCTAATTAAAAAACTGCGTCAATAGGCAGTCTAAAATCTCCACGACACATGTGCTCACTCGACCCATGAAACCATAAATAACATCCCAAAATAGGTTCATACTAAGCCCATATATCCACACAACAACTACACATATCAAGCTATATGCCCTAAAATGATATTATCAATTCACACCTCAACTTGCATAATGGTAAGATCACCTAACCATACATCTGATCATGTGGTAGGTCAAATACTCCCCCACACTCTAGTCAAAACTAAACTATAATCTTCCAACTTAGGTTAACTCCCAATCTAGGTGGAACAAAAGTCCAATTATCACACTAATTACAAAAATTGAAAAAAAAAATAGAGGCTTAACGTGCCAAATAAATCATCTACGCTCTAATCCCCATATCGTTTCATCATATTATCAAAAGGTGCTATTTCCCAAATCATACAAAACATACAGATATCATTTGGAGTTGGACGTAATGCCAACTATTTAAAATCTGTAAACCTCAATCGAACCGTCTTTGGTTATAGCCCAAAATACCCCAAAACCAGATTTTGATATCTGCCACTACATGGCCATACACTAATGCCATAAAATGATAATCATAAACCACCTTAGGAGTTCCTTTTGTCGCTCATCTCGTATCTCGTAACTCTCTCTTGATTTTCTCCCAACTGTTTCTAATAGATCTACTTGCATTCTAACATTCATAATCATGATTCTTAATCAAAACATGTTCTTCCCTTGAGCATTTTGGAATTTACTCGTTCCTTCACTTTGCATAAATAATGCACCAACATTATCTATGCCCTCCACACATAGGCAAATCCATTATTATAATAATCCCTTATCTAGTTATCTCACCCCAAATAATAGAAACATCAATCTTCTTATTTCCAATTTTCACCCACTCGAGTGTAGTAATAAATAATTTCTAGCTAGATCCAACTTATTCTCTATAACCACGCGGTGACCCTACTTCTAGGCCAAAAGTTCGCACATTTTCTCACCCTTATTCACATACAAGTTTAACCATGAAAATCCTCCTTTCTTGAACCAGAGGTAAAAAAAAAAATTTAACCCTCTCATGGAAATTAACAGGCACATAGACTCATCATCAAAATCCTCTTACTTTTGCTATCCATTGCTTCTCTTTTAGATGCACAAAATCTCACAAGGGCATTCCACTACTCTCAATTGACACCATGATCCATATCCCAAGTGGATCCAAATCTCTAATAGGTGTAACACCCCATATTTTGATGATTTTATATTGGGAGAAATTGAATTAAAATGGGAAATTAATTTAGTTTAAAATAAGTATTAATTAGCGAGACAATGATTCATATGTATTTGTAAAATTTATATTAAGTATTACTTAGTGAATGAGTAATAAATTGGTAAGAATGTATTATGATTGTCGTGAGTGAGAAATACGGTATTTGCAGTAATTTAGTGGGGACGTGCGTGTCAGTCGTGTCCGAAAGGGTTGAAATAGTAAAATAAGTGTACTCAAGGGTTTGGATTGGGTCCCGGGGAATTTTAAGCCAAACTGACATCCCAGAGGGCTATTTTGGTCTTTTGGATTTTTCAAGAAAATGGACCGAGGAATTTAATATGTTTATATAAGCATATGTGTTGAGGGGGTTAGGGTTACCAGTTAAAAAATTAAGAGAGACCATTAAGGAGGAAGGATAGGAGTTCCAAGTCTTCCCACACCATTTTTGCACCAGCATCAGCACCAACACCATCGGAGTGTAGTTTGGGAGGAGAGGAAATCAACCCCACCACTTTTCTGTTGAAAATCAGACCTGCAATTTGAGGCAAGTGTTTATCTTGCAAAATTTGAGTGCATATACTATCCATGTTAGTGTAGGATAGAATGTGCTTATGAATAAATGATTTTGTCTTTTAGATTCGAGATTTAATTCATGATCTTTGGTAGGATTTGCTTCCCTAATGGAATAGAAATGAAATCAGAATATATATGATGACAATAATAGAGAAATTTGGGTTTTCTTGATGTTATTGAATGAAAAGAATAACCTAGGATTTTGGAATTAAAGTGAGGGATTAATTCAGTTTCAATGACTCGCCTTCATGATTTAATGTTTTGAGCACGTTAGAAATCATTTATACATCTTCGTTGGGAGTTTGAAAATGTATTATGAAGGTTTTGATAATTGAAAATGGTGAAAAATTTAACAGTAAAACGAAGGAGACAACAGACACTTTTTGAATCGATTCGGCCCAAGGGCGAATCGATTCAGCCATTGGACGAATTGATTCGATTTCCCAAATTTTGTGCAAGTTTCCCTATTTAAGCCTTGAAGTTTAAATGATGATCGATGGGATGTTTGGGATACCTGTCAAATGTAGTGAGAGATATTTTGGTTACAAGTAGGATAATGGTAGGATTGGGACTTAATCATAAGTAAGAAGAATTGAGACTAATATTAATCTCCATGAATTATAATGTAATGAATTCGGGGGAATGAGTATGAGCCACGATGAATGTGAGCGAACCTATGACTTAGACTAATAGAGTATGAGTGAATTAACTACTGAAAAATAAATTAAAGGATAATTGGGACCCTTCGAGAAGTGGGAAACACTTGGGAATATATGATGAGAAGTATAAATGTAAATTAATAATACGTAGGATAATTGAGAGTTATATACTACGTACGAGATACATTATAGGTTGCGTGTATAATATATATATATATATATATATAGGTTGTGTGAATACCTATTATGTGAACTCTTATGTGTGTGAATATACCTAGGCTACCTTCTATGACGAGAGGTTCCACGTCGTGGACAGTCTTATCCTGATGAGCCCATTGGGGGGATTTTAGACTTATGCCTTAGAACATTGAACTTAGGGTTGAGCACTACTTGTGTGTATGATAGTGTGACAGGTTATTTGGGTGTGTTAGGTGTGTGCCTAGCCCAAAGGCTTAAGACTATGTTCTCCTCCAACATTATGTGAATTGTAATTATAAGGATTGAGAGTGATTCCGAACCAGAAGTCCTTTACTTAGTATGTGATGTACCAGGACTCGATAGCAGAGTATGCACGCATCACAAGTCTCCACCTAGGGATGTCATATTTGTATATATTACAAGAGTGGGGTGTGTGTGTGTGTGTATATATATATATATATATATATATATATATATATATATATATATATATATATATATATGTGTGTGTGTGTGTGTGTGTGTGTGTGTGTGTGTGTGTGTGTGTGTGTGTGTGTGATTTATTCTACTGCTCGTGCATTGGTAAATAAGATAGATAGTGATATCTAAAGTAATCTAAGTATGTGGTAACATAATACTTAACTGGTAATTTTTACTGGCTAAAGGGGTTTGGAAATTTGGTAACATATTGTATGGGAAATACTGGTGGGCACAACAAATTATTAGGCAGAGAGAGACTAAATTCAAACTAGTTAAGCAAGGTAGCGTAACTAGGTGGGTTTAGAAGAATACGTTAGGTGTGCACATTAATTAAGAGGTGAGGATCTCATGTGAGGGCACATGAAGTTAACATGTATACAATATCTACTCTTATTGAATTTTGAATACTTGTAAAATATTTTCAAGTTGTTTTCTTGGGCTCTATCTCATTTCAAATCCATTTGTGTAAAAACCTTTTAGGTGCCCAGCCACATGGATACCAAGCTTAGGAGTCCATTAATATTTGACATGATGTAGCTGTTGTGGACATTGTAGGACCTCGGTAGTAGACGCTTCCACCTTAATCCATCCATTTCATTATTCACTTATATCAGTCAGGCATGTCACCCATCTTTAGCTAGTAGTTATGTCGTAGATATTGTACCTTTATTTTATTTCTAGTGTTGGATTTAGTTTTATATTATGAACTATTGTATGTGGACATCAGTCTGGAGTGTTTATTCCGGACACGTTTATTTATTCAGTTGATTTATTATTTATTATGTAGTTTATTGGAATGGTGAATGTGGTTTATTAGTTTAATTTATCGCATATTAATAAAAAGATTAAAATTTTGACATCGGGCAATTAGGTTATTAGTAATATAAATTTGTTTCGACAATGATGCCAAGAATGAAACCTTTAATGGTTCCTGTTTAATTTAATAATGGAATGATCACCCAGGATTAAAAAAGGCAGTGTTTTATAGATGGTATTAAGGCCTCAGGTTCTAGTGTCCTTAGGATTTGTGCGGACTTATCACGTTTCCAGCGTAGCAATCTTTGATATAGAGCCCTATTATTAGGATTGTTTAATTCATGAATACGCATTTACGTCTTCAGCTATTTTGAGATATATTGAACTGTGGACTTATAGAAATTCTTTTTTGTTTCATATGTTACCCATATGTGCACCAAGATCCGTCCTAGATGCACATCATGAGCCGTAGCCAACTCAAGCAAAAGGGACTATGAACACTGTTGAGGTCACCGTCATTGTTGCATAGGCAATTAATGTTGCTTTATATACTTTTGCTCAACAAGCACCATAGGTGCCACCTTAGACTGAGGTTATGGCTCCAGACCACACACACTCGTTTCTTTCTTCCTAGGAGCAAGTCAGGGATGCCTTTCAGAAGGTTCATCCTCCCGAGTTTTAGGGGAGCTCCTATGTCATTGTTGCTTTCAAATGGAAGAATGACATCCAGCGGCATTTACTGATGTACAGAGACATATACTAGCTACTTTTAAGCTAATGGGGGAATCCTTGTAGTGGTGGGAGTCTATTACACCATCACGGGAGAGGGATAACAGGCCTATTTAGGAATTCTGGGAGCGGTTCGATCGTAAGCACTTTCCATATGCCATTTAGACAGAAATGAGGTGAAAGTTCTTAGATGTCACCCAGGAAGGAATGACAGTGGATGAATATGAGGTGGAATTTACCCGATTGGAAAATGTTGGACCAGATGAGGTGAACACAGAGGGTAAGAGGATACAATTTTTTGTTGATGGTCTTAGCTAGAGAATCTGACAGCATTTGTTGGGTCACGCCACTCTGAAGACATAACGGATGTGTTAAATGCCACTTTACTGCATTGTCAGGATCATCACTTCCATGTGAAATGAAGTAATAAAGAAGGAGAGTACAACCAATAGGGCAAGATTAGGGGTAGCAGTGCTAATGGGGCACAATTGACTTAGACTCAGACGAGACAGGGGGATAGGTTTCCCAGTAAGGAGATTTTTCTAATTACTTTTTATCAGGAGATTTCAGGCATGGGCATGGTGGGTTTAGGTAGGGCTGGCAATTTTTGACACGATAAACCGTTTATGGTAATAACGCGAACATGACCCGAACATGACACGGTTAGCTTGTGTAGATTTAAGAGTACCCAAAACTTATACTTAAATTAAAATCAACACGACCCGAAAATGACACGACTAACCCGAATTGCCACCCCTAGATTTAGGCATGGCCATTAGGGTCAGTAGGGCTGGTCGTGCTAACAACATTTTCAACACGACCAAGTAAGAGGTGGTAACGGACAGTAGGGCTAAAGATAAGGGAATTTCACTGGGAGATATTTCACATGTGGCAGGAATGGCCACAAGCGTCAGGATATCCCTGATAAGGGTAGGGTTTAGTAGTAGCAGCCCTAGAGGCCTATTTTTCCCTCTACCCTCCCAGCACCAACACCAGTACCAGCATTGTCTGCCATACCGATCGTCCCAGTAATCCCACCTCAGCAGGGGCACTTACAGTACATGCATGTGTACAACATCCACCAAGATATAGTTCCACAGGCTCCACCCACAGTTGAGGTTACATTTCTTATACATGTGAATTCAGGGCATATTTGATTTGACACTGTGGCTTCACACTCATTTAAAACCACTAGATTTTCATGAGCCACGAGATTTTTAAACACGGATGATAGTATAGTCACGTGTGTAGACTCACCACTAGGTAGCGGAACACTTATCTTCTTTATTTGTTGGGATGTGAGTATAAATATTGGGAGACTTATTTTGCCCACCTATATGCTCGTGTTAGATATGTCAGAGTATGATGCCATTATTGGCATGGACTGGCTAATATCATATCGATCCATGATTGATTGTTATAGTAAGAGCATAGTGCTTGTGATTCCGAGCCAGGAGATGTTCTTAGTGGTGATGCCTCGTCCCAAAGCAGGATCGTCCAGTCACTTATACTATATAGAGGAGGAGACCTCTAAGTGGGTATCAATCTCCCTGGATTTGATCCCAGTTATGTGTGATTTAGATGACATATTTTAGGAAATATCAAGATTGCTGCCTGTTAGGAGATAGAGTTTGTCATTGATTTAACATCGGGCACTCGATCGATATCTCGTGCGCCTTATCATATGGCTTCTATGGAGATGAGGGAGCTACGAGATCGGATTGAGAAACTTTTGGTACAGTGTTTTATTGGTATAATTACCACACCTTGGGGTGCTCCAGTGCTATTTGTGAAGAAGAAAGATGGATCTCTATGCCTATGTGTGGATTATCGAGAGTTTAATAAAGTTATGATACATAATAAATATCCATTGCCCCGAATCGATGATTTATTAGACCAGTTAAGAGGATACACCTACTTCTCTAAGATCGATATGAGATCAAGGTACCATCAGTTGCATATCCGGGAGTAAGATGTATCTAAGACTGACTTTCTCACAAGGTATCATTCTTATCAGTTTTGGGTTATGTTATTTGGGATAACCAATTAACCAACTGTGTTTATGGAATTGATGAATAGGGTGTTCAGAGAGTTCTTGGATCATCTTATCATTGTCTTTATTGATGACATCCTGATTTATTTTCAGACTGAGGAGGAGCATGCAAAGCATTTGAGTAGGGTTTTGCAGACATTGTGCGAGCATCAGTTGTATGCTAAGTTTGAGAAATGAATATTTTGGTTGTGAGGGAGTGGGGATAGCCCACGACACCGATGGATATGCCCAATTTCTTGGGGTTTGTCAAGTATTACTGATGATTTATTCAGGGTTTTCAAAAATTATGGGATCGTTGATTAAATTGACTCGCAAAGTAGTACCATTAATTTAGGATGATGCTTATCAGTTGGCTTTCGATGAGCTGAAGGACAAGTTGACTTCATCATCCATACTCACACTACCCAATACGGGAGTGAAGTATCTGGTTTTCACTGACGCATCCCTACAGGGACTTGGGGGGTGCTGCAGCAGGAGGACCAGGCTATAGCTTATGCTTCTCATAAGCTTAAGCCTCATGAGAGGAATT
Organism: Sambucus nigra; assembly: GCA_949130495.1. Lineage (NCBI taxonomy): Eukaryota > Viridiplantae > Streptophyta > Magnoliopsida > Dipsacales > Adoxaceae > Sambucus > Sambucus nigra. Next base: position 23,379,874 of record OX422212.1, on the reverse strand, counting down.
ACCCCACCAATGACTTGGAGTTAGCGGTAGTCGTATTTGCGCTACATATTTAGAGAGATTACCTTCTGGGGGAGAGGTTTCGTCTATTCACATATCATAGGTCACTACAGTACTTGTTCACTCAGAAAAATCTATATGTGTCGACGTTGGTGGATGGAATTTGTGAAGGATTATCAGTTCGACATCCATTATCATCCGAGGAAGGCTAACATAGTGGGAGATATGTTGAGATGTAGTTCAGTTGGAAATATGGTTGAAGTTTGGAAGGCAACATAGAAGGAGCTAGGACACCAGGATTTATTTACCAAATCATTCACATCAGTTATGACAGTTACCCCCCAGATTATCATGAGGGTGGTACAGGCCCAGGCAGCAGATTAGTTTTGTTGACCGAATTTAATAGCTTTTAGCCGAAGAAGTAAAGTTTTACTCCATGATTTCAGAGGGAGGCTTATGCTTCAACAGGAGACTGATTGTCCCAGAGGGGGTAGATTTGCAACACACGATGATGATGGAGTAGAACAAAACACAGTTTGCATTACATCCTGGAGGGGATAAGATTTACCAGGATATGAGATGGCAGTATTGGCAGAGTGGGATTAAGAAAGATATTACAGAGTTTATCTCGTGTTGTACCATTTTTCAGCTGGTTAATGTGGACCACTAGAAACTAGTAGGAGTTCTGCAGCTATTAGAGATTCCAATTTAGAAATAGGAGAGCATTTCCATGGATTTCATCATGGGGTCACCTACATCTCAAAGAGGTCACAATTCGATTTGGGTGATAGTGGATCAGTTGACTAAGGTAGCTAATTTCCTTCCAGTCCGGATGGATTATACCACGGGATAGTATGCCCAAATTTTCATCTCTGAGATAGTGAGACTACATGGGCTGACACTCGATATTGTGTCCGACAGGGGTAAGATATCCACATCTCATTTTTGGGAGAGTTTTTAGGAAGCCATGGGTACAGAGTTGCGATTGAGAACGGCCTATCACCCATAGATGAATGGGCAGACAAAGAGGATGAATCAGATGTTAGAAGATATTTTTGAATGTGTATCCTTGACCTTACGGGATGTTGGGAGCAGTATCTTCCACTGGTGGAGTTTGCATATAATAAATCCTATCAGTTTACGATTGGAATGGCTCCATTTGAGGCATTTTATGTAGACCTTGTCATTCACCCCCGTGTCAATTAGAGGTGGGGGATAACAAACTTCTCGGACCATAGTTGATTCTGGATACTTCGACCAAAAATGAGCTGATTTTGAGTCGTATACGGATAGCCCAGGATAGGCAAAAGAGTTATGCCGATGCCAAGCGATTCTTACTCGAGTTTAATGTGGGGGACCCGGTATTACTATGTGTATCACCTATGAATGTATTAATGAGGTTCGAGAAGAAAGGGAAGTTGGCACCAAGGTATGTGGGGCCATTCCCTATCATCGAGAGAATTGGGCCAGTTGTATATAGACTCAGATTGTCAGAGCAATTTCATCGGATTCATGATGTATTCCACATTTCTTCACTTAGACGATATCTCGTAGATGAGTTAGCTCAAACTCACATTGCATTGGAGGAGATTGATTTACATCCCGATATTTTATACGAGGAGAGGCCAATTGCTATCCTAGACCATAGTAAGAGCAGGTTGAGGTCGAAGGCAATTCCACTTGTACGTGTTCAGTGGGGGAACCATAATGTCGAAGAGTCTACTTGGGATCACGAGGATGAGATGCGCGATAAATATCCAGAGTTATTCATACCAGGTATTTTTGTGAATTAAGAGACAAAATTCTATTATTAGGGGAAAGTATGTGACACCTCGTATTTTGATGATTTTATATTGGGAGTAATTGAATTAAAATGGAAAATTAATCCTTAAAATGGGAAATTAATCCGGTTTAAAATAAATATTAATTTGCGTGACAATGGTTAATGTGTATTTGTAAGAATGATATTGAGTATTACTTAGTGAATGAGTAGTAAATTGGTAATAATGTATTATGATTGTCGTGAGTGAGAAATACAACATTTACGGTAATTTAGTCGGGACATGTGTGTCAGTCGTGTTGGGACCTAAATATATGAAATAAAATGTAAATTATTTATGGGCCCTCCAAATGATCATTTTGAGTGCATCAGTGTGTCCGAAACTGTTGAAATAGTTAGAAAAATATACTCAGGAGTTTGGGTTGGGTTCCGGGGCATTTTTAGGCCAAACAAGCATCCCATAGGGGTATTTTGCTCTTTTGGATTTTTAAAGAAAAGGGACCTAGGAATGTAATATGTTTATATCAACATATGTGTTGAGGGGGTTAGGGTTAGCAGTTACAAAATTAAGAGAGGCCATTTAGGAGGAAGGAGAGGAGTTTCAAGTCTTCCCACACCATTTTTGCACCACCACCAGAGTGTAGATCGGGAGGAGAGGAAGGCAACCCCACCACTTTTCTGCAGAAAATCAAACCTACAATTCGAGGCAAGTGTTTATCTTGCAAAATTTGAGTGCATATACTATCCATGTTAGTGTAGGATTGAATATGATTATGAATAAATTATTTTGGCTTTTAAATTGGAGATTTCATAAATGATCTTGGGTAGGATTTGCATGTAGATTGAATCCCTAAGTGAATGGAAATGAAATAAAAAAATATTTGATGACAATAACAGAGAAATTTGGGTTTTGTTGATGTTATCGAATGAAAAGAATAACCGGGGGTTTTGGAATTAATGTGAAGGATTAATTCAATTTTAATGACTCGCCTTAATGATTTAATGTTTTGAGTACGTTAGAAATCATTTATACATGTTGTTATAGGGTCTAGTAGGCTTGGCTGGTAGTTTTAGAATGTATCATGAAGTTTTTGATAATTGAAAATGGTGAAAAACGTAACAGTAGAACGAAGGAGGCAACTTACACTTTTCGAATCGATTCAGCCCAAGGGGGAATCGTTTCGGTAAGGAGAATCGATTCGGGCATTGAACGAATCGACTCGATTTCCCAGATTTTGGGCAATTCTCCCTATTTAAGCCTTGAGCTCGTAAATGATGATCGGGGGAACGTTTGGGATACCTTTAAAATATAGTAAGAGATATTTTGGTTACTAGTAGGCTTATGGTAGGATTAAAACTAAGTCATAAGTGAGAAGAATTGAGACTAATATTAATCGGCATGAATTGTAATGTAATGAATTCGGGGGAATGAGAACGAGTCATGGTGAAGGTGAGTGAACCTATGACTTAGAGCAGTAGAGTATAAGTGAATTAACTACTTAAATAATTTAAAGGATAATTGGGACCCTTTGATAAGTGGGAAACACTCATAAATATACGATGCGAAGTATAAAGGAAAATTAATAATGCGTAGGATAATTGAGAGTTATATACTACATCCGGGATATATTATAGGTTGCGTGTATACCTTCACTTAAGCTATATATATATATATATATATATAAATATATATATATATATATAAAGGCGGGGGTGCAAATTCATACTTGCCCAGGCAATCGGAGGAACTCTTCTAAAGAACCATCCGTAAGGATTTAGGGAAGATAGGGAGTGTGATGGGTCAATGTAAGGAGATAACCCAAAGGCAATTATGTAGGGTGGAGTGCAGTGGTACCCAGGATTAAATTTTGGGCAAAATTTTGGCTCATAGGAGCGGCATTGTAGTGGTAGGAGTCAATAATCACAACCATGGAGAGATACCATGAACAACGAGTAATTTGGAGTGCGGTTTGACTGCAAATCCTATCCTCAGCTATTTACATAGAGAGGCAAAGGAGTTTTCAATACTTATTTTAAAAGGGCCATGCAGTGGTCTGTCATGAAGTAAAGTTGACATGTTTAATGAAATTCATACCTAATGAGGTGGATACGAAGAATCAAAAAGGTCGATAAGTTAATAATGTACTCATGGGTAGAGTATAGAAGCATGGGTGGGGAAATTCGACTAGAACAACTGGTACCATTGTAATCAATATCGTGAGATGGGAGACATGAGAGTTGTAGAACCGAACTAAAGGGAAAGACTGAATTTAACAGTGCTAGTGAAGCACCATAGGAGGGGATACCAGGTAGAGGATTTCTACCAGGTGATGGTGGATTCAGTCAGGGTCTTCAAATCCAGAAACTAGTCCCATAGGGCCAGCAGAACCAAGTGGATAATGGGGGTAGCAATAAGGGTAAAGACTACGTGGTCCGCGAGAATGGCAACCCTGACCTGTCCAAAGGGACCAGGGAAAGGGGAATGACACGAAGAGGTGTCTTATGTGTAAAGAGTATGAACGCATGTGTGAATATTATCTGCAGTGAATTAGGTGACAGGAACAGGATGTCCAGTAGGGGCAACAGTTATAAGAAGTTTTTGGTTTGGTTGGGACGAGGGTGTTATGTCCAGGAACCACTTGAATTTCCAGTGCTATTGGCAATTGAAAGTATGAGTTTTATCTCGAAGTGATTGGGCTCTACTTTATGTGATAGGAGCGAGTTATAGTAGTTCCTTAGTAAAATTTTCGCATAAGAAACGGGTTTAGTAGAGGTATCGTTAATATTACTATAGTGGTATATATTTACCATTGAGTTAGCTGGCTCTCTTCAGTTCTATTTGCAAGGGAGAAGGTGTGGACACTGAGAGGATATATTTTAAGTGGATAGCTCATTTTGAGAGGTGATATTCGGGGTATGGTTTTATCCTGGGTATGAATGGTATGAGATGGTGGTCACTTACAGCAAGACTATCGTGTTCGTTGTTCTGGGGAAAGATGTATATTTTGTAAGGTCTCACAATTGAAAGAGGGTCAAACTCGCGCTGATAATTTTATGAAGTAGACTTCTGAGGGTACAGTTATCTAGTTATATAAGATCCCAATGCATAGGGACTTTTACTGATGTAATTCAAGGTATATCGGGTCACCGTTGAGCGGACGGGTATTAGCTCATTGTTGTTTACATGCTGAGAACTTAGTGATAGTGAGAGCGTCGTATCGTGTAATGCCTTGAGAGACATGGGCATAAAATATTTGATTTATCTGTCGGGAGATAGGATTTATGAGATCTTAGTTATATGCTTGAAGCCACCGAATTTTGATGATCGACAATGATAAGGGATAGTGCATTGGGAAAAGTTCTTTGTGCTTTGTTGTGGGATGTCACACGCATGGACCTTAATAAGCGTTGAAAGTAGTGAGATGTTGTTAGATTCAATTTCTTCGATTTTAAATGTTAAATTATTTAACGTGTAGAGGAACCACTTTAATCTAAAAGATATTATGACATATGGCCAGTGGATCCAGGTAGTGCTGCAAAGGAAGCACTGAGAAAACTTTTGAACCCCAAGTTAATGGGTAGGGAAATATTGAGAAGAATTAAATTGCAAATTGTGGGGTAATCGAGAATACCTGTATGATATAGCCATACCGAGAGTCCGGAGCTAACATGAGATAAGTATGTTACGCATGATACGTTAATGATATTTATGTCGGGATGTTTAGGTTATAGTATATAGTATGGTAATACTTTGTGATCGTTGTTCCGAGGAATGATTTACTTGTGCTAATTATCACCAGAAAGAGGGTCTAGTATATATATACGTGTATATATATTATTTTGTCTTGCATAATAGACTTCTAAGAAAATGTTTGTATTGTTATATTTAATCCCAGTGAGTAAGGACGTTTACTGATGAGATTTAGGGTGGATAAGGCTTATTATCGAGTAGGGAGATATAGCTCTTGATTAATTCATGATAAGAAACTAGTGATAGTAAGGGAAGCCATATGGTATGATGTCTTTTGTTACATGAGAATGGATGAGTATACTTTTATGTCAAAAGATGGGAATTTGGGGTACGTGCTAAGGACTGAGAGCCTAGAAGATTTCTATTACCCGCAATGTTAAGTAGTAGTGTACCGGGGGGGTTCCTTATTTGGGTTTCGCTTTGCAAGACATCCCACACATGAAACTTAGCGCAATGTTGGAAGTGGGGATATGTGTGATCATTATGATATGGGTTTGGCACCTTGGTTATTGTACATGTATGTGGTTATAACTGTGAGTTGAAAGTTATATTACGATTTAAGGCTAGTGGAGTCAGGTAACATTTGAGCGGTTAAGCATGCATACAGGGTGTATGGGGGCCCTGGATAATTAATTTAATTTTAATATAACTCACAATTAGAAGGGTAGAGATATGTTTAACTATCTTAGGCGCATGTGAGTAGGGAAGTATTCAAGTCTTAGAGTACTAGACTCATCTGAATTTCGAGGATGAAATTTCTTTGTAAGGGGGGAAGTATGTAACACCCCATATTTCTGAGGATGTAGAATTTAATTAATTAGGCAATAAAGGATTTAATTAATCTCGAGGATTTAATTAATTTGGTCGATTAAGAATGAATTATTTTGGTTTATTTAAAAAGAAAATTCACATGTGTTGTAATTTGAATTCGAGATGGAGACTTTTAGTAAAGTGACTCGAATGATGATTCTAAGTGTAAGGGTTGACTCCGGAGGGGTTGAAATAGTCAAAAAGAGTATCCGGGGATAGTAATTGGATCTCGGGACATTTTTAGGCATAATCGAGCCCACATGGGGGTGTTCAAGTCATTTGGGCTTGGCCCATAAGCTAAATTTTGGGACTTGCAATATTTAACGTAAGTCTCGGAGGGTTGGGTAGCAACTAATATCATTCTAAATCCTAAGAAACAAAGAGGAGACAAAGCAAGAAACTTACGGTATCTCTACAGCTTGTACAAGATGTCTCCTATCACCGTAAACTTGGCAGCCCTATATCTCAACTTTCTCCTCTCCAGCTTGGACTCCGGTATCTCTCCCTCTCTAATATATCTGATGAGGGGGTCAATCCATGAGTCTCCTAGGTTCAAATTATGACAAGGGTTACATACCTCTTCTTCCTCGATGGTTGCCTTTTCTAAGACCTCGATCGGAATGGTCCTTCTAACATCTGTCTTCGTTATCGAGGCCAGCCTTGCCAATGCATCTGCGTGATTGTTACTTTGTCGAGGAACTCTCTTCAGTTTTGCCTCCTTAAAATATTCCAACATCTTTCTCACCCTCTTCAGGTACTTCGCCATCCTTTCATCCTTGGTCTCATAGACTCCCAGTACTTGATTGACAACTAACCTTGAGTCGCTGTGGAGTAGGAGTCGCTTTACGCGGAGAGTCTTTGCCAATAAGAGACCTGCTATCATGGCCTCATACTCGGACTCGTTGTTTGAGGCCTGAAAGTTGAATCTCTAGGCATCATCATTTTGGCGCCGTTTGTGGGAACGAGAAGTTATATCTTCCTTTTCTTCAGCTTATCCTCACCGAAAACTCTGATGGTGAACCAAGCACCACCCCATGCGTGGAGCTGTTTCATCATTGAAAGAGGTTCCCGAAGGTATTAAGCTCACTTTCTACTCAAGCTCTTTATTGTTAACATATGGCACCAGGTTACCACCGCCTCTTCCACCACCCGTTGGAGGCGGGCCAAGTTCCAGCCAGTCACCACCCCAGTCTGAAATGGCGGAGGTGGCTGCAGCCTTAAAATCCCTGGCTGCAACGCAGCAAGCAATGAATTTGCAATTCGAACAGCTCAGCCAAACTATGATGAGGCCACCTAGAGTCTCACCGGATATGATCACTCCGGCAGCTGTTCATCCTCATCCAAATTCCAGGGGACCACCCCAGGCACCAATGAAGGATCAACCTGCATCCCAGCGGAGAAGGGACGTTGCTGACCCCGGGCGCTTCCGCCTAGGGAGGCAAGGAAACCCTTGCCCGGAGGACAGGTATGACGATCTAGAGGCGGAGAAGGCCCCGGAAGATTACTGGGAGCTGTATGAGGTGTCGAATAACACCGTACGACCTCTTCGACAGAGTCAGGGATGTGTCGGCCAAAGAGATGAAGAGGCTCAGAAGAGAGGGTCGTCTTTGGATCGGTTGAGCAGAGGATCAGCCTTCGAGAGGTTGGGTCCGGTGAATGACCTGAGACACAGGTTATCCTGGTCAAGGAGTGTTGTCGGCTCGTAAAGAGGGGACAGACCAGGTTGGCCTGACCAAGGCCGACCCTATGACATAAGAGGAAGAGAGCAGGAAGAGGTCAACGGCCGACGCTGTGCTGCAGCGGGGGAACCCTCGGTCCATCCCGTGGAAGTGGCTGGGGACAACCTCTACCAGGTCGAGGGAGAAAGACCATGGAATGACTCAATCCAGCGCCTCGAGGAGAAGATTGGAGACCCCATTAAAAGTAGAGATCCATTGCAGAGGGGTTACTCGGAGGGCTCACCGTTTGTGGCTAGGATAGTGAGCTTCCCAACCCCAGCTAAGTTCAAGCCTCCTGTGGTGTCTCCCAAGTATGACGACAGCACCAACCCAATACACCACATAGAGATGTATTAGTCGGCAACAGACATCTACTCCATACCCGATGATATGAAGTGCAGGGCCTTCTCTGGGACCCTGACAGGGGCAACACACAGCTGGTTTACCTCCCTACCAAAAAACTCGATTGAGAACTTCAAAGGCTTAGCTGAACGATTCATCCATAACTTCTACTTTGGGTTGAGACCTCAGAAGAAGACCACTCACCTACTGTATGTCAAGCAGGGCAAGGATGAGAGCCTAAGGGACTACATAGCCCGGTTCAATAAGGAGAAGTTGAAGGTCGAGAATTATGAAGAGAATATAGCCATGACTACCCTCATAGGGGGTCTGCTGAAAGGGAAGCTATTATGGAAACACGCGAAAGACACCCCAAGATCTATGGCAGAGATCTTAGCAACCGCAGCGAAAGTAATGAATGCGGAAGAGGCAATGGCCACCAAGTATGAGGATGAAAATAGTGGTGGTAGTGGAAAGTCCCAAAAGAAGAAAGATGGGAAAAAGAGGTCGGGAGACGACAAATTCGCCCACTATACTCCTCTGACTGTGAGCTGTGAGCACATCTTCAATGAGATTAAGAATGACAGAACTCTGAGATGGCCAGAGAAGCTAAGAGCCCCACCACATAAGAGGAACAAAAACCTATGGTGCGAGTTCCACCAAGATCATGGTCATGTCATGAATAAATGCTTCGCTTTGAAAGATGAGATTGAAAAGATGTTAAAATCTGGAAAGCTGAGGAAGTACGTGGATGTTAAGGCTCCTAAGGGTGGAAGAGATGACCCTAAGAAAAGGAGAAATGGCAGATGCCGTAACAACGTCCCAGCGCGAAGAGACGATGACTCAGAAGGAGATGATGAAGATGATCCAGATCTTTCGCCGAAAGATGATAACGCCCCGGTGAAGAGGGTTGGTATGATTTCGTTTGTTATAGACACCATATGTGGAGGATTTGCAGGGGGTGGCTCTGAAATAGCTGATAGGAAGGATCATGTGGCAGAAGCCAAGTCGATGTCTAAACTTGAAGTTGTGAATCTAACGTCTTCTGATACAACACAGAAGAGGAAGAAGGTGGACATGGACACCCTTGTAGTTGGATTCTCCAGACTCGACTTCAAGGGTATCTCAGCCCCCCAGGATGACCCTTTGGTCATAACGACAAGGGTGCATGGGTACGAGGTGCAGAGGATCCTCGTAGATGGGGGGAGCTCGACAGATGTGATATTCTAGCCTTGCTTCAAGAGCTTAGGCCTTAGTAGATCAAGACTGGTACCCTATCACCACCCCTTGATAGGCTTCACTGGGGAAAAGGTTCACCCTTTGGGCATGTATGAGATGGACGTACGGATGGGTGACGAGTGGCCTAAGAGGTTAACCAGGAAGATTAATTTCTTCATAATGGATGAGAGTGTCTTCTCGGCCTATAACCTCATTATAGGAAGAGTGGCCCTTAAGGAGTTCGAGGCTGTACCGTCGACGGTCCATCAGATGCTAAAATTCCCGACCCCAGGTTATAGCTCGGCAATGTTACTTCAACTCGGTCGAAGAGAGGGAGGCCCATAAGAGGGAAACCACCACTTACAGTATTGATACTCTGGATCCTAGAGATGAGATAAAATTGAAGAAGGGAGAGGCCGCGAAAGAGGTAGAATCCATCGTCCTCAACGAGGATGAGCCAGAAAATACCATCCAGGTCGGCAAAGCCCTTAATTCAGAAGTCAAGGAAGAGATGATAAACTTCCTCAGGAGGAGGCAGAGTGTCTTCGCATGGAGTCATGCAGACATGCCCGGCATCGACCCTGAGGTGATGAGTCACAAGCTCAACGTAAACAAAGATTCCAAGCCTATTAAACAGAGACGATTCTACTCCAGGGAGAAATATGATGTCATCCGAGAAGAGGTTAAAAAATTAGAAGAGGTTGAGTTTATAAGAGAAGTCACATATCCGGAGTGGCTATCAAATGCGGTTATCGTACCCAAGGCCAATGGGAAGTGGAGAATGTGTGTCGATTTCACTGACCTGAACAGATCTTGTCCAAAAGACAGTTATCCCATACCTCGGATAGATCAGATGGTGGACTCCACGGCAGGACATGAGCTCATGAGCTTCATGGACGCATATTCAGGCTATAACCAAATCTTCATGGATGCTGAAGACTCAGAGAAGACAGCCTTCATTACCGACAAAGGGACGTGCTGCTATAAGGTAATGCCCTTCGGTCTAAAAAATGCAGGGGCAACGTACCAACGTCTTATGAATAAGATGTTTGAAGAGAAAATAGGTAAGACCATGGAGGTGTATGTAGACGATATGCTAACAAAAAGCTTGAAAGCTTGCACCCATGTTGCAGACCTTGAGAAGACCTTCAATGTTATGGACTCATACAGAATGAAACTCAACCCGGCAAAATGTGTCTTCGGAGTAGGAGCTGGGAAATTCCTGGGATTCATCGTCAACCAGAGAGGAATTGAAGCAAACCCTGAGAAAATTAAGGCATTGCTTGACATGAAGACTCCTATGAGTATCAAGGATGTCCAAAGACTCATGGGGATAGTGGTTGCGCTTAATAGATTTGTCTCTAGGGCAACGGATAAGTGTCTTCCATTCTTTAAAGTTCTAAGAAAGGCCTTCCAATGGGACGAAGAGTGTGAAAAAGCATTCAACCAACTCAAGTCTTACTTGGGGTCACCCTTATTGCTATCTCGGCCCGTCGCAGGAGAAAAGTTGTATGTGTATCTGGCAGTCTCTGAATCAGCCATCAGCGCGGCCATAATACGGGAAGATGAGAGGATCCAAAGGCCTATATATTTCAACAGTAAGGCCCTTTAAGGGCCTGAGAAAAATTACCCATGCATGGAAAAATTGGCCTATGCTCTGATACACGATTCAAGGAAAATGAAGCCTTACTTCCAAGCTCACTCCCTGGTAGTCCTCACTGACTCCCCACTAAGGCAGGTCCTCCATAAACCTGAGAAATCCAAGAGACTGATGACCTGGGCCATCGAGTTAGGAGAGTATGATCTTACCTACCAGCCTAGGACAGCCATCAAAGGGCAGGCCCTCGCGGACTTTGTTGCAGAGTTCACCTGGGAAGAGGCCGAGACAGAGAAAGGCATGGGGGAGGTCGAAGAGACAAACCGCGGTGTCTTCCAAAATTCGAAAGAGACGAAACCAAACATCTTTCGAGATCTGGAGGAGGTCACCTCAGGCAAGGTCCGGGGCAGAGTGGAAGAAAATGAAGAAAATTGGTACCTCTTCAAGCAAGGAGTCATGACAGAAGGGGTCTTCTCATTAGATACAGACATTTGGAGCCTCTTCGTTAATGTCTCTTCCTGCAATAATGGAAGCGGTGCGGGTCTAATACTCTCGGCTCCAGATGGCGCCAACATTGAATATGCCTTGAGATTCAACTTTCAGGCCTCAAACAACGAGTCCGAGTATGAGGCCATGATATCAGGTCTCTTATTGGCAAAGACTCTCCGCGTAAAGCGACTCCTACTCCACAACGACTCAAGGTTAGTTTTCAATCAAGTACTGGGAGTCTATGAGGCCAAGGATAAAAGGATGGCGAAGTACCTAAAGAGGGTGAGAAAGATGTTGGAATATTTTGAGGAGGCAAAACTGAAGAGAGTTCCTCGACAAAGTAACAATCACGCAGATGCATTGGCAAGGTTGGCCTCGGCAACGAAGACAGATGTTAGAAGGACCATTCCGATCCAGGTCTTAGAAAAGGCAACCAACGAGGAAGAAGAGGTATATAACCCTTGTCACAATTTGAACCTAGGAGACTCATGGATTGACCCCATCATCAGATATATTAGAGAGGGAGAGATACCGAAGTCCAAGCTGGAGAGGAGAAAGTTGAGATATAGAGCTGCCAAGTTCACGGTGATAGGAGACATCTTATACAAAAAGGGATTTCTATTGCCTTTCCTCAGATGTGTGCATCCCACGGAAGTCCCCCGGGTCTTACAGGAGGTTCATGAGGGTTCTTGCTCTAGCCACATAGGGGGAAGACCCTTGGCCAAAAGAATCATCACACAGGGGTACTGGTGGCCAACCTTGTCCAAGGACGCTGCAGAATACATGAGGAGGTGTGATAAATGTCAAAGATTCGCCACTATTCCCCATCAACCTCATCAGCCTATGACGTCAATCACCTCTCCATGGCCATTTGCGGTATGGGGGATTGAGTTAGTAGGACCCCTACCAGGAGCTGCTAACAATTATAGATTCTTGATAGTTGCCATTAATTATTTCACAAAGTGGGTGGAGGCAGAACCGATGGTAATAATCACAGAGCAGAAGACCTTCCAGTTTATTTGGAGGAACATCATATGCAAATACGTCTCCCAAACACTCTCATCTCGGACAATGGAACCCAGTTCAAGAACTCCTCATTAGAAAAGTACTACCTAAGAGTTGGGATAAAGCAGTTCTTCTCATCTCCTGGACGGCCTCAAGTAAACGGACAGACCGAGGTCACGAACAGAACAATTCTTAATGGAATCAAGAAGAGGTTAGAGGATGCGAAGGGAAGATGGACTGAAGAGGTCTACGCTGTGTTATAGGCCTACCGAATAATGGCAAGGACACCTACAGGAGAAACCCCGTTCATGCTAGCACATGGCTCAGAGGCTGTCATACCAACAGAAGTAGGACTCCTAACTCATAGGGTTCAGACCTATGACCCCGATAAAAATGAGGAAGAGAGGAGGTTAGACCTGGATCTGATTGAAGAAAGAAGAGAAGACACGGAGATCAGACAAGCAGCCTACCAACAGAGGGCAGAGAAATTCTATAACCAGAGGGTGAAGTCAAGACCCATTGCAGTAGGAGACCTAGTGCTGAAAAAGACCTTACAGAAAGAAAATAAGCTTCACCCAAACTGGCATGGCCCCTACAGAGTGACAGAAGAGGTTGTTCCTAGCACCTACAGGCTAGAAAACCTAGAAGGAGAACCCTTTGCTAACCCATGGAATGCTGATCACCTAAAGAAATATTACATATGTGTTGCATAGAGTTTGTAAATGTATCATCTTGTTATGAAGAGGTTATTAATAAAAGATCAGTTCTTATGACTACTCTTGATTCATTCTTATGTCATAAATTATGAGGATAACATCTTTGGTGATGACCTCAGACCCTCATAACACCATTCAATGGTGACGAGGTCTGAGCTCAAACACCATAACGGATGACCTCAGACCCTTAACATCATTAATTTGGTGAAATTAATTATGAGGATAACATCTTTGGTGATGACCTCAGACCCTCATAACACCACTCAGTGGTGATGAGGTCTGAGCTCGGACACCATAACGAATGACCTCAGACCCTTAACATCATTAATTTGGTGAGATTAATTATGAGGATAACATCTTAGGTCATGACCTCAGACCTTCATAACACCACTCGGTGGTGACGAGGATTGAGATTAGACACCATAATGAGATGACCTCAGACCCTTAACATCATTAAGTTGGTGAGGTTAATTATGAGGATAACATCTTAGGCGATGACCTCAGACCCTCATAACACCACTCAGTGGTGACGAGGTCTGAGCTCAGACACCATAACGGATGACCTCAGACCCTTAACATCATTAATTTGGTGAGATTAATTATGAGGATAACATCTTAGGCGATGACCTCAGACCCTCATAACACCACTCAGTGGTGACGAGGTCTGAGCTCAGACACCATAATGGATGACCTCAGACCCTTAACATCATTAATTTGGTGAGATTAATTATGAGGATAACATCTTAGGTCATGACCTCAGACCTTCATAACACCACTCGGTGGTGACGAGGACTGAGATTAGACACCATAATGAGATGACCTCAGACCCTTAACATCATTAAGTTGGTGAGGTTAATTATGAGGATAACATCTTAGGCGATGACCTCAGACCCTCATAACACCACTCAGTGGTGACGAGGTCTGAGCTCAAACACCATAATGGATGACCTCAGACCCTTAACATCATTAACTTGGTGAGATTAATTATGAGGATAACATCTTAGGTGATAACCTTAGACCTTCATAACACCACTCGATGCTGACGAGGTCTGAGATCAGACACCATAATGAGATGACCTCAGACCCTTAACATTATTAAGTTGGTGAGGTTAATTGTGAGGACAACATCTTAGGTGATGACCTCAGACCTTCATAACACCATTCGGTGGTGACGAGGTCTAAGATCAGACACTATAATGTATGACCTCAGACCCTTAACATCATTATTTTTGTGAGATTAATTAAAGATAACATCTTCGGTGATGACCTCAAACCTTTATAACATCACTTAGTGGTGACGAGGTCTGAGGTCAGGACCATTGATTAAATTTAAAATGAGATATCATTGCAACAAAGCAGAGAATGAAAAATATTACGTGACATTTAATAAAAGTGAAGGTAGTCCTCCTCAGAGGTTTATATATTCAGAGATAATAAATGTTCAACGATTACAGACAATAGAAGTTACAAACAATAATAAAAAAATCCTGAGGGTTTGAAGGGGGAATGTTAACGTCCTCGGCTTGATTGGCTTGATCCACATTGGTCACCTCGGCCGCATCATCATGATGGTCTTCCCCTCCAACCTCGGTCCCTTCCAACGTACCAGTCTCGGCAGGAGCGGCAACCTCTTCCTCAACCTCCTGAAGAGCTTGGGCAAACCGAGGATCAGCAAAGCTGAGACCCACGAAATCAGAGGCCTTCAAAGTGTCGGCCTCTCTCTCCCTGACGTCAGCCCATTTAATAGTGGATTTGATACCTCTCTCAATATACTCAAAGCCGAAGCCCATGAATTCGTCGGAGGACTTATAGTCAGCAATTATCTTCTCGAAAGCATCCTCAAGGGAAGCCCTGACAGCCGAGCTGACCTTCAGGTGCAGAACATCATCCTTAGCCTTCAGAGCTGCAGCGTGATCCTTGCCAAGCTGGGAGATGTCCTTCTCCAACCCCTTCACTTTGTTCTCAGAGTCCTTCAACTCAGACTTGAGACGGTCAATCTCAGAGTGCTCTGGACTTTCTCAGCCTCTTGCCCCTTTTGGATGAGGGGCAATTTCCTCAGAGTCCAGTTGGATAAATGGTGCATAGCTGCCAGGCCCTGCATATTTTGTGATCATGATTAAGCTGAAGAAAAATCAGATGATACACTTGAAGAATTTCTGAGGAAAGATCAAGTCATACCTGAACGGCTCTATGAATGCCAAACTCAACCAGCAATGGGGTGTCCAGAGACCTGAAGAAGCGTTTGTCAGCCTCGGTCATTGCAGAGACGATAGAATCAAGTGCCTGAAGACTGTGGCCGACTATACTGTCAGTTATATTTAACTGATCCAGACGAGCCGATAGGGCGTCAGCTGAAGAAATGGGGATGGCAGTGTCGACAGTCTTCTTCTTAGGCCTCTGATCCTCAGGGGCAGGACCCTTTGGAGCCCTCTTCTTCGTGTCTTGGAACTTTGATGTAGAGGGAGCTGGGGGAGGAGCGTCCAGGCCATCTTTCTTGGCAAGTCTTATTAAACAGGGTGCAACCATTTCCCACAACTCGTTCGAGATGTCTTGTGGTCACTCTGAAATGAAGTTAGAAGATCTGAGTTAGAAAATCAGATATGAATGAATTCAGAGGTTTAACTTGATATAAAAACACTTACCAGGCTCGGCAAGGGGAATTCCACCTAGACATGTCCCTGAGAGGAAATTTGGTGTCATCAAATGTTCAAACTTAACGAATAGACCATGTGTCCCTTGGTCTTACAGGGCTTTCACCCTCTGAAGATTTTGAAGACTTAGACCAGGGTTGGCCCTTACAGGCATGGTGACCTTACCCCATCTGAGGGGTATCCTCGGCTCAAGAATGGACGAGGGAACACATGGGCCGAATTCCCATGGTCCAAAGGCGAAGAAATAGCGGGGCTTCTAATTATGGTTTGAAGTATGAGTTATCTGGAGAATTTTCTTCTCAGGCTTCCGAGCTACAAAATGATAGTAGCTCGGATGATTTTTGGCCGAGGATGGGACATAGCAACCTACGAAGACCTGACCTGGAAGGTCAGAGTGGTGGACTACCCTCCACAAGACTATGGCCCCTATTATGACCCTCCAAGCATTGGGGGATAATTGTGAGGGGGCCACATTTATGTAGGAGAGGATGGACTTGATAATGGGATCTCGCCAGCAAATCTAAAATTGTGAGGGGGACTAATGGAAGATGTATTCCATTAGGTCTCCTAAGCTTTATGGAGGGACTAATGGAATACAGATATCTGAAGCAGAGAAGGTCTACCTCAGTAACTGTGCTCTCGATCTCGGCCGCCTCAGAGACATCGACATCACTCTCGACGTCATCATCATCTAGCTCAATGTCTGCCGGAGCAGACGTTGATGGGTTGTTCGGGAACCTCTGATCGAACTCCGCCCCGGTAACGGCCGATAGAGGAATGGTGTCAAGTATGGGTGGTACAGCCACACTTGGCTCAACAATTTCAACCTCTGAGGAAGAGGCTGAGGTGCTCGAGCTATTATGAGATGAGGCTCGGGTGGAGACCTCAGCCTGATCAGGGGCCTGATCAGGCCGAGGTGTGAAGTCCATGGCCTCCTGAAAGGAATCCACAGACATGGGGTCTGAGGCAGAAGATTCAAACTCAGACATCGGTATGGGCTCGGCAGGGACCTCTGTCTGATAGAAAAACTCCGGGGGATCAGGATATATCACCTTAAGAGGTGGAGGAAAGATAGGTCTAATGGGAAATTCTTGTGACCTACGAGCCTCCTCCTGTGCTCTTTTTATTTGTCTAATCTTTTCTAAAGTCTTCTCTCTAAGGGAGGGGAACTCCTCAAGAAGCTGGTATAAGGGTCTGAGCATTAGAGGATGACACAACACTTGGGGAATTTCCTAAACTACAAACAAGACTGGCTGATAAAATAAAGGAATCTAAAGATCAAACTTAGAAGTTTAAAGAAAATACTGTTCGCCTGAAACTATGGTGCTCGTCGAAAAATGATGAAACTCACCGGAAAATGCAAACCAGAAGGAAAAAGCAAAGAAAATGAAGGGGAGAAGATACCTGGAGATGAAACGACAAGGGAAAGTGAAGAAAATTCGAGAAAAACCACCAACAAAGGCCTCTGCAGTAGAATCTTGTTCGAAATGCCTTTTAGAGAGAGAGTTGCAGGAACAAAATTCGCCAGGAAAGAGAAGAAATGAAGAAGAAGGAGGGAAAGAGGACCCTTAAATACATAGGCACGTTTCCCAAGGCCCATCATTGCCTTGGGAGCCCCAAAGGGCGGCTGACAGCACACGCCTACCAAGCAAGCATACTTCAGCATTGGATAAATGTCAAACAAATATTGGCTCGTCATAGACAGGCCTCGGTGGTGTGTGACACGACTCAGAATGTGTCTCTAAGTTGTGTACTCTCTAGGCTCAAGTGCAAGCCTGTCGTTCAAGTAATAATCCGACAAGTCGGGTATCGATCCTCGGGGAAAAAGGACAACGGAGTTGTGACGACGGGATAAGATAGAGGAATCCTAACGTTGACTCTAAGAAGAAAAGAAAAAAATTGATTTGGCCTTTTGGGATTGATTAAACGAAATGCAATTACGAAAGTATAATGAAAAATGAAACTAACTAAATTATATAAATGAGGAATGAAGAATTGAATTGAACTTTTTAACTAAATGATGAGAAGACAGGATGGGAATACAATCCCCCAACCCTAGTGTAATGCAGTGACAACGTCAATCATAAATTTATCCGATTAATTCAAACCCGGAAGTTAGTACTCCCAAGCATTATGTATACGAGGTTCAAGCCCGCGTCATACCTAATCTGAGGATGAGTAAATCGGTATCGCGGTAATTACACTCAAATTGTACTCTAAATCATCACGACTACCCATAGGCAAACGAGATATAAAGATCTACAATTCTTATGAAATTACGCGATACGATCAAAATTAATCATTACATTCATCGGATCGACGTTATACACATGCACTAACACATCAGGTTGGGTTCATGCATCCCAACCTTGAAAAAACCTTGCCGGACATGATACTTTGACTAATGCATGAAATAATGACGTTGCATGTGTAGGAATTCATGATGAAACTAGCTAGATAAATGTAAATACGTATTATGAATGCGAAAACAAGTTGAATCTAATGGGAAAACAAAGCATGCAAGAGCAATAATAAGAAACAAGAATCTTGAATTAAAACTTGCAAAAACAAACCCGAAACAATGAATTCTTGAAGTAATTTGTGTCCTTGATGTTCCTAGATATTTCTCTCCTTTTTCCCTCTCAAAAACTCTCTAAAAATAACCCTAAAGGCTGCTCTTAGGTTAATCCCTCCGTTCCCCACAAGTTTGGAGTGTTTTAAACCTATTAGGAGACTTGGAGACCAATCAAAATAAAAGACAAAATTCGCGTGTCAGGTACATGCGAACCGGTTCTGGTGTACCTGGCTGGGGTTCGCATGTACCAGGCTGGTCTTGCCTTCAACACTTAGATTTTTTCTGGTTTTTCTCTTCTTTTCTTGGATTTTTCTTCAACTTCAACTGAGCATAACTTTTCAACCGTAGCTCGGATTTGGGTGCCGTTTCTTCCAGTGTTCTCGTTCTTCCGAGATCTTCAACTTTCCAGAAGGTCCTACCTCCAGAATCGGGCTATAAAATTACGAAAATGCTCTTGAACTTGCCTTCCTAGCCTTTTCTTTTATGATTTTTCCGCAACTTCAAGGGGTCATAACTCTTTCATCGTAGCTCGGATTGAGGTGCCGTTTTTTCCAGTGTTCTTGTAATTGAAAGATATTCCACTTTATAGTTGGACCCACTTCCGGAATAAGGCTGAAAAATTACGAAAATGCCCTTGAACTTGCCTTCTTAGCTTTTCTTGCACTGTCTTGCTTCCTCTTTTGCACTGCTTGCATAATTAACCTGTAAAACCAATAAGAGAAGCACGAAACACGAAATACTTTCCAAAGAAGGTTAGTAGCATAAATGTGAATCAAATCCATATATGTTACATCACTCGGGTTCACAAAAGTACTGAAATTAGGGGAATAAATATACAATATTTATGCCCAATCAAACCCCCCTAACTTAGAACTTTGCGCGTCCCGAGCAATGTAAAAGAATGAAAGTAAGAGTTAAGGACACTTCAAGGACTTTATTGGTATAGAGTACCACTTTCGCGGGCAAGCGATTGCATTTAGCGTATGCAACATGCCTTTAAACCTCTAGGTTACCCTAGTAGGACGAGTTGTGTCTCGTGAGGGTTTGCGGTGAATATACCCACAAAATTCGACTCAAAGAAAATTCAAAATATGCAAAAATTGTACAATGAAAACTTTTCCTTAAAATAGTCATCATCAAGTCATATTTACAAGTCTCAAACCGTAGTGTGTGTGTGCGAAGCCGGAAATATAACCGTCAATTTCCATCGATTGATCATTACGTTACTTATCCGATAATTCGTTTTGATTTCAATTTCTCACGGAATGCACTCACAAACGAATCTCTCGGATTATGGCTATTCTCTCGGCATGCGTGATATAAGGAGTAAATGTAATGGAAGCAAATACACGCATGCAATTAGAAAGACGGAAATTTTATGGTGAAGGGATCTCTTCAACGGATTACGGTTTTAAAAACGGGAACATCGCCTCTATTTCGCCCATTTATCCTCTTATATTATCTTTTGGTGTATTAACTCTCCACGCGGTACTCAATTTTCACAATTTGGACTCGGTTAGGAATTTTTCGGGTTGTAGGGTGTATAGGGTAAAATGAAGGAGGTATGGAAGGTTGGAATTGGAAAAGTCATTCGTGATGTCCGTTTGTGCATTTTCCGGGCTATTGCTCATTTTTTTCTTCTTTTTCTATTTTTTTCTTTTCTTTTTTTCTTTGTTGCTATTTTTGTTGAGCATTCTTCTATTTTTTTTTCTTGCCCCCTTTTTGTTGCACTTTTCGGACTTAAATTCTGAATTTTTTTTTCATTTTTCGCAATTCCGGGCTATTTTGGGTTTTTCGGGTTGTCAAATGAGAGGGAAAAATATTCGGCTCAATTTGGGTTACAAAAGGGATAATTTTTCACTACTTTTTTTCTGGCCAATATTTTTGGGTGACAAACGAGGGCCTACTTCATTGTCCAAAATACCAATTGCGTTACCATATGCGTTTCGAGGTGAATTTAAGTTTAGAGACTAATTTGGCATGATTTTCAAGGCAACATTGCACACATTTTTCAAAACCGATCAAATGAAAAAATTTGAGATCCTTGACAACTTATTAAGCGCTAAAAAGAACTTTGAGTTAACAATTAACTCGGATTGATTTAAAATCTCGCAAAACGTGATAGGCTCGAATCTCACCGGGTTTGTTAATCTCCACATTTATTCGTTAAGTCGTCAATTTTCGCACAATTTCCATCATTGGTCAATTTCGGCTTTGTGTATGTCGGATATTTACAATTTGAGACTCCAATTTGACTTTTAATGATATTTTTGAAAAATTTGAATTCCAATTTTTATTTATTTTGAAGAAAAATATTTTTGGATTTTTCAAATTTTTATGATTTTTTTGGAAATTTTTGGGCATTTTTGAAAATTTGCGAAGTTTTAGAAATACGCACTTATGACCCCCCCTAACTTAGACTTTTGCATTGTCCTCAAGCAAAAAGGACGAAAATCTAACTCAAGACGAATGAAAAGTGCGGAAAAATAAAACAAACAAATATTAAAATGCAACAAGACACTATATGACACTCATGCATGACTCAAAAATACGACAACAATCACCCCATACGCGTCGGGGGTGCGACGACCTCTCATCTCTCCATAAACTCACCCGACCCCACTTATGGGGGTCGATGCTCTCCTTGTCACTCCTGTCCTAGGATTATATTCCAGCAATAGAAACAAGTTGGGACCTCGCCCATAGATAAAGGATAGATCGGGAGACTCGTCGTGACTAATTAGAAAGGGATCCTCGTGATGCTGACTCAAAGCGTGGTCTACGTGCACTGACTCGGAGGGGACACCTAGGTTTCTTTCAATTTTTAAGATGCATGGGTCGGGCTCTAAGTCGGATGAACCATAACTTTTCTCCTCACTCGCCTTCGGGACCTCTAGTGGTATGGGTGGATGGTCAATAAGAAGAAATTCATCGATTTTATTATTCCATTCGCTTTCTTCTAGGTGTCTAAATGAATCCAATAGAGTTTGGACTTGGTCATTAAGGCTCTCATCTAGGCTCTCATCCACCGGACCGAATTCTTTTTCAAATTCTTCCATGCTCATGTCCCCTAGATCTCTCTCTCGAGTAGTGCCTACATCCTCTCTTACTTGCTCGATCTCCAACTCCACCAGTTTTCTCTCTTCTAACCCCTCTCTCTCTCTTCTAACCCCTCTCTCTCTCTTTCAATTGAGGTCACTACACACCTCTCCCCCGCTTTTCTCTCATTGTCACAACTATCACTATTACTTGATGAACTAGGGTACACTCCTAGCGGCTCTCTCTTGTGTGACCCCTCATTCTCATGGCTCGATACTAAGCAGGACCCTAGGGCATCTCCACAATCATTTTCCTCAAAGTACTTCCCTACGATCTCGTCTATGAAGCTCACCGCGTGAAGGTCATCTTCTTCCTCCGTATGTTGGGTGACATGGAAGATGTTGGTCTCTAAGGTCATGTTCCCAAAGGTGAGTTGCATTCGCCCATTCCGAGTATTGATGATTGCGTTAGCCGTAGCTAAGAAAGGGCGCCCAAGGATGATGGGAACATGGTTACTCTAGTTAAAGGAGGGCTCCGTGTCCCAAATGACAAAGTCTACCGGGAAGTAGAAAGTATCAATTTGGACGATCACGTCCTCGACTATGCCTCTTGGGATCTTCACGGTTCGATCCGCTAATTGGAGAGTGACCTTTGTGGGCTTGAGGTCGCCCAGGTCAAGTTGCCTATAGATGGAGTAAGGGAGGATATTGACACTTGCTCCCAAATCAAGTAAGGCTTTTTCGATTTTGTTTTCTCCAATGATGCAGGAAATGGTGGGTGCACCGGGATCTTTGAATTTAGGTGGGAGATCATTGAGTAAAATGGAGCTCACATTCTATGCTAGAAAGACATTTTTCTTTACCTTCATCTTTCTCTTTACCGTCAACAAGTCTTTAATGACTTTTCCATAAGCTGGAATTTGCTTAATGGCATCGAGGAAAGGTAAATTCAGCTTAACTTGTTTTAGCACGTCTAGAACGTCATCACGTGGGTTTCCTTTATGGGAAGTAATTAGCTTTTGAGAAAATGGTGCCGCGGAGGGTGGTTTCACTACTACCTCGGCCTCACTAGCGTCTTCTTTGTCACTCTCATTCAAGGGGACATCTTCGGCCTCTTTCGTGCCTGGCAAAATCTCCTTGTCTTTAAGTACGTCTCGTGGAGGAGGTGACAAGTCAACTACCCTCCCACTACGTAGAATGGTAATTGCGCTACATTGCTCAGGATGGTCATGGGGTGTCGAGCTAACACTAGTTTGAACTTGGAGAGGTCTTTGACCCTGGGCAGGAAACTTGCCCTTCTCTTGAACACTCAACGAGGATTGTATTTGTGACATAGTCGCATTTATGTCGCCAATTAGACGATCATATTTGGCATTATTTGCGGTCTGGCTTGCGATGAATTGATTCAGAGTATCCTCCAGAGTTCTCCGCTGTGGCGGGATATAATTTCCGTGAGGTGGTGGTGCTTTCACATGTCCTTGCATGTGTGGAGCTTGTTGAAATTGTTGTGGAGGAGGAGGGGCAACATGCGAAGGAGGGTTCATTGTGGCATGTTGTTGCACGTAGCTAAAACCGGGATGATTTTTCCATGAAGGATTGTATGAATTCCCGTGAGGGGCCGCGAAATTACCCTTGAAACCTCCTATACTACTAACTTGCTCTTGAAGCATTCCTTTGTAGGCGGGTATCGTCGGGCATTCCTCAGTTGAATGTCCTGCCTCACAAATCGCACACACTTTTTCGACGGGATTTTTGATAGATCCAACTACCTCACATAAATCTCGAAATCCTTTCTCAATTGTATCTAGTCGACTGTCCGTCATGGAAGTCTTATCTACGTGAAACATGCCGGACGCCGATGGAGTGGTGGTCGCTTGACGATTTCGATTTTGAGCATTAGGATCAGAAATATCCCATGATTGGGTAGTCTCGGCGACATACCTCAGGTGAAGCTCAGCATCGTGGCAGTCTAGTTCGATAAACGGACCACTACCCATGGTTTCAATGAGTTTCTTGGAGTTAAGGTTCAACCCATTATAGAGGAAGGAAATGATTTGAGCTGTATCAAATCCATGATGGGGGCACGAAGCAGTTAACTCATTGAAACGCTCATAACATCGATGGAATGGCTCATTATCCAATTGCCTGAACGATTGAATCTGAGCCTTTATGGAGATTGTTCGATGTGGTGGAAAGAACTTCTTGATAAATATGGATTGTAACTCGTTCCAAGATGGAATCGAGCTCGGAGGTAAAGACCATAGCCAGGTCTTAGCTTTATCTTTTAGCTAGAATGGGAAGAGTTTGAGGCGAATCACCTCTTGTGTGCAAGTTTGATCATTGAGAGTATCACACACGTCCTCAAATTCCCTTATATGCAGGTATGGCTTTTCAGAATCCATACCGTGATAGTGTGGTAGCATCTGGATCATCCCATTTTTGAATCGGAACTGCCTGGCATTATACGGGAGTATAATGCATCCCGGAGTGATAGTGCGCTCGGGATATAAGAATTCTCTTAATGGGCGGTACGGAGGCTCTTCCTCACCGGTAGCTGCATTGCTATATTGCGACATCTCTATCTCACTTGACGATTCGGTGCTCTCACTAGGTGTGCTCGAAGTGTGTCCTACGAAGGAGAAAGGAGTGTTGCTAGAGATTGAGTGTGACGGTGTGGGAGGTGGGATCCAGAACTGTGGGGCGTTTGGAGTGTGGGGACTATCTGGGTTATACTCCACTATAGGATTTTCGTGAATATGGGTGGGAGTATTATGAGTTGTGGAAGTGGTTTCAGAATTTTGCATTAAGCTCAGGAGAGATGATGACTGTGAATCTTTTTGTGCTTTTTTTAAATTTTTTTTTTTTTTTGGATTTTTGAATTTTTGGTCAAAGTTTTGGATTAACTCGATCTAATCCTAAGTTTACCTAGTTCCCCGGCAACGGCGCCAAAAACTTGACACGACTCAGAATGTGTCTCTAAGGTGTGTACTCTCTAGGCTCAAGTGCAAGCCTGTCGTTCAAGTAATAATCCGACAAGTCGGGTATCGATCCTCAGGGAAAAAGGACAACGGAGTTGTGACGACGGGATAAGATAGAGGAATCCTAACGTTGACTCTAAGAAGAAAAGAAAAAAATTGATTTGGTCTTTTGGGATTGATTAAACGAAATGCAATTACGAAAGTATAACGAAAAATGCAACTAACTAAATTATCTAAATGAGGAATGAAGAATTGAATTGAACTTTTTAACTAAATGATGAGAAGACAGGATGGGAATACAATCCCCCAACCCTAGTGTAATGCAGTGACAACGTGACACGACTCAGAATGTGTCTCTAAAGTGTGTACTCTCTAGGCTCAAGTGCAAGCCTGTCGTTCAAGTAATAATCCGACAAGTCGGGTATCGATCCTCAGGGAAAAAGGACAACGGGGTTGTGACGACGGGATAAGATGGAGGAATCCTAACGATGACTCTAAGCAGGAATGAAAAGATTGATTTTTGGTTTTTGGGATTGATTAAACTAAATGCAATTATGAAATTATGATGAAATATGCAACTACTAAATTATCTAGATTACGAATGAAGGATTTAATTGAAACTTTTAACTAAATGATGATAAAACGGGATGGGAATACAATCCCCCAACCCTAGTGTAATGCAGTGACAACGTCAATTATAAATTTATCCGATTAATTCAAACCCGGAATTTAGTACTCCCAAGCATTATGTATACGAGGTTCAAGCCCGCATCATACCTAATCTGAGGATGAGTAAATCGGTATCGCGGTAATTACACTCAAATTGTACTCTAAATCATCACGAGTACCCCAGGGCAAACGAGATATAAAGATCTACAATTCTTATGAAATTACGCGATACGATCAAAATTAATCATTAAATTCAGCGGATCGACGTTATACACATGCACTAACACATCAGGTTGGGTTCATGCATCCCAACCTTGAAAAACCTAGACGGACATGTTACTTTGACTAATGCATGAAATAATAACGTTGCATGTGTATGAATTCATGATAAAACTAGATCTAAACATGTAAATACGTATTATGAATGCGAAAACAAGTTGAATCTAATGGGAAAACAAAGCATACAAGAGCAATAATATAAAACAAGATTCTTGAATTAAAACTTGCAAAAACAAACCCGAAACAATGAATTCTTGAAGTAATTTGTGCCCTTGATGTTCCTAGATATTTCTCTCCTTTTTCTCTATCAAAAACTCTCTGAAAATAGTCCTAAAAGCTGCTCCTAGGTTAATGCCTACGTTCCCCACAAGTTTTGAAGTCTTTTAAACCTAACAGGAGACTTGGAGATAACTCAGAATAAAATACAAAAATTCGCGTGTCAGGTACAGCGAACCGGTTCGGAGGTACAGCGAACCGGTTTGCCTCTCCGAACCAGTTCGGGGTGGGGTTCGCATGTACCAGCCTGAACTTGCTCTCTACACTTAGATTTTTTTTCTGGATTTTTCTTCTTTTCTTGGATTTTTCTTCAACTTCAACTGAGCATAACTTTTCAACCGTAGCTCGTATTTGGGTGCCGTTTCTTCCAGTGTTCTCGTTGTTCCGAGCTCTTCAACTTCCCAGTTGACATCTTCTTCCGGATCGGGCTGCAAAATTACCGACATGCCCTTGAACTTGCCTTCTTAGCTTTTCTTGCACAGTCTTGTTTCCTCCTTTGCACTGCTTGCATAATTAACCTGTAAAACCAATGGGAGAAGCACGAAACACGCAATACTTGCCAAGAAGGTTAGAAGCATAAAAGTGAATCAAATCCATATATGTTACATCATTCGAGTTCACAAAAGTACTGAAATTAGGGGGATAAATATACAATATTTATGCCCAATCAAACCCCCCTAACTTAGAACTTTGCGCATCCCGAGCAATGTAAAAGAATGAAAGTAAGAGTTAAGGACACATCAAGGACTTTATTGGGATAGAATACCACTTTCGCGGGCAAGCGATTGCATTTAGCGTATACAACAAGCCTTTAAACCCCTAGGTTACCCTAGTAGGACGAGTTGTGTCTCGTGAGGGTTTGCAGTGAATATACCCACAAAATTCGACTCAAAGAAAATTCAAAATATGCAAAAATTGTACAATTCAAACTTTTCCATAAAATAGTCATCATCAAGTCATATTTATAAGTCTCAAACCGTAGTGTGTGTGTGCGAAGCCGGAAATATAACTGCCAATTTCCATCGATTGATCATTACGTTACTTATCCGAAAATTCGTTCTGATTTCAATTTCTCACGGAATGCACTCACAAACGAATCTCTCGGATTGTGGCTATTCTCTCGGTATGCGTGATATAAAGAGTAAATATAATTGAAGCAAATTCACGCATGCAATTCGAAAGACGGAAATTTTATGGCGAAAGGATCTCTTCAACGGATTACGATTTTAAAAACGGGAACATTGCCTCTATTTCGCGCATATTTCATCTCTTATATTATCTTTTGGTGTCTTAGCTCTCCACGCGGTAATCAATCTTCGCAATTTGGACTCGGTTAGGACTTTTTCGGGTTGAATGTTGCATTGGGTAAAGTGGAGGAGGTATGGAAGGTTGGAATTGGAAAAGTCATTCGTGATGTCCATTTGTGCATTTTCCGGGCTATTGCTCATTTTTTTTTTTTCTATTTTTTTTCTTTTCTTTTTTTCTTTGTTGCTATTTTGTTGAGCATTCTTCTATTTTTTTTTCTTGCCCCTTTTTGTTGCACTTTTCGGACTTAAATTCTGAATTTTTTTCATTTTTTGCAATTCCGGGCTATTTTGGGTTTTTCGGGTTGTCAAACGAAAGGGAAAATTATTTGGCTCAATTTGGGTTGCAAAGGGTAATTTTTCGCTACTTTTTCTGGCCAATATTTTTGGGGTGACAAACGAGGGCCTACTTCATTGTCCAAAATGTCAATTGTGTTACCATATGCGTTTCGAGGTGAATTTAAGTTTAGAGACTAATTTGGCACGATTTTCAAGGCAACATTGCACACATTTTTCAAAACCGGTCAAAATTAAAGGATTGAGATCCTTGACAACTTATTTTAAATGCTAAAAAGAACTTTGAGTTAACATTTAACTCGGATTGATTTAAAAACTCACAAAACGTGATAGGCTAGAATCTCACCGGGTTTGTTAATCTCCACGTTTATTCGTTAAGTCGTCAATTTTCGCTCAATTTCCATCTTTGGTCAATTTCGGCTTGTGTATGTTGGATGTTTACAGTTTGAGACTCCAATTTGACTTTTAATGATATTTTTGAAAAATTTGAATTCCAATTTTTATTTATTTTGAACAAAAATATTTTTGAATTTTTCAAAATTTTATGATTTTTTTGGAAATTTTGGGCATTTTTAAAAATTTGTGAAGTTTTAGAAATACGCACTTGTGACCCCCCCTAACGTAGACTTTTGCATTGTCCTCAAGCAAAAAGGACGAAAATCTAACTCAAGGCGAATGAAAAGTGCGGAAAAATAAAACAAACAAATATTAAAATGCAACAAGACACTATATGACACTCATGCATGACTCAAAAATACGACAACAATCACCCCATACGCGTCGGGGGTGCGACGACCTCTCATCTCTCCATAAACTCACCCGACCCCACTTATGGGGGTTGATGCTCTCCTTGTCACTCCCGTCCTAGGATCATTTTCCAATAATCGAAACAAGTTGGGACCTCGCCCATAGATAAAGGATAGACCGGGAGACTCGTCGTGACTAATTGGAAAGGGATCCTCGTGATGCTGACTCAAAGCATGGTCAACGTGCACTGACTCGGAGGGGACACCTAGGTTTCTTTCAATTTTTAAGACGCGTGGGTCAGGCTCTAAGTCGGATGAACCACAACTTTTCTCCTCACTCGCCTTCGGGACCTCTAGTGGTATGGGTGGATGGTCACAAAGAAGAAATTCATTGATTTTATCTTCCCATTCACTTTCTTCTAGGTGTCTAAATGAATCCATTAGAGTTTGGACTTGGTCGTTAAGGCTCTCATCTAGGCTCTCATCCACCGGACCGAATTTTTTTTCAAATTCTTCCATGCTCATGTCCCCTAGATCTCTCTCTCTCGCGGTGCCAACGTCCTCTCTAACTTTCTCGCTGTCTAACTCCACCATTTTTCTCTCTTCTAACCCCTCTCTCTCTCGCTCTATTGCGGTCACTACACACCTCTCTTCCACTTTTCTCTCCGCGTCACAACTACCACTATTACCTAATGAAATAAGGCACACCCCTAATGGCTCTCTCTTGTGGGACCTCTCACTCTCATGGCTCGAAACTAAGCAGGACCCTAGGGGCTTTCCACAATCATTTTCCTCAAAGTACTCCCCTACGATCTCGTCTATAAAGCTCACCGCGTGAAGGTCATCTTCTTCTTCCGTATGTTGGGTGACATGGAAGATGTTGGTCTCTAAAGTCATATTCCCAAAGGTGAGTTGCATTCGCCCATTCCGAATATTAATGATGGCGTTAGCCGTAGCTAAGAAAGGGCGCCTAAGGATGATGGGAACATGGTTACTCCAGTTAAATGAGGGCTCCGTGTCCCAAATGACAAAGTCTACCGGGAAGTAGAAAGTGTCAACTTGGACGATCACGTCCTCGACTATGCCTCTTGGGATCTTCACGGTTCGATCCGCTAATTGGAGAGTGACCTTAGTGGGCTTGAGGTCGCCCAAGTCAAGTTGCCTATAAATGGAGTAAGGAAGTATGTTTACACTTGCTCCCAAGTCAAGTAAGGCTTTCTCAATTTTATTATCTCCAATGATGCATGATATGGTGGGTGCACCGGGATCTTTGAATTTAGGCGGGAGATCATTTAGTAGAATGGAACTCACGTTCTGAGCTAGAAAGACATTCTTTTTAACCTTCATCTTCCTTTTTACCGTCAACAAATCTTTGATAACTTTGCCGTAGGCTGGAATTTGCTTGATGGCATCAAGGAAGGGCAAATTCAGCTTTACTTGCTTTAGCACGTCTAACACTTCATCACGTGGGGTCCCCTTTTGATCGGGAATTAGCCTTTGAGGAAATGGTGCCGCGGTGGGCGGTTTTGCTACTACCTCGGGTTCACTAGTGTCGTCTTTATCACCTTCATTCAAGGAGACATCTTCGGCCTCTTTCGTGTCGGGCGAAATCTCCTTGTCTTTACGTATGTCTCGTGGGGGAGGTGACAAATCAACGACTCTCCCACTACGTAAAGTGGTAATTGCGCTACATTGCTCAGGATGGTCGTGGGGTGTCGAGCTAACACTAGTTTGACCTTGGAGAGGTCTTTGGCCCTGGGCAGGAAATTTTCCCTTCTCTTGAACACTCAACGAGGATTGTATCTTAGACAGGTTTGCATTTAGGTCGCCAATGAGACGATCATACTTGGCATTGGTTGCGGCCTGGCTTGCGATGAATTGATTCACAGTGTCCTCGAGAGTTCTCCGCTGTGGCGGGATGTAATTTCCATGATGTGGTGGTGCTTGCACATGTCCTTGCATGTGTGGAGCTTGTTGAAATTATTGTGGAGGAGAAGGGGCAACATGTGAAAGAGGGTTCATTGCGGCATGTTGTTGCCCGTAGCTAAAACCGGGATGGTTTTTCCACGAAGGGTTGTATGAATTCCCGTGCGGGGCACCGAAATTACCCTTAAAGCCTCCTATACTACTAACTTGCTCTTGAAGCATTCCTTTGTAGGCGGGTATAGTCGGGCATTCCTCAGTTGAATGTCCCGCCTCACAAATCGCACACACCTTCTCGACGGGATTTTTGATAGATCCAACTACCTCACATAAATCTCGAAATCCTTTCTCAAGGGTGTCCAATCGACTGTCCGACATAGAGGTCTTATCTACATGGTATAGGCCGGACGCCGATGGAGTGGTGGTCGCTTGACGATTTCGATTCTGAGCATTAGGATCAGAAATATCCCATGATTGGGTAGTCTCGGCGACATACCTCAGGTGAAGCTCAGCATCGTGGCAGTCTAGTTCGATAAACGGACCACTACCCATGGTTTCAATGAGTTGCTTGGAGTTAAGGCTCAACCCATTATAGAGGAAGGAAATGATTTGAGCTGTATCAAATCCATGATGGGGGCACGAAGCAACTAACTCATTGAAACGCTCATAACATCGATGGAATGGCTCATTATCCAACTGCCTGAACGATTGAATCTGAGCCTTTATGGAGATTGTTCGATGTGGTGGAAAGAACTTCTTGAGAAATCGGGATTGTAACTCGTTCCAAGATGGAATCGAGCTCGGAGGTAAAGACCATAGCCAGGTCTTAGCTTTATCTTTTAGCGAGAATGGGAAGAGTTTGAGGCGAATCACCTCTTGTGTGCAAGTTTGGTCGTTGAGAGTATCACACACGTCCTCAAATTCCCTTATATGCAAGTATGGCTTTTCAGAATCCATACTGTGATAGTGTGGTAGCATCTGGATCATTCCATTTTTGAATCGGAACTGCCCGGCATTATATGGGAGTATAATGCATTCCGGAGTGACAGTGCGCTCGGGATATAAGAATTCTCTCAACGGACGGTACAGAGGCTCTTCCTCGCCGGTAGGTGCATTACTATATTGCGACATCTCTCTCTCACTTGACGATTCGGCGCTCTCACTGGGTGTGCACGACGTGTGTCCTACGAAGGAGAAGGGAGTGTTGCTAGAGATTGAGTGTGACGGTGTGGTAGGTGGGATCCAGAACTGTGGGGCGTTTGGAGTGTGGGGACTATCTGGGTTATACTCCAATATAGGATTTTCGTGAATATGGGTAGGAGTATTATGAGGTGTGGGAGTGGTTTCAGAATTTTGCATTAAAGCTCATGAGAGATGACAATTGTGAATCATTTTGGATTTTTTTTTTTTAATTTTTTTTTTTTTTTTGAATTTTTGGTCAACGCTTTGGATTAACTCGATCTAATCCTAAGTCTACCTAATTCCCCGGCAACGGCGCCAAAAACTTGACACGACTCAGAATGTGTCTCTAAAGTGTGTACTCTCTAGGCTCAAGTGCAAGCCTGTCGTTCAAGTAATAATCCGACAAGTCGGGTATCGATCCTCAGGGAAAAAGGACAACGGGGTTGTGACGACGGGATAAGATGGAGGAATCCTAACGATGACTCTAAGCAGGAATGAAAAGATTGATTTTTGGTTTTTGGGATTGATTAAACTAAATGCAATTATGAAATTATGATGAAATATGCAACTACTAAATTATCTAGATTACGAATGAAGGATTTAATTGAAACTTTTAACTAAATGATGATAAAACGGGATGGGAATACAATCCCCCAACCCTAGTGTAATGCAGTGACAACGTCAATCATAAATTTATCCGATTAATTCAAACCCGGAATTTAGTACTCCCAAGCATTATGTATACGAGGTTCAAGCCCGCGTCATACCTAATCTGAGGATGAGTAAATCGGTATCGCGGTAATTACACTCAAATTGTACTCTAAATCATCACGAGTACCCCCGGGCAAACGAGATATAAAGATCTACAATTCTTATGAAATTACACGATACGATCAAAATTAATCATTAAATTCAGCGGATCGACGTTATACACATGCACTAACACATCAGGTTGGGTTCATGCATCCCAACCTTGAAAAACCTAGCCGGACATGTTACTTTGACTAATGCATGAAATAATAACGTTGCATGTGTATGAATTCATGATAAAACTAGATCTAAACATGTAAATACGTATTATGAATGCGAAAACAAGTTGAATCTAATGGGAAAACAAAGCATACAAGAGCAATAATAAGAAACAAGAATCTTGAATTAAAACTTGCAAAAACAAACCCGAAACAATGAATTCTTGAACTAATTTGTGCCCTTGATGTTCCTAGATATTTCTCTCCTTTTTCTCTATCAAAAACTCTCTGAAAATAGTCCTAAAAGATGCTCCTAGGTTAATGCCTACGTTCCCCACAAGTTTTGAAGTCTTTTAAACCTAATAGGAGACTTGGAGATAACTCAGAATAAAATACAAAATTCGCGTGTCAGGTAGAGCGAACCGGTTCGGAGGTACAGCGAACTGGTTGGCCCCTCCGAACCGGTTCGGGGTGGGGTTCGCATGTACCAGCCTGGACTTGCTCTCTACACTTAGATTTTTTTTCTGGATTTTTCTTCTTTTCTTGGATTTTTCTTCAACTTCAACTGAGCATAACTTTTCAACCGTATCTCGGATTTGGGTGCCGTTTCATCCAGTGTTCTCGTTGTTCCGAGCTCTTCAACTTCCCAGTTGACTTCTTCTTCCGGATCGGGCTGCAAAATTACCGACATGCCCTTGAACTTGCCTTCTTAGCTTTTCTTGCACAGTCTTGTTTCCTCCTTTGCACTGCTTGCATAATTAACCTGTAAAACCAATGGGAGAAGCACGAAACACGCAATACTCGCCAAGAAGGTTAGAAGCATAAAAGTGAATCAAATCCATATATGTTACATCATTCGGGTTCACAAAAGTACTGAAATTAGGGGGATAAATATACAATATTTATGCCCAATCACAACGTCAATCATAAATTTATCCGATTAATTCAAACCCAGAATTTAGTACTCCCAAGCATTATGTATACAAGGTTCAAGCCCGCGTCATAGCTAATATGAGGATGAGTAAATCGGTATCACGGTAAGTACACTCAAATTATACTCTAAATCATCACGAGTACCCATAGGCAAACGAGATATAAAGATCTACAATTCTTATGAAATTACGCGATACGATCAAATTTAATCATTACATTCATCGGATCGACGTTATACACATGCACTAACACATCAGGTTGGGTTCATGCATCCCAACCTTGAAAAAAACTAGCCGGACATGATACTTTGACTAATGCATGAAATAATGACGTTGCATGTGTAGGAATTCATGATGAAACTAGCTAGAAACATGTAAATACGTATTATGAATGCGAAAACAAGTTGAATCTAATGGAAAAACAAAGCATGAAAGAGCAATAATAAGAAACAAGAATCTTGAATTAAAACTTGCAAAAACAAACCCGAAACAATGAATTCTTGAAGTAATTTGTGCCCTTGATGTTCCTAGATATTTCTCTCCTTTTTCTCTCTCAAAAACTCTCTAAAAATAACCCTAAAGGCTGCTCTTAGGTTAATCCCTCCGTTCCCCACAAGTTTGGAGTGTTTTAAACCTATTAGGAGACTTGGAGACCAATCAAAATAAAAGACAAAATTCGCGTGTCAGGTACATGCGAACCGGTTCGGGTGTACCTGGCTGGGGTTTGCATGTACCAGGCTGGTCTTGCCTTCAACACTTAGATTTTTTCTGGTTTTTCTCTTCTTTTCTTGGATTTTTCTTCAACTTCAACTGAGCATAACTTTTCAACCGTAGCTCGGATTTGGGTACCGTTTCTTCCAGTGTTCTCGTTGTTCCGAGATCTTCAACTTTCCAGAAGGCCCTACCTCCAGAATCGGGCTGTAAAATTACGAAAATGCCCTTGAACTTGCCTTCCTAGCCTTTCTTCTATGATTTTTCCGCAACTTCAAGGGGTCATAACTCTTTCATCGTAGCTCGGATTGAGGTGCCGTTTTTTCCGGTGTTCTTGTAATTGAAAGATCTTCAACTTTATAGTTGGACCCACTTCCGGAATAAGGCTGAAAAATTACGAAAATGCCCTTGAACTTGCCTTCTTAGCTTTTCTTGCACTGTCTTGCTTCCTCTTTTGCACTGCTTGCATAATTAACCTGTAAAACCAATAAGAGAAGCACGAAACACAAAATAATCGCCATCGAAGTTTAGTAGCATAAATGTGAATCAAATCCATATCTGTTACATCACTCGGGTTCACAAAAGTACTGAAATTAGGGGAATAAATATACAATATTTATGCCCAATCAGTGTGATAATCCCCTAGTCACCTTCTCTCACATATGACTAAGGGCTGGGGGGTGATTGATATGCCCCAAGTGTGACCTCGGCCCAGAGACACCAACCTCGGCCGAGATAATGGCCGACTCTGGACAAGCCTTGGGCTTGCGATTCCAGCCCTCGGCCATAGCAAGGTCGGCCCAGGCCGATACTATCACAAGCCTCTCCAAAGGACACTACACGCATCATGAGGGTCAGAAACATTCTCGTGCATCTGGAAAAGGCAACCTCGGTCGGATATAGGCCGAGCACGCAAGAAGCCCCAACAACAACTCCATCGTGGCATCTGTTGATGCTCCAAGCATAAGCCTGCCCAATCTCGGCATAAGCCGACCCTATCCATTATCTCGGCCAGGACCGAGCCGAGAATCCTATGGTTCGTCTCATATCAAACGAATTAGACTTGTCAATCTCGGCCTCTCCCAGGCCGAGGTCATGCATTAGTATGGCAGCCGAGCATTTGTTGACATTTGGATAAGGACACGTGGGCACAAATCAGTTGTAACAAGATTATTCCCCACATGTGGGGAGAATATTTCATCATCATTCTTTACATATGACAGTGACAGGTGGCTCTCCCATATTGGTGAGGTTACACGTGCATGCTCATTGCATACATATGGGGTACATTACACCCTCCAGGTATTATATATAGAGGTCATCCTCTACCATGCAAAAGATCCAAGATCAGTAACCCTAGCTAAAACTCTGTTCAAATACACAGTAGAGAGAGAAAGCTTGAGAGATTGTATCCATGGCCATTAAAGCCCTCATACAGGGATACACATCATACACTTGCACAGTGGACGTAGGCCTGATTGGCTGAACCACTTACATAACTGTGTTCATCCTCTTCTCCTCATCACAATCTCTTATATATATATATACATACAGTATACCCTCATGCTGCCATTGTTAACATTGAACAAAGCTCATAAACACCTTAAAGGGTGGTGATGTTTCTGGCATCATCACTAAGAAACAAAGAGGAGACAAAG
Organism: Sambucus nigra; assembly: GCA_949130495.1. NCBI lineage: Eukaryota > Viridiplantae > Streptophyta > Magnoliopsida > Dipsacales > Adoxaceae > Sambucus > Sambucus nigra. Next base: position 23,344,267 of record OX422212.1, on the reverse strand, counting down.
GAAGAAACTGGAGATCTTTTGGAAGCCAAATCAAAGGGGATTCGGGTGTGTTCTTCGTCAATTCGCCTCCTACAATGAAATAAAACTCTACAAACCTAATAAGGCAAGTTGTTAAGATGCATTCAATCTAAATTGTAGTATTTCAATTCGTATTATAATGGGTGTGATCAAAATCCGTTTTGGGGTGGGTTGCCACAGTAAATGGGTTTTGGGTAATTGGAGTGTTGCGTGTAGAATTAATACTCAATTAGTTATGGAATTATATCAATATTTGTTGGAATTATGTTGTATTCAAAATCTAGATGCTAGGTTCAATTAATCAAAGATTATGAGATCGAATCTAGGTTGAGAATTTGATGAACCGTAATAAACCCAAATCAGAAAATTTTGTGGAAAGTTAGAATTTGATGATGTTTATAGATCATGATAATGATTAAAACATGTTTATGGAGGAAATAAATATTGGAGATTATTTAATCGAGGTCTGGATCGAAGTTGGAAAGTTTTGGGTTTAAAAAAAATAGTTCTATGTAGTCACACTCCAGATCCATGACAAAATTAGTCATGCTTTAGAAGCATGATAAATTGCCAGAAGCGGGATTTTTATTTTGGCACTATTTTTAGCCTAGAGAGTTTTACGTTTTGAAGACTCTTCTGAACGACTTCTAACTTGTATATTTAATCATTATGGGGGGTTATTCTAAGTTTATTTATTTAGTGAGAAATGAATATGGGACCTATCTCCTAGTGATTATAGATGAATATCATTAGGACAAGGATGTGAGAAAAAGGTGTGACACATGTTTAATGAATTGAGCGAAATAAGTTCATAAAGGTTTAATGACGGGCCGATTGGTTGAGTCCGAGTATAATAAAGAGTGAAGTTAAGCTAAATTATTTGATGAGTGTGAAATTAAATAAAATTAGAGTCGGATATAGACTCAAGTATTTTGGGCTAGTGTTATGGTTGTTAGGCACAGGTTAGTCGGGTTTAATTAGACCATATGTATACGGTGATGGTGATAGTATATATATTTGCGTGAGCCGTGATTATTAGTGTGAATCGTGAATTAAAACAATTAATGTGAGATTAATTAAATTACAAGTCGGGATATAGACTTGGGTATATATTTGGGCTAGTGCTATGGGTGTTACGCATGGGTTAGCCGGACTTTATTTAATATTTGTATACGGTTATATATATATATATATATATATATATATGCGCTTTATAGATATCGGTGTGAATAATATTTATAGGAATACATACCCCTCTGCTGCTATAATCGAAGGTTGCACTATGTGGGTGAATCCCCTGGCTTGAGGAGTATGGAGAGTATAGTCCCCAGGTCATATCGTCCAGGATTTTATTTGTGTGATTTATTTTTAAGGTGAGACGTCTTGGGTATTTTTCGATCGCACTTTTGGGGAAATATGACCGCCTCCACTACGTTTGCAATATTTTTTGCCCAAGTTTGGTGTGAGCTAGTCCGACTTGAGGTCGCCAGGTTAGAGTGAGTATGCTCGGGACTTGATAGAATTTTAGAGAAAGCATCGGGTGAGTTATTACTCAGGAATGGATGGTTATTATACACGACATGTGTGTTTATGTTGTAGTATATTAGTACGTATATAAAATGAGTAATAATTATCTACGGGATTAATACATAAGTGTGAATGTATTTCTTATGTAACTAGTGTGAAGGTTATATGATTTAAAAAATGGTTTCTTATATAACTATTGTGGAAGTTATATGAATATAAAAGGGGTTTCCTGTATAACTAGTGTGAACGTTATATGATTTATTATAGTTGAACCGATTAATAAGTTAATGGGTAGATAACTTAATAATCAAAGTAAGAATACTCGGGTTAGAGTAGTGTGGTAGAAAGAGGTGTTATTACGACTAGTTAGGTGGAGTATCTTAACTAGGAAGGGTAGCAGGCAAGCGTTAGGTGTGCATATTAGATGAGGGGTGAGTTATACCTTAAGAGAGTGCGACACTAGCTTAAATATGAAGAGTGTGCATGCATATTTAATATTGTAATTTAACTGCTTGCTAAATATTTTCAAAATGTTTTACTTGGGCTCTGACCCATGTCAAAATATTTTTCAAAACCTTTTTGGTGACCAGCAACAGGGATGCCCAGTTTGAGGAATCCATCCAGGGATGTGCAACTGCAGCTCCTGTGGAAGTTACAGGACTTCGTAATAAATGCTTCATTCATACATTCCTAGTGTAGGGACTTTACTTCAGTACTCATTTGGGCATGTCGCCTCAGATTTAGCATTAAGTTATGTATTTGACTTTGTGTATGGAGACTGTCATTTTAGCTTATTGTTGGATTTTATTTTTGCATGGAGTCATGAAGACATGCCAGGAATAGATCCAAACTTCTTATGTCATGAGCTCAACGTAAATAAGGAGATCAAGCCTGTAAAGCAGAGAAGAATAATATTTAGTCCCGAGAAGAATCAAGCTATACAAGAGGAGGTCGAGAAGCTCCAGAAAGCTCGATTCATTGAAGATGTTAAATACCCAGATTGGTTAGCAAATGTGGTGATGGTAAAGAAGAAGAACAACAAATGGAGAATGTGAGTGGATTTCACCGATCTCAACAAGGCATGCCCAAAGGATCATTTTCCATTGCCCCAAATTGACCAACTGGTGGATGCTACCTCGGGACACGAGCTACTCAGCTTCATGGATGCTTACTCTGGTTACAACCAGATCAAGATGAAACCTGAAGACAGGGAAAGTACTTCTTTTATTACCCCTAGCGGAACTTATTGTTATAATGTTATGCCTTTTGGTTTGAAAAATGTAGGTGCGACATACCAGCGGCTGATGAACAAGGTCTTTGCCAAACAAATCAGTTGCAACATGGAAGTCTATGTCGATGACATGCTGACAAAAAGCAAGAAAGTTGTCGATCATCTAGTTGACTTAGGTCAGACCTTTGATCAACTGGATAAATATCAAATGAAGTTAAACCCGACGAAGTGCATATTTGGAGTACGAGAAGGAATGTTCCTCGGGTATATCGTCAACCAGCGAGGCATTGAAGAAAATCCAGAAAAGATCAAAGCTCTTTTAGGGCTGCGATCTTCAACGACGAAGAAAGAAGTGCAAAGCCTTACAGGACGAGTTGCAGCGCTCAACAGATATGTATCCCGAGCAACTGATATATGCCTCCCATTCTTCAAAACACTTCAAAAAACTTTTGAGTGGAATGATGAATGTGAGAAGGCCTTTCAAGACTTGAAGAAATATCTGGGAGCACCTACATTGTTGTCCAGGCCAGTAATGGGAGAAAGATTGTACTTGTACCTGGCGGTATCAGAGAATGCAGTTAGCTCGGCATTGATCAGAATGGAGAATGGAGTGCAAAAGCCAATTTATTACACAAGTAAGGCCTTCCGAGGTTCAGAGATCAGGTATCCAAAGCTGGAAAAATTGGCACTGGCATTAATTGAGGCAAGTAGGAGAATGAGGCCATATTTCCAGGCCCATACCATATTCGTATATACCGACATGCCATTGAGACAAGCCATTCATAAGCTAGAAAAATCAGGGAGATTGATATACTGGGCAATAGAACTTGGTGAATATGATATAATATATGAACCCAGGTCATCTCTTAAAGGGCAAGCAATAGCGGATTTCATAGCAGAATTCACCTATCCTGATACCCCTGAGGAGCAAAAACAGCTCGCCGATCAACCTGTGGATGTTACAGGATCAACAAACATTGGCTCAGACCAACTTAGCTTGGTAAAAGGGCAAGTGGATGTTACAGGATCAACAGACACTGGCTCAGACCAACTCAAGTTGGTAAAAGGGCAAGTGGATGTGACAGGACCATCAAATTCGAGCTCAGACCAACTCAGGTTGGTAAAAGGGCAAGAAAAGATGGTCGACGAAGAACAAGACAAATCAAAGGATGGTGAAAAGAAGTAACAAACATTTCACCGAGGAACTCTGTCAGATCAGAAATTAGAAGACGAGTTGCCTATATGGAAGTTGTATGTAGATGGTTCATCTTGTACTACAGGATGTGGAGCAGGGATTGTTTTGAACAGCCCAGATGAAGTCGACATGGAATATGCACTGCGATTTCAATTCAAAGCTTCCAATAATGAGGCTGAGTATGAGGCCATGATAGCAGGACTTAATTTGGCGAAAACTATGGAGGCGAAACAGGTGATGGTCTTCAGTGATTCTCAATTAATTGTGAATCAAATGTTGGGAACATATGCAGCCAAAGGAGAATTAATGGTCAAGTATCATGCGAAGGTGATGGAGTTGGTATCAAAATTTATTGCCATTCAGTTGATCAGAATGCACGAGAATGGAGAATGCACGAGCAGACGCTTTGGCCCGACTAGCATCAGCTACTCGTACCGAGGTACGAAGAACGATACCAATTGAAGTGTTAAAAAGTCGGAGCATAGATGAAGACCTGACGATGAATTTTATCACCCTTGACTTAGGACCATCTTGGATGGATCCCATTAGGGCATATATTGAGGAGGGAGAATTACCGGTGGATAAGCTCGCTGCCAAAAAATTGAAGTTTAAAGCTGCTCGGTATGTATTAACTAATGGTGTTTTGTACAGATGAGGAATCATGGCAGGATTGCAAAGATGTGTACATCCCTTCGAGGTGAAAGAATTGGTTGAAGAGATCCAAGAAGGGTCCTGTGGAGCTCATGTAGCAGGTCGTACTCTTTTACAAAGGGTAATGACACAGGGTTACTAGTGGCCAACGATGAGGGTTGATTGTATAACTTACGCCAAGAAATGTGACAAGTGCCAGCATTTTTCTTCCATCCGACGAACTCCATAAGCATTGTTCACACCCATCACTTCCCCTTGGACATTTGACATGTGGGGGGTAGATTTGGTAGGGCCATTGCCAACGACCAGGGAAAGGTTCAAATACCTCGTCGTCGCAGTGGGCTATTTTACTAAGTGGGTTGAAGCTGAGCCTCTTGTCGACATGACCTATGAGAAGGTATATCAATTTGTCTGGAAAAACATCATCAGCGGGTATGGTCTTCCTCATGCATTCATCACCGACCATGGAACTCAATTTGATAATGAGGAATTCACTTCTTACTACCATCAGTCCAATATTTTGAAGATCCATTCAGCACTAGGTCATCCCCAAAGTAATGGACAGAATGAAGTAACGAACAGGACATTGCTAAATGGTTTGAAGAAAAGGCTAAGTGAGGCTAAAGCAAATTGGATTAACGAGCTACAATCAGTACTGTGGGCTTATCATACTACTCCGCGAGCAGCAACTGGAGAATCATCATATATGCTAGCATTTGGAAGTGAGGTTGTAATACTTGCTGAGTTGGGTCTCCTAACACATAGAGTGCTGAATTTCAATTCCCCAGTAAGCGACTTAATGAGAAGATTGGATTTGGACATGCTCGAGGAGGTTAGAAAAGAGGCAGCCATTAGGAATGCTGCTTACCAACAACGAACAGCTCTGTTCTACAATAAGAGGGTGAAGAAATGCGACCTAAAAGAAGGAGATTACGTGATAAAGAAGGTCATTTAGAAGCATAATAAGTTGGAGGCAAACTGGCATGGACCATACCGAGTTACAGAAGTTGTTCGACCAGGAACTTACAGAATAGAAACTTTAGAAGGAGAAAAGTTTAAGAATGCATGGAATGCTGAATACCTACGCAAGTACTATAAGTGATGTAAAATGTAAAGAAGTTCCATCAATATGAATAAAATAATGATATTTTGCCAGCCTCTCTCTTTTTATTGAAAGTTTTTCGGGGGAATACTAGTGTTACACACTACGCTGCTCAGCAGTAAAAACAACATTCCTAAAAATGCCAATCTCGGCTGTTTAGGAAACCATGACACTAGCTCAGACCAATTTAGTTTGGTAAAAGGTCAAGTGGATGTGACAGAATCATCAAATTCGAGCTCAGACCAACTTAGGTTGGTAAAAGGGCAAGGACGACATTCCTAAAAATGCCAGCTCCGGTTGGTTAGGAAACCATACTCCTTTGGTTAGGAGGCAGACACTAGCTCAGACCAATTTAGTTTGGTAAAAGGGCAAGTTGACATGACAGAAATTCGAGCTCAGACCAACTTAGGTTGGTAAAAGGGCAAGAAAGGATGTCAACGAAGAAAAAAAAATTCCAAAGTTGGTCAGGAAAGAAAATTCACCAAGTTATATTTGTAGAGAAGTAGAAGATGACAACCCTTGTTGGTCGGAAACATTTTACAAATATTACCAAGTTAAAACTTTTGTTACTTGTGACTTTTAATTAGTCAAGAAGCAAAACATCATTATTTTTGGGTCAGCCATATGATTATTACAAATTTAAGCTAGTTGACAACAAGTTTGAATCAACTACAGTTGGTCGACAAAATACAAAATGTTGTTATCTTTTTAACAGATATACAGTCAAGCTATTCGATAATCAATTGGTCGACAAAATACAAAATGTTATCTTTTATACATTCAAGCCAGTCGACAATCAGTTGGTCGACAAAACACAAAACGTTGTTATCTTTTTAACAGAGATACATACACAAATGAAAAGTATTTTACAACTGTAAAATAATAGCAATCAACATTTGCAAACAAAATTATATGTATTTCATTGAATCTAAAAATGAAGTACAAAAATGAATACATTGGTTATGAAATGTATAAACAATTATTACATTAAGAACCCTATTCTATTGGTCTCTTTCCTTGTGATTTTGAAATAGGCTCCTCGCCAGCAGGAGGATCTTCCAAGCAAAGGGGAGAGTTAATGAAGTTAGGGTCTTGAAGCATTTTGACGTTCATTATAGAAGGTGTATCTAGTAAATGCTCGGGACGAGATAATTCTGCCTGTGACTGAAGGTTATAGTCACCAAGGTACTTTGAGATCAAGCACCGAGGAATGGCCCGAGCAGGGATCCAACTCATGTCAAGTTTGAAAGGCGAAAATGGTAGATCGAGCAGCCCAGGGGCATGGTAATCCCATAAATAATGACCTTGCTCTAATTTTAGTACACCCAGAGCGTTCAACCATCCCTGTTTGTATCCTTCATTGTTAGCGTTTTCGATACGAGCATCCAAGTGACAGAGGGCTTCGTTGTAGCCTGCCATCCAGAATTCACGAGGTTGTTTATGGAATTGGAAAGTTAGTCTCTCTAACTGCTCATGAAGGTTTCTCACAAAAATATCTTTATTCTCCAAAGTAGACTTTTGAGCAGCAAGTTCCCCCTCCAGACTTTGGATTTTCTTGGACATTTCAGACAAGTCTTGATTCTTTGCCATCAGCTGGAATGCTTGGTTTTCCAATGCTGCTTGATTACGAGCTTCTTCAATAGTAGGACGAAGAACTCTTGGTCATCCCCGATCAGGTTGAGTACCTTGTTCCTCGATAGCAACTCTTCCTCGTCCCCGAGAACCTCTTCCTCGTCCCCGAATAGCAGTAGAAGGGCCAGCTCTTCTCAAAGCCTCCAATTCTTCTCGCAACTTGGCATTCTTAACTTCTAAAAAGGAGAACCCTTCGTCGGTGATAGGTACCAAGGCAGTTGAAGATGAAGCAGCAGACCTTAACTGAGCTAATTCCTTTTGTAGATTGTTATTCTCCTGCTCCAGTAGCTCAGCGATTTGTCTGTGCTCTTCAACCTCTGTCTTCAACGTTCTCTCTCTCACTTCATAGCCAGCAAGCATTTTGTCATAGCCTTTCTCAGCACTGAGTTGTTTGATTTTCTTTTCATACCCTTCATGCAAAATATCTGAGGATTCTTTGTACTGCTGCTGAAGTTCATCGAGAGTACCTTGTAAGTATTCAATCATTTCATAATAAGTCACATTATTGGCTATATCACGATCAAGAAGACATTTCAAGTACTGATAGGCCTCAACTGCCTGTTCTGAAACATCTCGGCCAAGGATGTCTACAATCAGGGATTTGTCCAAGTCAGTATGACCAGCTTTAAAATATTCATTGCATTGCCTGAGCAGAGTTGTGTCATGGGCAGACAGAAATTCCATTCTGGCCATAAACTAATAAAGAGGAGAAGGCAAGAGTTAATAAGAAAGCAAACAGAGCGTCAACAATATAGAGGAACAAAAAAGGTGATTTTTATTACATCATAGAGAAGAGTACAATGTTCGGAGTACAGATGACAAAAGAAAATAAAACAAATACCGAACAACTTCACACCTTTTCCTTGTCTCCCAAGACTTTCTCGGGAGGCTGGGATGAGGAGCTCGGTTGCTCGGTGGGAACAATAAGTTGGTCGGCTGGAGCTGGAAGTTGTTCAGATGGAGCAGGAAGAGATAAAAGCTCCTCGTTGACTGGCTGAATAGGTTGTGGGGCAAGGATTTGATCACCCACAATCATAGAGGACTCCTCGGAGGCATCTTCGTCCTCTTTAATATTTGGAGGTGGGCCAGGAAGATGCTGTTGAAACAGCTCAGAGCCCTCATCAACCTTCAACTCTTGCAAGGCAGCAACCCAACCATCTCGGAAGTACTTGAGACTCCCATACTCCACCTGGGACATCATTACAGCTACCCCCTTATTCCAACCTTTGTCCCAGCCAGTGCTAAAGGACTTCTTCACAACCATTTTTCTTTTTACCTTCTCCGAGGAGAGCTTCTCGGATAGAAGTTCCTCGGTGGCCTTCAGTTTTCCCTACACCTCCTCCTTCTGTCGCTTTACTTCTCGCAGAAGGGTCAGTTCTTCCTCTACCATTTTCAGCTTGTTCTCAAGCTCACCAAAGTTCTTGAGCTTCTCGTCAAGCTTTTTGTTCCCCCCCTCTAAATCCTTCACTTTATTCTCCAACCCCTTAGAGACCTCAGCAAGCTGCACCTTATCTGCCTCAACCAAAGCCAATTTCTTCTCCCAATTAGCTTTATCCTTGTCATACTTTTGACAGGAATCCTTCAAAGATTGGGTCAAACCCAGTAAAGCATCCTCTACACCGGACGAGGAGCTGGAAGCCTTGATTGCTTCATCTTTCTTTACAATTGAATTAAAGCAGCTCACCAACTGGAAAAAGGGAATAACGACAAGTCAGTACAAAAATATATGTAATAATGGAAATAAAGAAAGTTCAGAACAAAAGAAACTTACTGAAGCAGTGTGGCGAGTAGCCAGGGATGTAAGCATATCCCGAGGAAGATTCTCTTCAATTACTTAGATCTCGGGAATGATCCAAGTCTTTACTGAGCTCATCGCAGAGCTCGGGGGATTAATGGTTGGAACACCAGCACCACTAACTGGGAGCTGGGGGATGGTTTCAGCCAAATTGTCCGAGGAGCTTTTCTTCAGCCTCCTCGATGGCACTGCAACAGCTTCAACCAAGGAAGAACTCTTGGTCGGAGATATGATGATTACTTCCTTGGGAGCATCACTTTTGCTTGAAGCCACTGGGGACTTCTTGGCAGCCTTCTGAGGTGCAACAGAAGGAACAACATCTACTTTCTTTGTCCCCTTTGGGACATCAGGCTTCTTTCTTTTTCCCTCTCCAGCAGAGGTAGCCTCCTCGAAGATAGCAGGAACTCTTATTTTACCCATCTTCTTACTTAAGGGAATGTGAGATTCTGGAGAAGAGTCCTCAGGAATTGGCACTGGTTCACTAGTACTGATTACAGGGCGAGTAGTGAAAGAGGATGTGTAGCTCTTGTATTGCAACAAGTATGAAGCAAACCTAATGTGCTCGTCTGCAACTTTCTGATGCAAACCCCAGATAAGTTTCAAATGCTTGATATTAACTTCAGCTTCTTTTGGAGTCTTTCTATTGCTATCAACTGCAAATAAATACACATTGAAATATCAGTCACACATTTTATCAAACATAATGAAAGCATAATTTCATAAATAATAAAATAAAAATAACATATCCCATTGCCATAGGGAGGGCATCTGGGACCCTGGTATACTTCGTCTCCAACTAAAGGGGCATGTTGCCACTTTTTAATAACTACCCCATGTTCAAAATAATCCCTATTGGCATCAGGGAGATTGACTACTAAATCCCTATTCAAAAATCTGGTTTTTAAATAAAAAATATTATCCAGAACGGCCCATCTATAACAAAACATAATCTCAAGAATTCCTATACGAGTTCCATGAGTTTGATTTAACCTATGCACCCCATTAACTATTCTCCATGTGTTGGGGGCTATTTTTGCAGGAACAATATCGAAATATTGACAGAATTCTAAGCACAAGGGGTTTGGTGGAAAAGAAAATCCACACTCAGCAATAAAGAGACTGGGGAACCAATGTCCCTCAGCCAATCGAAAATAATCTGAAGGCTCAGAAAGCTCCTCCAGAATTACCCAAGAAGGGATAGAAAAATCAGAACGAAATTTCTCAAGATATTCAATAGGATAAACCATGGTGAATAAAAGAAATGAATAATAAGGAAGAAGATCTTACAGAAAAAAGGAGATTTGTTGCCAACGAACGGAGGAAAAGATGAACGCACAAGATAGAGAAAGATAATGGAAAACTCGAAAGCAGAAATTGGAAAAGGTAGAAGACTATGGGATTGTCTATGAAGCTTAAATACATTGCCTCGGGAAACGGTGAAAGAAATGATTACAAAAAGAAACTATTACGCTACCGGCGGCTAAAAGGACAAAAAGTGCGCGAAGATCGAAGCGTTTATAAAAATTCAAAAAGGCGGATTCTGCGAATTTGGAAGGAAAAATAAATACGGAGAAAATTCTCCTAAAAACCAGGAGGGTCATTTAATATTGCCATATACCGAGAAAGAATGTTCCATACTCCTCAAATTTTGAACTATGAAACATTGGGGGCTTCTGTTGATACCAAAATTAATATGCTGATATGGACGAATCACAAGAAGACACGTGTCAGTCTACATGGCACATTAGCAACGAGGAAGTTTATTTCCCCAACCAAGTCAGACATTCCGAGCAACAAGTGTACCCCAAGGAACTCCACTGCTCCGAGAAACTTCTGAACGTCGGTCAACTAAGGCGGTCCGAGTTGCATCTCGACCAGAGCATTAATTGCCAGATAATCAACAGTTCAACTATTCATTGAATGCTCATTATACAGACGTATACGCTTAAGGGGTATTAATTATTTACTCTTTCACATGTACAGCCTAAGGGCTATATATACATTGTATCATCCTCATTCAAGGGGACTGGAATTTCTTCATAGAATCACATATCGAGAATTCTAAAACATTTGGCAATAATAAAAACAGTGGACGTAGGCCATTTTTATAAGGCTGAACCACTTTAAAAGTCTTTGTCTTATTTAAATTTATCTGTGATTAAATAATTAGAGGCAATCTAATTTTTTACATCAACAACAACTAATAATATTAATAACAAAAAAAATAAACAACATAGGTGATTTCATCAACAAATAATGTTTTGATATCGAGTATACCTTTTAGATTTATATAAAAGTTTAGAATACTAACCAAGATTTCTTTAATATTCATATTGTAATACTCCGTATTTTTATTATATATTAATTTGGGGATTTATTAAATTTAATGTGAATTAATTACTTAATAAAAATTCGGAAATTAATTAGGTTATAATTATTAACGTGATGAGAGTTAGTAATTATGGGAAATTTGTTGAATATTACTAATGAGCAAAGTAATATAAAATAGAGATTATATTATATGTCACGAGTGTATAAAACGACAATTTTGAAAATTTGAGTCGGGACGCGCTCGTGTCGCGTTGGGACTAAATATTGATAAATAAAAGTGAATATTTTATAAGTTGTTCGTATGGTCATTTTGAGTGAGCCAACGCGTCTGGAAGGGTCGAGATAGTCATAAAAGTGTACCCGGGGTTTAGTTTGGGCCTCGGGGCGTTTTTAGGCCTAATTAGTACCCCGGGACGGCATTTTGGACATTTCACATTTTTGGGTAATTAAACCCACGAAATTTTAAGGGTTATATCAAATGTCTAAGGTTGTCTTCTAGGGTTAGAACAACCAAAGACAAGTGACGGCCATAGGAGAGGAAAGGAGAGAGCTCCCAAGGCAATCCAAGGCTCAAAACCCATCTGTTTGCCCCGCCACCACCACCAACGCGTAGATCGCGCGACGGGGAACGCAACCACACCAAAATCATCCGCAAACCAGAACATTAAAAATCCCAGACAGGTGTTTATCTTGCTTATTTCGTTGATGCATCACTCATATTAGTTTAGGAATGATTAGGATGAGTTGTATGGAAGAAAAACCCAATTCGAGATAGGAAATTGCATGTAGTGATGATTTAAATGATATTCAGGAAACCCTTTCACATGTAGAGGATTAAACCATGAAATTTTGATGTTTTAGAAGAAGAAAATTCTGTAAAAGATTTATTAGAACCATGTTTAAGAGATTTCTAGGGTTCTTGATATTTACATGAATTTTGGGCTTGTTAATCCATGATTATTAATGGGAATTTGCATGCTTTACGTAAAAGATGTATGGAATGGAATTATATAATTGGTAGTATAAATTTCTGGACGTTTGAGTATGGAAAGTTAGGATTTGGATGAAGTTTTGTGAGAAAACCGGTAACTGGTAACTGCAGAATTCGCCATACCTACTTAATCGATCGATCGAGCCAAGAGCTTCGATCGATCGAAGGTTCGATCGATCGAGCCCCAGACCTCGATCGATCGACCCCTCCTGGAAGACTTAAGTTCCCCTTTTAAAATTGTTGAATTTATTCGAAATGAAGAAAACTCCTTAGACATCCTTGTTAAAATAATTTGGGAGATAATGATGACCAGTAGGATTCATTAATGAATGAGAGACCTTTAATGAAAGGTGAAACCTATATTTTTGGGATATTTTACATAAGGGACAATGTAAGTATATATTAAAGGGGAGAGACAAGTAAGAGAGTTACGTTGGAATATAATTGAATACCTACTGAATTGTACATTTGGAAGGATAGAGTCCACGAGGGTCGCGTAGTAAATTGGAAAACTTTTTGAATTAAAGTTAGGGACGAACCATTATACGGTTTAAATAAATAATGGAAAGATCAGAATAAAGGTTGTGATTATGGGTTATGGGATGAGCCTAAATTGATATGAAAAAAGTAGTATATTTATATGACTGTGTGTATGCATATATTATGTACATGTGAAAAATCATGCCCGCGCTACTTGCTATCCCTGAGGTTACCGTGCTGGGACAGTCTTATCTCGAATGGGCCTTCATGGGGGATATTGACTCGTACCCTAGAAGATAGGAATCATAGGTACGGTCTATCGGATCGATAGTCGGACGGTCCTAAGAGACGTGAGGGTATGTACTGACCTCTTGGACTTGGAAACTATGCTTCGCCTCAATATTGTTTGTGTATGTGTTAATACAGTTCGAGAGTGATTCCGAACTTGTATTCCCTTAGTATGAGTGATACGGGGATTGGATAGCAGAGTATGCCCGCACCATAATTTTTATGTGGGGTGTTGTTAGAATATATATATTATACGAGTATTTAATATATATATATATATATATATATATATATATATATATATATATATATATATATATATATATATATATATATATATATATATATGAAATTTCGAAATTTGGAACTGAGTACTGTGTTATGGTAAGTAAGAAATGAATCTTGACTTTAAATTGGAAATACTTGTTTGAAAAGTATAATATGACACTGAGGAACTTTATTAATAAATAAAGTTATAATGAGAGCTCCCCTATTAAAATGAAATTCTCTTTTTAAACAATTATATTGTTCAGTTTTAAAGTCTTACGAGTAACCTAAGATAAGTTAAACCATTGGGACGTTTAGAGCAGTACAAGATCAATAATACGTTAGGAAGGATAGTACGATAGGCGTGCACACTAGAAGAGAGGTGATATTTTCTCAAGAGAGTGTCACACTAATATGTTGTTGCATTGGCCTGTAAACAATTTAAATACTTGCTAAACGAATTTTTAAATCATATACACTATCGGGATCTGACTCGTTTCTATTTCTCTTTCCGTCTTGTATATATGTATATATTACAGGTGCCCAGCCACAGGGGCGTCTCGCATAGGATCCTTTGGAAGGAACGTGCTGCAGCTTAGGTGGGAGTTGCAGGCCACTTGCTTAGATGACTTCATTTACTTGATTCCTCTCGTAGTATCTTCATGTAGTGGGGCATGTGACGCCCTTTTCCATTATCTAGTTGTTTTATTTGGACATTGTGATTCAGTTATTGTAGTATTGATACTTTGGGATTTATTATTGTCTCGATGTTTCACTTTAAATTCTAATGTTGGGATTCAGTTGTCGAATGTTTAAATTATTTGGATTATATGTTCATGGATTATTGTGGTGTGAATCGTTATATATTAAATTGTTGTAAATAATTAAATCTTGGTTTTCAAAAATAAAATTTGGAAAGTAATGTTTAAAAAAATGGTTTTGACACTTAGCTTAATTAATTAGGGTGTTTAAATTGGAAAAGTATTTTTACGACAGTGATGCTAAGAAAGAACCAACTGTTCACCTTGACTTTAATTTAATAAAGGAGTGATCGCTCGGTATTTAATTAGGCGAGGTGTCACACATATTTAAAATGCTCCAAAAGAACCTATTTTAGGGTATGATGTACATACAAGAATATTTCAAAGATATCAGTGGAATTGTCAATGTACAATTTGATCGAGATAATGACGATGTTTCGAAAGGGTTTTATGCAAGGTTGAGTTTAACTCAACTAAAGCTATAAAAAAGGTAAAATTTTCATTCTCAAAGTTCTTTAGATTTTTTCTTAAAAAACTCATCCTTTAAAAATGTTTATAACAACCTTTCTACAAAGGCCCTTAAGAAAAACAACACATTGTTGAAGGATTGGAATGTGTTGCTAAATAAGATGAGTAGAAAAAAGACAACTGTAAGAGAGAAGTATGTTGTGCATATGAATAACATCACAATGTCTTCTAATTATGCAAGGATAATTCGCAATAAACTTTGTATTTTTATTATTTTAAGTTTGTTTTTCTCACTAAAATATCATAGTATCCAATTGCAGATATGTGAGAGACTACACAGACAATTTTCTACATTCGGCACTGTAAATGAGGTTGTAATTCCTCTCCAATGTGATAAAGACACCAGAGATGATAGGTAAGCAAACTTTTAGGTAGTTGAGTTGCAGTGATTTTTCACCTTTGTGTAATATTCAACACACATTAACTCTATGCATTGAATATTCACTCAATGGTGGAATATTAAGCCTTTATCAAGCAAGCTTTCTTAGGGAGAACCATTTTGGTTCATCTCTACTTTCAAGCATTATTCATAGCCCTTGTCCAACCCAACCATTCCATCATCGATTTTTGACCTAGTAAGGGAACTTCATTAAAGAAATTGGTCACAAAATCCCTAGTTATAGCTCCTCATCCTGATTGCATTAAGTGTTATGGAGGGAATGCACGCAGTCAACAAATTAGAGTCACCCAAAGAGTGTTTTGGATAATAAATGATGAATGGTATGGATAGAGAATTAAAGCATAGAGACCCAAAGCATAGAAGTAAATGAGAGTTTAAAAATGAGACTGAGCTCTAATACCATGAAACAAAATAAGAGAGAATTTGTGTACTAGATTATGATCAATTACAATACCAGAAAGGCCTTTATATAGGCTATTACATTAAAGAAATCTAGAATATATTCAATGTATTTTGTGCATGCATATAGATATCTAAAATATATTGAATATATATTGTGTATACATCTATTTATTCAATATATGCTGCAAATACCTCCAATCTAGGGTGAACTAATTTAAATTCTTAATAATAATAGTATTAGTAATGGTTCCTTGTATATAAACATTGGAAGTGATATTGTACTAGTATATGGATGAACAAAACTAATAATATGATCCAGAGAGGTCCCTATTGTTTATAAATAAATAAAAACAGAAAAAAAGAAATTTTACATAATCTCCAAACTAGATCATAAAAAGCAGTCAACCATAGGTGCCACCTTACCAAGCCCGATCTCCAAATCATTATCATAAGGCGTCAAATTCAAATCCAAGAAAAAAACCTTTTCTTAACAACTGGACCTTGACAATAATTATTCAAATCCAAGAAAAAAACCTTTTCTTCACAACTGGGCCTGGACCCGAAAATTGGAACAACTCAGTGGGATAGTTATTATCATTCTAAGCGGCTCTCTGATGCCTCATATGTCCTCCCAAAATCCTGTCCAATAGAGAGCATGACCTCATAAAGGGAACACTTATGACTTTCGGTCTTACCAGTTGCGAGTTTTTCGATGGGCCATTGCTTCCGTTAGCAGGCATGGGACTCTTGTAGCTAGCCCGATGGCCACCTAGAGCCTAAGAGTACTGGAATGCCACTCAAATACTAGTTGGGAGTGTATGACATCATTTCAACATTATTACATGTAGAGCTGAAACTTTTTTGCCTCTTTTGATCTAGTTGGACTTCAATATTATCTGAGTGTAATACCCCGTACTTTTATGGATATTTATTTATGGGATTAATTAAATTAAATGTGAATTAATTGGGAATTAATACGGATAAAATACTAGCGAGATGTGAGTTGGTATTTGATTATAATGTGTATATATGGCAATATATGAATATTGAAATTGTCGCGAGATAGAAATACGGCAATTTGGGAAATTTTGTTGGGACGCGTGTGACAGTCGCGTCAAGAATGTAATTATTTTAATTAAAAAGTGAATTTTATTTTTTATTAACCGTATGGTCATTTTGAGTGCGCCAACGCGTTCGGAAGGGTTGAAATAGTCAGAAAACACTAGATGGAGGTTTAGTTTGGGTCCCGGGGCATTTTTAGGCCATACCGGCAACTTAAAAGGGTATTTTGGTAATTTTGGAATTTTGGGATTTATGACCAACCAATTTTGGGAGTTTAAAATAGGTAATTTAATGACCCACTAACCCATTACCAATACTTAAGTGATTATAGGGCAACGGGAGTTTTAGGAGAAGTTAGGAGAAGTTCCAAAGAGAAAACACAACCTCCATCTTCAACCTTCAACCTTCAACCTTAGGAGAAAAGAGAGAGAGAGAGAGAGAGAGAGAGAGAGAGAGAGAGAGAGAGACCTTCATCATTCTACACTAAATTCTTAGAATAATCCGAGGCAATTGGTTTAATTACGTTAATTTCAAGCGAATGCTTCTTCCATGCTTAGAGATTTATATAATTGCATTGTATTGGGAGTCTTGTAAAAACCCATGTAATTGGAGTTATAAATTCATGTTTTGATAAAGACATTGCATGTAGAATTGTGTTTGGGTGATTATACTGTTAGAAATATATCTTTTATGTTACAAAAATGGATTTAATTATGGATATTGATGACTTTAATTTTCTAGGGTTCATACTCATAAGGTTTGGGAGAAATTTGGGAGATTTGATAATTGGGTGTTGTTTAGGGAGATTTGACCCCATAAATATGTTAAAATACGACCTAAGTATGTTTAGGAATGATTAGAAACCTTGAACTACTGTTGGAATGATGTTTAGATGAGATTAGAGGTGAAGAAAATTGGGAAAATGAGATAGGAGAATTCTGGGTTCGAAACTGTCACCTCGTTAGAAGGCCTGCCCAGGTCATTCGAACGAACTCGTTCGAACGAGCTTCTAACGAGTTGACAGTTTGACTTCTAACGAGTTGGATGTTCATTCGATGCCTTTCGTTCGAATGAGATCTTGTTAGATGCCCACTTCGTTCGAACGAACTCTCGTTCGAACGACCTCGTTCGAACGAGACTTCTAACGAGTTGACAGAATGGCCTTTTTGGCCTGATTTGATTTCTAGTGTCCCGTAACCTTATTTAATTGTAGAGATAACATTTCCCTTGATGACTAATTGATATATTTGGGATATTTGGGATATATTGAGGAGTAAAACATAGAAGTGTGATTTGAATTAAATGATAATTGTGGATTAGGACGTGAGTGACTAATTTACGATGTGAGAATAATTAACGACTTAAATATTTGTATTAACCGGGGATATGTGAATTGTGTAACATTATAAGTTGGTATGAGAATGAGAAGTATACCACTAATAAATTATGGAAATTACTAAGATGTGTGCATGCTTAGTATATATGATTTTATGTGTATGACATACCTACCATACTTGCTATCACGGGAGGTTTGGGTTCCCTTAGGGCCATCTAATCTTTGTGTGCCTAAGGGGGGGATTTAGATTGGTACCTCGAGGACATAGGTCAGAGAAGGACTTATTGGGAAGTTAATAAGTTTGATGATCGTGGGAGCGTAGGTATGTGCGTGACCCATGTGATGTGACTGTGTTCGCCTCCATTGTTTGTGATTTTTGTTATCTAAGAATGATTCCTGAGAGATTCGAAATGCGTGATCCTTATGTACGTGATGTACCTGGATGGATAGCAGAGTATGTGTGCACCGCAGCTTAGTATCGGGGTGCTAGTATTGTATATTTATGACGTGAATAATATACAGTTAAACGATGAGAATTTTCATGTCTATATTGTGTAGTGTAATTATCGTAATAATCGCTGAAGATAAAAAGGGTTAATCTGTAGTGAATTGTATTGCTAATAATTGAGAATTCGAGAATTAAAGTAAAGCTCTCTTTTTAATTGATAACGTTGGAATTTATAGTGCGAATCGAGTAGAAGGGTTAGAACTTATGTCGGTTTAGTTAGATATGGATATCACTTTATGGGTACGGTACGTTGGGAGTGCACAATTAGTCGAGAGGTGAGTATTTCATGTGAGAGCACGTCCTAACATTTATTTTGCATTCATTGTTTTAATCTATTTAAAGCACTTGCTGTTTTTAAAATACTCTCCACTTTCGGGCTCTGACCCGTTTGCTTTCAAATCTATTTTTTTGTAAAACCTTTTAGGTGCCCAGCCACAAGGACACCATGCATAGGAATTTCATTCAGGTGACGAGTTGTAGCTGTTGTGAAAGTTACAGGGCCTTGATAGTAGACGCCTCCTTTTTTAGTCTCGACTCCATATTCAGTTTCATCATTTGTAGGGCATGTCGCCCATTTCTATTAGAGACATTTCATATTTCAGTTATTCAGATTTTGGTTTGTACTTAATTCAGTATACAGGCTTGTCGTATTAATTTTCTTATTGGGATTGTTGTGAGGAGTTCTTCCTCTGGACTTATTATTATTTGTTGGTTACTTTATTGAGACTTTATGGTGTATGGTTATGTTATTCTTTCATTATTCTTTTTGCATGTTAATCAGACTTAATTTAAAATTTGACATCTTACTTTTTAAATACTAGGTGGTTAGTAATTATTAAAATGTTTTCGACAGTGATGCTATTAACTAAACCAACTTGGCATTTTGTATTAATTCAATAAAGGAGTAGCTACCCGATATTTAATTAGTCGGGGTGTCACACTGAGGCTTTTGAATTATGTTTGCAAGGCCTTTTTTCACAAAATCCAATGTTGGTTTTGTGGTGCTTTTTATCTCTCACCTTAACATAAGATATCTCCTCTGGCCCCTTTTCAGTGTAAATCTTCTGCCTTTTGTAGTCGAGACCGGCTAAAAGTGAATATTACTTATTAAGCCCATAATCTGCATAACGGTTCTTGTTATTTCTTATTTTTTGTTGTTGAAGAGCATCTCCAAACTTTGTTGTATTAATCTTCACGATTATGAAAAGTTCCACAAATGAGGGGAAGAATCATCTTGAAATGGGTATCATACAATTGGAAAGGACTATGTAGTGAGATTAACTTTTATATAGCCTCAATGAACTTTTAGTTATGGGTCAAAATTCATAAGATCTCTAATTCCAATTTTGGGTGACGTCTTGGGGAAAAGGTTAAACTAATAATCGTTGGAATAACGGAAGATAAAAGAATTAAGGGGGTAGAGAGAGATGCTTCATCTAACCCAACTTTGAATGCCATGTGGATACCTTAATAAGAATGGGTCATAATGCTTCATTTAAACCTAACTTTGAATGCCATGTGGATACCTTAATAAGAATGGGCCATAAATGTTTGTAGGGTATTTTAGAATATACTACTTGTAAGCCCGCGCGATGCGCGAGCGAGATGTAGTGTGCGACACATACAAAATCTAAAGTTATAGGTTAACAACACCTGGTTTTAGTAGAGAAATTAATGTTATAGCATTTCTAAAGTTTTTAATTGAAAAATGTACTTAAAATGTATTTATAAAAGGCCATATGCCAAATAGTCCCTCGAATATTTTTTTAATACACGTTTAGTCCAGGTTATTTTATTTTATTCAACAAAGTCCCTCGCCACATAAAATTACTCAAAACAAGGAGCTTCGGTGAGGATCACCGGAGCTCCAACAGTGGGGGGAGGTGGGGCGGTGGTGCCATTAGCACGAACCTTTAAAAATAAGAGAATACTGGTTTAATGGGTGTATGAGGGACTTTTTGGGACAAAATAAAAATGCTTGGACTAAATGTGTATTAAGTAATGTTTGAGGGACTTTTTGGTAATTGATCATTTACAAAAAATAGTTAATTTTAAAAATAAAGTTTATTTTATTAAATAAATTTTATCCTTGCAAAAAATTGTAAAAAAAATTTGTTATGTAAAATACTTAAAACTATTATTTACTTTTTAAAAAATGTATAAATTTTTATTTTATTTACTTTTTCAAATAATTTAATCATTTTTTAGCTTTTATGCAAATGTTAATAAGAAGGATAAAGATTTAATAAAAATGTTGGATGAAATTTTTAAAAAAAGGAGCTTTTATGCAAATGTAAACAAGACGAATAAAGATTTAATATAAAGGCCGAATGAAATTTTAAAAAAAGGAAAGGTGGAGAATTAGGGTGCCATGTGGACATGCTTTTAATACCTATGTAGTGCATTTTATATTAAAAAACAAATAATAGATTAAAGATACTGAGCACTAACAAATAACACGAAATTACAATCAAATAAAGAATAACACCCTCAACGGCATCAGTATACTCATGTACATGAAAAGAAAAAAACATTTATTTAATGTATAAGGTTGATGGTAATGCCTATACAACTATCACAATAATGAAAAAAAACAATCGCATTAGTAACAAAACATACAACACACCAAGATCCTATGTTTTTTTACTCATCTATTAACTAATTAAAAATCTCTTGTTTTTCCCCTTTCTCAATATCCTCCGTAACAAACTAAGTTTTCTCTAACCAAACATCTCTCTCATTTCCATAAACTGGGAAACTGCGCTTTGGTTAGTTTCAAACACAGAATTTATTTCAAAATATATACCCATCAAAATATAAAATCAATAAAAACTCGTGAATTTTTAGATTATTACACGATGCCCAAATTAAATCTACAGAACCCTAAACAAATTTTATAAGAAAAACATTCCAAGGTAACCACTTTATCACACAAAATAGAAAAGAACAAAAAAACAAATGAAACGGATTCAGAGGAAATTCAAAGATAAGTCGTATTCATACAGACCCATTTTGAAAAAGTGGGATTCAAAAAAAGAAAGAAAAATGAAAATACAAAATTAAGTGGATATCAACATCACGATTGTTGTGGTGTCATCTTCTCTGCCTTCGACAATACCCAAGTGTTGAAGTAATTTGGAAAGAAATGGGTGAGCACGGAGTTGGAGGAAGAGGGAGGCATTATCTTTTGATAACCATTACCATTGACAACTCCATCACCATCTTTATCATCGGATGTCTAACAAAAATCAAAGGAAAACATGGTGATGAAAACAAAAATAAGAACATCCCAATTCATCCTTTCTAAAAAGAAAACCTATAAATGAAAGGGGAACAAACCTCCACCAAAATAAGTCATTTATTTCTATAAAAGACCAGAAACAAAAGAAAGAAATTAGATATGAAAGAAATCTTGATATGAAACCAAAGAAAACTTATCGGTTCGCATATGTGAATAACCTGCAAACAATAAAATGAATTAGAAAATCAAGAGTGTGAATTGTGGTGGTTGTATAGGTAACAAAGGTCAAGAATTATTACAGAATAAATGAATATGGGTACATAAGAGAGAATCCGAGTAGTGGGAATATAAAAGGTCTCATTTTTGGGACATGAAGTGACGGTTAAAATGAATGAAAACACAAAGAAGTAATGCCCCATGGATAGGTTGAGTGATTAATAATATTAAATGAGTGCAGTGCATTTTATATTATATAAAATATAACACGTCAAAACTAGTGTACTCTAAGGTACACACTCGGAAGGTCGAAACTAGTGTGCTCTAAGGTACTCAAGAAGAGTCGATCACTAAAATAGAGTATATTTGCCTGAATCATAGAAATACATTGAATAAAAAAAATAATGAAAAAAGCATTGTATTATAAAAATATATGAAAATACTTTAAACAATCCCGGAGGAGTAGGTCCCTTAAATTTATCTTTCGCACTTGTACCTATCATTCTCTAGGTAACCAAAATGACCCCCTTGGTCACCGTTTAGCCCCTCAAACATCTCGAGGTATAAAACCTCACGTACTTAAAGATAATTATCATTATATTCCATATATACACCTAGAGTCACCGTTATCTCCAAAGTCGTTCTTTCTTCAAAGAATACAACTATCCCTCTACAAAATAAAACGAGTGAGCAATTGTTAGATATACATATTCATTTCTATTCAAAGAAATAAATTAAAAATAAGACAAGCAATTCAATTCGATTATCCCTTAGTAATGAAGGAAGAGAGCCTAAAATTCCAACTCATATATAGTTTCAACCCGTTTCATTTTGATCCTAAGTCATTAACATTACATCAAAATCAACCGAAATCATCAAAATTTACTTTTAATGTAATGGCTAAAATACTAATTAATTTAATTATTTCAAAAAATTGAATTTAATAAATTTAAATTAGTTCATATAATTTAACGATTTTAAATTTATTAAATACAATCTAACAACTAATTTAACAATTCCAACACCACTGCCCATTCCCCCTCCAAAGACCGCCTCTATGCCCACCTCATAATGACTGACTAAAAACCAATGCATAAATCAAAATCCAAACCAAAAGAAGAGCAAACAAAACCAAATCAACCTAATAAAATCAATTAGGAGCTCCATATCTGAAAACCAAAATCACAGGAAAAAAACATTGGAAACTGAAACCAATTATCTCCCTCAAACCCAAACAAAAAAGAACAAACATCGATCAAGGCTTGATTAATCTTGCGTGACTCAAATCAACCTAACAAATCAGTTAGGTGTTCCAGATTTGAACTCAAACACCTAACAAAACCAAAATTGAAAAGTAGCATCAAATCCACTAAATCAACCTTGTATAAATTTGGATTCAATAACAAATATTGTGTCCAAGCGCTTACACTTAGGACGGTCGTAATTTAAGGTGAAGTTCAGTTGATGTTTCCTTGTAGGTAGGTAGTGCCTCGAGAAAGATAATAAACATAAAATAGAACTCGAGGAGATAGTGAAAGGACCTTTCTTTCCTTACCGTCTAGCGATCAAAGATCCTTTTACTGGTACTAATCGAAATTTTGTGGAATAATTAAGTCACTTTAGTTATCCACAGTAAGATATTGCAGGTGCTTAAATGACCCCGTGCATTAAGAGAGAATTACATTCATATACATATCGAGGAAAGTCGCAGGGTCAAGAATAGTGATAAGAGGTTCTTTCTATCTTTTTTCTCTTTTTTTCTACTAGAACGGCTAAAGCAACAGAGAACCCACTTGCTACGTGTATTCCTTCCACAACACTTAATGCAATCAGGATGAGGAGATATAACTAGAGATTTTGTGACCAACTTCTTCAATGGAGTGCCCTTACTAGGTCCGAACTCAATGATGTAATGGTTGGGTTGGACAAGAGCTACGAACAACGCTTGGAATCGAATATGTACCAAAAAGGTTGTCTCCCTAAGAAAGCTTACTTGAATAAAGGCTTATAGAAAATATTCCATCATCGAGTGAATATTCACTGCATAGAGTGAATGTGCATTGAATATTACATAAAGGTGAAAAATAATTGTAACTCAACTATCTAAAAGTTTTCTTACCTATCATCTATGGTGTCTTTATCACATTCGAGAGGATTTACAACCTCATTTACAGTGTCGAATGCAAAAAAACGTTTGCGCAGTCTTTCATGTATCCAAGCATTGGGTTAGGTTAAGCTAGGGGTGACCATATGTCGGCCTTGGGTGGGCCTAGTCAGAGCTCAAGGCACGTTTGTAAAATGTTGAGCTATCCTAAGCCCTCTAAGGCCTAAGTCAGGCCTAGTTGTGTGATCTCAAGCCAACCAAGATTCCGAAGATTTATGGCTTGGCCCGAACACAATTTTTTTTACTTAAATTTTATTGTTTAGCAAATTTATGACCTATTTTATGTAATATCCCAAATTTTTTAGGGATTACTTTGTGGTTAATAAATCGTGAATTGTGACAATTGTTAATGGCTATAACTTGAAATTGGTAATTTTGTTAAAATGTGAGATTGAGGTGTTTCGAATTTATAAAAGAGTGAAATTGGGTAAATATATCAATTTGGACTTAATTATTAATAAGTTAATTTTTTTATTAGTGGAGTTATAAAATGATTTTTAAAATTCAATTTAAACCATTTTTATGAAAATAAAAAAAAAAATTGAATAGCCCTAAGTTATGATGAGAATCTGTCAGAAACTTTGATGTCACTTCAAACACATATATTTTGTATTTACTTTGACTTACACTATGAGCCATAGATATAAAAAAAAGGTATGAATCTGAGCTTTCGAATGATATTTGAATCAAGTCATTTGGACTTCTATGGATGAAGTAGTAGCCATTTTACAAAAAAGTGTTTAGCTGCCAGAATATTAAATTTGTGCAAATTTATGTTTTTTAAGAATACTAATGGAATAAGGACTCTCATATTTTTACCTATTTAAAGGGAGCTCGTGGGAGGAATTTATCAAACTCGTATTAACCTATTCTGAAAAGGCATTATCTCCCAAAATACCTCCCCTCTTTCATAAATACCCTAACCTCCATAAAAGAATATTTTCAAGTTTATTTTTGAAAAAAAAAGTACCTATTTTCTCAAGATCATACAAGAGACTTTCTTTGACCATGCATGAATACTTATATTGTTCCCCTTAAGTATTATATGTTTTAAATATTGCATAAACCTTAATTAATCATGTTCTCTTAAAACGAATATGGATCATTAATTAGGGAAAGTAAAAGAAAAAATCGGGACTATTTGTTTTAAATCTAAAAATATGATTTAAGGCTCGAAACAATCGCATGCTTAGATTAGAGGTTTGGGTTACGATAGAATTGTGCGACGTTTCTCATGTTCAAATTAAAAAGATGAATCTGGAATAATATTTCGACTCGTATAATTGCAATATTGATGTATAGGTTCTAGAAGGGATTATTGTTGTGTAACATTGTGGATACACATGTTAAATTAGAATTATGTGTTAATTGGTCAAATATCACTTATAAGGAAATTACGGAATTCGACTACCTATGTGACTATTTGGTAAAACTTATTTAATTATATGCCTAAGCAGATGTGATTTCAATGACATTGGAATCGTAGGGTTAATTGGAAGGATTGCAATGATAAATTAAAATATGCTTTATGTGCATATTATTTGTGTTCATATTTGGACATTGAAGGAACGTTGAGATTTTGGTATAGTTATACTTTTACCCTTATTTTATAGGTTGCTTGCTAGGTTTGCGACTAGTAGGAAGACTTTGTTGTTGTTGATATTTTCTAGGTATGGGCCTGGTGAGTGTATGCTTGTACAGTTAGGTATTTTCTGGATGGGGCTAGGTAGTACATCGTTACGTTGCTCCGTTAGTCTAGGTGAGAGACTAGGTGATATTTTTGGTAGGTATGATTAGGTAATACTTATGATTTAGTGATCTCTAGATATGAGACAAGGGATGATTTTTATTGTGATTTCGAGTTAAGGGTGATATTAACAGAGAGTAAGAGAACTTGATCAAGAATTAATAATTAATGCCTAAGATAATAACGGGTATTAAAATGAATTTGCATCACACGTATGTGCAGGGCTAATGATAATTGGGTTGACTAGCTATAGCGACGTGGAAATGTGTTGACATCATGAGTATCTGCGATAATTGGGTTGACTGACAATAGTGACGTGACGTGCGTGGAACCTAATGAGTATGTGCTGAGCTAAAAAAAATGGGTTGACTGGCTATAGTGAGGGGAATGGGTGTAATATCCCGCCCCAGTAAATTAATAAAATTATATATTGATTATAATTGAGGAGGAGTTAATTATAATTGTGGAGGAAAAGTTGGACAAAAAAAAGAGAAATAAGGCCATTCAAAAGGGGAAAACGGGGTTTTGGCGTTAAGGGAGGTTTTATAAGGGTTTGTTTGGGTGTATTTTGGGTTGATGTGTGTTAGGAGAAAATGGAAGAAGGAGAGAGAGAGTGAGAGAGAAAGGAGGAGGTGGGTGGTCTTCCACCACCACCCACTACCAAGCCACCACTCCTCCACCATAGCTCACCCATAAACTACCATTTTTATGATGTGTTTCCCACATTTGAACAAAAATTACCCATTTCCACCATGGACAAAGCCTATGTAGTTTGAAGAAGTATTTGAGGAATTTATTGGAGAATATGAAGTGGGCCTTACTTTGGAGCTTTGGAGGAAGAATTTGGTAACCCCATGAAGCCACCTTTGGAGGTGGCTCCTCATACACCAACACCACCATTGAAGTCATTAAAGGTGGGTAAACCTTACTCTTAGTGTAAGAATATCATTTTTGCATTGTAGTCTTGTATTTAGACTATTTGAGTAGGGTGTAATTGGTTAAATGATATAATTGTTGTGTAGAAGATAATAAATATTTTAATGGAATAAAAATATTGAAAAATCTTATTTTTGTTAAAAATAACGAATGGATAATTATTTCAAGGATTTGAAATAGTAAAAGTGGGTGTTTATTTTCTAGTAATTTTGATGAAAATATTTTCTGAAATAAAATGCTAGCAAACGATGTGATTCTGTTGGAAAATGATGTTTTGTTGAAATTAAAGAATAAGTAAATATTTCAAGATTTTGGAATATTGAAGATGGAATTTTTATGAAAATGGGCATTTCTAGAAATATTTGTGTTAAACATTTTATGAAATAAAATGTTCGGAAATGATGATTACTTTAGAAAATATTTGGTGAAATAATAATATTTCAAGTTCTTGCAAAAATGAAGGTTTTAGGAAGATAGACATTGATTAAGATTGAAGGAATAAAAATGTCTTTATGCCTTAAAATGCATTTTTGCAAGTATAATGATTTCCCATGATGAAATGCATGTTTAAACCATGTACTAGGATTCCATCTTCTCATGCATATAAACTTGTAGTATTTTGATATTAAATTTATAAAGAAATTTAGCGAAGGTTTTGTTGGGTTTAAACAAGAAATAATAAAAGTTTTAATTTTAGTCTTCAAAGTATGCATAAGTGGGACTAAAATATATAATGAGAATGAGGTTAAAATACTACATGTTAAGTAAAAATAAATGGCAATTTTCTTATAAAAGTAGTGTTAAGGGTAAATCGATTTCTTGAATGAAGAAGTAAAGAAATGTGTTCTTGGCAAATGTTGACAATAAGTGTTTATTAAGTGTTAATGGAGAAACATAGAAGGGTTAGTGAGTGTAACTTACTGATGTTGTGAAATATTAACACTAGTGGAGTTAAAAAGGGATTAAAGGTGTAAAAGTATTTCCAATCAAGTAAAATATTACTCCAAGTTTAAAAAGGTGTTAAAGGGTTAAAAACACTTGAAACCTTAGTGTGGATGACAAAATTGTGTTTTGCAAAATTAACACTTGTGACAATAGAGTAAAATGTGATTTTGGAAACAAATGGTTAAGCTAATAATTTTACTTAAAGTGGAACATTTTTATGAAACAAAAATGTTAGAAAAGGTGTTACACAAAGTGGTCCTAAACGAATATGATTTTTGGAATAAAAATCAAGGTTAAAGTATAAAGTAAATGAAATGGTAAATTTTCAAAGTGTAACACAAGTTGCGACGGTAACGATTTGTACAATATTAAAACACATAAAAAGAACTCGGATGACACCGAGATAAAGTAAGAAGGGATTGGAGCCCTTGGATGAAGATCCCTAAATCACTGGCCAGAGTATATGGTGTGCATAGCCGGTGGTGTGGAACCCAAGGAAGTATGCGGTATAGGAAGATTCCGAGAAAAAATAAATTAAATATGGAACATTTTAAGAAATGGGTTGTGTGGTAAAATGTGTTAATACAACCTAACTTGAATGAATGTAATAAATGTTCCGATAAAGGTGAAATGGATAAATAAATGCGTAAATCTATTAATGTCCATCAGAGAAGGTAAAAATGGTAAAGTAAGTGGGTAAATGGGTGATTAAGCAATCAAGTTGTTAAGCCCATAATTTGCATAAGTATGTATTGAAAGGGTTTTCGAATGAAAAATAAGTATTTTCTAACACGGAGAATGCGTGTGTTGAAATGGTGCTTTCAATGAAAATACTAAAGTATATTCAATGAATAGAAATGGGTGATTCCGGTAAAGGAAAGGGTTTGGGTAAATCAAGTGTAATGGTTTCAAGGGTTGATTCGGGTGTGTTAAGCAAAGTGAGAAATTTTAAGTATGAATAAAGGAAGTCTTTACTAGGTTAAGGTAAGTTAATCTAGATAAGTAAGTTTTTTTTAAAGTAAAACGGTTAGTGCATTGGAATATGTATTTTTTTTAAAGGTATACGTATGTAGATATATACATATTTTTGCATGCATGTAGTTGTAGCATGTGAGTATTCCTTTATGTCGTTCGTTTCTATACTGCTTGTATAAATCCTATTGGGCATAGGCTCACACCCTCACTTTGTTATGGCAAGTTGGGAGCGGTTTCCTATTTTGAGGCCACTATACATGTAAGTATGTTTTATTTATGTTTACATTAGTAGGTCTATTTACTTGGACTTCGAGGTTCTCCCCATGGGTCCCTCACGTAGTTTATCTTGAAATTGGAATCACATGTTAACAAGTGAAATGGTAACTAAAATAAAACTGGACTAGCAACATTATATAGGTTGTGCAATTGCACATTACACCTAACGCTCGGGTCGGACGGGTAACCCATAAATCCCTGTCGGAACGTTACAATGGGTGTGATGTGTTGAAACTTTTGCGCGTATAAATCCCTGTCAGGCATCTGTAGTGGTGCTGAACGAATGAAAAATAATTCATTAATTAAATTCAGTAAGATAAAGATCTAATTGTTAATTCAATGTTGACATGACATAATTTGATTTAAATAATGGGGTGACTTGGTTTATGTGGGTAGTTAGTGTTATTTTATTTTACTCGCATGTCCTTATATTATTTAATTTAAAATACTCTATTATGATAATTATCATGTATGATGCTTAGATCTGGATTCACAAATCCTAATTAGGAAGAGTATTGGTATTCATACGGTGGGCTCTGACCCATTGCTTTGACAAATATTTGTGAGATAGTTGTTGAAATTGCTGCATAAGATGGATTGGCGATTTGTGAAATGTGACTGGAGTTTTATTTTATCGCTTTAGTAGTTTAGATTTATTTCATTCTGTCATATATTTTTATAAGAGAGTTAATTATGGATTTGGTAGGCCATTTGGTGCCATATTTGTTTACTGTTTTCAGTTGAAGTCTTATTGTTGGATTATTCATTTAAGTATTAATTTATCTTTTGGATCTGAGCTTATTTTTAAAGTTAACATGGCGATGGATTGTATTGTGTGGATGTTTATATTCGTTGGATCAAATTTTAGAATATATCTTATGAAAAAAAGTTTTTAATGTTTCATACTTCTATCACACGCTAAGAATGGTATTTTAGCAAATTTATTTTATAATGTACTCTTAAGACTAAGAGTAAATAAAGTCTAAAATTCATATTTCATGCGTTAGTCTAAAACTGATCAAGTCTAAAAGTATTAATTATTTTTCTCATAATGTAAATCCATAATTACTTATGTCTAAAACCATCCACACACACACAAAAACTTATCCTACACCCTAATACACACAAACACACTCACCTACACCCAAACTCTTCCTCACCCACACCTACCTTCCCTACACCCACACACACACAACTCTTCCCCCTTCATCTTCAACCTTATACCCACTATATCTCCTCTTTCCACCATAACCAAACACCCACAAAACTCACCTCTCTCTATCTAATCACCTCCACAATCCAAGACCACATTCCATCTCCCCTACCCGAGACAAACCCGCCGACCCGATCCGTGCTCGCCCTCCTGTCGGCGACCACCACCACCAGCTGCAGAACTCTCCGGCGAGCCTAACCCTCCAACAAGCCCCAACTTCATATTTTTCATCCAACACATACCATTTCGACCCAACTAGTCCCAGTGCGAACCCCAGCAGCAACTCCGATCGGCGACCTATTTCCCACCTGCAAAACCCCTTATCGTGAACCAAACTCGATGCTTCCATCGTCAGAACCCGTGACCCGCAAGACAACCCCCACCTCGCCAGCGCACCAAATCTCGAACCCAAACGCGTTCCATTTCCAACCTCCTGAACCAACCCGAAACCCTATACCCACTACCTGTTCCACCATGCCCGACCTCCAACCCATTTCCAAAAGCCACGTTTCTTCCACCTTCCAATTTCCAAAACAAGAGAAACCAAACAAAAAGCCCACATGTTTAATAAATCCCACTTATCCCCTTTTCCCAATCTACCCCAACTACCTATTTCAACCCAACTTCCCATTATACCCTATAAACCAAATCAGATTATTGTCTCCATTACCCCACTTCCCAAATATCCTCACACTTCTCCCACATATTCACCCTAGCCCATTACCAAAAATACCCCTTAGTCCCATGTGTGCCATGCATCTACTATAAAAGAAGACTAAAGACCCTATTTGAGAAGAGAGAGGAGATCATCAACTAGAGAGAGAATTAGATAGAGAAACACCATTTTTATTTTTTTAGTTTATTTTTTTTTTGTATTTTTTTAGATTAGAGAAAAAATTCAATAAATTGAGTGTTGTAATTAATTGAGATGAATGAAGAATTTAAGAATTAATGCAATTGAAGGCAATTTTGGTTTGATTACTCCTCTCTAATTTTCATTTTATGCTCCTAATTGATTCTAATTTTTATTGGATGATGATTTTGGAGGGCTAATAATCTCATTCAAGGGATTAGTTGAAACCCACATGAATCCAATTTGGTTTAATTGTCAATTATAATTTTGTTAGTTTCCTTTGATTAGTAAATTTAATTCCTAATTATTTTCACATTGAGAAATGAAAAATCATCCTTGAGAAATGATTCAAAATTTTATTATCATTTGATCATTTGATTCAAAATAGAGATAGGCTTATCACTTGATTTAAATCTTAGTATAATTCTCATCTACTCTTGTTTTCATTTTGTCTAATTAAAATTAGTTTGGTAAATCGATCCTAGCGGGTGATTCATTTAATTGATTTTAATTCATTTAGAGTAGTGATTGTGGGGATTAAACTTACTTTTATAAAAGATTATTCAATTAATTCATTAGTGGAATAAGAATTATCTTTTTAATTAAATGAATGTTTTGGAAATTGATGAAATTAAAATTGTGCAAGTTAGATAAATTTGTGTGAATTGAGGGTGGATTTTCCGTCGCTTGAATATTTTCTCCCATTTAGTTTCACTCCACTCACTTTAATCACACACTTGTTTATATTTTTCACATTTTACTTTTAGTTTGATTACCCCCTTTTATTTAGTTTAGTTTAGTATTATTTCACCTCACACCACCCAATTGTTTTAATATTGAAAAAGCTAAAAAAATTAGAAAAGTGAAAAAGCACAAAAAGAAAATAAAAAGTGAATTACAATTGTGTTCCCTTTGCTTTACCCCCTTGGAAGTGAAGTGATACCCTTACTTACCGCTACACTTGAGATTATTATATTTTGTAGGTAATTGAGGTTTTGACTAACTTGGCTTTCAAACAATGACACACAAAAATCAAGTTATCAAATGGCGTTGTTGCCATTCTTGGGAGCATGAAGCACTTGGAGCGGATTTCAACTTGTAGTTAATTTATTTTTTGCACTTTATTATTTTTTGTACCATTTTTATATCTTTAGAAGGCTTGTATTAGGATTTTTATCATTGCTTGTATTGCGGTGCATAGAGACACCTTTATTTTATTTTTCATTTTAAAAATTCTAATAATCGAAGACAAGCGTGATAGGGGAACCGGATAAGCTAGAGAGAGGGCATCAATTGGCGAGGATTTAGAAGCCTCTCTACCTTGGGTAGGTAGGACTCCCGGGGACGATTGAGATAGGCGTGATCTCCCTCCGGTCGACTCAACAATTTCGGCACCCCACGGCCTAAAAATCGTGGGAGGTACATCTCTTAAACTCTCGCACCTCTCGTGTTAGCGAGTCAATTTTTTGTGCTCTTACTTGATTTTATTCCCGCATTTATTTTCGAATGGTGTGATGAATTAATTGACTAAGACCTACACCCGGTCACTCACGAGAAGGTATTACATCACCCGACTCACTCACTTACCATTGTGTGCTACCCTAGCCATTATTAAATTTAAAACCAATTAACTAGGTAGCCCAATACGAGAAAATTTGCAAAGGCGATCACAAAGAAAATTTTCGTGATTTTTTAGCGCCCATGGACTTATTTAAAATTTGACTACCCTTTCACTAAATTTCAAGATAAAAATTGGCTATGTGCTAGTTAGGAATTCTTCTTGACGTGTGTGTGTCCAATTTATTTTTTTGGTAGTCGATTTTAGTTAGTTCGTCCTAAATTTTTTAGCCCATATTTTCTCCCCACCTTTTTCTTCCAAAAAATCCAAAAATATTTTGTTTCTTTAAAAATCCAAAAATATTTTCTTTCTTTCCTTTTTAGAAAAATCCAAAAATAATTTCTTTCCTTTTCAAAAAATTTACGAAATCCAAAAAAATATTCTCTCCTCATGGTCGAAGAACGTCCCTTACGGGACTACTTTGGTCATTTTTCATTGACACGTGACACGTGTGAGAGTGATCCCGAGATGTCTCTTTATGATATTTTTAGCGGTTTAACCTCTCTCACGAGTGCCCTTAATACTCTTGACCCGTCCATGCACGCACCTCACTTTCCATCACCCTCGGTGTCAAGTGTCGATGTGTCTCATCATTTGTTGTGCACCCACTGTTATTATGCCGATCACATGTCCCATGAGTGTCCGTACTTGTCATATCCATCAGAACCCACCCTGGAACTTGTGTATCCATATGACGCTGTTTGGGAACCCACCTCGGCCCATTATCCCGATATACCTAATCTTGAGTTTTGTGATTACTCGAGCTATTCGTGGAGGCCTGATCACCCTTCCACTCAATATGTATCCCAACCCGATGTTGTGGATCCTCACACATTCCAACAGTTGTCATGGTAACCTTGTGCACCCATTACCGGTCAGTTACCTCACTACGCACCCCATGAGTATCAACCAATTATCCATCACGAAAGTGATCATTTCGTGTATGATGAACTTGGCCCCACTCCACACACTTCATTTGAGTATTCTCCGTATAGTCCTAATCATTGCGAGTTGTGTCCACCTTAAGCTCCACCACCACCCGCCACTACGCCACCACCTTCATCCACATCCACTCTCGAAAGCCTCTTGCAAAATTTCATACTCGAGTAAGAGCAAGCCACTCAAATTCAAACTGAAGCCCTCCAAAGGCTTATACAAAGGTTAAATGAAATTGAGTGTGCGAGAGAGTTGGACATTACCATGGCTCCAACCATCGTTGCACCCAAGTGTGATGATGATGTGTCCTCTTGTGACACGTATTTTGAGTGTAACCAACCCTATCCTCCCAAGAATCTTGAAGTTGAGACCATCCCTTGGTCCGGGCCCCCGTCAACAATTGTGTTGACTTACCTTTCATTAGTGAGCCTGATCATATCCCACCATGTCCATATGAACCCCACTTTGCGGTTCCCACTCACTTTCCCATAGAATCCAAAAATATGCCCGAGCTTTTACCTTATGCCCCAACTGCATATGTCTCTGACATGCCCATTTCTCCTAGGTTAGCTTCGGCAATGAGTATTCACCATTTTATCGCGATAGAATCTGTGATAGTTCCTAACTATCCGGATATGGATGATGTCCCACCATGCATGGCTCGCTTTGATCCCAATATTTCTAGTAATTCCTCTATCTCCGATCTTAGTTCCTCGTCTTACCCAGTCACCACATTACTTATATTACTCTTATGGATAAGTTGATCTCGAAATCACTTGATACCACACTCCCTCTTCAGGAGGATATTGAGGATCATTATGTCCCTCCAAATGTGTGTGTGTTCCCTACTCTAGAGATAGATCATCTTCCTCCACCATTTATCCCACCCGATCCACCATTTGTCCCACCCAACCCACCCATTGTCATTTCCACCCCACCACCTGGTTTGGATCTTGATTTTGTACATTTCAAGTTTTCAACCATATATTTAGATCCTAACCTGAAACCATCCACCACCCATGAGAGTATATGTTGTGTTAATCTCCACTTTCGTGACATCGATCTTGTTACCCCATGCACACCACTTCCTTGTGGTGTTGAATTTTCCAATAGACAGCTCCCTAGCATGTCACGACTCGACCATTATCATCGCCCATTCATAGAACGGTCATGTGATTTTTATGAGGCCCAACCCATTCCACTTACCAAACCCTTTTTCCTTCCCATAAAACTTGAGCACCATGCTTATAGGGCCCTAGTCGCCCTCACATTTTGGCTCAATAAGGCCCGTGACCGGTGCCTATTTACCCTCACCTTTACCCTAATACCCACCCGCCCTTGGTCCACCGATGCTTTGCATTGCGTGATGCACTTCGTCATACAAGTGCATTGACCTGTTTTAGCCATTATCCAACAAGACTGGCGCTTCAATCTTGTTTGGGGGTGATTCTCATCACCCCAATTCTTCTACCGCCCCTCTCTTTCATAGATCCTATCCTTAGGGCGAGTATCCATTGGTCTGGATGAAGACATTAAACTTAGCGCTACCGGGAGGCAGCCCGCGTTTCTTGTACCAGTCTCATCCTATTTGGGGGTGGTGTTTCACACCACCCAATGCTTTATCATGTTTACACCCTCTGTTCTCTTATTATTTCTTCAGGTTTCATTTTGGCTTCATCTGTCCACTTCATTAGCGGTTGATTCTGGTATTATCTTTCCTACCTTATGCTATCAATTTTAAAAATCATTTTACGTAACATCGAGGACGAGGCTCCTTTTTGTTTGGGGGTGGGGAATTTTATCAAAATCGTACCTCTTTTGAAAAATTTTAATTTTTAAACCTGATTTTTAAAATTTTGTGCAGTTTCTTTCATCTCACTCATTGATGTGGATTTTCAATCATCCATCCTTTTAAGTATAGGAATCAAGCTAGATAATATTTTTTCTAATAGCTTATGTAGTACATAACAAGGCATGTTGCACCATGAATTTCTAGACTCAACAAAATTTGTACACTTATCACGTCAATACGGTTTAGAGTTGAGGAGTACTATAATTCCGATGAGACCCTTAAGGATCACTAGTAGAGACTTTAGCTTGTGAGATTTATGCCTTTCACCTTTTAGAGAGTTTTACGCAATCTCCAAGTCACAAGTTGATTCAAATTCGTTTTGGTCCGCACTTAAAATCGTTGTATGATCTCATTATTCTTTTAAAATTTTTGGCTTGATCACTGAGAATGACATCTTTTTCGAGTTGTAAGAAATGCGTGTCTTGAAATTTGTCCCGAACACTAGAGTTTCATCCATACACCTACCATTTTTTCATATTACTATATCATTTTCTTCCACATTTCCATATATTTACCACATCATCCAGCTATCATCTCCATATCATCTTTCATTTTCAAATAAAAGAGTGTTGATTCCAAATGTTAAATGTCTTCAGTGTTGGTTTGAAAAGAGAGAGAAAAACAAATATATATATATATATATATAAGAACAGAAAAAACAAGAACGGAAAAAAAAAAGAGAAAAAAAAAGAGTTTGTAGTTTATTTTGTTGTAATAAAGACATTTGTTCTTCATGTATAATACACTCTTCTCAATCTTATCGCATCCATCACTCATCCATTATCCATCATATCACTATCCTACCTACCTCATCCCATCCATCCTACCTATCATATCCTTTTCATCCCATTTTATTTTCCCTCACCCATAAAAATCCATGTTTTCCCCTAGGTGTTCGGGCAAATGAAAGTCAAGATGGTGAATAACTCGACGTTCTCACTATAGTGATTAGCATTTCTTTCGTGAGATCATTTTTCTTTCTAATTGTTCGTTCTTTCTTATACGTGTGTGAGACGTTTTGAACTTGATTATATTTACTCACCTCCTCACACATAAGAGCGATACACTAACCCTAATCTCGAGAGTTCGTTTGAGAGAGATATATTCGTGAGACTTGAAGTTGAAGCATTGATTTCGATAAGTCAATATAGGAATTACTCTTATGATACTCGACCCGTTTTGACTGATTCACACCACACATGTTGAGTTCTAGGAAGGATGTACCTTGTGTATTCACTTAGCTAACTTTTTACAAATTCTAGCTTGTATTTCTATTTATCTCATGTTGGATTGTGCGATTATTCTATGTCTAATATGAGATAGACTGTCGCTTTCAAATAAGAATTTTGTGGCTATATTCCCTACAAACCCTCACAAGACACAATTCGTCCTGTAGGGAAACATATAGGTTTAAAGGCTTGTTGCACATGCAAAGTGCAATCGCAAGTGCCCGCGAAAGTGGTATACTTTTGGTTTCTTATATTTCACTTTCTCTTTATCTTATTGCTCGAGGACTAGCAACGCTCTGTTTGGGGGTGGTGTGATAAGCACCCAAAACTGAACAATTTATACCCCGAATAGACGTACTTTAGCTGTTAATTCTTGGCAATATGGGTCTTATGTGCTTAAATGTTTATCTTGTAGGTCAAACGTCCGTTTGCGATGTCAAAAGCTATATATCGAGGCAAATGCGCGTTGAATGGAGCTAAATACCCAATCCCCTGACCCTAACCTAGCCCATCCTAGCCTTAGCCTTCCCCGACCCGTGTGTGTGTTGATTTTGTACTTTTTTAATATATTTTAGATTTTTAGTTTGAGTCGTTTTATTTTTAGGTTTTATTTTAGGTTTATTTAGGTTTATTTTCTATTTTTCTATGTTATTTTTATAATTTTATTTTATTTTGATATTTATTAGTTCTTAGTTTTATTAGGATTAGTTTTTAGGAGTTTATTATTAGTTTATTAGATTTTATATTTTTTAGGACTTTAATTTTCATTTAGATTTTAAATTTTTATTTCTTTTGTTTTATTTTAGTTTTTATATAAGCTTAGGATTTTAGTTTTTAGTTTTAATATTTTTATTTTTATTTCTTTTAGTTTGTTTTATTTTTAGTTAGATTTTATTTTTTTTATTATTTTATTTTTAGTTTTATTAATTTTAGTTGAGTCTTTTTACTATTTTAGTTGGGTACAAATTAAACACACACACACACAAAAAAAAACTTATCCTACACCCTAATACACACAAACACACTCACCTACACCCACACCTACCTTCCCTACACACACACACACACAACTCTTCCCCCTTCATCTTCAACCTTACACCCACTCTCTCTCCTCTTTCCACTATAAACAAACATCCATAAAACTCACCTCTCTCTATCTAATCACCTCCACAATCCAACACCACATTCCATTTCCCCTACCCGAGAAAAACCAACTGACCCGATCCATACTCACCCTCCTGCCGGCGACCGCCACTGCCAGCTCAGAACTCTCTGGCGAGACTAACCCTCCAACAAGCCCCAACTCCGTATCCAGATCCAACACACACCATTTCGACCCAACCAATCCCGGTGTGAACCCTAGCAGCAATTCCGGTCGGCGACCCATTTCCCACCTGCAAAACCCCTCATCGCGAACCAAACTAGGTGCCCCCATCGTCGGAACCCGTGACCCGTAAGCCAACACCCACCTCGCCAGCGCACCAAATCTTGAACCCAACCCCGTTCCATTTCCAACCTCCTGAACCAACCCAAAACCCTATACCCACTACCCGTTCCACCATGCTCGACCTCCAACCCATTTCCAAAAGCCACGTTTCTTCCACCTGCCAATTTCCAAACCAAGAGAAACCAAACAAAAAGCCCACGTGTTTAATAAATCCCACTTATCCCCTTTTCCCAATCTACCCCCAACTGCCTATTTCCCAACTTCCCATTATACCCTCTAAACCAAATCATATTATTATCTCCATTACCCCACTTCCCAAATATCCTCACACTTCTCTCACATGTTCACCCCATCCCATTACCAAAAATACCCCTTAGCCCCATGTGTGCCATGCATCTACTATAAAAGAACACTAAAGACCCCATTTGAGAAGAGAGGGGAGATCGTCAACTAGAGAGAGAATTAGATAGAGAAACACCATTTTTATTTTTTTTAGTTTAGTTTTTTTTGTATTTTTTAGATTAGAGAAAAAATTCAATAAATTGAGTGTTGTAATTAATTGAGATGAATGAAGAATTGAAGAATTAATGCAATTGAAGGCAATTTTGGTTTGATTACTCCTCTCTAATTTTCATTTTATTCTCTTATTTGATTCTAATTTTTATTGAATGATGATTATGTAGGGCTAATCATCCCATTCAAGGGATGAGTTGAAACCCTCATGAATCCAATTTGGTTTAATTGTCAATTATAATTTTATTAGTTTCCTTTGATTAGTAAATTTAATTCCTAATTATTTTCACATTGAGAAATGGAAAATCATCCTTGAAAAAGTATTGAAATTTTTTTGATCATTTGATTCAAACTAGAGATAGGCTTATCACTTTATTTAAATGTTAGTATAATTTTCATCTACTCTTGTTTTCACTTTGTCTAATTAAAATTAGTTTGGTGAATCGATCCTAGCGGGTGATTCATTTAATTGATTTTAATTCATTAAGAGTAGTGCTTGTGGGGATTAAACTTACTTTTCTAAAAGAGTATTCAATTAATTCATTAGTGTAATGAGAATTAGGTTTTGAATTAAATGAATATTTTGGAAAATGATGAAATTAAAATTGTGCAAGTTAGATAAATTTGTGTGAATTGAGGGTAGATTTTCCATCCCTTGAATATTTTCTCTCATTTAGTTGCACTCCACTCACTTTAATCACACACTTGTTTATATTTTTGACATTTTACTTTTAGTTTGATTACCCCCTTTTATTTAGTTTAGTTTAGTATTATGTCACCTCACCTCACCCAATTGTTTTAATATTGAAAAAGATAAAAAAAATTAGAAAAGTGAAAAAGCACAAAAAGAAAATAAAAAGTGAACTACAATTGTGTTCCCTTTACTTTAGCCCATTGATAGTGGATTGATACCCTTACTTACCGCTACACTTGAGTTTATTATATTTTGTAGGTAATTGAGGTTTTGACTAACTTGGCTTTCAAACAATGACACACAAAAATCAAGTTATCAAATGGCGTCGTTGCCATGGAAGCGTGAAGCACTTGGAGCGGATTTCAACTTGTAGTTCATTTATTTTTTGC
This sequence comes from Sambucus nigra, assembly GCA_949130495.1. Classification (NCBI taxonomy): domain Eukaryota; kingdom Viridiplantae; phylum Streptophyta; class Magnoliopsida; order Dipsacales; family Adoxaceae; genus Sambucus; species Sambucus nigra. The sequence goes on along the minus strand of OX422212.1, from coordinate 23,304,518 downwards.
ACTTTATTATTTTTTGTACCATTTTTATATCTTTAGAAGGCTTGTATTATGATTTTTATCATTGCTTGTATTGCGGTGCATAGAGACGCCTTTATTTTATTTTTCATTTTAAAAATTGTAATAATCGAAGACAAGCGTGATAGGGAAACCGGACAAGGTAGAGAGAGGGCGTCCATTGGCAAGGATTTAGAAGCCTCTCTACCTTGGGTTGGTAGGAACACCGGGGCCGACTGAGATAGGCGTGATCTCCCCCGGGTCAAATCAACAATTTCGGCACCCCACGGCCTAAAAATCGTGGGAGATACATCTCTTAAACTCTCGCGCCTCTCCTGTTAGCGAGTCAATTTTGTGTGATCTTGTGTTCTCTTACTTGATTTTATTCTCGCATTTATTTTTGAATAGTGTGATGAATTAATAGTTTCTCAAAATTTCTAAAGAAAATTCTTCCAATAAAAACAGATTTTTTGGGGAAAATAAAAAGAAAGGAAAGACCAAAGAAAGCGGTGAGAGGGAAAAAGAGAATGACTCGGATGAGGAGTGTGAGGAGGATTTTGAGAACGTGACTTGTTTTGAATGTGGGGGTAAGGGGCATAAGTCGTTTGAGTGTCCTACGTGGCTTAGAAAGAAAGGAAAGAAAGTAGCCATGCCCACCACACTTAGTGATAGTAGTGAAGGTGAGGGTGATGAGACTAGTGGTGAGAAGTTTGTTGCCTTTTTAGCAAGTCATGTGAACACACCCACTTTGTCCTACAATAGTGCACACGAATGCGATAGTGATGATTTGAGCGCGTCAAGTGAGGGAGAAAACGAGTGTGAAAGTGGAGATGAAAGTGAGCTCCAAAAACCATTTAGAGATTTGTACACCGAGACCTTAAAAACAAAGAAGTATAATAGGGATTGAGTTCATCGAGTGTTAGATTTGGAGAGAGAGAAGGAGGTTTTAATAAAGTAAAAATGTGATTTGATCGACAATGTCTAGTCTGACGACTCATGTATCCCAACTCGAGAGTGTTCTCGAACGTGCCAGGGAGGTCAAAGTCAATATTGAGAACGCACCTAAGAAGGTTGAAAAGGTGGTTCTTAATCCCAATAAGGGTAGAGTTGACCGGCTAGAAAAAGGTCATGACGGTGCTTCCACGTCTTTTGTCCCACCCGAGCCAACTCCAACTTTAGTGACAGATTCACATGGCCCAAAAATTAATCCACCTAGGCGTCTCATTCCTATTAGAAGAGCGCGTCCTAGAGTTTTTGAGAGAGGTTTTCTTAGGCCTATTTTTGTTTGTTCCCATTACAAGAGGAGAAAACACCTTAGGGAATTTTGCTTTAAGTTGGGTTATGTATCATGTTTTTCTACTACAAGTGTTTCTGCTACACATGCACCTACACATGATACTTTACATGCTCCTAGACACTACATGAGAGAGTTTGCACATTTAGGTGAGCAAGTTAAGTTTTTGGTCAAAACTTCCCAAAATTTGATGGAGGTTTTTCATAAGTTGGTACCACCTTTGGAAAACCCCTCCGCACCTAACGATTGAGGCTTGACTTATTTTCTAGTGTAGGATGTTTTCCATGATGCCATTATTTGCCTATTGCTAGTTTGTATCATTTTTGTATGTTTTCCATTTTTTTGAAAATTTTAAAAAATACAAAAATATTTAATTTTGATGAAATTTTTGAAAAATCCAAAAAGAGTTTTGTATTTTGTTTACACCTTTTATGGATGGATACTCAGGATGATCGAGGCACAATTTCATTCCATTTATCCATGTGACTATTTGATAGTGTTTTGAGACAGTATATCATGTCATCTTTGTGATTTATAATGTTTGGAGTCATTGAGATGTAATTAAGTGTTACTTCCTACATGTTTGACTCATGATTTCCTTTATTGCACACGTGAACGGATTTGTTTGATTATTGTGCTTGTCTTATCACGTGTTGGTTGGGTGTTTTCACTTCAATTCTGTCCTTAAAACGAACCAAGCGCGATAAAACTTGATAAGAAAGTTGTGCATGTAAGAGCCGTTTGTGAGGTTGTGTGCTTTATTTGAAAAGGTGGAAGGTCTACGAAAGGTTCATTTGGCCTTTGCGAATACTAAGCCACCATTTAAATTGGACCTAGAAAATTGAGAAATTTTATTATCCGAGGTCCAAAGAGGTTAAAAAGAGCCCAAAAAATTTAAAAGCAATAAAAGAAATTCATGCCAAAAAGGGGCTATTAGGTTTTTTGCACCAATTCTCCAATGTTTGAAAATTTAGATTACCTCTAAAAGAAAATATAAATGAGGGAGTTTGGATGGAGAATTAAAACGGGTTTGCACGTCCTTGAAAGTCTTGAAAAAGCGTTAAATAGTTTTGGGCGTTATTGGTGTGGAAATCACTTTGACTTTGATTTGTTGATTTGCATAAGATGGTGTCATCTAAATTCAACAATTTTACACCTAAGGATACTTTTGATGTTCATTCGTTAGGAGTACACGTATTCATCGTGCGCATATGATTGATTGAGTTTATTTACCTATCGAATGTGTTCACACCCATTCATTCCCTTTCCATGACTTGGTTGTTTTAGTATACATCCATGGTGTGATTTTTGTAACATTATTTTTGCTTTGAAAATATTGAAAAATCCAAAAATAGTTTGTGGATGTTTTCTTTGAGATACTCCTTTGCATGCACATAGTTTGATTCATGTTTGTTATGCATTTTTTATCGTGACACTCCATGTTTTGATTGTTTCTTCTTATCTGTCTATTTGGGGACATCATAAAAAGGGGGAGAAAGAATTATCATGTTATGGGGGAGATTTGATTTATTAATGATTTATTCCTATATCATTTCAAACTCAATACGTCACGAAGGTTTTTGCTTTATCTCATGTGTGTAGGTACAAAATTGAAGATCATTATGTCGCACACCCTGGTGAGAAAAGCTTTGAGATTTGATGAAGATTTTTAAAGAACAGTTAGAGATCTTACAAGTTTATTCATGGGAGGGTAGATTTGTATAGGCAATTTCGTATTTGATAATTCGGATGTTTTTATGTATGTATCGGCATAGACATAAGGGGAGATTTGTAAGGACATATTTTATAAGTCTGTTATCAATTAATTATGTCATATACCATTACAACCGTCGAAGAAGTTCAAGAGCAATGTACATCAAGACGGATCCGAATATATCAATGTTCTTCATCAAAAAGACTCCGCAAAGTTTTCTTTGGTAAGGTTATGTTTTAAATACCTTAACTTTTCACTTAGAGCTTTGGGATATTTTTCCAAAATATTTTCTAAGTGTTAGATCGGACCTTTTCGTCAAAATTTAAGAATGAGTAATTTTTCTAAGTCCTGTAGCGTACCTGGATTTTGACGCCCAGGTCGTTCAAGTGAGATCTTGCCTCGTTCGAGCGACATAGTGATGTCGAGCGATGTCATTCAAATGACATGTGTCCTTCATTCGAGCGAGATCCCTATTTCTTTTGAGCAACTGAGACGGCGAGTGTTTCTATAAATACTCATTAAATGGTTTCGTTTTCATTAAGAAGTCCCAGCATTTTGAAAGACAGAAAATTGTGAAACTGCATAATCCTTTTGACTTCTTCCTTTAGGGTTTAATCCCTTTTTGTTTTCAATTCACAAAAATTCCATATGCTTTGGTGAATTGTTTTGGTGTTTAAGAACACACTTTGCTTTTGATCATTCTTTGTGGGGAGAACTCTACAACCGAAAAGTTGTGCGCTATTATGGAGGGAGTCCTTGTGAAGATTTTAGACTGCGTGTCTAGATTGCGCGTCCTTGTGGTATAGCTGCGTGTGAACCACTGTTGATTTCTAACCGATACTTTAAAGGTTTGACGAAGACACCGTACGTTTCTCTTGTGGGAGAAAGCAAGATGGTATGTAAGTCAATGGTCTTGTAAACTTGTCAGAGTTCTAAAAATAAAAGTCTTTGACCTGCGGGGAGTTTTCCTGAAACTTGTGTCACATGCTTTATTTATTTATGGGTTGACACAAGCACACACATAGTTGCATGTTTAGGGGCTGAATTGATTTGGTTTAAAAATAGACTCTAATTAAATAGGTGTGCCAAATTAGAAATTTGTGATTTTAATCAATTATCACATAGTCATAGTTTTTACAAGCGGTGTCCTAGCTTGACGCAATTGTAGCATTTGCCTTTGAACTTCTTTCTTTGCTTAGATGTTCCTTCCCAGTCACGCTTACGTTTGGACTTAGGAATTTCAACCATATGAACCTTGGACTCCATGATGTTCTTCCCACTTTTCTTTCGAGATTCACGGTTGTGTTTTTCAATCCGCAATCGAATTACCAATTCTTCAACATTCATCTCCTTGCGTTTGTGCTTGAGATAGTTTTTGAACAAATTCCAAGATGGAGGCAATTTTCCAATTATCGTTGCCACTTGAAAAGTGCCACTGACTAACATTCCTTTAGCATGAATGTCATGAAGAATAACCTGAAGTTCTTGAACTTGTACAATAACCGTCTTAGAGTCAATCATTTTGAAGTCTAGAAAACGGCCCACGGTGAATTTCTTCATACCAGTGTCTTTAGTTTTGTACTTCTTCTCCAAAGAATTCCATAATTCTTTTGCGATTTTCATAGTGTTGTACACGTGATACAATGTCTTGTCCATGTACGTCAGAATGTAGTTGCGTCATAGATAACCAGAATGTTTCCATGCTTCAACAACAGCAACCTTTTCAGTCTCATCGCCTTCTTTCAAAAGTGGACAATCCGCATACACGAACCTTGCCAATTGGAAAGTCGTGAGGTAAAAGTACATCTGTCCTTGCCAACATTTGAAATTAGCCCCGGTAAATTTTCTCTGATTCCCCCCATGTGGCATGATTATGGGGGAAACAAAAGGAGCATGTATCACATTCACCGTAGGTGGAATGTTCATAGTAGGTGGTGGAATGGTAATTGCATTTTCTGAATCCATTTCTGTTACAAAAACGGAATTTTTATCGATGATAGTATTCATATGTAATGAAATTATCAAAACATAATACAAAGTTCTGTACCCAAATTTCCTCCAAATATAATTAAGATTAACTGAATTCTAACAAGAATTCTAAATAATTTCGGAATTATATAATATATAATAAAGCAAAATTTCTACACAATTAGACTAAATTATTAAACGCTAGTTTATATTAGTCTAAGTTAAACAAGAAAAAAATTTGTGTCACATTGTTTTTAATATTAAAAAAAATTCAGTACAAAACAGAATTATAAATTTAAGATTAAAACTCTTATATAAACAGATTTAACAAAATTTACAAATCAAAGTTTTATTTTCTAAAACAAAATATATAAACAGTGTAGAAATTAATTTTTTGTAACACTAACTATTTTATTAAATTTCTGTAATAAAACAATATTTTAATACAAATTTTCTGTAAAAACATATTTATTTTATACAAATAAAATTTTGTAATTAAAAAAATTTCTGTACACTATAAATAGTAGAACAAAATTAAAATTTGTCTTAAGAGTGTTCTGTCTACTATTCAATTAGCAAATAGTACAAAATTATCAATGAAATAATTATTACAGAATTAAAATGAAATTACAGGAAATGAGAATTACTTACTTGGTATAACAGAAGTATATTACAGAAGAATAAGAAATTGAATCCGAGCCCTATATGATACCATAGTTTCCTTAAGACAATTTTATTCCCTCCCAAGTGTTGTAGGTTAATCAATAATTGTCTCCCAAGATAGAAAGGATTTCGAATTAATTTATGTAGCACAGCAATGAATCAATCCCATCAAACAAAAATCATTGTATTTACTTAACCAAACAGTATGACTAGGAGTAATTAAATGAAATGAATGCATGAACCCAGAATTTATGAATAACAGTATTTTTGGTGGAAGAAAATAGGAGAGGGAAAGTTTTCATTAGTTTAAAAAGGGAGGGAAGCATTTGTATTTATAGTAAAGCAAGTGACTATTCAAAATAACTGTCAAACCCGTTAAACGAATTTAATTGTTGACTATTGGCAATAACTGCCAACAGTTTATTAATTAATTAATTAATTTCGTAATTGATTAATAATTAAAGCCCATAAAGTTAATTTAAATCGGATCAAAAATTTTAGAGATTATAAGACCGAGCCCGAATCGAGCCGAGCCGGTCGGTCGGATGGAGCGTGTGGTCTTTTGGGCGAAGCCCAACACATGCATAGTGTAGGTCATCTCCCCTTCAAAGAGTTAGGATACCCCAAGGCATCCAAGCCTTAGTCCTTACTTGGGGTGTTATTAACTCACCAATTTGTCACTACTCTTCCAATGTGGGACAAGAGTTAAAACATACCCAATTCATTAACTTTCATTCTTTTTTGAGTCACTTTGGGGACATATATATCATTCATACCTTGATGGAATTGGACATGTAAATATACTACATCAATCTCCTTACGGAGGAGAACGCGTTCGTATATAGTCCCACAATTATCGTGGTGTAGGTCCCACCTAAATTTGAGCTCAAAGTTACACAAAATTCTGTCCAGGAAATTCTGGACTGCTTTTAAGTATTCACATTAAGTCCCATTTTTCCAACAGTATCTAGACTAGGCAACCGTAAAAGATAGGAAGTCATTCCCCGCTGAATTGACGAGCATGACGATTTATGAAAGCGGGTAGCAAGCCTTGAGCATCATTACTACGTTAAACAACCACTCGAGATAGCTGATATCCCATTAAAAAATGATCCCCCTTCATCTTTCCCACTTCCATGTGTGCTGATGATTTTGCTGAGTCACAAAAGTCTTCTTTTTTATGATCTTTAATGTTAGGTCAATGTTCATCTTGGCATCAAGGTCAGGCATGTCCTCATGGATGCAAATACAGTGTGGTGCTTACAAAGGTAAGCAACCAGCTCCCTTTGGAGTTTGATAGTTAATGAAGATCCCAAAGGCAATCTTCTATGGATGGTCTTCAAATAATTAATTGACTATAAAGATGTCCCTCACTTGGGTTCATCCTACAATTTGGTCCATTAACATTGAAAGCGTCATTTTTCTTCTATAAGAACGTGAAGTAATAGCTTTGGGGTGTCAAATTGTCCTTATTATATTCGTAATCGAAAACCAAAGGGTGGGAGATTTGGTTGATATGATCGTGAAATATAGCTCCCATCAATTTGTATAGGATCCCATAAACATCTAAACTTCCATAAAACATCCAAACCTTCACAAGGTAAGTCCAAATAATAGCAATTTCACATCCCTGAGGGGTTGAATCAATAGAGGGAGGCTACCAAAGTTGTGTAGCTCATATTCTTTCTTAATCAAATATAACTTTAGTTGAAAATATTCCAAGCTAGATTTTTGTATGATAGAGAAAAACAAATCTATGGAAAAAATTTAACTTTTCTCCATATTTTTTTCCTTTCAAAATTATTTTTTTCAAATGTCCTATCATTCTTTTCCAACCACATTGTCAGGCAAAAGCTATAGCCAGACATCTCCACAAACACTTAGGGTTTATTTGGAAGCTCAAACAATGTTAGTTAAAAATGTGAACTAGCTTTACTCCAAATCCGATTCCAATGCCTAGAAATGAAGTTATAATATGCACACTCAGTTCTTAAATAACTTATAACCATCTGTTCGTGGAAGAATGTTGCATGTGTTTGTTCTAATAACAAAGTTACTTTGATCAACATTAAGAATGTGACCTCTAGGGATTTCAATCACCATAAAACTCTCCAATTATGGTTCAAAGTCGCGATATCAGTCTATGAATCGGATGTTCAATTTTTAACTCGATATCGATCTCGATCTCAGGCGATACGCAACTTTACACTATTTGGAGAACTCAGAAATTTTTTAAAAAAAATGTAGAAAAGTTTGGAAAAATAAGAATAATAATATGGCTCAATTAGATAAGTACAAAATCAATATTTAGTATACATAACATTGTCTAATTGTTTATACTGAATCATCATTAAGTATGAGTAACATTGTCTAAATCAATATATATTTAGTAATATATTCTTCGTGAATGTTTAATAGTACCTATTAGTTAAGGATATATATAATGCAAAGAATCACACACTTTAAGGATAGATGAATAATGATTAATTTCAATAAAAATTAAGTAAATAGAAAAAAAAGGTTAAATATGAGATAGCCCCATTAGTAACCGTACAAGAAAAGAAAGGAGAGATTCAACCAAAAAACTCGATTTGCGCCACAAAACATCACATACCATGTATCGAATTAAAAGAGATCACTCCGATCGTGACATGAAAGCAAAATTGAGGCTCAATTGAGTGAGTTAGAAATTGAGATAGAGAGATCGATGCTTAGTAACTTCACCATCTCGATCAATATATTACCGATTTAGGTCGATACTACTGTGATGTCATCGATATGATTCGATTCTATCGCGACATCACCGATCCTAACGAGAAATTTTACTGATACAGGGTCGATTTACACCAATAATCGAAAACTCGACTCGTAACTTGGAATCAGATCGGTGGGTTCTGATACCTAGTCAACTCGGTCATATCATCACGGTATCAGCCTTGACTTTAAACCACGCTCTCCAACATCATTGTGGATTGGGTGGAGCCTTGAATATGAATTTTTAGAATAAGCACATTTAATGGTTTAGTAGGAACCATAATCACTAAAAATTAGAAATTAGAGGTCCAGATAAATATTGAAATTAGCTGATTTTGTTCCCTACAAAATTATAAATTATTGATTTGTTTCAAGATTAAAGTGGCTCCTATTTTCTACATATTAATTTTGTTGGCATGGTTGAGTTTCAATTCCAAGGCAATACTCAAAAATTAAATTTTGGATGAGAGAATGTATAAATTTTGATATCTTTATTTTGGCATCTTTAGCTTTCCAATGTGAAAACAGTGAGACATTTATTAACTGGCAATTTACATCCCATAAAGTTTATGTTTTATAATCGAAAGAAACAAGATATATGGCTTACGATTTATAACTAAACAAGGGGCATAGAAATGTTAATTTTATAATAACAGTACCAGAATCTTCAACATTTCATACTAACATTTGGTCAAACATGTTTTGAGTGATTGGTGGTAGTATGATGCAAACAGCACGAACTCGATCCAAAGAAGAGACAATTAGCAAGCCAAAAAAGTAATAAGATCTTTGTTACATTACTACCTATTTATAGTAGTAGTAATCCTCCTCTCACTAGGAAAGCACTCAAAATTAATATACCCTTCACTTACTTTAATAATTCCTAAAGAGGACTAATCCCCTTTTATTGCATTTCATACTAACAATTGAGAAAAAATTACACCCTTCAGCGTAGAACTTTATTAGAAGGGGACTGGCTAAATTTTCATCTATTTTTGGTGGCAACAGTTGTGGGATGAAATTTTCCATTAAAGATATGAGATTGCACTCGTATATAGCACATTTGGCAGTCTTTTGTAAGGTTGGACTCTCTCTCGAGGCGAGCTCATGCTTGATCAGTACTTGCACCAACCGACCAATTTTCTGAAATTCAGTCTCCCTCAAACTCAAACCTGCATGGATACACTAGAAACGAAATGTCTTCATGTAGTCACTCACACTAGAGTAAGATTTCCTCATGGCTTGGATACAGCAAAAAGATCGTGCTATGAAAATGTCGGGTAGATTATAAAGGGTTTTTCTCGCACGAGGTCATTCCAATATACGTTAGCAAGGCCTTGTAGATTAATATTTATAGGTTTCACACACTTGTAGCCCTAATAGTTCATGATATCAAACATTTTTCAATTGTATCTATCCAATCAACAAAAGCATATGTATCTATTTTTCCATTAAAGTAGGAAAATCAACCCACACACCTCCTTCTGTAGCCTTGGCTAAGAGCTATAAAATAAATCCTAAATGGCTAGAATTTTTTCCACCTTATGAGGTAACTTCACAGAGTCTTTAGGCTCGTGATTAGGGCTAGACACATGATTATCTTTCATAATATGAGAACGAGTTTGCTAAAAATTATCTCTATTGTAGATCACAAATGGACTGATGGGACTATGAGCAGGCCATTCGATTTTAAGATGCCCTTTCTCGCCACTAGAAAAATAATTTTGATTCTCTAACAGTACAACATAAGGATGTACATTAGGTTTCAAATAGTGAGATGAGTCCAAAAACATGATGAGATGTTTGGAGGTTGAAATTGCATATAATCACACTGATGTCCTTCTGGTTGCCCAGCATTAGTTTAGTCATAATTTCTTCAATTGGGAGTCCAGAAGGATTCCCAAAACCTTGAGGAGCCACCAAAGGGGGTAGACGATGAACTCACTTGTGAATGCAATGACCTTTGTTACAAACCCACTTATTTGGATTCAAAAGCGTCAAAAGAATTAAACGGCTATCAATTGGTACTTAAAGGAGTTTTAATAATGTCCGAACTTCCACAAAATATACATCAACATTAGACAGGGATGTGGCATCTTCCAAACGAAGATGGTGAGGTGGATATTATGACCCGTGTGGTGGGCCCTTACAATGGTGTGGTTTGGGAGCCATTAGAGGTCTGTGTTATTTGTTTCGATAAGGATCAAGGGGTTCTTGAGGGTTTTCCCTCGACTTGTTTAGGAGTTCGGGGTAGCAGGTAAAGGAAGAGAGAAATTTAATAGGAGGGAAAAGACAAGAAGAGAAAAGAAAATAATGCTCTTTTCTTCGTTTGTGCATTTTTAATAGGAGGGAAAAGAAGAGAAGAGAAGAAAATAATGCTCTTTTCTTCGTTTGTGCATTTTTAAAAGAAGGGAAAATTAATTTACTTCCCCTCATTCGTGAGTTGGAAAGAAAAGAAAATAAATAATTGAAAACAATCTATAGTTGTTTTTTAGAAATGTATTAAATAAGTTTTTGAAAAAATAGTTTGCACATATATAGTTTTTAATGCTTCTAAAAACAATTTATAGTTAAAAAAGTTATATACATAAAAACAATTTTCTAAAAAAAATTATATAAAAAAATTTAGAAAAAAAAAAGATTTGAATGTTTGTATATATAAAAAAATATTTTAAATGTATAGTGTACAGGTACAATAGTGTGTATTAATGTATCTAGGGGTAAAAGAGTTGGGTATTGAATTTTTTACTTGGGATAGTAAAGTTATGGAAGTATATAATATAGCAAAATAATCATCATTTTTGCCTTAATCCCATCACATGGGATCGACCACATGAATTCTCATTTTCCATTCTAATCTATTATACGCAATATTTTCATTCACGTCTAAATCCTTAAGTTCCTAATAATTTCCTCACATGATAGCTTAAGGCGTCCCTCTCCACTTTTACCCTCAATTTTCAATAATCTCCCTCTTGTTATAAGTGCATCTACTGTCACGCAAAACATATACGTACCATCTAAGTCTACTTTCTCTTAATTTATCGTTAATGGGATCTACTCCTAACTTTTCTCTCACATAATGGTTTGTAATCTTATCCTTTATAATAATCCTTATCATCCATCGGAGCATCTTCATCTCACTCACATACAGACTTTGTTCATATTTTTTCTTTAAAGCTCAACATTCCACTCCATAGAGGGTCATTGGCCTAACAACTTTTCTATAAAATAATCCTTTTAATTTATTAATTATCCTCTTATCGCATAACACTCCACTTGCTTGTCTTCATTTCATCCAAATAGTTGATATTCTACTCATAACATCTTCATCAATATTTCCATTACTTTGAATCATTGAACCTAAATAATAAAATTTATTAGTCTGGTTCATCACTATTTCTTCAATCTTTAACATTATGCTATCAGACGCCTTATTGTTAAATTTACATTCCATAAATTCACTTTTATTTTTCCTGATTTTTAGTCCCTTAGATTCCAAGGCATTTCTCAAAGTATCTACTCTCATCACTAAGGCCTCATTTGAAGTGTCTAGTAAAACTATATCATCTGCAAACCACATACATCATGGGACATCTTCTTGTATGTATTTAATAATCTCATCCAATACTACGACAAATAAGTAAGGACATAAAGTCGATCCTTGATGTGTGCCCACTTTAATCATAAAATCATTAGTTTATTCACAAATAGTTCTTACTCTAGTCTTTGTGTTATTATAAATGTCTTCAATAACTTTAATATAACTCACAATGATTTTTTTCTCCTTAAGGCCAACATATTATATCCCTATGTACTCTATCATATGTCTTTTCTAAGTCTATAAAGACCATATGTAAATTTTTATTCTTCTACATTGCTTTATTAACTGTCTTAATAAGTAAATAGCTTTCGTGGTAGATCACCCTGGCATAAATTCAAACTAATTATTTGAAATAGTTGACTCATTTATTAATTTTTATTCTATAACCTTTTCTCATAAATTCATGTGTGATTTATCAGTTTGATTCCTCTATAATTATCGCAATTTTGTACATCCCCTTTATTTTTATACAAAGGTATTATGGTGTATTTCCTCCACTCGTCTAGCATGTTTTCTTCTTTTAAAATTTTATTAAAAAAACATGTTAACCATTCTACCCATATACTTCCAAGGTTCTCCACACCTCTATGAGTATTTTATCCGGGTCAACAACTTTATTCCTTCCCATTTTTCTTATTAATATATCTACTTCTTTTCTAGTAATCGAACACACCATTCATATATTCGGTTCTATGTTCTCGACATCTTTTTGGGATATTCTTCATTCAGTAATCCTTAAAAATATTGTTCCCGTCTATTTAGAATTTTTTTTATCGTTAATTAATGTATTTTGATTTATATTTTTAATACACTTAACTGGACTCATATCCCTTGTCAATTTATATCTATTCTTTGCCAATTTTTATATCTCTTTTTCACCTTCATTGGTAGCTAATTTACTATAAAGATTATCCAGTGCATTTGTTGTGCATTTCTAATAATATTTTTTTACTTCACATTTTAATTTCTTATATCTTTCTAAGTCTTCTTGATTTTTACTCTTTTACCACTCGGAACTTACTCGTTTCTATTGTATTATCTTTCGTACTTCCTCATTCCATCACCAAGTCTCTTTTTTAATGAAACTTTTTTCTTTAGTCTCTCCTAAAATTTGCTTACCTATTTTCTCAATATCATCCGTTGTTCTTGACCAAATGTTTTTAACATTGTCGTCCCAATTCCATTTCATGTTTAACAGGAACTTCTGCCTAAATTCTATCTCTTTTCATCATTTTAAATCCTTTCATTTTATATTTTGAAAACCTTTTTTTCTCTTTTCGATACTTAAATCCTATAATGGCTAAATCTATTACTAATAGACGGTGTTGATTTGTTGAGCTTTCATCTGGTACAACTTTGCAGTCTTTGCATGTGTTCAAGTCTCTTCTTCTAAGTAAGCAATAATCTATTTTGTTTTATTCTCTTCGCTTTAAAACGTTCTTCCTTTTTTTTTTAAATGTGTTTGTTAACGCTAGATTGTATACTTTAAAATGAGTTTTGATGTTTTTGGGCTTCCTGAATTTTTTTGAGCGCTTGTTATTTTGAACTTTAGGTTTTGATTAGTTGTTTTCAATATGGGGTTTATGTTTCGATTATTTGGAGTTTGTTGTCGTAGGCACGCATTTACTTTTGGTTATATGGTTTGGAAAGTTATGTTTAATAAAATGATTTGGATATGCAAATTTTAATATTATGTGTGTGTGTGTGTATATATATATATATATATAGAGAGAGAGAGAGAGGGGGGGGGGGAGAGGAGAATTCTCACCTACGTCATGCTCTATATATCATTCATACATCATACCTGGTTGTAGCTCCTAAAAATCTTTTTTTTTTCAAATATTTAATTGTTTTCTTGAAATTAACTTCCAATGAACTCATGTTAAAAAAATTAGGTCGAATACATTTTCTAGCTATTTTTAAAAAATTCACAAAAAAACTGCTCAAAAGAACTTTTTATAAGGGTCTGCGCCAACAGTTTATTGTTGATTTTTTAAAAATACCTACAATATATATCTTGATCGAGTTTTTAAATATGGGTTGATTGGAAGATTAATTTCAAGAAAAAAAATTGAAAAAAATATTTCTTAGGGCCTAGAACTAGGTGTGATATATACATCATGATGTAGGTGAGTCTTTCTCGAGAGAGAGAGAGAGAGAAACACACACACTGATTTACAACAAATAGGGTTTCTCAGAATCGTGGGTTTAACGATTTGGGGATTTTGAGGTTTCCCAACAATTCCCCCCTAAAATCAATTGGAAACATAAATAAAGAATTCTTCCACTTTTCTCATGGGTCAATTTCGTTTGTTGTCGCTTCATTGATCTTCTTGAATGAAAAATGTTAAATTTGTATCTCGTTAAAAACTAAATTAGAAACCATTCCTTTTATTTATTATTAATGAATATAATTCGCATTAATTATCTATTTTTCATTTATTAGTGTTTGATTTCATTACATATGTAGTTTTTGAATAGGTTTGATTTCATTACATTTCTAGTTTCACCTTAACTAACTTATTAATGAGTTGTCACCTTAATAAAAAAAAATCGTACCCAGTGCACAAGGCTCCCATATTGCTTTATAATATGAAACCGCTCCCAAATCTCGAACTCGAGAACAACCGTAAGCTTGGGCTAGGGAACTTGCCATCGCTCCAAGGTACGACCTCTTGTATCCTTAATAATCAAAATCAAACACTAATAAATGAGCTTAAACCATTGCAAAATATTTTAGTTATACTCTAATAATATATATTATTGACATTTGTTTTTTAATGAGCTCACCTCATTAATAACTTGAAAAAACACCCATTCTAGAATCTTTTAATTTTAGTCAAATGTGGATCATACTTTAATAATATATATTCCTTCATTTTGTTGCGTAGTTGATGTTTCTAAAGTTAAATCTTGAATTCCCTTTTGCGTGTTAGTAATGACATGCCCATGATCATCATCATTTGGGACTCATTCTAAACTTTGTTTTTTCCTTTCTTTTTTGATAATGCACATGTTTCAATATTACATCACTGTCAATTAAGTATATAGCTCAAAAAGAATTTTACTCAGTTTTTATTTTCTTGTTTACCTGTAACCATGTAATATACAAGCCACCACAGCACTTAAGAAAGGGGCCTATTTGCTCAAGTATGGTTGCGGAGCGAAGCCAGAATTCGGCCCGTTTCAACTATCTACGGTGAGCTCTTCACGTGTTAAGAACAAGAATTGAAGGTTTTATACATATTTGTGGGGATATGCCTGTCACCTATAGTAGTCAAAGCAATGGGTGTTGTTTGATACATAATAATGTGATGAAACTATGAAACCTAAAACTTAACGGCTCGTTTGGGAGTTTGGGAGAGAAAATAAAGAAAAGGAAAATTTTATTAGGAGAGAAAACTAAAAGAAGGAAAAATTAGTCAGAGAGAAAAGAAAAGAAAGGAAGAGAAAGGAGCTTAGAAGAGAAAAGAAAATGACTTTCTTTCTTGCATTTGGGAGTATGGAAGGAAAATAATTTTTTTAAGGGAACGAAGGTAAAATTCATTAAAAAAAATTCCTTTATCTCCATTTCTTTCCGATTTGGAAAGAAAGTTATGCAGAGAAAGGAATGGAAAGTTTTTAAAAAAAATTCATTTATTTTCTCTTTTTAAACTCCCAAATGAGATAAACACTTTATTTCCTACTTAAACTCCCAAATGAAGGAAAGGAAACATACTTTCCCTTCCTTTTATTTCTTTTCTCCCCAAAATAGAACTCGCAAACAAGGTCTAAGAGTATTACGGTTATGATTATTTTGAGTAAGTTAAGGTAAGCTTCCATTTTCGTTTTTATAGTTTTCCTCTCTTCTTTACAGGATGATAAACTTCAAATAGCCGAGGAAATATGATATTCATTATCAAGATAGTAACATGCATCACTAGATAAAAATTTGTAGGATTGAATGAGTTGATGATTTACTCATTATTAATTTAAGATCTACAAAATTTTAATAGTGAAACTACATATGTAATGAAGTAATCTAAGATGTTTAATGAAATAAAATTTGACAAATATAATAATGGATCTAAATTCTTATGTTAATATTTTGAGTAAAAAAACACATAACATTCCCTTCAAAATCAGAGTGAAGTCACTGGCATTATACTTGTTGATTTTCATTTCAGAAACAAGCTGACTATAAGATTCGAGGATCTTTAGGCCATCTGGGATTTCCTCCGAGTTCACTTGACTAAGGACCTTGTAAAATTCTCTAACCCGACTCTGTTAAGTAATTCATTAAGGATTTCCTCGGAGTTCACTTGTAAGATAATGGCTAGTAAAGACTATTTTGTGTGTTGCAGTAATGGCCCCAAACCCTCTGGATCATAGTACGATGTTCCAAGTACTCATGTGCAGGGAAAGGGCCACAACCAGTTTATGTAGAATATGGACAACGGGAAAAAAAAAACACTTCATAAATCCATGCATTGTGTTATGTAGCTAATTAAACCCTTTCATAGCTTCTCTCAAAAATATGGAATTCGTTAGGGGTAATATAATAATCAGAAGAATCATTTAATCCGTTAAAAAAGAATTGGGAAGTGTATCAATGACGGACATAAATCTGATTTGGTAAATGAACAATATTCTAGTGACAATGTGTCCGGTATGAGTTATGTCGAGTAGATTAATGAGCTTTACTCATATTGGCATTATTCATTTTTAAGCATGTTTTGTAGCTCATATATTGAAGAAATCTTTGGTTTCTTATCAGTAGATCCGACCACGAAGGAAGTAGTAGACGAAGCGTAAGAAAGCATAACGTAGGTCAATCTAAGATGTTCGACAATACCCGATTTTTGCTTAGCTGACCAGTTATTTTATTTTTATCAGGAAGGAGTTGTCATGCAAATTCCTATTCAAGTTAGCTCATTAATAAGTTTTTAAAGTTATTTAGACAACTTGTTTCCTATTTTTATCCCAATACAATAAAAATTTCATAATCAACCTCATACTTCCACATTCTGTAGGCTATCTAATGGACAAAGCCATTTTATCCGAGTCCCTTTACACGTTTTTTTTTCTTGCAGACAGGAAGGTGGGATTCGATTTACAGTTGACGGTTCGAGAGTATTATTATCGATGCTGATCAGCAATGTCGCAGGTGATGGAGCCATACTGGTGGTGAAGGTTAAGGATTCTAGGACGGGATGGCTTCCAATGGATAGGCACTGTAGGCAAAATTGGCATATAAATGCTGATTTAAAAAACCAACCCCTATCATTTGAGATCACAAGTAGTAATGGGATAACAATTACATCTTATAATGTTGCTCCCCAAAACTGGAATTTTGTACAGACATTTGAAGCAGTTCGAATCTTGAAGTAACCCTTCCTCTCCTTTCCCCTTTTATTGGTTGGGAATATAGTACAAAATGTTTTATTTTTGTACTATACATAACAACTTAAACCATTGCAAAATAGGGTAAAGAGAGAGAGGAGTCGGAGTGCATGAGAGTTAGAGAGAGAGTGATGGGGTCGAAAAGTGAGAGGAGACATGAGAAGAGGTTGGGGAGGGTTCGGGTGGCGACCCTCGACAACAACCATTACACCAACCACTGATTTTCAAGAGGACGGTCAACAATATTTTCGCTCTGCTAAACAAGGGTAGCCATTGTGTTGTAAATGTTAATGAAGTGAAACATGAGGGTAGGCAAAGGTATGTCAAGTCGACTTGCAATACTTCAATCTATTTTTAAAACAAAAACAAAATTAACTATTTATATCACTATTTCACATATAAATTGAGATATTTTTTTTCATTATTTATTAACCAAAAATGAGCATTTGATTGAAGGAGGTTTTATTTTTAATTCAATTTTTTAGCTCATTAATCAAACAAAAAATTATAATTTAATTTTTTAAAGTATAACTTTAAACAAAAAATTTATTAATGAGATGTCTTGAAAATTCCTATTCAAGAGCACTACTCAGTAAAACAATCCTATCCACAGAGAATACAAAACAAGTTGCCAAAAATTAAATGTACTAAAAAGAAGAAAAATTCCTCAATTCATCGATTTAATTTCAAAACCACAAATTAGTATCAGGATCTCATATATGTAAACATTAACAAAATTGATGATATGTTTGTTACAATGAGTTGTACAATCATATAAAATTTCATCGCCAAAACCCTAAAATTAAATAATAAATGATATTCAAGCCATAATATTGTTGGTGGTGGGGGGGTATAAAATATATGTATGTTACACGAAATTGAGTTGAGATTTAGATATTGAATCTAATGAATACGTAGATAACTTGGCGTTGAACAGAAATTTGAGGGTTCTCGTCCATTCACAGTTCAAGTAAATTATGAAGGTTTTTCTGAAGGTAGTATAGTCATATAGCTAGTGATTCTCCACTAAAACATTAATTTTATTTTCTATTTGAATGCAAAATAGTAACTATGTTAAAATCTCCCTTTGTCTCTCCTTTCAGGTATCAAAGTTGATGATGAACTTGTCGTAGATGGAAGAATGGTGAGTTTTGAAGTCATAGAGAAGATTTGAAATGATCTGCACTGCAAGTGTACCGATCCCAGTCTTTTCCTGCCTCAAGCTATACTGAGCTTTAGGAGAGATGGGAAGCTGATTGGGGAAAACCATGACCTCCCCACTTTAACAACAAGATGAATTATATAAAAATCATGTAGTATTTTGTTTCTTGGTAGGTGTGATCTCTTGTTATTGTTTTTGGACATAAAGATCTAGTCTAATTACATACTGATTTATGAATCAAAATTCCAAGTAAAATTATATTTTGATAGCTTTACGTCCATCAATCGCATATACGTATTCTACGACGAGCGTAAGAGGTAGAATGTTCGTGTTTGGAAATGGACTGCTTCAACTGCCTGCTTGTTGATGCTTTTATTCATGAGAAGATCATATGCATGCACGGTGGCTTGTCACCAAACTTTAATAACTTGGACCAGATCAGACATATAGCTCAGCCCATTAATGTACTGGATTAGGGCCTTGTCTGTGACTTGCTATGGGCAGATCCTGAAAAAGATATCAAAGGATGGGGAGAGAACGATAGGGGTGTTTCATATACATTTGGAGCTGATGAAGTTACCAAAATCCTCCAAAAGCATGATCTTGATCTCATCTGCCGAGCTCACCAGGTTGTGGAAGATGGGTACGAGTGTTTGCAAAGCGTCAGCTAGTAATCGTATTCTCAGCACCAAATTACTGTGACGAGTTTGATAACGCGGGTGCGATGATGAGCGTGGGTGATACACTGACTTGTTCCTTTCAGATCCTTAAGGCATTGAAAAAGAATGGAAAAACTGGATTCGGCTACAGCATGTTGAGACCAGGAACACCACCTCACAAGGGTAAGAGGTAAGTGATCTGCACCTGAAAGTTATCATCTGTTCAAAAGAGCATATAGCAAATGGGGATAATTTCTTTCCCTGAAAAAGTTGATGTTATGGAAAACTATAATCTTTGTGGCTCTAAAGGGTGTGGGATCAAGACTACAATGCATATTTAATTTGATGCTATAAATTTCAGAGGCTCTCTCGAACAACTCGACCTATTTTGGAGGATCGTCCATTCACACGTCATTCTCTCGGTCAGTTGGAGCATATTTCCATACCATAATAATGTACATAGAAATATATTTCCATACCATAATAATATACATAGAAATATTATTTTCTAATTGCCTAAATTATATATACCATACTGACAATCTCTATCTTATCAGCCGATGTTCGACAAGTATTTCTTAAATGCAATTTGATAGGTATTTCTTACCCGGTGGATGTTTCCAAGCGACTCTTTAGTTAATTTTTTGCATAATTATACGAGTACATGGATAAATTAAATTTCAATCATCTAGTTTTGTTTCTTACATTTACAATTGATTTTGTCACATGGACAAAAAATTACAAATAACTCTCTACGCAAACAATATTTGGAAATAGATGATTCCATTTTTCAAAACACCTCCAAACCTTTTATCATCATCGTTTCATATTACAACAATTAAAATTTTCGTATTTAATTAGTCTAAACCAATTTTTGGATCTTACGTCACCAGTGTTACAAAGAAAAGTTAGGGTCCAGATAAAACAAGTTGACAGAGTATTGTGCAATTTTTGGGGGGTCTTACTTCACCCTGTTTTTGACATAGTGTTGAGCAATTTTTTTTACTGTGTGTGCAATTAATTTTGTTGGTCGATAATTTTTTGTTCTAAATTAATTTTGTATGACTAAATGTTGATATTATAACTAATATGATAATTTTAGTTTATTTAACAGAATGTCATTTTTAGATCCCCATCAAGTTTTCAGCATTGCAGGTTGCGGCGATGATAACAGAACGAAAGTTGATAATCAACAACAACGGATTTCTTTGTTATATTTCATTTGATTGCTTATAATATAAAAACATCTTATTTTGGGATGATTATATTAGGATGTTATATTGCATGCATTTATGAAAATAATATAACTTTTGAGGTGATTGTATTACGATGTTTCATTTGTTTGGTTTAAATTTCTTTTGGTAAAATAAGAGTGGAGATTTATATAAAATGTAAATGTTGAATATAATGCCCTTGTTTATGTAGATTATTTATGTGTACGTTCTTAGGCTTTGAATAGTGTTGTAAGAATAATTGAATTTGTTTAAAATCAGAATATTGTATCTTTATATATATATATATATATATATATATATATAGATAGAGAGAGAGAGAGAGAGAGATAGATAGATAGATAGATAGAGAGAGAGAGAGAGAGAGAGAGAGAGAGAGAGAGAGAGAGAGAGAGACCCTCTCCTATAAGGACTCCTTATGGTGCAGACTCCGGTACATACTATTTTTTTAAAATAGTAAAAAAATGAATTTTTTTATGAAACTTCATGGATATGATCTCCACGGTGGGAAGATCATCTCCAATTTTTTTCATAAAAAAATTCAATAAAAAAACCGTTGAGATGAGGTGATATGTCAAAAAATGATATAAATATGCATTTTCGACCGTTGAAATGTTGGCGATCATCTCACTCACTTTTTGATTGAATTTTTTTATGAAACTTCGTGGATATAATCTCGATAGTGAGAAGATCATGTCCATTAAGTTTCATAAAAAAAAAATCAATCATTAAAGCGGCTGGCGCCGACCTAACATTTCAACGGTTGAAAATGCATATTTATACCATTTTTTTACATACCACCTCATCTCAACGGTTTTTTTATTGAATTTTTTGACGAAAAAAATTGTAGATGATCTTCTCATCGTGGAGATCATATCCATGAAGTTTCATCAAAAAAATTATTTTTTTCCTATTTTAAAAAAATGGTATGTACCAGAGTCTGCACCATAAGGAGTCCTTACAGGAGACTTTCTATATATATATATTACTAACGAACCTTTACCGTTACAAAATAAGACAAAAGTGTTATAAAAATGGTGTAATAAGGTTTAAATAGTGACACAAAAGTCCGTCACTAAATCTGAATAAGTAACGATAAAATACTATTGGTAAATTATGTTACTAATTTTGTGCCCCACGCCTGTTTTCTAACAAAAAAATTCCGTTACGAATATTTTTAGTAATGGTAAAATACCGTTACTAAAGGCGCATTTTGGTGTAGTGCATCTTCTATCTCTCTAGCCTTTTCACCCTTCTATTTAGTTTTTTGAAGGTATGCTATATTGATTTTTCTCTGTTTTAAGGTATCCATAAGTTCTTTACACTTTTCATTTAGCATTCTTCAATTTTGCGTACCAAATCTAATTATATTTAGGTTATTTTTTGTGTTTTTTCTGTTAACTAGAGAATCCATCATCAAGATTTGACATAAATTTTACAGTCGGTTGTCAACCTGACACTAACCCAACTCGTTTCACATCCGGACATGGACACCGACAACGGTAGAGCCAAAAGATTAATTAATTAATTAATTAAATATTCTTACAAATTAATGTACTAAATAAATGAGATAAAACTAAAGTCAGATAATATAAACGCGCCTCTATATATATAATAAAAATAATAATAATAATAATAACTGTAAACCATAAACATTATATGCTCGTACACAAAATACGTAAAACTTCATGCAAGTTAAATAGTAATGAATTAATAAAAAAATTGTAGTAAAGAAAATGACACACCTGAGTATAAGGCAGCTTTGCCTTCGATAAATATACCAACTCATCACAAATATGAACATATCAAAACAATCAGATAATAAAGATGCCAAAAAAATTGAAAACGAGTTGTGTTGAAGGCAGGGGTTAAATCGAAAACATCATATAAAAAAATGACTTGGGTTGTTTGAGGTTAAATGGGTTTGGGGCATGGGTTTATAGGTTAAATGTAGTATGGTTGGGCTAGAAGGTGGGTCACCGGATTAAGGGGATGAGCTTGTCGTCGGTTTAGAAGGCAGGGGTTGGCCAAAGTTGGCAGGAAGGGTTGCAGGTTGCGGTTCCAGCGGTGTAGGCTGGAGAGTTGGTAAAGGGCATTTGGGTAGAGGGGATAGGTAGATTGTCGAAGTTAGGAGGGCTTTGGTTTCCTGTTTGTGGCCGGAATGGTCGCCGACGGGTTTAGTATAGGCCGGTGGGTCGCCAGACTTCAGTATAGGCAAGTGGGCCGCCAAACTTTAGAATATGGGTATGAAAATACAAGCTAAAATTGTATATGTTTGTTTTTTTATATATAGCAAAATAAAGAAGTTAAAAAAAGTTACAAATTCTAAACATACGAGAGAGTGTAATGAAAAAGTGAAAATAAATAAATTGGAACTGTATATAAATATTAATATGGTGCAAAAACCAAAAAAATTGGGATCTTTATATTTATCTTATAGGTTGTCGAGGAGAATACCTCTTAATTGATGGGTTATTTTGTCGCTCCACTAAATTGTGTATTGTTGTCACTTTCTCTTCTCTTCTTTTTCATCTATTTTGGAAGAAAAAAGGCATGAAAAATTTCCTTCCCTTCTCCTCCTTAAAAAAAAATCCCAAACCCAAACAGATTATACGGGTGGGGATGGGTGGCTGAATGTAAGATGGGAGTCACAAAGGGTTTGCGCACCTTGGGGTAAGGTTGTAACCCGAGGTCGAAAGGAGGAGGAAATGGCATGTTTATTTGTTGCAGCCCTAAGCTTTTGCTAACCTAGGGTTTGCAAAGGTTTATTCATAATGGGGGTAGAGATTGGCAGCGGACGTGATCGAATATGGGTTGGGGGCGATTTTCGGTGTTCGATATGAATTTGGGTGGAATCGAATGGAGTAGGATGCAATTGAGGTTGATGTGGTGATTGTTGGTGTAAATTTTGGTCAAATTTACGGAGGTTAGACATTCTTGCAACGATTTCAAGATGAATTTCAAAATCGGGATTCAGGACAGGGGCTAGGGTTTGAATTAGAGCAATTCTTCAAGTATTGATAGGAATAGCACTTTTTTATTCTTTATCTCACCCTTTTGTTCTTTGATTTCAATCCTTTTCTCTTTGATTTGAGCCTTAATTTGAATCAAAATTTTTAGGGTTATCAAACAATTTTCAAAATCCGTGCAATAAATTCTCTTCTTGGGAGTCATAATTGGAAAGCAATTAGGAGACATACATATACACACACAAGATGGATGCCAAGCTTTGTTACTAATTTGATGCAAATATCACCAATTGGATCCAAAGAAGAGACACAACACAAGCACAAATCTAAAAATTATATTAACAAGCCAAATAAATTAGATTTCTACTACATCATTACCTATCTATCGTAGTAATATTCTTGCTCTAAGTAGGAAAGTATCAAAACTGTAAGACACCCTTACTATAATATTTCTAAAAAGTACTACACCACTTGATTACATTTAATACTAACAATTAAGAAGACTAAATACTAAAACCCTAAACTACATCATAATGGATACATTTACAATCAGCTAAGCCACTATTAAACAAACAAAACCATTTATCAACTTCTTTTTGTCCTTTTGCTAGATAAAGAAACTGGAAAACAATGGAATCCATGAAAAGAGTGACAAGCAAGGCATTCGACTTTTAGTAAAGTAGTTTTGCTTGTAGACTTCTTGGTTGTGTAACAAAGTATGAAAGCTTGACGTTGCTCGCCCTACCATTAAAGTCGAAAGTATTAGATTTGATCAACCATAGTAGGGTTCATCTTCCACAAATACGAAGTGATTTTCCTCGTGCCGGCATTTATTATCCAATTTCAATTGTTGACTCACCATACATATGCAATTAGTTAGACTACTTATTAAACAAGAACCATATTGACAACTTTGCGTTCCCTTTTTTTGTTAGAAGAGGAAAAGAGCAGAGCCAACGTGAAGGCCCCAAGCAAGATTTTCGCTTTTCAACAAATCAATTTAGGATGTTATGCTTCTAAAATATAATAAGCAAAGATAACAGTTGGAATGAATAGCTTCTTATGTTCATACTAGGGCTTATATCCTGGTATCCATGTCCATATTTATTCCACAAAGTTGGTTTTGAGTGGTCTTTTGTAGGTGTTGAGTTGCAGAGAGAATTTTAAAAGAAGGCTATAAACGTGTCCCTCCTACTGTTAAAAAGGTTACCTCGTGATTAAAACGCGAAGCAATCGTAGAGTTCGTAGCCTTGAGTGATATATTGTTCGCATCGATCAGTGACAGCACACAGGCGCTTCCTCCGGGAGCACATACCCACCCAAAACTTCAAACATGTAATATATATTTCATTTTTATCCTCATAGTCTATTGGGAGGTAACACCGGTGTGTGCCACTCACGCCCCATACTAGACAAAGCTTTCCCTTACCAATGTAAAATAGATGTGCCTTAATCACAGTTTCAAGGTATTTGGGCAACTTGCTCTCCAAACCATGCACGAGCTTGAAGCTGATTGGTTCCTCGCCGTTTAAGTCAAGGGCATACAATTTTCCATAATAGAATTTGTAGATAATGTGACCTACAGCCACAGACGAGGTAAGATGAGCGCTGCTACGGAATTTTCTGGTGAAGACACTAGGCACATGACCTTCGTAGTATCTATCCCAGCTGCCGGTGGTGAAATTGAAAGAGAGTGCTGAATCGTTTGTCTGAAAAACAGCGAGTTTATTGTGGGGAAGCAACAAATAATCATCTATGTCGTAGAAATCACGAGGGTAAGTTTTGTCGGATGGGGCCCATGATTTTAAGGATGGATCAAAGACCACCGCGTCCCCGCGAGATGTAGCGTCCTCCGTTTCACCAAAAGCATAGAGCTTTCCATCTAGGGGAGAAGCGACACCTATAGAGACGACCAGACGAGAGCACATTTGAGGGATTTCTTCCCAAACAGGAGTACAAGTAGAAGAGCCAAAATCACAAACCAAGGCTTTAGACGTGGGAACCCATTTGTCACCGGAATGAAATTGACCACCAAGAGCATAAACCAGTTTCTGTTTCGTAGGGACAGCGCGAAAATTCCGAGGGATGGTTTCGGGCATGTAACAAATTGGCGAGAGGATTGTAGGGTTAGCTTTGGAGTTATTAGTTTGGGGTGGGTCGTTTGCGAGATCGATCTTACACCAACGGGACAGCGGATGAAGGAGACGTCCATGAATGCACAAATAGAGAGTGAGGTGGGTGTTTGGGTCTTGTGGGGGTGTGATTACTCTGATGCGGATGCTCTTTGTTATTGTCTTTGTGAGGGTAGTGAGGATCAGTGAGGATCCCTCTTCTCTCTTACTCTTCTTCTGCTTCTCCTTTTCCAAGGAGCATCCAACAAATTTCCTATGCTTAACGGATGCTTTTCTCTCACTCTCACTCTCCTTATTATTGGAACAAGTTTGGAGAATTTTCGACTTCATCGCCGTCTTAGCGCCACAAAAAGATGAAACTCCCCTCGCTCAGAACTTAGAACTTACCCACTGTGTTCCTCTGCCCCGCCACCGCTGTAAAAATATTAAAGCGATTAGGTCTCTTTTCTCAATACGTGGGCCGATTTGGGTTATTAGGCTGTGGGTAATAAAATTTTAGGGTTCCTTTGATTTGTAACTATAATTTTATTTTTTATGTTTAAATATAATTTTAATAAAAATATGTGTTTGACAATTATATTTTAAATACTGAAATATAATATTTATATGTTACAATTAAATTTCTCAGAATGTTTTAGAACTTATGTTTTTTATTTTTCAACTCAAAATTATTCATTCTTAATATTTTATTATATTTATACCTTAATATGTAACATACACAATACATTAATATGTATGTAATTCTTGTAAATAAAAAATTTATATGTACATGTATACAAAATTACGTATGGAATAATATAAAGTTAAATAATATCATCAATAGATACATGATACTTATATATAGTTTTATACATGTATTATTAATGTATTGAATAATATATATATATATATATAGAGAGAGAGAGAGAGAGGGGGATATAAACTTCCTAACATACCTCATTAAATATACATGATATTAAATGTACATGCATATAATGTATGATGCATTGATGCATATATGTATACGATACATGAATGTATGAAAGTTTTATGTTTGTGTTTATACACACACACACACACACACACATATGTATAATATAAATATAAATGTTTGTCAATTTTATCAAATTTTTAATAAACTGTATTTAAAAATAAGTTTGTCAAACGCATACAAAAATTATAAACACAAAAAATTGAATATTAAAACTGTATTAAAAAACAACGGTTTTATGTCTCTTAATTTTGACTATTTAGAGTTTAGATTAATTTATTTATGTTACGGATGGTTGAGTCCAAAATTTATCAAAATCACTCATCATTAGTTGATTCAATTTTAACTAAAAGAAAAATTAACTAAAAACCCTCTTTTACCCCTTAATACATTATACATATTAGTAAAAGTATATATTAGTGCATTAAAAACAAACTCTACATTATATTTAATTATTTTTAATAAAGAAAACTTTTTTATTAATTGTTTTTTACAAAATCAAGAAGTATTACAAAAAAAAGGGTTTTATACACTGTTATTTTAATTATTGTTTTTTATAAACTCAAAAAGTTAATAATAAATATTGTATAAAACTTTTTATTTATAAAAATCTGTTGATAAAAAATTATTAAAGATAATTAGAAATAATGTAGAATTTGTTTTAATAGACTAATATATACTTATACTAATGTGTATTAATGTATTAAGGGGTAAAAGAGTCTTTTTTATTAAAAAAGTGAGTCAACTAACAATTTTTATCAATTTTGGACCCCAATCAACTATAATGTAAATAAATTAGCCAAAACTCTTACTAGTGAAAACTATTGGACCCCAAACAGTAAAAATTTATAGGCTCGCTGACAACTTACCCACTGGCCCTGCCACCGCCGTGAAAACATTAAACCGATTAGGGTCCTTTTGTCGATACGTGGGCCGAGCTGGGTTATTGGGTTGTGGCTAATTAAATTTCGAGCATTTCTATAGTAACCAAAGAATCGACATAAAATTCCTTAGATTGAATTACGTGTAAAGAGGCATAGAATGGGCTACAAAAGAAATTTTCACATTTGAGATAAACATACACCCATCTAAACTATTAACTGTTATCCCTTTTTTTTGGGAAGCTTATATGCCAGGACCACATCAGCCTTATTTTTCAATTTCTTATATATATGTTAAAACAGTTTTTTATATAAAAAAACAACGTTTTTTCTATTAATATAAAAAAAATCTTTTTTAAACTAAACAGTTTTTTTATTATAATTAAATTTTAAAAAAAATCAATTAATATTTTATTAACATGATATCGCGATTGATTAGTGTCGCTGGCGCGGACGCACATTCCCGGACCCACATCATTTGTTGAATGTGGATCCGCGCCAGCGGGACTCCCGATATTTTTTCAATAAATATCAAGATTAATTAGTGTCGTTGGCGCGGACCCATATTTTCGGACCGACATCATTTGGTTAATGTGTGTCCGCGCCAGTGACACTAATTAATCGCGATATTTTATTAAAAAAATATCGCGATTAATTAATGCCGTTGGCGCAGACTCACATTCTCGGACCCACATCATTTGTTGAATGAGGGTCTGCTCCAGCAATACTAATCAATCGAGAATCTAAGACATCAAATTAAACATGCTCTCTTTTTATTAAAATTAAAAAAATATTTTTTAAATGTTATTTTTAATTAAAAAAATTATTTTATAGCTTTCTTTATTAGTAAATATAGTTTTTTTTTATTTATGAAAAATATATATTTTTTAATTTGAATAGAGAACGCGGTTTAATTTTAATGAGAATTTTTTTTTTTTTTTATATTAATAGGAAAATTGTTTTTGTTATATATCAATTGTTAAAAACAAAATAATAAGAAACTTAAAAAAAATGCCAAATGCGGTCGCCAGACAATACATATAGAACGACTCTTTTTTTTGGTAGAAACCATTAATTGTTATCCATCTCAACCATAGCAAAATAAAAGCCAACAACTAAATTAAAAATAGTGAGAAACTGTTTAGCCAATAAAATTTATAAAGTTAAAAAAAAACATTGATACCAATCTCAGCCACAAAAAAAAAATTACCAAGTTACATATTATAAATTAATTAATTAATTACGTATTATAAACCTATAAAAAACAGTGATACCCATCTAAATAATAACAAATATTAATCAATTACATATTATTAACCTATAAAAACGTTACATATTATTGTTATTTAACCTAAAATAATATTATGTTTTAGGGTGTGGCTATTCCCTAAAAATAATATTATTTTATCTAACCTAAAATAATATTATGTTTTAGGTTAGATAAAATTTATATTCTAAGTTAAAATATAATTTTTTTATAATTATTGTTATTTCGATTTTTTACTTTTAACACATTACTAATTGTTTTAATAAACTATAGTACATTTTTATGAATTTATTAGGCTTTACTACATTTTTCGTTACTGAATATGAAATTTTTTACACGAAAAGTGACATTGGGTAACAAAATAAAAAACAATTTAAAAAAAATTCTAACAAAACAAAACAGTTTTTAATAAAATAAAAACAGTTTATAACAAAGAAATATTAAAAAAATAGTTTTTAGAAAAATACACACTTTAGTCAAGAAAAAATAGTTTTTAAATTTTTTTTTTTTTTTTTAAGAAGCTGTTTTTTCAACCCCCAAAAACTGTTGTTTATAAATTTTTTTAAAATTTTGTTTCTTTGTTATAAATTATTTTATTTGTTAAAAATATTTTGTTTTGTTATATATTAGAAGGTGAGGGTATTTATGTCTTTGTATATAGGAAGGTGAGGGTAGGGGGTGGAGGAAGACTTAAAAGGTGTGGGGATAGCCCCACCCTAAATTATTTTTATTTGTTAAAAACATTTTGATTTGTTATATATAAAAAGGTGAAGGTATTTATGTCTTTGTATATAAGAAGGTAAGGATAGGGTGTGGGGGAAGATTTAAGGGTGTGGGGATAGCCACACCCCTAATATATAGCTTATTAGTTAGGGTATACACAAACTTAGTTTTTTTTAGTTATGAAAAAAATATCTTTTTCAATTTAATTTTAATTATAAAAACTGTTTACTTTTAATTAAAAAAACTATTTTTTTTAATATAAAAAACTGTTTTTATATCAATTGTTAAAAAGAAAAGAATAAGAAACTTAAAAAAAATATGAAAGATGCGATTTCTAGGCGGTTTGGAGGTTGGAAATATAGAATTACTCAAAAATATTTAGGGGCATATACCAAATAGTCTCTCAAATTTTTTTTATTACACATTTAGTTCAAGTCTTTTTATTTGTTCCAAAAAATCCTTCAACATGTCGCTAGCGATGACTTTAAAAATAAGGGATTATTGGTTAAATGGGTGTTTGAGGGACTTTTTGTAATAAAATAAAAAAAATTGAATTAAATGTATATTAAAAAATATTTGAAAAACTTTTTGGTATTTGATCCAAAAATTTAACTAATGATGTAGAAGAAAAGATAGAAAATGATACATTTGAGAAAAAAAGACTTAAAATATTAAAACTAGTATTTCTTGATTTTGATGTCCGATCACTGCACCCCTTTTGGTGCCACTTCTTTTTCTTCTGAGCGTTTCTACAGTGACCGATCATCCGACTGAATATTCATCGACCGAATGGTGTGTCGTGTTATCTGTTTGAGTCGTGTTAGTTTAATTTGATCTTCTGGAATCGTGATTGATTAGTGCCGCTGGCGCGGATCCACATTCAACATATGATGTGGATCCAGGAATGTGGGTCCGTGCCAACGGCACTAATCAATCGTGAATCTAAGACATCAAATTAAACAGTTTTTTTAATTAAAATTAAATAGTTTTTTTATTAAAATTAAAATTAAAAAAATATTTTTTTCATAAATAAAAAAGACAATGTTTATTGACATGATATCGCGATTGATTAGTATCGTTGGCGCGAACCCACATTCACACAAATGATGTGGATCCGGGAATGTGACTCCGCGCAAGCGGCAGTAATCAATCGCGATATCATGTCAATAACCATTGTTTTTTTATTTATGAAAAAAATATTTTTTTTAATTTTAATTTTAATAAAAATAATTTAATTTTAATTAAAAAAAATTGTTTAATTTGATTTCTTAGATTCGCGATTGATTAGTGCCGCTGGCACGGACCCACATTCAACAAATGATGTGGGTCCGGGAATGTGGATCCGTTCCAGCAACACTAATCAATCGCGATATCATGTCAATAAACGTATAACACACAATATCATGTCAAAATTTTTTATTTAAAAATTACTCCTTATCTTTTTTTAAAATTTTATTTTTATAGAACATTCAGAAGGTTTTTATTTAATTTAAAAGCTTTTTTTAAAATAATTATAAAAAGTAAAAAATATTTTTTCTGATTTTTTTTTAAATTACTATTAAAAGAGTTTTTTATTAAACAGTTAAAATATATTTATTTTTTATTCTAAGACAAAAGATTGTTGAAAAAAATAATTTTTTTATTCCAAATAAGATGAGTGTTAGTATATGGTTTGTGAATGGACAAAATGTCTATAAAAAAAATTCACGTTCTTTCCATTTCACTTTACCATGTCTTGTTTTTTTATCCACTTGTCTTGACTAATCATTCGGTCTATTGGTTTTAAGTCAAAAATTCGGGGCTAATAGAATTTTTTAAATTGTTTTGGGGTCTAATATTTTTTTTAGTATATATAAAATTTTCATTATCTTTGCTTTGAGTTTGGTTAGAAATTTTTTAGTAGCCTTTACATAAGGACACATCATTGTCTATTAGGAACTGTCCAAATTAGGAGTTAATGAAATTAAAAAATAAAAATTATTTGAAAAATAATTTTTCGTAAACAGAAACACCTGTTAAAAATCTTTTTTTTTTTGCATCAATTTATATCATATCCATTAGATTTGTACCTCACGGACAATTGTTTTGTTCGAGATTTCTTATCTGCTATTGTCAGGGGCGAAGCTGTAGGTTGGCAGGGGGGGGGGGGGGGGCACGGTCCCCTCCAAAGTTTTAAAACCTAGCAAAAAAAATACTGATTTTTCTTTATAAAGCCCACAAGTTTAAAGGCCCATAACTATACCCAAAAATAAGCCTTTTACACTTACTTATTTCTACCCTAACTAACCAAAACATACTCACACAACAGCCAAGCAGGAGCAGCCGTCATCACTCTTCAACTGTTATTAACCAAAAGCCAAGCAGGAACCAAAAGTTGGACTTCAACATCTCAGGTATCATTTTCTTTTCTCCTTTTTTATAAGTATTAATTAGGTAATATTAATTAGGGACTCATTCTGATTACTATATTAATACTAATAGGAATTGATTTAGTATTAATTCTTCCATTAAAATTAGAATTAATTTGCTTATGTTTAAAGAAAAAATAGGGACTGATTATATTAAGGACGGATATTAAAAAATTATTACCCATATTAATTTTTATTGTTACTAATTATTAGGGTTTCTAATTTAGGGACTGATTTTACTGTTATTAGTATTAATTTTTTATATGCTATTGGAGTGTTCAATGATTATGCTTAATATATGATAATTAGATTTTTTTTTTTTGGGGGGGGGGGGGGGGGGGAGGGGGGGGGGGGGGGAAATGACAAATTTCAATTGTTTTATTTTTGTGTTGTAGAAATATGGGAAAATCAAAGACACTTGATTCATTTTTCAAGACAAAACATGCCGAAAATCAAAATGTCGAGGAGTCTCCAGTTTCCCCTGATGCTAATGTTCAAAATTCGGTACGTGAAACGCTTGTTCACCAAACTTTAAAATCACCAAGAATTGAAGTTGAGGGGTTTGATATTGATGATTTAGAGCGTGATCAGGGAAAACGTATCGAAATATGGAGGTATCCCGATAAGCTACTTAATGAAATTCGACGAGCATACATTAACTTTGGTCCATATCAATGCATTGTTTCGAACTACCCTTTATCTGTACATGAAAAACATCCTCGTCGTTTTCAAGCATCATGGTTTAACATATTTCCGTCTTGGTTAGAGTATTCCCCAACAAAAGATGCGGCATTTTGTTTACCTTGTTATCTCTTTAACAAGGAAGGGGCGCATCATGGGCAATATACTTTTTCAAGGGATGGGTTTAATACTTGGAAGAAAGTAAGGAATGGGAAGAAATGTGCATTTTTAAATCATGTAGGGAAAGATCCTAATTCATTACATAAAATTGCTCAAAAATCATGTGATGATTTAATGAATCAATTACAACATATTGATAAAGTTTTCAAGAAACAAACTTCCGAACAAATTGCAAACAATCGGTTACGACTCAAAACCTCGATTACATCGGTTCGTTATCTTACACTCCAAGGTTTGCCCTTAAGAGCTCATGATGAAAGTAAAGATTCTATCAATCGTGGTAATTTTCTTGAATTGATTAAGGTTTTGGCCGATAATAATAAAGATGTTGCAAATGTTATGTTGGAAAAGGCTCCTCAGAATGCCTCATATATCTCTTCCGATGTCCAAAAAGAGATCTTATGTGTTTATGCAATGAAAATTAGAAAGGTCATATGTGAGGAAATTGGTGATTCTAAGTTTTGTATTCTTGTTGATGAATCTCGAGATATTGCAAAAAAGGAGCAAATGGCCATTGTTTTGAGATTTGTGTGACAACCCGCCTACTAAAATAATAGGTGGCCAGCCCAATACTCTAATAATCATAGGAATCATAGGTGGTCCATTCTCAGCATCACTGTCGATTAAAATAATAGTATGAGATAACCACCAATCATTTTAGAAAACGGACTATCAAATTAAAAATTTAGAAAGTAAAAGAAAAACACTTAGACAATCCCATTTGCAAAAACGGTGGATACCAAAAATCAATGGATAAAGAATGACAATATAATAAATATCACCGAATAAGCTGTCGGTGAACAGACCAATACAAATAATTACATCGAGTATTACATATCAATATTTACAATATAATGAATGAGTGCAATACTTTGGGCAAAATACGCCCGAATAAATATACTGAACATAACTAGAGTGCAATAGAAAGAAGCGTCTAATACAAGTAACCTACAACATCCGCAATATGCTGTAGCTCCATGACAACTGGTATGGAAATGTAAACATGGGTGTCCATGCGGTGGAGCACCTGTAACGGCAAAGAATATGCAGAAACAAAGAAATATAGATACGGGTCAGGGCCCGGTTTGATATGATTACCATGTGACTAAAATGCATGACAGTTAAGTGCGTAATTATCTCGCAGATAACAGTAATATTTCTCACCTCTCAATCTAGCAGCAACCTAGCGTAATATTATGAGATGTTCTAGTTAACCCTAATTACTATGGGCTAACTTCTCCCCAGTCTCAACACTATGCCCTATTCGTGCGTGGGGTGTCTCGCAAAACGAAATCCAAACAAGGAACCCCCCCGATACACTACTATTTAGGCAAGGTTGATCGTCGAGATCCATTAGATCCTTAGCACAAAATAATTAATAAATGTATGTGTGTGCATAAGTGTGGGAGGTCACATCTACAGCTACTCAAGGATTATAAAAATAAACCCATCCATCATCTAATGGCACAATTCCTAATTCATCTCTAGGAATATACATAGAAATGGTACAACATTTTATCAAACGTTTACCAAATTACTTTCATCATATACTATTTCATTTCAAAATTCTATTCCTTATCAGGAAATATAATCATAGTTTTTATGCTCTTTGTGGCATCATATCTCAATTACACATTTTGTAAAAATCTCTTCCTTATCAGGAATATAATCATCATTATATGCTCTTTATGGCATTTCATCGTGCTCTTTATGGAACTTTCCCATGCTCTTTATGGCATTTCATTGTGCTCTTTGTGGCACCCATCATACATCAAGTCCAACTTGATTTAGAATAGTTATAATCATATATATATATAACAATTCTAAGACCGCCCGTCCGGGTTTCCCCACTGTGCGCGCCCCTAAATAACTATCATCTTCCAGGGCCTATCATCAAGACAACCTGGGATCCTATCGAAACGTCGGGAAGCGACCATGTGCCTGCGGGATAGTCAAGACCACACCCGGAATCTCCTAACCATCGCAGAAAAATATACAATCACAAGCGCTCACATGGCCTAGGGACTATATCCACCCTGCATTCATTAGCCAGGGGGCTTTACCACAACGCGCGCAACTTCCCTTATGATAGCGATTTAGAGAGGTGTGTATCCATAAATTAACATTTATGAAAAACATTACTTTTCCCTTTGAAAACATCATATTTTACATTTCCAAGAATCATCCATTTAGCCATTAAGCACCAAGTTTTAGAATGTGCATTTCATTCTTATTAAGTAATATTTTATTAATGACCTTAGACCCAAAGTGCCACTAACCTCAAAATAGCCTCCAAGAGTTCATATTATTTCATAAACCCTCAAAGTGAGTCTCCATAATGGAGTGTCTCCCAAAAGCCCAACATTAATATTTTAATCTTCCAATTTTACTTTAGGTTAACCTCTTATATCATTCGGACATTAACCTATACAAACTAACCCTCGGGTAAGCCCAAATATCCCATCTTAACCTAGGACATTAGTCTACCCAAAACAACCCTCTAAGACTCCTCATTACTTCCCAAAGGAAGGTTCCTAAACCTCGAACCTAAAATAAAAGGGCTAAAACAAAACTAGAAAAATTTCACCTTTTCAGAAGGGGTCGATCGATCGACCCCTGGCCGTCGATCGATCGAAGGCATCGATCGATCGATCCCCCAGGCTCGATCGATCGATCCTGGCGGACAACTTCTTCTCCGAGAAGCTGTTTCGGCCATTAACGAGCCATCCAAGCTTCTACCAGCTATTTCACCCAACCACAACAACAAATACTACTATAAAATCATTTCTACACATCAAATAACCAATTATTTCTCTTCAAATCAAATTAAACTATAAGATTTAGGATTTAACACCCAAAATCAACCAAAACCCATTTATGGTTTAAACCTCCCAAAACTTAACTACACATGCAGATTTATCACATTAAATCAATATCTAGCAAGTAAGAAACTTGCCTCGAGGTTCGTAGTCTCGGATCACCTCCGGTAGCGACGGAATCCGGCCGAAATCTTCCATTTTCTCTCTTTCTCTCCATTTCTCCCAACTCTCTCTTCTCTCTCTCTCTCTCTCTCTCTCTCTCTCCTTTGGCTTCTCTCACACAAATGAAGAAAAAGAAAGGGGGTGGGGGACTTATACGGGGCTCAAAACATAAACCCCCACTTTTAATTGCTAATACACCATAAAATGACTCGTAACCACTTAATTGAGTCATAACCCCTTAAAAATGCCCGAATCTCAAAAATTACAACTGGGCACTTATTTCGACTATCTCGACTATTCTAAAAACAACCGCACCCCCTATTTTGGCATTCGGGAAAATGTGAACTATTTTGTGTTCCAATTTTATTTTAATTCATTAATTTTACCCAATTTCATATATAGGTCATAACCGTCGTTTTACATATAACGACGCAAAATACACAATATAATGCTATTTACCTTCTCATAATGGTAAATAGACAAAACATAGTAAATATTATCCCTAAGTCTCACGGGAAATAATATTTACTCCAACATCCCCTATTTTATAAAATTAGCCCATCAGGCAAAATAGTATAAAATAGTCGCTCAAAAACCTGGGTTGTTACAATTTGTTGACAAAAATGGTCTTGTTCAGGAGCGCTTTTTTGGTGTTGTACATGTATTTGATACTAAGGCATTAACTCTAAAAAATGAGATTTTTCCATGCTTTCACGTTATGATCTTGGAAAACAAAATATTCGAGGCCAAGGGTATGACGGGGAAAGTAATATGCGAGGTGAATGGAAAGGCCTACAAGCCTTAGTTGCAAAAGATTGTCCATATGCATACTATGTCCATTGTTTTGCTCATCGTTTACAATTGGCATTAGTTGCAACATCTCGAAAAGTTGGTCATGTACATCAATTTTTTTCAAAATTGAGTTTCATTATTAATATGGTGGGGGCTTCTTGTAAATGTAACGATGAATTGAAAATTGCACATGCCTCTGATATTGCTTATTTGATTTCCATAGAAGAGCTTGATACTGGTACAGGACTGAATCAAGTACGTAATTTACAAAAGGCTGGAGAAACACGATGGAGTTCTCACGTGAGATCTCTTTCTAGATTGATAAAGATGTTTAGTGCTACTTGTCAAGTTTTATTAAACATCATTGACGATGGAGGTGGGGAACAAAGTGGAGATGCCGATACAGCTTATAGTTTTTTGACTACTTTCGAGTTTGTATTCATCTTGCATCTTATGAAAGACATTTTTGAAATCACCGATATGCTTTCCCAAGCGTTGCAAAGAAAATCTCAAGATATTCTGAATGCAATGCAACTTGTGAAAACCACAAAGACATTGATTCAGAAGTTAAGAGATGATGGGTGTGAAACTTTAATTGAGAAGGTGAAGTCTTTTTGTGAAAGACGTGCAATAGAGGTACCAGATATGAATGCTTTATATCTTGATAGACGGAGACGAGCTCGTCATCAACAAGATAATTTTATAATTACTGAGCATTATCGGATTGACATATTTAATGCTACAATTGATTCTCAATTGCATGAGCTAAATTACAGATTTAGTGATCATACGGTGAGGCTACTTGTTCTTAGCTCTTCATTAGATCCTCAAAATGGGTATACTACTTTTAATGTTGATGATATCTGCAAGCTTGTTGATGAGTTTTATCCCGAAGACTTCAGTGCGCATGAAAGAGATGACTTAAAAATGCAATTGAAGCACTATGAGGTTGATGTTCTCCAACATTCGGAATTTTAAAAGCTAAACACTCTTTCCGATATATGTCAGTGGTTGGTGAAAACAAGAAAGTCGATTTTTATCCACTAATTGATAAATTGATTAGGCTTTTCTTAACTCTTCTGGTATCAATTGCAACTACCGAACGTGCATTTTCAGCAATGAGTCATGTCAAATCCGAGCTTCGAAACAAGATGGAGAATGATTATCTTACAAATTCTCTTATTATCTACATTGAAAAAGACATTGCGACACAATTTAGTGCGGAATCAATTATAGATGGATTTCGGGATTTGAAAGAGCGTCGTGTGCAATTTTGATGCATCTCTTTATATTTTTGCTAGTATTTTTGTATTATATTCCAACAATTAGTTTATAATGCCGTACCTCTATTTTTGCTAATAATTGTATCTTGTATGTGGTGCAATTATTATATTTTGATGGTGAATATATATGATATTGTTGGGAAAAAAATGCTTACGGTTGATATCTTATATGTGGTGCAATTATTATATTGTTGGTAAAAATATTGCATAAAATGTAAATAACCCTAAAAAAAATTCTCGAGGGCTCCCGCCCCCGAACCCCCGGTATTTTTGTGGTCCCCCCCAAAATATATTCCTGGCTTCGCCCCTGGCTATTGTTTACTCATTGGTTATATTATTTTTAAATATAACACTTCTCACCACCCATATGTATTCGTGGAACTGGTGGTTTCAACTTTAGTGTTAGTTTCAATTCTAGACCACTTTAATCTTAACCCGTATGTGAGATGCAGTGTGGAGTAAAATAGAGTATTTGTTGGAATGTCCTTGCATATAAAATATACTTTATACCTAACCCGAGTACAACTAAAATTTATAACTAGATTCTATTATTTCACCAATTGACAAAGCAATAAGGCACATGGCTCGATGTAGATTGATGGAAATTCTTTGGGTTAAAAGCAACCGAGTGAAACTCAAAGCAAACAAAGCGTGTGAGGCGCATGCGTCTCATTTACCTTTCGCTCAAATGGACAACATGCAGTGGGGGGAATTCTACGAACTTCTATAGTTCGTAGGAATTTCTTACGGATAAATAAAGTCCGTAGGAAGTTCTTATGAACTATAGAAGTTCGTAAGAACTTAACGGTCATAATTAAACGGTAACTTTCCTCCATGTATTTATTCAGAAAGCTTCACGAAACTTATCATCCTTTTATATTCTTCATCTTCTGCATTTCTTCTCCATCATCATCAGTCCTTATTTCCTTATTTCCTCCATCATATTCCTTCATCTTCTTTCCTTATTTCCTCAAAATGTTTACGTATCAGTCCCATATAATCCAGTCCCAAACTTTTTTTATATTTTCCCTAAATTTATTCATATACTCTCAAAAATCATTCCATATAATCCCCAAAATAATTTCAAATCAGTCCCAAATTAGATATAGAAAATCCTCCAAGTCAGATCTTGTCAACACGATGGAATTTGGTAGAAAATGGAAGAAATATATTAATATCGGGAAATTGAAAAAACACGCGTCGACTTCAACGACAATTTTCGATTATTTCGCGCCGATTCAATCGTCGAATCCCGTAATTGACAACTATACCCGTATTTACGACGGAATATCACACGCGTCGAACGGTGAAACTCCGATAATAAACGGAAATAAATTTGAATTTCGGGAGAATTGGGCGGGGCCAATGAAATTGTACAAATTGATTGAAGACAGGAAACCGAATATCAAAGCAATTATCGACAGTGTCGGTTTTATGTCGAATTTATTTTCTATGGTGATGCCCAATTTCGATCAATGTATTGTGACGGCGATGATCGAACGTTGGTGGGACACGACGCATACCTTCCAACTACCATACGTCGAGCTTGCCTTCACTCCGCTCGACTTCACAATGCTTTCCGGTAATAATTTTATTTTATTTCGTTGTACTTATATTCATAATTGTTTCAAAATGTGAAAATAATATGTTGTACTTAAATTCATAATTAATTGTTTAAAATATATTTGTAGGTAATTATATTCATAATTATTTAAATATATGATAAAAAAAATTGAAAAATGTACCCGCATTCCGATTGTGTCAATATATGAAAATAATTATTGATATTCATAATTGTTTCAATATGTGAAAATAATTAGTTGTACTTAAATTCATAATTGATTGTTTGAAATATATTTTTATGGTTTTTATATTCATAATTATTTAAATATATAACAAAAATTTAAAAATATGTACCGGCATCATAATTGTTTCAAAATGTGAAAATAATATGTTGTACTTATATTCATAATTAATTGTTTGAAATATATATTTTGCTAATTATATTCATAATTATTTAAATATATGACAAAAAATTGAAAAATGTACCGGCATTCCGATTGTGTGAATATATAAAAATAATTATCTATATTCAGAATTGTTTCAATATGTGAAAATAATTTGTTGTACTTAAATTCATAATTGATTGTTTGAAATATATTTTATGCTTTTTATATTCATAATTATTTAAATATATGACAAAATTTTAAAAATATGTATCGGCAACATAATTGTTTCAAAATGTGAAACTAATATGTTGTACTTAAATTCATAATTAATTGTTTGAAATATATTTTTAGGTAATTATATTCATAATTATTTAAATATATGACAAAAAATTAAAAATGTACCCGCATTCCGATTGTGTCAATATATGAAAATAATTATTTATATTCATAATTGTTTCAATATGTGAAAATAATTAGTTGTACTTAAATTCATAATTGATTGTTTGAAATATATTTTTATGGTTTTTATATTCATAATTATTTAAATATATGACAAAAATTTTAAAATATGTATCGGCATCATAATTGTTTCAAAATGTGAAAATAATATGTTGTACTTAAATTCATAATTAATTGTTTGAAATATATATGTTGGTAATTATATTCATAATTATTTAAATATATGACAAAAAAATTGAAAAATGTACCGGCATTCCGATTGTGTGAATATATGAAAATAATTATCTATATTCAGAATTGTTTCAATATGTGAAAATAATTTGTTGTACTTAAATTCATAATTGATTGTTTGAAATATATTTTATGGTTATTATATTTATAATTATTTAAATATATGACAAAATTTTAAAAATATGTACCGGCATCATAATTATTTCAGAATGTGAAAATAATATGTTGTACTTAAATTCATAATTTACAGTCCCAAATATATTTTTTGGTAATTATATTCATAATTATTTAAATATACGACAAAAAATTGAAAAATGTACTCGCATTACAATTGTGTCAATATATGAAAATAATTATTTATATTCATAATTATTTATTGGTATTTATATTCATAATTATTTAAATATATGACAAAATTTGTAAATTATGTACAAGCATTCCGATTGGACAAGGATCACCCATTCAAAATCTATGAATTGAACAATATACAAATTTTGTTAATACCATAAATGAATTTTTCCCAGAAATTCATATACAGAGATTTACCGGTGCGGGAATTCCAGTTTCTGACCTTAAAAAATACATTAAAAAATTTATCAAGGTTGAACCTTTACCAGATTATATGTCCCCAATCATAGCTTGGGCATTTTGGTTCTATGTATTCGGGAGTGTATTTTTTCCAAATGCTCACTCCACTTCCGACCTCGACTTTTTACATTATCTGGAGGATATTCCCGTAATTGGCACATATGACTGAGGTTCAGCTATTTATGCCCGTATTTTATGGTCTTTGGACAAAGTCAGTCGACGATCGTTGACTAGCGTTGAATGCATGTGGCAAATACTCGAGGTATATTTTCATTTCATCTTATTTAATGAAATTTATGTTTCATTACAATATATGTCAACTTATTCTAATGAATTAAATTTTTTGACAAATTTTGCAGTATTTACATCACGAGTACATGGCCACGGCATGTCCTATTCTCGTCGATCCGTCCATCGATGTGTGGCCCCGCATATTTCGTTGGTCGAGGGGGAACATAAAGAAAGTAAAGGGAGAACAACAGTTTAACATCTCAAGCAGACAACATCAGCTTGAGATGCGGTCACCCGAGTTCATTATATGTCAGCCATATGAGACTTCTGCCTATCGTGACTCTGATGTCATCTTATATGCTCGTGAGATATCGGGATTACGGATTATTTTTTTGGGATCCCTTATTTAAGGGTTTTTGGTACTTGGGTGATCAGGCCATCTGGCAATTGATTGGACGGATATGTATAGCAGATAACCCACCATCAAGTTTGTGTTGTGTCTTAGAACACGAATTTCAAGCAGCTGCCGCCCAAAATTGGCCTATCGCAAATCAACACATAAGAGATGTGTCACAAGAAGAAAATAATGCATATTGGAAGGCAGTAGCACTCGGGCCATTACTACCGTCGATTGCCAGATATGTTAATGTAGATTTGATTGCAGTTGGTTCAGTGGCACCTTCGACGTTGCGAATCCCGCAAGCACCAACACCGACAAATGATCCGCATGTGTATGAGACACAGTTTTCTATGGTGGTTCTACGCACGTTCAAACACCGAGGCAGAATTGGACGGTTGACGTAGGCCTACCGGAGGGGGCTTCATATACTATAGATGTCCCGAGACCTGAGTTTTCAACCAACGCACCTCCAGCTCAATCTTTGACGCAGTTAGAATGGAGTCAGTCTTACGTCGAGGCAGTAGATAACATTCGAGGTCTCCGTCATTTAATATTACATGAGACACGTCAGCGAGAGGATCAACTCAAAGCACGTGATGACCGCATTGATGAGTTGGAGCGTAGACTAGCACGTTTTACTATGCCTAGTCATGGGTTTGAGGAGGGTGGTACTAGTTCTAGTCGTCCGAGCATTTACAAACCACACCTAGCCCCACCCTCTAACCCGGTCCCGACATATGAGGCCCAACAAGGTTGGGGTAATTTATTTGGGTCTGACCCTTATACGGGTTCACATGCAGATTTAGGTGCGGATTTTGAGTTCGGCCCGGGGTGCCAGTGATGTATAATGTACTATTGAAAAATGTTATGAATAAATTTTGTATTGTTGTCTCAATTTAATTGTGATGATAAATGTTATGATGTATAATGTCTCATATTTATGAAAAATGTTATGATGTATAATGTCTC
The DNA here is from genome assembly GCA_949130495.1 of Sambucus nigra. Taxonomy (NCBI): domain Eukaryota; kingdom Viridiplantae; phylum Streptophyta; class Magnoliopsida; order Dipsacales; family Adoxaceae; genus Sambucus; species Sambucus nigra. Next base: position 23,261,998 of record OX422212.1, on the reverse strand, counting down.
ATATTTATTTTCATTTATTACACATATAATGATGACAAAAAAATTATTACACTCAAAATATATGGTTTTACTATAATCATCACAACAATTATTACAATTGGACGTTATCATTTATTATTAATATTGAAATAATGGCTTAAGTAGTAAAAATAATAATACATGATCAAAATGATTATTAGGAGTATGTGTTCAAACGCTTAGGTCGAACCTAGTAGAAGTACAACAATATAGTTTCCCATTGCGCACTAAACATTTAGGTAAGTGAGATTGTTGTTTATCGGAATCAAAATATTCTTCGTTGTAGTTTGATATATTTGGTTCGTACTCTTCCCCATCATTTTCATATATGCATTCCGAAAAGAAATCATAACCGAAATTGGTGTAGTCGAAAATATCGTTATCTGATGCCAACGTAAAGTCGTTATATATGTTAATTAATCATTCTTGAATGTGACGACCTGATAGCATCGTGCGTTGTGCTTTGTGATAACGTTGTAGGCGCCTCTCCATCTGCCATATCTTTTCCTCCAATAAATCAAGACAAAACCTATCCGCTTCTTCGAGATATTAGATTGGCCAAAGTGCGGCAGCCCAATTTTTTGGCACGGATATGTGATGGTAATGGCAAAGCACCTCCAGGTCACACCTTTCATCATATTTATCTGGCCATGTGAGGTGTTCCCAAGGATACACTAATCCGTCTTCAGGTTCCGAATTGGGAGAGATTATGAATATATGACCAAAGTCATTGAGAAAACGTCGAGAAGTATCAATTGGATATGTTTGGAAAATTATTTTTTTCCCATACCAATCGTTACCAGCAATATCTGTGTAAGAGCCATTGTAAATGGATGAATAGTACGGAGATGAAGCCATTTTTGAAATATAAGAACATGGTAGATAAAAAAATTGTTGCAATCCTTCTAATTTATTTATAGGTAATTTTAAACCTTCGAAGTTATAATTTTATTTTACAATGGTAAAAAATATTTATAATAATACAAAGGCACACATGCCAATGGAAAAGATAAATTATACAAAAACTTGCAAGCAATAATAGATTATAATTATATAAAGGCACACATAAAGTTGATAAATTATCACATAGTGTAAGGACATTTTTGTCCAACATACTTGTATATGTCATTAGCCGTAACACCGTTGCAAAGATTCAAAGTCCATTCATCATCAACGGAATCCGAAGATCAAAAGAAAGGAAGAATTCAGAAATCCAGTCAGCCGGACCGGTCTGCCTGAAATTAAAAAGAACCGATCCGCCTCTGACTACCCCGGATCGGTCCGCCTTTATATAAAAAGAACCGATCCGCTGAGACCCGAACCGGACCGCCCCGGACCGATCCGCCTTGCACTTTGAAGCCAGTGAGCCCCGAACCGAATGCGAATCGAATCAGCTTCAAATTAAAAGAACCGGTCCGCTAACGGACCGATCCGCCTAAGGCCCGGACCGGTCCGCCCTGGATAAACTCTGCCAGAACGTGTTGCAGATTTTTTAGGGTTTTGGCTTCCTATTTAAACCACGTTTGGAGGTTGGTTTTCTCAAGACTTTTCAACGATTTTCAGAGCATATCAACCCTAAAGTCTTCACCTATTGAGTCCTATGATTCTAGGTTTTTAGATTCACACATCTTCCATATCTATGTGAATCAAGTTTGGTAACCCAAGAACACCATTGCTGTTGTTCAACCCTTGTGAAGTGGACCGCTCCTTCCACTTCATTGCTGCCCTACTGGAAAGGGATTCTTCCAGCCGCGACTACAGAATCCGATGCCTGCGGGTAATTCTTAGTCAAAAACTTGTATTTCAGTGTAATCCGATTGTAAGCCGCTTCTCTTACAAATTATAGTGAATATACAAATGGTTTTGCCCCTTTGGGGGATTTTTCCTTAACTTTGTGTGTTGAATAATTCTTGCATGATTTCATATGGTTTCAATCACACCTAGTTGCATGCTTAGGGTTAATTTGGGTTAAAAATGGTATTTATTATATTATTTCTTAATTGAACGCAAGCGCCAACTCTTTCAAATTGGTATCAGAGCTGGTTACGCCATTCTATCGCGTATTCCTTACTTCCGCAAAATTTTTCTAAAGATATCAATTTCTGAAATAAATTGATTTTTTGAAAAGAGCGTGTTCAAATGGAGAAATCATACAATAAATTGCCTGTTTTTTATGGGACCAATTATGCCTATTGGAAAGCCCGTATGAGGTCGGCTTTAAAAGCCATTGATGAACGGGTATGGATTCTTGTTGAAAGAGGGTGGACACCTCCCTCCGTCACTGTTGAAAACGTGACAAATTTAAAATCTGTCACGCAATGGACCGAAGATGAATTTAGATGGTCTTCCTTTAATTCTAAGGGATTGAGTGCTATTTCCGGTTCCATCACTCCGGATGAGTTCAAACGCATAATGACGTGCACCACGTCAAAAGAAGCATGGGATGTTTTGCAACTTACCCATGAAGGAACAAATGTTGTTAAAGAGTCAAAATTGCAAAACTTGACAACTCAATTTGAAACAATCACCATGCATGAAAATGAATGCTTTGATGAATTTTATGCTAGGCTTTCTGACATTGTTAATACTAGCTTTAACCTAGGTGAACATATTCCTAATGCTAGAGTTGTTAAGAAGATTCTTCGTTCCCTTCCTAAGCGTTTTATCCCTAAAGTCACTGTGCTTAATTCCTTGGGTAATCTAAATACACTAAAATTGGAAGAACTGGTAGGAGATTTACAAACTTATGAAATTGACATGTTTCCTAAATCTGCCAAGTCTAAAGATAAGGGAATTACCCTTAAAGCCCAAGAGAGAAAAAATGAGGGGTCGGCAAGAAAGAGAGTCGAGTCATCTAGAAAGATAGAAACTTCTGATTCTGAATGTGAGTTTGACATAGATGATTTGGCCTTATTTGCTAAAAACTTCAAGAAAATTCTGAAATTTAAGAAAAATGGGAACTTCAAAGATAAAAAGAATTTTCAGAAAAATAAGTTTGAAAAGAAAGATTTCAAAGAACCCCCTAAAGACAGTGAGAGGTGTTTTGAGTGCGACGGTAAGGGACACAGAGCGTTTGAGTGTGCCACTCGTCTGAATAGGGAAAAGGGTAAAGCTGTCCTAAATGCTACCCTTAGTGACGACAGTGAGGTCGAGTCGGTGGACTCGGGAGATGAGTCACCGCATGAGCGTAACTTCACCGCGTTCATGGCTAGTCATGTGAGTACTCCTAGTGCATCTCACGACGATGAGGATGCTACTTCACAGGGACACCTCGACAGCGAGAGCGAAGAGAGTGAGGGAGAGGAGGAAGGTAGTGAGGACGAGAGTAATCTTCAACGCGCGTACGCTGAGTTGTATAATGAATCATTTAAAACTAAAAAGCATAACAAAGCCCTAGTGCTTAGGATCACCGCGTTAGAAGAGGAGTTAGGAGAAATGAGAGAGAGTGAGTCCTTCACCTGCACCGCTATGAGAGAGAGAGAGTCTGCCTGCGCTATGAAAGAGAAGTCTCTTAGAGAGAAAGAGAGCAGTTGTGAGAAAGAGAAAGCGGACTTGACTAAACAAGTGGCTAGTCTTACGAGTGAGCTCCATTCCTCCCTGGAGACTCGGAAGAAACTTGAAGCCCTTGTTTCCCAGCTTACTCATGACCTTGAGAGAGCTAGGAAAGTCAAGGTACAAATCGAGGACAGATCTGGGAAGATGGGAAAGATGCTCCTCGGTCCCGCTTTAGGTTTTGGTGACAGGCAAGGAATAGGTTTTGATGGTGCCTCCACGTCCCAAATTGCACCCGGACCAATTACTGAGTTTACTACGACTCCTTATGGCCGTCATCAAAAACCAAGAAGGAGAGTTCGACCAAGAAAAGAAATCCAAGGTCCTCCTAATACTGTGCCCTTTTGCTCCCATTGCACAAGAAACGGACACCTTAGGGATGATTGCTATAAGTTGGGTCGAACACGACGTACGTTTGCTCCACCACATCAGACTGATGAGTTTGCCAGTCTGAGAGAGCGTGTTGAGTTTCTAGCCGCCACATCACAGAGTTTGATGGAGGAATTCCGACGAATGACCTTACCATCAATGAATGCGCCCCGCATTCCGGCTAAAACCTACAACAACAAGGGAATACAAAAAGGTACCTATTCTTGGGTTCCTAAGAAAGAAAAAAAGGCCCCTGTTGTCCATGTCGCTCTCAAAGCCCATAATACCTCACAGTGGTATTTTGACAGTGGATGCTCCAGACACATGACAGGTGATGTCTCATATTTTACCCATCTTGAGGATTATAATGATGGGAGAGTCACCTTTGGAGATGGTAGCAAATCTAGCATAGTAGGACGAGGTACAGTAGAGTTACCAGGATTTCCAAAGCTAGAGAACGTGCTGTACGTCAAAGGTTTGAAAGCAAACCTTCTTAGCATCAGCCAGCTGTGCGACGATGACTTTGCAGTGAAGTTTGACCGGAAAGCTTGTAAGGTCTATAATCAAGCCGGTAAACTTTTAGTGCAAGGGGTGAGGACAGAGGATAACTGCTATGGGACTGAGCCCACATCCTCACTTGTTTGCAACAGCGCCACGATCACTCCTATGGATCTGTGGCACCAACGTCTAGGTCATGTGAACGTTAGAGACTTATCTCGTTTAGTCAAAAAGGACCTAGTACGTGGCTTACCATCACTTGGAAAGCCAACTTCCATGATTTGTGGACCCTGTCAGTTGGGAAAACAAATCCGTAGCCCTCATAAGAAGTTGAATTCCATTACCACCTCCCGTGTTCTTGAGTTGATTCACATGGATCTTATAGGTCCTACTCGCACGGAGAGTCTAGGTGGTAAGAGATACATTCTCGTGATGGTAGACGATTTCTCTAGATACTCTATTGTAGGTTTTCTAAGAGAGAAATCTGATGCTGTAGAGTTCTTAACGACCAAGTGCCGTGTACTACAAAATCAACACGGAGTCACTATTAACAGGATGCGTAGTGATAATGGCACTGAATTTAAGGAAGCAAAAGTGGATTTATACTGTGATAGCCTTGGGATCAAACATGAGTTTTCTGCAGTGAGAACTCCTCAGCAAAATGGGATTGTTGAGAGAAAGAATAGAACGATCCAAGAAATGGCTAGATCTATGCTTCTAGGTCGTAAAGTTTCTAGGAGATTTTGGGCAGAGGCAGTGTTAACTGCATGCCACACGGTGAATAGGGTATATCTGCGTCCACATACACTCAAAACGCCTTATGAATTGTGGACTGGCAAGAAACCCAACCTGGCATATTTTCATGTTTTTGGGAGTAAATGCTACATCCTACGGGATAGAGAGCAATTATGAAAGTTCGACTCCCGGAGCGACGAGGGAATATTGCTAGGATATTCATCGAACAGTAGAGCATACCGGGTTTTTAACCTGAAGAGCTCTAAGGTTATGGAATCAATAAACGTCACTGTGCAAGATGATGAACCCCCGACGGTTATTGATCCCAACCTTCAGTGTGAGGATGAGGACTGTTCTGACAGTGATTTTCCTGTTCCTCTCCCACACTCTGTGGACCCTATTCCTGTGTTAGGGGACACACCTGCTTGGGTTCGCAAGAGTCATGATCCTTTAGCCATTGTTGGCGATCCCACTCTAGGGGTCAAGACTCGTGCTCAACTAGAGAACGTTGTTAGTCATCATTGCTACACGTCCAAAGTCGAGCCCAAGAACCACAAAGAAGCACTCAAAGATGAACATTGGATATCTGCTATGCAGGATGAGTTGCTTCAGTTTAATAAGAACAATGTCTGGGAACTTGTCCCCCGACCTAGTGATACTAATGTTATTGGTACCCGGTGGATTTTCAAGAATAAAATGGATGAAAATGGTACCATAACCAGAAATAAGGCTAGGTTGGTCGCTCAAGGCTACACACAGATAGAGGGTGTAGACTTTGGGGAGACATTTGCTCCTGTTGCGAGGCTTGAGTCCGTCCACTTACTTCTCGCCATCGCATGTCATCTGCACTTCAAGTTATATCAGATGGATGTCAAGAGTGCCTTTCTGAATGGCATTCTACAGGAGGAGGTTTATGTGGAACAACCAAAAGGGTTTGAAGACCCAAAGCACCCTGATCACGTCTACTATCTGAGAAAAGCCTTGTATGGTTTGAAGCAAGCACCCCGTGCTTGGTACGAGAGGCTTACTTCCTATCTCTTAGCCCGTAGCTTCAAGAGAGGGGGAGTTGATATGACGTTGTTCATCAGGAGAGATGACGGTGCTATCTTGGTTGCCCAAGTCTATGTGGACGACATAGTCTTTGGATCCACATGCTCCCAGCATGCTCACCACTTTGAGGAGGAGATGAAAAGTGAGTTTGAGATGAGCATGGTAGGTGAGCTTACTTTCTTCCTTGGTCTCCAGGTTCGTCAGCTAGAGGATGGGATGTTCATCTCCCAATCCAAGTATGCTAGAGACCTAGTGAAGAAATTTGGTTTAGACTCCGCTAAGCATGCTCGTACACCTATGAGTACCACTACCAAGCTTAGTAAGGACACTTCAGGCAAGGACGTAGAGCAAACCTTGTATCGGAGTATGATAGGCAGTCTTCTCTACTTGACTGCTAGTCGTCCCGACATTGCCTTTAGTGTTGGAGTCTGTGCGCGTCATCAGGCGTCTCCTAAAAAGTCACACTTACTCGCTCTAAAACGTATTATCAAATACGTGAGTGGGACTCTCTCATACGGTATTTGGTATTCCTTTGATACCGATGACCGTTTGTCCGCCTATTCGGATGCCGATTGGGCCGGGGACGTAGATGGATGTAAGAGCACTTCGGGTGGGTGTTTCTACTTTGGTTCTGTTCTTATCTCTTGGTTGAGCAAGAAGCAAAACTCCATCTCTTTGTCCACTGCGGAGGCTGAGTACATCGCCGCCGGGAGTTGTTGCACGCAACTCATGTGGATGAAGCAAATGTTGGAGGATTATGGGATTTCACAGGACACCATGTTCATTTCCTGTGATAACACGAGCGCGATACACATATCCCGCAATCCTGTCCAACATTCGCGCACAAAGCACATCAGGTTACGCGAGCACTTCATACGTGAGTTAGTTGAGGAGAAGGTCGTATCCCTGAGTTTCGTTCCCACCGACCGTCAGTTAGCCGATATTTTCACGAAACCTTTAGATGCCCTTAGATTTGAGAGTCTTAGGAAGTCTTTGGGGATTTGCACAGTTGACTGAGGGGTTGGTCCATGTCTAGTGTAGGTTGCATTGTCATTATCATATCCTCTGATGCCTATTGCTAGATTGTACTATTAGTGTGTTTTACTTATTTTTGCTTTTCATTATTCTTTGAAAAATACAAAAAGATTTTCTTTTTAGAAAAATTTTTAGAAAAACACAAAAAGATTTTATTTTGATAAAATTTTTGAAAAATTCAAAAAGAGATTTGCCTTTTATGGATGAGCATTTAAGATAGCCAAGTCACAACTTCATTCCATTTATCCATGTGACTGTTTTATAGAGATTTGAGAGGCTACATCATTTCATCCATGTGCTTAACATTGATTGGAGTCCTTGAGATGTAATTAGTGATATTTCCTACATGCTTGACTCCTATATCCTTTATTGCACACATGCATGGTTGTATTTGTCTATTGCACTTGTCTATCATATATTGGCTTGAGTGTTTCTATCTCAATTCTGTCTATACAATGTACAATATGCGATAAAACTTGACAAGATTGGATTGCATGTAAAAAACCGTTTTGGTGAGACTGTGTGTATATTTTCATAACGGGGAGGGGCTGCGAAAGTTGATTCTTATCCTTTGCGCAAAAGCCACCGTTAAAAATGACCTAAAAAATGGAGGAATTTTAATATTCGAGGTCCTAAGAGGTTAAAAGAGCCCTAAAAAATTGATAAGGCAATAAAAAGCAATTCATGCCAAATATGGGCCATTTAGGTTTCACCCAATTCTCCAAAGTTTGAGAATTTAGTATTCCTCTATTCAAAATATAAATCTGAGGGAGTTTGGTTGGAGATTGAAAAAATGGTTTGCACTTCCTTGAAAGTCCTGAAAAAGCATGAAAATCATTTTGGACGTTATTGGTGTAGAAATCACTTTGAGCTTTGATTTGTAGATTTGATATAGTCAATGTCTTATATTTCCAATCTTTTACACCAAAGGAAGCATTTGAGTTCATTCGTTAGGAATATCCAATATTCATCGTGCACATATGTCATGTTTGTATGCTTTGATTTTCCTATCGAATTTTGATCACACCCATTCTTTTACACTATCACCGACTTGGTTGTTTTATGTTCATTCATGGCGTGATTTTATGCCTTGTGTCACCCCGGTACTTGATTGCTTGATTTATTTCTCTCATTTGTCTATTTGGGGACATCATAAAAAGGGGGAGAATGAATTATCTGATTATGGGGGAGTTTTGAAATTCTGAGAATATCATCTTAATTGATATATATGCTTATGTTGATATATATGCTTATGTTTATCTCATTTCAAACTCGATAGGTCACTTGGTATTTGCTTTGTCTCATGTGTGTAGGTACATCTTTTGATAATCCCATGTTGCACACCCTGATGAGAAAAGCGGTGAGATTTCTGAAGATTCGAAGAACAAACGATGCAGCCTTAGTCATTTGTACCACTTTCAGTTTTTGGGTTCATGGAAGGGTAGATTTGTATAGGCATTGTGATTATAGATAATTCGGATTTTTTTATGTTTGTTTCGGCATAGACATAGGGGGAGATTTGTAAGGACATTTTTGTCCAACATACTTGTATATGTCATTAGCCGTAACACCGTTGCAAAGATTCAAAGTCCATTCATCATCAACGGAATCCGAAGATCAAAAGAAAGGAAGAATTCAGAAATCCAGTCAGCCGGACCGGTCCGCCTGAAATTAAAACGAACCGATCCGCGTCTGACTACCCCGGACCGGTCCGCCTTTATATAAAAAGAATCGATCCGCTGAGACCCGGACCGGACCGCCCCGGACCGATCTGCCTTGCACTTTGAAGCCAGTGAGCCCCGAATCGAATGCGAACCGAATCAGCTTCAAATTAAAAGAACCGGTCCGCTAACGGACCGATCCGCCTAAGGCCCAGACCGGTCCGCCCTGGATAAACTCTGCCAGATCGTGTTGCAGATTTTTTAGGGTTTTGGCTTCCTATTTAAACCACGTTTGGAGGTTGGTTTTCTCAAGACTTTTCAACGATTTTTAGAGCATATCAACCCTAAAGTCTTCACCTATTGAGTCCTATGATTCTAGGTTTTTAGATTCACACATCTTCCATATCTATGTGAATCAAGTTTGGTAACCCAAGAACACCATTGCTGTTGTTCAACCCTTGTGAAGTGGACCGCTCCTTCCTCTTCATTGCTGCCCTACTGGAAAGGGATTCTTCCAGTCGCGACTACAGAATCCGATGCCTGCGGGTAATTCTTAGTCAAAAACTTGTATTTCAGTGTAATCCGATTGTAAGCCGCTTCTCTTACAAATTATAGTGAATATACAAATGGTTTTGCCCCTTTGGGGGATTTTTCCTTAACTTTGTGTGTTGAATAATTCTTGCATGATTTCATATTGTTTCAATCACACCTAGTTGCATGCTTAGGGTTAATTTGGGTTAAAAATGGTATTTATTATAATATTTCTTAATTGAACGCAAGCGCCAACTCTTTCACATAGTAATTTTATAATTTTATAAAATTATAAAAAGGCACAATAATAACTTGCAAATGATTGTAGTTATCACATAGTAACTTGATAAATTAACTATATATAAAGTAGTTATCATACAGTAACTTGACATATAACATATTGACAACCTGAAGAACCTGAACCCAAAATGTAACACACTTACCAATAGCAAGATAAAATCTGTAGCACACTTTCCAAGATAATATCTGTAGCACATACCAAAATGTGAATATCATACAGTATATTTACATACGGTAAATTACATACACATGCAATCTAAAAGGACACATATATTATTGACGCTGAACGAGCGCACTGATCTAGATAATTTTGTATTACACACTTACCAATAGGACACATAAATTAACATTTTACCTATATTATCTGTAGCACAATTATCTGTAGTACAGTTATCTATAGCACACTTACCTATATAAGATTTTACCTATAATTATAAATACTTGTGTACCGTAAAACTATACAGATAGAGTATAATATTTCATCTACATCTAAATTAATTTGTAACCATATTATATCATGGACTCCTCTAATTCTAGCGATGAGGGACGAAATCTTTTGCTCAAATATGCACAATTTAATGAAGGGGGATCATCCAATGATTCAGACGAGGAAATGATTATTATGATGGAGATTACCCGGTGGTGTGCTGAAAAAAATATAATTCGCGATGGGAAAGAACTCGAAACGAGACGTGGAGTGAATTGTAGGAGAGAAAGGGGACATGCAACACTATGGGAAGATTACTTTGGGGAAGATAAGGTATATAACGAGTATTTTTTTTGAAGGAGATTCAGGATGCGGTATAGTATTTTCAATCGCATCCTTGAATCTGTTTGCCTTTATGATAACTACTTTGTTCAGAAGAATGATGCTTGAGGTCGTCAAGGTTTAAGCTCTCATCAGAAAGTGTTGGGAGCAATTCGACTGTTAGCTAATGGGGGTTCCCATGACGTGTGGTCTGAGCAGTACGCTATGAGTGAAACCACTATATTATAAACTGTTATTAGATTTACAGAGGCAATTGTATGAAATTTCGGTCCCCAGTATGGCAAAAATCCGACACAAGGCGACGTTGCAAGGTTACTCGAACAAAATGCAAATAGAGGTTTCCCACGAATGCTAGGCAGCATTGATTGCATGCACTGGCGTTGGAAAAATTACCCCACAGTATAGCACGCTCAATATAGCGGACGTAAAGAGTCACCTACTATAATCCCTGAAGCGGTTGCCTCGTACGACCTTTGGATTTGGAAATCGTTCTTTGGTGTGCCTGGTTCTTACAACGATTTAAATGTGTTGCACCGGTCTAACGCCTTCCAGGAATTGCGCAATGGAAGGGAAGCTCCCATTAATTACACTATTAATGAAAATTCATACGACATGGTGTACTACCTTGGTGATGGCATTTACCCTCCCTACACTACAATAGTTAAAACTTTTAGGAACAAACAAGGGATTACACAAAAATAGAAATTATTTTTCAAGTACCAAGAAGCGTGTAGAAAAGATGTTGAATGAGCTTTTGGTGTACTACAAGCTCGATTCGCCTTTGTTCAGGAACCTTGTAAATTATGGAATAGGGCATCGCTATCAACCATAATGAAATCTTGCATTATAATGCACAATATGATTATTGACGATGAACATAGAGATTGTCCATGGCAAAATGAATACGAACGGAATGATGTAACACCTCATATTTTGAGGGTCCAAACTAATTTCTACGACTACCTCAAGCGAGATGCAAAGATAAGAGATGCAACTAAACATCAACAGTCACGAAATGATTTAGTGGAGCACATTTGGAACACCCACGGTAATGAAATGGTGGGTTGAAGATATGTTAACATATTTCTGATATTAATTGTGGCTATTCAGTTTATTAGTTACATTTTCAATTCTTAATTGTACGATTTTTAATTTGTAATTGTAGGACTATTGTATTGAAACTAAAATTAATAAACAGTACTGACATTACATATATTTAAACGTTGACATTTGATTTATTAAAATGCAAACTGGGTCAGTGTACATATACTGAAAGTAAATGATGAAAATAAAATAACGAGGATTCAATACAACTATAATAAATACTACTAGTCATTAATTGAACCGTTTGGACTTGACGTAGGGTTAGACGACCCGGCATAGTTCGATTGTAACTCGAAAATCGCAGCTTCGGTGGCAGTAACCATCGTTGTTAGGTCGTTGAACCTTTTATAATGAAACTACTTTTGCATATCATTCATATTGTTCATATCTATCTCCATGATGTACGACTGCTCTCGGCTTAGGCGCACGAGCTGATCCTATTTTTTGGTGATCTGATCGTATTTTTTGGCGAGTTGATCAGCTCGCTTCATCTCGATGAATGCATCCATTTGAGAGTCAAATTTAAGGGCACGATTATTCTTCCACTCTTGCTTGCTTTTAAACATTGCATTGAAGTCTTCACAATGTTTAAGTACTGTCGTGTTACAATCCAAGCTGTCAAAACGCGCTCGTTGACGTGCACGTTGTTTCTCACCCTTCTTGCCTGGGGGTCTATTCGGTACGTCTCGTACCCCCAGAGTGTCATCTTCGCGTACAGGTGTAGGGTTGTCGTCGTTCCCCGCTGTGTTTTCCAAGTCAAATTTTGGTAAATCTTTTAAAATTTGATAGCAGTTATCGAACGTAAAATGTTTGTTGGTTTCGGCGCGGTACGCGTCGCGTGCATTAGTAACCGCTTGGAATTCGTTCATCTTGCTTCCCATATTCTTGATTTGGTAAGAAAGCTTTGCAATATATAGCAGTATTTGATGCGATATATGATTATAACGTATTGATAGCATGGATCTCGTACGAGTAATTGTAATTCCATGCGTGACGTTATACTCATCTTTCACGGTGTCCCAAAATGTGCCCAATGATATTGAGTTTCCTTCAATACTTCGGGCTGTATATTTTGCGTAAATGGTACATAATACTTCGTCCTCAAAAGGAGTCATATTAGGTTGTCGAGGTGTACCGGAACTAATCGGTTGAGAGGAAGACATGTTTTCTGTAGAAATAAAATATATTAAGAATGGAAATAAGAAAATGACGCAGAGGAAATTATACTCTCAAAATTTATAAAGGGTGAGAATAAAAATTTGTGGGGAAGTTGGGCTTTATTTATAAAGAAAAGTCTCCAACGGCGTTAGATTTACCAAGCAGTAAAAAGAACTTCCTACGAACTTCTTTTGTTCGTAGGAATTCTTACGTGCTTCGGAAGTTCGTAGTCAGAAGTTCGTAAGAAGTTTTTACTGATTCAGTACACATCCGGTAACTTTGTAAATCCTTTACCTTTTCTCTTTCCAATTTTGCCAACTAGCTATCCCCATTGTACGTCTATCAATTGGTAATTTTACAAATTTTTTTGTCCAAACTCTCCCCCATTATGGATGCTCTAACAATTGATGGTGTAGGATATATAAACCACCACCACCACTAATTTTTATTAATAAATAGGGTATGACTATCCCACACCTTAAAATGCCTTCCCCACATTCTTTTAACAAATTCAACATATAATGACTAAAATACTCTCTCCACTTTCATTGAAACATAACATCATTTAAAATATGATAAAATTTTAAAACATAAATAAATAATTTTTAAGAATAATTTTTAATGAACAAAAAATAGTAGTTTTAAAATAATGATAAAAAAAACTGATAATGACAAAAAAACAGCTTTTTAATGAACAAAAAATAGTTTTTATAAATATGTAATTTTTAACAAAATAAAAACAGTTTTAACGAAAAAACATTTTTTTAACAAAATAAAAACCATATAGAAAGAAAAACAAAACAAAAAAAATTCAAACAAAACAAAACAGTTTTTAACAAAATAAAATCATTTTATAACCAAGAAACAATTCTTTAAAAAAAAAATCAGTTTTTAAAGAATAAAAATGTAAAAAAAAAACAGTTTTTACAAAAATAAAAACACTTGAGTGAAAAAAAAGAGTTTTTGACAAAAAATCATTTTTAAAAGAAGAAAAATAGTTTTCCAAAAAAAAAATAATAAAATAAAAAACAGTACTAATACTAAAAACTTTATGTAGAGAAGTTCATATTTAGCAATGAAAAAAATTATACAAAAGTTTCATAAGGGTCACCTATTGGTACTCCGCAAAGTTCTTTGGCACTCCAACAAAATTGATAAATGACCCCTTTACCCTTTACCCTTTATCCTTTTTTCCTTTAATTTGAACTAACTACTTAAAGAAAAGTCATAAAATGTTTGACAAAAAATATTTTTTAAATTTAATAATTAAATACAATTTAAGCAAAAAAAAAATTAACTGTGAAAAACAATTATTAACAACGTAATCATTAATTGATTTATACTTTAGTACTTATTTTTTTTTACCAAATATGAACACGATCCAATTAAAATGCGACACAACACAACATTATACGAAATCTTATTTTTTATTTTACAAGAACACAACTCAAATAAAAGTGACATGATAAAAAATCTTATTTTTTTTATCTAACACGAACATGGTCTAATTAAAATGCAGCACGACAAGACGTGAAATCTCATTTGCTTACCTAACACAGCCCAAATAAACCCGATCATACACGAAATCTTATTTTTTTGATCTAACATGAACACGATCTAATTAAAATGCAACACGATACAACACAAAATAAAATTTTATTTTAACCCGACTCGTATAAAAGCCCCACAACATGACTTAAATTGTGTTCGTATTCGGTTAAATATAAAAGTGATAAACAAGTGAGTATTAAAGTGTAAACCAATTAGATTGTGTTTGTGTTGGATAAAAAAAAAACTCCATGTCTTGTTGTGCCGTGTTGCATTGTAATTAAACCTTGTTCGTTTTAGATAAAAAAAGATAAAACAAGAAAAAGATTTCCTATCGTGTCATATTTATTTGAGCTATGTTATTATTAAATAAAAAATAAGAATCTTATTTTGAATAACAATTATTAACAACTTAATCATTAATTAATTTATACTTTAATATTTATTTTTGTTTTACCAACATCAGTAGTTGCACTTATTCTACTAAAGATTTTGAAAGATCATGATTAGATATGATAACGTGGCTCTAAGAATAACTTAGGAGTAGTTGCACTTATTTTTAGAATTTTTTTCGATGGGGGACTTAGAGAGTGTGAAAATGGTCATTTTCTTCTTTAAATCAAATGCATATTATCAATTATAATGCCTCATCCTTTAAATTTCTACTTTTTCCGCATTCGATTTTTCTTCTTTATAACTAAGAGGAGAAGATAGTTGTTTGAATTTTATATTTAATGTTGACACTACTGCATGTGTCATAACGAGTGGATTCAAATGACTATATAATTTTGTTTTGAGTATCTATGTTAAATTAATGACGCGTTTAATATAAAATTAAAAATAACATTTTTACTTTCTTAAAATATATTTTTCAAATTTTTATCATTTTATAATTAAGTTGGACCAATTAATTTATTTAATAAACAAATGTTTTGCATATAGATAGGTTGGCAGTGTTATAAGCATGAGCAACTCACAATGGACATGGGCGAAAATTTGAGCAATTTGACATAAGTACGAGCAAACCTCCCATGAATGTATATTTTCACATATTATGAGTACAATAGTTTATTGTGGTTCAAACTCGGGTGGTTTTTATTTTAAGCAGGAAAAATTCATTTAAATAAATTTGTGTTTATCCAATTTGCTCATCTTTTATACCCAATTAATGATTTTTGTGATAAACAAATTCCTTCTATATTGTTTGTATGAAAATTATGTCGACAATTGGGGTGAAGAATATTATTTGGTAGAGGCAGCTGTCGACACTCCACAAAGTTCATTGGCACTCCAACAAAATTGATAAATGACGCTTTTACCCTTTATCCTTTTTCCCTTTAATTTGAACGAACAACTTAAAAGAAATGTCATAAAATGTTGACAAAAAATATTTTTTAAATTTAATAATTAAATACAATTTAAGCAAAAAAAAAAAAAAATTACTTTGAATAACAATTATTAACAACTTAATCATTAATTGATTTATACTTTAGTACTTATTTTTTTTACCAAATATGAACACGATTCAATTAAAATGCGACACGACACAACATTATACGAAATCTTATTTTTTTATTTAACAAGAACACAACTCAAATGAAAGTGACACAACAAAAAATCTTATTTTTTTATCTAACACGAACACGGTCTAATTAAAATGCAACACAACAAGACGTGAAATCTCATCTGCTTACCTAACACAACCCAAATACACACCCGACCATACACGGAAACTTATTTTTTTTATCTAACATGAAAACGATCTAATAAAATGCAACATGACACAACACAAGATAAAATTTTATTTTAACCCAACACAAACCCAACTCGTATAAAAGCCCCACAACATGACTTAAATTGTGTTCGTATTCAGTCAAATATAAAAGTGATAAACAAGTGAGTATTAAAGTATAAATCAATTAGATCGTGTTCGTTTTAGATAAAAAAAAATATCATTTCTTGTCGTGTCGTGCCGCATTGTAATTAAACTGTGTTAGTTTCAGATAAAAAAGATAAAAAAATATGATGTCTATGGCACCCCGCCTAATTAATCCCGGGTGATCAGTCCTAAATTAAATTAGAACAAGTTTCTCAGTTTCTCATTCTTAGCATCACTGTCGCCTTTTTAATTATTAACAACTTATGTGAGAAAATTAGACTAGTGCCAAATTTTATCTTTCATTAATTTAATGAAATACTCATGCGGAAATAAAATAATTTAAACAATCACAATTAACTGAAGTTCACCATTCGCAATTTAAATAAACTGACTGAATAAACCATCGGTTCAAAACCAACAAAAGTAACGACAGATAAATATAAATTTCAACAAGTCTGACATACACTAAATAATACTGTGAGCTACATGCTCGAGTAACTGATAGGGAATCGCTACACTAAAAATGGAAAGAAATGAGGCACCTATCAAACTCCCGCAACATCCACATATGTTGCAGCAACGAATCCCTGGAATTAATCAAGCCTGGCATCCCTGTGGCTGGACACCTAAAGGGTTAATAAAATATTTATATCAAGGGTTAGAACCCAAAACATTTGGAAAATATTTAGCAAATAATTAACTTGCAGTAATAAATATGTATGCGTCCTCTTCATATTTTAGTTAGTATCGCACTGCTTTGAGAAAATCCTCACCCCTCCTATAATGTGCACTACTAACGCCTTAATTAATTTTCTTAGTTATTTATCCCATAACTAGATAAACGAAATAACCCCTTGCAACCACTAATTGGGGTTGCCATAGCTAAGATTTCTAAGTCATTACCAACATTAACTTAATTAATTATTTTCTCTTCTTAAATTCATATAACTTTCACACCCGTTCTGCACATAATACAATTCACTGCCCGTATTAATTAACCCGTATATAATTATTTATCTCATTATATACGTAGTCATATAACAACATTCACACATATGCTGGGATAATAATTAATAAAGGACATCCTCCCGAGTAATAACTCACCGAATGCATATTCTCTAAAGTGATATCCCACTAGGTGTATTCACACAACCTAGTTACCCCAAGTCAGAATTGCTCACTAACTTGGTTAATAACATATATATTGGAGGCGGTCGTATTCTTTCCCTGAAAGTGAGACGCCTCCACCCATATAATAGACGATATGACTTGGAGATATACTCACCCTACTCCTCAAGCTAGGGAATTCATCCTCTACGCACAACCTCCCCTGATAACACTAGAGTATATATATAATAATAATATCTAACCACTGATATTAATGCACACATCATATATATATATATATATATATATATATATATATATATATATAATAATGCTCCAGTGCGGACTAGTCCGCATTTTAAGAATGCGGACCGGACATGTGTCACTTAACGGTGCCCTGTGACACCCCGACTAATTAAATACCGGGTAGCTACTCCTTTATTAAATTAAATCAAAATGCCAATTTGGCTCAGTTAATAGCATCACTGTCGAAAACATTTTATTACTACTAACCACCTAGTATTTAAAAAGTAAGTTGCCAAATTTTAATTAAAGTCTGATTAACATGCAGTAAAAGATTTAAAGCAAGAATAATATCACCATTCACTATAACGAAATAATAGAATAACCATCACACGATATAAATAAATCCGGAGGAAAAACTCCTCACAACAAACTCCACAACTGAAATGAATAACTAAATACTGAATACTGAATCAATACATGCCAAGTCGGAAAACTGAAATGGAAAAGTCTCTAATAGAATTTGGGCAACATGCCCTACAACTGAAGAATACTGAATATGGAATCCAAATGGTAGAAGCGTCTAAAAGCAAATCCCTGTAGCTTCCACAAACAGCTACAGCTCGTCACCTGAATGAGTATCCTATGCATGGTGTCCTTGTGGCTGGGCACCTAAAATGGTTTAAAAAAATAGATTTGAAAGCAAACGGGTCAGAGCCCGAATGTGGAGATATTTTAAAAACCTGCAAGTGCTTTAAAAACATTTAAAACGTTAAATGCAAAGTACATGTTAGGACGTTCACTCACATGAAATTCTCACTTCTCGTCTAACTGTGCACTCCTAACGTAAGTACCCATCTAAAATGACACAAACCACTAGCTAAGTGACATCATATCTAGCTAGACTGTCATAGGTTCTACCCTTATTACTCGGTTCCCATTAACATTATAACGCTCGCAATTAAATAGGGGCTTAACGTAAATTCAGGTTCTCACATAAAAGTAATACAACTCATTATAGATCATCCCTTTTGTTATTCCATAGTTATACACACAATACCATATGAAAGTTCCCAGTTTATTAAGTGTATATTTTCCACAACATAAATATACAATATAAGCACCCCGAGACTAAGCTGCGGTGCACACATACTCTGCTATCCATTCCGGTACATCACGTACATAAGGAATCACGTATTCCGAATCTCTCAGGAATCGTTCAGATAACACAAATCACAAATAGTGGAGGCGAACACAGTCACATCACATGGGTCACGCACATACATGCGCTCTCACGATCAGCAGACTTATTAACATCCCAATAAGTCCTTCTCTGACCTATGTTCATCGAGGTAACCAGTCTAAATCCGGGCAACACAAGGATTAGAGGGCCCTAAGCGAACGCAAACCTCCCGTGATAGCAAGTATGGTAGGTATGTCATTCACACAAATCATATATCAATACTAAGTAAACACGCATCTTAGTAATCACCGTAGTTTAATTGTAGTACTTATCGCATTCTCGTACCAACTTAATATATATACAACTTATATAATCCCGGTCCATATCTATACGCGCCATAATTTATTCTCACGTCGTACTAGGCACTCACGTCTCAGCTCATAATGTCTATTTGATTCGATCCACACTTATATAATTTACTCCTCATTATATCCCAAATGTCCCAAGTATACTAATACACCATCAAAGGAATGTTATCTCCATCCTCAAACAAATTTACGGGACTCCCAAAATCAAAACAGGCCTAAACTGCCAGCTCGTTAGAAGTCTCGTTCGAACGAGGCTGTTCGAACGAGATTTCGTTCGAACGAACTGGGCTATCTAACGAGATCTCGTTCGAACGAGATTATCGAACGAACATCCCTCTCGTTAAAACCCCAAACTGTCAACTCGTTAGAAGCTCGTTCGAACGAGCTCGTTCGAACGACCTGGGTAGGTCTTCTAACGAGTGACCAGATTCAAGCCCAGAAATCCTATCTCGTTTTTCACCAATTTCTACACCTCAAATCTCAACCAAAATTCGTCTCAACAATGTTTAAAGGTCTCTAATAAATCCTAAACATATTAAAATCACATACTAACGTGTTTTAAGGAATTAATTCATCCTCAACATCATTAAATCATCAAGTCTCATCACTTTTCCCCAAATTCTCAAGAACATAAACCCTAGAATTTTAAATCTTCCATTCCCAGAAATAGATCCGTTTTTGTATCACATAAATTAGTAATTATCTTAATTCGATCTTCCAATAACATTTCTACATGCAAACCTATCTCCAAAATTAAACTAACAACTCCAATTTTATGGGTTTTTATTTATCTCTCAATTAATTATGATTATGGAATTGTCTAAGCATGGAAGAAGCATTTACTGCATAAAAATGTAAATTAAACCACTTGCCTTGATTCAATCTCTGATTTTGATGACGATTTGAAGAAGTTTTATCTCTCTTTCTGCAGAATTCCCTTCTCTCTCTCTCTCTCCAAGCTTTCTTCTCCAATGGCTATGGTGGCTAGGGTTTGCTTTGGAAAATATTAGAAAACCTAATTCTAATAACCTACGTAGCCTTCTAGGTTAATATGGGTTGTTAATGGGTTAAGTGGGTCAATTCCCAATCAGATAAAAACTCTTAATTTTCGTCACTTTTAATTCCCAAAAATACAAAATTACCAAAATACCCTTTATGTTGCCGGTATGGCCTAAAAATACCCCGGGACCCAAACTAAACCCCCGGCTAGTGTTTTCTGACTATCTCGACCCTTTCGGACGCGTTGGCGCACTCAAAACGACCATACGGTTAATAGAATTTAAATTTCACTTTTACAATTAAAATAATTATCTCCTGACGCGACTGTCTCACGCGTCCCAATAAAATGTTCAAATTTCCGTATATCAATTTCACGACAAATTTCATAATTCAACATTCATATATCATCATATATACTCAATATAGTCAAATACCAACTCACATCTCGCTAGTATTTTATCCGGATTAATTCCCAATTAATTCTCATTTAATTAATTAATCCCAAAAATAAATATCGCCAAAAATACGGGGTATTACATACTTCCCCCCTAATAACAGAATTTCATCCCGAAATTCGGAACTAGAAAGTACCTGATAAAAACAACTCTGGATAACGTTCGCGCATCTCATCCTCGCGTTCCCATGTGGACTCCTCGACATTGTGATGTCGCCACTGAACACGCACTAACGGAACTATCTTTGACCGCAGCTTCCTCTCACTTCGGTCCAAAATAGCAATCAGCCCCTCCTCGTAGGAGCTATCAGGCTGTAAATCAATCTCCTCCAAAGCGATGTGAGAATGAGCCAAATCGTCCCTGAGATATTTCCTTAGCGAGGAAATATGAAACACATCGTGAATCCGGTGTAAATGCTCCGGTAACCCGAGTCTATACGCAACTGGTCCAATCCACTCAATAATAGGAAACGGCCCCACATACCTCGGTGCCAACTTCCCCTTCTTCCCAAAACGCATAATCCCCTTCATAGGAGATACTCTGAGCAAAACCTGGTCCCCCACTTGGAACTCCCTGAAAGATCTCTTCGCATCAGCATAACTCTTCTGCCGGTCTTGAGCTACCCGAATGCGACTCCGAATCAACTCAATCCTTGCCGAAGTATCCTGAATTACTTCCGGCCCAAGTAGTTTGTTGTCCCCCACCTCTAACCAACATGCTGGGGAACGACAAGGTCTACCGTACAACGCCTCAAACGGAGCCATGCCAATAGTGAACTGGTAGGAGTTATTATAAGCAAACTCTACCAGTGGAAGGTATTGCTCCCATCCACCTCCAAAGTCAATAATGCACATGCGTAGCATGTCCTCCAACATCTGATTTGTGCGCTCGGTCTGCCCATCGGTCTGCGGATGATAAGCCGTACTCAACCGCAATTCCGTGCCCATGGCCTCCTGGAAACTCTCCCAAAACCGCGAAACAAATATCTTGTCTCTGTCAGATACGATATTTAGGGGCACACCGTGAAGTCTCACAACCTTTGAAATGAAGAGCTGGGCATACTGTCCCGTAGTGTAGTCAGTCCTTACGGGTAAAAAGTGAGCGACTTTGGACAATCTGTCCATAATTACCCAAACGGAGTCGTGACCCCTCTGCGACGTAGGCAACCCCGTGATAAAGTCCATGGATATGCTCTCCCACATCCACACCGGGACCTCCAACGGCTATAGAAGTCCTGTCGGTCTCTGATGATCCACTTTTACTAGCTGACAAGTGGCGCACTTCGAAATAAACTCAGCAATATCTCTCTTCATACTGCTCCACCAATACTGGCGTCTCATGTCTTGGTACATTTTGTCCCCTCCGGGATGTACCGCGAACCGTGAGCCGTGTGACTCTGCCATCACCTCGTGTCGCAATTTCTCCCCTTCCGGAACCACCAATCTCCCATTGAAGCGTAATCCCCCGTCTGAGCTGACGGTATAGGACTCAACTCCCTCTGCTAGTAATCGAACTATCTGCTCCTGACAAAACGAGTCATTAGCCTGTGCCCGTACTACATTCGTGACAATCTGCGGTGTAACGGTCATCACAGATATGAAAGATCGGGCCACTGCATCCTGGTGTCCTAACTCCTTCCACTTTGCCTTCCACACCCCTGCCACCTCATCTGCTGGTCTACGGCTCAACGCGTCTGCTACCACGTTAGCCTTACCCGAGTGATACTGGATATCGAACTGGTAGTCCTTCACAAACTCAAGCCACCTCCTTTGCCGCATGTTCAACTCCTTCTGCGTGAACAGAACTGTAGGGACTTGTGGTCCGTGAACAATTGGAACTTCTCCCCCAAAAGATAGTGCCTCCAAATCCGTAGGGCAAATACCACCGCCGCCAATTCCAAATCATGAGTGGTGTAATTCTTCTCATGAGGCTTAAGCTTACGGGAAGCATAAGCTATGGCCTGTCTCTCCTGTTGCAATACACCTCCAAGTCCTTGCAAAGACGCATCGGTGTAAACCAAATACTCAACTCTCGGTCTCGGCAATGCTAACACAGGTGCTGAGGTCAATTTATCCTTCAATTCATCGAATGCCAACTGACAGGCATCACTCCAAATGAACGGCACACCCTTACGAGTCAGATGTGTCAAAGGGCCCGCTATCTTCGAAAACCCCCTAATAAACCTCCTATAGTATCCTGCTAGACCCAAGAAACTACGAATCTTCGTTGGTGTCGTGGGCTGTCCCCACTCCCTCACCGCGGATACCTTCCCCGGATCAACAGATATCCCCCGGTCGGAAATAATGTGTCCCAAAAACTGGACCTCCTTCAACCAAAACCCGCATTTCTCATATTTTGCATACAACTCGTTCTGACGTAGTGTCTGCAAAACTTGCCTCAAATGTTCGGCGTGCTCCTCCTCTGTCTGGGAGTAAACCAGAATATCATCGATGAAGACAATGACAAACTGATCTAGGAAATCCCTGAACACTCTGTTCATCAAGTCCATAAACACTGCTGGAGCGTTGGTCAAACCAAAAGGCATAACCCGAAACTCGTAAGAACCATATCTCGACAACAACGCAGTCTTCGAGACATCCTCCTCCCTGATACGCAACTGATGGTATCCCGATCTCAAATCAATCTTCGAGAAGAAAAAAGCTCCTCTCAACTGGTCGAATAAGTCATCGATTCGAGGCAACGGATACTTATTCTGTATCGTGACCTTATTCAACTCTCGGTAGTCCACACACAATCTCAGTGAACCGTCTCTCTTCTTTACAAACAAAACTGGAGTGCCCCAAGGTGCGGTACTCCTGCGAATAAAGCCCTGACCTAACAGCTGCTCTATCTGATCTCGTAGCTCTCGCATCTCTGCCGGAGCCATACGGTACGGTGCGCGTGCTATAGGTCTCGTATCTGGCAATAGGTCTATAACAAAGTCTATCTCTCGACTGGGGGGTAGGCCTGGTATCTCCTGAAATACATCCGAATACTCCCTGACAACTGGGATCGAATCTAAAGGAATCACAACCTCCTTAGAGGTATCCTTCTCTAGGTAATACAAATGAGCGGTCGAGCCTCCCTCTGGGCGAGGCATCGCCACTACAAACATCTTTTGCCCCGGAATGGCAAAAACAATGCTCCCACCGAAGCAGTCAATCATGGCTCTATAATCAGCGAGCCAATCCATACTGATAATCACATCGTGAACATGCATATCTAATACCAACATGTCTGCAGGTAATACCAGACTACCAATGTCTACCCCCACTCCCCGGCATATAAAGAAAATAAGTGACCCACTCCCCAATGGTGAGTCGACACACGTCACTGTGCTCTCCGCTGTGGCTAACAACCCTAAAGCCTTCGTGAAATGTGTAGCTATAAAATAATGTGTAGCCCCCGTATCAAACAATACCCGACCCATAGTGCCATGGATAGGAAACGTACCCTCAATTGCGGGGGGTGCCTGTGGAACTGCTGCCTGATGGACGTTATATACACGTCCATACTGTAGCTTCCCCTGCTGAGCTGGGACTGCAGGAATGGGTGGCAATGCTGCCATCTGTGGTCGTGCGGGAAGAGCGGCGGGAAACATAGGCCTCTGTGGCTCCTGGCGAGCACCCTGCTGCTGCTGCTGTGGGGCCCTGCCCCTATCAGGACAATCCTGTCGTTTATGGCCAGTCTTGCCACAAACAAAACACTTCCCTGGGAAGTTTCCTCCTCTCTGCCCCTGCTGTCCCCGGCCTTGCTGGCCGTTACCGTTCCTCCCTGGGCCCTGCTGAAACTGCTGCCCATTCTGCCCCTGTTGGCCCTGATGGCCGTTTGGACCCTGATGGCCCTGACGGAAACCTCCCTGTCCGTGCCTGTAATTCCCTGATCTGAACCTCTTCTGATCCCCCTGCTGGGAATCCTGCTCACCCTGTCTCTGCCCCTGAACAGATTGTGCCCCACCGGCACCATGTCCTCCAGTCCTGCTCTGATGGCTAGACTCTCCCGATCTCTTGCCCTCAGCCATATGAAAGCGGTGATCCTGGCAGTGTAACAAAGCAGCGTTAACCACATCAGAATACGTGGCCAACGAAAGGTTCCCTAATAGATGCTGACGGATCCTCCATGTCAACCCGTCGGTGAATTTCTCAATCTTCTTCTTTTCTGTCGGTATCTCATCCGGAACGATATTCAACAGATTTGTGAACTCGGCCTCATATTCGGCCACGATCTTAACCTCTTGCTTCAGATTCATCAGTTTCCTCCTCATTTCCGTGTGAACAGCTGACGGAAAGTACTTTCGGTCGAACCGCACCCAAAAGTCCTGAATAGTGAGAGTATCCCTCTCCTCCACGGTGGTAATAGACTCCCACCACTGCAGCGCAGATCCGACTAGCTTGAAAGTAGCTAGCACCTGCTTCTGAACGTCCGTGCACTCATACATCCTCAAGTGCCTCTGTATATCCTTCCTCCACTGGCTCGAGACTACCACATCTGAGCTACCTGCAAACTCTGGCGGATGCGCTTTCTGAAAAGCGTCACGTACACGTTATCAAGCAGACGGAAATGCATTTGCCTGTACTGGCGCGGCAACCGGCGCCTGAGGTGGTGCCTGCTGAACTACGGTAATTGCGGCATTTACCGCTTGGGCTACAATGGCTGCAACCTCAGCGGCGTTCATCATGCCTTGAACTGGAACGGGCTGGGGTTCGGGCGTTGCATCCCTGGGAACTCGTCGTGCACGTCGTGGAGGCATCTGAAATAAGAATAAAGTTTATAAGTTCGCTATTTATAAACTTAAAATAGCTGAAGAACGAAGCATACACAAAAAGAGTACAACAGTCCTAAAATATAGGGCTCTATATCAAAGAAAACTTAGCGGAAACATAATAGCCGTACAGATCCTAAAGGACACTAGAACATGATGCTCTGATACCACCTGTGACACCCCGACTAATTAAATACCGGGTAGCTACTCCTTTATTAAATTAAATCAAAATGCCAAGTTGGCTCAGTTAATAGCATCACGGTCGAAAACATTTTATTATTACTAACCACCTAGTATTTAAAAAGTAAGTTGTCAAATTATAATTAAAGTCTGATTAACATGCAGTAAAAGATTTAAAGCAAGAATAATATCACCATTCACTATAACGAAATAATAGAATAACCATCACACGATATAAATAAATCCGGAGGAAAAACTCCTCACAACAAACTCCACAACTGAAATGAATAACTAAATATTGAATACTGAATCAATACATGCCAAGTCTGAAAACTGAAATGGAAAAGTCTCTAATAGAATTTGGGCAACATGCCCTACAACTGAAGAATACTGAATATGGAATCCAAATGGTAGAAGCGTCTAAGAGCAAATCCCTGTAGCTTCCACAAACAGCTACAGCTCGTCACCTGAATGAGTATCCTATGCATGGTGTCCTTGTGGCTGGGCACCTAAAATGGTTTAAAAAAAATAGATTTGAAAGCAAACGGGTCAGAGCCCGAATGTGGAGATATTTTAAAAACCTGCAAGTGCTTTAAAAACATTTAAAACGTTAAATGCAAAGTACATGTTAGGACGTGCACTCACATGAAATTCTCACCTCTCGTCTAACTGTGCACTCCTAACGTAAGTACCCATCTAAAATGACACAAACCACTAGCTAAGTGACATCATATCTAGCTAGACTGTCATAGGTTCTACCCTTATTACTCGGTTCCCATTAACATTATAACGCTCGCAATTAAATAGGGGCTTAACGTAAATTCAGGTTCTCACATAAAAGTAATACAACTCATTATAGATCATCCCTTTTGTTATTCCATAGTTATACACACAATACCATATGAAAGTTCCCAGTTTATTAAGTGTATATTTTCCACAACATAAATATACAATATAAGCACCCCGAGACTCAGCTGCGGTGCACACATACTCTGCTATCCATTCCGGTACATCACGTACATAAGGAATCACGTATTCCGAATCTCTCAGGAATCGTTCAGATAACACAAATCACAAACAGTGGAGGCGAACACAGTCACATCACATGGGTCACGCACATACATGCGCTCCCACGATCAGCAGACTTATTAACATCCCAATAAGTCCTTCTCTGACCTATGTTCATCGAGGTAACCAGTCTAAATCCGGGCAACACAAGGATTAGAGGGCCCTAAGCGAACGCAAACCTCCCGTGATAGCAAGTATGGTAGGTATGTCATACACACAAATCATATATCAATACTAAGTAAGCACGCATCTTAGTAATCACCGTAGTTTAATTGTAGTACTTATCGCATTCTCGTACCAACTTAATATATATACAACTTATATAATCCCGGTCCATATCTATACGCGCCATAATTTATTCTCACGTCGTAGTAGGCACTCACGTCTCAGCTCATAATGTCTATTTGATTCGATCCACACTTATATAATTTACTCCTCATTATATCCCAAATGTCCCAAGTATACTAATACACCATCAAAGGAATGTTATCTCCATCCTCAAACAAATTTACGGGACTCCCAAAATCAAAACAGGCCAAAAAGGCCTAAACTGCCAGCTCGTTAGAAGTCTCGTTCGAACGAGGCTGTTCGAACGAGATTTCGTTCGAACGAACTGGGCTATCTAACGAGATCTCGTTCGAACGAGATTATCGAACGAACATCCCTCTCGTTAAAACCCCAAACTGTCAACTCGTTAGAAGCTCGTTCGAACGAGCTCGTTCGAACGACCTGGGTAGGTCTTCTAACGAGTGACCAAATTCAAGCCCAGAAATCCTATCTCGTTTTTCACCAATTTCTACACCTCAAATCTCAACCAAAATTCGTCTCAACAATGTTTAAAGGTCTCTAATAAATCCTAAACATATTAAAATCACATACTAACGTGTTTTAAGGAATTAATTCATCCTCAACATCATTAAATCATCAAGTCTCATCACTTTTCCCCAAATTCTCAAGAACATAAACCCTAGAATTTTAAATCTTCCATTCCCAGAAATAGATCCGTTTTTGTATCACATAAATTAGTAATTCTCTTAATTCGATCTTCCAATAACATTTCTACATGCAAACCTATCTCCAAAATTAAACTAACAACTCCAATTTTATGGGTTTTTATTTATCTCTCAATTAATTATGATTATGGAATTGTCTAAGCATGGAGGAAGCATTTACTGCATAAAAATGTAAATTAAACCACTTGCCTTGATTCAATCTCTGATTTTGATGACGATTTGAAGAAGTTTTATCTCTTTTTCTGCAGAATTCCCTTCTCTCTCTCTCTCCAAGCTTTCTTCTCCAATGGCTATGGTGGCTAGGGTTTGCTTTGGAAAATATTAGAAAACCTAATTCTAATAACCTACGTAGCCTTCTAGGTTAATATGGGTTGTTAATGGGTTAAGTGGGTCAATTCCCAATCAGATAAAAACTCTTAATTTTCGTCACTTTTAATTCCCAAAAATATAAAATTACCAAAATACCCTTTATGTTGCCGGTATGGCCTAAAAATATCCCGGGACCCAAACTAAACCCCCGGCTAGTGTTTTCTGACTATCTCGACCCTTTCGGACGCGTTGGCGCACTCAAAACGACCATACGGTTAGTAGAATTTAAATTTCACTTTTACAATTAAAATAATTATCTCCTGACGCGACTGTCTCACGCGTCCCAATAAAATATCCAAATTGCCGTATATCAATTTCACGACAAATTTCATAATTCAACGTTCATATATCATCATATATACTCAATATAGTCAAATACCAACTCACATCTCACTAGTATTTTATCCGGATTAATTCCCAATTAATTCTCATTTAATTAATTAATCCCAAAAATAAATATCGCCAAAAATACGGGGTATTACATGCCCCTAGAAATTATCGCCTAAATTGAAGGCACACTCTCTCTCTTTTCTGGGCTCACCGCCAGGTGACACATGTCCGGTCCGCATTCTTAAAATGCGGACTAGTCCGCACAAGAGCAGGACTGTATATATATATATATATATATATATATATATATATATATATAAAATAACCCGGCTATACCTTGCACTAAGTCCGTAACACAAGCTTATACCAATTATTATGAGTTTATGGCCCAACTCTGATTATTAATTAATTCGTACAATAATTAATTAAATTACTTTTGGTATCGCCCAATCAAAATACTCGGACTTGCCCTCGTGGACCAAATAAAATAATACCCGAGTCTAAATTCCCGACTCCAAATTAATTAGCTTTCAGTCTAAATTAATTTAACACATTGGTATCGCTCAACCAATATACCCGGACTCGCCCACTTGGTCCGTATTTAATTATTTCGGAATACTTTTTCCAAAATTTTACCATAGTGTGTCACACATAAATTCCCTCCAATCACAATTATTTTTCCCTCATAATTGATTAGAATGTATGTCCTTTATTTATTTCTCATTAAATAAGGTATGGGAAAGAAATTTTAATTAAATTCCCCTTATATATTAAAACTGGCCGAACAGCCAACAATTCCCGACACCATCGATCGATCGATCGAATAAGTCTTCGTCTTCTCCGAGACCCTGTTTTCTCCCATGGACGAAAACCTTAATCCTCCAACTCTCTCTACAGTTAAACCCGGCTCTTAACCTTAAAATAACACCTCAAGAACATCATTAGGAATCCCCATAAAGTCCCCATAACTCATCAATTTTCCGTTCTCTACTGTTTCTCTAAATTGGGAAAAAAACCGTGTTGTTCGTTAACCCATCTCAACACCAATTTACTATATCAAATTCCTCCATAATTCGTCTGGGTTTTTACATCTAACCAGTATACATAAATCTTAGATTATAACATGAATCTCTACAAAATTCTAAATAAGGAGATTGATTTACAAAAATCCCATTTTTGTACCCCATTTACCCCAAAACGAATTTTGATTCCCACATCACATAAATATGAATCGTAATACAATTAAATACTACAGGAAGTTATCCAATTGCCTTACAGTTTCGTAGGGTCTGATCCGGAGTTGTGATTCTCAAGGTTGAAGATGAAATCCCCCTTTTTGTTCTTTCCTTTGTCCCCCAAATTGGTTCCTAGTGCCTTTAACTGCTCCTTAGGGTTTTCTCTCCCACTACGTGTTTTCAAATGTCAAATCAGCCGTTTCCTTTTCCTTTTAATTAAGTGATTAGGCTTAATCCTGTTTTTAGCCTAATGGGCCAACCTAAGTGACCCAATTGCCCCTGTGTGGGAGCGACTATCCCTAAAAACGTCCCGTGACTCGTTTACTACCCCCGAGTACACTTTTTCGACTATCTCGGCCCATCTGGACCCAACCATATACTCAGAATTATCATCTGAATTAATTTATAAAAATCCATATTTCACACCCAATCTAGTCTATACCGACTCCCGGCTGAGATAAATAAATGCCCAGTCACTAATGCCCGTAATGACGTAAATAAATTATTACTATTCACTTAGTAATTAAATTTTCCCTAAATATTAACCATTCACTCTCCGATTAATATTTAAATAAATTTTACCATAATTAATTCAATTAAATTACGACACACAAGTAATTTAAAAAATTTCGAATTAATTAAATATTAAATGCATAAAATTACGGGGTGTTACATACTCCCCCTCTTACAAAGGAATTTCATCCCCGAAATTAGGTCGTACCTGTGGTGAATAGCTCTGGATATTGTTCCCGCATATCCTCCTCTCGTTCCCAGGTAGACTCGTCAATGTTTTGATGACCTCACTGTACTCTAACTAGTGGAACAACCTTGGATCGTAACTTGCGCTCGCTACGGTCCAGAATAGCCACCAGTCTCTCCTCATACGATATGTCTGGCTGTAAATCAATTTCCTCGAGTGGAATGTGCCAGAAGGCCCTCTCGCTCCTTCGATATTTCTTTAGCGATGCCACATGGAACACGTCGTGTATCCGCTGAAGGTGTTCTTGCAATCCCAGTCTATATGCTACCGGTCCCACCCTCTCAATAATAAGGAAGGGTCCCACGTACTTCTGTGCAAATTTACCCTTCTTGCCAAACCTCATCACCCCTTTCATAGGGGACACTCGAACTAATACCTGATCCCCAACCTCTAACTCTACACATCTCCGCGAATCATCGGCATAACTCTTCTGCCTATCCCGAGCTATCCAAATTCACCCTCGAATCAACTCTATCTTGGTAGTGTCTCCTGAACAATCTTCATCCCCAATAACTTGTTGTCACCCACCTCTAACCAACAGGCGGGTGAACGACAAGGTCTCCCGTAGAGTGCCTCGAACGGTGCCATGCCAATTGTGAATTGGTAAGAGTTGTTATACGCGAACTCTACCAAGGGAAGATATCTCTCCCATCCTCCCCCAAAGCCTAAAATGCACATTCTGAGTATGTCTTCCAGCATCTGATTGACCCTTTGAATCTGTCCGTTGGTCTGTGGGTGATAAGATGTACTCAAACGTAGCTCTGTGCCCATGGCCTCCTAAAATCTCTGCCAAAAATGAGCCACAAAATCTTATCCCTATCGGACACAATATTTACCGGTAGCCCGTGCAACTTAACAATCTCCGCTATAATAGCTGCGCGTGGCGCATCGCCTCAAAGTCTATGCGAATTGGCAGGAAGTGGGCCACCTTGGTCAACCGATCCACAATGACCCATATGGAGCCGTGACCCTTCTGCGATGGAGGTAACCCTGTATTGAAGTCCATGGAGATGCTCTCCCACTTCCACACGGGAATCTCTAGAGGATGTAGCATCCCTGGAGGTCTCTGATGGTCAACTTTCACGAGCTGAAACGTGATGCATTTCGAGACAAACTCCGCTATGTCCCGTTTCATTCCTGCCCACCAATACTATCTCCTCATATCCTGGTACATTTTATCCCTGTCGGGATGTACCGCAAATCTCGAACCATGGGACTCTGTCATAATGGCATGCCTCAGCTCCTCATCCTCTGGCACAATTAACCTCCTATTTAGGCGTAAGCCTCCTTTCGAGCTGATAGAGTAACCCTCTGCTCCCTCAGCTAACAGCTGGCATACCCTATCGTGGAAGATCTGGTCCTCCGCCTGATCCCTCACAACTCGCATAATGATCTTCGGTGTGATGGATAAAGCTGACATGCAGGCCCTGGCGACATCATCCTCATATCAAAGCTCTCTCCACTTCACTTTCCAGACTTCTGATATTTCCCCAGTCGGTCTCCGACTCAATGCGTCTGCCGCTACATTAGCCTTACCAGGATGATATTGAATATCAAACTAGTAGTCTTTCACTAATTCTAGCCATCGCCTCTGCCTCATATTCAGATCCTTCTGTGTAAAAAGATACAAAAGTGACTTGTGATCCGTGAATAGGGTGAACTGCTCTCCCATCAGATAATGTCTCCATATCCTCAGGGGAAAAACGACCGCTGCTAGCTCTAGGTCATGAGAGGGGTAATTCCTTTCGTGGGGCTTTAACTTTCTGGACGCATAAGATATAGCCCTCTCCTCTTGCTGGAGCACACCCCCAAGTCCCTGTAAGG
Organism: Sambucus nigra; assembly: GCA_949130495.1. NCBI lineage: Eukaryota > Viridiplantae > Streptophyta > Magnoliopsida > Dipsacales > Adoxaceae > Sambucus > Sambucus nigra. Next base: position 23,229,895 of record OX422212.1, on the reverse strand, counting down.
ATGCGTCAGTGTAGACCTGATACTCTAGTCCTCCCCTCGGCAAAGCAAGTACTGGTGTAGATGTTAACTTATCCTTTAGCTCGTCGAAAGATAATTGATAATGATCACTCCAAATAAAAGGCACCCCTTTCAGAGTCAAATTCGTCAAAGGGCCCACAATCTTTGAGAATCCCTTAATGAACCGCCTGTAATAGCCTACCAATCCCAGAAAGCTGCGCACCTCGGTCGGTGTCGTGGGTTGTCCCCACTCCCTCACTGCCGACACCTTACCCAGATCCATAGCAATACCCCGGTCTGACACCACATGACCGAGAAACTGTAGCTCCCACAGCCAAAATCCACACTTCCCGAATTTGGCATAAAGCTTGTGATCTCACAGCGTCTGTAGGACCATACGCAGATGCTCTGAGTGCTCCCCCTCAGTGCGCGAGTAGATTAAGATGTGATCAATGAACACGATAACAAACTGGTCGAGATACTCTCTGAAAATCCTATTCATGAGATCCATGAACACTCCTGGCGTATTGGTGAGCCCGAATGGCATCATCCTGAACTCGTAAGATCCATACCGCAACAAGAAAGCAGTCTTAGGAACATCCTCCTCTCGGATAAGCAACTGATGATATCCTGACCTCAAATCGATCTTGGAAAAGTAAGATACCCCTATCAATTGGTCAAATAAATCATCAATCCTAGGCAACGGATACTTATTCCGTATCGTCACCTTGTTCAGCTCCCTATAGTCCATGCGCAATCGAAGTGAACCATCCCACTTCTTTGCAAACAACACCTGTGCACCCCACGACGATGTACTCCGCCGAATGAAACCCTGACCCAGGAGCTGCTAAATCTGCTCTCTTAACTCACGCATATCTGAAGGGGCCATACGGTAAGGTGCTCGAGCAATCGGCCTCATCCCCGATGCTAAATCGATTACAAACTCGATTTTCCAGCTAGGTGGCAACCCTGGTATTTCCTGGAACACATCCTCGAAGTCCATCACTGCCGGACTTAAATCCAACGCAACTACCACCTCTTATGAGGTATCCTCCTCGATATAATACAAGTGTGTACGCGACCCTCCCTCTAGTAGAGGCATCGCTACTAGGAACATCTCCTGTCCCGAAATGGAGAACACGATTGTCCTTTCGTAACAATCCACAGTCGCCCGATAACCTGTCAACCAGTCCATACCGAGGATGACATCGTACCCCTTCATATATAACACTAAGAGGTCCGTCGTTAAACTAAGCCTCCCAATTAAAATGTCTACCCCCCAAAAAATTGAGTGAATCAATGCCCCGCTGCCTACTGGTGACTCGACACACATACGAAGACTACTCGCGGTCTCTAGTAACCCATCTCATTTAGCAAATTTAGATTTAATGAATGAATGAGATGCTTCCGTATCAAAAAGTATACTACCCTCGTGACCATGGATGAGAAACATACCCTCAACCGCTGGCGGCGCCTGCTGTGATGGAGGATTGGGAACATCCCGGACATTATAAACATGCCCTTAGTGCATCTGCCCCTGCTGCTGTGGGGCTGGTGGAGTCAGTGCTGTGGGCGGCATCTGTACCTGCTGCCCCTGTTGGGCACCCTGTTGTTGGCCTCTACCCTTCTGCGGTCACTCCCTCTTGAAGTGTCAGGTCTGGCCATAAACAAAACAGCGTCTCTGATCGTCCCCCTATCGTTGGCCCTGTTGGCCCTTATGTGGCAGACCCTGCTAGCCTACCCCATTGTTCTCTTAGCCCTGACGGCCCTGAGGAACCTGCTGCTATTGATTTGGGCCTGGCTGGCCCTATTTGAATCCTTGTCCTCCTGATCGAAACCCACCAGACCTAAATTTCTTAGCCTGATTCCCTTGCTGACTGCTAGTCTGCTGTTGAGCACCACTTGTGTCACTACCAACAACTGCCTTGACTTGCTGGCTCAGCTTCCCTACCCTCTTTCTCCCCTTCACATGGAAGCGATGATCCTGGCAATGTACAAGAGCGGCATTAACGACATCTGTATATGCCACCAATATCGGATTACCAATTAAGTGCTGCCTGATCCTCAGGGCCATGCCATCCTTAAATTTCGACTTCTTTCGCTCCTCGTCGCTCACCTCATTTGGCACAAAGTTCGCCAAACGGGTGAACTCTTCCTCTTAATCTGCCACTGAACGGTCACCATGTACTAACTCGTTGAACTTCTTCCTCATTTCGACCTCTACCGCTGGTGGGAAGTATTTGCGATCGAACCGCACCCAGAACTCGGATATCGTCATCAAATCTCTCTCCTCAGCGGTGGTAACTGACTCCCACCACTGTAAGGCTTCCCCCAAGAGATGGAAGGTAGAAAGCATTTGTTTCTACACATCGGTACACTCCAGTATGCGTAGATGGCGCTGAATATTCTTCTTCCAGACACACACCTCTACTACATCGGTACTACCCCGAAACTCGAGTGGGTGACCCTTCTGAAAGGTCTCCCTAACTCGCTGCCAAGACGGTGGCACCACTGGAGCCTGAACTACTGGTACCACTGGAGGTAGTGCCTGGGGCTGAGGAAAATGGGCTTCCATAGCCCTCATTCCTGTCTCAACTTCCTGGGCCACTATCACGGCCACCTGAGTAGTGGAGATCAACTAGGGTGGGGGTGGGGGTGGGGGTGGAGGTACCTGTGGTTCCTGATGAGACTCCCTTAATTCATCCCTAGCCTCAGCCCTCTCCGCTCTCTGTCTCTTCAGGGGCATCTGAAAATAGATCGAATCGTATAAGTACACAATTTATAAAAAAATCTAATAGTAGAAATACGATATCTCAAAAGCGTAAAATAAATCAACAGTCTTAATAATATGGCTCTATAACAACCGAATGCTATGCTGAAACGTAGTAAGCCACATAGCTCCTAATGACACTAGAACCTGACGCTCTGATAACATCTGTGACACCCTGCCTAATTAACCCTGGGTGATCAGTCCTAAATTAAATTAGAACAGGTTTCTCAGTTGGTTCATTCTTAGCATCGATGTCGCCTTTTTAATTACTAACCACCTAAGTGAGAAAATTAGACTAGTGCCAAATTTTATCTTTCATTAATTTAATGAAATACTCATGCCGAAACAAAATAATTTAAACAATCACAATTAACTGAAGTTCACTATTCGCAATTTAAATAAACTGACCGAAGTTCAAAACCAACAAAAGTAACGACAGATAAATATAAATTTCAACAAGTCTGACATAAACTAAATAATGCTGTGAGCGACATGCTCGAGTAACTGATAGGGAATATCTACACTAAAAATAGAAAGAAATGAGGCACCTATCAAACTACCGCAACATCCACATATGCTGCAGTAACGAATCCCTGGAATTAATCAAGTTTGGCGTCCCTGTGGCTAGACACCTAAAAGGTTAATAAAATATTTATAGCAAGGGTTAGAACCCAAAATATTTGGAAAACATTTAGCAAATGATTAACTTGCAGTAATAAATATGTATGCATGCCCTTCATATTTTAGTTAGTGTCGTACGTCCTTGAGAATATCCTCACCCCTCCTCTAATGTGTACTCCTAACGCCTTAATTAATTTTCTTAGTTATTTATCCCATAACTAGATAATCGAAATAACCCCTTGCAACCACTAATTGGGGATGCCATAGCTAAGATTTCTAATTCATTATCAACATTAACTTAATTAATCATTTTCTCTTCTTAAATTCATATAACTTTCACACCCGTTCTGCACATAATACAATTCACTGCCTGTATTAATTAACCCGTATATAATTATTTATCTCATTATATTCGTAGTCATATAACAACATTCACACATATGTTGGAATAATAATTAATAAAGGACATGCCCCCGAGTAATAACTCACCGAATGCATATTCTCTAAAGCGCAATCCTACTAGGTGTATTCACTCAACCTAGTTACCCCAAGTGATAATTGCTCACTAACTTGGTTAATAACATAAATATTGAAGGCGGTCATATTCTTTCCCTGAAAGTGAGATGCCCCTCACCCATATAATAGACGCTATGACTTGGAGATATACTCACCCTACTCCTCAAGCTAGGGGATTCACCCTCTACGCACAAGCTCCCCTGATAGCACTAGAGTATATATATAATAATAATATCTAACCACTGATATTAATGCACACATTATATATATATATATATTAAAATAATCCGGCTATACCGTGCACTAAGTCCGTAACACAAGCTTATACCAATTATTATGAGTTTATGGCCCAACTCTGATTATTAATTAATTCGTACATGAATTAATTAAATTACTTTTGGTGTCGCCCAATCAAAATACTCGGACTCGCCCTCGTGGCCCAAATAAAATAATACCCGACTCTAAATTATCGACTCCAAATTAATTAGTTTTCAATCTAAATTAATTTAGCACATTGGTATCGCTCAACCAATATACCCAGACTCGCCCACTCGGTTCGTATTTAATTATTTCGGAATACTTTTCCCAAAATTTTACCTTAGTGTGTCACACATAAATTACCTCCAATCACAATTATTTTCCCCTCATAATTGATTAGAATGTATGTCCTTTATTTATTTCTCATTAAATAAGGTATGGGAAAGAAATTTTAATTAAATTCCCCTTATATATTAAAACTAGTCGAACTGCCAAAAATCCCCAACCATCGATCGATCGATCGAATAGGTCTTCGTCTTCTCCGAGACCCTGTTTCTGCCATGGATGAAAATCTTAATCCTCTAACTCTCTCTTCAGTCAAACCTAGGTCTTAACCTTAAAATAACACCTCAAGAACATCATTAGGAACCCCCATAAAGTCCCCATAACCCATCAATTTTCCGTTCTCTACTGTTTCTCTAAATTGGAGAAAAACTCGTGTTGTTCGTTAACCCGTCTCAACACCAATTTACTATCTCAAATTCGTCCATAATTCGTCTGGTTTTTTACATCTAACCAGTATACATAAATCTTAGATTATAACATGAATCTCTACAAAATTCTAAATCAGGAGATTGATTTTGTACCCCCTTTACCCCAAAACGAATTTTGATTCCCACATCACATAAATATGAATCGTAATACAATTAAATGCTACAACAAGTTATCCACTTGCCTTATAGTTTCGTAGGGTGTGATCCAGAGTTGTGATTCTCAAGGTTGAAGATAAAATCCCTCTTTTTGTTCTTTCCTTTGTCCCCCAAATTGGTTCCTAGTGCCTTTAACTGCTCCTTAGGGTTTTTTCTCCCACTAAGTGTTTTCAAATCTCAACTGACTCGTTCTCCTTTTTCTTTTAATTAAGTGATTAGGCTTAATCCCATTTTTAGCCTAATGGGCCAAGCCCAAGTTACCCAATTACCCTCGTGTTGGCCCTGTTATGCCTAAAAATGTCCCGTGACCCGTTTACTGCCCCCGGGTACATTTTTTCGACTATCTCGGCCCATCCGGACTCAACCGTACACTCAGAATTGGCATCCGAATTAATTTATAAAAATCCTTATCTCACACCCAATCTAGTCTATATCGACTCCCGGCTGAGATAAATAAATGCTCTGTCACTAATGCCCGTAATGACGTAAATAAATTATTACTATTAACTTAGTAATTAAATTTTCCCTAAATATTAATCATTTACTCTCTGATTAATATTTAAATAAATTTTACCATAATTAATTCAATTAAATTACGACACACAAGTAATTTAAAATTTTCCGAATTAATTAAATATTAAATGCATAAAATTACGGGGTGTTACAATGTCGTGTCACATTTATTTGAGTTATGTTATTGTTAGATAAAAAATAAGATTCTTATTTTTTATCTAACAATAACAGAGCTCAAATAAATGTGACACGACAGGAAATCTTTTTTTTTTAATCTTATTTATCTAAGACGATCATGGTTTAATTACAATGTAGCACGACACGACAAGACATGAAGTTTTTTTGTCTAACACGAACACGATCTAATTAAAATGCAACCCGACACAACACAACATAAAATTTTATTTTAACCCGACTCGGTCAAATATAAAAGTGATAAACAAGTAAGTAGTAAAGTGTAAATCAATTAGATCGTGTTCATGTTAGATAAAAAAATAAGATTTCGTGTATAGTCGAGTGTATTTGGGCTGTGTTAGGTAAGCAAATGAGATTTCACGTCTTGTCGTGTTGCATTTTAATTAGACCGTGTTCGTGTTAGATAAAAAAAAAGATTTTCTGTCGTCACTTTTATTTGAGTTTTGTTCTTGTTAAATAAAAAAATAAGATTTCATATAATGTTGTGCTGTGTCGCATTTTAATTGGATCGTGTTCATATTTGGTAAAAAAAATAAGTACTAAATTATAAATCAATTAATGATTATGTTGTTAATAATTGTTATTCACAGTTAAATTTTTTTTTTTGCTTAAATTGTATTTAATTATTAAATTTAAAAAATATTTTTTGTCAAACATTTTATGACATTTCTTTTAGGTGATTAGTTCAAATTAAAGGAAAAAAGGATGAAGGGTAAAGGGTAAAGGGTAAAGGTAAAAGGATCATTCATCAATTTTGTTGGAGTGCCAATGAACTTTGTGGAGTGCCAATAGCGGGCTCCTATAATAAACTCACTAATTTGTAATAAAGTCTACAAAAATTGTAATGGGTTAAAGTGTTTCGATTTTTTTAACAAAATAAAAGCTATTTTTTTTATATTTAAGGCACATGGCTTAATGTAGCTTGATGGAAGTCAATATCAGACAAACTGAAAGCAACTGAATGTAACATGTTACAACATGTAAAGTATTGACCCAACACATCTCAATGAGACTTGTGCCTTAATTACTTGTGAATATCAATCTTGCTCCAGTGGTATTCCTAAACTTCATGAATATCAAATGTTAAATTTTACATAATTACTATTTTTTTTAAAAGAACCTGTCAGATTTTTCCTATTCAATAAATAAAACATCTTTGTCAAAAAAACAAAAAAAGACATCAAGCACCTAAATAATTATAACCCAACAAATATTAGGTACAACCCATTGTGTAAAACAATTATAAATAAAGGGTCGAGAAACATCAGGTTCTTAAATAAGAACTTTCATGATTATATATGCAACTCACTCCATTATATCTTTTCCAATAAAATGACTTGAAACTCATCATTACAATATCATTGTACCAAATGTAATTATTTATGAGAATTATGCCTTGTCTTCATTTGGTTTCATTTGTACTCTTGTTTTGCTTTCACCTTCTTGTCTTGTCGTCCTCTTCCATGACTTAATATGAAGATCCATACTTGTTTAGGTGTAGATGAAAGGACATCGAAATCAAATATTAAAAAACATTGAATTAAAATCTATATATAAGTTCCATTAACTTGCATAATAAACATACTAATCTTTTTTACCCTTTGGTTGCTATTGTTATAAACAAAATAAAAAACGTAACTGCATTAAAGTGTAACGACGAATAAATAATTATAATGATGTGTAAATGCATATATTTTTATGGGAATTATAATGATCTAGCAGGATCTTTAGTTTCTTTTTTATCTATAGATATATAATCAAATAAATTAAGGAGTGTAAATGCACACATGATTGGAGTCTATAATGAGGTCTACATAATAAATTGAACACGGAGGTCGTGTTCGTGTCAGGAATTTTTTACAAAAGATTCACAAATATACGCAAAGGTCACAAATATTCACAAATATACGGAGGTCGTGTGTGTAAAAAATACTAATTCACAAAAGATGTGAGATAAAAATATACGCAATGCATATTTCTCATCTTACAACAGAGACTAAAATTGTACATTAGTTGAACCACTATGATTACTGTATACTAAGAGGGGAGAAGGTAAGCAATCAAACAAAAAGGCATGCAACATTCAATATGTTTATTATGCAAATCTCACCCACGATTTCAATAAACAAAAAGGCAGATGGAGATAATAGGATTCAATATGTTTAACAACAATTAAAAACGCCAAACAAATTAAACAAAAAAAGTAAGGACTTAAACAAAAAAGGTAACAACAGAACCTCGAGTTTAACAACATTCAATATGTTGTTACCTTTTTTTGAATGTTGTTCAATATGTTCAAAACCCTTTAGATAAAAAAGGTAAGGACTTGAACAAAAAAGGTAACAACATAAAAAACAAAAAGGCAGCCATCATTCAATATGTTCAACAGCAATTAAAAAAACCATACAAATTAAACAAAAAAAGGTAAGGACTTAAAACCCCACTAAGGTTCAATATGATAAACCACCTGTTTTTTTTTGTGAATAAGTGTTGTTATACCTTTCAGAAAAACCACCTGCTTTTAATACGTTCAAACCCCTTAAAAAAACATTTGTGTTCATTATATTCAAAATCCCTCATGGGTTCTTTAAAAATAATAGAAACAAAATGTGTGCAGGTTGTGTTGATAAAAAAAATCAAACAGCAAAATAAAACGGTAGAGTAAAGAGTTTAGATGTATTTACCTCAAAAAAAATTCTCCCACCGTGCTTGAAGGATCAACCTGTTGAACGAAGACCTGAAAATCGAGTATAGGAAAGTTCAAACATAAAACATCAAACCTATTAGCAGATATTATTTAGAAGCTACTCAAATACATATGCCTGTAAAGCCATGACTGAGCCAAAGCAACGAAAAAAATACAATTGAGGTTTGTTATGGTAGCGGGGTACTGTAGATCTCAAACATCAAAGATACAATAGTCAGATTTCAACCCAAACCTCTCATGTACATAGACAGATGGAGATAACATCATAACTTTATTTAAAGACCAAATCTCACCCACGATTTCAACCCCATACAAAGAAAAAATGGTCAGATTTAAAAAACACAGCTAAATCGTAGATTCAAAACCCTTTAGACCAAAACTTACATTTAATCTCGAGTTCTATAAATCTTAATATGTTCGACGGGAGAGAGAGAAGAAGAAGGGACAGATTGTTGCAAAAAAGAAAGAAAAAGGTTATGAGAGAGAGGGTGAGAGCAGTCTTCCTTAAATGAGAGGTCTGAGGTTGGGGTTTGAAATCATGGGTGCAAAAGCTGTGAGACACCAATTACACACGAGTATCTCTATTTTTACCATCCAGATACAAAACCCTATCTCACCCATCAGTTAGATTGTACGAAAAAAACCCTCCATTTTGAATTAAATTGTAAGTTTGGCAAGTAACAAAAAAGAGGGGGATAAAAAATTTGAGGGGAAAAAAGGGTATTGTAATTTGAACCACAAAGTGTCTTCCAAACTTAGGAACAGTAAAAACTAGGGGTGGCCATAGGCCCGAGGCCCGCCAAGCCCGCCCAACCCGCCCAAGAAAAAAATAGGGCTTGGGTAAGGTGAATAGGCCCGCAAAGCGGGCTTGGCAAAATTTTATAGGCCCGATTTTTTTTCGGGCGGGCTTGGGCATGAGTTCTTAAGCCCGATGAGGCCCGGCCCGGCCCGGCCCGAGGCCCGAAATATATATATATATAATATTAATATATATATAATATTAATATATATATATTTATATATATGTGGGGTGGGGGGAACTTTTATAAATATAAAAACGTATACTAAGTCTTTTCATGTAGAGTGAGAAACTTTATATATGGACTTTGTAATATATGGAGTTTAAAACAGATTTTAAATTAAAAAATTGGTCTTTAAATAAAAAAATAAGTATTTTAATTTTTTTAAAAATCTTTTAATTAATATAATATGGCCCGATCGGGCGGGCCTGGGTAAAGAGCTTTCAAATCTGGGCGGGCTTGGGATTACGTAATAAGGCCCGATCTGGGCCCGAGCGGGCTTGGGATAGCCGTTAATTTTTCAAGCCCGGCCCGAGCCCGAGCCCGAGCCCGACCGGGCCTGCCGAGGCCCGGCCCACGGCCACCCCTAGTAAAAACACTATTGTTCCTTATATATATACTAGCGTATGCCCGTGCCTGAAGGCACGAAGAAATTTTCCAAATTACGTAACAGCGAAACGACGACAATTGTTCTAAGTACGTAATCGCGAAACGGCGACAATGTCAAATTTTTTAAAAAAATTGGGCATAATCTCCTTTGTTTATGGAACTATTCACCCTGCTTGACAAATAACAAATAGTTCAACATCAAAATTGTCTAAATTCTTCAAACAAATTCACATATAAAATGAAATATACAATATTCACCAATCAAATTAACTGTCTCAAAAAAACTAAGTGTCAATTTTTTAAAAAAATTGGGCATAATCTCCTTTGTTTATTGGACTATCCACCCTATTTAAGGGGTAACAACAAATCCAACAAATTAAAAAAAAAATCCCAAATTCGGAGATGGGAGTTAGAAGGCAGGGAAAGGAGAATATGTGAGACTTCCTCAAAATGTTTGTGCCATGGTGCTTCTGGATTAGGTGCTACTACTACTGTCTTCCCATCCTTCTTCCCACCTCTTGCCATGATCACTCTCTCCCTCTCGATTTTCTGTACGATTTGACAAACAATAAACATAATTAATCAGTTTCTCGAACAAAGATACAGTCACATAAGTAAATATACAATCACATCCAAAATTGTCTAAATTCGAGATTGATTCAACCGGATCCAATTGGATTACCTCTTTTATAAAGAAATGCAGTTTCGAGTCTGATCCCATCATATTTGGTCTACAAATAAAACAAATAACAATATTAGGAAAAAGGAACTATTTGAATAATTGCATATGCATATATGCGAGTGCGTGTGTGGGTGTTTGTGTGTGCGCGCGTGTGCGTTTGAGTGGGAAAGGGGTGAGGGGATGGGCAGGGGCGCGTGTGTGCATGTTTGTGTGCGCGCGTGTGCGCGTGAGTGGGGAAGGGGCAGGGGACACGTGTGTGCATGTGTGTGTGCGTGTGTGCGTGCGTGTGCGTGTGTGTGAGTGGGGAAGGGGGGAGGGGGCGGGGCATGTATGGATATATGCAATCTGCATACATGCAGTGCATATATGCATATGCATATATGTGTGCGCGTGAGTGGGAAAGGGGGGAGGGGACGGACAGGGGGCGCGTGTGTGCGTGTTTGTGTGTGAGTGAGTGGGGAAGGGGGAGCATGTGTGCGTGTGTGTGTGTGTTTGTGTGCGCGTGTGTGAGTGGGGAAGGAGGGAGGGGACGGGGCGCGAGTGTGCATGTGTGTTTGTGTGTGAGTGAGTGGGGAAGGGGGGAGGGGACGGGAAGGGGGAGCATGTGTGCGTGTGTGTGTGCGTGTGTGTGTGCGCGTGTGTGAGTGGGGAAGGGACGGGGCGCGAGTGTGCGTGTGTGTTTGTGTCCACGTGTGTGCGTGTGCGTGGGGAAGGGGGGAGGGGACGGGAAGGGGCAGGGGCAGGTTTGCATATATGTAGTGCGAGTGTGTGCGTGTTTGTGTGCGCGTGTGAGTGGGAAAGGGGGAAGGGGACGGGCAGGGGGCGCGTGTGTGCGTGTGTGCGTGTTGCGCTGCATATATATGCATATGCCCATATATATGCATATGCATATATATGTAGTGCATATATATGCAGCAGCATATATATGATCTGCATATATATGCAGCAGCATATCTATGCAGATCATATATATGCAGCAGCATATATATGCATTGCATATATATGCATATGCACATATATGGGCATATGCATATATATGCAGCAGCAGCACTCACACACGCACACACTCAAACACTCAAACACGCCCCCACAATCTGCATACATATGCATGTGTGTGTGTGTGAGTGGGGAAGGGGGGAGGGGACGGGTGCGTGTGTGCGCGTAAATACATATCCCATTTATTAGAAACTTCAATAGGTTAACAAAGTTGACACCACAAAGAGTAACACAAATATTATGAAGGTTCAATAGGTGATCGAATGGCTCAAAGCTAAAAGAAGGAAAGGAAAGCTTCCACTGTCAGATGTTTTGAGGTATGTGATTGAGGTATGTGATTGAGCTGAAAGAAGGAAAGGAAAGCTTACACGATATATCAGATTGTATATTCACTGATATAGGTGTATATACAATCGTCATATATGCCTCCAACTGATATACATCATTGTATTAATGATTGTATGAGTCTATCCTATAAGGAATGCAGTTGGGGGAATGGAGAACTTCATTAATGATTGTATGAGTCAACCGCCGTCGACGATTAACCCCCTTACCTCTGGCATGAACATCCCTTAGATCTTCCCACACCCATACACAGAGCTGCCCAAATCCATTTCAATCCAACCTCTTACCCGAATATGTCCAAGCCAAGATTCTGCATAAAACCAAACAAACCAAATAAAAGCCATAAATAGTAAATGTCCACTTTTCATAAAATACCCCTTAAATGGTATATTTATAAAAAAAAAGGGGGGGGGGATATTCATATCTAGTATATTGAGTTATATTTTCTAAGACATCCAAGCAAAACAGACTTGATTGTCAAATCCAATATCTTCTAAGCCATCAAAGCAAAAATAATCATCCCAACAGCAACTGTTGGAGGGAACAACCATGAGATAAGCCCTGATCCAAAATAAAAAAGAAAAGAAAGAATCATTGCCAATAATATAGGTTTAAGAAGTTACTAAAGATCACTAACTGAGCATTTATATTTGAGCATTTTTTCAACAGTACATACCTGAGATTCAAACATGAGTATATACCCGAGCGTTTGATTTCATTTGATTTTTCCCCATAAACAATTGATTTAAAACAATGCATATGATTTCGTGTTGAAAAAACTTTGTGGGTTTGATTCAAATATGAGTTATAACTGAGCTTTTGATTTCGTTTGATTTTTCCCCCAAAATCAACCTGCTGCGTTTGATTTCGCTTGATTTCTGATGAACATGAGTTATGCCGGCCCAAGAATATCAACAGTGATATGTGGGGCGTTGCCATGGAAAGAAGGGACAAAAATATTGTCGAGAAGTTCGCTCCTGTAAAAAGAAAACATAGAAAACAGAAGGGTCAAAATAGAACTTTCATATAAACCAATATAATCCAACGTAAAAAATAGTGCAAAATTAGTAGCGACAACATATATATATATATATATATATATATAATGCTTTCAAGCCCTGCTCGGAGCCTATCCTTAAGCCAAAAAACAAAAATGTCGCTTTCTTTTAGTAGTGATCTACATCAAAACCATATAATAAATATATTATAAGAAATATAATTTTGGCCTCTGATTCCATTTGAAACAGAACATAGAATCTGCACTTGATTAAGGATAAGTTAGAAACAATAAAAATAAATCAAGTTACATCTAAGAAATGCACTTGAATATATATGCATATTGAATATATATGCAGTGCGTTATATGTATGCATATATATGTAGTGCATATATATGCAGCTGTCCTAATTTACGACCTCCATCACGATGACTCATTCTTTTATAAGCAAACTGAATTATATTTTTAGCCAACTCTATGATTGACTTGTGAAGTTTTGAAGTATCCATCGAGATTAAGTTTTTGAATTTGACTCTAATTTCTCGCATACAACCCAAACCTCTCAATAGATCTCCAAAACCTAGTTTCATTCAAAGAACTAATCTACATAGTCCAATATAACCAAATCAAGTAACATTCACAAAATTTCATCCACATGGAATTTAAGTGAAACTATAAGGTCTTCCATCATGAAAATAGATATGTAGCTGCATTTAAGGACCGACACTACTGTATAACCAAGATCAAGCACATACGCATATAATATACTTGCCTACTGCAAAATATGGGTGTATGCCTACTGCGCGGGCGGGGGGGGGGGGGGGGGGGAACTTTTTCACATACGCATATGCATATATATATATATGCATATGCGTATATATGCAGCATATGCATATATATATGCAATCTGCATATATATGTGCATATGCATATATATACAGACTGCATATATATGCACTGCATATATATGCTATGATATATTGCATATGTATGCATATATATGCAATTTGCACATATATGCAAATTGCTGCATATATATGTTGATTGCATCTATATGCATATATGCATATATATGCAATTTCACATATATGCAAATTGCTGCTCATATATAGGTACCAACTCATATATGCAATTTACACACCTCCTAATCCTTCAAGACTTGGTTTAAAAACACTCACAACTCTTGTTTCTTAACTTACCAGCTCATATATAGGTACCTAGACACTAAACCAAGTATCATTAATGCAGCCAAACTAAATTTGTGCCCATTAATGAAGAAAATTCTGATAATATGGGGCAGAAAGTCTTACGAAGAACATACTTGTGAAAAGATTTCTGAATTTCACACTAACTCGCATTCTTCTCAACACAGAGAACCTAAAAAGGAGGCAAGTAATTAATGAAAGAAATAATGCAATATAATAGTGAATTCATAGTTGTAGTTCCTTTCACTTTTTTTTTAGTTTGGAGCACAGCGAAGCAATAATGCATATACACGTGTAAATCAGTCAACGAAGTATGTCAATTCTATCTCAAAGTCGAAAAAGTCAGCAATGGAATAGCTTGACATTTGGATGTCAATGTAACAACTGGTATATTAAAATAATCAAACTAAGTATGCTATTTGGATGGAGAAACTAAGTATGTAATTTGTACACATTATAAACAAAAGTATACAAAAGTAGTAGCCGAGTATACAAATTTGTACACATTATAAACAAAAGTAAGAATGTTATCAGTTCATCAATTAGTATACAAAAGTGATAACGCTACATGGTGTGGTTGGTATACAAAAGTGTACGGTTGGGAACAAAAGTGATAATGCTACATTAGTATACAAAAGTGATAACGCTACATGGTATACTAAAGTGATAACGCTAAATTTTGAGAAACATATAATTGTATGAAACATTCATAAACTTATGTTAACTTGAATTATTTTCAGTCCCAAGCACAACGCTACATGGTATGGTTAGGAAAACATGAAAATTTTGAAAACTTACCACAGTCATTCAGAAACAAACATGAATATAAGAGAATCGAAGTTGGCATGATCACAATCACTACTAATAATAAGAGAATCGAAGAAATCACTACTCATTAATCTCATCAAGAAACTGAAATTGATTTTAACGTCCCATAAAATTGGTCAGTCCCATAAACTCATTAATCTCTCCAAAAAATTGTTCAACCCATAAAATTGTTCAGTCCATTGACGGGAGGGCCTTCTTCCAAACTCGAGTTTGATGTCACAGGGTAGATGAGTAAAATGAAATAAAATGAATAGATGAGTAAATTAATAAAATGAAATAAAAAGTATATCAGAATGCTTTGAGAGGTTACTTATTCCCATGAATGATTTCAGGAACAATATATCTTTTAGTGCCTCATTTCGTTGTTTATTCTCGTGAGCGGTTCACCTCTTGCAAACGGCGATGACTCCTTTCGTTGTTTATCCCTACACATCTGCATAAACAAAAAACACAAATGAAAACCCATAATTGACCACAAAAGCTATAAAACAAAAACCCAAAATGTCAAAAGTCGTGCCAAACTTTGAATTGGGCAATCGTGAATTAGTTGTTGGCGACAAAGGGAGCTCAATTTAGGGCACTCGTGATATAACCTTTTCAAAGGTTCAACCTGACAAAGAAAATGAAATACATTATTATTAATCGCAACCAACAAAAAAACTACCCAGCAATGGAATCAACAACAAATAAATATGAATATGTAGACAAACTTTGCCTAATAAACTATTTAGCTACAGTGCAACCTATATAAACAATAAATCACCAAGAAATTAGAAATTAGAAATTAGTACCAACCTACTATTTGGAAAAGACTGTCTACAGTGCAACCTATATAAACAATAAATATGAATACATAATTAGTACCAAAAAAACAATTAACATAAAAATATAAATCACCAAGAAAATTGTGTTTTACAAAACCCAAAAATAAAATTACCTCTGTAACATGAAATAGAGTTAGTGGTTCTGTATTGAATAAGAGGTAAAAAAATTGTATCAAAACCCTAAAATAAAGATAAATAATCCAATTCAGTCTTAGTGGCACAAAAAATGTGAGTCGAAAATATAATTTTTAAGGAAATTGAAATCTGTGTGAAAATGTGAGTTAAAACTTGCCAAATAGCTAAAATGGAGTAGCATCTACCAAAGTGAAATGAAGGAAACAACCGATCTGAGTATGAAGCAACAAAGTCGTCCGAAAAGTGAGCTCCGATCATCTGCGAAATGAAGTAAAGGAACAAAGTTGATTTTTGGAAACGTTTAACAGATCTGAGTTGCAAAAAAAAAGAAAAAATAAACATACCCGATCCATTGGAGATCCGGTGTTTGTGCGTGTTTAAGAGGGAGAGATATAGTGCCTGACTGTAGTGGCGGAGGACGGGCAGTGGAGGAGGGAGGGCAGCGGAGGAGGGAGGTGCGTGTGGGGTTTGTGGGTTTGGAGTGAGAGGGAGAGAGGTAGACGGGGGTGTGATGGGGTTTAGAGAGAGAGTGAGGGAAATAGCAGATGAACGTGTGCGTGTGTTCGTGTGATAGGGATAAAGAATTCCTAAAATGCCCTCATTTTCAAATTGAATGGGTAACTTTGATGAGTAAAAAAGGGGGGGAACCAATAAAGTGAGGGGTAGATTTGTAAAAAGGAATGTGAAGTGATCTAAACCATTAAAATGTGTAAAAATATGTGAGTAGGTGGCATCGATCTACACCGTTAAAATGTGTACATAATTCAAAAACTTCCCTAACTTATTATATATATATATATATATATATATATATATATATATATATATATATATATATATATATATATATATATATATATATATATATATATCTCTATTATATGAGAGGGGGGTGTTTTACTGTTCCAAAAAATTAACGGTTGAGATCGCATTTTTTGGGGGGATCTAATGGTGTGGGATTGTGCCACGTAGGATTGTATCAATTGTGAGATGGCACATGGAAAAAAACAACCCCTTCATCGCTACCTTGCCCGTTCTCATTTTCGTTCAACAAAAAATCACCCCGTTTTCCCTTCTTTCCCCTACCCCCCGTTTCCCTTCTTCCCCACGATCTGCCTTTCCCCTCCTCCACCCTCTACCCTCCCCGCTGTACGGTTCCCCCTCCCTCTTTCTACTCCCTGCTCTGCTGCCGCCCGCCCCTGCTCCGCGGCCCCCTCGCCCTCCCTTTCTGGTGCGATCTTTGCAGATCCGACTCTCCCCCTATCCCTCCCTCTCTGCCCCAGCCCCCACCTCCTGCTCCGCTGCCGCCCTCCACTGCTCCGAGACCCCCTCGCCCTCCCTTTCTGGTGAGATTTTTCCAGATCCGACGCCCCCTATCCCTCCCTCTCTGCCCCAACCCCACGTCCTATCTACGTTGCCCCCTCAATCGTCCTTCATTTCTTAAGTTCCCATTTTTTTTATCTGTCTTGGTGCGATTTTGGTGCGAGATCTGATGGTGCAAAGACCCACATACATGGTACGAGATCTGATGGTGCAAATACATGGTGCCAGATCTGATGGAGCAACGGCCCACATACATGGTGCGATTTTTTTTGTCCTTCATTTTTTAATTTCCCATTTTTTTCATGATCTAATGGTGCAAAGGCCCACATAAATGGTGCGATTTTGGTTTCATTTTGCAGAGTTGTCAATTAAGTTTAGGTTCAATGTTTTTTAAGATATGATAATTTGTTTTGGGGTTGCATTTTTATTCTCCTTTAAGTGCTTTTTAGGGATTTTTGAAATTTAATTTGGGTTCTGTCTTTGAGGGTTACAGTTTTATGTTCTTATATGTTTTTTTATAAGTTATAGAGATAGTTGTTTTTTAGGGTTTTTTGAAATTTCGATTTGGTTCTATTCTACTAATCATATACACCTTGGCAATTTGCAAGAGGTTTGTTTCATTTAACAATTTCCTTTTTTATGTCTAATATTCTTTTTTTACATTGCACATATTGCTACCAACAAACTTTTTACATTGCTACCAACTAATTTCAGGTTACATTACTACCAAAGAGTTCTTTTTATTTACTTCCTTTTTTGTTTTGTCACAGCAAAATATTTTAAAGACACTTATGTTGTAAAGATAGTTCCATGATTGTAGTGTGAATGTTGGTGCTCTGTTCCACCCTGCTTCCCCAATGTGAGCTCTTGAACTCTTGATTTCTTTTTTTATTTGTGAGTTAAATTGAGTTCATTCCATTAATTTGGAAATTTTCTAAAGCACTCCTTTCTTAATTGATTTTTAGTTACTGGTGTCTTTGTTCTTAATCTAAGCATCCAAAATATTTCTTTTGCATTCCTCTCTCTTTCAAGACTGCTCACTCCATTGTTAATATTTGCAACGGGTAAGTCTCTATCTCGAGACGAAGTTAATATTTGTTAAAGTATGTATTTGTTAATATATGAAATTTTATTGACAATTGGATGTGAATAAATATGCTTTTACCTGTTTCTCTATGATATAGTGGGACAGTAATTATGCATTGCATATATTATGCATTGCATATATATGCATCTATTATGCATATTATGCATATTGCATATATTATGCATATTATGCATATATGTTTCTCTATGGTTTGATCTTACTTTAGAATTGGTAAGGAATTTATGTTCGCTCGGGAGATATGACAAATTTAGTAGAACATGCAGTGTTTAATCAATTGTTCCACCACGGGATCTTCTCTGACATCTACCACTTTTTCCATTAATGACGTCACAATTAGCAGCATAGAGCCTTAATAGCAAGTCCTATTTTCCAATACATGAGGAAAAAAATAATTGAGATGGTAGGTGTAGTTTTTTCTCAAACTGTCATGAAAAACTGTAATAAGAATTAGTATGCAAAATTGAAGTTTATTTTAACGTCAGTGATAACTGTGAGGGGTGATAAAAAATTATGTTGCAGGTAACCATTGGGTGTGTTTCTGGTAATGCCATCTAAGTTTGATTTTTTTGTGTTCTAATTTAATTTATTTGGTGTGTATTTTAGTTATTGGCTTACTACTTTTCTTTCTGATGCATCTCAGGTGGAAGCTGGACTCATTTAAGCAATTATTTTGCATAAATAACACGTATTCAGGTACATTTTCTGTATAAATAATGTTTGGGACAGTTATTAATTGTTCGTTCCCAAATCTTCTCCATATTGGAATGGATAATTACTATTACTTTTTATGATGTTTATTGAATCCCATTTTTGTATCCAATTTTTTCCATTCCTATTATTTGAATTACATCAATATGTGAGACTTTGTGGATGTTTTTATATTGTTGGATTTGTTATTTCCCCTTAAACAGGGTGGATAGTCCAATAAACAAAGGAGATTCTGCCCAATTTTTTTAAAACTTTGACACTTTATTTTTTTAAAACAAAGAAATGTTCTCGCTAAATAGTATTTGTTTTCTTTTCTTTTCATTTTGTCATATTTTTTATGATAGAGATCAAGTCTTATTTCCCTAAGATTGTCAACTCAGTATAAAAAATAATAAGTATATATAAAGTTGGGGCCTAAAGTTAGGAAAATAGGTAGTTGAGGCCTAAAGTTCTAACGGTTACTAAAGTTGACATGGCATTAAGTAAAAACAGTCCAGAAATTTGTTATAAAAAACTAATTATGCTCACAAAGAAACTATTTGGAAATGTACCACCAATATGAATCTAAATCTGATTTAATTGTTATTTTTCGCTTTTAATTTGTATTCAGATTCATTCAAATTACTTTTGGCACTTTAGTTCTTATTTCCTTCAGGTGTTGTAATTACACTACTCTCATCTGGATGTCATAAACCTGATACGTATGGTGTCTCAGTTTAACATAGAAGTTGATCATGTTTATTTTATAAGTTTTGCTAATTACTCTCTTTTGAGAAAATATTTTATCATTATATTCTACTGCATTAATTGCAACTTACATTTAATGCATAGAATTTGATCATGTTGCGGCCTTGAAAAGCATGGTTTGAGGGAGACGAGGACGATGAGAAGAGCGGGTGAGGTTTACGAATTGAAAGCAAGCGGATCGAGGTTTACATATTGCCTACTTGGATTGGTTTTCATTTATTTTTCATTTTTACATTTTGTATTCGTGATATGATGTTATCAAATTATTTTTGATCCATTTCACACTATCTATATTTAAGGTTTCATATAGATGATTTCGGGGTTGCTTGGGAACATTGAAATCCAGTGACTAAAGTATGTTTAATTAAACATACATGAGTTTCAAGATGACACACACAGATCACACTCGCACACAAATGTGTTTTTTGAATTAGGTTTGTAAGTTAGGTGCTTATTTTTAATTTTCTTAGTAATTAGGATTGATGTGCATCTCCCCCCACCCTACCCCACCCCACATCCTATATAGCTAACGTACAATATTTTTGGGAATAAACTATTTTTTTCTTTCTTTTCATTTCAGGTTTTAATCCAAGACCAATCAAACATGGACTTAATTTTTATGCTACGCGACTTCTATGGGGTTGCTACGGGACTTTTATTGGGTTGCTACGGGACTTCTATATGGGGCTGCTACAGAGCTAATACAGGGCTGCTATGGTAATTATTGAAGCTTTTGTTAGGCGAATTTGTTTTTTTATATTATTGGATTTGTCGTTATCCCTTGAGAAGAGTGGATAGTCCAATAAACAAAGGAGATTCTGCCCAATTTTTTTAAAACTTTGACACTTTGTTTTTTTGAGACACAATGAGAATTTATTTGATGAATATTGTACATTTCATATTATATATGAATTTGTTTGATGAATTTAGATTATTTGAATGTTGTTGGACTATTTGTTGTTTGTTAAGTAGGGTGAATAGTTTATAAACAAAAGAGATCGTGGCCAATAGTTACAAATTACTCTTTTTTTGCCGTTTTGCAATTACGTATTTCGAAAATTTTCGCCGTGCCTTCAGGCACGGGCATTCCGCTAGTATATATATATATATATATATATATATATATATATGAGTTGGATAGTTATCGAGCTAAGTAAATAATGTATTTAGGCTCATTTGGGGGTTCAAAAGTTGTGGCCTAAGGCCAAAATCGGGATTTGAATACTAATAATATTTATTTAGAGTTAACCCACTCCTTGGGAGTTATATACAAGAACCCTAAACACACCCACCCAAGAAGAAGTGGAAGAACCACCCTAGGAGGAAGAAAATAGGATTTTCTCTACCCTTTCAAGCAAGGATTCTCTTACCATTCTTATTGAAATTGCTCTTTCTTGTATTAATGTTCAATCCATGTAGAATAGGATTTAAATCTTGATCTAGGACTTCATATCTAGAGGTTCTTTATATTGTGTAAGAATTGAGAAAAATTAGATAATCCATATGTAGATCCATTAATCCCATGTTAGATATGAAATGATGTTATGTAATCTATTGATTTGATTGAAGAAATCATGTTGTAAGATTGATATCATATCCCGAAAGAAATGAATTGTAGAGATTTATGATGAAACTTTAGAACTTGTATGATTAGAAATTCTTGAGAATTCGTGAATATTTATTGTTGGTTTAAAAATGATTTAGATGTTGAACCATATTAGAATGATCCCATATTGTTTCGAAGATCATATCCATCATATATATTAAGTTTTTGAACACTTTTGAATATTGGAGACACATATTAATTTTAATGAAAAAATCCTGTCTTGGAAGAAACATGTTCTCAACATACTGGGAAAATCGAACTGATTCAGCCTCCCTACCGAATCGATTCAGTGCACCTACTTGTGGATTTTTTCGTTACGACTGCCTGGGCGCCGACTGTGTATTTTTATGATTTTTGTTTTAATTAGTTATGATTTTTCTACGAAAGGATGTGCAAGACCAATTTTGTCCAAGTGAGGGATAAAGACTTATTCAAAGATATTAATGATATTGATATGAACTTATATATGTAGTTAAACCAGGATGGGTTCGTGATATGGAGATAACTTAAATTAAGGGACTCTTGAATAACGTTATACGCAATAAATATATTAAAAGGCAGGGATGTGCCTAGAGGATTGGGAAATTTTGGTAGGGGAACCTAGATGATAAGACCCTAAAAGATACGATGAGGCTATTATGATTAATTCAAGGTAAGTTTGGATAAAAGAAATACTTATTAGAGACAAGTCGAATGCTTGAGAATTTAACTGAAGCTTAGCTCCCTCGCATTATTACCGTACGAAGATACCAAGTAGAAATTCACCCTAAGCCTAGTGGGCTATGTTTAAATGGTTAGTATTGGTTATGATAGTAGTTAGGGTGAAACTAAATTTTTATATTCGTGGGTTCTTTATATATGTACATATAAACTAATCGAAAAGGTAATATGAAGTGAATAATTATTAATAATTTAGAAGGATTTAGTCTAAGCCAAGAAGACAACCTGTTAAAATTATTAATAGTATTGGTAAGGATAGTTGGGAATAACTATACCTATAATTGTGGTGGTAGTGGCAGCATTGGGATAACTATATCTATAATGATTTTGGGAAGGTTAGTTTGGGATTATTATACCTAAATATGTATGGAGAAATAAATGTTGAAATAAATGTGACTATTAATTCTTGGAGGCAATATATGGGACTCAAAATTTAATTGGGAAGTAGTCGTAGGATGGTGACTTAATACGGGTTACGTAATAACTTACTAAAACGTTATGATTAAGCCAAGAAGGTTATAATTATATGGATGTATATTTCTAGGATAAAAGAAATTATAGAGTAACTGCTTATACATATTGGATGATTATATCCATTATATTATTTTGTGAAGTCATACCTGGGTTTGTGGACCGTCCTATTGGTCGGGGTTGTACGCACGTTCGAGACTGAATCACATGTCGGCACAGGTGGGCTAGGTGTATTGTTTGGTCATATTATAGGTACTACTTAAAGACTCCACTTACGAGAGTAGGTGTTGATGCTGGTATCCTTTGTCACCGCTGGGTATAGGTCATGAATTGGTGAACTACACAGGTGATAGGGCATAAATATTGTATATTTATCCCCCTAATTTCGGTACCTTTGTGAACCCGAGTGGTAAAATTGTTATGGATTTAAATCGTAATCATGTTACTAACCTTCTTTGGCAAGTATTTCGTGTTTTGTGTTTCTCTTATGTGTTTTACAGATAAATTATGCAAGCGGTGCGAAAGAGAAATCGAAACAATGAAAGAAAGGCTAGGAAGGCAAGTTCAAGGGCATTTTTGTAATTATGCAGCCTGATCCCAGAGGTGGGGTCAGCTGGAAAGTTGAAGATCTCGGAACAATGAGAATACTGGAGGAAACAGCACCCAAATCGGAGCTACGGTGAAGGAGTTATGACCTCTTGAAGTCGGAGAAAAATCCTAGAAAGAAAAGAAGAAAGGTGGAAAATATTCTAACTGTTGAAAATACTCCTGAAACCAGCGAATTCCCCCAAACCACAGTGCGAACCAGTTCAGGGGCAAACCGGTTCGAGGTACCTGCGAACTAGTTCGAGGTGCCTGATGCGCGAATTTTGCCTCTTAATGTTGATTGGTCCAAAGAGTCCTATTATGTAACAATTCCTTCTAAAACGTACATGTATCATTGTATAGACTTAGAAAACATAGTTTTGATTAGTTTTTTATAGAGAGAAGAGTAGGAGAAAACCCTAGGAACATAGCTTTGGTTTGGTGATTCAAGATTGATTATTTTCAGGTTTGATTTCAAGTTTTAATTCAAGATTCATTCATTCTATTATTGTTCTTGCATGCTATTCTTCTTGCACGATTCAAACTAATTCTAGGTCTATAATAATTCTTTGCATGTTTCATTACACTTCCATCATGATTGCTTTCACATGCGACGTAGTTAATTCATGCATAGTTAGGTTCAATATGTCTAGCTAAATTCTTGATGGTTGGGATATATAAACTCAACCCGATGTGATAGTTGCGTGTGTATAAAATTAATTCTCTAAATTTAAAGATTTATTATGACCGTATTGCGTAAAGAACACAAACTTTGTATATCTTTAGATCTCGTTTGCATCAGGGTAATCGGGATGCTTTAGAATGCAATGCGAGTGTCGTTATCGTGTTACCTCTTTACTCATCCTCTGATTACGTATGGTGCGAGCTTGAACCTTGATAGACAACCTCGAATTTTTACATTAACATATTTTACAGGGGTTAATTGAGCTTTTATAGGTATTTAGATGCTAAGCGTGAATTTCGGACGCATTCCGCTCGATTTTCGTACGCGATCCCACGTTCAAGGGCATTTTAGTCAATTCACATTTTGGGCACCCGACCCATCATCTTCATGGAAGCTGTATCCCTCCTCGCAAGCTTCACGTGGCCGTGAATGGTGCGCAATTCCGATTCAGAATGAAGAAGTTATGGAAATTTTAGCGGACGGGAAATGCATTCAAGTCAAAATAGCAAGCAGCTTGGCTGATACCTGCTTGATCGATCGATCGGCCAAAGGGGTCGATCCATCGATCCTTTAATTTTTAGCAATCAGGGCAGACAATGGGGTATGATTTTCAGCATCGATCGATCGATGTTTTGGGTCGATCGATCGATCCCCTGTTTCCAGGAGATATTTTGCCTTATATTTTCTTTTTCCTTTTCTTTTCTTTACTTATTCCAACTTACTATAAATACCAAATTTTGTTGTAATAATCAGATATTAATCTTTTTTAGGTTAGAATAGCTTAGGGTTTGGGGGATTTGAAGAGTTCTTCTTTGATTCTTCTTGGTTTGACACCCAATTGGGTTATAAGTTGCACTATTCATCTTCCTCTCCATTAATATAGTTGTTTTCCATTATTTCTTGCTTTGATAATTAGATTTACATGCTTTGTTAATTAGATTCACATGCTTTCTTTAATCGCTTTCTAGTATAGATTTACCGCGTTTATTTACCACTTTCTTTACCTCATTTTTATCATGCTTTCTAGCTAATTTAAATTAGGTTGTGTTTGAATGGAACTCACTCGAGTTGACGCGTTGCTTGGCTTTGGTGATGGCGTTTACAGGTCTATTTCAGGTGCGTTGTCCTAGTTATTATGCCTAGGAGATTTGATGGGGTATATCATGTATGTCCCGTGCTTACGACCTTTCGTGCACAATTTCTGGGGTATTTGTTGATGCCAAAATCTTATTAGGCTTTTATGCGGATTTAGGGGCGTGACAACCCTTGATTTAATTAACTGTCGAAATGAGACTCATTCGTAATAACTCGTCGACCCATGTATTCATTTTATACAAATTAACTCGGGTGAGGGATATTCGAGGCAACCTATAGTTTTACTCGCGTTGTTAGTCTAGTTTCAATACACTCGCCTAGATTAATATTGTCCTTTTTTTTGCATCTTTTCGTTTTAGTTTGTAATCACCTTTTTTCCTTTAATTTAGAAGTATTAAATCATATAAATTCTAGCAACTCGTCTAAGTGGATCTTTCGATACCTGACTTACCGTTGTACTTGCCTCGCAAGTGTAGTCGTAACTTAGGTTTATATATTATCGCGGTGAAACGAAAACAGCGACCGTGCCCTTACACGAGCACGCATTTCACGCGTTAATCAAAATGGCGCCGTTGCCAGGGATGAGTTTGTTTTAGACTTTATTTGGTTTAGTATTTCATAGTATTTTCTTTCTATTTGTATTATTTGCTAATTTTTTTGCAGGACTTCCACATTTGAGCACTTAGAAACGCTTGAATTTTTCTCACGCGCACTTACTTTGTGGAATTCGCCACTTGAGCCACTTTTGGGGTAAGCATGTCTTATTCCAATTCTTTCGATAATCATTGTTATAATTCTCAAAATTCTCATAATCCTATGAATTTTGTTGAATACTTAGAATCTCGAAGAATTTCAAATTAAAATGTGACTTTGGGTGAGTATAACGAAAGTCAAAACTTGGGTTATTGTAATTTTGATGATGAGAATGATTTTGGGACTTTATCTCCATATAATAGGAATTTTGAAACGAATTCGAATAGTTTTCAAAATTCCTATAATAATGAATTTTCGTTTATGTCCGATTGTAATTTTCAAAGTTCCCATTTTCATGTATCCGCACCTCGACCTATGACATTCGGTGAGGGCTTGCATATGCTTGAGAATGAGAAACTTGAAAATCGTTATCGGGAAGAAAATCATTTATAGGAACATGAATTGGATTTATTATTTGAGTTCGACGACAATTTTGCTTCCGAGACTTTCGGAGTCGAAGAATGTTTTGAACCAAATGAGGTACTTTTACCTACTTTGGAACAAACCATTCTAGACTTTTCCCATTGCATAATATATATTGAAAGTGAGGATGAAAATGACGTAATATCTATTTGCAATGAAATGATTTCTTCTTTGGCCCCCAAAGAAGAACATTTCATTGAAAATGATATTATTTCCTTCGAAACTCAATCTTCGTGCGATGATGATTCATCTCATGAGTTTGAATTTCTTTCATCCCCATTTTCATTGTCTGTTATCACACCGTCACAAGTACCCGATGATTCGGTTTCAAACTTTAATGTTTTAAACCTTTTCGCCGATGAGGAGTACTTGCTCGAGTCGCCTTTCACGATCGCATCTTTGCCTTTGTGTGCCCCACCTCCCATTCCAATTTCAAAATCATTGGGAGGTTATTCGGCTTTTCTCGGTCCCCACATGTTTTTGTCACCCGTTCAATCCAAACCCCCCATCCTCCCTCTAAAAATTTTAATTGACGTTGGTTCATTTCTTACGCCTTACACATGCCTTTCGTTGTTCAAACGAAATTCATATTTTTCGGAAGGCATGCTTGTATGTGAGGGTACACCGATTATCCTCCAAAGTAAAATCGTTTTCATGGTGGACCCTCAGCTATTTAGACTTCTAGTGTATAGTTAGTGTGAAGACAAAATAGTAGATTGTATATAGTTAGCTTTTTATTCTTTCTTTCTTTTTATTTTACTTGCTTTTTAATTTAGTCTAGTGTAATTAGTTAACTCTTTGTTATTTTTTTTTGCTATGCTCGGTACTAACTTGTTTTGTAGATTCTTTGGACTTGTTCTTATGGGGATCGCTCCAATTTTGGGTAATATCGCTCTTTTCCTCTCTTTGACTTGGTTCTTAATTCGCATTGAGGACAATGTCAGGTTTTAAGTTAGGGGGTGTGGGATATTCTATCCATTTCTTTATTTAATCCATGTTTTTGCTCACATGTAAGTTACCTAGTATGTTTTTCTTAGAAAAATTAAAATTTTCAAAAAGATTTTCTTTCTTTTTTCTCCTTTTTTGGGCATTTCGCCTTTGTTTCCGATGATAAATTTTAATAATTGCCCGATCCAACAGACAACCCAATGATGCATGTTCTCGATTTTAGAAGTTATTAGTCTTTAGTCTCCATTATTCATATTATGAATAACTTCATGAATTAAACTTTAATCCCACGATCACATGCGTTTTTCTTGTTTTATTGATTTGGTTTAAGATTTTTATAACTCAGTAATCTTTTGTTGCATTGTATATTCTTACACCAAGTAAGCTTTATACCTTTCGTCGTTTGTGAGTGTATACCCTATTTTTTCTCATTGAAAACGTTGAATTCGATGGTAATCTCACTATTATTTCATCTGATCGTTCATTAATTGAGTTTATACTTGAAATGTGTTACTTGATCATGATTTTCATATATTATTTTGACTCGAGAATTGCTTAAACTTTTAGAAATGTTCATATGCCTTCTTTGTTATATCATCCATATTAGCCTTGACCTCACCCTTATATGTTAAGCCTCGTTTACCCCCTTGAGCCTAAATATTAGCCTTTCGTTTCATAACCCAAATCCCATAACCAACTCTAAAAGTGGAGTTATAAACCATAAATACACTTTCCATACCTTTGTTTGGAATGTTACTTGGGATTGAATGTTGTTGTTGTGATGACGGTTGCAATTTATGCATATGAGAGTATGAAAAGTAAAGAAAAAGTGAAAAAAGAGAAGAAAAAGAGAAAGGAACAAGCAAAAGAAAACATGAGAAAAAGAAGAGAAGAAAAGAAAAGAAAGAGAAAGTTGTATATGTTGTATATAGTTCAATAAGCTTTTATTACTCTCCCCAGTGATATATCTAATGCCGTTTTGGAACTTGTTTTTTCAATTTTGATAATTCCCACATTTTCCCATTATCCCGAGATTTCATTCCGAACACTTTGAATCCGTACATACATATCCTTCATTTCGTACCCTAGCCTAGCCTACATTACAACCCTAGTAAAGTCCTATGTGATCTTAGGTTGATGTAATTCAAAAGTCATAATAGTTTTGATAATCTGTGAAAATACATTTCTTTTAATGTGCGGTATCTTTCATTGAGATTACGGTTTTTCAGTTTACATATAGCGTTCTTCATTTATGACATGTGTGCGGCCTAGTTTCCATTTACATTTACTCTTTATGCCCGCATGTTCCGTATGTTACCTCCCTGTTTTGAGTGAATTCACTTGATGAGTGTAATGCCCATGAGGATTGAATATAGGCTTGCTTTAATATTTATCCGATTTATATAAGTTTTTGCCAAATCACACTTTGCATGTGCTCGCTCCCCCTCCCACATTTTAAGGTTTCAATTCTATGAGGTGCATTCTATAATGTTAATGATTTGGACTTTTGTTTGAATTCATTCACTTTGCTAATAATGCGTATGAAATCTTGTTCGCTATTTTTGGGCTTTTCGCATGTTGGGTTGGGCATATTTTGAGGAAACCATGTGATGCTTGTGGGTATCATCCCTGAAAACCCTCACGAGACGACACTCATCCACTAGGGTGACCTAGGGGTTTAACGGCTAATTGCATACGCTAAATGCAATCGAATCGCCCGCGAAAGTGGCCTTTTGCTTTTATACCATATTTTTATACTTTTCCTGCTTTTGGTTTGCTTGTTGTTCTTGTTGCATCCTATTTCATTGCTAGGGACTAGCAATGTGTAAGTTAGGGGGTGTGATACGATGCAAATATTGCGTATTTTATCCCTCGAACCTACTCATTTTAGCCCCCTCAGGTATCTTGTTCCCTATATTTATGCGCTTTAACCAGACAACCTCGGATTTTTACGTTAACATGTTTTGCAGGGGTTAATTGAGCTTTTATAGGTATTTGGATGCTAAGTGTGAAGTTCGGACACATTCCGCTCGATTTTCGTACGCGATCGCACGTTCAAGGGCATATTAGTCAATTCATATTTTGGTCACTTGGCCCATCATCTTCACGGAAGTTGTATCCGTCCTCACAAGCTTCGCGTGGCTATGAACGGTGAGCGATTCTGATTCAGAACGAAGAAGTTACGGCGATTTTAGTGGACGGGAAATGCATTCAAGTCAAAACAGCAAGCAACTTAGCTGATACCTGCTTGATCGATCGATCCACCAAAGGGGTCGATTGATCGATCCTTTAATTTTTAGAAATCGTGGAAGACCGTGGGCTATGATTTTCAGCATCGATCGATCGACGTTTTTGGTCGATCGATCGATCCCCTGTTTCCAGGAGATATTTAGCCTTATATTTTATTTTTCCTTTTCTTTTCTTTACTTATTCCAACTTACTATAAATACCAATTTTTGTTGTAATAATCAGATATTAAGTTTTAGAATCATTTTTAGGTTAGAATATCTTAGGGTTTGGGGGATTTGAATAGTTCTTCTTTGATTCTTCTTGGTTTGACACCCCATTGGGTTATAAGTTGCACTATTCATCTTCGTCTCCATTAATATAGTTGTTTTCCATCATTTCTTGCTTTGATAATTAGATTTACATGCTTTGTTAATTATATTCACATGATTTCTTTAATCGCTTTCTAGTGTAGATTTACCGCGTTTATTTACCGCTTTCTTTACCGCGTTTTTATCATGTTTTCTAGCTAATTTAAATTAGGTTGTGTTTGAATGGAACTCACTCGATTTGACGCATTGCTTGGCTTTGGTGATGGAGTTTACGTGTCTATTTTAGGTGCGTTGTCCTAGTTATTACGCCTAGGAGATTTGATGGGACATATCATGTATGTCCCGTGCCTACGACCTTTCGTGCGCAATTTTCGGGGTATTTGTTGACGCCAAAATCTTATTAGGATTTTATGCGGATTTAGGGGCGTGACAACCCTTGATTCAATTAACTGTGGAAACGAGACGCATTCGTAATAACTCGTCGACCTATGTATCCATTTTATATAAATTAACTCGGGTGAGGGATATTCGACGCAACCTATAGTTTTATTTGCTTTGTTAGTCTAGTTTCAATACACTCGCCTAGATTAATATTTTCCTTTTTTCCATCTTTTCGTTTTAGTTTGTAATCACCTTTTTCCTTTTTATTTAGAAGTATTAAATCATATAAATTCTAACAACTCGTCTCAGTGGATCTTTCGATACCCGACCGTTGTGCTTGTCTCGCAAGTGTAGTCGTAACTTAGGTTTTTGTATTATCGCGGTGAAACGAAAATAACGACCGTGCCCTTACACGAGCATGCATTTCACGAGTTAATCAAACCTCATATACGTAATGCTTGGGAATACTAAAGTCTAGGTATGATTTATCACTTAAATTTATGATTAGTTTTACACCAGCAATACACTAGGGTTGAGGGATTGTATTCCCGACCTGTTTTTCCCATCATATAGTTCAAGTTTTAGTTTAATCATCACCAATCATCTAGGTAATTTAGAGTAATTTCATTTAGTTGTAGTTGTTTCCCCATTCAAATCACCTTTTCCTTCGTCTTAGAGTTGAATTTACGTTAACCATTTGTCCTGCCATCGTCATGATTTTCTCGTCCTATTTCCCTGTGGAGACGATCCCGACTTACCGAGTTTATTACTAACGCAACTGGCTTGCACTTGATCCTAGAGAGAACGCAATTTAGAGACGCATTCTTAGTCGGGTCAAGTTTTTGGCATCGTTGTCGGGGATTTAGGTAGACGTAGGTTAGATTCCGTTAATCTAAAACTTCGACAAAAAAAAAAAAAATTAAAAAGCTCAAAAAGATACTTTATCTCTCAAAATCCTATTAATGCAAAATTCGAACTCATTCTAACTCCCCAAAA
This sequence comes from Sambucus nigra, assembly GCA_949130495.1. Taxonomy (NCBI): domain Eukaryota; kingdom Viridiplantae; phylum Streptophyta; class Magnoliopsida; order Dipsacales; family Adoxaceae; genus Sambucus; species Sambucus nigra. The sequence continues at coordinate 23,198,861 of OX422212.1, read as the reverse complement.
TACTCCAACCAGCATTCACGAAAACTCCATAGTTGAGTACGATCCCGATAGCCCTTACACTCCAAACGTTCCATAATTCTGGGTTCCACCTCCCACACCTCCACACTCAATTGCTAGTAACACACCGGTATCTCTCTTAGGACACACCACAAAGCACGCTCCGAGAATACCAAGTGAGGATACAGAGTCATCAAGTAAGAGAGCCATGTCGCAACACGGTAGTGTAGTCACCGGTGAGGAAGAGGTCCCGTACCGCCCTTTGAGAGAGATCTCTTACTCCGGGATGCATTTTACTCTCGTATAATGCGGGAAAATTTCGATTTAGGAATGGGATGATCCACATACTTCCCAACTACCATGGAATGGAATCAGAAAAACCATATCTCCACATTCGAGAATTTGAGGAGGCGTGCGAGACCCTTAGTGACCAAACTTGCACAAAAGATGTGATCCGCCTCAAACTCTTCCCGTTCTCGCTAAAGGATAAGCTAAGACCTGGATATGGTCTTTACCTCCAAACTCAATTGCATCATGGAATGACTTGCAATCCAAATTCCTTAATAAATTCTTTCCTCCACATCGAACAAACTCCATCAAGGCTCAAATTCAAACCTTTCGACAATCAGAAAATGAGTCGTTTGATCGATGTTACGAGCATTTTGACGAGTTAATCACATCGTGCCCTCATCATGGATTTGATAAATTTCAAATCATTTCCTTCTTTCATAATGGGATGAATATAAATTCCAAACAACTCGTTGAAACCATATGTGATGGTCCTTTTGTCGACCTAGACGCCAACGATACTGAGCTTCACCTTCGGTATGTCGCCGAGACTACCCAAGCATGGGATACATCCGACCTTAGTGCTCATAATCGAATGCGCCAAGCAACCACCACTCCATCAGCGGCCGACCTATTACACATAGAAAATGATATTATGACGGTCAGTCGACTCGATCTACGAGAGAAAGAAATGCGGGATGTACTTGAGATATGTGCAAGAGGACCAACTAGTTCCATCCCAAATCCCATTGAGAAAGTGTGTGCTATTTGCGAGGCGGGACATTCAACAGAGGAATGCCTGATAATACTCGCCTACAAAGTAATGCTTCAAGAGAAAGTCAATGGTGTAGGAGGATTTAAGGGTAATTTCGATGCACCGCACGGGAATTACTAAAACCATTCATGAAAAAATCACCTTGGTTTTAGCTATGGGCAACAAAATGCTGCGATGAATCCTAATTCACATGTTGCCCCTCCCCCACCATCACTGTCACACCCCAAACCCAAATTCCATACTAATCATTTGTTATTAGAATAATTGGATCATAATCTTGAGCCCATTGGAAATTTAATTCATTTATCAATATTTTTCTGCATAATGAACGTAATATTATTCTTGTGCCATACCGAAGTCAACATCAGAGTCATAATTAGATATTATACAATACTATGATTAACTATTATCAACTCAATCCATGCTAATTCAATATATACAATGTGTGAGTATATTAAAATCTTCAGTGTGACAATGATAAAATCATCATATTTAAACCCCAGCTCTTTTAACGGTGCAACTCTCAAAGTTACCGGTCATATGATATCCTAGCTGGCAGCATACAAACCTGAAATTGTTAAAATATAAACCGTAAGCATGAAGCTTAGTGAGGTACTCCTTCCCTACAATGAAATAACAATTCTATATCGAATATGTGGATATAAAATCCGAACAATCCTACCCATTAGAAATAACAAATCCTGGATCATAAGATCCAAATAATTCTTCCCATTGGCAATAATAAATCCTGGAACATGAGTTCCAACAAATCCTTGTCATCAGACAAATCAAATCATTGGATCTTTGTCCAATTCCAATCCTGGATCATAAGACCCAAACAAATCCTGGATATTTTGAATATCCAAACGAATCCTAAATATCGAAGTATTTAAACCAATCCTGGATCATAAGACCCAAACTAATCATGCTCTTAGAGCTATATTCATATATCTGCATATATGAGACAATCATAAGTACACTCACCTTAGAAATTTAACAAACTTTCCCTTTTCCTTTATCTGGCTCTTGTTCAGTCGGTTCTTCTTCTCTTCCTATCATTATTACAATATTAGTATCACCATAAGAATATTAACAATTCAAAGAACAACTTCAACATGACTCAATTCATAAGCATCATATGATTCAATTCAAATCATTCTTCATAAATGAAGTCCCATCTAGACTCGGTAATGATATCTAACATATTCAAATTATAGCCCAAACCAACTTTAATTATTATTAGTAATCCAATACTTATCATATTAGGTTTCCAACACAAAATACGACACATCATTCTAAGTTTCTTAGAGCAGTATATGCCCATTTCTTTACCACATAGCAAATCCGCCCTATAGGCTCATTTGTTGTTCAGTCACTTTCCAAGAATTTTCATAATTTTTATACATCATAACTTTTTATGATATTTCACCAAATTTCAGAAAACATATTGAATAACACAATATTAAAATTTCATAAGTTTTAGAGTTCATTTGCTATGTCAAGCAAAACATCAAACATATTGTATGCATATTCACACTTTTGGGGTAGATTTCATACCCGAACTTCAAATCATCACCCAAGGTCCATTTCTTGGTATTTTTATTTGATTTTAGGATATGACATAAATATATGAGTCTATTATAATCTCAAATTGGAATCAATCAATATCAGTAAGTATACAAAAAGATATGATAGTTTGAATACACAAGGTTTCTAAACAAAGCAATTTCAAGGGTTTACACATTCAAGTTTACTTAAACATGCATCTCTCTATGAATACACATCAAGACATGGAATTTAAGTAAACAAATGATTATTTATATCATTTAAATCAGCAATACAAAAAAATCAAACAAGATTTATGGATGGAATTACGTTAGGGGATTTTATGTAATTTTCTATGAATTTTTTTTCAATTTATCCTCACACTTTCTTCCTAAACTTCAAAACTCTCTTTCCTTAGGTTAAAAATCTTCCATGTCTGAAATATGCTGAAGGAAGAGCTTAATTAAAGGGCTATAAGTCGGCATAAGGTCACCCCCCCCCCCTTGGTCCAATCAAAATATAACATATGGCATCATATAAAACAAAATATCATTTAAGGCTAAATAACTACTTTACCCCTGTTCATAAAAAGACAATATCTTCCCACTCGGATGTCCGTTAAATGAACCGTTTGTTGTGCTACAAACCTAAATCATATATCTACAAATATCTTGTTTATACCTCAAGTCAATTATTATATTGTAATGGTAAAAACTTGCCTCCAACATGAACATTCTTACCGAAAACATCAAAATTTGGTAATTGTAACTAATTAAGTATTTCATACTTTATGAAGGTAGAATTAGACTAAATACAATGACTTAACATTATATATACTAATAACATATCATCCATATCACATAAGCTAATCATAATTTAAACATAATTTATCATAATTATATTCGGGTTATCACAATTCTCCCCCTATTAGGAAATTTCGTCCCCGAAATTGATATACCTTGGTTGTCCGAATCAAACAAATACGGATAACGCATCTACATGCTATCCTCACTCTCCCACGTAGCTTCTTCCAATGAATGACTTCTCCACATAACCTTCACAAGTGGGATCACTTTTGATCTCAATATTTGTTCTTTCCTATCGACGATTGCAAGTGGTTCTTCCACATAGCTCAAATCTTCTTTCAACGCAATAGGTTGTTCCACCAATACATGTGAAGGGTCCGCTACATACTTTCTCAACATAGAAACATGGAAAACATCATGTAATTGTGCTAGCTCCTATCGTAACGCTAACTTGTAGGCAGCCATCCCGACTTTCTCAAGAATTTCATAAGGTCCAATGTAGCGTGGACTTAATTCACCTTTCTTTCCAAACCTCATAACCCCTTTCCATGGCGATATCCGAAGAAACACGTAATCCCCCTTCTGAAATTCTAAATTTTTCCATCGCTTATCCGCATAAATTTTCTGTCTTCTTTGAGCCGTTCTCATTCTATCCTGAATAATCTTCACTTTTTCAGTGGTGACTTCAATCAACTCTGGACCCTCTATCTTCCTTTCACCAACTTCACCCCAACATACAGGTGTACGACACCGTCTACCATACAACGCTTCATATGGTGCCATACCAATAGTAGATTGAAAACTATTGTTATATGAAAATTCTATCAAAGGCAAATATTCATCCCAATTTCCTTTAAAATCAAGTACACAAGCTCTAAGCATATCTTCCAAAATTTGTATTGTCCTTTCAGACTGCCCATCTGTTTGAGGATGAAAAGTTGTACTAAACTTCAAGTTAGTACCCATAGCATACTGCAAGCTATCCCAAAATCTGGATGTAAAATTAGGGTCCTTATCTTAAACAATAGATATCGGTGCTCCATGCAATTGAATAATTTCATTAACATACAATCTAGCTTACCTATCAATTGTATACGTAGTCTTGACTGCTAGAAAATGAGCGGACTTCGTCAATCTATCCACCACTACCCAAATCGAATCTGACCCCTTCTGAGATCGAGGAAGCCCAACCACAAAATCCATCGTTATATGATCCCATTTTCATTCCGGTATTAGCAATGGCCGAAGCAGACCAGTGGGTTTCTGATGCTCCACTTTCACTTGCTGACATATAAGGCACCTAACAACAAAATCAGCTATTTTCTTCTTCATATTATTCCACCAATAATTCTCCTTTAAATCCCTATACATTTTAGTACTACCAGGATGCATAGTATAAATGAAATTATGAGCCTCATCTAAAATTTCCTCTTTTAATCCACCCACATTAGGCACACATAACCGCTGCTTATACAATAAATTACCATCATTCACAATACAAAAATCTTCAGACTTACCATCTCGAACATCTTATCGTTTCTTCTCAAGAAAAGGATCTTGGCTTTGCAAATCACGAATACGGGTAGCTAAAAAAGGTCTCACGCTTACATGAGCAAAGAACCTGTCCCCATCTACTAGCTTCAATTCTACTCCCATCAATCTTAACTCCATGATGTGTGAAACTCTAGCACACCGAATACAAGATAACCTACCTAAAGCCTTTCTACTTAGAGCATCTGCAACTACATTTTCCTTCCCTGGGTGGTAGTGACTTGTACAATCATAGTGTTTAATTAACTCCATCCATCGCCTTTGACTCAAATTCAACTCCTTCTGAGTAAATAAATACTTAAGGCTTTAGTGGTCAGTAAAAATTTCACATACCTCACCATATAGATAATGATGCCATAATTTCAAGGCAAACACAATAGCAGCAAGTTCCAGATCACGTGTAGGATAATTATGTTCATGTGCACGCAACTGCCTAGAAGCATAAGCAATAACCTTACCATGCTGCATAAAAACACAACACAACCCCTGATGTGAAGCATCAGTATAAATAACAAAACCATCTCCACCATACGGAATAGTAAGAATAGGTGCAGTTACTAACCTCTTTTTCAATTCATCAAAACTATTTTCGCAATCAAACTTAACATCCTTCCGGGTTAGTTTAGTCATTGGAAAGGCAATAGAAGAAAATCCCTTAATAAACCTTCTATAATACCCAGCTAAACCCAGAAGACTCCTCGCCTCAGTCACATTATTGGGCCTCTCCCATTTTACAATAGCTTCTACCTTTTTCGGATCAACACATATACCATTTCCAGAAATAACATGGCCTAAAAATATAACTTGTGATAGCCAAAATTCACACTTGTTAAACTAAGCATACAACTTCTTATCTTTCAACAGATTCAAAATAGTTATGAGATGCTTTTCATGTTCAACCATATCACGTGAATAAATCAGAATATCATCAATAAAAACTATCACAAATGAATCAATAAAAGGATGAAGTACCCGGTTCATAAGATCCATAAATACAGCTGGAGCATTAGTCACCCCAAAAGGCATCACCAGAAATTCAAAATGACCATACCGAGTACGAAAAGCAGTTTTAGAAATATCACTCTCCTTGACCCTCAACTGATGATAACTCAATCGCAAGTCTATTTTTGAAAACACTTTAGCACCCTGTAACTGATCAAACAAATCATCTATACGAGGTAAAGGGTACTTATTCTTAATTGTAGCTTTATTCAGTTGCCTATAATCAATACACAAATGCATGGTACCATCTTTCTTCTTCACAAATAAAACTGGTGCACCCCATGGAGATACACTAGGTTGTATGAACCCCCTATCAAGTAAATCCTTCAACTGAATCTTGAGTTCTTTCAACTCAACAGGTGCCATTCTATATGGTGCCATAGAAATAGGGGTCGTCCCTGGTACCAATTCAATACTAAATTCAACTTCTCTCTCTGGGGGCAACCCCGATAACTCACTAGAAAACATTTCTGGAAAATCCTGTACAATAGGAACATCGACTAATTGTAAATCCCCCTCTCTAGTGTCAAGAACATATGTAATAAAATCCTCATAATCCTTACTTAATAATTTCCTCGTCTGAATAGCAGAAATGATGCAACTGGGAACAATTTTCCTTTCCCCCATAAATGTAAATTCAGGCTCACCAGGAATATTAAAAACAACTTCCTTACAGAAACAATCCACAGATGCATGATATTTAAATAACCAATCCATTCCCAGAATTATATCAAAATCAGAAATATCCAATGGAAGTAGATCTATAACTGTATCTCTAGACCCCACAGTCAAAACACAATCATGAAAAGCATATTCAGCTACAACCATATCCCCCATAGGCATATAAATACCCAACCCCACATCTAAATGAGTACGTGGTTTATTCAGGTATACAGCAAAAGCATAGGACACAAAAGAATGCGTGGAACCAGGATCAATCAAAATATAAGCACTTCTATCAGTAACAGAAAGTGTACCTATCACTACATCTGGAGTAATCTGAGCTTCTTTCATTGTAAAAACTCGTCCACCTGGCCTGGAACTACTAGTTTGTCCTCTACCCATACTTTTCACTGCATTGCCTTGAGATAACATTCTACTTGCTACTTCACTATGTGCTGCTGGAGTCTCTGCCAACTGCGGACAATTGTTCTTAATATGCCCCACTTGATGACAATGGTAGCATTCCAATCCCTTAAGATTAGGACACTCAGATTTATAATGCCCTTCTTCTTTACAAAAGAAACATGTAACACCTCCTCTTGGGGCCTCACCTCTCCCTGACCATCTGTCTGAACTAAAAGATCCTCCACCCCTGGTATCTCTACTAAATCTCCCCTGACCTCTACCACTATCTCCATCACCTCTCTGAAATCTATGAGGTTCCATCTTAACACTTCCACCCTCACCTCCCTTAGAGTGACATGCGTTGAATCTACTTTTCTTAAAACTCTCTCTACTCGCCACCCCTTGGTTAATTTGCCTTTCTGCTATCGTGGCTTTGTTTACCAGAGAAGCATAATCTTTTAACTCATAAGTGGCCACTCTATTTTGAATATGCCAAATCAGTCCATTTTGAAACTTAGTACATTTATCTTCCTCATTCTCCACATATTTAGTAGCAAATTTAGGCAAAGCAGTAAATTTAGCCTCATACTCCCTCACAGACATTTTCCCTTGGGTCAAATTTATAAATTCCCTCAGCTTCTCCCTCCTATAAACTTTAAGGAAATACTTAATATACAAAGCTTTAATAAATTCAGCCCAAGTAATAACATCAGTACCTTCCATTATGGGCACCAAATGGTTGTTGGCTTCCCACCAATATTTCGCCTCTCCTTTTAGCTTAAACACAACTAGATTCACTTTTTGGTTATCTGGAACCTTCATAACTACAAAGATAGTTTCTAGATCTCTGACCCACATCTCAGCTTCTGTAGGTTCAACTGACCCTGAATATTTTGGAGGATTCAACTTCAAAAACTTCTCATGCATATAATCTTTCATTTCCTTCCTTGCCTCTTTCTCAATCCTGGCCACAATCTTTGATTTTAGATATCTAGCCTGTTCTTTTGCCATTTGCGCCATATTTCTTTCTTGTTTCTCTTCCATCCTCATCATTGCATGTGCTATTATTTGCATCTCTGTAGGCTGCTCTTACTCTCTAGCCCTTCCAGCAACACTTTGCTCTACTTCAGTATTCTCTGTACGAGAAGCCACTTCCACTTCTCTATGTTGTCCATTCTCAGGTTCCATCTAGAATTATTTGTAATATAACAAATTTCTAACAACCAATATAAACAGTTTATGATATTAAACTATTGGTTAGTACATAAAAAATTCATAAATATAAAATTAACTTAATAATTCCATCTAATCGTCACACACGTCCAGAATTTATAACCACGCTCTGATACCACTAATTGTCACACCCCAAACCCAAATTCCATACTAATCATTTGTTATTAGAATAATTGGATCATAATATTGAGCCCGTTGGAAATTTAATTCATTTATCAATATTTTTTTGCATAATGAACGTAATATTATTCTTGTGCCATACCGAAGTCAACATCAGAGTCATAATTAGATATTATACAATACTATGATTAACTATGATAAACTCAATCCACTATAATTCAATATATATATACAATGTGTCAGTATATTAAAATCTTCAGTGTGACAATGATAAACTCTCCATATTTAAACCCCAGCTCTTTTAATGGTGCAACTCTCAAAGTTACCGGTCATATGGTATCCTAGCTGGCAGCATACAAACCTGAAATTGTTAAAATATAAACCGTAAGCATGAATCTTAGTGAGGTACTCCTTCCCTACAATGAAATGACAATTCTATATCGAATATGTGGATATAAAATCCGAACAATCCTGCCCATTGGCAATAACAAATCCTGGATCATAAGATCCAAATAATTCTTCCCATTTGCAATAACAAATCCTGGAACATGAGTTCCAACAAATCCTTGTCATAAGACAAATCAAATCATTGGATCTTTGTCCAATTCCAATCTTGGATCATAAGACCCAAACGAATCCTGGATATTTGAATATCAAAACAAATCCTGAATACCGAAGTATTCAAACCAATCCTGGATCATAAGACCCAAACAAATCCTGCTCTTAGAGCTATATTCATATATCTGCATATATGAGACAATCATAAGTACACTCACCTTGGAAATTTAACAAGCTTTCCCTTTTCCTTTATCTGGCTCTTGTTCAATCGGTTCTTCTTCTCTTCCTATAATTCTTATAATATTAGTATCATCATAAGAATATTAACAATTGAAAGAACAACTTCAACATGAATCAATTTATAAGGATCACATGATTCAATTCAAATCATTCATCATAAATGAAGTCCCATCTAGACTCGGTAATGATATCTAACATATTCAAATTACAGCCCAAACCAACTTTAATTCTTCTTAGTAATCCAATACTTATCATATTAGGTTTCCAACACAAAAGACGACATATCATTCTAAGTTTCCTAGAGTAAGATATGCCCATTTCTTTACCACATAGCAAATCCGCCCTAAAGGCTCATTTGTTGTTCAGTCACTTTTCAAGAATTTTCATAATTTTTATACATCATAACTTTCTATGATATTTCACCCAATTTCAGAAAACATATTTATAACACAATATTAAAATTTCATAGTTTTTAGAGTTCATTTGCGATGTCAAGCAAAACATCAAACATATTGTATGCATATTCACACTTTTGGGTCAGATTTCATACCCGAACTTCAAATCATCACCCAAGGTTCATTTCTTGGTATTTTTACTTGATTTTAGGATATGACATAAATATATGAGTCTATTCTAATCTCCAATTAGAATCAATCAATTTCAGTAAGTATACAAAAAGATATGATAGTTTGAATACACAAAGTTTCTAAACAAAGCAATTTCAAGGGTTTACACATTCAAGTTTGATTAAACATGCATCTATCTATGAATACACATCAAGACATAAAATTTCAGTAAACAAATGATTATTTATATCATTTAAATTAGAAATACAAAAAAAATCAAACAAGATTTATGGATGGAATTACGTTAAGGGCTTTTATGTCATTTTTTTTGAATTTTTTTTCAATTTCTCCTCACACTCTCTTCCTAAACTTCAAAACTCTCTTTCTTTTAGGTTAAAACTCTTCTATGGCTGAAATATGACGAAGGAAGAGCTTAATTAAAGGTTATAAGCCGGAATAAGGTCACCCCCCATGGTCCAATCAAAATATAACATGTGGCATCATATAAAATAAAATATCATTTAAGGCTAAATGACTACTTTACCCCCTGTTCGTAAAAAGACAATATCTTCCCACTCGGATGCCCGTTAAATGAACCGTTTGTTGTGTTACAAACCTAAATCATATATCTACAAATATCTAGTTATACCTCAAGTCAATTATTATATTGTAATGGTCAAAACTGGCCTCCAACATGAACATTCTTACCGAAAACATCAAAATTTGGTGTTTGTAACTAATTAAATATTTCATACTTTATGAATGTAGAATTAGACTAAATACAATGACTTAACACTATATATACTAATAACATATCATCCATATCACATAAGCTAATCATAATTTAAACATAATTTATCATAATTATATTCGGGTTGTCACAATCACACTTTCAGCAAGCACACTTTCAACAAGCACCTCACATGCAAGGACATGTGCAAGCACCACCACCTCCAGGACCATATATCACTCCACCGAGGAGAAGTCTCGAGGATACGATAAACCAATTTATCACTGCCCAGAATGCAACCACTGCTAGACATGAGTGCATGATCAATGATAAAAATGCGACTATTTCAAAGATACAATCATCGTTGAGTATCCAAAAGAAGGCCAAGTTTACTGCCCAGGGCCAAAGACCTCCCCAAGGTCAAACTAGTGTTATCTCCCCCTCTACGGAACATCAGGAGCAATGTCAAGCTGTGACCACTCTTCGTAGTGGGAGGGTTATTGATTTATCACCTCCTCCACACGACGCAACCAACTACAAGGAGATTTCTCCAGGCAAGAAAGAGGCCAAAGATGTCCCCTTGAAAGTGAGTGATAAAGATGACACTGGTGAGCCCGAGGTATTAGTGAAACCACCCTCCGCGGCACCGTGTTCTCAAATACTTGTTCCTTCCCACAAAGGAAACCCCCATGATGAAGTGCTGACGTGCTAAAGCAAGTAAAGTTAAATTTATCTTTCCTCGATGCCATTAACCATATTCTCGCTTATGCAAAAGTCATTAAATACTTTTAACAGTGAAGAAGAAAATGAAGGTAAACAAAAATGTATTTTTAGCACAGAACGTGAGATCCATTCTACTTAATGATCTCCCGCTAAAATTCAAAGATCCCGGTGCACCCACCATTTCCTGCGTCATTGGAGAAAATAAAATTGAAAAAGCCTTACTTAACTTAGGAGAAAGTGTCAGTATCCTCCTTTAAGCCATCTATAGGCAACTTGATCTGGGCGACCTCAAGCCCACAAAGATCACTCTCTAATTGGCGGATCGAACCGTGAAGATTCCAAGAGGTATAGTTGAGGATGAGATTGTCCAAGTTGACACTTTCTACTTTTCGGTAGACTTTGTCATTTGGGACACGGATCCCTCCTTCGCTTCTAACAATCATGTTCCCATTATTCTCGGGCGCCCATTCTTAGCTATGGCTAACGCAATAATCAACACTCGAAATAGGCATATGCAACTCACCTTTGGGAATATGACCCTCGAGACTAACATCTTCCATATAGCCCAACATACAGGGGAAGAAGATGATCTTCACGCGGTGAGCTTAATCGATGAGATCATAGAGGAGTACTTTAAGGAAAAATATTATGGAGATGCCCTAGGGACTTGCTTAGTGTTGATCCACGAGAGTGAGGGGTCGTATACCAAATTCGAGGAGGAATTTGAGGAGTTGAGAGAGTTACTTGATGAGAGAGTGTCGGACGAGGACGTGAGAGATGTAAGTTGGGTTTCTCGATTAGAGGAGTAACCGCCAAGGGAGGCATGCATGCTTCCCTCCAATGACAAATTTCCAACCCTCGAATTGAAGAAATTGCCCTCACATGTTAAATATGCATATTTCGGAAATAACGAGACATTTCCTGTTGTTATCTCCTCTAGCCTAGACGAAGAGCAGGAGGGTAAGCTATTAACGATTCTGAGGAAGCACCAAAGTTCTTTTGGTTTGTGTATTACTGATTTGAAGGGGATAAGCCCTTTGATTTGCACCCATAAGATCCATCACAAGGAGGATGTAAAGCCCTCGACAGAAATGCAAAGAAGGCTGAACCCCAATATGAAAGAAGTTGTGAGGACCGAAATTATTAAGTTATTGGATGTCGGGATCATCTACCCAATATCGGATAGCAAGTGGGTGAGCCCTATTCAAGTTGTCCCAAAGAAGTCGGGGATGATAGTGATTGAAAATGCTAAGGGAGAGCTAGTTCCCCAACGTACCACCACTGGGTGGCGTGTTTGCATTGATTACCGGAAACTCAATGCCGGAACTAGGAAAGACCACTTACCCTTGACATTTATTGATCAGATGCTTGAGAGAGTAGCGGGCCACCCTCACTATTACTTCCTTGATGGTTACTCCGGATATAACCAAATTGAGGTAGATATACTTGACCAGGAGAAGAAGACCTTCACTTGCCCCTTTGGTACGTTTGCCTACAAACGTATGCCATTCGATTTGTGTAATGCACCCGCGACCTTTCAAAGGTGCATGTTGGGTCTATTTAGCTACATGATTGAGAGAGGACTTGAAGTGTTCATGGACGACTTTAACGTTTTTGGCACCTATTTCGATCTTTGTTTGGCGAATCTGGAAAAAGTACTTACCTAGTGTGTGGAGAAGAACTTAGTGCTAAATTGGGAGAAATACCATCTTATGATCACTGAGGGAATAGTTCTTGGCCACATATTTTCATCCAAAGGTATTGAAGTTGATAGAGCTAAGATAGATGTCATAGCCGATCAAACCACTCCAAAATCGCTCAAAGACGTGCGCTCCTTCTTGGGCCACGCGGGGTTTTATCGAAGGTTCATTAAGGACTTTAGCGCCATCGCTAGACCCTTAAGCAACCTTCTTATGAAGGACACCCCATTCGAGTGGAATGAATCATGCCAAAGTGCTTTTGAAAAATTGAAAAGCACGCTTGTTTCCACTCCCATCATACAAGAGTCGGATTGGTCCATACCATTTGAGCTCATGTGCGATGCAAGTGATTTTGTAATAGGGACTATTTTGGGCCAATGAAAGGATAAAAAGGCTCATGTCATCTACTACGCTAGCCGGACTCTTACCGGACCATAACTCAATTACTCCACTACGGAGAAGGAATTACTAGCCGTAGTATTTACTCTAGACAAATTTCAATCCTATCTCATTGGGTCCCCCATTACTTGTTTCACCGACCACGCGGCTTTAAAGAATTTAATCTTTCCATTAGAGATAAAAAAGGAGTAGAAAACTTCTTCGCCGATCATCTATCTCGACTTTCGTCCGACGTACCTAGCGATCGAATACCCATAGATGAATACTTTTCGGATGAGCAACTCTTTGCTACCTCTTTTTTGCCCTGGTTTGTGGATATAGTGAATTATCTTGTCATGGGAGCCGTCCCTCCCGAGTGGACACCTCAAGATAAGAATAGGTTCATTACTTGGTCGCGCATGTTTTTCTATGAAGATCCATTCCTTTTTAAATATTGAGCTGACCAAATCATCCGACGGTGCGTACCGGATGGCGAGATACCGAAACTCATCCAATTTTGTCATTCGGATGCTTGTGGAGGTCACTTTTTGACGAAAAAGATGGCCACTAAGATTCTTCAAAGCGGTTTCTATTGGACCACAATATTCCAGGATGTGAGAAATTGTTGCAAATCTTGCGATAGTTGTCAAAGGATGGGAGCGATAACCCGACGAGACATGATGCCATTAACCCCGATACTCATTATTGAGATCTTGGACTGCTAGAGTATTGACTTCATGGGTCCTTTTCCCCCATCCTTTGGTTTCCTGTACATCCTTATCGCGGTAGACTACGTTTCTAAATGGGTGGAAGCCATATCTACCAAGATAAAAGATAATAAAGTGATGATTAGGTTCCTACTGGAACACATACTTTCCCGTTTCGGTGCTCCGAAAGCGATAATTAGTGATAATGGCAAACACTTTTGCAACAGGCCATTCGCGAAGCTCATGGGAAAGTATGGCATCGTTCACAAGGTTGGAATGACCCATCACCCACAGACGAATGGGCAGGCCGAATTAGCGAATCGGGAAATCAAGCACATTCTCAAGAAGACCGTCAATCCCAACCAGAAAGATTGGTCACTTCGATTGAATGATTCACTATGGGCCTATCGTACCGCATATAAAAATCCACTCGGCATGTCCCCATTTCTCTTTGTGTATGGCAAACCTTGACATCTTCCCGTTGAATTAGAGCACAAAGAGTATTGGGCAATTACGAAGGTGAATTATGAGATGGATAAAGCCGGTGAAGCTCGCAAGCTTCAATTAAATGAGTTAGAAGAGATACGCAATGACGCGTATGAGAACGCAAAAATTTCCAAAGAAAGGATGAAACTCACCCACGATAAGATTATTCGACGGAAAGAGTTTTTTCCCGGACAAAAAGTTCTTCTCTATAACTCTCGGCTTCATCTATTTTCAAAAAAGTTGCGGTCTCGATGGACTGGCCCGTTCGTTGTGAAGAATATTTTCCCCCACGGAGCTTTGGAATTAGACGATTTAAAAGGGGGGAATACATTGAAGGTGAATGGACAACGCCTAAAGCCATATCTAGAGGTGTGTGTGGAAGAAGTCGACACCATTTGGTTGTTAGACTCTGTCTACGGGGAAGATTGAGCTGAAAATAAGAGGTCGTCCAACCCCCAACGCGTATGGAGTGAATTCTTGTGTACAGTAGTAGTGTTTGGGTTAGGGTATTTAGGAGTCTGAAAGCATAGGTATGATAGGGATTGAAGTAGCATAATTTTTTAGAGAGATTGCACGCATTTTGAGGGGTGATCGAGGAATTTTCAGGGAACCCGAGGGTCTAGGACATCTTAAGGGACCACAATCAAGTGAAGAGGTAGGATAAAACACTTAAATTTTGAGAAATGAGATAAACCAAGCTTCCAGGCCAGCAGGTTGCCCCAAACCGCAGGGTGAGCCGGTTCAAGGGGCGAACTGGTTCGAGGTACAGGCGAACCGATTCGGGGGTCCTGGAAAATTCTTCACCCCTTTTTCAAATTCATCCTCTTTTCTCCCTTCCCTCCATTCATTTCCCCTATGAAAACTCACCCTCTAAAACTCCCCCCTACCAATTCACACTCCAAATTCACTCCCTCCATTCACTCCCTCCATACCTATTCTCATTTCCCACAAAAAGTCACCCCCACTCACCTATAAATTCACCCTCACCCCTCTCAATTTCTCACAATTTATTTCACTCTCCCTCTCTTCTACACCATACCACCTCCATATCTATTTATCTCTCTCACCATGTCGCGCCCCCGCCAAGCAAACTTTCACCCTAAAAAATATGACGACATCACCATCCTCGATGATGAGGGGGCGGGAGTATTTCGGTCTATCCAAGAACGTCATTGGGCCGAGCGCTATTTCTCGGCCACTTGCCCCATCCATATCGAGCGGTTTGTCAATTGGGAGCAGCTGCCCGGTGACGTCACCGACCTTTTCAACCGCCGGGGGTGGTGCTCATTTCTCTCTCCTACGAGCAACAAAGTGTTCAAATCTGAAATACACCAATTCTACGCGACACTCGTTTGCAAATCCTCCACTCTTCACGAGGCATATCTTGACGGCATTAAGATTCCCTTCTCCGCCGCCATCATTGCGTGAAAAATGCGAGAAAAAGGGGTTGTCCTCCCCGTGCCGTTCATGTATCCCACCAATGGTGCCCCCCGCACCAAAGTCGAATGTATCGCCCGAACGACAGCCGGGGAGGAATGGTTGTGCGATTCATTTCTAATAGGTAGCCTTTTGGACATGGTGCGATTCACGCACCTCATTGCATATGGAGCAATCCACTAAACCACTAATGATTCGGTGGTCCGACTGCGTCACGCCAACTTCCTATACCATTTCCTCGACCCTGAGAGCACGATTAATTTAGCCCAGCTTTTCTACTCGGACATCATCAATGCAGCCTATGACGAGTGGGGAAAGGCAGTGCTCCCCTACGCCCGCCTTATCATCGAACTTATGATTGATGCCGAGGTGGACAATCTGGGGCAGCAAGTATGACTCCCCCGCCCAATTGGAGCCGCCTCCACCACCCGTAGTGAGCACCAAATGAGGGTGGCCCACCCCGACCGTCCTATTCTTGATGAGGGTGCGGGGGAGGAAGAACGTGACGCCCCAATGATGGATGTGAAAATATTGTTACTAAATCCGTTTATTAAAAATAAACTATTTAAGTAACTCCGAGCTGTTTTTTGAGGAAACTCTTTTCTTGAAAACCAAAAACTATTAGAACACAAGATGTGTTTTAAAAAATAGTATGTACGAGATCTATTCAAGATTTGAATAACAGGTTTATAAGGTAGTTTAAACAAGCTTTAAACTCAGCACAAAAAAGAATGAGATGAGGAGATGTAGAAAGATTAAGTTCACGATTTTTTACGTGGTAAAACCTCAACCCACTGAGTAAACATCCACGACTCCCTCTACGGAGTAAAATAAAAAATCCACTAAAACAAATTTACCAGTTACAAACTATTTAACTAACATGCATACAACTCAGACCTATATAAGTTTAGGAATGTACCCTCTGGTGTCTTTATAACTTCTCTACAGTTCTGATTGTAGATGTTGTTCTCCCAGTTTGTTAACTTCTGATTTGTTCCAGCACTTTACGTCGACTCTTGTTCACAAGATCTTATTACTAACACTTTTCGTGTTGTAGTGTGAAAGTGTTTGTGGAGGTGCTCTCTAACACATGCATGCACACACTCACACTTATTAAGTACAAACAATCCTAGCAATTTACAAATAAGGCTATATGCAGTGATTTTCCTTTTTCTCTCTTCTCACAAACTTTGAACCCTTTTTGACCTTTAAATCAATCCCAGAATCCACGGATATCTTTCTTAGAAGACAGTCAAGATCTTAATCAATCTCAGAGTTTTGAAAAGATTTTCGAGATTGAAAACCTCTAAGTGTGATTCCAAACTAGGTCAAAGGTTTAGTTTTAAGAGAACTAGAAACAGAAAACATTTATTGTTGATTTAGAGATAAAAATAATTTTCAGAAAAGAATCAACAATATATTTCTCAAGATGAGAAATAAACAATGTAAATCTAAGTGTGATGTAACATGCAGAACATAGATCTGAAATTTCTATGAAGAAGAAACTAGATCTAAGTAAACAGTTTAAGTTGAAAACAAGATCTAACGAACAAGAGGTTACAGCAACACAAATATCTCTCAAAAAAACTGAAGAACACTCAGAGTAGTGTTTGGATATGTAGGAGTTTTAGAGGTATGTTTGGTTTTAAAAAGGCTTGACGAACAAGGGTTAGGGTTTCTAACTCTCTCTCTCTCTTTCTGGTTTCTCTCTTCTCTCTCTCTCTCTTTCTCTCTCTTCTCTCTACTCTCTCTTTTTATTCTCAAGAATGAATTTGGCCAAAAGTCTTGGACGATTGAGAGGAGGATCCTTTTTATAGGATGAAGAGAAGGATCGAGAAGCAGGTTCAAAAACAAGGGTCAGGATTGAGTCAAGCTGGTTTGACTTAAATCCAAGGGCTCACAAAACGCGGTGGTTAAAAAACATCTGATTGGTTCAAAAGGGATACACAGGGATTACCAAAGAAAGCATGGGGATCATTGATAAGGTTTGATCCAACGACTGTAAGCATACGCGATTGTATACTCAGTGAAGAAACACAAATCCCACCAATCAGCAAGCAACAGGTATTAACCAATAAATCGATATAAAACGCGCATCATAAATTAATTACAACCAAACCCTGAAGTCTCTGCCGCTTTTGGTTTCTACCCAAACCAACTTTGAGCCAATAAACCCATTAATCCATAATTAGAGATTGAACCCACAAACTTCTAAAATCAAGTTTTAATTTATAAAACCTTTATTAAAAAAATGTTTATAAAATCCCAAAAAATATTTAAAAATCAAATTTAGGGATTTAAACATACTCAACATATGTACACACATAAATATGCAATATAACATGTACATGATGCATTCTACTGTGTCTAAGTGTTGATAATTAGATCTAGATCACAACAAGATATATAAATGAAATAGCAAACCAATCTCTGAGGTTCTTTGGTTTCTAGGATGGACATAATTTTGTCACAATTTCCAAACTAGATGAGCACTTATACAATATAGACTCAAGTGAGTCAAGAGTATAAGGGCTTCAGGATGTGGGGGAAGAAGAAGAGTATGATGAAGACGAGGATGATGATTCTGATTTTGAGCCCCCGAGTGCAAATTTCGATAGGCTCCTTTCGGCGGTGGAAACCCGTTTGGACGGTTTCCTCACCTAATACAATCGAGACCAATCAACCTATCAACGGGATCAAGCGGCCTACTGAAGGGATACGAGCATGATGCACCATCTCCAAGCCCATTTATACGAGCTCAACTTCGGCGGACCCCTTCCAACTTTCTTCTATGATCCTTATGATCCCAACACACCCGGTCTTTCCAATCCACCTCCTCGATCAAGACCTTGTTTGATGTTGATGTTTATTTTTGTTGGTTTCTCCCATTACTCGTCTAACACAGACTCTTAGTATCTATAAAAAAAATCATGCATTTCTGTTTTAAATGGTTATGAAAGTTCCTAAGATATACTAATTATGGTATTGGCATGATCTAGCTGTGTTGGATAACCCCAATCCTCCCTTTATAATTGAAGTTAATTGGATCTCCACTGATGTCATTCCTCATAGCTTGGTTAAAAAATATTTGGGTGATTTTGGATCACATGATGAAGACACTTATGTTCATCCACAACATCTGGGGAACAGACCGAGTTTAAGTGGTTATGACAGGCTGAGAGACTTGAATTCTACCGTTCTACATTCTACTCTCGATGTTCCTCTTGTAGGAATGAATAAAGCTCAAGGGAAACACCCTCCCAAATGAGACTATTTTTCATTTGTTATTTAATGTTTATTTTTAAGATCAATTTGTAATGAACTATTAAGATTCTTTAAATAAAATATTTTTATTGGAAAACACATATTGCTTATGTATTTGAAGCTTATTCGGCAGTTAAGCATATTGATTAGACGTTGCAGCCAACTAATCTTCTTGACTGGTTTATGTTTTAGGAGGAACCTGAGTTATCCACCCTTAGGTTCTACTAATGCACTTAGGTTTGTCAAAAATGATTTTTGTCATTTTTAGACAGTTTTTGTATTAGTTACCATTGGAGAGCAAATGTTTTAAGAAAAATCTTAATTTAATTCGGTCTGAATAAACTTCTTGTTCTTGACTTTAGGTCATACATGAAGTTTTTTAAAGAATTGGTTCATGTAACTTCTTCTTTATAACTTGTCAAAGACGAAGCCATACATGAGTTTCCCTACATAAGTTTTTGCTTTGCACTTATGCTTGGTTATCTTGGTTGTCTGAGATGATTATCATCTCATATTCTCGAAAAAAAACATAAAAAGGAAGTCTAAATGATAATAAACTACACACTTTCTTATTGAAATAATTATAACTGTTACATAAAGTTTCACTTCATAACTACTGGTAATATTTTCTGAGATGCTCATCATCCAAGGGGTTCTTAAACTCTTCTCCTTCAAGTATTTCCAAACGGTAACTTCCTATTCGGACAACCACCTAGTTACGATAAGGTCCTTACCAATTAGCCTCCAATTTGTTGCTTTATTGGAGTACTTTTTTGGGAAAATAATTTTATTCCTTTAGGTTGCTCGGCTTGACTCTCCTGTTATAAAATCGAGCAGTGCATTGCTGATAAGCAACCATTGGAAGTGTAGTATCCTCTCTTACCTCTTCAATTAATTTTAGGTCTAACCTCCTCAGGAGATCACTTTTTGGTGAGTCAAAATTGAGCACTCGGTGGCTTAGTAGGCCCACTTCTATCGAAACCACTACTTTTGTTCCAAATTCCAGCATATAAGGATTTTTGCTAGTAGTTGTCCTCGATGTGATCTGTATTTACAGAGGAATCTTTATAGTTCATTAATACATTTACCTTTTGCATCGCCAAGTCTCTTTTTCAAATCGTCGAGCAATGTTTTGTTAGTTACCTTTGTTTGACTGTTTCATTAAGGATGTCCTCGTGCAGAATGAAGTTTCTGGATTTTAGACTGAACACAATAATCCTTAAATTCTTGGTCATCAAATTGAGTGCCATGGTCAGTGATGAAGGTATACAGCATCGCATATCAACATATGATATACTTCCATATAAATTGGAAGACTCGTTCATAGGGCATCTCCACCAAGGGTTTAGCCTCTGCCCACTTGGTGAAATAATCCTCTGGAACCATCAAGTTTTTAAATCGTCCTTTTGTCTTCGAAAATGGGCCAATCAAATCGATTCCCCAAATGGTAAAAGTTTAGGGAGAAGTGATTGAAGTTAGGTTAGACCCCAGTATTCAATATATGGAGGATAATCTCTGGCACTTGTTACATTTCCTAGAAAACAAAGTGAAGTTTGCTTTAATAGTTGGCCAGTAATACCCCTACATTACTATTCGTCTTACTAGTGATCAACCTACTGAGTGAGCTCCGCATAAGCCTTCATGTACCTCCTGGATTAAATCTTGTACTTTGGTGGGGTGTACACATCGGAGTAAAGAAACAATTTAGCCCCTTTTATATAAGACATAACTAGTTGCTTTGTACCTGATTTTTCTCTCCTCTTTAGGGTCGGCAGGCAACAAACCTTGTCAATGTAGTCTTTAATAGGATCCATCGATGAGTGTTCTAATTTTAAGGAGATTGAGTTGACAGCCTCTTCGTCTATGCTTTTGTGTGCTAGGATCTCCACTAGAATAGTCCTTCTGAGTTCTGTCCCGGTCGCTGAAGCCAATCGAGCAAGTGCATCTTCTCGGGCATTCTTAATTCTTGGTATTCGAACCATCTTGACTACCAACACTTTGGAGATGACCTCAAATGCTTTGGAAATACATTTCACTATGAGTTCCCCTCTGACCTCGTATACTTGGAGCACTTGATTGATAATAAATTGGGAGTGACTATGGGCTATGACTTGTTCGGCACCCAATGACAAGGCTAATTCCAAGACGGTGATCACTGCCTCATATTTTTCTTCATTATTGGAGGCGTGAAATTGGAAACGAAGTGCGTATTCCACGTCTATGTCATCAGGGGTGTTGATAAAGATCCATGCTTAATTGCCCGTGGCGCAAGAAGATCCATCTACGTACAACTTCTATATAGGGATATCATTAAGAAAATTCCCTTTAGTTAGGGTTCCTCGCATTAACAACTTTTTGCTTTGCTCTTCATATCACTGGGTGATTTCTTGCGCAACGAATGTCTTAGGTTTGTCGGTTGTAGTGCCTTCTTTCATATGAGTTTGCTCGGTTTTCTTTGGGGCTGAGCTATCTTCCAAGGAAGTATTCTCGGCGGGCATATTCAGATAAGTAAATTTAGTGATGAAATATGCTACATCTTGTACCTTTATTGTTGTTCTCAGCTTATTAAGTATATCATATTCTCCCAACTCTACTGCCCAGGCCATCAATCTGCCTGATTTTTTTGGTTTGTGAACTGATTGGCGCAAAGGTAAATCTATATAAACCACTATTGTATGTGCTCGAAAGTATGTTTTCATTCTTCTTGATGCTTCAATGGGGGCCAAGGACGATTTCTCCAGGAGAGGATCTAGACTTCTACTTCTCTAAAATCCTTACTGGTGTAATACACTGGCTTTTGTATCCTATTTTCAAGCTGAATTAGTGTCGAGCTGATAGAAAATTTGGACACAACCAGGTACAAGTACAATTTCTCTCCCATAAGCGGTCGAAAGAGTAGTGATGGAGATGCCAAATACTGTTTTGTGTCTTGAAAGGCTTTTTCATATTCCTCGTTCCACTTAATGTTTTTTCAAAGTACTTTGAAAAATGACAAACACTTGCCAGTAGCTCAGGAGACAAGTCGGTTAAGGATTTCTACCCTTTCAGTCAACTTATGTACATCCTTCTTACATGAGGGAGATTGCATGTCAATTAATTCTTTGATCTTGTATGAATTGGCTTCAATTCCTCTCTGATTCACAATTAAACCTAAGAATACCCCATCCCGTATGCCAAACACGCATTTAGTCGGATTAAGTTTCATCTTATGTTTCTCAAGATGGTCAAATGTTTGGATTAAATCTTTAATGTGGTTAAAAACTTTCTTAGTCTTGGTGATCATATTATCCACATATTATTCCCTATTTTCTATTCAAAAACTTCGTTCACCAGCCTCTCATATATTTCTCCAACGTTTTTGAACCCAAAAGGCATAACATTGTAACAGTAAGTACCTCGGTTGGTGATGAATGATGCATTCTCCCTATCTTCCGGATTCATCTTGATTCGGTTGTACCCTGAGTATGTGTCCAATTAAGCTTAGTAATTCATGCCTTGTTGTGTCATCCACCAATTGATCAATTCTCGGTAAAGGAAAATGGTCTTTGGGACAGGATTTATTGAGGTTGGTGCACTAAAAGAAAAATACATATTTAAGACACTTTTATAAATTAATCTACATCACTAAAAAATAAACCGTTGTAAAAGTATTCTTCCATTTATTTTTACATCATCTTTATAATTAACTCACTTAAAAAAATTATTTTTGTTATTTATATAACGTTTTAAATTCAAAGCAACTTGAAAAGGGTGCTCATATTCTCCCTACTAAACGCAACTGTCTCGTTCATCCTCTATTTTGATGACGGTTCTCCCTCACGTTTCTTCAATCCCTATTTTGGTATTTGGGTGCTTCTTTTTGGCTCATCGCCGAATGCAATCGCATCAGGTATGTTTCCAACCTTTTGTTCAATTTTCAATTAACGCTAGCTAATTAGGACCTCAACGCCAAACACAATTGCATCAGGGTGAGGAAGAAGGGTCATCTGCTTAATTGGAAGAGTGAGACAAAAGCATTAGCAGAGGCTAAATCAGAACACTATTTGATAAGCTTAGAGAATCAAACTTTAGGTACAAATGTAAAACTTATGGTACAATTTCTAATACAGAGCAATCAGAACTCTCTTTAAATGTTGAGTAACTTTTTAGTATATGGGCGACTGATGAAAGGGGCGGGCTGGGAACTAGCAACTAATGTAGTAATTTATTGCATAATTTATACCGGATGCTCAAATTTGTTTGTTCTGTAATATTTGAGCTCGACCCTTTATGTATTCAGTTGAAGAGAGCTAAAGAATTAAGAGTATTCTTATAAAAAAAATATATTGTTCTTCTATATATGTAAAATTTGTTTTTGTGAGTATCAGTAACTCTAATCTTCTCCTCAGTTTGATTATTGATAGTTTTGGGGTAAATGGGTTTTTAGTTTTTTATCCTAATAAAAATGTTTTTTTGATTTTATTATACTTTTGTTGATGATTATTGATGAAGAATGGTATCAAATCTTATTTTTTGATCCAACTGATTAGTTATTATTTATGAGTGTTTTTACTATGGGATTAAGAGAAAAATGAGGTGAATGTTTATTTTACCAACATAGAAGTCAAACTAAAGACAATTTTGATCAATTTTAAAAAGTCATATTGATGGGTTTTATGTACATTTCATAGGCATTTTTAAGTTTTAATTATCTCGAAAAAAAAAGACTTGATATTTTTTTGTATTTTTGTAACTCTTGCTTGGAGGAGGAGTATTAAATCCAATATAAATGTGTATTATTTTTTTTTTATTTTTGGAACTCTTTCTTTTATAAATGTCAATTTGGAGTGTTTGGTGGTATCTGAGTGATCGGTTCTTGTCTTAAGGGACCATTTTCCATCCATTTGGTTGTCGGTTGAAATTGATTCAAAGATTGCAACATGTCCATAAATTGTTTGGCCGACATAACTCTAGTTTGCTTGTTCTACATTGAATTTTATTTGGTAATTGTTTTAACTGACAAATGAGACGAACCAACAGAAAGATAAGATACCTCCTCAGCTTATATTTTTCTTCCTTATTAGAATTGCTCACTTCAATTTCGTACTTGCCCAAATATGTTAGTATAACATCTGTTTAGTTCAATCAATGATATTTATATGAGCTTTAATCTATGTCAGATTACCTATTCCTTCTCATTTGGTTTTAGTATTAGAAATTGACGAATTGACTTTGTTATCACACGTGTACTAGAAAAAAGAAATTTGCATCACTCGTAAGTGGAGTGTTATAAATGATTTCATCCATTTATTTATGCATCTCATTTTTAATTAACCGACCTAAATGATTTTCTTGGGTCATCATATAATGGTTTAATTAGAAGCACCTTAATTAGTGCTAAAGAAGACTCCCACTCCCACTCAAACCGATCAGTTCCAAAATCGTCTAAATCTCACCTCATCATGACACCCATTCCTCCATATCTAAAGCCCCCCTCGATCTCCATTTTCATCACGACATTCTTTCTAAATCTCATTTTTCATTGCCTTCCCATCTCATACCCTAACCAAACAACATCTCTCCAATTTACTCTTCTAATACCAATTAACCTAAATTTTGGCCAAATTTTCTACCACACCCTAAGATAAATTCTAGACAAATACATACATGACACTGTAATTTTTAAGGTATATGTAAAATATTCTAACTTGTTACATATTCTTTGGATATATTGCATTTTCTATATAGATTTCATTAAATTTGATGTTCATTTTTGCATCCTATTGATTTCGTTTGTTCGTATGTACCTGTTTTGAATGTATGTTGTAAGGACATAAATTTTCAATTGAGTCCCTGTATTGTTTTGACTTAATTTCGTGAACAAAACTGTGTTTGTAATATGTCATAGGGAGAATTTTATTTTGTCACGATCCCACTTGGTCTATGACGTATTGAAGAAATTGAAGACGCTGCGACAAAGCTTCAAAGAAATAATCATGCTGATGTTTATTTGGTGCAAGTTTACTCGTATTCAAAAGTTAATTTCATTCCGAGATCACTCAAGTATGAATGCGTATAATTAATGTTGCTCGGAATTATTTTATAAAAGATAAGGATGTAATTTTTATATAGAAAAATGATTTTAAATGTTTTAAAAGTGTTTTAATGGTTTAAACTTCGTTTTATGATGATAAGCTCGAAATAGAGTTTGACTAATTTGAATCTCTTTGTTAAGAGACGTTTTTATCTGAAAGTCAAAGAAAGTCAAACTTTCGCAAGGTCGCTCGAGCGACATTGGATCTCGTTCGAATGAGATACAATGTCGCGCGAATGACATGCTTAAGTCGTTCGAACGCCACGTTTTTCGAGGCAGCGTTTAAATCCTATTTAAATAGTGCTTGAATCATAATTTCGTAAGTGTGCTTTCTAGAAAAAAGTTTTACGAACCAGAACCTTGTTTGCACATGTTTTCTAAGGTTTACAAAGCATAAACACATCCTTAGAGTTTGCAAAGATCCGAGTTATCATTCTTATATGTTTACGTGATCTTGCTGCACCAAAGTTTTTTGTTCTACACCTTGAACACAAAGGGTTTTGCGGTGAAGAAGCGATGGACATCGTGTTCGACATCGTAGACGTATCAAAGCCATATTGGTGGACACCGAGACATACGTGGACGCGTGTGTTGTGGACAGAGATCGTGGAAGATGGAATTTTTGCATGGGCACTATTGAAGAACGGTTGAAGATCAGAAGGAGCGTCAAGGCCCGTGGGGATCGAGTCTTAGTGTAAGGCTAATCTGTCTTTGTAAAACCATTATTCATAGTGATTGTCTGGCTTGGGCCGTCCGAGGTTGTTTTCCCGTTTTGGGTTTTTTCCTCGTACATCCGGCGTTGTGAGTATTCTTTACTTTACTTTACTTGCTTTAATCACTAGATGCATGTTTAGGATTAATCAAGATAAAATTGGTTTAAAGTGAGAATTGGGATTTCACAACTTGGTTTGGTGCATAATTAAAAGTTGGATCTTTTTCAAGGAAACATTAATTTTGTTGAAAACACACATATCGGGCCACTCACACACTTTCTCATATGTCGTGATATAATGGAATGCCATTTTGTGTTTGATAAAATTCCACTATTAAACACTTTCTTTCACCCATCTTATCAATTTATTGGTGATTGTGTTTAGTAGTTTTTCCATAACTGAAATCATAAGAATTTTAACAAATTAAATTATTTTCACTTCAATGGTTCTCGTTCAACTTGATTGCCGCTCTATATTCGCCGCCTCATCGCCGAAAGTTGTCGCCTCTTCACCCCAAGTCACCGTAAGCCTTTTGGCAATCGCATAAGGTATGTTATTTTACATTTATACCTAACTCTATCTACTTTAATTTGCATTTAAACCCTAGGCACCCTCAGCTTGAACTTGCTCACTAAGCCCAGCTCGTGGAAGCCTCGATGCACACATATACACATACACTTCTATAAACCTTTTCCCTAAGAAAACCACTCAATTGAGCTCCCACGAGGAAGTAAAAATGGAGATGTGTAAGTTTGAGTATTGTGTTCAACATGTCTATAGGGAATGCAACAAACCTACCGATGGGATAGAAAACTGGCTATGTTATAAATCCTTCTCCTATGATTTTAGCAGGTTTAGTGAGCTTTCATCTTTGGTGGGAGGGGACCTAAAGTTCGATAAGTTTGAACTTTCGCGGTGTTAGATTTTGTAGGTAAGTCTGTGGATTTAGGGGTAAGGGTTTATCCTCAAACTTTGTGAGACACCAGGGAGGGGCTTTTACTCCCTAATCCTATTGTTAATATTTTTTGGAAGTGATGCCCTCCTCCCCTTCCCCACCCCACCCACAAAAAGATAAAAGGAAAAGAAAAGAAAAGAAAAAAGATGATAGATACAGTCCTCTAGTTGGTTTTTCTTTAGTTCTTTTGCCATTATTGTAAATTAATTAATGAGAGTGTAGAGTTACTTTTTTTTGCATCAAAGTGGTATTAGAGCAATGTCACAAGTTTTAGTCGCAGTTATGACAACCTATTTAAGCGAGGAGACTGATGTAGGGGCATATTCTTGCGAGACTGATGCGGGGCATATTATAGGAAGAATGATGCAAGGGGATAATCTAGCCTAAATGGGTGGAGGGTCGATGAACTTGAATGGAATAACAAGCACATGAAATCTTTACTAAACACTCACTAATTATTGAATTATTATAATTCTAGCACAAATCCTTATTTATAATAAAAGCTAGAGACTCTTAAATATACACTAACCTCTACATAAATATCAAATTCTAACAAGTAAACATGATAAAAAAAATAAACAGTAAATGAATAAAATAAAGGAAGGCTGTTATATCACTCTCCGCTCTTGGTCGCAAACTCCAGCAGCATTGCTGCCACCCGATAGTTGGCCAATAATCCGATGTGCAGCTCCCATGGGTCCCCATCACCTGGTCTAGTCCTCCTAGCCGCCTGTGCCACCCCGTAGAGCCGTTGTCACAAGCCACTTGACATGTGCCACAGATTTTCTGTTGCCTGTCGCCTTCGCAACCCCTATTTTGGGCTTCTATATAGGCCATTTTTCTTCTTTGGCCTACAGCTACCAAACTTACGATGCTTACCCATCATTCCTCCCTCCACCCTTTGGCCATCCCTCCGCTGAACTTGCTTATGCTGTCCACCTGAACCCTTGATAGTGTGCCAATTGCCAAGGAACTGGTCTTTAGGCCACTGTTTGAAATACGCGACCTTAGGAAGATCCACACCAAGTGGGGCTCACCATGTCCGGTATCGCACCATCCATACCATTGGTGGCCCATGGGCGTCGCAATTGAACATCTTATCGATAACAACACGTGATAGCTTCTGCCCTTAATAGAGATGAGTATGTAGGAGGATATTTGGGTTGATATCCTCACTAGTGACAGATGCCCTGTACCTGATGCATTTATTGATTGACTTGATGCACTAGAGTCAATTTTCACCTACAAACGCATCTTTGGTGAATGTTGCGTTGACTTGGCCACCACAAAGTTTGATGATTTTGCATGTGTTTGGTGACATTAGTTTCTCCTGTCCCACACACTTGAAAATGGTCCTCTTATCCGTACCTGGGTTGATTTGAAGCCTACGACACATGCACAAGTTCCTCCCATAAAATTATGGTAGAATCTGAGACACTGTAGGTTGATAACTACACCAAGAAATTTGTGCTCCTTTGCACTAGAGCACGCCTCTCGAAAGTCTACAAATGAGTGGGACATGACATAAATGGCCTCCAACCAAAGATCCAGTACGATTTGATCACTATAGAGATTTCATGTGACTTATGAGTATGCACTTCGGTTGGAGGAGTTTCATCATACTGCTCCGAAGCATTCTCAGTCATCATCAGGCATTGATTTGAACTCTATGGATTTATTCCATTGTCACAAGGTGAGAGAGAAGATCTCCCATCCAAGATCGAACCGGAGTAAGAACAATCCACTGTCTTCATCTTGCACGTCATCTCGTTGGACACTGGTTCAACCGGGGGGGGGGGGGGGCAGAGATGATTATTTCTATTTTTAATTTATTATTTTTGTTTTATCATTAGGTTATTAGATTTGGTTAATTAAGTACTATATTTTGTTGTGATTATCTCTCACTTAGATGGTATGACTCTGTTTTTCTCATAAGGCCCTTACTCATTATTGTATTTACTAATTGAGTGAGTATTTTCGTGTATACATCACTTACGGTCAAGTTGATTGAGACTCTCTCTCCCCATATATCTTCATTTATTTCATATATGTTCTCATGAAAAGCATGCTCTACGTTAAGGATAAAAGGATAACTTGTTTTAGATATTCTAAATATGGGCCTTCCATTCCCTTTATTGCTTTTACGAATGATTACTTCATATTCATCAGAACTGATGATCTGAGTATTTCTTATGCTTTGACATCTTTGAAACTTTTTGTTAGCCTTCTTGACAAAGTATCAATAAACACAAATCTATGATTCTTTTTTCTAAAAAGCATAATCCTAGAAACACACCTAGACTGAGATTATGTGTTTGCGATTAAGATGAGTAAAGAATATGAGAAGTACATAGAACTACTCTTATAAATGGCAGAGTTACTAAGGACACTTGGTAATTCCATCACTATCCTCAATAGAAAACTTAATCTTTTGTTTAATAAACTCATTAGCTATCATGTAAAATCCACTCCTATCAAATCTGTTGCCAATGCCCTCCTTGCCTACACCGCGTCTCATTTTAAACTCCCCTAAAAACTCAAGTATATATTGGAGTCTAGGACCAAGAAACTCCACTGAAAATCATCTCGAAGCACTAAGAAAATTCCCTTAGTAACTTGTACATTTACTAATGACAAGTTACAGAGAGGTTTATGATTTAGAAATATTCCAATCTTTAATAATGCCTTACTTGTCAAACCTTGTTGGATCCTTTTAGATTATCATAATTTCGTTTTGACAAAAATCTATCAAAAATAAGTACTGGATAGGAAAGGCTTCATTATATTATAGGAGATAATTTTATCTGAAATATCATTGAAGGGTGCATTAAATTTTAGACTGAAAAGTGGTTCCCTTTTAAGCTTTAAGACTGACAGTTCTCCGATTCCTGGGGACCTTCTGAATAAAACGATTAAGAACTTTGTCAACTACCAGAAAAATACTTGGACTTTAAATTTATTGGTTGATTGGCTTCCCCGAAATCTATATATATATATATATATATATATATATATATATATATATATATATATATATAACGATAGTCTTTAAACTTTTCTACGATGCCAGGTGTCAACATCATTTAGATTTCTCTTTTCAAAAACCATGGCATGAGTTTACTACCCCAACCTTAATTGAACGTGATATTGAATCGATTAATCTTCACCATTTGTTTCTGCCTCTCCATTTCTCTTCTAAAAAACCAACATATAATTAAAGATCTCCTACTGGCTCTCGGTCTCTTTAGTTCCAAGGTGGGTCTTGGAGTTCACAATTTTGTTTTATCCAGGTCTCTTTCTCTCTTTAATTTTCAAAATTCTTTATCTTCCATTTTCTTTCTCAGGCCATCTAATTCGAGCACAATAGTTAGCTGTCAATCTAAATCCATTTCCTTAAATTTTAGGTAATTTTCCTGGAAAATCTATTTATCTGTCCATAAATGATTGTCTGCAATCTTATAGACACCGCCTCTCATATATCATAATTTGCAGAGAAGAAAATATAATGCCAACATTTCAACTTTTTTTCCAGGAACTTGAATATAATGCCAGATTTTCTTCTCTGCAAACTATGATAAGTTATACCGACTCAAGTTGACCTATAAAAACGGTAACATTATCAAAGCTCTTTACTAATTGGCCATACATCAAACTGATTAGTCGTTAAAAATGCCCTGTGTGTCTTACAAGTTACAATGCTGGAGGTATTAGACTTGAAGGACAATAATCTTAATGAACCTATTCCATCCGAAATTGGAGAGATGCAGTCACTTAGACGCTTGTGAGTCCATTGTCCATTGACATAAAAATATATTTAATCCACAGACTGTAAGTTTCATTTTTGTGAACTGAATTCTATACTGTATTCCAGGTTGCTGTGTAACAATAAACTTGGAGGGAGCCTTCCTTTGGAGCTTCTGAAGCTCAATTTTCTCTATGAAATGCAGTTTGATGAAAACATTACAACTGACCTTGCTTCTGGAATTGGCTGCTTAAATAAAAAACTCAGACACTGGTAAGTGTATCGCCATATTTTTATATGAATATATTCCATATAGTAATGTTTTGTTATTATCTCTTTCATTGTATTAATGCCAATTAGTGGTAGTTTGAAACCTTTTGTTTGAGCTTCAAAATGGCCTATGTTGTGCATTTGTGATTGACGGTCACCAACCCGAAAAGTAAAATAATAATGTTTGTTATTGAGATATTTTTTACATTTCAAGTTATTTGAGCTATTCAACTTATCTACTCTGCCAGGGTGTAGCTGTAAATCCAGGCACCTGGGTTCGAAACTTGGCAGCAGGAATTAAACGCCTGTTATAGAAAGCCTTGTTCAGAGAGGAGGGATTAGTTCGAGGTGCGCGTAAGCTGGCCCGGGATTACCCTTCTTACCCCAAAAAAAAAACTTATCTTCTCATATCATTTAATTCATGTTATGGACAGCCTTTGGCAGAGTGGTATGAAATCACCAAAGCAAGCAGATTCCCTCATCCTACCAATCAAAGGAACACTTGCTCGTTACTTCAATATGTTGCCACTGTAAGATACTAACATGTTTTCAATATAGATTATGTACTTTTAGGACTTAAAATAATATTGATTATGGATATAGGACAACAAACATTTCGTTTTCATTTTTAGTCCCTATTTTCAAATTAAAAGGATACGTGGCATGCTGTGATTGGTTAACGTTTTATGAATATGGGCCCGCGCCAGCGACATTATTCAAAAATAGGGACTAAAACTATGAATAAAATGTTTGTTGTCCTATTTCCAAAATACATATTACAATAGGTCCTAAATTTACAAAGCCCCTTTTTAATACCCTTCTAAGTTTACCTCGGTCTAATTATCATAATTATTCGTTACAAATTTTGTGTGAAAATGTATGATTTTTTTCAAGGTTCAATTTTGGAAAGGGCTCCTCACATGGTCATGCTGATGGTTGTTGCGACCACATCCTAAGTGAGTAACAACTATTTATCTTGGCTCATTGAGCATAAAATTTTATGCTTTTAAGATTAATGACATTTTTTGGAGTCTTTCACAATGAGGTCCCCGAGAAATAATTTTTTTGATATATTTTTTATTACTTAGGTTATTAGTATGCATCCAGATACCTTCAGACTAGGGACCCGTTTGTTTGCACTTCTGAAATCTGAATCTAACATATTCAAATTTCAGAGGAAATGAAAGGTCGTTTGTTTTCTATACGATTCAGAGATTAATGGTAATATCATCTTCTTAACGATTCAGAGGTTCAAACCCATATGAATATGAACACTTATATCTGAACGAAAATAAATTTACGGCAATATCCTTACCATTTATTTAAAATAACATGTAAGAATCGTTTTCAAATACAACACATAAAGAGTTATACATGCATTACAACTCTTTATTCATACGAGTCTCTCATAAAGTCTATATATAGACACCCAAATACATAATAGATGTGTAGAAAAATTTCATCTCAACAATCTGGAAAAACAAATCGTAACAGGTACATCTCTCCTTCTTCCGTTTCTCCAACGATACTGCTTTTATATTTTTATAACTATAAAAAAAATTGCAAAACAAACCTCGTAGATAAAATCATTAATCGTTGATAATCCTACGAAATGGCACAGCCCAAACAAAATCAGATCAACCGGTTTTACTTCGACTTTGTAGTTGCGTTTCGACTTTGTAGTTGGGTTTGTAGATGCGTAGATGATGGACTTTTCTAGCTGCATTTGAATATATCTTCTGTGTTGTAGATGATGGGGTTTTCTATCTCCTACCTTTTTCTAGTGTGTTGTAGATGATGAAATTTTCTTGCGTGTACCTGTGGTTCTCTACTGTTTTGACACATCTCTACTTTTTCTCTACTTTTTCTCTCTGTTGAGTTTTGAATATACATCCAATATCAGATGACACATAATGCATTTTATATCTTTTGAATATATATCCCTGATGACACACGTACCTAATGCATCCCATATCTGATATGGGAACATAATCCTGACCATATTTACGTTTTATAAAAAAGATATAAATTGCATCAGATATGGGAACATATGTACCTAATGCATTTTATAAGTTGATGCATTTTATATCTTTCAGGACCATATGTACGTTTTATATCTATTTATTTTGTAATGTTGATCGCCAATAATAATAATTAAACATCTTATTTTTATAATGTAAAAATTATGTGTACCTATGGTTGATAATTTTAGAAACGACACGAAAAAATGATACGGAACGATACGAAATTAACCCGCAATTAAAACCATAGGTCGTGTGTCTTGTTTCTTTACACGAAGTCACGTTCGTGTGTGAATTATGAGTCATGTCGTGTCATGTTATCGTATTTTTTAGGCATGAAATTATGTTATTCGTGTTGTGTCGTGCCGTGTTGTTTTTTATTCGAGTCGTGTTCGTGTCAACTAAAAAAATACGAATTCGTGTTGTGTTGTGTCGTGTCGCGTTTGTGTCCGAAAAATCTTTTAGGAATTATTGATAGTAGACATATAGACGTTGAAGAGAAAATGTTTTTTTTAGGAATTATTGGTCACAATCATCGAAATCAAGTAATAAAATACCGATTCCATCATTCTGGACAAACTATAAGCAAGTATTTTCATGATGTATTGTGGGCAATGCTTCATTTTTCCAAAGAGGTTATAGTGCCTCCTGCATTTGATGGATTTGCTGGAGAAATTCTTTCACATCGACGTCTTAGGGAAGGGCCATTCAAAGGGCCTATTGGAGCACTTGACGGTACACTAATTAATGCACATATTCCGGTGGATAAACAAATCCCTTTCAGAGGACGAGGTGAAAAGAAATGTTTTCAAAATGTTATGGTCGTGTGTGATTTTAATATGAAATTTATATATGTTATGGCCGGATGGGAGGGGAGAGTGCACGATTCACGAGTGTTAAATGAGACTTTGCGCCATCTAAGCAACAAATTTTCATTACTCCCTGAAGGTGATATTTGTTGTTATTATTATTTTTTCTACAACTCTTACATTTGTTAATTACTATTTGTCTTATTTGAATTTTTGTATTGTTGTAGGTATGTATTATTTGTGTGATGCTGCATACACCCATACTAGGGGCTTTATGTATCCCTATAAAGGCACACGATACAGGTGGTCGGATTTTAGTCGTGATGGTCAAGCTAGAGATAAAAAGAAGAAATTCAACCATGCACATGATAGATTAAGAAATGTAATTGAGAGGACATTCGTTGTTTTGAAGAATAGATTCGCGATATTGCATAGAATGGTTCCTTATAGTTATCGAACCAAAGTACACATTGTTGTTGCATGCATGACAATACATAACTTTCTTCATCGAGTATCACTTAATGATCCATTATTTCAGATATATGAAGATGATGATGTGGACTTGCCGATCGAGCTTTCAGTAGATAGTGAACAAGCAGAAGCTCCACCAAATTATGATCAAATATTTGGACGAGCACCGCAACAAGAAATGATTAATTTATGTGATCGAATTGCCAATCACATATTTTTAAACATTTTAAACTACGTAAATTTCCTACTACTTAGAATGCCAAATATTATTTACCTATTAAATTGCATATTGTGTGTAATAATATTTATTTTAGGTCATGGATGTTTTTAAATATATGTTTTCTTTATAAAATAAATGTAAGGATATAAATAGTCTAAATTGCATTCAGATTTCAAATATAAATTTGTAAACAAACAATATACATTTAGGCATCAAACAAATAACTTTTTCAGATTCAGACTTTAAATTTCGGATTCAGATTTGAGATTCAAACAAACAAACAAATTCAACCTAAGAAAAATATATTTTTGAGTTTAATCAAAATTTGGAACAACAGAGGAACTTTTTTGTGAAGCAAAAAACTAAGTGGAATTCACTCTATGAAGAATATTTACAATGGTCCGTTTTCTGTTTTTCTATTGTTTTTGCATTCAGCAGGTTCCTCTGAGCCGCATCCGGTCCAAAATGTACAGAGCCACATTTTTGTTTCTTTTAACCATATCAAATACATCCAGTTAGAACTGTCAATTGCACCATTCACGCTGATTGATTCAACTCCTAAACTAAAACTTACTGGCCAAAATCATAATAATGGAATTAAAAAAATTATCAGGCTAAGATTGTTGATTAACAGGTCTCTCGCAATAACGTTGCGGGCAAAATTAAAATTTCGGATGTGGTCTAGATACATTTAGCTCTTAAGATGCGATTTATATATTCAAATTTCGTGTTATTTCTATAAAGAATCTTAAAGTGCTCCCGTCCACATACACTTATTCAGTACAAAATTGCTTTTTAGCGAGGGACTTGTTTGTGAATCCAAAAACTAAGTGGACTTCTCTGATTTAAGAATGCTGACCTTTCTCTCCGGAATGAAGTCATTACCATTATATCTTTCAATGATTGATTCTTGTTTTGATGCAGACAGAGGCGGAGCGAGGAATTTTTTGGGGGTGGGGCATAACATTTTTTTCCAGCAATATTAACTATTAAAACATATAAATATTTAACACATGTCATTTCATTAAAAAAAAGATATTTAACTAATGATCTCGTTCCACAACAAAATAAACTCCTAAATTACAATTTATAATTGCCCCCTACGAGATCTCATTTTTTGGAAACGATCCATAATGATATAATTGCTAACACTGTCGAAAACATCCTTTTCAACATATGCGATCACAGAATCATTCATCCACTCATCCCCTATTCGATTCTGTAGATCCGTTTTCGCAATGTTCATAGCTGAAAATGCCATTTCAACTGTAGCGGTAGCAACGGGTAAGATCAATGACAATTTTATAAGCCTATAAACCAAGTTGTACACAATATGCTTTCGCAACTCTACTATCTTCTTAGAAAGAGCAAGAATCCCTTCCAATTCTGAGAAGTCATCATTAGATTTCATTTCCATTTCATAAAGCACAAGTTGATTTTGAAGTTCAATGCGCTCACCCTCGGAGAAATCATTAGGATAGAATTCAGAGAGACGAACTAGCTTCTGGAAATTGAAAGCAATGAATGAGCCACTTGGGTTTAAGGATGACATACAAAGAAGCAATTCTAAATTAACCTCATCAAAACGATTATTGAGCTCAACAAGTTGTTTATCAACACAAATATAGAATAAATCAACTTGATAATGATGTAAATTTGTTATTACTTCAGCTCTATGTTTAGGCTTTCCTAAAAGCATAAAATTATCTTTCATTTGAGGAATGGCTATATCATGTCTCTTGCAAAATGAACAAACATCAATAAGAAGGGAATCCCAACCACTATCTCTCATTTTTTGCATACGCTCTTTAGATAATCTAATCAATGTTATAGCATTCACTATATCTTGATCTTTTCGTTGTAATGCTTTTGAAAGATCATTAATGATTCCAAGAACATTCTTCATCAAATGCAATGTGAAGATAAAATCAAAAGACCGCATTAATTTTAATAAAGTGCAAGCTTGCCCCTTTTGGTCACTGGAGCCATCAAACATCACATCCTCGACAACTTCTGCCACAGACGAAAATATAGTAATCAAATTTATCAGTGTACTATGATGTGATCCCCAACGTGTTTCACCTGGTCATTTAAGATTAGTCTCTTGATTTAACCCACGACCACATGATAATTCGCCACTTTCAAGTAACTCAAACACCCTCTCAGCTTCTTTAGTTCGAAGAATATCTCGGTGCTTACATGATACCCCAACAATTTTCACTAAATTAGTAACAGAGTAAAAGAATGCAAAAATATCTGGAAGATCTTTTGCGACATGAACAAGTGTCAATTGAAGTTGATGTGCAAAACAATGTACATAAAATGCAGAATTGTTCTCTTTCAATATGAGTGATTTAAGACCATTGAACTCACCTTGCATATTACTAGCCCCATCATAGCCTTGACCACGCAAACTCGTGATACTTAACTTATGATTGCTTAAAAATTCTTCGAGTGTTGTTTTGAGTGAAAGTGTCGTAGTCTCACGAACATGTATCATGGCTACAAATCTTTCCATTACACAACCGTTCTTGTCCACGTACCGTAAAACAATGGTCATTTGCTCTTTGGCAGATGAATCACGAGCCTCATCAATTAAAATTGCAAATAATTTTCCGTCGAGATCTTTTAGGATAGCATTGACTGTCACAACACGAATTGCATTTACAATATCCTTTTGAATCTCAGGTGCTATTAGTTTCTGATTGCCAGGAGCATTTTTAAGAACTACATGATTGATTAATTCGTTGTGATTAGATAACCATTGTAAAAGTTCAAGAAAGTTTCCCTTGTTGAATGACTTTTCTGATTCATCATGACCACGAAAATATAACCCTTGATGCACAAAAAATCGAATGACATCAATAGTTGCATTTAAACGAATTCGGTAGTCAATCTTATCTTGCTTCGAATGTTTTGCAACTAGTGTCTCAATGTGTTGATTTTGATTTATTAAATCTTGGCCTCTTCTATACGCTTCATTGTGATAACTTGTGGGGTTTCCAACATGATATTGAAGCCTTTTGTTTTTTTTGCAATTCTTAAATCCACCACTCACAAAAGTGTCATTTTTACCCAACTCGGGACGAAATAGATAACAATACAAACAAAGAACACCAACTTCTTTTATGCTATACTCCAACCAACTCCCATATTTAGTGAACCACATTGGATTAAATCGACGAAATTTATCACCTATTTTTTTTGTGGAAAGGTGCGATTAAGAGGTTGACAAGGGCCCCTTTGCAAATAAGCTCTTCGAACATCATCTTGATGGTTGGGATCATAATAAAAAATTCAAGGTCGTAAAAAAGGATCCGAAGGAAGATTTGATAAATCAAACCTTAATACGACTTAGATTTACCTTTTTGCATATAGGTTCTTCCACTTCAACATTAGTGTTTTGAATAGGAGGCATCGAATCAGAAACTTCTTTTAGAGTTCTTTTAAAAAATCTTTCCATAACTGAAAAAAAAATTATGTAAATGTTATAATCTTTTACGAAAGTTATGAAATTAAAAATAAATTAGAAGCATAAAATTCAACAAATAAAGATAACATTTGTTATAAAATTAAAAAAAGGCCCTAAATGAAACCCTAAGTTAATTTAAAAAAAAAAACGAGAAAAAAATCGTCAAAATAGATGCACAAACAGAGAGAGAGGAAAGAGAGAGAGAGAGTTACCTTAGAAAACAAAGACTTATTTCTTGGTTTCTTCGGCAGTCCCACACACGCCCACCGCCAACAGCAAACAAAAGTTTGCTATTCTTTGTTTCCAAAGAGGAGACAAAAAGGGCTTTTGTTTTGAATAAAAAATAGTCGTGCTTCTTTTTATTATTAGTGGGCCATTGGGTTAACTAAGTCAAAAGAGCAGTTAGAAAATTTGGGAGTCTTAGAACTGTTTTAAAGAAGTGAGGTGGGGCACCTTTTATATATATATATATATATATAATAATAATAATAATAATAAAAAATAAACCCATATCGGCTGCTGAAAGTAAAAAATGGGGTGGGACACTTGCCCCTCCAACCTACCAAGTGCCTCCGCCCCTGGATGCAGAGTACCTCAGTAGATAGAGTTAAAACACTTGAAGGATGCAGTGATGAAAAGAGAAAATGAAAAGGGCACATAAGATCCTAAAATAACATGTTTGTTTCTTTTAATCAACTTAACCAAGTGTCGGGGGTTCGATTCCCGTCTTGGGCATGGAGCAGCCTTAAATATCTAGGTCAGCTGTTTTTCCCATCGAGGTCCCTACAATCAGCGAAGGGATTAATCACTAAGTCGCTAGTGGATACCCTGATTTACCAAAAATATATATATATATATATATAAGATCCTAAAAAGCGTATTGAGGCCTACTTGCATGTCCTAGTTGACGAACAAAGAGTCAGCAATCTCCTGCAGTCACTCGTTGTGGAAGAATCTCTGTGTTCTATGCCCGTAATAAAGATGAAACCTACGTCAGTTCTTTGGGGATATTTTGCTTACATGGCCATTGACAGTCTCCCCGGAAACTAGCTCTAGGAGAGGATGTTACTTCTCTTCATTACACTTGGCCATCAGTACAAGTAAGACTTCTTTTTCTTTGAGTTTAGTTAATGTTCAATTAAATATGTAATTGAAATGTTTTCTCGAAGTTTAACAGTACACTTGAAATCTGTCAGTAATGACATGGATTGATAAAGTTCATGGTTTTACAGTCACTTTTGACTTCCTTCATTTGTTATGTTGAGTGTTATGAGGTTGGTGTACACCGTTTCCATCTTATGAGTTTTGAATAGGGGTGTTCGCGGTCCGGTCCGGTTCAATCCAGTTTTGAGGTATTTCTGGGACCGGAGCGCATTAATCGGTCCTAGAAAATCATGGATCGAGACCGGACCGAAATAATCGGTCTCGGTCCTATTCGGTTTTCAAGCGATTTGGGTTCGGTTTCGATCCTATTTGGTCCAAGACAGTAACCTAACTAGAGAGGAAAACTATAAAATAAAAAAATTAATACAAACAAATAAACAAAACATTGGAGCAGATAAACTAAAATGTATATATGTATAAACTTCATTTTTGAAATTCAAGTTTGAGAACAGAGCAGTAGGGTTGAAAATAAGGAAAAAAAACAAATTTGTAAACCCCAAAGAAAATAAGGCATAGATATATAAAGCATTTGGATGCCTAAACAAAAATAAGGCATAGATATAGATAATATCAGCAGCAGAATCGGAAAATAAGGCATATATAAATGAAGAAAAAAGTAAGTACCATAAGCAAAATGGGAAGCTTTTGGCTAGATGGAAAGAAGTCACTGATTTCTGAAAGCTTTGGCCAGAGAAATCACAGCTTTTAGAGATTGGAGGCCGGAGAAATCGAATCTTTCATAGAGAGTGGATCCCTGAAAATCAAAGCTTTCAGAAATCGAAGCTTTACCGGACTCGGGCGTGTTTTGGCCAGATGGGGATTGTAAGATGAAGAACGACGATGTTGCGTAGAGAGAGAAGAAGAAATGGTAAATGT
Organism: Sambucus nigra; assembly: GCA_949130495.1. Lineage (NCBI taxonomy): Eukaryota > Viridiplantae > Streptophyta > Magnoliopsida > Dipsacales > Adoxaceae > Sambucus > Sambucus nigra. The sequence continues at coordinate 23,158,901 of OX422212.1, read as the reverse complement.
TAGGGTTATTGGGTAGAGAGAGGTCGAGTGAGAGTGTGTGTCCGTGTGTTTTTGTGGGGATAATATGTGTGAAAAACAAGTATAGTAAATTAAAAATATATATATTTAAAATATATAAATATTTAATAAAAGCGGCCCAGTCCGGTCCAAACCCGATTTTTAAAAGCCAAGACCGAGATCGACCCGAATAATTCGGTCCTCCACATTTTAATACCGAATTAAAACCGAATTTAAAAAATCCGTAAAAGTGGGTTCGGTTCGGTTTTTTCGGTCCATTCGGGTTCGTGCACACCCCTAGTTTTGAATACGATCATTATTTCTTAGTTGGATCGAGTAGTAGCTGAATTGCCTTAATGCTATTTCGTTTGAAGTTAAAATAGTATGTTTTGTTATATATATATATATATATAACAAATCTGCTATTCTCCGGGATCGAGTCCCATTCTGAAGGCCTTTTTTCGGGATTTGAATAAAATCAACCTCCCTCCACTCAATAAATAACTTTTTTTCGGTAACATAAATATTACATATCAGACCCTACTTTTTTTGAATTCTTAAGAACATATACCAAAAAACACGGCTTAAAAAATAATCAGCATTGCGAGAATAATATCCACCTCGGAGAGAAACTCCACTTGATGTGTCACAAGAATAACAAATTATGCATTCATGAAAGCTCATCAAATTATGCACGACGGGACTTGGATTGACAATCAAATATCATCTTGTTAAATATTTATCATTTATGGGAATTGGAAGTCTTCTATTTGATTGGATGTCAGAATTATCGTTGCATACATGAGGTATAAGATTAAAATTCTTTTCAATTACTCACTAATTTTTCCATAACATTTATTTATTTTCTTATGTAGGTACTTATATGATAAGTTTCCAAGATCTCGAGAAAACATTAAATTTATCAATCATTCATCCATTAGTGCTACCTCCGATGTGAATCTATCTCAAATTCTCATTAAAAAATGGAATATGCAGGCGAAACTCATATATACTTTGTTCTTTACAACCTTCAAGAAATGTGAGTATTAATTAAAATTGTTACATGTTAGTATTTTGACTATTAATTATGTATACATAACGTATGCATGTTATACTTATTCTTTTACAGTTTTCATTGGATTTTGGTTGTCGTTGATTTCTCTTCGATGAATGTTTATTGGTTGGACCCTTTAGTCACCTAAGCGATGAAGCAACAAAGTTATATTTCAATATATGTGTAAAATTTTATCTCTACTTTAGTTCGAGTATAATTAATCTTTCAAAATTAAACATAAAATTCTTGTCTTGTAGTGGGCTCATCCCATTGGCTCTTGATGCAAATAAATGATCCATAATACCACATGGAATGATGTAAAGGTAAATAAATATTAGAGATATTGTAATATTTCTTCCCTCACTTTCTATTACTAACATATTAGCGCTCGTGTCATTTAGTGCTCTAAACAACCTATGAACGTCGAGTGCGTATACTATGTGATGAAATATATGAGAGAAGTAATATAGTGCTTCTAGGTTTATTGATTCAAAGGTAATTAATTATACTTATTGTCATCATCTCTTAATGTCTTAAAAACTCATAATTTATTCTTGGATTGTTTAAGATGAGCATGCTATCTAAGAAAGACAAACACAAAGGATGAGATTGATGATGTGTGAGTTGATTTCATTCAATTCATTTCAAGGCACCTCAAAGCATAGTAAGTCTCCCTCTCTCCCTCACACGCGTGATATTTATATGAACTAGTTAATGGTACACACGCCATTCACATGTGATGCATACTATTAAATAATATGTATGTGTGTTTGTGTGATATAAGATTTTTTGCCTTGGTTTATTAAAATTCAAAAAGTGATACGATGTCCGTGTAATGGAGATCGACGAGAGTGGGGGTTGGCAAGGTTTGGGGGGGGGGGACTATTGTTGTGTGTGTGTGGGTGAGTGGGAGTGGTGGTTGGGGGTGGGAGGTTACTTCAGGGTTTTGGATTGGGGAGTTGTTGGATTTTTTTTTTACTTGTGCTACATCAAATTGTTATTACGTACTTATTTTGGTTATATGGATTTTCATAAATTTGTTTCTTGTTGCAAGTGATTATAATATATCCTTTAATTTTTTGTAGGCTTATGGAAAGTGCTTTTGTAAAGAAATAATGGAGCGGGGATTTGTGGTGGAATGTCGAGGACATATTATAATAATTACACTTTTCATTATTTAAGATGATTTTTTTTAGTTTTAACTGATTTTGGATGGAAATGTAATTGGAACAAATACATTTTTGAATGTATATATTACTTTGGCAAGACAATTTTGGGATGTATATATTGGTAAAACAACTTTAGGATGTAGATATTGGCTGGACAACTTTAAATTTATATATGTATATGACTAGTTAAAATTGATTTTGAGAACATTTGTGTTGATTTTATTTCGTATGACAATTTTCGAATGCAATATATGGATATGTATTCAAGGGAAGCATCATATAAAAAAACATATTTAGGATGATTTTGGGCAAGTGGTAGGTAGTTGGGCAATTTTCTGCAACCCTTGTTAATAATGCATCTTAAATTTTTTTATTTTTAAGACGCTTTTTTGAATTTTTTGCAACCCTTGTAAATAATGCGTCTTAAAAGGCTCCATTTTCTAAGAACTTTTTTTGAATTTTTTTATGACGGTCGTTTTTAAGACGCTTTTGATTATAATTAAAAGTGATGTAAATAGCTTTTTGTGACACTTTTTAGCCGTTGTAAAAATATTTTTTTTCTTCTAGTGGTGAAGTCAACACACATACGCCACTTGTTCTTCTTCTTCTTCGCCATCAATGTGCTAGCCAGCCAATCTGGACATTTTACGTCTTCGATGAATTTTGCCCTTTGCAACTTGTCCACCTCCTCCTGGGTGGCCACATTCTTCTCAGGACTAAACACTCATCGTTTTGGCTTGATATTCTTAGCACCTTTGATGATGTTCAACTCATGGCATATAAATTTCGGATCATTCCTCGACATGTCTTCATGGGTCTAGGTGAACACATTTTTCCTCTCTTTAGGGAATGTTATCAATTCCTTCTTAAGGGATGGTTCTAAGGTTGAACCAATTTGAGTGGTACTCTCGGGTCTTTCATCATCCATTATGCTTGTGTTAGTGACTTCCATAGCTTGCCCTTTAATCAAATCAACTTTTTCCCAGGGATCTAGGGTCTCAATTTGGTAAGTGGTGGTAATGTTCTTTAACTCCTCTTAACGTCAGATTTACAATACCATTCTCTTGCCTCCATTTGATTCCCCTTTACTACGCCAACACCATAGTGAGTGGGGAATTTGAGTCATTGGCGAATGTGGACGGTACTGTTTCAAATTTTCTTTAGGCTGACTCTGTTGAGGATCATGTCATAGTCTGACTATACGTTCTTATCATAGACAAAGAAACGAATCTTCTCAGTTCGGCTAGCTGGCCAAGTGCCGATCAAAACTTCCAACTTGATAGTTTTCAAAGGATAAACCCTTTCCCACGAGAATCCTATTAGAGATCTAATATAAGGTTCTAGCTTGCTGTCTCTCAGTGCTAAACTATGAAATAGTTGTAAAACGTAACATCAGTCGAGCTGCCATTGTCTACCAGGATCTAGGCCTGTCAATGGATCGGATTTTATCCGAATTCGAATCCGAATCCGATCCGTTTAAGCGAATATGGATCATGCCTAAGATCCGATTACCCGTTTATTAAATGGAGCGGATTTAGATTCATATACTCCAATTCGTTAATAATCCGATCCGATTAATATTTTTAATATATATACAAATTATATAATATATTTTTAATCAATATATATTGTATTTAATAATATTTTAAATATTTATTATAATAGTTCTTTATTTCATTATGTGTTTTTTTGGAACATTTACAAAATAAATTTAGGAAATAAGAGTTGAAAATAAAAATGTTGCAAATCAAGTTTAACAGAAACGGATAATCGGATAATCGAATCTGATCCGAATCCGTTTAACATAAACGGATATGGATTTGGATTTGCCGGATCTGATCCGATTAATAAATGGATCGAATCCGAATCCGTTTAACATAAATGGATATGGATTTGGATTTGCCTGATCCGATTCGAATCCGATCCTTTTACAGGCCTACCAGGATCGTAGTAATTCTTGCTTCATGTACTATAAAGGAGACGACTAAAGGGTCGTCATATGGGTAGAGTATCCCTAATAGGTCGTTCTTGGAAAAGCCAATGACTAGCTTGTCTATATTCACCTTTCTAGGTCGTCCATCTACCTCATTTGATAAGTTGATCTGCTGAATGTAACCTTATTCAAATAAGCTTTGCTCTCAGTCGTTTCGTCTCCACTGCCGATGTCTCCTCCTGCAATAAAATGAAAGTCAACGGTTATCATCTTTATATCAAGCTCTGGCTCCCAGGTTTCTTTTAAGAAATCTGGATCATCTTCTGAATCATCATCCCAACCTCTCTTTTTTTCCACTCTGCCATTTCACGGGGATTTTAATATTCTTTTGGAGTCCCAATCTTCTATCAGATCCACAAATTTGGTCAATTTGCCCCGAAAAATAAGATATTCAATTTCATTTTTAAGGGCGATACAATAATTGGTGGTATGCCCCTGATCTTTGTGATACTCATAGTATTTAGACTTGTCCCTCTGATTAGGGTGTGATTTCAACTTTCTAGACCATTTCAAGTCTTAGTTGCCCTAATTTCCTCCAGGATGTGATGCACGCTAATGGTGAGAGGGCTGTATTCGTCATACTTTTTGGGCTTCTCAACTTTTTCATCTTTTTACTCCTTCTCCGAACTCTTTTGATTATCAACTTTGGCTCTTGGAACTTGCTTGGCAGCCATAGCTTCCTCGGCGTTCATGATTTTACCAGCCTTTTCCATTAACTCTGTCATAATTTTAGGAGGTTCCTTAGCCAATGCATAATACAGTTTCTCGGGAAGCAACCTACTCATGAAATTAGTAATGACAGTCTTTTCTTCATAGTCTACCACCTATAACTTCTCACCGTTGAAGCGGGTAATGTATTCACGAGTAATTCCTCCGAGTCGCTGACGAACGCTTAATAAATGGGCTACTCTTTTGATAAACTTAGATGCTAAACAGAAGTTTCTAATGAACAATTCGACGAGTTGTTGGAAACTAGAAATTTATCCTTGGAGTAAATTGTTGTACCAAATATAGGCATCCAGTGATGGTACTTGAGATCGCTCGACAACGCATCTCATCAGGGACAAAATAGATATCATCGGCAACCTGATATTGTTCAACGTGGAGGGCAGGGTCCGTCTTACCATCATATTTAGGAGTAACTATTGGAGGTTTGAATTTAGAAGGCGTGGGGAAATCAACAATGGATGGAATAAAGGGAGACCCCTTCATAAAGCTCCTTTGTAGGGGATTTTTAATCTTGGCTATCTCCCCCAAGCGATCTTCTAATCACTGTATTAATCCCTTAAAAAAATGATTTTCTGGCTTAGATTTCGTCGAGGCAGCTGGGGAAGCTCTACCGTGCGTTTATGCTGAGCTCTCTTCCCGAGAAGTTTGCTCGGTACGGACGGATCCTATGATGCTAACTCTGGACCCAACTGATTCTTCCTGATGCTCGACACGATAATCACGTGATCTAGTGGGCTCCCTATGATGGCCCCTAGTTACTTGGGGACCAAGACGATCAAAGGCAGAAGCCCTTCTCAACCTTTTCAAGACGCTCGACCATTCCGGAGTGAAAGACGAACCATTATAGTAGTCAGTGGATCTGATTGAAGAAGTTGCTCCTAGGCGATAAGACTTATCATGCAAAGATCTGGAATATCCTCTTCTTTCGTTTTTAGGAGGGGGAGGTGGGATTTCTCTCATGTGGGATGGAGTAGCAGTAGATCTAGCTTAGAGTGATTGAGCCAATAGTCTCACTGTTTCCTGCATCGCCTCTTGACCTTTGGCCAGGTTGATTAGGATTCCTTCCAGATCTCATGTACCCAGTGGACCAGAAGGGGTGAAAGCATTGCCCCCAATGAGATTGCTTTCTGGAATATCAGTCATCCTTCACACGGGAATATTGATAAATGGAATTGGTAGAGAAAGATGATGAGATGTCTTTCCGTCAATACATTGATGTCTAATTTTGGATATTAAATTACCAAAATTATAATTACAGATAAATAAAATAGAGAAAATGACAGTTATTTTTACGTGGTTCAACTCTGAGAATGAGCCTACATCTATGGGTGAAATGGCTTACCGTTATATTCCAATCTCATAAATACATTTACAAGGTGTAAGGATCATGAATAGTGTGTCCCCTTGAGCCGGGAGAGATGGAGTATTTATGGTAAGTAGGAAATCAAGAGGTGTGCCTTTATAGATTCAACATTTACACCTGTACATAATAATAGCCAACCGGGTGACCTTTCACGTGCATGTGCATGATGTTTGTTAAATATCCCACATGTGGCCTTTCATATGGTTGATGATCCAACTTCTTAGAGGAGATCGATAGGAAGATCGACCAACTAGTAACTGCGCCGACCAAGTATGATTTAGTGTGGTAAGTCTTATGATAATGTTGACAGGTGTCACCATATTATTGATGCACTTGGTTATCTAATTTTAATCCACCACAACAACAGTTTTTTAACATTTTTATATAAACAAAGTAAACTTTTTTTTTTTATAAATATAGATTTTTAATATTTTTTATAAACAAAGTAAATTAGTTTATTATTATTATTATTATTATTATTATTTATTTTATAAATTAAATTTTTTTTATTTTTTTTATATAAAACAGTTTGTTAATGTTTTTGTTTTATATAAATTAAAGGTTTAGTTTGTTTATATATAAAATAGAATATAAAAATGGTTAAAAAGTAGTATATAAAAACTAAATGGTTTAGTTTGTTTATCTAAAAAACAATATATATATAAAAAAAATTATATAAACAAACTAATCCTGTAATTTACATAAAACAAAACACTAAAAACCTATTTTTTTTTTATAAAAAAAGGGTAAAAAACTGGTAATTTATAAAATGAAAAAAAAACGAAACAATTTAACTTGTTTATACAAAAATGTTAAAAATCTCTAATTTATATATAAAAAGTTTAATTTGTTTATATAAAAACATTAAAAAAGGTTGTAATTTCTAAAAAAAGGTTTAGTTGTTCTTTATATAAAAATGTTAAAAAAATGTGTAATTTATAAAATTAAAAATTAAAAAAAGAAGTTTTCAAAGATCTTTATATTTATTGTTAACAAATTGCGTTGTATAAAAAATATTAAAACGCTGTTTTATGTATAAAAAAATGTTTAAAAAATGTGATTTATATAAATACAGTTTAGTTTGTTTATATAAAAATATTAAAAACTTGTAATTTATTTAAAAAGGAAAAAAGAAAAAAAATTTATATACAAGATTTTGATTTTATAAAAAAGTTAAATTATAGTTTTTTAACATTTTATAAAAAGAAATTGATTTTATAAATTTTTTTTTATAAAAAACCTTTTGATTTTATAAAAAAAAAGAATTAAAAAAAATGTATAAAAACTTTTTTAGTTTATAAAACTTTTTGATTCATAACCAATAATTTATAAAAAAAGTATTTTCCTTTAAAATAATTACAAATAAAATAAAATTTATTTTTAATACAGTATTATATACTTACACTAATGTATATTAATGTATTAAGAGGTAAAATAATCTTTTGAATTGAAAACATGAACCAACGAACGGTTTCTGTCGATTTTAAACACCAATCAACTATAATATAAATAACAAAAATTTACAATTATGTCTTTTACAATTTTTTAAACATTTAAGGACAATTTAATATTAGGTTTATTTGTTATGCTAGTAGCATAGATGATGGAAAATTGTATGCCCTTGACCTATGGAAAATTTAATATTTGGTTTATTTGTTAATGCCCTAACATTTAAGGACAATTTACATAGGTCTATGGCTGTAGGTCACATTATCTACAAATTCTATGATGGAAAATTGTATGTCCTTGACTTAAGCGGCGAGGAACCAATCAGCTTCAAGCTCGTGCATGGTTTGGAGAGCAAGTTGCCCAAATACCTTGAAACTGTGATTAAGGCACATATATTTTACATTGGTAAGGGAAAGCTTTGTCTGGTATGGGGCGTGAATGGCACACACCGGTGTTACCTCCCAATAGACCATGAGGATAAAAATGAAATATATATATTACATGTTTGAAGTTTTGGGTTGGTATGTGCTCCCAGAGGAAGCGCCTGTGTGCTGTTATTGATCGATGCGAACAATATATCACTCAAGGCTACGAACTCTACGATTGCTTCGCATTTTAATCACGAGGTAACCTTTCTCACAGTAGGAGAGACACATTTATAGCCTTCTTTTAAAATTCTCTCTGCAACTCAACACCAACAAAAGACCACTCAAAACCAACTTTGTGGAATAAATATGGACATGGATACCAGGATATAAGCCCTAGTTTGAACCTAAGAAGCTATTCATTCCAACTTTTATATTTGCACAACTCACTTCAAATCTTTGCTGCACAAACTAGGAATTTTATTATATTTTAGAAGCATAACATCCTAAATTGATTTGTTGAAAAGCGAAAATCTTGCTTGGGGCCTTCACGTTGGCTCTGCTCTTTTACTCTTCTAACAAAAAAAGGGAACGCAAAGTTGTCAATATGATTCTTGTTTAATAAGTAGTCTAACTAATTGCATATGTATGGTGAGTCAACAATTGAAATTGGATAATAACTATTGGCACAAGTAAAATCACTTAGTATTTGTGGAAGATCAACCCTTCTATGGATGATTAAATCTAATATTTTCGACTTTAATGTTAGGGCGAGCAACGTTAATCTTTCATACTTTGTTACACAACCAAGACGTCTACAAGCAAAACTAGTTTACTAAAAGTCCAATGCCTTGCTTGTCACTCTTTTCATTGATTCCATTGTTTTCAACTTTCTTTTTAGCTAGCAAAAGGACAAAAAGAAGTTGATAAATGGTTTTGTTTGTTTAATAGCGGCTTAGCTGATTGTAAATGTATCCATTATGATGTAGTTTAGGGTTTTACTATTTAGTTTTGTTAATTGTTAGTATTAAATGTAATAAAGTGGTTTAGTATTTTTTAGAAATATTATAGTAAGGGTGTCTTATCATTTTGATACTTTCCTAGTTAGAGCAAGAATATTACTACGATAGATAGGTAATGATGTAGTAGAAATCTAATTTATTTGGCTTGTTAATATAATTTTTAGATTTGTTCTTGTGTTGTGTCTCTTATTTGGATCCAATTGGTGATATTTGCATCAAATTAGTAACAAAGCTTGGCATCCATCTTGTGTGTGTATGTATGTCTCCCAATCGCTTTCCAATTATGACTCCCAAGAAGAATTAATTGCACAAATTCTGAAAATTGTTTGATAACCCTAAAAAATATTGATTCAAATTAAGGCTCAAATCAAAGAGCAAAGGATTGAAATCAAAGAACAAAAGGGTGAGATAAAGAATCAAAAAGTGCTATTCCTGTCAATACTTGAAGAATTGCTCCAATTCAAACCCGAGCCCCTATACTGAACCCCAATTTTGAAATTCATCTTGAAATCATTGCAAGAATGTCTAACCTCCATAAATCTGACCAAAATTTACACCAACAATTACCACATCAACCTCAATTGCATCCTACTCCATTCGATTCCACCCAAATTCACATCGAACACCAGAAATCGTCCCCAACCCATATTCGATCATGTCCGCTGCCAATCTTTACCCCCAATATGAATAAACCATTGCAAACCCTAGGTTAGCAAAAGCTTAGGGCTGCAACCAACAAACATGCCCTTTCCTCCTTTCGACATCAGACTAGGGTTACAACCTTACCCCAAGGTGCGCAAACCTTTGGTGACTCCCATCTTACATTCAACCACCCATCCCCATCCTTACAACCTGTTTGGGAGTTTGAAAATGAAGAGAAATGGAGAGAAAGCAAGGGAAAATTTAAATCCCAGTTGTTTGGGAGATTTTTTTTTAGGTGGGGTGGGGGTGGTTAGGGGGTAGAGAAAATGAGGAAAAGGGAAGGAAATTTGTCATACCTTTTTTGTTCCAAAGCTTTCCTTCCAAAATAGATGAAAAGGGAAAGAAGAGAAAGTCACCACAATACACAATTTAGTGGAGCGACAAAATAACCCATCAATTAAGAGGTGTTCTTCTCCTCTACAACCTATAAGATAAATATAAAGATCCCAAAATTTTCATTTTTTTCACCATATTAATATTTATATACAGTTCCAATTTATTTATTTTCACTTTTTCATCACACTCTTTTGTATGTTCAGAATTTGTAACTTTTTTTAACTTCTTTATTTTGCTATATTTTAAAAAACAAACATATACAATTTTAGCTTGTATTTTCATACATATTCAGAAGTCCGGCGACCCACCTGCCTATACTGAAGTCTAGCGACCTACCGACCTATACTAAACCTGTCGGCGACCATTCCAGCCACAAACAGGTAGCCAAATCCCTCCGAACTTTGACAATCTATCTAACCCCTATACCTGAACCCCCTTTACCAACTCTCCAGCCTACACCGCCGGAACAGCGACCTGCAACCCTTCCTGCCAACTTTTGCCAGCCCCTACCTTCTAAATCGACGACAAGCTCATCCCCTTAACCCGGTGACCCACCTTCTAGCCCAACCGTACTACATTTAACCCATACACCCATGCCCCAAACCCATTTAACCTCAAACAACTCAAGTCATTTTTTTATCTGATGTTTTTGTTTTAACCCCGACTTTCAACAAAACTCATTTTCAATTTTTTTGGCATCTTCCTTATCTGATTGTTTTGATATGTTCATATTTGTGCTGAGTTGGAATATTTATCAAAGGCAACGACTTATTGCAAAGTTGCCTTTCACCCAGGTGTCATTTTCTTCATTACAATTTTTTATTAATTCATTACTATTTAACTTGCATGAAGTTTTACGTATTTTGTATACGTGCATAGAATGTTTATGGTTTATAGTTATTATTATTATTTTTATTATATATAGAGGTGCGTTTATATTATCTAACTTTAGTTTTAGCTCATTTATTTTGTGCATTAATTTGTAAGAATATTTAATTAATTAATTAATTAATTAATTAATCTTTTGGCTCTACCATTGTTGATGCCCATGTCCGGATGTGAAACGAGGTGGGTTAGTGTCAGGTTGACAATCGACTACAAAATTTATGTCAAATCTTGATGATGGATTCTCCAGTTAACAGAAGAAACACAAAAAACAACATAAATATAATTAGATTTGGTACGCAGAATTTAGAAATGAAAGTGTAAAGAACTTATGAATACCTTAAAACGGAGAAAAATCAATATAGCAGCATGCCTACAAAAAAACTTAATGGAAGGGTGGAAAGGCTAGAGAGATAGAAGATGTACTACACCAAAACACGTCTTTAGTAACGGTATTTTACCGTTACTAAAAATATTCGTAACGGAATTTTCCGTTAGAAAAAGGCGCGGGGCACAAAATTAGTAACAGTATTTTATCGTTACTAATTCAGATTTAGTGACGGACTTTTGTGTTACTATTTTAACCTTATTACACCATTTTTATAACAATTTTGTCTTATTTTGTATCGGTAAAGGTCTGTTAGTAATATTAATACATATTTTAAAATATATATATATATATATATATATATATATATATAAAGATACAATATCCTCATTTTAAACAAATTCAATTATTCTTACAACACTATTCAAAGCCTTAGAATGTACACAAAAATAATCTACATAATCAAGGCCATTATATTCAACATTTACATTTTATATAAATCTCCACTCTTATTTTATAAAAGAAATTTAAACCAAACAAATGAAACATCGTAATACATTACAATCACCTCAAAAGTTATATTGTTTTCATAAATGCATCCAATATAACATCCTAATACAATCATCCCAAAATGAGATGTTTTTATATTATAACCAATCAAATGAAATATAACAAAGAAATCCGCTGTTGTTGATTATCAACTTTCGTTCTGTTATCATCGCCATCAACGCCGCAACCCACAATGCTGAAAACTTGATGAGGATCTAAAAATGACATTCTGTCAAATAAACTAAATTTATCATATTAGTTATAATATCAACATTTAGTCATACAAAATTAATTTAGAACAAAAAATTATCCTCCAACAAAATTAATTGCACCCTGTAAAAAAAATTGCACAACACTCTGTAAAAAAAAGGTGAAGTAAGACCCAAAAATAATTGCACAATACTCTGTCAACTTGTTTTATCTCGACATTGTTGAACTCCTCACTTTTCTCTGAAACACTGGTGAAGTAAGATCCAAAAATTTGTTAAGACTAAATAAATACGAAAATCTTAATTGTTGTAATATGAAACGATGGTGATAAAAGGTTTGGAGGTGTTTTGAAAAATGGAATCATCTATTTCCAAATACTGATTGCCCAGACAGTTATTTGTAATTTCTTGTCCGTGTGACAAAATCAATTGTAAATGTAAGAAACAACACTAGATGATTAAAATTCAATTGATTCATGTACTCGTATAATTATGCAAAAAATTAACTAAATAGTCACTTGGAAACATCCACCGGGTAAGAAATACCTGTCAAATTGCATTTAAGAAATACCTGTCAGACATCGACTGATAATATAGAGATTGTCAGTATGGTATACATAATTTTGGCGATTTATAGAAAATAATATTTCTATGTATATTATTATGGTATGGAAATATATTTTTATGTACATTATTTTGGTATGGAAATATGCTCCAACTGACCGAGAGAATGACACGTGAATGGACTATCCTCCAAAATAGGTCGAGTTGTTCGAGAGAGAGCCCCTGAAATTTATAGCATCAAATTAAATATGCATTGTAGTCTTGATCCCACACCCTTTAGAGCCACAAAGATGATAGTTTTCCATAACATTAACTTTTTCAGGGAAAGAAATTATGGAATGGCCCCATTTGTTATATGCTCTTTTGAACAGATGATGACTTTCAGGTGTAGATCACTTACATCTTACCCTTGTGAGGTGGTGTTCCTGGTCTCAACATGCTGTTGTCGAATCCAATTTTTCCTTTCTTTTTCAATGCCTTGAGGATATGAAATGAACGAGTCAATGTATCATCCATCATCGCACCGGCGTTATCAAACTTGTCACAGTAATTTGGTGCTGAGAATATTATTTCGAGCTGATGCTTTGCAAAACACTCATACCAATCTTCCACAACCTGGTGAGCTCGGCAGATGAGATCAATATCATGCTTTTGGAGGAATTCGACAACTTCATCAGCTTCAAATGTATATGAAACACCCCTATCGTTCTCTCCCCATCCTTTGATATCTTTTTCAAGATCTGCCCATAGCAAGTCACAGACAAGGCCCTGATCAGGTACATCAATGGGCCGAGCTATATGTCTGATTTGGTCCAAGTTATTCAAGTTTGGTGATAAGCCACCGTGCATGCATATTATCTTCTCATGAATAAAAGCATCAACATGCAGGCAATTGAAGCAGTCCATAAATGTCTTCCAAACATGAACATTGTTCCTTCTCTTACAATCGTCGTAGAATACATATCTGCGATTGATGGACGTAAAGCTCTCAAAATATAATTTTACTTGGAATTTTGATTCATAAATCAGTATGTAATTAGACTAGTTCTTTATGTCCAAAAACAATAACAAGTATACTACATGTTTTTCCCCAGCCATCTTCCTATTTTTCCAAAAGCTCAGTTTAGCTTGAGGTAGGAAAAGACTGGGATCAGTACACTTGTAGCGCAAATCATTTCCAATCTTCTCTCTGACTTCAAAACTCACCACACCTCCATCTACAACAAGTTCATCATCAACTTTGATACATGAAAGAACTTTGATACATGAAAGGAGAGACAAAGGGATATTTTAACATAGTTACTATTCTGCATTCAAATAGAAAATAAAATTAATGTTTAGTTGGAGAATCACTAGCTATACGACTGTACTACCTTCAGAAAAACCTTCATAATTTACTTGAACCGTGAATGGACGAGAACCCTCAAATTTCTGTTCAAAGCTATGTTATCTACGTATTCATTAGATTCAATTTCTAAATCTCAACTCAATTCCATGTAACATACATATATTTTATAGCCCCCAGCCCCCCCCCCCCCCCCCCCCCCGGCACAATATTACGGCTTGAATTTCATTTATTATTTAATTTTAGGGTTTTGGCCATGAAATGCTATATGATTGTACAACTCACTATTAGTTGATGTGTGATAATATATTAGGATCCAAACAATTGCACTCACACGTATAATTGAGACAAACATATCATCAATTTGTTAATGTTTACATATATGAAATCCTGATACTAATTTGTAGTTCTGAAATTAAATCGATGAATTGAGGAATTTTGCCTCTTTTTAGTACATTTAATTTTTGGCAACTTGTTTTGTATTCTTTGTGGATAGGATTGTTTTACTGAGTAGTGCTCTTGAATAGGAATTTGTAAGACATCTCATCAATAAGTTTTTTGTTTAAAGTTATACTCTAAAAAATTAAATTATAAATTTTTGTTTGATTAATGAGCTAACAACTCAACTCAACTCAACAAAGCCCTTTTCCAATTATTTAGGGTCGGCTACACGAATCCTATTTTTTCATTCCATTCTGTCCAGTGCAATATCTTCAGTTAAACCACATGACATCATGTCCTTTTTTATAATATCCCACCAAGTCAATTTAGGACTACCTTTACCCCTTGTGTTACCATCAATACTAACTAAATCACTCTTCCTTACAGGAGCATCCATTGGTCTACGCTTGACATGTCCAAACCATCTAAGTTGATTTTCTCTCAATTTATCTTCTATATGAGCTAGTTTTACCGTTTCACGAATTTGTTCATTTTTAATTTTATCCTTTCGAGTTTTACAACAAATCCATCTTAGCATTCGCATCTCTGCCACACTCATTTTCTGCACATTTTGTTTCTTGGTTGCCCAACACTCTGTCTCATATAACATGGCGGGTCTAATGGCCATCCTATAATATTTACCTTTTAACTTCAAAGGTATACGCCTATCACACAAAACGCCGGTATCACTTCTCCACTTAACCCAGCCTGCTCTAATCCTATGAGTAACATCATCACTAATATCTCCATCTTTTTGGATAATCGATCCTAAATAATGAAAATGATCATTTTTAGGTATCTCTCGACCCTCCAATTTCACCACATCTCCATTTGTCCTCCTATCACTACTAAAATTGCACTCCACATATTCCGTTTTAGTTCTGCTTATTTTAAATCCTCTTATTTCTAAAGTTTCTCTCCACAATTCCAACCTAGCATTAATCCCTGTCTTAGTCTCATTCACTAAAACAATATCATCTACAAATAGCATACACTATGGCACCTCATTTTGTATTTGTCCAGTCAACTCATCCATAACAAGCGCAAAGAGATAAAGGCTTAATGCTGAACCTTGGTGTAGACCTACCGTAATTGAAAACTCACTACTTTCTCCGGCTTGTGTTATTACTGTAGTCATCGCACCATCATATATATTCTTGATCACATCAATATATCTGCGAGTCATTCCTCTTTTATGTAGAACCCACCATATTATATATCTGGGTATCCTATCATACGCCTTCTCCAAATCTATAAAAATCATATGAAGATCCTTCTTTTTCTCCCTATACCTCTCCATTAATCTCCTCAATAAATAGATTTCTTCCATTGTTGACCTCCCAGGCATAAATGCAAATTGATTCTCAGATACTGTTGTCTTTAATCTCAATCTATATTCAATCACTCTCTCCCAAAGTTTCATTGTATGGCTTATTAACATAATACCACGATAATTTGAACAACTTTGTATGTCCCCTTTAGTTTTATAAATAGGTATTAAAACACTTTTTCTCCATTCATCGAGCATCCTATTAGTCTTTAAAATTCTATTGAATAATTTTGTAAGCCATGATACTCCATCCTCCCCTAAGCACTTCCAAACCTTAATAGGGATACCATCTGGTCCTAAATACTTCCCTATTTTCATCTTTTTTAGAGCAATCCTGACCTCTATTGTCCTAATTCTGCGAAAAAATATATTTTCTCGAGTCTCCCTAAGTTCTTCTATATCTAATCTACTCCCATTATCTCCATTTAATAACCTCTCAAAGTAGTTTTTCCATCTTTCCATAATTTCATCATCTTTGACTAGGACTCTCGAATCATCACTTTTGATACACTTAACGTTATTAAAATCTTTTGTTTTCCTATCCCTAAGTTTAGCAAGCTTATAAATACTTTTTCTCCCTTCTTGTGTACCTAATTTTGTATAAATATCATCATACGCTTTTAACTTAACATCTCTTACCACTTTCTTAACTTCCTTTTTAGCCCATTTATATTTCTCAAAATTTTCTTCATTTCTATTTGTTTGCCATGTTTTAAAGCACTCCCTTCTAATTTTTACTATATTTTGTACTTCTTCATTCCACCACCAAGTTTCTTTAGACTGTGGCCCCTTGCCTTTTGATTCTCCAAGAATTTCTTTTGACATTCTCCTAATGCATGTGGCTATCTTATTCCACATTATGTTAGTCTCTTCTTCAGTATTCCATGTTGCGTCATTTAATAATTTATCTTTAAATAGTTCTAATTTCTCTCCTTTTAAGTTCCACCACCTAGTTCGTGGGTTAATCTTCACTTTTCGCACTCGTGATTGATTTTTAATATTTATATCCAACACCATTATCCTATGTTGTGAGGTTAAGCTCTCTCCCGGGATAACCTTACAATCTTTACACGTTATTCGGTCTCCTTTTCTAGTAATGAAAAAATCTATCTGGCTCTTATGCGTTCCACTTTTATAAGTTATTAAGTGTCCAAGCCTCTTTTTATAACATGTATTTACTAGTACAAAATCATAAGCCATCGCAAAATCTAAGATAGACTCTCCCCCATCGTTCCTATCTCCAAAACCATATCCTCCATGCACTATCTCATATCCTACACGATCTTCTCCTACATGGCCATTAAAATCTCCCCCTATATAGATTTTCTCACCTATGGGTATTTCTTGAATTAGTTCATCCATTTGTTCCCAAAATTGTATTTTAGTGTGCTCATCTAATCCTACTTGAGGTGCATAAGCACTAACAATATTAATTATGTTTTCACCTAATACCAATTTTACAAGTATAAGACTATCACCTTTCCTAATAACGGTTACGATATCGTCCTTAAAGTTCTTATCTACTATTATTCCAACTCCGTTCGTATTTCTATGTTTTTCTGTATAATAAAATTTAAATCCTGTATTTTCTATTTCTCTAGCTTTCTCACCGACCCATTTAGTTTCTTGTAAACAAGCTATGTTAACTTTTCTTCTTATCATGGTATCTACCAACTCCATCCCTTTTCCTTTCATAGTCCATATGTTCCAAGTCGTTAACCTAAGTCTAGTATACTGGACTAGCTTCTTTACCCGCACACGTCCAGCTTGTTGCAGGAACCTTTGCGTATTTATTGTCGCATCCGAGCGCCGATGCGACGCCCCTTGCCTATTTTTTGAGACACCCGGTGAGAGGCTTAACGCATCACTTAAGAGGAATAAATAATGAGCTAATGAGCTAATAAATTGAATTAAAAATAAAACCTCCTCCAATCAAATGCTCATTTATGGTTAATAAATAATGAAAAAAATTTCTCAATTTATATGTGAAAAAGTTATATAAATAGTCAATTTTGTTTTTGTTTTAAAAATAGTTTGAAGTATTGCAAGTCCACTTGACATACCTTTGCCTACCCTCATGTTTCACTCAATTAACATTTGCAACACAATGGCTCCCCTTGTTTAGCAGAGCGAAAGTCTTGTTGACCGTCCTCCTGAAAATCAGTGGTCGGTGTAATGGTTGTTGTCGAGGGTCGCCACCTGAACCTTCCCCAACCTCTTCTCATGTCTCCTCTCTCCTCTTCGACCCCATCACTCTCTCTCTCTCTAACTCTCATGCAATCCGACTCCTAACTCTCTCTCTCTCTCTCTCTCTCTCTCTCTCTCTCTCTCTCTCTCTCTCTCTCTCTACCCTATTTCGCAATGGTTTAAGTTATGTATAGTACAAAAATAAAATATTTTTTACTATATTCCCATCCAAACACTAATAAATGTCAATAATATATATGGTGTATGAAATAAAATAATGGTTTAACCAATATTCCCAACCAATAAAAGTAGAAAGGTGAGGAAGGGTTACTTCAAGATTCGAACTGCTTCAAATGTCTATCCAAAATTCCAGTTTTGGGGAGCAACATTGTAAGATGTAATTGTTATCCCATTACTACTAGTGATATCAAATGATAGGGGTTGGTTTTTCAAATCAGCATTTATATGCCAATTTTGCCTACAGTTCTTACCCATTGGAATCCATCCGGTCCTAGAATCCTTAACCTTCACCACCAGTATGTCTCCATCACCTGCGACATTGCTAATCATCACCGATAATAATACTCCCGGACCGTCAACTGTAAATCTAATCCCACCTTCCTTTCTGCACTTTATTCTGCAAGAAAAAAAGGTGTAAAGGGACTAAGATAAAATGGCTTTGTTCACTAGATAACCTACAGAACGTGGAAGGATGAGATTGATTATGAAATTTTTATTGCATTGGTATAAAAATAGGAAACAAGTTGTCTAAATAACTTTAAAAACTTATTAATGAGCTAACTTGAATAGGAATTTGCATGACAACTCCTTCCTGATAAAAATAGAATAACTGGTCAGCTAAGCAAAAATTGGGTATTGTCGAACATCTTAGATCGACATTCATTCTGATTTCTTACGCTTCATCTACTACTTCCTTTGTGGTCGGATCTACTGACAAAAAACCAAAGATTTCTTTAATATATGAGCGACAAAGCACGCTTAAAAATGAGTAATACAAATATGAGTAAAGCACATGAATCCACTCGACATAACTCATATCGGACACATTGTCACCAGAATATTGTTAATTTACCAAATCAGATTTATTGTCCATCATTGATACACTTTGCAATTCTTTTTTAACGGATTAAATGATTCTTCTGATTATTATATTACCCCTAACGAATTCCATATTTTCAAGAGAAGCTATGAAAGGGTTTAATTAGATACTTAACATAATGCATGGATTTATGAAGTGTTTTTTTCCCGTTGTCCGTATTCTACATAAACTGGTCGTGGCCCTTTCCCTCCACATGAGTACTTGGAACATCGTACTATGGTCCAGAGGGTTTGGGGCCCTTACCGCAACACACAAAATAGTCTTTACTAGCCATTATCTTACAAGTGAACTCCGAGGAAATCCTTACTCAATTACTAAACAGAGGTTGGTTAGAGAATTTTACAAGGTCCTTAATCAAGTGAACTCGGAGGAAATCCCAGATGGCCTAAAGATCCTCGAGTCTTATAGTCAACTTGTTTTTGAAATGAAAATCAACAAGTATAATGCCATTGACTTCGCTCTGATTTTGAATGGAATGGTATGTGTTTTTTTAATCAAAATATTAACATAAGAATTTAGATCCATTATTATATTTGTCAAATTTTATTTCATTAAACATCTTAGATTATTACTTCATTACATATGTAGTTTCACTATTGAAATTTTGAAGATCTTAAATTAATAGTGAGTAAATCATCAACTCATTCAATCCTACAAATTTTTATCTAGTGATGCATGTTACTATCTTGATAATGAATATCATATTTACTCGGCTATTTTAAGCTTATCATCATGTAAAGAAGAGAGGAAAACTATAAAAACGAAAATGGAAGCTTACCTTAACTTACTCAAGATAATCATAACCGTAATACTCTTAGGCCTTGTTTGCGAGTTCTATTTTGGAGAGAGAAGAAAGAAAATGAAGGGGAAGGGAAAGTGTGTTTCCTTTCCTTCGTTTGGGAGTTTAAGTAGGAAATAAAGTGTCTTTTTTTCGTTTGGGAGTTTAAAAAGAGAGAAAATAAAGGAAATTTTTTTAAAAACTTTCGAGTAATTTCTCTGCATAACTTTCTTTCCAAATCGGAAAGAAATGGAGATAAAAGATTTTTTTTAATGAATTGTACCTTCGTTCCCTTAAAAAAATATTTTCTTTCCAAACTCCCAAACGCAAGAAACAAAGTCATTTTATTTTCTCTTCCAAGCTCCTTTCTCTTCCCTTATTTTTTTTTCTCTCTTATTAATTTTTTCTTCTTTTGTTTTCTCTCCTAATAAAATTTTCCTTTCCATTCTTTTAACTCCAAAACTCTCAAACAAAACGTTAAGTTTTAGGTTTCATAGTTTCATCACATTATTATGTATCAAACAACACCCATTGCTTTGACTACTACAAGTTACGGGCATATCCCCATGAAGAATAAAGATACACATACACACTTTCCTACACATTTTTCATACACAATGCATTAAAATCTTATACCTTCTTGTTGTGGGCTTCGTCAGGGCAGAAAGTACAACCTCTTATTGCGTCGTCTTATTACAAGTGTATGAGAAGTGTGTATGGAAGAGTGTATGTGTAGTGGTGTTCCCATGAATATACATAAAACCTTAAATTCCTGTTCTTAACACGTGAAGAACTCACAGTAGATAGTTGAAACAGGCAAAATTCTAGCGTCCATTTGCGACCTTACTTGAGCAAATAGGCCCTTCTTAAGTTCTGTGGTGGCTTGTATATTACATGGTGAAAGGAAAACAAGAAAATAAAAATTGCGTAAAATTCTTTTTCAGCTATATACTTAATTGACAGTGATGTAATATTGTAAACATGCCCATTATCAAGAAAGAAAGGAAAAAACAAAGTTTAGAATGAGTCCCAAATGATGATGATCGTTGGCATGTCATTATTAAGACGCAAAAAGGAGTCCAAGATTTAACATTAGAAACATCAACTACGCAACAAAATAAATGAATATATATTATTAAAGTATGATCCACATTTGATTGAAATTAAAAGATTCTAGAATGGGGTTTTTTCAAGTTATTGATGAGGTGAGCTCATTAAAAAATAAATGTCAATAGTATATATTATTAGAGTATAACTAAAATAATTTGCAATGGTTTAAGCTCATTTATTAGTGTTTGATTTTGATTATTAAGGTGACAAGAGGTCGTACCTTGGAGCAATGGCAAGTTCCCTCGTCCAAGCTACGGTTGGTCTCGAGTTCGAGATTTGGAGAGGTCTCTTCATATTATAAAGCAATAAGGGAGTGCAACATCCTTGTGCACTGGGTACGACTTTTATTTTATTTTATTAAGGTGGCAACTCATTAATAAGTTAGTTAAAGTGAAACTACAAATGTAATGAAATCAAACCTATCAAAAACTACACATGTAATGAAATCAAACACTAATAAATGAAAAATAGATCATAAATGCGAATTATATTCAAGAATAATAAATAAAAGGAATGGATATGATTTATTTTTCAATGAGATACAAAATTTAACATTTTTAATTCAACAAGATCAATGAAACGACAACAAACGAAACTGACCCATGAGAAAAGTGGAAGAATTCTTTATTTATGTTTCCAATTGATTTTAGGGGGGAATTATTGGGAAACCATGAAATCCCCAAACAGTTAAACACACGATTTTGAGAAACCTTATTTCTTATAAATCAGTGTATGTGTGTGTGTGTGTGTGTGTCTCTCTCTCTCTCTCTCTTGAGAGAGAGAAGACTCACCTACATCATACCATATATCACACTTAGTTATAGATCCTAAGAAATATTTTTCCAATATTTTTTCTTGAAATTAACCTTTCAATCAACACATATTTAAAAACTCAGTCAAGATACATTTTGTAGCTATTTTTAAAAAATCAACAATAAACTGCTAGCGCAGACCCTTATAAAAAGCTATTTTGAGCAGGTTTTTGTAGATTTTTTAAAAATAGCTACAAAATCTATTTCAACCTAATTTTTTGAACATGAGTTTATTGGAAGTTAATTTCAAGAAAAAAAATTAAAAATTTAGGAAAAAAAGTTTTTTAGGACCTACAACTATGTGTGATGTATGAATGATGTATAAAGCACGACGTAGGTGAAAATTCTCCTCTCTCTCTCTCTCTATATATATATATATCGATATGCATACATAATCTTAAAATTTGCATATCCTAATCATTTTATTAAACATAACTTTCCGAACCATATAACCAAAAGTAACTACGTGCGTACGACAACAAACTCCAAATAATTGAAATATAAACCCCAAATTGAAAACAACTAATCAAAACCTAAAGTTCAAAATAATAGACGCTCAAAAAATACGGTAAGCCCCAAAACATCAAAACTCAAACCATAAATGCAACAAAACTTAGTTAAAACCATTTTTTTTAATTAAATCTTTGAATTGCAGATGCCATAAATTATGAGTCATAATAGTATAACGCACCTGATGCTATTTGAGAAACCCTAGGTTGCGATGAGGTTTGAGAAACTTCATAGAGTTTGACAACTTCTTTTGTTTAGGTGGGAGGTAGATTTGGAGAGTTTTTTTTAGTTTGGGCGATAGTCGGAGGGGCATTTGTTTGGGTTGGAGGTAAATTTATGCCCTTTTGTTATTTTACGTCACTTTTAAAATAATAATAGTAACACTTGTATGAGATTAGTAACAGTAATAGCAAAATAATGTTAGTAATAAAAAAACAGTGTGTTACTAAATGAGCATTTGGTGTAGTGAGGGGTATAAAATGTTTTATTTGGGAGGAGGAGATAATTGTAGAAATGGAGTAGGTATTGTTGTTGGTCATTATATGAAAGATAAAGTGGTGGATGTTAAAAGATGGGGAGATAGATTAATCGGCATTAAGATTGTTTTAGATTAAATAATATTGAATATTATAAGTGCTTACGCACCCGAAGGAGCTTTAGATGAAAATGTAAAGAAATTATTTTGAGAATTATTGGATGAAATATTACAACAAATTCCCATGCATGAAAACAAATTATTAGGAGGTGACTTGAATGGCCATGTAGGAGTAGAACGAGACGGTTATTCAAGGGTATAGTGAGGTTGTGGTTTTGGTAAGAGATATGAAGCAGGGGATATTATCTTAGAATTTGATAAGGCATACGATTTAGCGTTAACAAACACATTTAAAAAAAAAGGAAGAACGTTTTAAAGAGAAGAGAATAAAAATCAATAGATTATTGCTTACTTAGAAGAAGAGACTTGAATACATGCAAAGACTGCAAAGTTGTACCAGATGAAAGCTTAATAAATCAACATTGTCTATTAGTAATAGATTTAGCCATTATAGGATTTAAGTACCGAAAAGAGAAAAAAAGGTTTTCAAAATATAAAATGAAAGTATTTAAAAGGATGAAAAGATATAGAATTTAGGCAGAAGTTCCTGTTAAACATGAAATGGAATTGGGACGACCAGTTAACAACATTTGATTAAGAACAACGAATGATACTGAGAAAATAGGTTAGTAAATTTTAGGAGAGACTAAAGAAAAAAGTTTCATTAAAAAAGAGACTTGGTGATGGAATGAGGAAGTATGAAAGATAATACAAAAGAAACAAGTAAGTTCCAAAAGGTGGTAAAAGAGTAAAAATCAAGAAGATTTATAAAGATATAAGAAATTAAAATGTGAAGTAAAAAATATTATTAGAAATGCACAACGAAATGAACTAGATAATATTTATAGTAAATTAGGTACCAATGAAGGTGAAAAGGAGATATAAAAATTAGCAAAGAATATAGATAGATTGACAAGGGATATGAGTCCTATTTTTTTTATAATTAAATGATTCCATTAAAACCAAATGCTGAGGGAGAGAACCCGTATACAGGGAGTATACAAATCAAAAGAAATACAAGGGAAACCATAAAAAACTAAAAAACTGACAGGCACCATATACACAGACTCCTGAATTACATCACCGATCGGATCTCTTCCAAAAACTCAACAAAATCCAGTGTCGTGACGGAGATCTTCCCCTTGGGCCAGCTAAGCAGGGTGCTTAAAAAAAATTAACGAAGTCTCGATGGTGCCATCTCTATTCCATCAAAACAACGAGCATTCCTCTCCTTCCATATCGTCCACATAATTCAATGAGGAACCAAACGCCAAACCCTTTTGTCCCCCACCCACCCCCAAGGAGGCTTCCACGCCTCTAAAAGAGCCCTCACTGATGCCGGCATGACCCATACAATCTTAGATATGTCCAGGAAAATATCCCACAGGCCTCTCGTTACCCTGCAGTGCAGAAGAAGGTGGTTGGTCTTCTCCCCTTCCTCCTTGCATAACCAACACCGACTGGCGAGACGATATCTCCTCTTCTGCAAACCGTCCATCGTCAATATGGCCTGTCTAGTCGCCGTCCAAATAGAGAATCTTATCTTAGGTGGTGCCTTACCCTTCCAAATCATCTTCCAGGGGAATCGGTCCCCTTCTAAATCATCTTCCAAGTATATGAGTCCTGTTAAGTGTATTAAAAATATAAATCAAAATATATTAATTAACGATAAAGAAATTCTAGATGGACGAGAAAAATATTTTTTAAGGATTATTGAATGATGAATATCCCAAAAGCGATGTTGAGAACATGAAACCGAATATAGGAATGGCGTCTTTGATTACTAAAAAAGAAGTAGAATTAGAAAAATGGGAAGGAATAAAGTTGTTGGCCCGGATAAAATACTCATAGAGGTATGGAGAACCCTTAGAAGTATATGGGTAGAATTTAAAAGAAGAAAACATGCCATATGAGTGGAGAAAAAGAACCGTAATACCTTTGTATAAAAATAAATGGGATATACAAAATTACGATAATTATTTGAGGAATCAAACTGATAAATCACACATGAAATTATGAGAAAAGGTTATAGAATAAAAATTAATAAATGAGTCAACTATTTGAGATAATGAGTTTGGATTTATGCCAGAACGATCTACCACGGAAGCTATTTACTTATTAAGACTATTAATGGAGAAATGTAGAAGAATAAAAATTTACAAATGGTCTTTATAGACTTAGAAAAGGCAGATGATAGAGTACATAGGGATATAATATGGTGGTCCTTAAGGAGAAAAAGAATCATTGTGAGTTATATTAGAGTTATTGAAGATATTTATGATAACACAATGAGTAGAGTAAGAACTATTTGTGAATAAACTAATGATTTTATGATTAAAGTGGGCATACATCAAGGATAAAATCTACGTCCTTACTAATTTGTCATAGTATTAGATGAGATTATTAAATACATACAAGAAGATGTCCAATGGTGTATGTTGTTTACGGATGATATAGTTTTACTAGACACTTCAAATGAGGCCTTAGTGATGAGAGTAGATACTTGGAGAAATGCCTTAGAATCTAAGGGACTAAAAATCAGTAAAAATAAAACTGAATTTATGTAATGTAAATTTAATAATAAGGCGTCTGATAGCATAATGTCAAACACTGAAGAAATAGTGATAAACCAAACTAATAAATTTTGTTATTTAGGTTCAGTGATTCAAAGTAATGAGAATATTGATGATGTTATGAGTAGAATATCAACCATTTGGATGAAATGAAAACAAACAAGTGGAGTGTTATGCGATAAGAGAATAATAAATAAATTAAAAGGATTATTTTATAGAACAGTTGTTAGGCCAATGACCCTCTGTAGAGTGGAATGTTAAGCTTTAAAGAAAAAATATGAACAAAGTCTGTATGTGAGTGAGATGAGGATGCTCCGATGGATGATAAGAATTATTAGAAAGGATAAGATTAAAAATTATTATGTGAGAGAAAAGTTAGGAATGACTCCCATTAACGATTAATTAAGAGAAAGTATACTTAGATGGTACGGATATGTTTTGCGTGACCAGTTAATGCACTTATAACAAGAGGAAGATTATTCGAAATTGAGAGTAAAAGAGGAGAGGGACGCCTTAAGCTATCATGTGAGGAAATTATTAGGAACTTAAGGATTTAGAAGTGAATAAAAATATTGCATACAATAGATTAGAATGAAAAATGAGAATTCATGTGGTCGATTCCATGTGATGGGATTAAGGCAAAGTTGATGATGATTTTGCTATATTATATACTTCCACAACTTTATTATCCCAAGTCAAAAATTCAATACCCAACTCTTTTACCCCTAGATACATTAATACACACTATTGTACTTGTGCACTAGACATTTAAAATATTTTTTATATATAAAATCCTTCTAAACCTTTTTTTTTCTAAATTTTTTTATATAAAACATTTTTTAGAAAATTATTTTTGTATGTATATAACTTTTTAAACTATAAATTGTTTTTAGGAGCATTAAAAACTATATATGTGTAAACTATTTTTTCAAAAACTTATTTAATACATTTCTAAAAAACAACTATATATTGTTTTCAATTATTTATTTTCTTTTCTTTCCAACTCAGGAATGAGAGGAAGGAAATTAACTGTCCTTTCTTTTAAAAATGCACAAACGATGAAAAGAGCTTTATTTTCTTTTCTCTTCTTTTCTTTTCGCTCCTATTAAATTTCTCCCTTCCTTTCTCTCCTACCCCAAACTCCTAAACATGACGTTAATGAGGGGAAACCCTTAAGAACCCCTTGATCCTTATCGAAACAAATAACACAAACCTGTAATAGCTCCCAAACCACACCATTGTAAGGGCCCACCACCCGGGTCACAATATCCACCTCAACCTCTTCGTTTGGAAGACGCCACATCCCTATCCAATGTTGATGTATATTTTGTGGAAGTTCGGGCATTATTGAAACTCCTTTAAGTACCAATTGACAACCATTTAATTCTTTTGACGCTGTTGAATCCAAATAATTGGGTTTGTGACAAAGGTCATTTCATTCACAAGTGAGTTCATAGTCTACCCCCTTTGGTGGATCCTCAAGGTTTTGGAATCCTTCTGGCCTCCCAATTGATGAAATTATGACTAAACTAATGCTGGGCAACCAGAAGGACATCGGTGTGATTATATGCGATTTCAACCTCCAAACATCTCGACATGGTTTCAGACTCATCTCACTATTCGAAACCTAATGTACATCCTTACGTTGTACTGTTAGAGAATCAGAATTACTCTACTAGTGGCGAGAAAGGGCATCTCAAAATTGAATGGCCTGCTCAAAGTCCCATCATTCCATTTGTGACCCACAATAGAGATAATTTTTAGCAAACTCTTTCTCACATTATGAAAGACAATCATGTGGCTGACCCTAATCATGAGCCTAAAGACCGTGGATGATGTGGTTGAAGTTACCTCACAAGGTGGAAAAAATTCCAGCCGTTTAGGATTTATTTTATAGCTCTTAGCTAAGGTTACGCAAGGAGGTGTGTGGGTTGATTTTCCTACTTTGATGGAAAAATAGATACATATGATTTTGTTAATTGGATAAATATAATTGAAAAATGTTTGATATCATGAACTATTAGGTCTACAAATGTGTGAAACTTATATAGATTAAGCTACAAGGCCTTGCCAAAGTATATTGGAATGACCTCGTGCGAGAAAAACCCTCTATAATCTACCCGCCATTTTCATAGCACGATCTTTTTGCCCTATCCAAGCTATGAGGGAATCTTATTCTAGTGTGAGTGACTACATGAAGACATTTCGTTTATAGTGTATCCAGGCCGGTTTGAGTTTAAAGGAGATCGAATTTCAGAAAATTAGTCGGTTGGTGCAAGTACTGATCAAGCATGAGCTTGCCTCGAGAGAGAGTCCAACTTTACAAAAGGCTTCCAAATGTGCTATATGCGAGTGGAATCTCATCTCTTTAATGGAAAATTTCATCCCACAGTTGTTGCCACCAAGATAGATGATAATTTATCCTGTCCCCTTCTAATAAAGTTCTGCGCTGAAGGGTTTATTTTTTTCTCAATTGTTAGTATGAAATGTAATAAAAAGGGGCTTATTCCTCTTTAGGAAATATTAAAGTAAGTGAAGGGTATATTAATTTTTAATGCTTTCCTAGTGAGAGGAGGATTACTACTACTATAAATAGGTAATAATGTAATAGAGATCTTATTACTTTTTTGTCTTGCTAATTGTCGCTTCTTTGGATCGAGTTGGTGATGTTTGCATCATACTACCATGAATCACTCAAAACATGTTTGACCAAATGTTAGTATGAAATGTTGAAGATTCTGGTACTGTTACTGTAAAATTAACATTTCTATATCCCTTGTTTAGTTATAAATCGTAAGCCATATATCTTGTTTCTTTCGATTATAAAACATAAACTTTATGTGATGTAAATTGCCAGTCAATAAATGTCTCACCATTTTCACATTTGAAAGCAAAAGATGCCAAAATAAAGATATCAAATTTTATACATTATCTCATCCAAAATTTAATTTTTGATTATTGCCTTGGAATTGAAACTCAACCTTGCCAACAAAATGAATATGTAGAAAATGGGAGCCATTTCAATCTTGAAACAAATCAATAATTTATAAACTTTTGGGGAATAATATCAGTTACTTTCAATATTTATCTGGACCTCTAATTTCTAATTTCTAGTGATTATGGTTCCTACTAAGACATTAAATGTCCTTATTCTAAAAATTCATATTCAAGGCTCCACCCGATCCACAATGATGTTGGAGAGCATGGTTCAAAGTAATGGCTGATACCATGATGATATGACCGAGTTGACTAGGTATCAGAACCCACCGATCTGATTCCAAGTTACGAGTTGAGTTTCCGATTATTGGTGTGAATGGACCTTGTATTAGTAAAGTTTCTCAGTAGTATCGGTGATGTCGCGATAGAATCGGACCATATCGACAACATCACGATAGTATCGACCTAAATCGGTAATATATTGATCGAGATGATGAAGTTACTAAGCATCGATATCTCTATCTGAATTTCTAACTCACTCAATTGAGCCTTGATTTTGCATTCATGTCACGATCGGAGTGATCTCTTTTAATTCGATACAGGGTATGTGCTGTTTTGTGGCGTAAAGCGAGTTTTTTGGTTGAATCTCTCATTTATTTTCTTGTACGGTTACTAAAGGGGCTATCTCCCATTTAACATTCGTTTTGTATTTACTTAATTTCTATTAAAATGAATCATTATTCATCTATCCTTAAAGTGTGTGATTCTTTGCATTATATATATCCCTAACTAATAGGCACTATGAAACATTCACAAAAAATATATTACTAAATATATATTGATTTAGACAATGTTACGCATACTTGATGATGATTCAATATTAGACAATGTTATACATACTAAATATTGATTTTGTATTTGTCTAATTGAGCCATATTATTATTATTATTCTTATTTTTCCAAACTTTCTACATTTTTTTTCAAATTTTTCTGAGTTCTCTAAATAATGTATAGTTACGTATCGCCTGAGATCCAGACCGATACCGAGTTAAAAATTGAACATCCGAGTCATAGACTGATACCGTGACTTTGAACCATGATTGGAGAGTTTTACGGTGATTGAAGTCCCTGGAGGTCACGTTCTTAATGTTGATCAAAGTGACTTTGTTATTAGAACAAACACGTGCAACATTTCTTCCACGAACAGATGGTTATACGTTGTTTAAGAACTAAGTGTGCATATTGTAACTCCATTTCTAGGCATTGGAATCGAATTCGGAGTAAAGCTAGTTCACATTTTTAACTAACATTGTTTGAGTTTCCAAATAAACCCCAAGTGTTTGTGGAGATGTCTGGATATAGCTTTGGCTTGACAATGTGGTTGGAAAAGAATGATAGGACATTTGAATAAAAATAATTTTGAAAGGAAAAAAATATAGAGAAAATTTCAATTCTTTCCATAGATTTGTTTTTCTCTATCTTAAAAAAATGTAGCTTAGAATAATTTCAACTAAATCTATATTTGATTAAGAAAGAAGATGGGCTACACAACTTTGGTTGCCTCCCTGTATTGATTCAACCCCTCAGGGATGTGAAATTACTATTATTTGGACTTACCTTGTGAAGGTTTGGATGTTTTATGGCGGTTTAGATGTTTATAGGATCCTATACAAATTGAGGGAAGCTATATTTCACGATCATATCAACCAAATCGCCAACCCTTTGGTTTTTGATTACGAATATAATTAGGACAATTTGGCACCCAAAGCTATTACTTCGCATTCTTATAGAAGAAAAATGATGCTTTCAACGTTAATGGACCAAATTGTAGGATGAACCCAACTGACAGACATCTCTATAGTCAATTAATTATTTGAAGAATGTCTATAGAAGGTTGTCTTTAGGATCTTCATTAACTATCAAACTCCAAAGGGAGCTGGTAGCTTATCTTTATAAGCATCACGCTGTATTTACAACCATGAGGACATGCCTGACCTCAATGCCAAGATGAATGTTGACCTAACATTAAATCTCATAATAAAGAAGACTTTTGTGCCTGAGCGGAATCATTATCACATATGGAAATGGGAAGGATGAAGGTGGATCATTTTTTATGGGATGTCATTTTTTTATGGTTGTTTAACATAGTGATGGTGCTCAAGGCTTGCTACCTGCTTTCATAAATCATCACGCTCATCAATGAAGTGGGGAATGACTTCCTATCTTTTACGATTTATTAGTCCAGATACAACCTAATTCTAATGCACCCATATGAGGAAGAGAAGATATCCATCGTCATTAATCGAGGCGCATTGTTACAAACTCATGCTACTCAGCTTAAAAATGCAGATGGAACTTATCAGAGGCTTATAAATTCCATGTTTGGTAAGAAGATCGGGCAATCAATGGAGCTCTACATGGACAATATGCTCATAAAGAGCTTGAGGCAAAGGGATTACATTATCGTTCTAAAAGACATGTTCATCACTCTGAATCGATACATTTTGAAGCTAAATTGTGTTAAATGTGCATTTGAAGTGTCTTTGGGGATGTCCCTAGGCTTCATTGTGAGGAGCCAGGTATTTCAAGTCAACCCCTAAAATATTCTCGCAGTTCAGAACATGAGCAACCTAAAGACAATGAAGGAGGTACAAAGACTAATGGGACAAGTGGTTGCCCTTAATTGTTTTGTATCCCTAGCAATGAACACATGATTATCATTCATAAAACATTAAAGAAGACCTTCGTATGGAAAGTTGAATGTAAGCAAGTCATCGGAAAGAAACTCAAGAGGTACCTTGCAAACCCTAGCTTGCATAACTTCATTGGACCAGCTACCATGGCATTGTCCAAGAGCGTCCGAAGCTCCTACCACAATCAGGTACCTGAAGTTGGTGATGTTCACTGGAAGTCTGTGACGTTAGAAAACTGTTGGGGTTAGTAGATCGGGCTATATGGGCAGTTATATTTGTAATACCCCGTATTTTTAATGGCTTTTTAAATGGGATTAATTAGAATTAATTATGATATAATTGGAAATTAATCCGGATTTAAATATTTCTCGAGAATAAAGTAATATGTGATTTATGTTGAATATTACTTAGCAATTAAATTAATATATATGATTATGAATTTACAATTGATTATGACTTTATAAACTTGTCGCAAATTATGTGTACGACAATTATTGTAATTAAGTCGGGACGTGTATTTGAGTCGTGTCGGGTTTATAATTTAATGAAATAAAAGTGAATTATTATTATGTCATTCGAATGGTCATTTTTGCTATGCGAAAGTGTCCGGAAGGGTTCCAATAGTCGCAAAGGTCTACTCGGACGTTTGTATAGGGTCTCGGGGCACTTTGGAGCCGAATAGTCACCCCAGAGGGGTAATATGGTCATTTAACTTGGAAGATGAATAGTATGCACGAATTTGAGAGATTATTTATAAGTCTAAAGGGTTTAGATTATCCATTCATTCTACAAAACTTAGAGAGAAAGAAATTGAGAGAGAGTGAGGAGTTTCTCTGGGGAAAGGGAAGAGTCATTGTGGGAGAAGAAGACCCTTTCTAGGAAACCAAAGGAAAACCACCTTGCACCACCAAGAGCCACCACCACCACTACCTAAAGTCATCCCAAACGGATCATACCTACAACCTAAAAGAAAGTGATTAATTATTGAAAATTTAGCATGTATATTGTCCATGTTAGGTTGTTTAGAAAATTCTGAAAAGATGAATAATCAAAGATGAATTATGGTGATGTTAATTGAATCATTGAAAGGAGAATGATGTAGGATTTATTTTATTTTTAGTATAGAATTTAACCCATGAAATTTGGGAATTATTGGTGACGAAAATTTTAGTTTATATGATGTTCTTGGAGGAATAAAAAAAATATGAGTTTTCTGGAAATTATGAGAAATTTCATGTTTTGGAGATAAATTAGTTAGATGTTAATTCATTTCAGGAAAGTAGAAATATGTAGGATTAATCTCATGTTGTTGGTAGATATTAATCCACGAAATAAACATCACATGTGGGAGAAATTCTGAGAATCATAGAATTGTTCTTGAAATATTCACATTTTTAGTTTTTTGAAAAAAGTATGAGGTATATGATTTTTAAACCAATCTCTTGATGATTCTAGGTTGTTTAGATATGTAGGAATCATTTACTTATGTTGCTATATCATGTGGTAAGGATTATAAGAAATTTGGGATGTTAAAATAGAGATTTGAATGATCAAAAGATGTGAAACCCGTAGGATAAAAGTTGTAGAAATCTGGGCTGGGCGATCGATCGATCGACGCATGAAGCTTAATCGATCAAATGATCGATCGATCGAGCCCCGACCATCAATCAATCGACCTCCCCAGAAAAGAGGAACTTGCCCTTTTTTTTATTCTTGATTTAATCCCAAAACTTTTAGGAATTTTTAGTTATTATTAAATGAACTTAATGGGACTTAGGGAATGGCATTAGGATATAATTAAGACCTAAAAAATATTTGTTTGGGATTGTGAATGAGGGGAAATTAATTAGTGATTGATTAAACGAGTTATTTTGGAGAATTATATTAATAGGGGTTTAAATCGGATAAACGATAATTTAAGGTTAGGACCAGTAGTAAGAGAGTCATAAATTACCGGTATAACCTTAGGTATAATTAGGATTAACCTTAAGAGAAAGAATAAACGATTAAGAGTGAATTATAGATTATCGACGAATAAACGTAATTAAAGTGAATTTAATTCGTAGAAATTCGGGAGTCGTGATGACATGGATTTGTAGGACGTGATGTTTACCTACTGAATTTATTTGAGGATTAAATGATCACCATTGTGCTGGTAGATAAGTTCGAAAATATATACCTTTAGAATTAAAGTCATAATCGAAAAATACATAGGATATTTGGCATATAAATATACTACGTATGGGATTTATTATATGGGTTGTGTGTGGGCCCTATGGTTATATATAGGTATGATGAATACATATTGTTATTATATATATAGTTGAGATGATTGCATGTTATTATCATATGGTTGTGTGAATACCTTATTGATGATATATGTATATAGGTGTGATGAATACCTAACATATTATTTGTATGTATGACATACAAACGCTGCTTGCTATCGGGGTCAAGGTTTCGCGTTGGGGGCGGTCTTACCCTTGTGAACCCAATTGGGAGGGATTTTAAATTCGTACCCTGAGCATAGGAACTTGGACACGTGCTATCGATGTATATGATAGTTTCGACAGTTGAATGGGAGCGTAGGTATGTGCGTGACCCATTTGGCTGGGAATGTATGCTCGCCTCCAATCTATTTGTGTTATGATATGATTCGTGAGAGACGTCGAATCAATAGTCCTCTATACGGTGACATTATGTATCAGGATATGATAGCAGAGTATGCATGCACCACAGCTGTGACTGGGGAGGTGCCGTATTAGTGTATATATATATATATATATATATATATAATTCGTGTGATATTATATATATAAACTGTGATGTAATCTACTGTGTGACATTTTAGATATAGAGATGAAATCTTCTGTGTGAGATTGTAGATTAAATATATAAACTGTGATTTAAACTACTGTATAATGTTGTAGATAGAAGTAAATACTGAAATCTGACTTGAATTACGTAAGTGAACACTTAATTCCAAGGTTTTAACAAGATTAATTCATATTAAAGAGAAATGAATATGAATAATTATATTACGTATGGTATGGTACATATGGGTTTATGATATGGGTTAGAATTATGTTGTGAAAACTAGTTAGGAGGGAACCTTAACTAGGAAGATAATAAGATGCGATAGGTGAGCACTCTAGATGAGAGGTAAGATTTCTCTAGAGAAAGCCCGGGAAACTAACATGTACATAATAAATGCTTAATTATAATTGTTAAGCACTTGCTATTTTTAAAATCTTTTACAATTGGGCTCTGACCCCTTTCCTTGCATATTCTCTCCTCTACTATATCTTGTACATCAGGTATCCAGCAGTAGGGATGACCAACATAGATTATGGATGTTCCGATGGAGTATAGCTACTAGCAGAGATGCAGATTTTGTTTAGAGGCTTCCTTTCTATTGATTCACTCATCTGTAGCGTCTACTTCATTTAGGGCATGTCGCCCAAGATTAAAGAGGTTGTAATTATTGATGTAAGCATTGTGGATATCAGATTTATTTAGTGTAAATGTTATATTTTAATTGGAGAGTTATTCCAGTCATATTTATTCTTGTTGTAGTTAATTCAATTGTGATGTGTTGTTGCATATTATTATTCTATGTCGTGGAATGGTTATAATGAAATTAAAAATGGAAGAAGCTTTTGACCCTTAGCTTAATTAACTATTTGGTGATTAAATAAGAAATTGCTTTCGACAGTGATGCTGAGAATGAACCAACTAGATATTTTGATTTAATTAAATGAAGGGCTGATCACCCGATATTTAATTAGGCGGGTTGTTACAGGTGGTATTCGAGCATCAGGTTCTAGTGTCTTTAGGATCTGTGCAGCTTACTACATTTCAGCGTATCGTTCTTTGAGGTAGAGCCCTATTATTAAGATGTTGAATTCTTCTGTGTATTTTGACTTTTGGTAACCTGCCATGATGTATGTGAGATGTAATGCTTATACGAGTTCAGTCAGGCATCGTGAGCCAAACACATTGGGACGATTAGCAAGATCCGTTAGAAGGACAGCAGGAGGAGGACTCTGCCAAAGATATATCGTATGTTGGAAAATGGTGTTGGAGATAGAAACCATCATAGTTAATAATTGTGTCCTTCTTAACTCACCCAACACTGTATGTGAAAAATGAGGGAGTCGAAAGGACTCTTGTGAAGGAAGACATTCAAAGACAATTGTGAAGGGTGAAGTGTAGTAACACCCAGGATTTGAAAATTTTCATGTAAATTTTTTCTAAGAAGAATAAATTTAAGTGATTAGAGTTAGGCATCACATATAAAGAACATGTGTGAAGATGGAATAAGAATTTTAGGTATGGTTTGATAGTTGAATCGTTCATTTTATGTTTTAATCAGGATATGAATAGAATTTCGAAACTTATCTCTTATGGGCATGAAAGAGAGAGAGGTAACATATTTAACGAACTCCTTAACCTAGGAAGAATAGGGTACATAAAAGGTAAATAGAGTTCATTATGTGAAAGGACTCGTGAGTGAAATACTCTAGTGTGAGTGGAAATTTGACGAAGACGACTAGGATTAATGTCACTAAGAAATTTGATGATACTTCCAAATGAAGGGGAGATAGAAGGGATAGGAAACCTAGTCGAAGAGAAAAATTGAATTCAATATTGTTAATGAAACATCACCGGAAGGTGTACCCAGTAAGGGACCCATTTAAAGTAACATGATTAAACCCCTACTTAGTGGCAATGAAATCATCCAAGACTAGTGTAGTCGACAATGTATCCCATAGGACCCGTTGAGCCAAAAGAATAATGGGAATAACAGTTAGGAGTTATGACTGATAGGTTCAAGAGAAGGACGTTCAAATGGTCAGTAACGAGGAAATAGTAATGGAAATTTCCTATGTGTAGAGAGAGAGAGACTACTAAACGTTATATGTGTCCACATTAAGTTGTGATACCGATAAATTTGGGAATGGTAAACCATACCAATTAGGCGTAACAACTGGAGGAGTGAGACTTCCAGGGGAGTAATTGGGTCAAGGGAATTTGGCCCTGGAAATTTACGACCCAAGAGTGGTAGGTTTAATAGTACCAGTGGAGTCCTCGGTAAATGTAGCATACCGTATTTCAAGGTTGGCGGGGTACAAGAAGAAAAAGGGAGGTCGGTAAGACCATAATTGAGGCCTAGATATGCTGGGCCAACGTTTCAATAATGGGTGTGTAAACCACATGAGTGAATAATTTGTCCACAACCGGTAGGTACAACTATAGGATGAAATCCTAGACGTTTAACATGTGCAAGTTATCATGAGCTATTTTGACCATGAGAAGTATATGTAAGGACCCTATGTGATCAGGAGAGACGGATGAAGTTTTATTTCATCCTTGTGAATAAAGGGTTAATTCTAGTGACATGGTGTGTCACAATAGACATACATAAATTTAAAAACCTAAATCCGCGTGCTAGTCGAGATTAGTGGAAGCGATAACAGTCTGATTACAAAAGTATTTCTCGTTAATAGCAGGACTTTTTAGTGTTGCCCGTGACTGAACCAGGTGGGTCCTAAGAGTATATTTTGTTATTATAATTTTCAATTGCTTTGAGTTAGCATAACATAACTTATTATGGTAATGTGTAGTGATAAATTACCAAATGTTTTAACGATAGTAGATTGAGTGATAAGACTATCGTGCTGGATACTCCGGGGAGAGTAAAATTAATTATGTGCGGTGCCAACTGAAAAAGGGTGGGCCTATATTTCATGATATCATAGACCTTAGTGAAAATGTTGTCTAGTTATATGTGTGAGTAGAAATTTATTTTACTGATGTGACTCATGATATATTATGTTGTTGAACAACGAGAAATAACTCATTATATATAACGCCGAGAATTTGGGATAGTGAGAGCAACATGGTTTATGTTATATTTGGGGATATATAATAATGGACTAGTAGACTTTCATGTCAACATACATAAATTATGGGAATGTACAGATTATGGATTGAGGGCCATTACGGATCTCAAAGACCGACTATGTTAAGTAGTAGTGTATCGGGGGGTTCCTTGTTTGGATTTCGCTTTGCAAGACATCCCACGCATGAAACTAGTGAACGCAGGGAGTGGGAGAGAAGTTTGGTCGATAGTACATAAGTTCGTACCGTAGTGATTTTTAAATATACAAACATAGATTTAGAGTTGATAATTCTATTATGACTTAAGAGTCACCTAGTCTTAGTAACATTATGAATAAAATAATGATGTCAATGATAGAGTGATCAAGTTATGACTAGTGGGGTGATTGAGTGCACCCTTACCATATCAGTATGCCAAGTGAGTGAAAAATTGATTTAAGAAGAGTATATGTTATTTGTGCAGCAACGCGAAAAATATATGGTGTATGGGTGCCCTAGGTAATTAAATCTGATATTGTTCCCCATTTTAGAGATATGGGATAAGGAAAATATTGAGGTTTAGATATCATGACTTGAATTTCGCGTCAGTTATAATGATTAGAGATATAGTCGGTAGAATAACAAATGTATCAGGCTATACATGTCTATGGTAATAAGATTTAAATGTAGATATGTTTGGCTAGATTCCTCTTGTAGCAGGCCACCTGTCTATTAGGGTGGACCATTCGAAACCAGCAGAGGTCAGGGGTTTTTAAGTACTATTGGGAGAATATTTGTAAGGATTTTATCATGAACATGGTTACGATCCTATATGGGTGATAGTGGATCAGTTGACTGAAGTAGATCACGTTATGCCAGTAGGGTTGATCATACTACGAGACAATATGCTTTGATTTTAATATAACCAAGATAGTGAGGTTACATAGGGTACCATTTAATATTTTATCCAATTAGGACAAGATTTTGTCTCCCGATTTTGGAAGAATTTTCACGAGTCATGGGTACTGAGTCGAGATTGGGTATGATCTATCATCCGCAGAATAATTGGCAGGCTAAGTAGACAAATCTGATGTTCACTATACCAAAATGATAAAATTGTCACCTTTCAGCCGGCCACCCTTGTCAAGGTCATTTACCGTGACACAAATCTCGCATTTTGTGTCACGATCATTGAACTTGACACGACCGTGACAAAGAATTATCACGGTCATTGACCGTGACAAGGTCGTGACAGATTTACTTGTCACGGACTTGTCACGGTCAATAACCATGACAATTCTTTGTCACGGTCGTGTCAAGGTCAATGACCGTGACACAAAACGCGAGATTTGTGTCACGGTCAATGACCTTGACACGACCGTGACAACTTTTGCAGTAAAAAAAACCTAGGCTTTTTTTTCCCCACATTTTTTGGTTTTCCCCCTCCTCTCTCTCTCTCTAGGCGATTTATGCTCTCTCTCTCTAAGGTATATTTTTTTTCCTCTCTTTCTCTTTCAATTCTATATGTATGTGTATGTGTGTATATATATATGTGTGTATGTGTGTGTATATATGTGTGTGTTGGTGTGTGGTGGGGGAGGGGGTAATGGGGGTGGGGTGGTGCAGGTGTGCTGGGGGTGGGGGGAGGGGGTGGGGTATGTGTATATGTGTGTGTATGTGTGTGTATATATGTGTGTGGTGGGGGAGGGGGGGAAGGGGGTAGTGGGTGTGGGGTGTGGTGGGGGGAGGGGGGGAGGGGGGGGGGGGGGTGGAATTTTCTAACAAAAAATATGATAATTCAATTAGGTAAAACCCTAGATAATTTTTTTTAACAGAATTTGATAATATTATATAAAGTTTAGTAAATTCACAAAATGTTGCGAATTGTATGTTTTTAGGAATATCATTAGTTACTTTCGTGCCCAACTATGTAGAATCCATACACATGCATGTTGTTAGAAAGTCTTAAATTTAATTCTCACTTTAATTTGTAGAATCTCTGTACTTGGTTGGATTTATCCCTTTATGATAATGAAATTTATGCTCCAATTATAATTATCTCATGTCATAATTTTATTGATAAACAATAAATTAATAAAGTAATAAAAATATGAAAATACCCCAATTGATTTAGTAAGATTCGTTCTAGACTTCATTACAAATTATTCATGCCAAACCCGACTCTCTTATAAGATATGCATATTGTGATAAAATATAATGAGGATAAGAGACTTTTGAAATATAAAAGAATCTCAAAGAATAAATATAAAGATAAAGGATTAAAGACAAGGCCATGACAAATGTAGTTGTCACAGTCGTGGTGGGGGGAGGGGGTGGGGGTGGTGTGGTGTGGTGTGTGTGTGTGTGCGTAGGTGTGTGTGTATGCGTGGTGGGGGGAGGGGGGCAAGGGGTGTGGTGGGGTTGGGGGGGGGGTGTGGTGGGCCAATTTTAACAATTTTATAGCTTTAATTAAGAAATTGTATAATTTTAATTGTATAGTTTTAGATGACAGTAAAATAATAATTAGTGCCAATTTCATATGAAAGTAGGATTGCCCCTCATTGTAAATTAGTAAATTAATAATTGTATACTTTAATTGTTAGTTTAATTGATGAAATGTTGGGTTGGTTAGTTTTAAAAGTGGCATGACGTGTGCGTGTGTGGTGGGGGTGGGGTAGGGGTGTGTGTATGTGTACTATTAATATTTTTTTATCTGTACTAATAACATTTTTTTACAGCAAATGTCTCCTTCAGATATTAAGGCGAAGATGATGATGCTGTTTATGATGATTTCGTCTGGGCTCGGTGGTAGCGGAGGCGACGAGGGCTCCTCCGCCCCTAGGCTCCCCAAATATGGAAAATTTGGGATTACCGTCGATAACAAATCGGAGCTATTAGCGAGATCCCTCGAGCTGCTAAAGACGGTCATCGGCCCGACGTTTATTAGTTGGAAGGAGGTGCCATATGAGCTCAAGTTAGGTGTTTGGGCGGCACTACAGGTAATATATTTATATTTATATGAATATTTCTATGTCAATTTCAATTTCAATTTCAATTTCAATTTCAATTTCAATTTCAATTTCAATTTCAATTTCAATTTCAATTTCAATTTCAATTTCAATTTCAATTTCAATTTCAATTTCAATTTCGATTTCATTTATATTTATATTTATATTTATATTTATATTTATATTTATATTTATATTTATATTTATTCGCAACTAACATTGAATTTGTTGGACAGGAACAATTCAACTTGGATCCAAAGCTACGCGATTCCGTCTTGGAGCAGTTGAGGGAGAAACACAAGATGTGGAAGAAAAATATGCGGACACGGTTCTTTGGGAAAACACGAGAGTCCATTATACAATGGCGTGGATCCGTCCCGCCCAAGGAGCCGATCTCATTGGCACAAAGGCAAAAGTTCATTGAGAATGAGATCGAGGATCGACAATTGGCATCTCGCCAATCGGGGAGGGAAAACCGGGCAAAAAAGACGGATGTGCACTACTCCGGCCGGACCTCTTACGCCGAGGTGGAGCATAGGATGAAGGTAAAATTTAATTTTTCTATAACTACAGAAATATATTATTCTTCATTATTTTACTTTGCGGGG
Source organism: Sambucus nigra (assembly GCA_949130495.1). NCBI lineage: Eukaryota > Viridiplantae > Streptophyta > Magnoliopsida > Dipsacales > Adoxaceae > Sambucus > Sambucus nigra. The sequence goes on along the minus strand of OX422212.1, from coordinate 23,118,257 downwards.
CCGATACTAATTTTACTTTATTTTATTTTAGGGGGTAGGGAGTGGGCCGGGGGTAATCCACTTAGGCTTGATACTTATGTGGCTCTTCGGACGAAGAAGGGAAGGACAAGGAGGTGTCCCCAAGCGTCGCGGCGACGATTGTAAGTAATTCGATAGTTTAATTTTTGTTAATTACGTTATAATTTTTTAGTTTACTTATTTTACTAATCATATGCTTTTTGTCATTTCAGGCAAAGCTTAAGGAAGTGCATGAGTCGCAGTCTGATGCCGACAAGGCATCTCTGTCCACAGACGCACTCAGCCAAGTGCTTGGCTCTGATCGCAAGGGGAGGACAAGGGGGGTGAGCTCGCGGGTGGCCAAATCTAGGATCATCGGATTGGAGACGAGCGACACCGGGTTGGCTCTAACAGTGGATTCACACGACGCGAAGCTGTCCCGTTTGGAGGCGATGTAGGCATTCATGAAGCGTACGTTGGGCGGAGATCGAAATGGGAAGGGGAAAGGGAAAGGGAAAGAGAAGGCGGAGGAGGAGGAGGAGGTGGAGGTGCGGGAGAACGAGGCGCAGGAGGACGAGGATGTGGACTTCGTTGTTTCTTCACCGTCACGTGAGTATTTCCATGATCTACTTCCTTATTTGGCTCCCTTCCCCAGACCATTATCGACACTTGGTTGGCCGTGCGTGTTCATATTGGATGTATTTAATGGCCAGCGGATAGGGAGGGGGTTGAGGGACCCGAATATCGTCGAGGGTGGAATAGTTAATGGACGTGCGCTTCAAGGGATCGAGTCCAAAGTGCTCGTCACGCATGTGATACCCGGGAAGGAGAACTCCCTATTGTGGTTGCGCGAACAATGCGACACGATGTATATTAGTGGGTGTGTCAATTTGTATATCGTGTGGCCAACTCACCTCCTCGCATTTACCCAAGACATGTAGTAACATTACTTTTAAGTTTGTACATTTTAATTATTTTTAGATTATATTGTCATGTATATTGTTTCTATTTTGAATATTTGGATTATATCGTCATGAATATATATTTGCACTATCTTGGGTATATTTGGATATATGGTGTTTAAATAGGTACAACCAACGTTGTTATAACAGGTACAAATATACTGCTGGGCAGTGGCAGTGGCCATACTGCCCAGAATTGTCACGGTCATTGATCGTGACAAGTCCTTGACAAATCTTGTCACGGTCAATGACCGTGACAATTTTTTTAAATATTATCATGGGTTGGTCACGGTTGTTAATCGTGACTAAACTTGTTACGGTTATTGACCTTGACACGATCGTGACAATTCTAACGGATTTGTTAAGGTCAATGACCGTGACACGTCCGTGACAAAAAAATTTGTCTCGCCCCAAATTGTCACGGTCATTGACCTTGACAAGTCCAATTTGTCAAGGTCAATGACCGTGACAATAGTGCATATTTGGTGTAGTGGTTCGAAGATAAATTATGTTTGTACCCTTGAATCTTAAGGGAGGACGAGAGACGTACGTTCCACTAGTGAAGTTGGTGTACTATAACTCTTATAAGGTTAGTGTTGGGCATGGTTCTAGTTAAAGTATGGTATGGTAAGTCTTATTGTTTTTCCTACTTGTGGGACAAATGTGAGGAACCAGGAACTATTGCGAATAGTGGAGATGATTTGAAACTTATAGTATATATTGTGTGTAGGATATATACTACACAATTAAATTACTTGTGAATGATAATCGCAAGACAAGATGGTATTTATTTAAAGAATGGTTAATCAATTTAAGTTCATATAATAGAAGGTTAGATAGTGAATCTCTAGAATAAAGTATAAGTAGTGAAACTTAAATTGTAAGGCTTGGACAAGAACCTTCGTGATAACATAACCTAGGGTTAAAATGATCATAAGTGTGGTTTTCATTATTGGGGGTATTCGATAGCGTGCTGTATGGGCGGTACATAGTAGTCTACTTGAGAGAGCAAGTATGTGATGCACAATACTTATCCAGAATTATTCTTGCCTGTTATACTTTTGTTTTCCGAATTTCGGGACGAAATTCCATTGTAAGGGGGAAAATATGTAATACCCCATATTTTTAATGACTATTTAAATGGGATTAATTAGAATTAATTGTGATATAATTAGAAATTAATCCGGATCTAAATATTTCTCGAGAATAAAGTAAAAGGTGACTTATGTTGAATATTACGTAGTGATTAAAGTAATATATATGATTATTAATTTACAATCGATTATGACTTTATAAACTTGTCAGAAATAATGTGTACGACAATTATAGTAATTAAGTTGGGACGTGCATTTGAGTCGTGTCGGGTTTACAATTTAATGAAATAAAAGTGAATTATTATTATGTCATTCGAATGGTCGTATTGACTGCGCCAAAGTGACAGTAAGGGTTCAAATAGTCAAAAAAGTCTACTCAGACGTTTGTATAGGGTCTCGGGGCACCTTGAAGTCGAATAGTCACCCCAGAGGGGTAATATGGTCATTTGACTTGGAGGGTGAATAGTATGCACGAATTTGAGAGATTATTTATAAGTATAAAGGGTTTAGATTATTGATTCATTCTACAAAACTTAGAGAGAGAAATTGAGAGAGAGTGAGGAGTTTCTCTGGGGAAAGGGAAGAGTCATTGTGGGAGAAGAAGAGCCATTCTAGGAAACCAAAGGATAACCACCTTTCACCACCAAGAGCCACCACCACCACTGCCAAAGTTGGCCAAAAAAAGGGAAGAACCACAAGTGGACAATCATCCCCAACGGATCAGACCTACAACCTAAAGGCAAGTGATTAATTATTGAAAATTTAACTTGTATATTGTCAATGTTAGGTTGTTTAGAAAATTCTGAAAAGATGCATAATCAAAGATGAATTAGGGTGATGTTAATTGAATCTTTTAAAGGAGAATGATGTAGGATTGATTTTATTTCTAGTATAGAATTTTACTCATGAAATTTGGGAATTACTGGTGAAGAAAATTTTAGTTTCTATGATGTTCTTAGAGGAATAAAAAAAAATGAGTTTTCTAGAAATTATGAGAAATTTCTTGTTTTGGAGATAAATTAGTTAGATGTTAATTCATTTATATAAAGTAGAAATATGTAGGATTAATCTCATGTTGTTGGTAGATATTTATCCACGAAATAAACATCACATGTTGGAGGAATTATGAGAATCATAGGATTGTTCTTGAATTATTCACATATTTAGTTTTCTAAAAAAATATGAGTTATATGCTTTTTAATCCAATCTCTTGATGATTCTAGGTTATTGAGATCAATAGGAATCATTTACATATGTTGCTATATCATGTGGTAAGGATTATAAGAAATTTGGGACGTTAAAATAGAGATTTAAATGATCAAAAGTTATGAAACCTGTAGGATAAAAGTTGCAGAAATATGAGCTGATATCTGGACGATTCATCGATCGACCCATGAAGCTCGATTGATCGACTGATCGATCTATCGACCCTTGACCATCGATCGATTGGCCTCCCCAAAAAAGAGTAACTTATCCCTTTTTAATTCTTGATTTAATCCCAAAGCTTTTAGGAATTTTTAGTGATTATTACATGAACTTAATGGGACTTAGGGAAGGGCAGTAGGATATAATTAACACTCAAAAAATATTATTTTGTGATTGTGAATGAGGGGAAATTACTGAGTGATTGATTAAAGGAGTTATTTTGGAGATTTATATTACTTGGGATTTAAATCGGATTAATAATTATTTAAGGTTAGGACCAGTAGTAAGAGAGTCATAAATTACCCGTATGACAATAGGTATAATTGGGATTAACCTTAAGAGAAAGAATAAAGGGTTAAGGGTGAATTATGGATTATCGAGGAATAAACCTAATTAAAGTGAATTTAATTCGTAGAAATTCGAGAGTTGTGATGACATGGATTTGTAGGACGTGATGTTTGCCTACGGAATTTATTTGAGGATTAAATGATCACCATCGTGCGGGTAGATAAGTTCAAAAATATATACCTTGAGAATTAAAGTCATAATTGAAAAATACGTAGGATATTCAGGATATAAATATACTACGTATGGGATTTATTATATGGGTTGTGCGTAGGCCCTATGGTTATATATTGGTATGATGAATACCAATTGTTATTATATATATAGGTGAGATGATTGCATGTTATTATACTATGAATGTGTGAATACCTTATTAATGATATATTTATATAGGTGTGATGAATACCTATAATATTATTTATATGTATGACATACCTACGCTTCTTTCTATTGGGGTGGAGGTTTCGCGTTGTGGACGGTCTTATACTTGTGCACCCAATTGGGAGGGATTTTAGATTCATACCCTGAGCATAGGACCTTGGACACGTGATATCGATGTATATGACAGTTTCGATGGTTGAGTGGGAGCATAGGTATGTGCGTGATCCATTTGGCTGGGGAGTATGCTCGCCTCCAATATATTTGTGTTATGATATGATTCGTGAGAGACGCCGAATCAATAGTCCTCTATACTGTGACATTATGTATCACGACATGATAGCAGAGTATACATGCACCGCATCTGTGATTGGGGAGGTGCCGTATTAGTGTGTGTATATATATATATATATATATATATAATTAGTTTGATATTATATATATAAACTGTGATGTAATCTACTGTATGACATTGTAGATATAGAGATGAAATTTTGTGTGTGAAATTGTAGATTAAAAATATAAACTGTGATTGAAACTATGTATAATGTTTAGATAGAAGTAAATAATGAAATCTGAATTGAATTAAGTAAGTGAGCACTTAATCCCATGGTTGTAACAAGACTAATTCATAATAAAGAGAAATGAATATGAATAATTATATTACTTATGGTATGGGACATACGGGTTTATGATATGGGTTAGAATTATGTTGTGAAAACTAGTCAGGAGGGAACCTTAACTAGGAAGATAATAAGATATGATAGGTTTTCACTCTAGATGAGAGGTGAGAATTCTCAAGAGAGAGCCCGGGAAACTAACATGTACATAATAAATTCTTAATTGTAATTATTAAGCACTTGTATTTTTAAAATCTTTTACAATCGGGCTCTGACCCGTTTCTTTGCATATTCTCTCCTCTACTATATCTTGTAAATCAGGTATCCAGCAGTAGGGATTCCCAGCATAGATTATGGATGTTCCGATGGAGTATAGCAACTAGTAGAGATGCAGATTTTATTTAGACGCTTCCCTTTTGTTGATTCACTCATCAGTAGCGTCTACTTCATTTAGGGCATGTCGCCCAAGATTCTAGAGGTTGTAATTATTGATGTAACAATTGTGGATATCATATTTATTTAGTGTAAATGTTATATTTTAACTGGAGAGTTATTCCAGTGACATTTATTGTAGTTAATTCAGTTGTGATGTGTTGTTATTATTCCGTGTCGTGGAATGGTTATAATTAAATTAAAAATGGAAATTTTTTTTGAAACTTAGCTTAATTAACTATTAGGTGATTAAATAAGAATTAGTTTTCGATAGTGATGCTGAAAATGAACCAACTGGATATTCTGATTTAATTAAATGAAGGACTAATCACCCGATATTTAATTAGGTGGGTTGTGACAATATTTAGGGTTTTTGGAAGATTTTGGTTGTTGCAACGTAGGACCAACAATTTTCGAGCATTTAAATGACCTCTCGCCATCGATGGCCTTCAAAAATGAATCTCAGGCATTGTCAAGCTTTGTTAGTGGTTGGATTTGGGAGTAAGCAATTTTTTACATGTTTGGGTAGGCAGAACCACGATCTAGGTGTAAAACGTGACTGTGTGATAATTGATTAAATTCACAAATTTCTACTTTGGCACACTTATTTAATTAGAGTCTATTTTTAAACCAAATTAATCCATCCCCTAAACATGCAACTACATGTGTGCGTGTGTCGACCCATAAATAAATAAAGCATGCGACACAAATTTCAGGAAAAATCCTCGCAGGGCGAAACCTTTTATTTTTAGAACTTTGAAAAGTTTACAAGACCATTGACTTACACACCATCTTGCTTTCGCCCACAAGAGTAATGCACAGTGTCTTCGTCAAACCTCCAAAGCAATGGCTAGAAATCAACAGTGGTTCACACGCAGCTATACCACAAGGACACGCAGTCCTAGACTTGCAGTCTTCACGGTGTAGGTTATCCTCCCCACAAGAGTAACTTCATAGAGACTCCCTCCACAATAGAACATAGCTCTCCGGTTGTAGAGTTCTCCCCACAAAGGTAAATTTTAAGAAAGTTGAATCTAGGGTTCCAAAACAATTCACTAAAAGATTGGGTTGTTTTGTGAATTGAAAACAAAAGGTTTAAAACCTAAAAGAAGAAGATAAAAATTGTTTTTGCAGTAGCAGTTTCGTCTATTGAAAATATGTAGGTCTTCTTATGAAAAACGGAGTTGGAAAAGCCTATTTATAAAAAACTTAAGGTGGCGCGTCGTTCGAACGAGGTTGAGTGTCACTCGAATGAGATGCTATGTCGTTGGAACGACAAGAGCAAGTCGCTCGAACGAAAAACATGACACGTGGAAAATGTCGTTTGAACGACCTATCAAACGATATTTCATGCGTGCTTATAGATAATTTCGATAGGAACGCGTGGTCGCAGTTTCATATTTTTTTATTTTTAATGAATTAGTTATGATTTTTCCACGGAAAGGTGTCCGAGAATAAAATCTTTAGAAAAATATTTGATAAAAATATCCCAACACTTTAAGTGAAATGCTAAGGAATTAAAGCACAACCTTACCAAACTTAACCTCTCGGAGGCTTGAATGTTGAAGATCTTGATATTCGGATCCATCTTTGATGATTAAATGTTCTTGAATGCTCTTCGATGGTGTAGCAGTATACGACATACTAAATTGATAATGAACTTATAAAGTAATGTCCTTACAAATATCCCCTTATGTCTATGCCGGTACAAATTAAAAACTCCGAATTATCAAATCAAAGTGCCTATACAAATCTAATATCCCCCATGAACCCAAAAATGGAAAATACTTAAATTTGCAAGTTTTCAAATTTTCTTCAAAAATCTCCAAGTTCAAATGTCAAAGCTTTTCTCATCAGGGTGTGCATTATAATGATCTTCAATTTTTGTACCTACATACATGAGATAAAGCAAAATACCTTCGTGATGCAGCGGGTTTTAAATGATATAAGCATAAATCAATAAATATAATCAACTATCCCCCATAATGCAAAAACTCCCCCATAACATGATAATTCTTTTTCCCCCTTTTTATGATGTCCCCAAATAGACAGATAAGAAGAAATAATCAAAACATGTAGTGTCACGATAAAAATGCATAGCAAACATGAATCAAACTACGCGTGCTCCTAATGAATGAACATCAAACTACATGTAATCCTAACGAACATATGATCGTGCACATATGTGCACGATCAATCAATCAAAACTACGTGTACAATCAAGCAATCACATATGATCGTGCACATATGTTCACAATCAATCAATCAATCAATGAATCATAACGTAGTTTCGTTAGGAGTACGCGTAGTTTCGTTACAATCAATCATACCTGTACTCCTAATGAACATATGTGCACGGTCAATCAATCATATGTGCACGATGCATATGTGTACTCCTAATGAATGAACATCAAAAGTATCCTTAGGTGTAAAAACTGTTGAATTTAGATGACATCATCTTATGCAAATCAACAAATCAAAGTCAAAGTGATTTCCATACCAATAACGTCCAAAACTATGCAACGCTTTTTCAAGACTTTCAAGGACGCACAAACCCATTTTAATTCTCCATCCAAACTCCCGCATATATATTTTCTTTTAGAGGTGTATAAACTAAATTCTCAAACTTTGGAGAATTAGTGCAAAAACCTAATTGGCATGAATTTCTTTTTATTGCCTTTAAATTTTTTTGGGCTCGTTTAAAACCTCTTTGGACCCCGGATAATTAAAATTCCTCAATTTTTTAGGTCCGATATAAAGGTGGCTTAGTATTCACAAAGGTCAAATGTGAACCTTTCGCAGCCCTTCCCTGTTTGCAAATAAAGCACACAAACTTACAAATGGCTTTTACATGCACAACTTTTTATCAAGTTTTATCGTGTTTGGTTCGTTTAAGGACATGATTGAAGTGAAAACACCCAAACAACATGTGATAAGACAAGCACAATAATCAAATAAATCCGTGCATGTGTGCAATAAAGGAAATCATGAGTCAAACATGTAGGAAGTAACACTTAATTACATCTCAATGACTCCAAACATTATAAAGCACATGGATTAGTTGACCTATTATCTCAAAACACTATAAATAGTCACATGAAAAATGGAATGATGTTGTGACTGGTCATTCTAAGTGTCCATCCATATAAGGTGTAAACAAAATACAAAACTCTTTTGGATTTTCTCAAAATTTTATCAAAATAAAATCTTTTTGGCTTTTTCAAAATTTTTCCAAAAAAATAAAACATACAAAAATGATACATACTAGAAATAGGCAAATAATGTCATCATGAAAAACATCCTATGCTAGTAAACAAGTCAAACCTCAATCGTTAGGTGCAAAGGGGTTTTCCAAAGGTGGTGCCAACTTATGAAAAACCTCCATCAAATCGTGCAAAGTTTTGACTAAAAACTTAACTTGCCCACCTAAATGTGCAAACTCTCTCATGTAGTCTTCAGGAGCATGTAAAGTATCATGTGTGGGTGCATGTGTGTTAGAAATATGTGTATTAGCAAAACGTGACACATAACCCAACTTAAAGAAAAATTCCCTAAGGTGTCCTCTCCTTTTGCAATGGGAATAAACATATATAGGCCTAGGAACACCTTTCTCAAAAACTCTAGGACGTGTTCTCCTAATAAGAATGGGACGCCTAGGTGGGTTAAGGTGAGACTCACGTGAATCTAACACTAAAGTGAGAACCGTCTCGGGTGCTAATTGGGAAGTAAAAGAACTGTCATGACTTATTCCTAACTGTTCACCTTTACCCTTAAGAACCACCTTTTCAACCTTCTTAGGATCATTCTGAAAATTTACTTTGACCTCCCTGGCACATTCGAGATCACTCTCGAGTTGGGATACACGTGTCGTCAAACTAGACAACGTGTTGGTCAAATCACACTTCTCCTTTCTTAAAACCTCCTTCTCTCTCTCCAAATCTAAAACTCGATGACCTAAATCTCTATTACACTTCTTTGTTTTCAAGGTCTCGGTGTACAAATCTTTAAAGGCTTTTGGAGCTCACTTTCATCTCCACTCTCAAATTCTCTCTTATCTCCACTAGAAAAACTCGAGTCATCACTGGTGCTCTGATTACCTCTATCAACGTGAGACAAAGTGGGTGTGCTCACACGACTCGAAAAATCTACACACATCCCATGTGCTAGACCTTTATCGGACTCATCTCCCTCATCACCCTCACTATCACTAAGAGTGGCGGGCATAGCTGTCTCTTTGCCCTTTCTCCTTATCACTTAGGACACTCTTTAGCTATGTGCCATTTTCCCTCACACTCAAGGCACCTGATCTCATCCTCCTTGTCACTATTTTTGGCCTGCACTTTCTTTTTGTTTGACTCAAAAGATCTCTTTTTATTAGAAGAATTATTCTTTTTCATTTTGAGAAACTTTCTAAAAAATTTCACAAGCATGGCCACATCATCAAAATCAAACTCACCCTCAGAATCGGACTCGCAAACTTTTTTTTTTTTTTTTTTCTTAAAATGAGTCTTTAAAGCTACGCCTCTATCCTTAGCCTTAATGGTTTAGGAAAACAAGTCTATCTCATTGGTTTGAAGGTCTCCTACAAGTTCTTCCAACTTAAGTGATTTCAAATTACCCAAAGAGTTCAAAACAGTGACTTTAGGAATAAAGCGTTTTGGGAGAGATCTCAAAATCTTTTTAACAACACGCGTGTTATCAATTTCCTCAACCAAATTAAAATAAGTGTTAACAATGTCCGACAAACGTGCATAAAAATCATCAAACCATTAAGAGTCGTACATGGTGATAGTCTCAAATTGGGTGGCCAAATTTTGTAATTTTGATTCTTTAGCCGTGTTCGTACCCTCATGTGTCAATTTCAAAACATACCAAGCCTCTTTAGACGTGGTACATGTCATAATTCAGCAAAACTCATCCGGAGTGATAACTCCAGAAATAGCACTCGGACCACGGGAATTAAAATTAGAGATTTTATAATCATCTTCAGTCTAGGCCGACACGGGTTTTAAAGAGGTGATATTATCAATGGTGATCGTGGGAGGAGTCCACCCATTTTCACAAAGCATCCAAACACGCTCGTTAATGGATTTTAAATAAGATTTCATACGAGCTTTCCAGTAGGCATAATTAGACCCGTAAAAAATAGGCATCATATTAAATGAATGTTACATTGGAAAAATTGCGAATTTTCACAAAATTGATTTTTCACAAAAAATCAATATCACACAAATTTTGCACAAAATAGGAATACGCAATAAATTAGCGCAACTCGCTCTGATACGAATTTGTAAAACGTGACTGTGTGATAATTGATTAAATTCGCAACTTTGTACTTTGGCACACTTATTTAATTAGAGTCTATTTAAACCAAATTAATTCAGCCCTTAAACATGCTACTACATGTGTGCGTGCGTCAACCCATAAATAAATAAAGCATATGACACAAACTTAAGGAAAAATCCTTGCAGGGCAAAACCTTTTATTTCTAGAACTTTGAAAAGTTTACAAGACCATTGACTTACATACCATCCTGCTTTCGCCCACAAGTGTAACGTACGGTGTCTTCGTCAAACCTCCAAAGCAACGACTGGAAATCAGCAGTGGTTCACACGCAGCTATACCACAAGGACACGCAGTCCTAGACACGCAGTCTTCATGGTGTAGGTTATCCTCCCTACAAGAGTAACTTCATAGAGACTCCCTCCACAATAGCACGCATCTCTCCGGTTATAGAGTTCTCCCCACAAAGGTAAATTTCAACAAACTTGAATTTATGGTTCCAAAACAATTCACTAAAAGATTGGGATGTTTTGTGAATTCGAAACAAAAGGTTTAAAACCCAAAAAGAAGAAGACAAAAATCATTTCCGCAGTAGCAGTTTCGTCTATTGAAAATATGCAGGTCTTATTATAAAAAACGGAGTTGGAAAAGCCTATTTATAAAAAACTTAAGGGGGCGCGTCGTTCGAACGAGGTTGAATGTCGCTCGAATGAGATGCTATGTCGTTTGCACGACAAGAGGATGTCGCTCGAACGACAAGCATGACACGTGACAAATGTCGTTTGAACGAAAAAAGAAGGTCTTTTGGACGACCTATGAAACGAGATTTCATGCGTGTTTGTAGATAATTTCGATACGAACGCGTGGCCACCGGTTTCGTATTTTTCTTATTTTTTATGAATTAGTTATGATTTTTCTACGGAAAGGTGTCCGAGAACAAAATCTTTAGAAAAATATTTGATAAAAATATCCCAACACTTTAAGTGAAATGCTAAGGAATTAAAACACAATCTTACCAAGTACTTAACCTCTCGGAGGCTTGAATGTTGAAGATCTTGATATTCGGATCCGTCTTTGATGCTTGAATGTTTATATTTCATGTGGACCCTAGTCTCTATATGTACTCGTGTTTTCTTATCATTAAAAGTGCATTACATATGAAAAAAATATCATGCGTCCTGTTTGACCCAACGAATATTTTTTTCGATGAAGTTTCAAACAACTGCATACAATGTGTTGCGCGCTTAAACTTCTTATCTCCAGAAGCTTACTGGGATGACTGTGAACCCCACGGAAGCTCGATAGCATTCTAAACACCGAATTAAACCTACGGGTCGCTACAGACCCATTCAATTATTTTTGTGCCGATCACGACCTCCTTGTTTTTTCATCCCTTGGCTCCACATGAAGTGACATCAAGTAGTAATACAAATCAATCAGATTGTGACTCAGAGAATAAGCATCTGAATTTCACACAAAAATACAAAACCTTAACAAGAAATTAAAGGTAATAGGTAAAAGTATCCAAAAAAATTAGCTTCCCTAGTGGACAATCATTAACTCAAATATTATCACAAGTCTCACTCTTCTTTAAAAATCTGTAGTGACCCGTATTTATAAGACTAATTATGAACTTACTAGCTAATCCAAGAAATTATTTAAAATTTATAAAACCTAAAAAATTAGGAAACTAAAAGAATTATGTAACCAAGTTGAAATAAAGTACGTTGGTTGATTGTCCAGGTTTCCCACTGAGCTGTATAATTTCCAAACACGTCATTGTTATTAGCTTCTCACTCTGAGTAAGAGTTCGAATAGGAAAATATAACACTATTCTCAAAGGAAGTGTAGATCCATCAATCAACTGAGAAAGAACATTAATATAGCAAACATGAATGAAACTTTAATACCTACTAAAATGACGGTTCAAACTATCTACTGATGTGTGGGGACAACTGCAAATTCTTATAGAATCCTCACACCCAAGGGATTTGGATTTGATCTTTCAAGTGTGAATCAACTATATTCGTGAGAAATGAAAAACCATGATTAAATATCTATTAAATTCTCACGGTTTGAGGGGGTCATCTTAATTCCTTCTAGGTTCCCCAGTGCGGCTCGACTTATGTTTCATTATACATATATCTGGCTTATTGGCATTTCCAATGGCAATGCACCCCCACCCCCACCCACATCCGCGCCCACAACCACCATTTTGCCACCTTTTTTCTTCCGTCGGGCTTCATTATACTTAGTCATGTTTGTGACATTTTGCAATACTTCGACTTCAAATTTCCTTAAATCTTTAAAGATTTTGGTGCTTTAAATAGTCTTTCACATTTTGTTGAGGAGTACACGACAACTCAGATAGATCAACAGATCAACAACATAATGTCTGATTTTCCACTGAACTTTGAACTGATGAATTGAACTACATTTATAATTAATATCTATAGTATGTTTAATGTATTTAATGCGTGGGCTTCTATTTAGTGTAATATTTTAATTAACAAGATTCTTATTTAGCTGAACGTATATTTTCCCTCTTTTATTTTATTTATGAGAATTATGATGTATATATCTGTCAAGCTTTCCAAGTCCGGATAAAAAGAGAACTGTGATGTATGTATCCGTCGAGCTTTCTAAGCCTGGATAAAGGAAAAGAGTTGCGTTACGTAGCTAACAAACATAAAACTTTATCAAGACTCTTATGAACATCATGAAAATGCTCTCCAATAGACCTGGAAAAAAAATACAGCTCCATTTTTTTAGGATGAACGGGTAAATTTTTTACCACTCTTTTTTCTCGTAATGTAGATCACCTCACAATGTTAGATTAAGGGTTGTATTTCATGTGTTAGTGTTTGGGTTGTGTCAAGTATTACTTAGCTAAAATTAATCCGATTTGTTTAGCCGCTGGTGTCAAATGGCATGTCATTACTGGACATGTTAGTTAATCATGTCGTTTTCGTATGATTCCCATAACTCATAAAACAAAACATAAAACTTTGTCCATCTTCTTAGTCAATTAAAGGAACCTTTATTTGGCTCACTATAACCCGAAAGTTTGTCAATTTCAAATATTAGCAACATTTGAATAAAATGTCATATGTTGTACTAGGGGTAGAAGCGGTACGGGTTTTTACCATACCGTACCGTTTTGGTAAAAAAATGGTTTTGGTTTCATATATTAAAATACCAGAAACCGGTCTTACTGAAACCAAAATTACGGCAAAAAAGTTGGTTGGTTTTGCTTTTAATATTTAAAAAACCGATTTACCAAAATTACCGTACCCAATTTAACAAAAATAGAAAAAAAATGTACCGAAATTACCGTACTGTACCGAAACCAGAAAAAAATGAATTTACCAAAATTATCATATCGAAACCAGAAAAATGTTGTTTTTGGTTTTGGTTTTAATATTTAAAAAGGTTAGTTGGTTTTGTTTTTGGTTTTTTGGGGTTTTTAGTGCTGTTTACCGAAACCAGAAAAAACCAAAAATCAGAAAAACCCGAATTTACCGAAACGAGAAGAAACTAGGAAAAACCAGAATTTACTGAAACCAGAAAAAACTGAATTTACCAAAAAAACTGAAATACCGGTCAGTTTGGTTTTGGTATTGATTTTGGTGTACCGGGAGGTAAACTAGTACGATTTGGTTTTACCATCCAAAGTTTAGTTTTGGTATTTGATGATGCTGGAAATAGCACCACCAGTCAAGGTGGTTGTAATCTCAAACTAGTGATAACAATGGCAGCACAAGTGTATACCTAATATAAGAGACTGAGGTGAGGAGAAGAGGATGAACACTTAAATGTAAGTGGTTCAGCCAATCTGGCCTACGTCCACTGTGAGTGTGTGAGTAATATCACTGAATGAAGGCACTAATGGCCATGGGTACAAACTCTCAAGATTTCTCTCTCTACTGTATAATTTGACAGAGTTTCAGCTAGGGTTGTATCTTTTTTCGGATCCCTTGTGAGGTATAGGATGACCTCTATATATAGTACCTAGGGGGTGTAATGTACCCCCATGCATGCAATGAGCATGTGTGTGTTGATCCAGCCAATCTGATGAAGACATCTGTCACTGTCACATGAAGAGAATAATGATGAAATATTCCCCCCACGTGTGGGGAATGATTTATTATAACTTATTTGTGTCCACGTGTCCTTATCTGCGTATGTCAATATGAGCTCGGCCTCCATGCTTGGTTATGACCTCGGCCTAGAAGAGGCTGAGGTTGGTAAGGTCCTGTTGTCCTTCTAGTCCGAGTTGAGTCACCATGGTCTCGACCTTGAATGCAGTCGAGATAAGTATTGAGGTCGTCTTGGGCCTAGGTTAAGTTGCGTGTGCTTGGGACGTCGACTGATTTACTGATGAGGTCGACCTTAGTAGAAGGATATCTCAGACAAGCTTTAGGGAATGGCTGTACCGAGTTTAACAAAGCTCACAAAGAAGGCAGGTCTGAATGCTCCTCCTCCATCTCCCTCAACTTTGAAGGCTCAGGCAACCAAGAAGAGAGCTTCTGCTGAACATACCCCTGAGGATCAAAGGCAGAAGAAAAAAGGTGGGGACACTGCTATCCCCATATCCTCTGCTGACGAGTTGGCTGCTCGTATAGAGCAACTAAAAATCAATGACAGCATTATAGGCCACAGTCTGCAGGCGCTGGATGCCATAGGCTCTGCCATGATCGAGGCTGACAAACGTTTCTACCGGTCAATGGATATGCCCCTTCTGGTTGAATTTGACCTGCACAAGTCTATTCAGGTACGATTTCAAAATTCTTTATATTTTTCCAAGTGTAACCTCTAATTTTATCTTCAACTCATGTATATGATCACATAATCTGCAGGGCCTGGCCACTATGTATCATCTCTCCAACTGGACTCTGAGGAAGTTACCCCTCATTCAGAAGGGTCAAGAGGACGAAAAGGTACAAAGCACTCTGAATGACGAAATAGACCACCTGAAGTCTAAGTCTAAGGAGTCTGAGAGAAGGTGCAGGGGCTGGAGAAAGAGATTTCCAAGCTCAAGAAGGTCCATGTTGTAGCTCTGAAGGCAAAGGACGACGTCCTTCAGCAGAAGGTCGACTCTGCAGTGAGGGCAACTCTTGAAGATGCCTGTGAGGGTCTACTTACTGATTATAAAGCCTCTTATGAATTTATGAGCTTCGTCTTTGAGTACCTTGAAAGAGGTATCAAAGTAACTATCAAATGGGCGGCTGTTAAGGAGAAGGAGGCTAGAAGTTTGAAGACGTATGATTTTATAGGTCTCGGCTTTGCCAACCCACAGGTTGCCCAAGCCCTTCAGGAGGTTGAAGAGGAGGTTGTTGCGCCTACAGAGACTGCCACTCTGGATGGTACGGAGATAGAATGAGCTGGCCACAAAGTAGACATTGCCTAGGTGACCAACGTTGTCCAACAGTACCAGACTGAGGACACCAGCACTCTCCCCTCTAACCCTGAGGCTTAATTTTGAAGCTCTGATATTTTTTATAACCCCTGATTGAATGTAGCCCCTGAGGAACGTTTAAAACTTATATCTTTTGAATTTTTACAATTGGAATGACAACCTCTGAGGAGGGTTTTTACTTCTTTACTTTGTTGAATGTTTGTCATGCGATGTTTTAGCTTTGAAATCTATGCAGTGATGTCTGCTCGAACTAAATTAATAGCCTTATCTCAGACTTTGTCACCACTTAATGATGTTGTAAGGGACACAGGTCATCTCCTAAGATGTTATCCTCATAATTAATCTCACCAAATCAATGATGTTAAGGGTCTGAGGTCATCTAAGTATGGTGTCTGACCTCAGACCATGTCACCACTGAATGATGTTATAAGGGTTTGAGGTCATCACCTAAGATGTTATCCTCATAATTAATCTCACCAAATTAATGATGTTAAGGGTCTGAGGTCATCTAAGTAAGGTGTCTAACCTCAGACCTTGTCACCACTGAATGGTGTTATAATGGGTCCGAGGTCATCACCTAAGATGTTATCCCCATAATTAATCTCACCAAATTAATGATGTTAAGGGTCTAAGGTCATCTAAGTATGGTGTCTGACCTCAGACCTTGTCACCACCGAATGATGTTATAAGGGTCTGAGGTCATCACCTAAGATGTTATCCTCATAATTAATCTCACCAAATTAATGATGTTAAGGGTCTGAGGTCATCTAAGTATGGTGTCTGACCTCAGACCTTGTCACCACTGAATGGTGTTATGAGGGTCTGAGGTCATCACCTAAGATGTTATCCTCATAATTAATCTCACTAAATTAATGATGTTAAGGGTCTGAGGTCATCTAAGTATGGTGTCTGACCTCAGACCTTGTCACCACTGAATGATGTTATAAGGGTCTGAGGTCATTACCTAAGATGTTATCCTCATAATTAATCTCACCAAATTAATGATGTTAAGGGTCTGAGGTTATCTAAGTATGGTGTCTGACCTCAGACCTTGTCACCACTGAATGATGTTATAAGGGTCCGAGGTTATCACCTAAGATGTTATCCTCATAATTAATCTCACCAAATTAATGATGTTAAGGCTCTGAGGTTATCTAAGTATGGTGTCTGACCTCAGACCTTGTCACCACTGAATGATGTTATAAGAGTCTGAGGTCATCACCTAAGATGTTATCCTCATAATTAATCTCACCAAATTAATGATGTTAAGGGTCTGAGGTCATCCAAGTATGGTGTCCGACCTCAGACCTTTCCACCACTGAATGATGTTATAAGGGTCTGAGGTCATCACCTAAGATGTTATCCTCATAATTAATCTCACCAAATTAATGATGTTAGGGGTCTGAGGTCATCTAAGTATGGTATCTGACCTCAGACCTTGCCACCAATGAATGATGTTATAAAGGTCACAGGTCGTCACCTAAGATGTTATCCTCATAATTAATCTCACCAAATTAATGATGTTAAGGGTCTGAGGTTATCCAAGTATGGTGTCTGACCTCAGACCTTGTCGCCACTGAATGATGTTATAAGGGTCTGAGGTCATCACCTAAGATGTTATACTCATAATTAATCTCACCAAATTAATGATGTTAAGGGTCTGAGGTTATCCAAGTATGGTGTCCGACCTCAAACCTTGCCACCACTGAATGGTGTTATAAGGGTCTGAGGTCATCACCTAAGATGTTATCCTCATAATTAATCTCACAAAATTAATGATGTTAGGGGTCTGAGGTCATCTAAGTATGGTGTCTGACCTCAGACCTTGCCACCACTGAATGATGTTATAAGGGTCTGAGGTCGTCACCTAAGATGTTATCCTCATAATTAATCTCACAAAATTAATGATGTTAAGGGTCTAAGGTTATCCAAGTATGGTGTCTGACCTCAGACCTTGTCGCCACTGAATGATGTTATAAGGGTCTGAGGTCATCACTCAAGATGTTATCATCATAATTTCTAATATTAAAGCTCAATGAAGCAAGAACCGTCATGGAAACTGATCTTTTATTAATAACCTCTTCGTAATAAGATGGTACATTTACATAACTCTTTGCAACATCATATGTAATACTTCTTTAGGTGATCAGCATTCCATGGATTAGCGAAAGGTTCCCCTTCTAGATTTTCCAGCCTGCAGGTGCCAGGCACAACCTCTTCTATCATTTTGTAGGGACCATGATAGTTTGGGTGGAGCTTGTTTATTTTCTGTAAGGTCTTCTTGAGTACTAGGTCTCCCACGGTAATGGCCTTGACTTCACCCTCTGATTGTAGAATTTTACTGCTCTCTGCTGGTAAGCTGCTTGCCTGATCTTTGCGTCTTCTCTTCTCTCTTCGATCAGATCTAGGTCTAGTCTCCTCTTTTCCCCATTTTTATCTGGGTCATACGTCTGAACCCTATGAGTTGGGAGTCCCACTTCTGTTGGTATGACGGCCTCTGATCCATGTGCTAGCATGAACGGGGTTTCTCCTGTAGGCGTCCTTGCCGTGGTTCTGCAGGCCCATAACACAGCGTAGACCTCTTCAATCCATCTTCCCTATGCTTCTTCTAACCTCTTCTTGATTCCCTCGAGGATCGTTCTGTTCGTGACCTCGGTCTGACCGTTTACCTGAGGTCGGCCAGGAGATGAGAAGAACTACTTTATCCCAACTCTTACGCAATACTTCTCTAAAGAGGAGTTCTTGAACTGGGTCCCATTGTCTGAGATGAGAGTGTTTGGGAGGACGTGTCTGCATATGATGTTCCTCCAAATAAATTGGAAGGTCTTCTGTTCTGTGATCATTATCATCGGCTCTGCCTCCACCCACTTTGAGAAGTAGTCAATGGCAACTATTAAGAACCGATAACTATTGGAAGCTCTCGGTAAGGGTCCTACTAAGTCAATCCCCCATACTGTAAATGGCCATGGAGAGGTGATTGATGTCAATGGTTGATGAGGTTGATGAGGAATAGTGGTTAATCTCTGACATTTATCACACCTTTTTATGTAAGCTGCAACATCTTTGGCTAAGGTTAGCCACCAGTATCCCTATGTAATGATTTTCTTGGCCAAGGGTCTTCCTCCTATGTGACTGGAGCAAGAACCCTCATGAACTTCCTATAAGACTCGGGGAACTTCGGTGGGATGCACACATCTGAGCTTCTTGTACAGGCCGTCTCCTACTATCTAGAACTTGGCAGCCCTATATCTCAATTTCCTCCTCTCTAGCTTAGATTTGGGTAGCTCTCCTTCTTTGATATATCTGATGAGGGGGTCCATCCATGAGTCTCCTAGGTTCAAATTGAGGTAAGGGTTGCATACCTCTTCTTCCTCAATGGTCGCTTTTCCTAAGACCTCGGCCAGGAATGTCCTCCCGATGCCTGTCTTAATCGCTGAAGCCAACCTTGACAATACATCTGCGTGGCTGTTATTCTGCCGAGGTACACTCTTCAGTTTTGTCTCTTCGAAATATTCTAACATCGTTCTCACCCTTTTAAGATACTTAGCCATCCTTTCATCTTTGGCTTCATAGACTCCCAATATTTGATTGACAACTAATCTTGAGTCTCTATGAAGTAGGAGTCGTCTTACTCCCAGGGTCTTTGCCAATGAGAGGCCTGTTATCATGGCCTCATACTCTGACTCGTTGTTAGATGCCTGGAAGTTGAATCTCAGAGCGTATTCAATATTGGCACCATCTGGTGCTGAGAGTATCATCCCTGCACCGCTTCCACTGTCACAGAAGGAACCATCAACAAAGAGACTCCAAATGTCTTTATTTGATGAGAAGGCCCCTTCTGACATGACTCCTTGCCTGAAGAGGTACTGATCATCTTCGTTCTTTGCCACTCTGCCCCTTATCGTTTTGGATGCGACCTCTTCCTGATCTCGAAAGACGTTCGGTGCCACCTCCTCCTGCTCTCGAAAGATATTTGGTGTTGTCTCTTCCTGCTCTCGAAAGACACTACTGTTTGACCCTTCGTGGAAACAGGCCTCGGTCTCTTCCCATGTGAACTCAGCAATGAAGTCTGCGAGGACCTGCCCTTTGATGGATCTCCTTGGTTGGTAAGTAAGGTCGTACTCCCCCAACTCAATGGCCCAGGTCATCAATCTCCCGGACTTCTCAGGTTTATGTAGGACCTATCTTAGTGGGGAGTCAGTGAGGACAACCATGGAATGGGCTTGGAAGTAGGTCTTCATCTTCCTTGAAGCATGTATCAGGGCATAGGATAACTTTTCCATACGAGGGTAATTTTGTTTTGACCCCTAAAGGGATTTACTGTTGAAATACACAGGTCTTTGGATTCCAACGTCTTCCCGCACTATGGCTGCACTGATAGCCGATTCAGAGACTGCAAGATACAAATGCAATTTCTCTCCTGCAACGGGCCGAGATAATAATAAGGGAGACCCCAAGTAAGACTTGAGCTGGTTGAAAGCTTTTTTGCACTCTTCGTCCCACAGGAAGGCCTTTATAAGCACCCTAAAGAACGAAAGATACTTGTCCGTTGCCATGGAAATAAATCTGTTGAGTGCAGCCACTCTACCCATGAGTCTTTGGACGTCCTTGATACTCCTTGGTGTCTTTATATCAAGCAAAGCCTTGATTTTTTCAGGATTTGCTTTAATTCCTCTTTGATTGACGATGAATCCCAAAAACTTCCCAGCTCCTACCCCGAAGACACATTTCGCTGAGTTGAGTTTCATCTTATATAAGTTCATAGTATCGAAGGTCTTTTCAAGGTCTGCCATATGAGTACATGCCTGTAAGCTCTTTGTCAGCATATCGTCTACATATACCTCCATAGTCTTGCCTATTTGGTCTTTGAACATCTTATTAATAAGACGTTGGTATGTTGCCCCTGCATTCTTCAGATCAAAGGGCATTACTTTGTAACAGTACGTCCCTTTGTCGGTAATGAAGGTTGTCTTCTCTAAGTCTTCCCTGTCCATGAAGATCTGGTTGTAGCCTGAATACGCATCCATGAAGCTCATGAGCTCATGTCCTGCAGTAGCATCTACCATCTGGTCTATCCTAGGTAAGGGATAACTGTCTTTTGGGAAAGACCTATTCAGGTTAGTGAAATCAACACACATTTTCCACTTCCCATTGACCTTGGGCACGATGACTGCATTTGATAACCACTCTGGGTATATGACTTCTCTTATAAACTTAGCCTCTTCCAATTTTTTAACCTCTTCCTGGATGACGTCGTACTTCTCCCTAGAGTAAACTCTTCGTCTTTGTTTGATAGGCTTGGCATCTTTGGTCACGTTGAGCTTGTGACTCATAACCTCAGGGTTGATACCGGGCATATCTGCGTGACTCCAAGCGAAGACACTCTGCCTCTTCCTGAGGAAGTTTATCAGCTCTTCCTTAATTTTTGCTTTAAGGCTTTGCCGACCTGGATGGTTTTTTTCGGTTCGTCCTCGTTGAGGATGATGGATTCTACCTCTTTCGCGGCCTCTCCCTTTTTCAACATTGTTTCATCTCTTGGGTCCAATGTATCAATGCTATAGGTGGTGGTTGCCCTCTTATAGGCCTCTCTCTCTTCAGCCGAGTTGAAGTAACATTCTCGTGCTATGGTCTGGTCACCTTGCACTTCCCCTACCCCATAGGGGGTCGGGAATTTTAGCATCTGGTGAACTGTCGATGGCACAGCTTCAAACTCCTTAAGGGCCACTCTTCCTATGATGAGGTTATAGGCGAGAAAACGTGTCGTCCATTATGAAAAATTTTATCTTCTTGGTCAACCTCTTCTGCCACTCGTCACCCATCCACACATCCATCTCATACATGACCAATGGGTGGACCTTTTCGTCGCTGAAGACGATCAAAGGTACAAGCCTAGCTCTGCTAAGACCTAGGCGCTTGAAGTAAGGCCAAAACATCACGTTTGCTGAACTCCCCCCATCCACGAGGATCCTCTGCACCTCGCACCCATGCACCCTTGTTGTTATTAACAAAGGGTCATCGTGGGGGGCTAAGATACCTTTGAAGTCGAGTCGTAAGAACCCAACTATAAGAGTGTCCATGTCCACCTTCTTTCTCTTCTGCGCTGTATCGAAAGACGTTAGATTTACAACTTCAAGTTTGGCCACTGACTTGGCCTCTGCCACATGTGCTTTCCTGTCAGCCACTTCAGATCCACCTCTGGCGAGTCCTCCTCATATAATGTCAACACCAAAGGAGATCATGCCAACCCTCTTCATTGGGGTGTTGTCATCTCTCGGAGGAAGGTCCTGATCGTATTCATCATCACCTTCTGAATCATTGTCTCTTCTAGCTGGGGCATTATCACGGCATCTGTCGTTTCTCCTCTTCTTAGGGTCATCTCTTCCCCCTTTAGGAGCCTTACTATCCACATACTTCCTTAACTTTCGGACTTTAACATCTTTTCAATCTCATCCTTCAAGGCAAAGCATCTGTCTGTAACGTGGCCATGGTCTTGGTGGAACTCACACCACAAGTTTTTGTTCCTCTTATGCGGTGGGGCCTTCAGTTTATCTGTCCATCTTAGAGTCCTATCATTCTTGATCTCATTGAGGATATGCTCACAGCTCACAGTTAGAGGATTATATTGAGCGAACTTGTCATCGGCTGACCTCTTCTTTCCATCTTTCTTTCTTTGGGATTTCCCTCCACTACCGCGGTTCTCATCCTCATACTTGGCGGCTATTGCCTCTTCGGCATTCATGACTTTCCCCGTAGTTGCCAGTAGTTCGGCCATGGATCTGGGAGGGTCTTCCGTAAGTTTCCACAACAACTTACCTTTCTGAAGACCTCCTATGAGGGCACTCATGGCTATATTCTCTTCGTAATCTTCAACCTCTAGTTTCTCTTTGTTGAACCTGGCGATGTAGTCTCTTAGGCTCTCGTCCTTGCCTTGCTTGACATACAGTAGATGAGTGGTCTTCCTTTGAGGTCTTACCCCAAAGAAAAAGTTGTGAATGAATCGTTCAGCTAAGCCCTTGAAATTCTCAATTGAATTCTTCGAAAGAGAAGTAAACTAGCTATGTGCTGCTCCTGTCAAGGTCCCAGAGAAGGCTCTACACTTCATCTCATCAGGTATTGAGTAGATGTCTACCGCCGACTGATACATCTCAATATGATGTACAGGGTTGGTGCTACCATCATACTTGGGAGACACCACCGGTGGTTTGAACTTAGCAGGGGTCGAAAAACTCACTATCATAGCCACGAATGGAGAGCCTTCTGAGTAACCCCTTAGCAATGGGTCCCTACTTTTGATGAGATCTCCTATCTTCTCCTCAAGACGTTGGATAGAGTCATTCCATGGTTTCCTACCATCGGCCTGGCCGAGGTTATCCCCATCCACCTCCAAGGGATAGACTGAGGGTTCCCCAGCCACAGCACAACGTCGGCTGTTGACCTCTTCTTGGTCACTGCCCCTTCTCGCATGGGGTCGGCCTTGGTCAGGCCGACCTTGTCTGTCTCCTCTTTATGAGCCAACTGCACTTCTTGACCTTGATAACCTCTGTCTTAGGTCATTTACTGGGCCCAACCTCTCGAAGACTAACCCTCTGCTCAATCGATCAAAGGCTTATCCTCATTATTGGGCCTCTTCACCTCTTCGGACGACACAACCTCGGCTCTGCTGAAGAGGACGTACAGTATTATTCGAAACCTCATACGGCTCCCAACAATCTTCCAGAACCTCTTCCGCCTCTAGATCGTCATACCTATCCTCCGGGTAAGGGTTTCCTTTCCTCCCCAGGCATAAGCTCCTGGGGTCAGCAATGTCACTCCTCCGCTGAGGTGCAGGTTGATCCTTCATTGGAGCCTAGGGTGGTCCCCTAGCGTTAGGATGAGGCTGGAAAGCCGCCGAAGTGATCATCTCCGGTGAGACTCCAGGTGGCCTCATCATAGTTTGGCTGAGCTGTGCAAACTGCTCTTGCATAGCCGGCTGTGTTGCAGCCAAAGACTTCAAGGCTGCGGCCACCTCCGCCATTTCGGACTGAGGCAGTGCCTGGCTAGAATTGGGCCCTCCCCCACCAGATGACGAAAGAGGCGGTGGCAATTCTAGTGCCATGGGTTAACACTAAAGAGTTTGAGTAGCAAATGAGCTTAATACCTTAAAGGACCTCTTTCAATGGTGAAGCAGCTCCACGCAAGGGGTGGTGCCTGGTTCACCACCAGAGTCTCCGATGAGGTTAAGCTGAAGAGGAGGAAGTGATAACTCTTCTTTTCCCACAGACGACACCAAAATGATGATGCTGGAAATAGCACCACCAGTCAAGGTGTTTGTAAGCTCAAACTAGTGATAACAATGGCAGCACAAATGTATACCTAATATAAGAGATTGAGGTGAGGAGAAGAGGATGAACACTTAAATGTAAGTGGTTCAGCCAATCTGGCCTACGTTCACTGTGAGTGTGTGAGTAATATCACTGAATGAAGGCACTAATGGCCATGGGTACAAACTCTCAATCTTTCTCTCTCTAGTGTATAATTTGGAAGAGTTTCAGCTAGGGTTGTATCTTTTTTCGGATCCTTTGTGAGGTAGAGGATAACCTCTATATATAGTACCTAGGGGGTGTAATGTACCCCCATGCATGCAATGAGCATGTGTGTGTTGATCCAGCCAATCTGATGAAGACATCTTTCACTGTCACATGTAGAGAATGATGATGAAATATTCCCCCCACGTGTGGGGAATGATTTATTATAACTGATTTGTGTCCACATGTCCTTATCCGCACATGTAAATATGAGCTCGGCCTCCATGCTTGGTTATGACCTCGGCCTAGAAGAGGCCGAGGTTGGCAAGGTCCAGTTGTCCATCTAGTCTGAGATGAGTCACCATGGTCTCGGCCTTGAATGCAGCCGAGATAAGTATTGACGTCGGCCTGGGCCGAGGTTAAGTTGCGTGTTCCTGGGACGTCGGCTGATTTACTGATGAGGTCGACCTTGGTAGAAGTATGGCTTCTCACGACCTCGGCCTACACCTGGCCGAGGTTATCATTCCCAGGTGAACTGAAGAGCTGCTGACCCTTATGATACATGCAGTGTCCCCTTAATGAGGTTGGTGGTAGTGTCGGCCGGGTCCGACCTTGCTATGGCCGAGGGCTGTTGTTACGGATTCAAGGCTTTTCCAACGTCGGACATGACCTCGGCCGAGGTTGATGTCTCTGAGCCGAGGTGACACTTGGGGCATATCAGTATTGGTATCTACTATTTACCGATCAAACCGTACTGCTTACACCCCTATGTTGTACAATAATTTATGGGTATTTTATTTACCCCCGTACTTTCATTTTAAACGCCCAAGTTTATATTTTAAATATTTAGAAGTTCAAATATATATAAAAACAACGGTATCCCATTTTAAACCCCAAACACACCCCCACCCCCGCGACACAACAAAAAGTGTTATGAGGTTTGTTCTACTAGGTTTGTTATTTGGTTCAGTGGTCATTTCATGACTTCCTTCTGTGTGATTTGTATCCATTTTGTGTTGATTCGATTCAGTAGCCCTTTCTATACAGAGATCCATTCCAAATTATGAACATCAATTTGATTGCAATTTTGGTGGTTTCTCTGGCAGTCCAATTCTTTATTGCCTCATCTCACCATTAATGCTAAAGGCGAGACGTGCTAAGGGCATCCCTAATTTTTTCCTCACCATTACATCATAACTTTTTGAACGCAATGTTCAATCAATTTAAAGCATGATGTGATATTGGGAAAAAATGATGACGCCTTTTGTACAACCCTTACCTGAATATCTTGGTAAGAGATATTGATTTTTGATAAAAAAAAACCGGCTCGATCATCCACCCAGGGAGGGGATCAGTTCATCTAGTGGGTCGACTAGTTAGATCAGTTGTATTATTCATCAGTTTATATAAAATATAATTTAACAATTATATATTTACATTCATTCTACATTCATAGTTATTTAAAAGACAATCTTTTTTAAAAAAAAAATACACCTTTCAAATTAACCCTAGTAAAATATAATATCGTTAAATTTAAAACATGCACTTGGGTAAGTTTTACCTCGTGAATATTGATTGAATAAGTGACTTTATAATATCCCCGATTTTTATGTAGTAATTTCATACATACAATTACTAATTTGGAGTAGACTAAAAAGGAAATCATGATTATTATTTGGGACATAATATTTAAACTTTTGGAAAATAATTCAAATATCATAGCACGTGTAAGTTATAATATATATAACCATTGAAATGAAGATAATTTTAACCCCAGTTAGCGCATTTGTAAACAAACCAATGAGGCCTTTGAGTTAACCTGCTGATTCTACGGGTTAACATGGTTAAATTGCACAACTCGTCTAATGATTAACCAGGTGTGGACATAGGTCGGAGGACCGTTAAGCGCCCCCCCAGAAAAAAATTAAAAATAAGTCTTGGGTAAGGTAAATAGGCCCGAAAACCAGGCTTGGAAAATTTTTATAGGCTCGATTTTTTCTCTGGGCAGGTTTGGGCATGTGTTCTTAGGCCCGCTTGAGTCCATCCCGACTCGAGGCCCAATAAATATATATAATATTGATTATATATATATATATATATATATATATATATATATATATATATATATATAAAATAAGTTAGGGAAGTTTTTGAATTATGTACACATTTTAACGGTGTAGATCGATGCCACCTACTCACATATTTTTACACATTTTAATGGTTTAGATCACTTCACATTCCTTTTTACAAGTCTACCCCTCACTTTATTGGTTCCCCCCCTTTTTTACTCATCAAAGTTACCCATTCAATTTGAAAATGAGGGCATTTTAGGAATTCTTTATCCCTATCACACGAACACACGCACACGTTCATCTGCTATTTCCCTCACTCTCTCTCTAAACCCCATCACACCCCCGTCTACCTCTCTCCCTCTCACTCCAAACCCACAAACCCCACACGCACCTCCCTCCTCCGCTGCCCTCCCTCCTCCACTGCCTGTCCTCCGCCACTACAGTCAGGCACTATATCTCTCCCTCTTAAACACGCACAAACACCGGATCTCCACCCAATCTCCAATGGATCGGGTATGTTTATTTTTTCTTTTTTTTGCAACTCAGATCTGTTAAACGTTTCCAAAAATCAACTTTGTTCCTTTACTTCATTTCGCAGATGATCGGAGCTCACTTTTCGGACGACTTTGTTGCTTCATACTCAGATCGGTTGTTTCCTTCATTTCACTTTGGTAGATGCTACTCCATTTTAGCTATTTGGCAAGTTTTAACTCACATTTTCACACATATTTCAATTTCCTTAAAAATTATATTTTTGACTCACATTTTTTGTGCCACTAAGACTGAATTGGATTATTTATCTTTATTTTAGGGTTTTGATACAATTTTTTTACCTCTTATTCAATACAGAACCACTAACTCTATTTCATGTTACAGAGGTAATTTTATTTTTGGGTTTTGTAAAACACAATTTTCTTGGTGATTTATATTTTTATGTTAATTGTTTTTTTGGTACTAATTATGTATTCATATTTATTGTTTATATAGGTTGCACTGTAGACAGTCTTTTCCAAATAGTAGGTTGGTACTAATTTCTAATTTCTAATTTCTTGGTGATTTATTGTTTATATAGGTTGCACTGTAGCTAAATAGTTTATTAGGCAAAGTTTGTCTACATATTCATATTTATTTGTTGTTGATTCCATTGCTGGGTAGTTTTTTTGTTGGTTGCCATTAATAATAATGTATTTCATTTTCTTTGTCAGGTTGAACCTTTGAAAAGGTTATATCGCGAGTGCCCTAAATTGAGCTCCCTTTGTCGCCAACAACTAATTCACGATTGCCCAATTCAAAGTTTGGCACGACTTTTGACATTTTGGGTTTTTGTTTTATAGCTTTTGTGGTCAATTATGGGTTTTCATTTGTGTTTTTTTTTTGTGTTTTTTGTTTATGCAGATGTGTAGGGATAAACAACGAAAGGAGTCATCGCCGTTTGCAAGAGGTGAACCGCTCACGAGAATAAACAACGAAATGAGGCACTAAAAGATATATTGTTCCTGAAATCATTCATGGGAATAAGTAACTTCTCAAAGCATTCTGATATACTTTTTATTTCATTTTATTAATTTACTCATCTATTCATTTTATTTCATTTTACTCATCTACCCTGTGACATCAAACTCGAGTTTGGAAGAAGGCCCTCCCGTCAATGGACTGAACAATTTTATGGGTTGAACAATTTTTTGGAGAGATTAATGAGTTTATGGGACTGACCAATTTTATGGGACGTTAAAATCAATTTCAGTTTCTTGATGAGATTAATGAGTAGTGATTTCTTCGATTCTCTTATTATTAGTAGTGATTGTGATCATGCCAACTTCGATTCTCTTATATTCATGTTTGTTTCCGAATGACTGTGGTAAGTTTTCAAAATTTTCATGTTTTCCTAACCATACCATGTAGCGTTGTGCTTGGGACTGAAAATAATTCAAGTTAACATAAGTTTATGAATGTTTCATACAATTATATGTTTCTCAAAATTTAGCGTTATCACTTTAGTATACCATGTAGCGTTATCACTTTTGTATACTAATGTAGCATTATCACTTTTGTTCCCAACCGTACACTTTTGTATACCAACCACACCATGTAGCGTTATCACTTTTGTATACTAATTGATGAACTGATAACATTCTTACTTTTGTTTATAATGTGTACAAATTTGTATACTCGGCTACTACTTTTGTATACTTTTGTTTATAATGTGTACAAATTACATACTTAGTTTCTCCATCCAAATAGCATACTTAGTTTGATTATTTTAATGTACCAGTTGTTACATTGACATCCAAATGTCAAGCTATTCCATTGCTGACTTTTTCGACTTTGAGATAGAATTGACATACTTCGTTGACTAATTTACACGTGTATATGCATTATTGCTTCGCTGTGCTCCAAACTAAAAAAAAAGTGAAAGGAACTACAACTATGAATTCACTATTATATTGAATTATTTCTTTCATTAATTACTTGCCTCCTTTTTAGGTTCTCTGTGTTGAGAAGAATGTGAGTTAGTGTGAAATTCAGAAATCTTTTCACAAGTATGTTCTTCGTAAGACTTTATGCCCCATATTATCAGAATTTTCTTCATTAATGGGCACAAATTTAGTTTGGCTGCATTAATGATACTTGGTTTAGTGTCTAGGTACCTATATATGAGTTGGTAAGTTAAGAAACAAGAGTTGTGAGTGTTTTTAAACCAAGTCTTGAAGGATTAGGAGGTGTGTAAATTGCATATATGAGTTTGTACCTATATATGAGCAGCAATTTGCATATATGTGAAATTGCATATATATGCATATAGATGCAATCAACATATATATGCACCAATTTGCATATATGTGCAAATTGCATATATATGCATACATATGCAATATATCATAGCATATATATGCAGTGCATATATATGCAGTGCATATATATGCAGTCTGTATATATATGCATATGCACATATATATGCAGATTGCATATATATATGCATATGCTGCATATATACGCATATGCATATATATATATGCATATGCGTATGTGAAAAAGTCCCCCCCCCCCGCCCGCGCAGTAGGCATACACCCATATTTTGCAGTAGGCAAGTATATTATATGCGTATGTGCTTGATCTTGGTTATACAGTAGTGTCGGTCCTTAAATGCAGCTACATATCTATTTTCATGATGGAAGACTTTATAGTTTCACTTAAATTCCATGTGGATGAAATTTTGTGAATGTTACTTGATTTGGTTATATTGGACTATGTAGATTAGTTCTTTGAATGAAACTAGGTTTTGGAGATCTATTGAGAGGTTTGGGTTGTATGCGAGAAATTAGAGTCAAATTCAAAAACTTAATCTCGATGGATACTTCAAAACTTCACAAGTCAATCATAGAGTTGGCTAAAAATATAATTCGGTTTGCTTATAAAAGAATGAGTCATCGTGATGGAGGTCGTAAATTAGGACAGTTGCATATATATGCACTACATATATATGCATACATATAACGCACTGCATATATATTCAATATGCATATATATTCAAGTGAATTTCTTAGATGTAACTTGATTTATTTTTATTGTTTCTAACTTATCCTTAATCAAGTGCAGATTCTATGTTCTGTTTCAAATGGAATCAGAGGCCAAAATTATATTTCTTATAATATATTTATTATATGGTTTTGATGTAGATCACTACTAAAAGAAAGCGATATTTTTGTTTTTTGGCTTAAGGATAGGCTCCGAGCAGGGCTTGAAAGCATTATATATATATATATATGTTGTCACTACTAATTTTGCACTATTTTTTACGTTGGATTATATTGGTTTATATGAAAGTTCTATTTTGACCCTTCTGTTTTCTATGTTTTCTTTTTACAGGAGCGAACTTCTCGACAATATTTTTGTCCCTTCTTTCCATGGCAACGCCCCACATATCACTATTGATATTCTTGGGCCGGCATAACTCATGTTCATCAGAAATCAAGCGAAATCAAACGCAGCAGGTTGATTTTGGGGGAAAAATCAAACGAAATCAAAAGCTCAGTTATAACTCATATTTGAATCAAACCCACAAATTTTTTCAACACGAAATCATATGCATTGTTTTAAATCAATTGTTTATGGGGAAAAATCAAATGAAATCAAACGCTCAGGTATATACTCATGTTTGAATCTCAGGTATGTACTGTTGAAAAAATGCTCAAATATAAATGCTCAGTTAGTGATCTTTAGTAACTTCTTAAACCTATATTATTGGCAATGATTCTTTCTTTTCTTTTTTATTTTGGATCAGGGCTTATCTCATGGTTGTTCCCTCCAACAGTTGCCGTTGGGATGATTATTTTTGCTTTGATGGCTTAGAAGATATTGGATTTGACAATCAAGTCTGTTTTGCTTGGATGTCTTAGAAAATATAACTCAATATACTAGATATGAATATTCCCCCCCCCCCCCCCTTTTTTTTATAAATATACCATTTAAGGGGTATTTTATGAAAAGTGGACATTTACTATTTATGGCTTTTATTTGGTTTGTTTGGTTTTATGCAGAATCTTGGCTTGGACATATTCGGGTAAGAGGTTGGATTGAAATGGATTTGGGCAGCTCTGTGTATGTGTGTGGGAAGATCTAAGGGATGTTCATGCCAGAGGTAAGGGGGTTAATCGTCGACGGCGGTTGACTCATACAATCATTAATGAAGTTCTCCATTCCCCCAACTGCATTCCTTATAGGATAGACTCATACAATCATTAATACAATGATGTATATCAGTTGGAGGCATATATGACGATTGTATATACACCTATATCAGTGAATATACAATCTGATATATCGTGTAAGCTTTCCTTTCCTTCTTTCAGCTCAATCACATACCTCAATCACATACCTCAAAACATCTGACAGTGGAAGCTTTCCTTTCCTTCTTTCAGCTTTGAGCCATTCGATCACCTATTGAACCTTCATAATATTTGTGTTACTCTTTGTGGTGTCAACTTTGTTAACCTATTGAAGTTTCTAATAAATGGGATATGTATTTACGCGCACACACGCACCCGTCCCCTCCCCCCTTCCCCACTCACACACGCACACACACACACATGCATATGTATGCAGATTGTGGGGGCGTGTTTGAGTGTGTGCGTGTGTGAGTCCTGCTGCTGCATATATATGCATATGCCCATATATGTGCATATGCATATATATGCAATGCATATATATGCTGCTGCATATATATGATCTGCATAGATATGATGCTGCATATATATGCAGATCATATATATGCTGCTGCATATATATGCATATGGCATATATATGCATATGCATATATATGGGCATATGCATATACATGCAGCGCAACACTCACACACGCACACACTCACACACGCACACACGCACACACGCGCCCCCTGCCCGTCCCCTTCCCCCTTTCCCACTCACACGCGCACACAAACACGCACACACTCGCACTACATATATGCAAACCTGCCCCTGCCCCTTCCCGTCCCCTCCCCCCTTCCCCACGCACACGCACACACGTGGACACAAACACACACGCACACTCGCGCCCCGTCCCCTCCCCCCTTCCCCACTCACACACGTGCACACACACACGCACACACACACGCACACATGCTCCCCCTTCCCGTCCCCTCCCCCCTTCCCCACTCACTCACACACAAACACACATGCACACTCACGCCCCGTCCCCTCCCCCCTTCCCCACTCACACACGCGCACACAAACACACACACACACGCACACATGCTCCCCCTTCCCCACTCACTCACACATAAACACGCACACACGCGCCCCCTGTCCGTCCCCTCCCCCCTTTCCCACTCACGCGCACACATATATGCATATGCATATATGCACTGCATGTATGCAGATTGCATATATCCATACATGCCCCGCCCCCTCCCCCCTTCCCCACTCACACACACGCACACGCACGCACACACGCACACACACATGCACACACGTGTCCCCTGCCCCTTCCCCACTCACGCGCACACGCGCGCACACAAACATGCACACACGCGCCCCTGCCCATCCCCTCACTCCTTTCCCACTCAAACGCACACGCGCGCACACACAAACACCCACACACGCACTACATATATGCATATGCAATTATTCAAATAGTTCCTTTTTCCTAATATTGTTATTTGTTTTATTTGTAGACCAAATATGATGGGATCAGACTCGAAACTGCATTTCTTTATAAAAGAGGTAATCCAATTGGATCCGGTTGAATCAATCTCGAATTTAGACAATTTTGGATGTGATTGTATATTTACTTATGTGACTGTATCTTTGTTCGAGAAACTGATTAATTATGTTTATTGTTTGTCAAATCATACAGAAAATCGAGAGGGAGAGAGTGATCATGGCAAGAGGTGGGAAGAAGGATGGGAAGACAGTAGTAGTAGCACCTAATCCAGAAGCACCATGGCACAAACATTTTGAGGAAGTCTCACATATTCTCCTTTCCCTGCCTTCTAGCTCCCATCTCCGAATTTGGGATTTTTTTTTTTAATTTGTTGGATTTGTTGTTACCCCTTAAATAGGGTGGATAGTCCAATAAACAAAGGAGATTATGCCCAATTTTTTTTAAAAATTGACACTTAGTTTTTTTGAGACAGTTAATTTGATTGGTGAATATTGTATATTTCATTTTATATGTGAATTTGTTTGAAGAATTTAGACAACTTTGATGTTGAACTATTTGTTATTTGTCAAGCAGGGTGAATAGTTCCATAAACAAAGGAGATTATGCCCAATTTTTTTTAAAAATTTGACATTGTCGCCGTTTCGCGATTACGTACTTAGAACAATTGTCGTCGTTTCGCTGTTACGTAATTTGGAAAATTTCTTCGTGCCTTCAGGCACGGGCATACGCTAGTATATATATATATATATATATATATATATATATATATATATATATATATATATATATATATAAAATAGTAGTTTAGTTTTTATTCGTTTAAGCATAAAAGTTATAAAAAGAATATAATAGAACAATATTTAGAAATATCAATTTTAGCCTTTACATACTCTTAGTCTTAAAAGTACATTATAAAATAAATTTACTAAAATGCCATTCTTAGCATGTGATAATATTATGAAACATTAAAAAAAATTCACAAGATATATTCTAAAATTTGATCCAACGAATATAAACATCCACACAATACAATCCATCACCATGTTAACTCTAATAATAACCTCAGTTCCAAAAGATAAATTAGTACTTAAATGAATAATCCAACAACAAAACTTTAACTGAAAACAGTAAACAACTATGGGACCAAATGGCCTACCAAATCCATAATCAACTCTCTTATAAAAAAATACGACGGAATAAAATAAATCTAAACTACTAAAGTGATAAAATAAAACTCCATCTGCACTTCAAAAATCGCCAATCCATCTTATGCAACAATTTCAACAACTATATCGAAAATATTTGTCAACGCAATGGGTCAGAGCCCACCGCATGAATACCAATACTCTTCATAATTAGGATTTGTGAATCCAGACCTAAGCATCGTACATGATAAATATCATAATAGAGTATTTTAAATTAAACAATATAAGGACATGCAAGTAAAATAAAATAACAGTAACTACCCACATAAACTAAGACACCCTTTATTTAAATCAATTATGTCATGTCAACATTGAATTAACAATTAGATCTTTATCTTACTCAATTTAATAAATAAATTATTTTTTATTCGTTCAACACCACTACAGATAGTCAAACTTTCTATTGGTCCTCCACATACTCCTGGAGCTCAAAAGTTTCAACACATGACACCCATTATAACGCTCCGATAGGGATTTATGGGTTACCCGTGGGTCAACTTGGTCCGACCTGAGCGTTAGGTGTAATGTGCAATGGAACAACCTATATAATATTGCTAATCCAGTTTTATTTTAGTTACCATTTGACTTGTTACACATACGATTCCAATTGTAAGATAAACTATGTGAGGGACCCATGGGGGGCACCCCGAAGTCCAAGTAAGCAAAGCTACCAATGTAAACATAAATAAAATATACTTACATGTATAACGCCCTCAAAATAGGAAATCGCTCCTAACTTTCCATAACAAAGTGAGGGTGTGAGCCTATGCCCAATGAGATTTATACAAGCAATATAGAAACGAACGATAGGAAGGAATACTCACATGCTACAACTATATGCATGCAAAAATATGTATATATATACATACGTATACCCTTAAAAAAATACATATTCCAATGCATTAGCCGTTTTACTTTCGAAAAAACTTACTTATCCAGATTAACTTACCTTAACCTAGTAAAGACTTCCTTTATTCATACTTAGCATTTCTCACTTTGCTTAACACACCCGATTCAAGACTTGAAACCATTACACTTGATTTACCCAAACCCTTTCCTTTAGTATTTTCATTGAAAGCACAATTTCAACACATGCATTCACTATGTTAGAAAATACTTATTTTTCATCTAAAAACCCTTTCAATACATACTTATGCAAATTATGGGCATAACAACTTGATTGCTTTATCACCCATTTACCCACTTACTTTACAATATTTACCTTATCTAATGGACATTAATAGATTTACACATTTACTTGTCCATTTCACCTTTATTGGAACATTTATTACATGCATTCAAGTTAGGTTGTATCAACACATTTTACCACACAACCCATTTCTTGAAATGTTCTATATTTCTTTTGTCTTTTCTTGGAATCTTTCTATACCGCATAATTTCACGGGTTCCACACCTCCGGCTATGAGCACCATATGCTCTGGCCAATGATTTAGGACTTTTCACCCAAGGGCTCCGGTCCCTTCTTACTTTATCCCGGTTTCATCCGAATTCCTTTTATGTGTTTTAATATTTTACAAATCGTTACCGTCCCAACTTGTTTTACACTTTGAAAATTTACCATTTTATGTCCTTTATACTTTAACCTTGATTTTTGTTCCAAAAATCATATTCGTTTAGTAACACTTTGTGTAACACCTTTTCCAACATTTTTATTTCATAAAAATGTTCCATTTTAAGTAAATTTATAATTTTACTCATTTGTTTTCAAAATCATCTTTTACTCTATTTTCACAAGTGTTAATTTTCGAAAACACAATTTAGTCATCCAAACTAACTTTTTAATTGTTTTTAACCCTTTAACAACTTTTTACACTTGGAGTAATCTTTTACTTAATTGGAAAAACTTTTACACCTTTAATCCCTTTTTAACTCCATAAGTGTTAATATTTCACAACATTAGTAAGTTACACTCACTAACCATTCCATGTTTATCCACTAACACTTAATAAACACTTTTTGTCAACATTTCTCAAGAACACATTTCTTTACTTCTTCATTTAAGAAATTCATTTACCCTTGAGACTACTTTTATAAGAAAATTGCCATTTCTTTTTACTTAACATGTAGTATTTTAACCTCATTCTCGTCATATCTTTTAGTCCTAATTACACATACTTTGAGAACTAAAATTCTAACTTCTATTATTTCTTGTTTAAACCCAACAAAACCTTCTCTAAACTTGTTTATAAATTTAATATCAAAATACTAAAAGTTTATATGCATGAGAAGATGAATATTAAACCCAAAAATCCTACTACATGGTTTAAACATTTATTTCATCATGGGAAATCATTATACTTGCAAAAATGCATTCTAAGGCATAAAGACATTTTTATTCCTTCAATATTAACCAATGTCTATATTCCTAAAACCTTCATTTTTGCAAGAACTTGGAATATTATTATTTCACCAAATATTTTTCAAAGTACTCATCATTTTCGAATATTTTATTTCATAAACTGTTTAAAACAAATATTTCTAGAAATACCCATTTTTATAAAAATTCCATCTTCAATATTCCAAAATCTTGAAATATTTACTTATTCTTTAATTTCAACCAAACATCATTTTCCAACAAAATCACATCATTTGCTAACATTTTATTTCATAAAATGTTTTCATCAAAATTACTAGAAAATAACCTATTTTCATAAATACCCACTTTTCCTATTTCAAATTCTTGAAATAATTATCCATTCCTTATTTTTAACAAAAATAATATTTTTATTCCATTAAAGTATTTATAATCTTCTACACAAGAATTATATCATTTAACCAATTACACCCTACTCAAATAGTCTAAATACAAGACTACAACGCAAAAATGATATTCTTACACTAAGAGTAAGGTTTACCCACCTTTAATGGCTTCAATGGTGGTGTTTGTGTAGGAGGAGCAACCCTCACCTCCAAAGGTGGCCTCATGGGGTTATAAAATTCTTCATCCAAAGCTCCAAAGTAAGTCCCACTTCATCTTCTCCAATAAATCCCTCAAATACTTCTTCAAAATTCATAGGTCTTCTCTGTCAACAGTGAAAATAGTTAATTTTTGCTCAAATGTGAGAAACACATCACAAAAATAGTGGTGAGCTATGGTGGAGGAGTGGTGGCTTAGTTGTGGATGGTGGTGGAAGACCACCCACCTCCTCCTTTCTCTCTCACTCTCTGTCTCCTTTTTTAGTTTTCTCCCAACCCAAATAAACCCCAAACACAACCAAACAAACCCTTAGAAAACCTCTCTTAGTGCCAAAACCCCAGTTCCCCCTTTCTAGGATGATTTGGGCTTGACAGCACATAAAATCAAGGCTCCAAATTATGACAGCGCACAAGGGTAATCAAGTCTAAAAACTCAACTAACGTCGTTCGAACGACTTTCCTATGTCGTTCGAACAACTTATGCTATGTTGTTCGATCTATGGATCACGTGACCCTTTGCGCAACCTACTACTATAAACCAGTAGCATGTCGTTAGAAGCCCTGTTTCTAATGACCCATCTCGCGACCTATGTACTGTCGTTCAAACGACAGCCCCATGTCATTTGAATGACCCTATTTCTTTTTCTTTTTTATTTTTCTCCAACTTTTCACCCATAATTATAATTAACGCATCCTCAATTATAATTAATATATAATTTCATTAATTTACTGGTGTGGGATATTACACCAATTTCCCTCACTATAGCCAGTCAACCAAATTTTTTTTAGCTCAGCACATACTCATGAGGTTCCAAGCACGTCACGTCACTATTGTCAGTCAACCCAATTACCGCACGTACTCATGATGCCAACCCATTTCCACATCTCTATAGCCAGTCAACCCAATTATCATTAGCCCTGCACATACTTGTGATGCAAATTCATTTTAATACCCGTTTATTATCTTAGGCAGTAATTAATAATTCTTAATTCTTAATCAAGTTATCTTACTCTCTTTTAATCCCACCCTTAACTCGGAATCACAATAAAAATCATCCCTTGTCTCATATCTAGAGATCACCAAATCATAAGTATTATCTAATCATACCTACCAAAAACACCACCTAGTCTCACACCTAGACTAACGGAACAATGTAACGATGTACTACCTAGCCCCATCCAGAAAACAGCTAACCGTACAAGCATACACTCACTAGGCCCATACCAAGAAAATGCAAACAATAAAAAAGTCTTCCTACTAGTCCCAAACCTAGCAAGCAACCTATAAAATAAGGGTAAAAGTATAACTGTATCAAAATCTCAACGTTCCCGCGATATCCAAATATGAACACAAATAATAAGCACATAAAGCATATTTTAATTTGTCATTATAATCCTTCCAATTAACCCTACGATTTCAATGTCATTGAAATAATGTCTGTTTAGGCATATAATTAAACAATTTCTACCAAATAGTCACATAGGTAGTTGAATTCCATAATTTCCATACAAGTGATATTTGACCAATTAACACATAATTCTACTTTAACATGTGTATCCACAATCTTACGCAACAATAATCCATTCTATAACCTATACATCAATATTGCAATTGTACGAGTCGAAATATTATTCCAGAGTCATATTTTTAATTTTAACATGAGAAACATCGCACAATTCTATCGTAACACAAACTTCTAATCTAAGCATGCGATTGTTTCGAGTCTTAAATCATATTTTTAGATTTAAAAAAAATAGTCCCAGTTTTTGCTTTTACTTTCTCTAATTAATTATCCATATTCTTTTTAAGAAAACATGATTAATTAAGATTTATGAAATATTTAAAACATATAATACTTAAGGGAAACAATATAAGTATTCATGCATGGTCAAAGAAAGTCTCTTGGATGATCTTGAGAAAATAGGTATTTTTTTTCAAAAATAAACTTGAAAATATTCTTTTATGGATGTTAGGGTACTTATGAAAGAGGGGAGGTATTTTGGGATATAATGTCTTTTAAGAATTTGATAAAGTCCTCCCACGAGCACCCTTTAAATAGGTAAAAATATAAGAGTCCTTATTCCATTAGAATTCTTAAAAATCATAAATTTGCACAAATTTAATATTCTCGCAGCTAAACACTTTTTTTCTAAAATGGCTATTACTTCATCCACAGAAGTCCAAATGACTTGATCCAAATATCATTCGAAAACTCATATCCATACCTTTATTTACATCTATGGCTCATAGTGCAAGTCAAAGTACATATAAAATAGATGTGTTTGAAGTGACGTCAAAGTTTCCGACAGATTCTCATCATGACTTAGGGATATTCAAAACAATATTTTATTTTCATAAAAATGGTTTAAATTGAATTTTAAAAATTAATTTATAACTCCACTAATAAAAAAATCAACTTATTAATAATTAAGTTCAAATTGATATGTTTACACGACTTCACATTTTTATAAGTTCAAAAACGCCTCAATCTCAAATGTTAACAAAATTACCAATTTTAGGTTATAACCATTAACAATGGTCATAATTCACGATTTATTAACCAAAAACTAATCCCTTGGGATATTACATAAAATAGGTCATAAATTTGCTAAACCATAAATTTTAGGTAAAAAAAAAAGTGTGTTCGGGCCAATCCATAAATCTTCGGTATCTTTCCAGGCTTGAGATCACAAAACCAGGCCCGACTTGGGCCCTAGCGGGCTTAGGATAGCTCAACATTTTACAAATGTGGCTCATTCTTTGATGGAGCCCACCCAAGGTCGACCTATGTCCACCCCTAGCTTAACCTAACCCAATGCTTAGATATGTGAGAGACCGCTCAAACTATTTTCTGCCTTCAACACTATAAACGAGGTTGTAAATCCTCTCGATTGTGATAAAGATATCAGAGATGATAGATAAGAAAACTTTTAGATAGTTGAGTTACAGTGATTTTTCCTCTTTATGTAATGTTCAATGCACATTCACTCTATGCTGTGAATATTCACTCGATGACAGAATATTTTCTATAAGCCTTTATTCAAGTAAGGTTTCTTAGGGAGACAACCTTTTCGGTACATCTTCGATTCCAAGCATTGTTCATAGCTCTTGTTCAACCCAACGATTCCATCATTGAGTTCGGACCTAGCAAGGGCACTCCATTGTAGAAGTTGGTCACAAAATCCCTAGTCATATCTCATCATCCTGATTGCATTAAGTTTTATGGAAGGAGTACACGTAGTAAGTGGGTTCTCTGCTGCTTTAGCCGTACTAGTAGAAAAGAAGAGAAAAAAGAGAGAAAGAAACTCTTGTCACTATTCTTGACCCCGCAACTTTTGTCGATATGAATATGAATGTAATGCTCTCTTAATGGACGAGGTCATTTAAGCACCTGCAATATCTTACTGCGGCTAAATAAAGTGACTTAGTTATTCCACAACATTTTGATCAGTACCAGTAAAAGGATCTTTGATCGCTAGATGGTAAGGAAAGCAAATAGCCTTTCATTATCTACTTGAGTTATATTTTATGTTTATTATCTTCATCAAGGCGCTGCCTACCTACAAGGCAAGATCAATTGAACTTGACCTTAAACAACGTCATCCTAAGTGCAAGCACTTGGACACAATATTTGTTATTGAATCCAAATTTATACAAGGTTGATTTAATGGATTCGATCTTAATTTTCAATTTTGTTTTTGTTAGGTCTTTGAGTTCGAATCTAGAACACCTAGCCGATTTATTAGATTGATTTGAGTCGCGTAAGATTAATCAAACCTTGATCGATGTTTGTTCTTTTTTTGTTGGGTTTGAGGGAGATAATTGATTTCGGTTTCAAATATTTTTTCCTGTGACTTTGGTTTTCAGATGTGAAGATCCTAATTGATTTTATTGGGTTGATTTGGTTTTGTTTTCTCTTCTTTTGGTTCGGATTTTGATTTATGCATTAGTTTTTAGTCAGACATTATGAGGTGATCATAGAGGCTGTCTTTGGAGGGGGAATGGGCAGTGGTGTTGGAATTGTTAAATTAGTCGTTAGGTTGTATTTTATAAATTTAAAATTGTTAAATTATATGAACTAATTTAAATTTATTAAATTCAATTTTTTGAAATAATTAAATTAATTAGTAGTTTAGCCATTATATTAAAAGTAAAATTTGATGAATTATGTTGATTTGGATGTAATGTTGATGACTTAGGATCAAACTAAAACATGAAAACTATATGAGTTGGAATTTTAGGTTCTCTTCCTTCATTACTAAGGGAGAATCGAATTGAATTGCTTGTCTTATTTTAATTTATTTCTTTAAAAAGAAATGAATATGTATATCTAACAATTGCTCATTGGTTTTATTTTGT
Source organism: Sambucus nigra (assembly GCA_949130495.1). Taxonomy (NCBI): domain Eukaryota; kingdom Viridiplantae; phylum Streptophyta; class Magnoliopsida; order Dipsacales; family Adoxaceae; genus Sambucus; species Sambucus nigra. The sequence goes on along the minus strand of OX422212.1, from coordinate 23,077,061 downwards.
AGAGGGATAGTTGTATTCTTTGAAGAAAGAACCACTTTGGAGATAGCGGTGCAAACTCTAGACCATATATGGAACATAATGATAATTATCTTCAAGTTCGTGAGATCTTATACCCTGAGACATTTGAGGGGCTAAACAGTGACCGAGGGGGTCATTTTGGTTACCCGGAGAATGATAGGTACAAGTGCGAAAGATAGATTTAAGGGACCTACTCCTCAAGGTTTGTTAAAAGTATTTTGACATATTTTTACAATACAATTTTTAATTTTTTTTCCATTATTTTTTTATTCAATGTATTTCTATGGTTCAAGCAAACATACTCTATTTTAGTGCTAGACTCTTCTCGAGATTGTACCTTAGAGCACACTAAATTCGACCTTCCGAGTGTGTACTTTCCAGTACACTAGTTTTGACGTGTTATCTTTTACATAACATAAAATGCACTACACTCGTTTAATATTATTAATCACTCAACCTATCCATGGGGCAATACTTCTGTGTGTTTTCATTCATTTTAACCGTCACTTCATGTCCCCAAAATGAGATCTTTTATATTCCCACTACTCGGTTTCTCTCTTATGTCCCCATATTCATTTATTCTATAATAATTCTTGACCTTTTTTACCTATACAACCACCACAATTCTTACTTTTCATTTTCTAATTCATTTTATTGTTTGCAGGTTATTAACAAATTCAAACCGGTAAGTTTTCTTTGGTTTCATTTCAAGATTTCTTTCATATCTAAGTATGGTATTATCAAGGTATTCTATAAGGGATATTTAGTGTTTGAATTTTTTTCTTTTGTTTATGGTCTTTTATATAAATAAATGACTTATTTTGGTGGAGGTTTGTTGGCCTTTCATTTATAGGTTTTCTTTTTAGAAAGGATGAATTGGGATGTTCTTATTTTTGTTTTCATCACTGTGTTTTCCTTTGATTTTTGTTAGACATCCGATGATAAATATGGTGATGGAGTTGTCAATGGTAATGGTTATCAAGAGACAATGCCTCCATCTTCCTCTGGCTCCGAACTCACCCCAAATTGATTCAACACTTAGGTATTATCGAAGTTAAAGAAGACGACACCACAACAACCGTGATGTTGATATCCAGTTAATTTTGTACTTACATTTTTCTTTCTCATTTTGAATCCCACTTTTCCGAAATGGGTCTGTATGAATACGACTTATCTTTGAGTTTCTTTTTAATCTGTTTCATTTGTTCTGTTCTATTTTGTGTGATAAAATTTGTATTACACGATGCCCAAATCAAATCTACCTTGGAATGCTTTGTTATAAAATTTGTTTAGGGTTCTGTAGATTTGATTTGGGCATCGTGTAATAATCTAAAGATTTACGGGTCTTCATTGATTTCATATTTTGATGTATATATATTTTGAAATAAATGTTGTGTTTGAAACTAACCACATCACGATTTCCCAGTTTATGGAAATGAGAGAGATGTTTGGTTTGAGAAAACTTAGTTTGTTGAGAAGATTATTGAGAAAGAGGAAAAACAAGAGATGTGTAATCAGTTAATAGAGGAGCAAAAAAACATAGGATCTTGGTCTGTTGTTTGTTTTGTTACTAATGTGATTGATTTTTTTCATTATTGTGATAGTTGTATAGTCATTACCATCAACCTTATGTATTAAATAAATCTTTTTTCTTTTGGTATAAATGGGCGTTTTTTTTTATTTTCATGTACATGGGTATACAGATGTCATTGAGGGTGTTATTCTTTATTTGATTGTAATTTCATGGTATTTATTAATGCTTAGTATCTTTAACCTATTATCTATTCTTTAAAATAAAATGCATTACACAGGTATTAAAAGCATGTCCACATGGCACCCTAATTCTCCACCTTTCTTTTTTCTTTTTCTTTTTTATAATTTTATTTGGCCTTCATATTAAATCTTTATTTGTCTTATTTACATTTGCATAAAAGCTCCTTTTTTTTTAAATTTCATCCAACGTTTCTATTATACTTTATCCTTCTTATTTACATTGCATAAAAGCTAAAAAATGCTTAAATTATTTGAAAAGGTAAATAAAATAAAAATTTATACATTTTTTTAAAATTAAATAATAGTTTTAAGTACTTAATATAACAAATTTTTTTACTGTTTTTTGCAAGGATAAAAATTATTCAATAAAATAAACTTTATTTTGAAAATTAACTATTTTTTATAAAGGATCAATTACCAAAATGTCCATCAAACATTACTTAATACATATTTAGTCCAAGCATTTTTATTTTGTTCCAAAAAGTCCCTGATACACCCATTTAACCAATATTTTTTATTTTTAAAGGTTCACGCTGATGGTACCCCCCCCCCCCCCCCCCCCCCGCCCCCCGCCCCACGTTCCCCTCCCCATTGCTAGAGCTCCGGTGATCCTCACTGGAGCTCCTTGCTTTGAGTAATATTATGTGGCGAGGGATTTTTATGAATAAAATAAAAAGGTCTGGACTAAACGTGTATTAAAAAAATATTCGAGGGACTATTTGGCATATACCCTTTTATAAATACATTTTAAAGTACATTTTTCAATTTAAAACCTTAAAAATGATATAACTTTCATTTCCCTACTGAAACCAGGCATTGTTAACCTGTAACTTCAGATTTTCTATGTGTCACACACTGCGTCTCGCTCGCGCATCGCGCAGGCTTACAAGTAGTATATTATAAAGTACCCTACAAACATTTATGGCTCATTCTTATTAAGGTATCCACGTGGCATTCAAAGTTAGGGTTAAATGAAGAATTATGACCCATTCTTATTAAGGTATCCACATGGCATTCAAATTTGGGTTAGATGAAGCATCTCTCTCTCCCCTTAATTCTTTTATCTTTGGTTCTACCAACGATTATTAGTTTAACCTTTTCCCCAAGACGTCACCCAAATTTGGAATTATGGATCTTATGAATTTTGACCCCCAACTAAAAGTTCATTGAGGCTATATAAAAGTTATGTGACAACCCGCTCAAAATAATAACGGGTGGACAACCCTATACTACTTTAAATCGAAAATCTTAGATGACTCAGTCTCAACATCAACTGTCAAGGCTAAACTAGTATACGGCTAACTACCCGAAATTTTTCAAAGAGGAATGCAAAAATTAAATTAAATATGCCACAAACAAAAAACCAACACTATAGAACTACTACAAAAAAAAAAGAAAGATGCATACAAGTACTAAAATAAATGAAATGCTAGAATAAAATGACATGAGTGTATACAAAAAAAAATATACCCGAATAAGCTTTCGGGTCACAGACAGTACAACATCCATGGGGAAGAAAAATGTAAACAATTATAAATAACTCCAAAGTATGATCCCGGAGTACACAAAGAAATATGATGCGACTACAATCTAAATCCCGAAACAGTTCGCACCTGTTACGGCTCCCACGACTCTGGATAGAAGGGCATCCGGCATCCATACGGTAGGACACCTGCAGTTATTTATAATTGTTTACATTTTTCTTCCTCATGGATGTTTTACAAAGAATCCTATCTATATTTATAAGGAAATATGATGCGACTACAATCTAAATCCCGCAACAGTCCGCACCTGTTACGGCTCCCACGACTCTGGATAGAAGGGCATCCGGCATCCATATGGTAGGACACCTTCAGTAATATATATATATATATATATAAACAGAGAAATATTATGGGTCAGAGCTCGAGGTGAAAAAATGTTTTAGCAAGTGTTTTAACCGTGCATAATAAATATAAATGCACGTATTTCATAATTAAAGTGGAGTCGCACTCTCGTGAAACCCCCCAACTCACCTATCCTCTAAAAGCGCGCACCTACTCGCGTCTTGAAATCTTAATTAAGGCCCCCACCCATTAGGACAACCTAACTTACCATAGGCACGACCTATACCCACAAGACCTGCCATCATAAAATAACCTAAGAATCCTTCTCATTCCAATTATAATTTATCAGTTAAACATTTTACTACTTCACATTTTAACATTTAACTTCAAGTTAAGAGTCTATACTCAAAATAACATGCATAATTTAATAAGGACAAAACTTCTCTCTACCCTCAACCTTGCACTGCGTTTTGTGCATGGGGTGTCTCGCAAAGCGAAATCCAAACAAGGAACCCCCCCGATACACTATTACTTGGCAAGGTTAATGGTAGAGATCCATTAGGCCTATACTACAAAACTAATATATAAATACACACTAATATATGACTATACATATAATATTCGTTCTTATATACATCTTACATATACATCCGGATAATATCTAATATCTCCTGGACTGAGGTTTATTCTATTTCATCTTTATAATACACATTCGGATCTATCTCCCGGACTTAGGTGTATTCTATATACATCCGGATCTCTCTCCCGAACTGAGAATCTACATATTCATAATACACATCCGGATCTATCTCCCGAACTCAGGTTCTCTATAATCATAATACACATTCGGATCTATCTCCCGAACTGAGGTTCTCTATATTCTCGTGGATATATATATATATATATATATATATATATTACCTTGTTCTCATGCATAAGGAATATACTCTATGATACACATCTGGATCTATCTCCCGGACTGAGAATCTCTATATACATCCGGATCTATCTCCCAGACAGTAAATCTCTATATACATCCGGATCTACCTCCCGGACTGAGAATCTATATATACATCCGGATCTACCTCCCTGACTGAGAATCTCTATACACATCTGGATCTACCTCCCTAACTGAGGTGTATTCTATATTCATTTTTATCTCTTTTCTCATTAGAGAATTATATTACATTATTCTCATACACAAGTAATATACATTGCACACATGCATACAAACCATCCCATCATGTAATTAAACCATCACATACGGTTTAGATATTCATAACATGAGTATATACATATATACATATTCATATATATATATATATATATATATATATATATATATACAAACTATCTCTCGTTCATATGTATAAGATTTATAATCTCGGCCATAAGTACACATAACCCTCAATATACTAGCCGTCATCCCAAACACATTAACTTACCTCGACATGTGAGTATGATCCATAACTTGACACATATTCATTCATTTTTGTCATGATTTAACTAATCTTCCAACATAAATATATCACCTATGATATAAATAATTTTCCAACATAAAAATATATTATATCTCCAACATTAAGGTTATCACCCAAAGTTTAGTGTAGGAAACAATCACTACACATCTAATCTATATCCCAAAAGTACATAAATATTTCTAGAACTACTTTTGACTATTGGTAAGCACATAACTAATAGTCTTCAAACAATAATTTAAATCCTAGATTCATTTCATAATCCTTTCAAGTATTGGAATCCCAATTGTTACTCACACGATCAATAGTTTGTAAGCCTCAATCTAGAAAATACATTTATTATATGATCTCATCATATTTTGGGATACCCACAGTAAATCACGTGCCGATATATATAATGTTCCTACTATAAGTATACCCTTAACTATTGGTCGGAAACAAGTTAAATTACCCTCACTTTAGATTACGGTTCAATGCTTCATAATGAACCCTTAACGTTAGCACGTTTATTATTTATTCCTTGTGTTTATCATTACTAAGGACACGCGACCACTCTCTCTCATTGGTCCCCAAATCTTAACTTAAATAGAATCCTACTACTATAAGGATTCGGCACAAACCTCGCCCTACGATTTCGAGTCGTACCCTCACCACTCACTCTCAAGGAGTCTTAAACCGTATGTCGGAGGTAAGATCACTTATGACCCGCTAAATAGAACTACCATTCCCAATGAGATTCCCCCACTATATAGATATGACCCTCTCCAATACATGTGTATATTTGTCCCCAAAATAACTCAATACAGTCCCGAAATCTCATCATAAGAGAAGTTCCCAATAAATTTCCAAAACATCTTTCTTACATCATATAATCATGTCCCAAATCAATAAAATCAACCAAAAAGGGTTTGAAATCATTCTAGAGAAAATTCCTCAAAATGCCCTGTTTTCGAATGGATTCGGCCCTATTTCGAATCGATTCGGCTCCGCGAATCGATTCGGCTTCGAAGGCGAATCGATTCGGGTCCAAAGACTTGGGCTTCTGTCTCAGGCCGAATCGATTCGCCTTGGGTTCGAATCGATTCGTTCAATGCAGACCTGCCAATTTGCCTAGGCCGAATCGATTCACTTAAGGGGCAAATCGATTCGGCCTAGGCAAATTGGCAGGTCTGCATTGATCGAATTCGGGCCTGCAGAACCCTAAAACTCTCTTCTTCTTCATAAAAACCCATGAATTATATACCCAAAACTTCATTTCTAACCCCTAAACCTTCATCAAATCATGATTCTAAGCCAACAATTCGACCCAAATTTAATCCTAACCATTTCTACACCATCAAACCATGTCTAACATCAATATCAAGATTAACTCTTCAAAATCTAGGTTTTGTTATAAATACCCAAAATTCATTTCTTTTACCCACAAATTATGAAATTAAATACACAAATGAATTATTTAGCAAGATTAAACACTTGCCTCAGACTTGTAGAGGTTGAATCATCCTCGAGATCGCATTTTGGCCGGAGTTCCCAAGCTTTTTTTCCTCTCTCTCTTCCTTTCTCCTTCTTTCTTTATTCCTTTCTCTTTTTCTCTCTTTCTCTAATAAAGAAGGCTTAATCCATGAGCCTTTACAATCCCTTAAAACAAAAGTCCCAATTTTAAATGTTAATACACACTTTAAATGACTCGTTTACTCCAATTCGAGTCAAACTGACTTAAAAACATTCCAGAGCCGATATAAAACCCAATGACAGTCATTTCGACTATCTCAACCCTTGGAACCAATGGTACACTCAAAATTCTTGTCCTACAAACTTTAAAATGTCTTTAATCTTTGGACTTCAATTTCCAAACTTTAAAAATTTTCCAATTTAAATAAATTTAATTCTGTTAAAAATTAAATTTTTGGGTCTCAAAATCTTGAGGTGTTACACTCTTCCCCCCTTACAGGAATTTCGCCCACGAAATTTAAGATATGCCTAGGACTTCGAATCTCATCTAGACCTTACATCTACCCTCAAGATCACTATACCGATCCTTTCCAGTTCTCACATCGAACTATATAGACTTTAAAAATTAAACTAACTACCCAGGGCGGCCATACACCCCGTACGTCGAGCTCAACTCGTACCATAACTCGGCTCCACTAGCCTCAAATCGTAATATAGCTCTTAGAAATATAATCTATAGCAACATATTAAGTATATAAAAGTTTTAAATTCCCAATGGTTGAACTCTTCTCAATTCCTGACATAAGCTACCCTCATGCGGGGGAGGTCTCGCAAGCGAAATCCAAACAAGGAACCCTCCTAATACACTACTGGGTAGCTATGTCGGGGTTTGAGATCAGTTGAACTAGGGTTAAGGTTTTATAAAAAGATTTTCAAATTATGGATATTACTCGAAGGCCTATGTAACAATATAATAATAAATAATTCCATGTCTTTCGACATGCCAATCAAATACCTTATGCTCAATACACAAGCCCCTAACAAATACAATACTCTATCTAATATCTAGTTCTCCAAACTAGCAGAACCAGGGGCTAAATTCCCGCTCAACACTAATTCTGCTAAATTCTAAACCTCTCAGTCATACAAATCATTTACATCACACCAAAGAATTGTCTCGAAGTAAGTCCTTCCCTTATTAGAACACTATCATTACACGCCCTAACCTATCCATAAGATAAATAACCTTATAACCACTACTCAATAAACTCCAATCATCCTCACTTACGGAACTCACTATTATAATTCTCGACTATCTCCTCACGAGACGGTCTATTATCTCAAAAGATGCCATACAAAGGCTGTAATTGCTCACTCCTGCCTCCAAGGAGATTAGTGGCTAACCACTCATAATACCTTACGCGCGACGTTCCCGATATCAGATAAAGCGTGACTTAAACCCACAGAAAGGTATTCTACCTTACACTTCCATAGTCCAAGTGTTTCACTTCATTTATGAATTCCTGTTCAAATTCCTCTACTTCTTCTAGGACAATCTTTCTTCCTAATGCATAATTCTCCTCAAAGAGGCATCATCCAAAAATTCCTTCTTAACCATTTTGAAGGACAAAGCGCTATTTTGACTTTCGAAAACTCCTTCAGTCCAACTCCACGAATCTGAGTCTCCAACTTTCTTACTCCCTTCTTACTCGACCACTGATAGAACACCCTGAATCACTGCTAGAGTTATCTTTCTTATCTCTACCTGAATCGATGAAAACAATCACCTCCAATCGAAGTATGGGTATTACATCTCTAATCTTGTTCCTTCCTAGATGACATAATCTAGGCGACGTCTGAAATGAGAATAACTATTATCATAACGTCAATCAAGTGAATACACTTCACAGAAGAAGATAAACGCAGTGAACACAACAACCCTAACAGTAGGGCTCTATATCAAGAACGCTAACGGAAGAATGAAGAAAATCCACACAGATCCTGAAGACTCTAAAGCCTTGCTCTGATACCATCTGTGACAACGTGCTCAAAATAATAACGGGTGGCCATCCCTATACTACTTTAAATCGTAAATCTTAGATGGCTAAGTCTCAACATCAACTGTCAAGGCTAACTAGTATACGACTAACTACCCGAAATTTTTCAAAGTGGAATGCCAAAATTAAATTAAATATGCAACAAACAACAAACCAACACAATAGAACTACTAAAAAAAAGAACGATGCATACAAGTACTAAGATAAATGAAATGCTAGAATAAAATGAAATGAGTGTATACAAAAAAAAAATACCCGAATAAGCTGTCGGGTCATAGACAGTACAACATCCATGGGGAAGAAAAATGTAAACAATTATAAATAACTCTAAAGTATGATCCCGGAGTACACAAAGAATCCTATCTAGATTTACAAGGAAATATGATGCGACTACAATATAAATCCCGTAACAGTCCGCACCTATTACGGCTCCCATGACTTTGGATAGAAGGGCATCCGGCATCCATACGGTAGGACACCTGCAGTAATATATATATATATATATATATATATATATATATATATAGAGAGAGAGAGAGAGAGAGAGAGAGAGAGAGAGAGAGAAACAGAGAAATATAACGGGTCAGAGCCCGAGGTGAAAAAAATATTTTAGCAAGTGTTTTAACCTTGCATAATAAATATAAATGCACTTATTTCATAATTAAAGTGGAGTCGCACTCTCGTGAAACCCCTAACTCACCTCTCCTCTAAAAGCGCGCACCTACTCGCATCCTGAAATCTTAATTAAGGCCCCCACCCATAAGGACTACCTAACTTACCATAGGCATGACCTATACCCACAAGACCTGCCATCATAAAATAAACTAAGAATCCTTCTCATTCCAATTATATTTTATCAGTTAAACATTTTACCACTTCACATTTTAACATTTAACTTCAAGTTAAGAGTATATACTCAAAATAACATGCATAATTTAATAAGGACAAAACTTCTCTCTACCCTCAAGCTTGCACTGCGTTTCGTGAGTGGGGCGTCATGCAAAGCAAATCCAAACAAGGAACCCCCCGATACACTATTACTTGACAAGGTTAATGGTAGAGATCCATTAGGCCCATACTACAAAACTAATATATAAATACACACTAATATACGAATATACATATAATATTCGTTCTTATATACATCTTACATATACATCCGAATAATATCTAATATCTCCCGGACTGAGGTTTATTCTATTTTATCTTTATAATACACATCCGTATCTATCTCCCGGACTGAGGTGTATTTTATAAACATCCGGATCTATCTCCCGGACTGAGAATCTATATATTCATAATACACATCCGAATCTATCTCCCGGACTGAGGTTCTCTATAATCATAATACACATTCGGATATATCTCCCGAACTGAGGTGTTCTCTATATTCATAATACACATCCGGATCTATCTCCCGGACCGAGGTTCTCTATATTCTCGTGGATATATATATTACCTTGTTCTCACGGACAAGGAATATACTCTATGATACACATCCGGATCTATCTCCCGGACTGAGAATCTCTATATACATCCGGATCAACCTCCCGGACTGAGAATCTCTATAGACATCCGGATCTACCTCCCGGACTGAGGTGTATTCTATATTCATTTTTATCTCTTTTCTCATTGGAGAATTATATTACATTGTTCTCATACACAAGTAATATACCATGCACATAAGCATACAAACCATCCCATAATGTAATTAAACCATCACATACGGTTTAGATATTCATAACATGAGTATATACATAAATACATATTCATATATATATATATATACAAACTATCTCTCGTTCATATGTATAAGATTTATAATCTTGGCCATAAGTATACATAACCCTCAATATACTAGCCGTCGTCCCAAACACATTAACTTACCTCGACATGTGAGTATGATCCATCACTTGAGGCATATTCATTAATTTCTTCCATGATTTAACTAATCTTCCAACATAAATATATCACCTATGATATAAATAATTTTCCAACATAAATATATATTTTATCTCCAACATTAAGGTTATCACTCAAAGTTTAGTGTAGGAAACAATCACTACACATGTAATCTATATCCCAAAAGTACATAAATATTTCTAGAACTACTTTTGACTTTTGGTATGCACATAACTAATAGTCTTCAACCAATAATTTAAATCCTCGATTCATTTCATAATCCTTTCAAGTATTGGAATCCCGATTGTTACTCACACGATCAATAGTTTGTAAGCCTCAATCTAGAAAATACATTTATTATATGATATCATCATATTTTGGGATACCCACAGTAAATCACGTGCCGATATATATATATATATATATATATATATATATATATATATATATATATATATATATATATATATATATATATATACTGTTCCGACGATAAGTATACCCATGACTATTGGTCGGCAACAAGTTAAATTACCCTCACTTTAGATTACGATTCAATGTTTCATAATAAACCCTTAACGTTGGCACATTTATGATTTAGTCCTTGAGTTTATCATTACTAAGGACACGCGACTACTCTCTCGCATTGGTCCTCAAATCTTAACCTAAATAGAATCCTACTACTATAAGGATTCGGCACAAACCTCGGCCTACGATTTCGATCCACACCCTCACAACTCACTCTCAAGGAGTCTGAAACCGTACGCCAGAGGTAAGCTCACATATGACCCCCTAAATAGAACTACCGTTCTCAATGATATTCCTCCACTATATCGATATGACCCTCTCCAATACATGTGTATATTTGTCCCCAAAATAACCCAATACAATCTCGAAATCTCATCATAAGAGAAGTTCCCAATAAATTTCCAAAACATCTTTCTTACATCATATAATCATGTCCCAAATCAATAAACCCAACCAAAAAGGGTTAGAAATCATTCTAGAGAAAATTCCTCAAAATGCCCTGTTTTCGAATCGATTAGGCCCTATTCCGAATCGATTCGGCTCAGCGAAGCGATTCGGCCTCTGTAACAACCCGCCTAATAAGATACCGGGCGATCACTCCAATATTAAATTAAAATAGGAGTTTCATATGGATCATTCTTAGCATCACTGTCGAAAATCCAATTAATTACTAATATCCTATTAGGTGGCCGTTAAAAACTTTTATCTAACTACTCTTTTTAGCGCACAAATTAAAACATTCACAATTAAATGCGTACTGAACTGAAATGGAAAAGAAAGGAACTAAAATAACCGAACACTCGGTCCAAATAATACAACCATATCGAATGCTGTACTGAAAGAATAAATAAATGCAATTGAGCCATTGGCTCGAGTGTTTATACAATATCTCCTATCTAGAGTACAAGGAAAGAAACGTCTACCGATAACCTGCAAGCATCCACAGCTGCTGCAGCAGACGTCTGACTCGAAAGAGTTTCCATCCAGGCGTCCCTGTGTCTGGACACCTATATATACATAGTATAGAGGAAGAAAGGAGAGTAGACAAACGGGTCAGGGCCCGAATGTTTAGAAAATATTTTGCAAGTGCATAAATGCTTTATTTTTAGAAAAATAGTTTTATCTCATATTTAAATTGGTATCGCACTCTCGTGAGATACCCCTCACCTCTCCTCTAACAGTGCACACCTAACGCATCTATCTAGAACATTCTAGTCAAGCTACCCTGCTAAACTAGTCTATCACCCAACCACTATCTAACCTAGATAGTCAAACAAATGTACTAGGGCCAAACTTCACTTTAATCTCGACGCTATGCCATGTTCGTGCGTGGGGTGTCTCGCGAAGCGAAATCCAAATAAGGAACCCCCCCGATACACTACTATGCAGCAAGGTCGATCTTTGAGATCCGCCAGTCCCTCAGTACAGAAAGATATATAATATATATATCATAACATTTAATAATATAAGAGCACTAAGGATTAAACTTCTCCCCAGTCTCAACACAGTGCCATATTCGTGCGTGGGGTGTCTCACAAAGCGAAATCCAAACAAGGAACCCCCCCGATACACTACTATGCGGCACGGTCGATCGTCGGGATTCATTAGACCCTCGGCACCCAGTTTATACATATACATACATCTACAATATACTTCCGGATAATATAAATATCTCCCGGACTGAGGATTACTTGATACATAAAGTATTTATAAATACTTATCCTTTTTATTTCAAAACTTCCATTTCCCTTCTCATATCCAGGAAATGTATTTATAAAAGCCAATTCATTATCATGAATTGCTTTAACAAACCATATACTTTTTGAAAGCCAATTTTATTAACATAAAAAGCTTTTCCTTTATCAATTATCCCATTTCCCTTTCTATATTCAGGAAATGTATTCAAAGACATTTTCATTATCATAAAAATGCGTTGATCAAAACATATGCTTCCACATCCCTTCTTCCATCCGGGAAGTGTTACCGAAGCCCATTTATATATAACCCATTTCCCTTCCTATATCCAGAAAATGTAATTAAAGCAAATCCATTATTATGAACTGCTTTAATAAAAACGCATTCTAAGACCGCCCGTCCGGATTTCTCCACTGTGCGTGCCCCTAAATGGCTATCATCTTCCAGGGCCTCCAAGACAACCTGGGATCCTATATCGAAAGACGTCGGGAAGCGACCATGTGCCTGCGGGATAGTCAAGACCACACCCGGAATCTCCTAACCAGCGCAGAAAATATAACAACAAACGCTCACATGGCCTATAGGACTATATCCACCCTGCATCATTAGCCAGGGGGCTTCACCATACGAACGCAACTTCCCTTATGATAGCGATTTAGAGAGGTGTGTAATCCATATTTTATTAATTATGAAAAAAATTTCTCTTTCCATTTTGAAAATATTCATTTATATATTTTCAAAATCATTTCCATCATCATATATATATATATACCTAAAACACACAGTATATACATATCCTATATATTCTTCCTAGAATATATATATAAACGGCCTTAGTGGCCTATAGCATCTAACGATGATAATAATCCCAAAGATTCCCTCCGGGAATCATAATCATGCATTGATATTAGCATGATTCTAAATCCAAAGTATTTCTTACTTTAATAATCACTATATACTTTAATCCTATTCTAAGGATTTATTGGATATCTCCAATGATACTATTTTCCTCAAAGTGAAGTATATATTATATATATATACCCCCAAATTATCCTAATTGGTAATTCAACTCCCCATACTCTTAAAGGGAGAAAACTAGAAATTCTGGCCTAAGCGAATCGATTCGCCCCTTTAGCGAATCGATTCGGGTGGGCGAATCGATTCGGTTCCCAATCCGAATCGATTCGAAAAGTATTCTGCAAACAGGTCTGCAAATGGCGAATCGATTCGGTCTGTACCCGAATCGATTCGGCCCATTGCAGAAACCCAATTCCTCTTAGGCGAATCGATTCGGCCTGTACGAGGGTCACAGTTTGGGCGATTTATCAAACTCCAAAATACCCAAAAATCAATCCAAATTCATTTCCGGGGTTTCTAAACTACCCCAAAAATTATCCCGAACATTTACGACATTAATTCTAGCCGTAATTTTTCCAATTCCCGATTTGATTTCCGAGTTGGTACTTTCAACCCGGAGCTGTCATCTTGTAAAAATCATATCAAATCGTAGAAAATTCAGAAAAATACGCGGTCGGCGCCCACGCGACCGTATCGAAAAGATCTACAACTTTCGTGTTTTGGCCGAAAGCTAAATCAATTATTTTCCTACTCAAAATAACCCCACAAGATTACGGGTTACTATTCATCATCCCTACCAAAATCCCAAACTCCATTTTTCTCCATTTTTGTTGTTTCTAACCTCACCCAACAACTCAATAAACATCTAATCTATGTTTTACAACTAACACGTCAATTATTTTGGGGTATTGAATCATTTCTCTTAGTTTCAAACCCTAAAACCATAAAAACCCCAACTTAACATTTAAACCCATTTTATACTCCATTAACATGGTTTTGATACTAAAAATCATTAAGAGTTTACACTGCATCAATGTGTAAACTCATAATCAACTTTTACCCAATTTATTTTAAGGGTTCTAACCCTAAAATCATGTTTATACCAAATGTGATATGAGAGGATTGCAAAAATGAAATAAAGCAAGTAAACACTTGCCTCGTGGATGAAATCCGACGACCTCGAGTCGAATCCGGCGGAGTTTGGCCGGAGTTCCCATTTCTCCTCCTCTTTTCTTCTTCCTCTCTCTCTTCTCTTCTCTTTTCTTTTCCTTCTCCCTCTTTAAATAAGAAGAAAAGGGGTTTAAACCCTTAAAACCCAAAAACGACTCGTTTACCCAATTACGAGTTACTTTTACCTCTAAAATTATCCGAAACTCATTTTCGACAATCGGACACTCTTTTCCGACTATCTCGACCATTCCGAGAATTATGGCGCAGTCGAAATTCCCATCCGAGGTACTTGACCGCAAATCACTATTCCAACCCAAAATAAATAAATGCGGGTTTTCCCATTAAAAATCTTACCTCGTGTCGCTTTTCTCCACGACGACATATAATTAAAATATTTCGACCTATATAGTCCCAAAAATAATCACAACATCCTTCGAAAATCATTCAATCCTCGAAAATCCCAGAAATCACTATTTCGAGAAATTCTCCAAATTGCCAATTTATTCAATTAGGGAATTTAATTGTCTCCAAAAAGAACGGGTTGTTACACTCTCCCCCTTACAACGGAATTTCGTCCTCGAAATTCCGATGTAGCCTACACCCTCTAACTAGGATTACTACAAATCCTAAAACCTCAAGGAAAAAGATACTAACCTAATGGTTCCGAACCATACACTATGCGGCTACCGCAATCATAAAGTAACGCTAATACGTCACTCAATACCCATCCTCTAAAATGCCTCTTGGCATGGATTTCAATCTTGTGTACTAATCCTATCTTAGCTAGGCGGTACATCAAACTACCTTACCAAGGTGCCCATACACCTTTCTAACTTGTGCATATCAGCACAAACATTACGAACGTCTGACACGCATCACTCTCTCCCAGTAAGGGTCTCCTTTCCTCGGTGTAATACTCATCTATGGGTCCTCCGAACCCGCGCATTTCAATACTCCTAACCTCGGCGCTGCTAATACTAGCGAACCTATATCCTAGAAATCTACGATCTAAGCGTTACCCTACCTACACGAAACTAATATAATCCTAAGTATGTCCCTAGTGCCCAAGGCCTCTCTCAACTCCCGACAAGTGCTTGGTTTCATGCGTGGGACGTCTCGCCAAGGCGAAATCCAAACAAGGAACCCTCCCGTTACACTACTCCCTCGCGTAGTCGGTCATCGAGATATAACGACCCAAGGCACAGAAGCGGGACGTCCTAAATCCTACTAGGCTAGCCTATGAACGCATTCCTACTATCTTATCCTTCCGCCCATACAGAAGGAAACCTAACAAATCAAGTGCCCACTTTCTGTAGAAAGTGTCACGAACATAATAGCCAAAATGGAGCTCCTCAAAACTTGCCTTTTCATTAAGGCCTGACTATTGTCCTCAATTAAATTTCTCTAAGTCCAACCTTACCCACCCATTTGTGGCGAAGGAATCATTTTAGTGCTTTTCCATAGCACAATTTTCCATAAGTATTTTAACATTATGTGGCTTATAGTCTATAGTGGTTCATCCACACTATAAGACCGTTCCACAAGATCAACATCCTTGCATCCCATAACAGCTCCCCACTCCCGACGCTGTTAAGAGTCATGTGTGGAGTGTCTCGCAAAGCGAAATCCAAACAAGGAACCCCTCCACACATTAACCCTTGACTTCGTTGGTTATGGAGTTCTGTCATTTAAACATGCAACCGGGATAACCCTATCCCCTAATCCAACAAAAGGTGATCTGAACTCCTATCTCTAACTAAGAGTCATACCACCCTGCGCTCGCACTCGTTCCTAAGTCCTTGCGCAAACTAATACTGAGCTAAATCTTATCGCTCAACAACAATTCTGTGGGCCTTAAATTATATTTATAAGGTCGCCACATATACCATCCAAAATAAGGAAGCCTCTGCTCATCGAGGTTCCATAAATCCATAATAGCAAGGGTGTACTCAACCTGTATCAAGGTGAGACACCACAATAACAACCCGTTCCTTCCAGGAACTGCGGACACGATAGACTTGCCATCATTAGCCTGCTATCGCTCCGTTACACCATATACCGTATACGTATATATACAAAGTATAATCACCCGCCTCTATGGCGAATGAAGAGAAATAAAATTCCGCTATTGCGGAAAACACATAGGCATACATTATAATGTTATCGAGGCCTCCACAACTCAAAATACACACACGAGTCTAGGGATAACTAATACCGCGACTTCATCTAGTCACGCCTAATATACCTCCTCAATTGAGGTAAAACTCATAACCACAATTTCATTATAACGATTTCCCCGAGTGGATGTCCAACCATGGGGTCCTCGAACATACCCATTCTTTAGTGAGCCCATCCTCCTTGGAAAGGACTCAATATTCATTGCACCACACTCACTTTGCCACTTTGCCATAATACTCTTTATTCACCGTCGGCCCCTGGCTGAACCTTAGGCGAATAATTCCCAAAACTGCATTCTTCTCGTCCTGTTGATTCATGGGGACTCACGGTGAGAACTGTCCGTAAGATCCCTTTGGAACCCTTATCTTCACGGGGAAATCCAACTTTAGTACCACTTTCTATCACAGTAGTACTTGGTTGCTCATAACTACTATACTTTAGTAGTCGTCGCAACAGTCCTTAGCATTTGCCACAAGGAGAGTGGCATCTACTAAGATCCTCGTCCCCGTCTTCTACCAGCTCCCCCAGCTAAGCTCCTACTCTTGCTGCCCTCCGAGCTCCGCACATGATTCGCAACGAGCGCGTAACAGATTTCTATAATCTTCTAATATGGCAGGAGATCGAAATCTCACAAGAGATATCAACAATCCTAATCCTGGGGCTCTATACAAATCGAGAGCAACGCTGAAAGCGTAGTACGTCCGCACAGATTCCTAAAGACACTAGAACCTGATGCTTTGATACCATCTGTAACAACCCGCCTAATAAGATACCGGGCGATCACTCCAATATTAAATTAAAACAGGAGTTTCATATGGATCATTCTTAGCATCACTGTCGAAAATCCAATTAATTACTAATATCCTATTAGGTGGCCGTTAAAAACTTTTATCTAACTACTCTTTTTAGCGCACAAATTAAAACATTCACAATTAAATGCGTACTGAACTGAAATGGAAAAGAAAGGAACTAAAATAACCGAACACTCGGTCCAAATAATACAACCATATCGAATGCTGTACTGAAAGAATAAATAAATGCAATTGAGCCATTTTTATACAATATCTCCTATCTAGAGTACAAGGAAAGAAACGTCTACCGATAACCTGCAAGCATCCACAGCTGCTGCAGCAGACGTCTGACTCGAAAGAGTTTCCATCCAGGCGTCCCTGTGTCTGGACACCTATATATACATAGTATAGAGGAAGAAAGGAGAGTAGACAAACGGGTCAGGGCCCGAATGTTTAGAAAATATTTTGCAAGTGCATAAATGCTTTATTTTTAGAAAAATAGTTTTATCTCATATTTAAATTGGTATCGCACTCTCGTGAGATACCCCTCACCTCTCCTCTAACAGTGCACACCTAACGCATCTATCTAGAACATTCTAGTCAAGCTACCCTGCTAAACTAGTCTATCACCCAACCACTATCTAACCTAGATAGTCAAACAAATGTACTAAGGGCCAAACTTCACTTTAATCTCGACGCTATGCCATGTTCGTGCGTGGGGTGTCTCGCGAAGCGAAATCCAAACAAGGAACCCCCCGATACACTACTATGCAGCAAGGTCGATCTTTGAGATCCGCCAGTCCCTCAGTACAGAAAGATATATAATATATATATCATAACATTTAATAATATAAGAGCACTAAGGATTAAACTTCTCCCCAGTCTCAACACAGTGCCATATTCGTGCGTGGGGTGTCTCGCAAAGCGAAATCCAAACAAGGAACCCCCCCGATACACTACTATGCGGCACGGTCGATCGTCGGGATTCATTAGACCCTCGGCACCCAGTTTATACATATACATACATCTACAATATACTTTCGGATAATATAAATATCTCCCGGACTGAGGATTACTTGATACATAAAGTATTTATAAATACTTATCCTTTTTATTTCAAAACTTCCATTTCCCTTCTCATATCCAGGAAATGTATTTATAAAAGCCAATTCATTATCATGAATTGGTTTAACAAACCATATACTTTTTGAAAGCCAATTTTATTAACATAAAAAGCTTTTCCTTTATCAATTATCCCATTTCCCTTTCTATATTCAGGAAATGTATTCAAAGACATTTTCATTATCATAAAAATGCTTTGATCAAAACATATGCTTCCACATACCTTCTTCCATCCGGGAAGTGTTACCGAAGCCCATTTATATATAACCCATTTCCCTTCCTATATCCAGGAAATGTAATTAAAGCAAATCCATTATTATGAACTGCTTTAATAAAAACGCATTCTAAGACCGCCCGTCCGGATTTCTCCACTGTGCGCGCCCCTAAATGGCTATCATCTTCCAGGGCCTCCAAGACAACCTGGGATCCTATATCGAAAGACGTCGGGAAGCGACCATGTGCCTGCGGGATAGTCAAGACCACACCCGGAATCTCCTAACCAGCGCAGAAAATATAACAACAAACGCTCACATGGCCTATAGGACTATATCCACCCTGCATCATTAGCCAGGGGGCTTCACCATACGAACGCAACTTCCCTTATGATAGCGATTTAGAGAGGTGTGTAATCCATATTTTATTAATTATGAAAAACATTTCTCTTTCCATTTTGAAAATATTCATTTATATATTTTCAAAATCATTTCCATCATCATATATATATATATACCTAAAACACACAGTATATACATATCCTATATATTCTTCCTAGAATATATATATAAACGGCCTTAGTGGCCTATAGCATCTAACGATGATAATAATCCCAAAGATTCCCTCCGGGAATCATAATCATGCATTGATATTAGCATGATTCTAAATCCAAAGTATTTCTTACTTTAATAATCACTATATACTTTAATCCTATTCTAAGGATTTATTGGATATCTCCAATGATACTATTTTCCTCAAAGTGAAGTATATATTATATATATATACCCCCAAATTATCCTAATTGGTAATTCAACTCCCCATACTCTTAAAGGGAGAAAACTAGAAATTCTGGCCTAAGCGAATCGATTCGCCCCTTTAGCGAATCGATTCGGGTGGGCGAATCGATTCGGTTCCCAATCCGAATCGATTCGGAAAGTATTCTGCAAACAGGTCTGCAAATGGCGAATCGATTCGGTCTGTACCCGAATCGATTCGGCCCATTGCAGAAACCCAATTCCTCTTAGGCGAATCGATTCGGCCTGTACGAGGGTCACAGTTTGGGCGATTTATCAAACTCCAAAATACCCAAAAATCAATCCAAATTCATTTCCGGGGTTTCTAAACTACCCCAAAAATTATCCCGAACATTTACGACATTAATTCTAGCCGTAATTTTTCCAATTCCCGATTTGATTTCCGAGTTGGTACTTTCAACCCGGAGCTGTCATCTTGTAAAAATCATATCAAATCGTAGAAAATTCATAAAAATACGCGGTCGGCGCCCACGCGACCGTATCGAAAAGATCTACAACTTTCGTGTTTTGGCCGAAAGCTAAATCAATTATTTTCCTACTCAAAATAACCCCACAAGATTACGGGTTACTATTCATCGTCCCTACCAAAATCCCAAACTCCATTTTTCTCCATTTTTGTTGTTTCTAACCTCACCCAACAACTCAATAAACATCTAATCTATGTTTTACAACTAACACGTCAATTATTTTGGGGTATTGAATCATTTCTCTTAGTTTCAAACCCTAAAACCATAAAAACCCCAACTTAACATTTAAACCCATTTTATACTCCATTAACATGGTTTTGATACTAAAAATCATTAAGAGTTTACACTGCATCAATGTGTAAACTCATAATCAACTTTTACCCAATTTATTTTAAGGGTTCTAACCCTAAAATCATGTTTATACCAAATGTGATATGAGAGGATTGCAAAAATGAAATAAAGCAAGTAAACACTTGCCTCGTGGATGAAATCCGACGACCTCGAGTCGAATCCGGCGGAGTTTGGCCGGAGTTCCCATTTCTCCTCCTCTTTTCTTCTTCCTCTCTCTCTTCTCTCTCTTTTCTTCTCTTTTCTTTCCCTTCTCCCTCTTTAAATAAGAAGAAAAGGGGTTTAAACCCTTAAAACCCAAAAACGACTCGTTTACCCAATTACGAGTTACTTTTACCTCTAAAATTATCCGAAACTCATTTTCGACAATCGGACACTCTTTTCCGACTATCTCGACCATTCCGAGAATTATGGCGCAGTCGAAATTCCCATCCGAGGTACTTGACCGCAAATCACTATTCCAACCCAAAATAAATAAATGCGGGTTTTCCCATTAAAAATCTTACCTCGTGTCGCTTTTCTCCACGACGACATATAATTAAAATATTTCGACCTATATAGTCCCAAAAATAATCACAACATCCTTCGAAAATCATTCAATCCTCGAAAATCCCAGAAATCACTATTTCGAGAAATTCTCCAAATTGCCAATTTATTCAATTAGGGAATTTAATTGTCTCCAAAAAGAACGGGTTGCTACAGCCTCCATGGCGAATTGATTCGGGTCCAAAGACCTGGGCTTCCATCTTAGGCCGAATCGATTCGCCTTGGGCCCGAATCGATTCGGTCAATGCAGACCTGCCAATTTTCCTAGCCCGAATCGATTCGCTTAAGGGGCAAATCGATTCGGGTCTTCAGAACCCTAAAACTCTCTTCTTCTTCATAAAAACCCAAAAATTCTAAACCCTAAAATTTCACTTATAACCCCTAAACCTTCATCAAATCATGATTCTAGGCCAACAATTGGACCCAAATCTAATCCTAACCATTTCTACACCATCAAACCCATGTCTAACATCAATATCAAGATTAAATCTTCAAAATCTAGGCTTTGTTATAAATACCCAAAATCCATTTCTTTTATCCACAAATTATGAAATCAAATACACAAATGAATTATTTAGCAAGATTAAACACTTGCCTCAGACTTGTAGAGGTTGAATCATCCTCGAGATCGTGTTTTGTCCGGAGTTCCCAAGCTTTTTCTCCTCTCTCTCTCTTCCTTTCTCCTTCTTTCTTTCTTCCTTTCTCTTTTTATCTCTATCTCTCTTTCTCTAATTGAGAAGGCTTGATCCGTAAGCCTTTAAAATCCCTTAAAACAAAAGTCCCAATTTTAAATGTTAATACACACTTTAAATGACTCGTTTACTCCAATTCGAGTCAAACTGACTTAAAAACATTCCGGAGCCGAAATAAAACTCAATGACAGTCATTTCGACTATCTCGACCCTTCTGGAACCAATGGTACACTCACAATTCTCATCCAACAAACTTTAAAATATCTTCAATCTTTGGACTTCAATTTCCAAACTTTAAAAATTTCCCAATTTAAATAAATTTAATTCTCCCCAAAATTAAATTTCTCAGTCCCAAAATCTTAGGGTGTTACAAGTTAGTCTCACTACACACTCCTTTCCTATTGTATGATACCCACTTCAAGATGATTCTTCCCCTCATTTGTGGCACTTTTCATAATCGCGATGATTGATACATTGAAGATTGGAGCCAATCTTCAAAACCAAAAAATAAGAAATAAAAAGAACCCTTTTGCATATTATGGGCTTAATAAGTATTATGCGGTTTTAGCTGGTCTCAACTACAAAAGGTAGAAGATTTACACAGAAAAGTGGTCAGAGGATCTATCTTTTGTTAAGGTGAGAGATAAAAAGCACCTCAAAACCAACATTGAGTTTCGTGAAAAAAAGGTCTTGCAAACATAATTCAAAGCCTCAGATAATATTGAAGTCCAACTAGATCAAAAGAGATAAAAAAGTGTTAGCTCTACATGTAATAATATTGAAATGACGTCGTACACTCCCAACCAGTATTTTAGTGTCATTCCAGTACTTTCAGGCTCTAGGTGGCCATCGAGCTAGCCACAAGAGTCCCAGGCCTGCTAACGAAAGCAGTGTCCCATCGAAAAACTCACAACTGGTAAGACTGAAAGTCATGAGTGTTCCCTTTATGGGGTCATGTTCTCATAGAAAGAAAAATTTGCTCTTAGTGTGTACCCGTATAGTCGTTGTTGCAAATCATTTCCAATCAAAATTCCTTCAACCTACAAACACATAAAAAATTATGCATAGGATAAGTAAATGTATCAATCCACCTTTCATGTGTGAAGCACTCAACTTGTGAAGATAATTGTATAAATCATTTTCATGTTATTATTTTTTTTTTGTATTTTTACTTTTTAAAAGAATTTTTACTTAACAAAGTGTTATGATTTTTTTAAAAGTAAACTAACTAAGAAGAAAATGCTAATGAGATAAATATTTTTTGTTTAAATTAAAATGGAGTGATATACTATGAGTTCAAAAAGAATATTAAAGTTAATCTAAACTAATTAACTAAAAGTAAATGCAGAAAAAAATTAATGAAATATAATAATCTAACTAAAAAAAATATGTACAATTTTTTTTCAATAAGTAACAATCTCAAAGAGAGAAAACAAATTAAATACTAAAAGGAAAAAGAAAAGAATATTCACAATATGTACAAATGGATGAACTCTCAAATACTCATCAAAGTTTGAATTAAATTTGCTAAAAATACAAACAATCCTAATAAAGATTTGCATCTAAGTATTTGTCCCTCCAAATGAACTCTCAATGCACTATTAAATAATGAGAAACATTTGCTAAAAATAAAAAATATCTCATTAAAAATTTGTACATAAAAATCCATTCATGTGAAATAATTTATCCCACAACACCCTATATTGAGATATTTGTTGAAAATACAAACACTCTCCATAGAGTGTTGGAGCAAAAACTATCTCATGTTTAAAACCAAAAATTAAAGATTTCTTCCAAATGGGTCTTTTCTTTGCTTTTATAATTGGCACATTAGGGCAAGGGGCATTTTGGGCAAGGAAGGTGCATGTGGTTTGTGAGGCAATGAGTGAGGTAAAAATATGATATGATAAAAGGGTATTGGGGTAAAAGGAGTTAGTTGGAGGTAATTTTGGAATGCGTTGTAAATGGCATTTGCAAGACATGTGATGTTATTTGACTTTGGTCTTGTCTTGGTTTGTGTTTTTGGCTTTGGTTTTAATAGGTATGGGAAATCGTATATGGAAAAACGGGTTTTTGACTTTTGAAACGGGAAATGGGTTTGGTAAAGGGGAGTGGGTCGGGTTGTGGCCGCGAGTTTGGTGGGATGTTGGGTCGGACCTCCACCAACTGGTGGTGGCAGGTGGGTATGGGTGTTGCCGGCGTGGGTCAAGGCGCTCGGGTATCTCGGTTTCGAGTTTCGTGGGGGACGATATGGGTATCTCGGTTCACGTTTTTGGTAAAGGAGGTGGAGGTTTAGATGGGTTTTTGGATGTGTTGGTTGAGATGTGGGTTTGAGTTTTGTTAATGGTGGGCAGAAGAGATGAGAGAGAAAGTGAGGTTGAATATGGAGGGAGTGGGATTTGGGTATAAGCTTAGGATTGAGGTCTTAGTGTGTTAATGGAGGTGGTGGTTGGTGAGAGAGAATGAGGTGGGTTTGGTTTAAGAAGATGATGAATAGTAGGTGGAGATTTTTTTGTGTGTGTGTGTGGGGGGGGGGGGGGGTATGGAGTTTAGGTGTGTGTGTGTGTGGTGTAGGTGTGTGTGTATTAGTTTGGGGGTATGTAGTGTGTGTATTTAATTTGTGATCCCATTAAAAAAAAAATAAACCTAATAAAATAAAAACAAGTAAAATAAAAATAAAAACTAAACTAGACTAGACTAAAAATAAAATTTACAAAAAAATGAAAAAATAAATAAATAACACGACACATAATACAAACTTTAAAAACTAAACACGACACAAATAAAAATTAATAAAATAAAACAAAACAAAAATAAATAATAATAAACTAACTAAAAACAAAAAACCAAATAAAGGAAAACAAACACTCGCCGTACTAAAATAAAAAATACAAATAAATAAATCCTCTAAAAATAAATAAAATCTATTAAAAATAAGACTCAAATAATTAAAATAAAAATAAAAAACTACAAAAGTAAAAATAAAACCTAAAGTCCTAAAAATATAAAATTTAACAAAAAAAAAATAACGACTACAATTAAATACTAATACAAATAAAAAAGAAAAAGAAATATAAAATAAATTTTAGAAAATTCTAAATAAATCTAAAATAAATCCTAAAAATAAAAACGACTCAAACTAAAAATCAAAGAAAAATAAAAAAGGCACAAACTAAACACACATGGGGCTCGGGGAGTGGTCTGGGCTAAGTTTAGGCTCGGATAAGGTTACGGGGGAGGAAAATTAGATCTTTTAACCGCATCAATGTCGCATTTGATGTACATGACCACTTATTCATTGCAATTGCCTCGAATTAAGCTTGTTTGATATCGAAAATGCTTATTGACCTACAAAACTAACAAATACTAACATAAGTCCAATTTTATCGAGAATTAACAATTAAAAATCGTTTATTTTGGGTATTATTTTAACACTTTTGGGTGCTAATCATTCTCTATTGGACATGATTTTGGGAGGACATATGAGGCACCAGAGAGCCTCTTAGAATAAGAATAACTAGCCCACTGAGTTGCTCCTTGTCGGGTCAAGGCCGAGTTGTGAAGAAAAGATTTTTTTCCTGGATTTGAACAATTGTCGGGTCAAGGTCTAGTTGTGAAGAAAAGGTTTTTTGCTTGGATTTGAATTTGGCGCCTTATGAGAATGATTTGGAGATTGGGATTGTTAAGATGGAACCTATGGTTGACTTCTTTTTATGATCTAGTTAGGAGATTATGTGTAATTTAAAAAAAATTATTTTTCCCTTTTTATTTATTTATAAACAATAAGGACCTCGCCACATCATATTATTAGTTTTGGTCATCCATATACTTGTAAAATATCACTTGCAATGTTTATATACAAGAAACTATTACTAATACTATTATTATTAAGAATTTAAATTAGTTCACCCTAGGTTGGAGGTATTTGCAGCATATATTTAATAAATTTTAGATCTCTCTAGATGTGTACACAATATATATTGAATATATTCTAGATATCTATAGATGCATGCACAAAATACATTGAATATATTCTAGATTTCTCTAATGCAATAGCCTATATAAAGGCCTTTCTAGTATTGTAATTGATCATAATCTAATGTAATAGCTCAGTCTCATTTTTTACTCTTATTTACTTCTTTGCTTCGGGTTTCTCTACTTTAATTCTCTATTTATTCCATTCATCCTTTATTATCCAAAACATGCTTTGGGTCTCTTTAATTTACTGGTTGCGTGCATTCCCTCCATAACACTTAATGCAATCAGGATAAGGAGCTATAACTACGGATTTTGTGACCGATTTCCTTAATAGAGTGCCCTTACTAGGTTCGAACTCGATGATGGAATGGTTGGGTTGGACAAGGTCCACAAATAATGCTTGAAATTAGAGATGAACCAAAATGGTTGTCTCCCTAAGAAAGCTTGCTTGATAAAGGATTATAATAAAATATTCCATCATCGAGTGAATATTCAATGCATAGAGTTATTATGTGTTGAATATTACATAAAGGTGAAAAATCACTGCAACTCAACTATATAAAAGTTTGCTTACCTATCATCTGTGGTGTCTTTATCACATCCGAGAGGAATTACAACCTCATTTACATAGCCGAACATAGAAAATTTTTTGTGCAGTCTCTCACATATCTGCAGTTGGACACTAAGATATTTTAGTGAGTAAAACAAATTTAAAATAATAAAAATACAAAGTTTATTGCAAATTACCCTTGCATAATTAGAAGATATTGTGATGTTATTCACATGCACAACATACTTCTCTCTTATAGTTGTCTTCTTTATACTCATCTTATTTAGCAACACATGCCAACCCTTAAACAGTGTGTTCTTTTTCTGAAGGGCCTTTATAGAAAGGTAGTTATAAACATTTTTAAAGGAAGATTTTTTTTAGAAAAAATCTAAAGAAACTTTTAGAATGAAAAGTTTACATTTTTTACAGCTTTAGTTGAGTTAAACTCAACCTTGCAAAAAACCCTTTCGAAACGTCGTCATTATCTCGATTAAATTGGACATTGACAATTGCACCGATATCTTTGAAATATTCTCGTATGTTGGGTCAAATAAGTGATTAGATACTACATCATGCCCTAAAATAGTTTTTTTGTACATTCTTGGTTAGTATTCTAAACTTTTGTATAAATATGAAAGGTATACACGATATCAAAACATTATTTGTTGATGAAATCACTTATGTTGTTTATTTTTATTTTTGTTATTAATATTATTGGTTGAGTTAGGTAATATACATTTACATTGATTACGAATATTTTTATTCACCACACGGTGATATTCATAGTATGTATTAAATACTCAAAATAATGAACATCCACTATTTTGTGAATACTAACTAGTGAATATTCAAAATATAGTTTTTAAGAAGTGCATATTCATTGTATGCATTGAATATTACATAGTTACTATTCACTAACATATAGTTAATATTCATTACATTTAGTAACAGTATGGAGCCAACTTTTGGAGACATTACGGGATTTAATTTTTAAAGAGCCTATTGTGACACCCCCATTATTCTAATAATGGGTGATCAGTCCATTATTAAATTAAATAGAAATCATTAATGGTTTCATTCTGCTCATCATTGTCGAAACACATTTATATTACTAATAACCTAATGGCCCAATGTCAAAATTTACATCTTTTTATTAATATGCGATAAAATTAACTAATAAACCACATTCACCATTCCAATAAATAACATAATATATAATGAATCAATTGAATAACTAAACGTGTTTAGAGTAAACACTCCAGACTGATGTCCACATACAATAGCACAGAATATAAAACCAAATCCATCACAAGAAATAAAATAAAAGTACAGTATCTCTAACATAACTACTAGCTAAAGATGGGCGACATGCTCGACTGAGATAACTAAATGATGAAATAGGATGGATAAATGTGGAAGCATATACTATTGAGGTCCTGCAATGTCCATATAAGTTTCAGAATGTCAAATATGAATGGACTCCTAATCTTGTCATCCCTTCGGCCGAACACCTAAAAGGTTTTTACAAAAATGGATTAGAAACGGGTCAGAGCCCAAGAAAATAGTTTGAAAATATTTTGCAAGTATTTAAAATGCATTAAGAGCAAATGTTGTATACATATTGACTTCAAATGCCCTCACTTGAGATCCCCACCTCTCAATTAATGTTCACGTGAAAAGCATTCTTGTAAACCCACCTAGTTATGCTACCTCGCTTAACTAGTTTGAATTAAGGCTCTCCTTGCCTAATAATTCGTTGTGCCCACCCGTATGTCCCATACAATACGTTATCGAATTTTCAAACCCATTTAGCCAGTAAAAATTACCAGTTAAGTATTATGTTACC
Source organism: Sambucus nigra (assembly GCA_949130495.1). Taxonomy (NCBI): domain Eukaryota; kingdom Viridiplantae; phylum Streptophyta; class Magnoliopsida; order Dipsacales; family Adoxaceae; genus Sambucus; species Sambucus nigra. The sequence goes on along the minus strand of OX422212.1, from coordinate 23,048,758 downwards.
ACATGCTTAGATTACTTTAAATATGTGACACCCGACCTACTAAAGTATCGAGTGGCCAGCCCTTGATCAAAATAAAACGTTGGTCTCATATGGCTCATTCTTTGCATCACTGTTAAAAACATTTTCAAAGTTACAGACCACTAGTGATTTAAATAGATTGGTGCCAAATTTTATCTTTCATTAATTAAAAACATGCTGAAATAAAATAATAATAAAATCATCCACATAAACTGGTAATTAAATCCAACACAGATGAATAATATAAATAAAGATGATCGAATAAACTATCGGTTCAAAAATAAAATCCATTAATAAACTGAAATGATAGTTTGGATACACAAAGTCAAATTCATAATTGAATACTAAATTTGAGGCGCCATGCCCAAATGAGTTTTGAAGTAATGTCCCTACACTAGGAATGTATGAAGGAAGTGTTTATAACGAATTCCTATAACTTCCACAGGAGTTCTAGCTGCGCAAACCTAGATGGAATCCTCAAACTGTGCGTCCCTGTGATTGGACACCTAAAATGTTTTGAAAAACATTTTGACACGGGTCAGAGCCGAAGTAAAACATTTTAAAAATATTTAGCAAGAAGTTAAATTGCAATAATTAAATATGCATGCACACTCTTCATATTTAAGCTTGTGTCGCACTCTCTTAAGGTATAATTCACCCCTCATCTAATATACACACCTAACTCTAGCATGCTATCCTTACTAGTTAAGATACCCTAACTAACTAGCCGTAATAACACCTCTTTCTACCGCACTACTGTAACCCGAGTATTCTTACTTTAATTATTAAGTTATCTAACTATTAACTTTTTAATCGATTCAACTATAATGAATCATATCATGTTCACACTAGTTATATAGGAAACCCCTTTTATATTCATATAACTTCCACACTAGTTATATAAGAAACCAATTTTTAAATCATATAACCTTCACACTAGTTACATAAGAAATACATTCACACTTATGTATTAATCCCATAGATAATTATCTACTCATTTTATATACGTACTAGTATACTACAACATAAACACACATGTCGCGTATAATAACCATCCTTTCTCGAGTAATAACTCACCGGATGCTTTCTCTAAAATGCTATCATGTCCCAAGCATACTCACTCAAACCCGGCCACCTGAAGTCGGATGAGCTCACACAAAAAATACTGCAAATGTAGTGGAGGCGGTTATATTTCCCCGAAAATGATACTGAATCATACCCAAGACGTCTCACCTCGAAAATAAATCACACAAATGAAATCCTGGAAGATAGGACCTGAGGACTATACTCTCCCTGCTCCTCAAGCCAGGGGATTCAACCACATCGTATAACCTCCGATGATAGCACTAGAGGGGTATGTATTCCTATAAATATCATTCACACCGATATCTATAGAGAGCATATATATATATATATATATATACTATCAAACATAATCGTATACATATATTAAATAAAGTTCGGCTAACCCCTGCTAACACCCATAACACTAGCCCAAATATATACCCAAGTGTATATCCCGACTTGTAATTTAATTAGTCTCACATTAATTATTTTAATTCACGATTCACACTAATAATTATGGCTCACGCAAATATATATACTATCACCATCACCGTATACATATAATCTAATTAAACCCGGTTAACCTGTGCCTAACAACCATAGCACTAGTCCAAAATACCCAAGTCTCTATCCAACTTTTATTTTATTTAATTTCACACTCATCAAATAATTTAGTGTAACTTCACCCATTGATATACCCGGACTCAGCCAATTGGCCCGTAATTAAGCCTTTATGAACTTATTTCACTCAATTACTTAACACATATGTCACGCCTTTTTCTCACTTCCTAGTCCTAATGATATTCATCTATAATCACTAGGAGATAGGTCCCATATTCATTTTTCACTCAATAAATAATCTTACAATAAACCCCCACAATCATTAAATATATTGGTTAGAAGTCATTTAGAGGAGTCTTCTAAACGTAAAACTCTCTAAGCTAAAAATAGTGCCAAAATAAAAATCTCGCTTCTGGTAATTTATCACATTTCTAAAGCGTGACTAATTTTGTCACGGATCTGGAGTGTGAGTAGTTTTTGTCACGGATCTGGAGGTGACTACGTCGAACTGTTTTTTAATCCTAAAGATTTTAAACTTCGATCCAGACCTCGATTAAATAATCTCCAATATTTATTTCCTCCATAAACGTGTTTTAATCATTATCATGATCTCTAAACATCATCAAATTCTAACTTTCCCCCAAAAAATTTGATTTGGATTTATTACAGTGCATCAAATTCTCAACCTAGATTCGATCTCATAATATTCAATTAATTGAAGCTAGCATCTGGATTTTGAATACAAGATAATTCCAACAAAGATTGATATAATTCTATAACTAATTGAGTATTAATTCTACACGCAATACTCCAATTACCCAAAACCCATTTATTGTGGCAATCCACCCCAAAATGGATTTTGATCACACCCACTATAATATGAATTGAAATACAATAATTTAGATTGAAAGTAAGCTAACTACTTGACTGATTAGGTTTGTAGAGTTTGATTTCATTGTAGGAGGCGAATTGACTAAGAACACACCCGAATCCCCTTTGATTTGGCTTCCAAAAGCTCTCCAGTTTCTTCCTTTATCTCCTATTTGTTTCTTAGGGTTTAGAATGATATTAGTTGCTGCCCAACCCTCCGAGACTTAGGTTAAATATTGCAAATCCCAAAATTAAGCTTATAGGCCAAGCCCAAATGACCTTAACACCCCCGTGTGGGCTCGGTTATGCCTAAAAATGTCCCGAGACCCAATTACTACCCTTGGATACTCTTTTCTAACTATTTCGACCCCTCTGGACTCAACCATGTACTAAGAATCGTCATCCGAGTCACTTTACTAAAAGTCTCCATCTCGACCTCAAATTATGACACATGTGAATTTTCTTTTTAAAATAACCCAAATTAATTAATTCTTAATCCACCAAATTAACTAAATCCTTTATCATCAAATTCATTAAATTCTACATCCTCATAAATACGGGGTGTTACATATTTCCCCCCTTACAAAGGAATTTCGTCCTCGAAATTCAGATGAGTCTAGTACTCCAAGGCTTGAATAATTCCCTACTCACATGCCCCTAAGATCATTACACATATCTCTAACCATTCTAATCGCGAGTTATATTAAAATTAAATTAATTACCCAGGGCCCCCATACACCCTATACCCATGCTTAACCACACAAATGTTACCCGACTCCACTAGACTTAAATCGTAATATAACATTCAACTCACAGTTATAACCACATATATGTACAATAACCAAGGTACCAAATCCTTGTCATAATGACCACACATATCCCCAATTCCAACGCTGCGCTAAGTTTCATGTGTGGGTCATCTCGCAAAGAAAAATTTCAACAAGGATCCCCCTGGTACACTACTACCTAAAATTGTCGATCGTAGAAATCTGTTAGGCTCTCAGACCTTAGCACGTACCCCAAATTACCGTATCCTGACGTAAAAGTATACTCATCCACTCTCATGTTACAAAAGACATCATACTATAAGGCGCCCCTTAATCACTAGTTTCTTAGCACGAATTAATCATGAGCTATATCTCCCCGCTCGATAATAAGACTTATGTACCCTGAATCCCATTAGTAAATGTCCTTACTCACCAGGATTAAATATAACAATACAAACATTTTCTTATAAGTCTATTATAAAACACACAATAATATATATACACGTATATATATACTAGACCCTCTTTCAGGTGATAATTAGCACAAGTAAATCATACCTCGGAACAACTATCACAAAGTCTTACCATACTATATACTATAGACTAAACATCGCGGCATAAATATCACTAACGTCTCGTACATAACATACTTATCTCATGCTCATCTCCGTACTCTCGGCATGGCTATATCATACAATTATTCTCAATTACGCTACAAGTTTCAATTTTATTCTTCTCAATATTTCCCCACCCATTAACTTGTGGTTCAAAAGTTTTCTTAGTGCTTCCTTCGCAGCACTACCCGACTCCACTAGCCATATATCGTAATATCTCTCAGCTTAAAGTGGTTCCTCTACACGTTAAATAATTTAACATTTAAAACGAATGCAATAACATCCGATAATGTCTCACTACTTCCAACGCTTATTAAATCCCATGCTTGTGACATCCCACAACAAAGCACAAAAGAACTTTTCCCAATGCACTATCCCCTATCATTATCGATCATCAAAATCTGTGTGTTTAAGCATATAACTACGATATCACAAATCCTATCTCTCGATAGATAAATCAAATCGTGTATAACCACGTCTCTCAAGGCACGACACTCTCACTATCACTAAGTTCTCAGCATGTAAACAACAATGAGCTAATAACTCTCCACTCAACGATGACCTGATATACCTTGGTTCACATCAGTAAAAATCCATACGCACCGGGATATAATATAACTAGATAACTATATCCTCTGAAGTCTACTTCATAAAAATATCATAGCGAGTTCGACCCTCTTTCAAGTGAGAGCTTGCAAAATATACATCTTGCCCTATAACAACGAACACGATAGTCTTGCTGTAACTGCCCACCATCTCATGTCGTTCATACCCAGATAAAACCATACCTCGAATATCACCTCTCAAAAAGAGCTATCCACATAAAATATATCCTTTCAGTGTCCACACCTTCCCCCCTTCAGATGGAACTAAAGAGAGTCCCGCTAACTCAATGGTAAATATATACCACCATAGTAGTATTAACGATACCTCTACTAAACCCATTTTTTATGCGAATCTAGTAGTAAGGAACTACTGTGTCTCACTCATTTCACACAAAGCAGAGCCCAATCACTTCAGGATAAAACTCATACTTTCAATTGCCTATAGCACTGGAAATTCAAATGGTTCCTGGACATAACACCCTCGTCCTAACCAAACTAAAAACTTCTTATAATTTTTTCCCCTACTAGACATGCTTGTTCCTATCCCCCAATTCACTACGGACAATATTCACACATGCGTTCCTACTCTTTACACATAAGACACCTCTCCATGTCATTCCCCTTTTCCATTTCCCCTCTGGCCATGTTAGGGTTATCCTTCTTGCGGACGTGGTAGACTTTACCCTTATTGCTACCCCCATTGTCCACTTGATTCCGCTAGCCCTATGGAAATCGTTGTTGGACTTGACGAACGTGACTGAATCAACCATCACGTAGTATAAATCCTATTGCTCTCAATAATTAAAATGGGTCCTCTATCGGGTAGCCCCTCATATGGTTCCTCACTAGCATTATTAAATCCAATTTTGATCTTCAGTTAAGTTTTCCAACTCTCTTGGCTCCCTTCTCAGGATATTGATGACAACGGTACCAGTCCTTCTAGTCAGATTTCCCCATCCATGCTTATATACTCTACCCATGAGTACATTATTAACTTACGGACCTTCTTGATTCTCCGTATCCTCTTCATTGGTTATGAAGTTCATTAAACACATCAACTTTCCTTCATGACCGACCACTGCATGGCCCTTCTAAAATAATTATTGAAAACTCCTTGGCCTCTCTATTTAAACAGTTGAGGAGAGGATTTATGGTCAAAACACACTCCAAATTACTCGTTATTCATGGTATCTCTCCATGGTTGTGGTGATTGACTCATACCACTACAACGCTGCTAATATGAGCCAAAAGTTTGCTCAAAATTTAATCCTGGGTGCCACTGCACTCCACCCTACACAATTGCCTTTGGGTTATATCCTTCCATTGACCCATCGCACTCCCTCTCTTCCCTAAATCCTTACGGATTGTTCTTCAGAAGAGTTCCTCCGACTACGATGGGCAAGTCTGAATTTGCACCCCCATTTTCTACGACGATGCTTATGGAAACTACTGTTTCCTAGTGATTATCCCAACATCATCTGTCTGAACAAAACTATGGTGACTTCTATCGCGGTCACCATTCCCAAAATATTCCATGGCTTCTACTGAGTCTACCCTCCCATGTTCCTTAAAACGTCCCTCACTGGTCGTCCAAAATTTTTTCGGTGTACGAAGCCCAACCAAACTCGTATAAGAATTGGATCAACTATACTTAATTGCAACAGAATGTAAGTCTCACACGTGAAGGAATACAATAACCCTATAATAAGGCTTTATATTAAAAAATGATGCGCTAAAATATAATAACCATACAAATCCTAAGGACTCTAGAACCTGAAACTCTGATACCATCTGTGACACCCCGCCTACTAAAATACCGAGTGGCCAGCCCATGATCAAATTAAAACATTGATCATATATGGATCATTCTTAGCATAACTGTCAAAAACATTTTCAAACTTACAAACCACCTACCAATTTAAATATAATGGTGCCAAAATTTATCTTCCATTAATTAACAACATGCTAAAATAAAATAATAATAAAATCATCCACATAAACTGGTAACTAGATCTAACACAGATGAATAACATAAATAAAGATGACCGAATCAACTATCGGTTCAAAAATAAAATCCAACAATAAACTAAATGATAGTCTAGATACACAAAGTCAAAAACATAATTGAATACTAAATCTAAGGCTACATGCCCAAATGAGTGCTGAAGTAAAGTCCATACACTAGGAATGAACGAATGAAGCGTCTATAACGAAGTCCTGCAACTTCCACATGAGTGGCAGCTGCGCATCCCTGGATAGAATCCTCAAACTGGGCGTCCTTCCGGTTGGACACCTAAAAGGATTTGAAAAAGATTTTGACACAGCTCAGAGCCGAAGTAAAACATTTTGAAAATATTTATCAAGCAGTTAAATTGCAATAATTATATATGCTTGCACACTCTTCATATTTAAGCTAGTGTCGCACTCTCTTGAGGTATAACTCACCCCTCATCTAATGTGCACACCTAACGCTTTCCTGCTAACCTTCCTAGTTAAGATACCCCGACTAACTAGCCATATCACACCTCTTTTGATCGCCTTACTTTAACCCAAGTATTCTTAATTTGATTATTAAGTTATCTATCCATTAACTTATTAGTCAGTTCAAATATAATAAATCATATAACGTTCACACTAGTTATATAGGAAACCCCTTTTATATTCATATAACTTCCACACTAGTTATATAAGAAACCAATTTTTAAATCATATAACCTTCACACTAGTCACATAAGAAATACATTCACACTTATGTATTAATCCCATAGATAATTATCAACTCATTTTATATACGTACTAATATACTACAACATAAACACACATGTCACGTATAATAACCATCCATTCCCGAGTAATAACTCACCGGATGCTTTCTCTAAAATGCTATCATGTCCCAAGCATACTCACTCGAACCCGGCCACCTGAAGTCGGATTAGCTCACACCAAAAATATTACAAATGTAGTGGAGGCGGTTATATTTTCCCGAAAATGAGACTGAATCATACCCAAGACGTCTCACCTCGAAAATAAATCACACAAATAAAATCCTGGACGATAGGACTTGGGGACTATACTCTCCCTGCTCCTCAAGCCAGGGGATTTAACCACATCGCATAACCTCCGATGATAGCACTAGAGGGGTATTTATTCCTATAAATATCATTCACATTGATATCTATCTCTCTCTCTCTCTATCTATCTATCTATCTATCTATCTATCTACCTATCTCTCTCTCTCTCTCTCTCTCTCTCTCTCTCTCTATATATATATATATATATATATATATATATATATATATATATATATATATATATATATACAACACATAACCGTATACATATATCAAATAAAGTTCGGCTAATCCGTGCCTAACACCCTAAGCACTAGCCCAAATATATACCCAAGTCTATATCCCGACTTGTAATTTAATTAATCTCATATTAATTATTTTAATTTACGATTCACACTAATAATTATGGCTCACGCAAATATATATACTATCACCATTACCGTATACATATAATCTAATTAAACTCGACTAACCTGTGCCTAACACCCATAGCACTAGCCCCAAATATTCGAGTCTCGATCCGACTCTTATTTTATTTAATTTCACACTCATCAGACAATTTAGCGTAACTTCACTCGCTAATATACCCGAACTCACTCAATCGGCCCGTAATTAAACATTTATGACCTTATTTCGCTCAATTCATTAAACATGTGTCACACATTTTTCTCACTTCCTAGTCGCAATGATATTCATCTATAATCACTAGGAGATAGGTCCCATATTCAGTTTTCACTAAATAAATAATCTTAGAATACACCCCCACAATGGTTAAATATATAAGTGTGAAGTCGTTTAGAAGAGTCCTCAATACGTAAAACTCTCTACGCCAAAAATAGGGCCAAAAAAAAAATCCCGCTTCTCGCAATTTGTCACGCTTCTAGAGCGCGACTAATTTTGTCATGGATCTAGAGTGTGACCTAGTTTTTCTCACGGATCTGGAGTGTGACTAGTTTTTGTCACGAATCTAGAGCGTGACTATGTCGAACCATTTTTTATTTTTTTTCTTCACCCCAAAGATTTCCAACTTTGATCCCGACCTCAATTAAATAATCTCCCATATTTATTTCCTCAATAAACATGTGTAATCACTATCATGATGTCTAAACATCATCAAATTCTAACTTTCCCCCAAAATTTCCCGATTTGGGTTTATTACGGTTCATCCAATTCTCAACATAGATTCGATCTCATAATCATCAATTAATTGAACCTAGCATCTGAATTTCGAATACAACATGATTTCCAATAAAGATTGATATAATTCCATCACTAATTGAGTAATAATTCTACACACAATACACCAATTGCCCAAAACCCATTTTATGTGACAACCCACCAAAAATAGATTTTGATCACACCCATAATAATTTTAATTGAAATACTGCAATTTAGATTGAAATTAAGATAACTACTTGCCTGATTAGGTTTGTAGAGTCACATTTCGTTGTAGGAGGCGAATTGACGAAGAACACACCCGAATGCTTCCAAAAGCTCTCAACTTTCTTCTTTTATCTCCTCTTTGTTACTGACCAAGCATAAATTCTTCAGAATTTAGCTCCTTAATTTAGTGATTTTAATATCTCGAACAATGTAATTGAGCCATTTTTATGCCATATCACTTCATTGTTTATTCCTAACAACTTTCCCTAGTTTTTGTATAAGTTGGATGAAGTTTTCAGGGATGGAATGCAAGAAAGATCCAAAAGAAAAGAAAAGATGCAAGCAAGAAATGTCTAAGGGCAAAAGTGTAATTCCATCCAGAATTCGAAAGTGACACCAAAAGGGAAGTTGAAGAGAATGAGTTCACAAGAGCATAGGAAGAAACGACATCCAAATCGGAGGTCTAGATAAGAAGATATGGCCAGTCAAAGCTGCAAGGAAAAAGTCAAAGAAGAAGAACTTCGGACCGATCCGGGTAGGAGTCAAACCGATCCGATTTTCCCAAGTCTAGTGCACTCCGGATCGATGGCAAACCGATCCGGAAGAAAATAAAAGAACCGATCCGATGGATATCGGACCGATCCGATTAAGACCCGGACCGATCCGGGTATTCGAAAGCCTGGCATTAATTTGCCATTTATTGTGCAGATTTGAGTGCGTATCTGTGAATCTTGTTCCACAAGCACAATTGGAGACCGACTTTGGATGATTTGTGCTATAAAAAGCCAAGTTCGACATCATTTCTAGAGGGCTAGGGTTAGGAATTTTAGAGAGAGTTTTCAGATCAGATTTTTAGGTTAAATTTCCATTTCCTTCAAGATTTGCATGAACCCTAGTTTGTATTCTGAATCTCAATTCCGTTGTTGTGCTGAATTCAAGTAATATCATTTTATTCTCTTTTGTTTAATTTCTGCAAATTTCTTACAATGTTCTGCAATTTCATAGTTTCATATGTTAATTTGTTTTTCAACCAAATCATGAGTAGCTAATTTCTCAAGGGTTGGGGTACATGAACTCAATCCTAATACAAATTATTCGTATGGAAAATTAGAAAATAAATGAAAATGTTGGTTGAATCGTGAATGAAAATCATATATGCATTGTCATATCTTTTAATCTCTCTTGCCCTAGGTACTTGGGATGTTTAAGAATGCTTTGTATGTATAATTTGTCGTTCACCGCCTTATATTGATCTTTGATTTCATATGATGCGGTCTTGAACCTCATATATGTAATGCTTAGTGATGATAAGGACTGGATTTAATCAAGAATTTTGATTTATAATTTTAATATTCTAAAGGATAATTTGTTAAGGATTGAGGGATTGTACCCTACCCTAATTTTCTCTAAATTGTTAAAACCAAATTTTGCTGTTAATTTCCATTTGTTTTTCATAAGTAAAGTTTTAGAAAGTTTCTCAAAAATCAATCATCTTTTTATTTCTTTCAAGAAATCATTTCACGGTTTGGTAATTTTCCTTGTTATTGTTTGGCAATTTTGATCCCTGTGGAGACGATCCCGACTTACCGGGTTATTACTTGAGCGACAAGACTTGCACTTGAGCCTAGATAAATACGCACTTTTGAGACAAATATTAAGTCGCGTCAAGTTTTTGGCGCCGTTGCCGGGGATTTAAAATTGTTAAATTTTCAAGAAAGTTATCTACAAGTGATTTCATAAAAAAAAAAAAAATTGCATTTTTTCTCTTGTGTGTTATATGCAGAATTCATCTCCCACCCAAATTCACGAAAATCCTATTGCCGAAGCCGGATCTGAAAATTCTGAGCCTTTGCCGTTTTGGGTTCCACCTCCTTCGCCTAATAATTCCATCACAAGTCGTTCGTTGAGTCAAACCTTGAGTGAGAATTCTGAACCTTTCGGTAGCAATATGTCGGATCATGGTAGTGTCGGTGTTGGTGCTGGAGAGGATGATGTACCATATCAACCCATGAAAGATCTTTTATTTCTGGAGAGAACTGATACCCCTGGTTGCATTTTATTCCCGTATAATGTCGGTCAGTTCCACTTTAGGAATGGAATGATCCAAATTCTTCCAACATTTCATGGGATGGATTCGGAAAAACCATATCTCCATATTAGAGAGTTTGAAGATACGCGTGAGACATTTGGAGACCAAACTTGTCCACAAGAGATAACCCGGTTGAAGCTCTTTCCTTTTTCCTTAAAGGATAAAGCGAAAACTTGGTTATGGACCCTGCCCCCAAATTCTGTTTTATCATGGAGAGATATGCAAAACAAGTTTATCTCTAAATTTTTTCCACAACACAAAACCAATTCTGTTAAAGCCCAAATCCAAGCTTTTCGTCAAAATGAGAATGAGGCTTTTGATAAGTGTTGGGAGAGATATCAGGAGTTAGTTAATGCGTGCCCCCATCATGGTTTTGAAAAGCATCATCTGATTTCATTTTTCCATCAAGGCCTTACTGTAGCGTCTAAACAAATTGTTCAAACCATGTGTGAGAGACCTTTTTGGGAGTTAAGTACGAGCGATGCTGAGGCTCATTTGAAATATGTGGCGGAAACTACCCAAGCATGGGATACTTCTGATCCAAATAGTCAAAATAGAAATCGACAAGTGTCCAACTTGCCTGCTGCGTCCGGTATTTATCACGTGGACAAGGACACTTTGTTGGATCTAAAACTTGAGCAAATGGAAAAGAACTTTAGAGATATGCTATATATGAGATTGAGAGATGTATCTGGATCCGTACAAACTGGGATGGAGAAGGTATGTGCCATTTGTAATGTAGGTCATTCTACCGAAGGATGTCCTTCTATTCCTGCATACAAGGCCATGTACACTGAACAGGTTGATGCAATAGGAGGTTATCGATGAAATTATAATGCTCAGCAAGGGAATTCATATAATCAATCGTGGAGGAATCCCGGGTACAATTATGGACAACCCCAAGGTGGGATGATTCCTAACCCACAGATGACTCTACCACAACCCCCTCAATTTCAGCAAGTGACAAATCCTATGCAAGTACCACCTCCCGGGCCTTATGTACCTCCACCTAAGAGATTTCTTGAGGATAATTTCAATCAATTCATCCAATCCCAAAAAGAGAGAGATGCCAAATTTGAGCGAATGTTCGCTGAAATGCATACTAACATCTCTAGGTTGCAATCTGCGGTGAATACTCAAGAAAAGGGTAAGCTTCCAGCTCAAGGCCAAAGACCACCTATTCAAGGTCAAACCACGGTTTGTTCCACATCATCAGATCTGCAAGAACAATGTCAAGCTATTACTACTCTTCGTAGTGGCCGAGAAATTGATCTAGCACCTAAATTGCCAAAGGTGAATGATGATGGAGTCAAACCCGAGATTGTGAAGGAATCTGAAATTTCCGAGTCTGAAGAACCTTCCTTAGAAAAGGAATTGAAAGATGCGGAAGTTGAGCCTGATATTGAAGTCAAGTCGCCTACTGCTGCTCCATTTCCTCAATGCTTAGAGTCACCCCAGAAAGGTGCTTCGCGTATCGAGGTGATGGATGTGTTGAACCAAGTAAAATTGAACTTGCCGTTCCTTGATGCTATTCAACAAATTCCAGCATATGCGAAGGTTATTAAAGATCTTTTGACTGTCAAGAGACGTCTTAAGGTGAAGAAAAATGTTTTCTTGGCGCAGAATGTGAGCTCAGTTATTCTCAATGATCTTCCACCAAAATTCAAAGATCCAGGTTCACCTACCATTTCGTGTATCATTGGAGAAATGAGAGTGGAAAGCGCATTGCTTGATTTAGGTGCGAGTGTAAACATCCTCCCATACTCCATCTATAAGAAGCTTGATTTAGGTGATTTAAAACCTACCCGAATCACCCTACAGTTAGCGGATAGGACAGTCAAAGTGCCTCGTGGGATTGTAGAAGATGTAATTGTGCAAGTGGATACGTTCTACTTCCCCGTTGATTTTGTTATTTGGGACACCGAGCCTGTTCCCCATACGAGAAATCATGTTCCAATTATATTGGGCCGACCGTTTTTAGCTACCGCTAATGCTTTGATCAATACAAGGAATGGCCAAATGCAACTCACTTTTGGAAACATGACTCTCGAGAAAAATATTTTCAATGTCGCTAACCAAATGGGTGATGAGGATGAGATTCTTGAAGTGGATCTTATTGAAGAAGTGGTGGATGAAAATATTGAAAAAATCATAGGAGGAGATGCTCTAAATGTTTGCTTAGGGCAAAGTGGTGCTCAAAGGAGTGATTATACTGAGTTTGAGAAAGAGGTGGAAGAATTAAAAATGTGGTTACAAGAGGAAGAGAGTTTTAAGAGTTTGAGAGCGGCTGACTGGATTTCTAGGTATGAAGAATTGCCTCCGAGGGAGACACCCATGGTCCCCTCTGAACATAGATTTCCTAGTCTTGAGTTGAAGAAACTACCTTCCCATGTCAAATATGCCTTTTTAGGTGAGAATGATACATTTCCTGTTGTTGTGTCTTCCCATCTAGAAAAAGGGCAAGAAGGTATGTTGTTAGATGTGTTGAGAAAGCATAGAAGTGCTTTTGGATGGACCATAGCAGATTTGAAGGGTATACGTCCTTTGATTTGTACCCATAAAATCCATCTCGAGGAAGAAGTGAAGCCATCTCGTGAGATGCAAAGGCGGTTAAATCCAACCATGAAAGATGTTGTAAGAGCGGAAATAATCAAATTGCTAGATGCTGGAATTATATACCCCATTTCGGATAGTAAATGGGTGAGCCCAATTCAGGTCGTTCCAAAGAAATCAGGGATGACAGTGGTTGAAAATGCTAAGGGAGAATTAATACCTCAACGCACCACCACCGGGTGGCGTGTTTGCATTGACTACCGAAAGCTCAATGCCGGAACTCGAAAGGATCATTTTCCCTTAACATTTAACGATCAAGTTATTGAACGAGTAGCGGGCCATCCTTATTATTGTTTTCTAGATGGGTATTTCGGTTATAATCAGATTGAAGTGGATGTTCTTGATCAAGAGAAGACGACTTTTACATGTCCATTTGGTACGTTTGCCTATAAACGTATGCCATTTGGATTATGTAATGCGCCGGCTAATTTTCAGAGGTGCATGTTAAGTCTCTTTAGCGACATGATTGAAAAAGGTCTTGAGGTGTTCATGGACGATTTCAGCGTTTTCGGTTCATCTTTTGACCATTGTTTAGCTAATCTTGAGAGAGTTCTATTCCGATGTGTGGAAAAAGACTTAGTCCTCAATTGGGAAAAATGCCATTTCATGGTTACCGAGGGTGTAGTCTTGGGCCACATAGTCTCATCTAGGGGAATTGAAGTTGACCGAGCGAAAATTGAAGTAATATCTGAGTTACCCCCGCCAAAATCACTTAAAGATGTGAGGTCCTTTCTAGGCCATGCTGGATTTTATAGGAGGTTTATCAAAGACTTTAGCGCCATCGCTAGACCTTTGAGTAATCTTCTCATGAAGGACACTCCATTTGAGTGGAGTAAAGCATGTCAAGAAGCATTTGATAAACTCAAAAGCATGCTTATTTCTGCACCTATCATGCAAGCTCCGGATTGGTCGCTTCCCTTTGAGCTTATGTGTGATGCAAGTGATTACGCGATTGGGGATGTTCTTGGACAGAGGAAAGATAAGAAAGCTCATGTTATTTACTATGCTAGCCGTACATTATCTGGCCCTCAGCTGAATTACTCTACTACAGAGAAAGAGTTGCTAGCTGTCGTTTTTTCTCTCGACAAATTTCGCTCTTACGTTGTTGGGTCGCCTATCCTTTGTTTCACTGATCATTCGGCATTGAAGTATCTCTTGAGCAAGAAAGATGCCAAACCTCGTTTAATCAGGTGGATCCTACTCCTACAAGAGTCTAATCTCTCGATTCAAGATAAGAAAGGAGTAGAAAACGTCGTTGCTGACCATTTATCACGACTCTCGTCCGATGTACCTATTGATCCCATTCCCATAGACGAGTATTTTCCGGATGAGAATTTATTTGCTACCTCTTCTCTCCCTTGGTTTGCGAATATTGTCAATTACCTTGTCACCGGAGTTGTTCCCTCTAGTTGGAATCCGCAAGAGAGAAGGAGGTTCATTACTTGGTCACGCATGTTCTTTTATGATGATCCATACTTGTTTAAGTATTGTGCTGACCAAATTATCCGGAGATGTGTACCCGATGAGGAAATCCAAGGGGTGATTCGATTCTGTCATTCGGAAGCATGTGGCGGTCATTTTTCTAAAAATAAAACTGCTGCGAAAATCCTTCAAAGTGGTCTTTATTGGCCCACAATCTTCCGGGATGTGAATTCTTTTTGTAAGACTTGCGATAGATGCCAAAGAATGGGTGCTATTACTCTCCGTGATATGATGCCATTATCCCCTATTTTAGTCTTGGAGTTGTTTGATTGTTGGGGAATTGACTTCATGGGGCCCTTTCCCCCTACTTTTGGTTTTCTATACATTCTCGTCTCTGTAGATTATGTCTCAAAATGGGTAGAGGCTATAGCTACACGGACGAATGACAGTAAGGTGGTGATCAAATTTATTCAAGAAAATATACTTTCTCGCTTTGGTATGCCTAAGGCCATAATTAGTGATAATGGAACTCATTTTTGCAATAGGCCGATGGATAAACTAATGCGGAAGTATGGAATTGTCCATAAGGTTAGCACACCTTATCACCCCCAATCGAATGGCCAAGCCGAGCTTGCTAATAGGGAGATCAAGAATATCTTGGAGAAGACAGTTGATCCTAATAGGAAAGACTAGTCTTTAAGGTTGACTGATGGTCTTTGGGCTTATAGAACCGCATACAAGAATCCCCTTGCGATGTCCCCATTTCGTTTTGTGTATGGCAAACCTTGTCATCTTCCGGTTGAAATCGAACACAAAGCGTATTGGGCTATCAAAAGGGTGAACTTCAAAATGGATCAAGCCGGTGAAACACGTAAACTTCAGATGAATGAGTTGGAAGAAATGCGTAATGATGCGTATGAAAGTGCCAAAATTTCCAAGAACCGAATGAAACAAGCTCATGACGGAATTATTCGTAAGAAAGAGTTTCATTTGGGACAGAAAGTACTTCTCTACAACTCGAGGTTGCACTTGTTTCCCGGTAAATTGCGGTCTCGATGGTCTGGTCCTTACATTGTGAAAGAGGTATTTCCCCATGGAGCCGTTGAGCTAATGGATGAGAAAGGGGGAACCACTTTTAAAGTCAATGGACATCGTCTCAAGCCTTATTTGGAAGCCATGGTTAAAGAAGCCGACACAATCTGGCTGTCGGACCCCATTTATGGGGATTGATTGAAAGAAGAGAGAGAGGTCGTTGCACCCCCAACATGTATGGGGTGATTGTTGTACATTTGAGTCGTAGGATGTAGAAGTTATAGGTTAGAAGTCCGTTCCGAGGGTTGAGAATCCGAAGGGTGCGGGTTGTTCGTTATCGATGAGTTGCGAGGTTAGTTGGAAGTTTGCGAGGGTGAAAAATCATCATTGGAATGGAGTATGAGCATTTTTAGGAAGAGAGAAGAAGAATTCTGGGATCCTGAAACCGGATCGGTCCGGTGAAAAAAGAGAACCGATCCGGTTATCCGGATCGGTCCGGGGTAAAAACAAAACCGATCCGGTGAGGCGGATCGGTCCGTCCCAAAATCGGATCGGTTCGATTTTCTGCAGGTTTAAAATCCCAAGAGACACACCTCTTCATTTACACCTCCTCAATCCCCACCCATTCACTTCACCCAATCCATCCCTTCCTTCAAAATTTCGTCCCCCCATTTCCCACCCATTCATTCCCTCCATTTCACCCCTTCATTCCTATAAATACATGCCTCCACTACCCATTTTCTTCACACCTCCACCTATCTTCTCTCTTATATCTCCATTGCTATCTCCTTCCTCCATACCTCATGGCTGCTCCCCAGAAGTACACTTCCATTGAAGTACTCCCCAACGGCAATGGGGAGTATCGTTTCCGCCAAGAGGCAAATTGGTGCCGAAAGTTTTTCAGCCCTACCCGCAAAATCCATATCGAGCGCCAAGTGTTATGGGCTCAAATGCCCAATTCGGTCACCCCCCTTTTTCTGTCACGGGGCTGGTGCCGTTTCTTTAATGAACCATATGAGGCCGTGTGGGAAAATGAAGTTCGTCAGTTTTACGGATCCCTCGTCCGAACGGTTGAATTTGAATCCCAAGCCTTTGTGGATTCCATACCTATCCCGTTCTCACTTGACCTCGTGGTGCGCAAACTTGAATCATATGGTGTGCTCACTCCCGATCAGTTTGACTATCCGAGTCCCGATCCCGTCCTCACAAAAGAAGTTTGTATCTCGCGAATCCAACCGGGTGCGGTTTGGAACACCGAGACCTTTCCCGTCGGCCGCTTGTCCGACAAGGCACGATTCACTTTCCATATCGTTCGTGCCAACATTTTGCAAACTTCTAATGATTCGGCGATGAGGCCTCGCCAAGCCACCATGGTGTATCATCTCTTCAACCCGGCGACCGTGATCAATTTGGCCCGCACATTTTACACCGATATCCTTTTTGTGGCCTATGATAAAAAGGGCCGCACTCCTCTTCCGTATGGTCGACTCATCACCTCAATGCTTCGAGATGCCGGTATCGCACCACCTCAGGATCTTGTCAAACTTCCTAAACCTTTAGGACAAGAGTCCTGCACTCTAAGTGAGCGTCAAATTCAGCACGTCCGTGCTCGGCACGACGACGATTCTAGTGAGGAGGATGACGACGAAGAGGAGAACATCGCCGAAGACGACGTGGAAATGGCGGAGGGTGAAGAGGCAGAATATGATGAGACGGCGGATCCGGATTACATTCCGGAGGATCCGGTCTTGCATGAGCGCGTTCTCTCTCTTGAGATGCGTTTTGACGCACATGTGTCCTCCTACGAGAGGGATATGAGTTTGGTCCTACGTATGCAGGCCGACTTGTACCGTCTCCAAGCGGGACCCGAGGCCCCTCTTCCTTTCTACTATTATAATCCATATGATCCGTCTGCTCCGAGTAATTCACATCCCCCACCCGCCCCTTAGGATACCTTTCCCTTATTAGGATTTTTATCCCTATGTTATAGTTTTGCTTATACAGTTATTTCCACAGGTTGTTTGTAATCTACAGTTTTAATATGATATTAGCATGTTTTATTTATCGCACTCTTTATGTTGTCTTCTTTTTATCTCTTATCTGTTTGATTGAGGACAATGCAAATCATTGAGTTAGGGGGGATGACAGGTGCGTATTCATAAAACTTCGCTTATATTCATATGTATCTATTAAAAAATAAAAAATAAAAAAAAATAAAATTGAAAAATGTTGAAAAAATCCAAAAATATTTTTCTTCAAAATAAATAAAAATTGGAATTTAAATTTTTCAAAAATATCACCTTTGTTCTATTTAAAGTCTCAAATTGTAAAATTCCTAATGCACTAAGCCAAAATTGACCGAAGATGGAAATTGAAAGAAAATTGACGACTTTACGAATAAGTGTGGAGATTAGTCCAACCCGGTGAGATTTCGAGCCTTTCAATTTTTTATGAGTTTTTAAATCAATCCGAGTTTATGATTAACTCAAAGTTCTTTTCAGTGTTTTAAATAAGTCGTTGATGATCTCAATCCTTTGTTTTGACCGGTTATGGGAAATGTGTGAATTATTGTCTCGAAATTCGTGCTAATATATCTCTAAACTTAATTAATCTCGAGATGCATATGGTAATGTGATTAGCAATTTGGACAATGAAGTAGGCCCTCGTTTGTTACCCAAAAATATTAGCCATAAAAAGTTGTGAAAAACAAAATTATCCCTTTGCAACCCAATTTGAGCCAAATAAAATATTTTCCTTTCGTTTGATAACCCGAAAAACCTAAATAGCCCGGAATTGCGAAAATGGAATATTCATTAAGTCCGAAAAGTGCAACAAAAAGGGGCAAGAAGAAAAAAAAATAGTGAAAAAAAAATGAAAATTGAAAAAGAAAGAGAAAGAGAAAAATGAGCAAATGCCCGAAAAAGCACAAATGGACGTCATAAAGATATTTTCCAATTCCGAACATTCCGTCCATTCCCAATTATACCATTTACACCTTTTAACCCAAAAAGTCCTAACTGAGTCCGAATTGTGAAATTAATTACTGCATGGAGAGCTAAGACATGAAAAGATAAAATAAGAGATTAAAATGGTGTGAATTAGAGGTGATGTTCCCGTTTCCTAATAACCGTACTCCGATGATGAGATCTTTTCTACCATATATTTCCTTCTTTTCAATTTTGTATGCATGAATTTATGTCCATTATATTTACTCTTTATATCATGCATACCGAGAGAAAATAGCCACAATTCGAGTGATTCGTTTGTGAGTGCAATCCGTAACAATTTGAATCAAAACGAATTTTCGGGAAGTAACATAATGCTCAATCGGTGGAAATTGGAGGTTTAATTTTTGGCTTTGCACACACACACTATGGTTTGAGACAGTTGAATATGAATTTATGGTGATTATTTTTAGAAAAATTTAAATTGTACAATTTTTGAGTATTTTGATATTTATTTGAGTCAATAAAGAATTTTGTGGGTGTATTCACTGCAAACCCTCACGAGACAAAACTCGTCCTACTAGGGTAACCTAGAGGTTTAAAGGCTTGTTGCATACGCTAAATGCAATCGCGTGCCTGCGAAAGTGGAATTTTATTTTAATAAAAGAAGTTTTCAAGAAATGAATGTTGGATAGATTCAAATACATTGCCCGGGACGTGCAAAGTCCTAAGTTAGGGGGATTTGACCAAGCATAAATTCTTCAGAATTTAGCTCCTTAATTTAGTGATTTTAATATCTCGAACAATGTAATTGAGCCATTTTTATGCCATATCACTTCATTGTTTATTCCTAACAACTTTCCCTAGTTTTTGTATAAGTTGGATGAAGTTTTCAGGGATGGAATGCAAGAAAGAATCCAAAAGAAAAGAAAAGATGCAAGCAAGAAATGTCTAAGGGCAAAAGTGTAATTCCATCCAGAATTCGAAAGTGACACCAAAAGGGAAGTTGAAGAGAATGAGTTCACAAGAGCATAGGAAGAAACGGTATCCAAATCGGAGGTCTAGATAAGAAGATATGGCCAGTCAAAGCTACAAGGAAAAAGTCAAAGAAGAAGAAATTCGGACCGATCCGGGTAGGAGTCGAACCGATCCGATTTGCCCAAGTCTAGTGCACTCCGGATCGATGGCAAACCGATCCGAAAGAAAATAAAAGAACCGATCCGATGGATATCGGACTGATCCGATTAAGACCCGGACCGATCCGAGTATTCGAAAGCCTGGCATTAATTTGCCATTTATTGTGCAGATTTGAGTGCGTATCTGTGAATCTTGTTCCACAAGCACAATTGGAGACCGACTTTGGATGATTTGTGCTATAAAAAGCCAAGTTCGACATCATTTCTAAAGGGCTAGGGTTAAGAATTTTAGAGAGAGTTTTCAGATCAGATTTTTAGGTTAAATTTCCATTTCCTTCAAGATTTGCATGAACCCTAGTTTGTATTCTGAATCTCAATTCCGTTGTTGTGCTGAATTCAAGTAATATCATTCTATTCTCTTTTGTTTAATTTCTGCAAATTTCTTACAATGTTCTGCAATTTCATAGTTTCATATGTTAATTTGTTTTTCAACCAAATCATGAGTAGCTAATTTCTCAAGGGTTGGGGTACATGAACTCAATCCTAATACAAATTATTCGTATGGAAAATTAGAAAATAAATGAAAATGTTGGTTGAATCGTGAATGAAAATCATATATGCATTGTCATATCTTTTAATCTCTCTTGCCCTAGGTACTTGGGATGTTTAAGAATGCTTTGTATGTATAATTTGTCGTTCACCGCCTTATATTGATCTTTGATTTCATATGATGCGGTCTTGAACCTCATATATGTAATGCTTAGTGATGATAAGGACTGGATTTAATCAAGAATTTTGATTTATAATTTTAATATTCTAAAGGATAATTTGTTAAGGATTGAGGGATTGTACCCTACCCTAATTTTCTCTAAATTGTTAAAACCAAATTTTGCTGTTAATTTCCATTTGTTTTTCATAAGTAAAGTTTTAGAAAGTTTCTCAAAAATCAATCATCTTTTTATTTCTTTCAAGAAATCATTTCACGGTTTGGTAATTTTCCTTGTTATTGTTTGGCAATTTTGATCCCTGTGGAGATGATCCCGACTTACCGGGTTATTACTTGAGCGACAAGGCTTGCACTTGAGCCTAGATAAATACGCACTTTTGAGACAAATATTAAGTCGCGTCAGTTACTTAGGGTTTAGAATGATATTAGTTGCTACCTAACCCTCCTAGACCTAGGTTAAATACTGCAAATCCCTAAATTAAGCTTATTAGCCAAGCCCAAATGACCCAAACACCCCCATGTCGGCCCGATTATGCCTAAAAATGTCTCGAGACCTAATTACTACCCCCGAACATTCTTATCTGACTATTCTGACCCCTTCGGAGTCAACCGCTCACTCAAAATCATCATCCGAGTCACTTTACTAAAAGTCTCCATCTCGACCTCAAATTATGACACATGTGATTTTTTTTTAAATAACCCGAATTAATTAATTCTTAATCCACCAAATTAATTAAATCCTCCAGACTAATTAAAATCCTTTATCACAAAATTAATTAAATTATATATCCTCAAGAATACGGGGTGTTATAAGGTATCACTATCCATCTTATATACCAATGCAAAGGCAGTAAAATAAATCACATGTGTGTGTGTGTGTGTGTGTGTGTGTGTGTGTATATGCGTGTGTGTGCCATTCTTGTAATATATACTAATAAGGTATCCCTAGGTGGAGACCTGTGATGCGTGCATACTCTTCTATCGAGTACTGGCACATCACATATTAAGTAAAGGACTTTTGGCTCGGAATCACTCTCAGACCCTACATTTACAATTCACATAATGTTGGAAGCAAACATAGTTCAAAGCCTCTGGGCTATGCAAACACCTAATGCACCCAAATAACCGGTCACACTATAATACATTCAGTTAGTGTTAAACCCTAGATCTATGTTCTGAGGCACGTATAAATTTCCCCCAATGGGCTCATCGGGATAAGACTGTCCACGATGCGGAACCTCCCGTGATAGTAGGTAGCCTAGGTATGTTCACACACATAAGAGTTCACACAATAGGTATTCACACAACATATATATATATATATATATATATATATATATATATATATATATATATATATATATATATATATATCATTAGTATAGGTATGCACGCAACCTATAATATATCCCATAGGTAGTATATAACTCTCAATTATCCTACGCATTATTAATTTACCTTTATACTTCTCATCGTATATTCACGAGTGTTTCCCACTTCTCGAAGGGTCCCAATTATCCTTTAAATTATTTCAGTAGTTAATTCACTCATACTCTACTGGTCTAAGTCATAGGTTCGCTCACCTTCACAGTGAGTCGTACTCATTCCCTCGAATTCATTACATAATAATTCATGCCGATTAATATTAGCCTTAATTCTTCTCACTTATGACTAAGTCCTAATCCTAACATTAGCCCACTAGTAACCAAAATATCTCTTACTATATTTTACAGGTATCCCAAACGTTCCCCCGATCATCATTTACGAGTTCAAGGCTTCAATAGGGAAAATTGCCCAAAATCTAGGAAACCGAGTAGATTCACGCAATGGCCGAATCGATTTGCCTTACCCAAACGATTCACCCTTGGGCCGAATCGAGCTGAAAAGTGTCAGTTGTTTCCTTCGTTCTACTGTTACATTTTTCACCATTTTCAATTATCAAAATCTTCATGATACATTCTCAAACACCCAACCAAGCCTACTAGACCCTATAACAACATATATAAATTATTTCTAATGTACTCAAAACATTAAATCATCAAAGCGAGTCATTAAAATCGAATTAATCCTTCACATTAATTCCAAAACCCTAGGTTATTCTTTTCATTCAAGAACATCAATAAAACTCCAATTCCTCTGTTATTGTCATCACATATATTCTGATTTCATTTCTATTCACTTAGGCCCTATTTGGTTGCCCAAATTATTTGATTATGTAAATTGGTTCATTGTGATTTACTTAATCATAAATGAGTGAATTTGATACGAGGTTAAATCGAATATAATGCAATGTTTGATAATCTGAAATTGATGTTAAGGTTTAATGAGAAAAAATAAAAATAAAAATTAAAATAGGTAGGGGAGGGGGGGGAGGGGGAGGGGCAAAGGGAGGGAAAGAGATATAGGAGCATGCATTTTATGTGACTTCTATTTCAAATGGATGCATTTCACATTTTTTGTGAAATGATCCAATTTCAAATTTTACGCCTGAGTTAAAATGGCGCAATTAATGAATCATTCCATTAATGAAACCAAACACAATTAATGGATCAATCTGTAAATTGATCAATTTATAAATTGGCCAATTTATAATTTTGGGACAACCAAACACGGCCTTAAGGATTCAATCTACATGCAAAACCTACCCAAGATCATGAATTAAATCTCCAATTTAAAAGCCAAAATCATTTATTGATAAGCACACTCAATCCTACACTAACATGGATAGTGTATGCAATCAAATTTTGCAAGATAAAAACTTGCCTCAAATTGTAGGTTTGATTTTCTATAGAAAAGTGGTGGGGTTGCCTTCCTCTCCTCCCGATCTACACACTGGTGGTTGTGCAGAAATGGTGTGGGAAGACTTGAAACTCCTCTTCTTCCTCCTTAATGGCCTTTCTTAATTTTGTAACTGCTAACCCTTACCCCCTCAACACATATGCTGACCCTTTTCCTTAAAAATCCAAAAGACCAAAATACCCCTCTGGGATGTCGTTTTGGCCTAAAAATTCCCCGGGATCCAATCCAAGCCCCCAAGTACACCTTTCTAACTATTTCAACCATTTCGGACACACATGCACACTCAAAATGATCATTTGGATGACCCATAAATAAATTACATTTTATTTCATAAATTTACTGACATGCACATCCCGACTAAATTATTGTAAATGTCGTATTTCTCACTCACGACAATCATAATACATTCTTACAAATTTATTACTCATTAACTAAGTAATACTAAATATAATTCTTACAAATACATATTAACCATTGTATCGCTAATTAATATTTATTTTTAACCGGATTAATTTTCCATTTTAAGGATTAATTTCCTATTTTAATTCAATTACTCCTAATATAAAATCATTAAAATACGGGGTGTTATATACTTTCCCCTAATAACAGAATTTTGTCCCGAATTCAGAAAAATAACTGGTATGAATAACTCTGGATATTTGTCGCGCATCTCATCCTCGCGCTCCCAAGTAGACTCTTTGGCATTATGCTGCCCCATTGAACACGTACAAGTGGAAATACCTTCGACCTCAGCGTCCTCTCACTATGGTCTAGATAGTAATTGGTCTCTCCTCGTATGAAATATAGGGCTATAAATCAATCTCCTCTAATGCAATGTGAGTTTAAGCTAACTCATCCCATAGATATTGTCTTAGCAAAGAAATGTGGAATACATCATCAATCTGATGTAAGCGCTTCGACAATGTGAGTCTATATGCAACTGGCCCAATCCTCTCGATGATAGGGAATGACCCCACATACCTTGGTGTCAACTTCCCTTTCTTCCCGAACCTCATTATCCCATTAATAGGAGATACATATAGTAATACCGAGTCCCCCACATTAAACTCCAGAAAGAATCGCTTGGCATCATCATAACTCTTTTGCCTATCCTGGGCTATCCGTATATGACTGCGAATCAACTCAATTTTGGTCAAAGTATCCAGAATCAATGATGGTTCAAGAGGTTTATTGATCCCCACCTCTAACCGACAAGAGGGCGAACGACAAGGTCTATGTAAAATGACTCAAATGGAGCCATGACAATCGTAAAATGATAGGAGTTATTATATGCAAACTCCACCAGTGAAAGATACTGCCCTCCCAACCTCCCCTAAGATCAACGATACACATCCGTGAATATCTTCTAGCATCTAACTCGTCCTCTCTGTCTGCCCATTCGTCTATGGGTGATAGGCCATACTCAACCACAACTTTATACCCATGGCCTCCTAAAAAACCTCCCAAAAATGAGACAAAAATATCTTACCCCTGTCAAACACAATATCAAGTGGCACACCATGTAGTCTCACTATCTCAGCGATGAAAATTTGGCCATACTTGTGACACCCCGACTAATTAAATACCGGGTAGCTAGTTCTTTATTAAATTAATACAAAATGCCAAGTTGGTTCAGTTCATAGCATCACTGTCGAAAACATTTTTTTTTATAATTACTAACCACCTAGTATTTAAAAAGTGAGATGCCGATTTTAATTAAATCCGATTAACATGCAATAAATGAATTTATGAAAAGTTAACATAACCAATCACAATAAAGTCACAATAGAATAACCAACCAATAAATAAGAGTCTGGAGGAAAACTCCTCCCAACAAACTAAAGTCCGAATTAAATAAATATAAAGTCTGCAATCACTAAAATTAATTACATCCCAAAGTCTGAAATAACTGAATAATTAAGATGTCTCTAAAAGGAATGGAGTCAAGACTAGAAAAGGGGGCGTCTACTTTCAAGGTCATGTAACTTCCACAGCAGCTATAGCTCGTCACCTGAATAGAATTCCTATGCATGGTGTCCTTGTGGCTGGGCACCTAAAAAGGTTTTTATAAAAGATAGATTTGAAAGCAAACAGATCAGAGCCCGAATGTGAAAATAATTTTAAAAATATGAAAGTGTTTAATATCATTAAACAGTGAATATAAAGTACATGATAGTGTGTGCACTCACATGAGTTCCTCACCTCTCAACTAGTTGTGCACTCCTATCGTACCCGTACCCATTCTAGTTGTTTCCATATCTATCTAGTCCAACGCTAAATCTAACATTCTATGTGATATTTAATATAAAACCCAGCATCTTCTATTTAATAGAGTATTGTACCTTGTAACACAGTTTTCCCGTTTTAGCATTTCAAAGTATTAGAACCATACATTTTCACCTTACAATCCGTTGCTACTAGTTATGTTCACAATTATTCACGACAATTTGTTTCAATCAACTGTATATTATTTTTACCATAAATATACAATACTAGCACCCTGAGTCTAAGCTGTAGTGCACACATACACTGCTATCAAATCCCGGTACATCACGTACATGAGGACCACGTATTCCGAATCTCTCGGGAAACGTTTCATTAACAACAATCACAAACAATGGAGGCGAACATATATAGTTCACATCACATGGGTCACGCATATACCTACGCTCCCATGATCAGCAGACTTATTAACTTTTTAATAAGTCCTTCTCTGACCTATGTCCTCGAGGTACCAATCTAAATCCCCCCCGTAGGAACATAAAGATTAGATGGCCCTAAACGAACGCCAACCTCCCCATATAGCAAGTATGGTAGGTATGTCATACACAGATAATTACATATACTAAGCATTCTCACATATTAGGTATTACATGATTTTTATTAGTGGTATACTTCTTATTCTTATACAAACCCTTTGTGTTATACAAATCACATGTCACCCGATTTATATTCATTTAAGTAATCAGTTATCCGCACTTCGTTATTAGTCACTCGCGTTCTAAACCACAAATGTTATCCGGTTCAAGGAACTATCCTAAATTTTACTCCTCAATGTATCCCAAATCTCCCAACTACACCCTCTAGTTGATAAGGGAAAGTTATCTCACCATTTAAATAAGACTACAGGATGTTAGAAATCGAATCAGGCCAAAAAGGCCATTCTGTCAACTCGTTAGAAGTCTCGTTCGAACGAGGTCGTTCGAACGAGTTCGTTCGAACGAATGGATTCTAACGAGATACCAACTCATTAGAAATCATACTGTCATCTCGTTAGATGCTCGTTCGAACGAGGTCGTTCGAACGACCTGGGCAGGTCTTCTAACGAGATGGCAGTTTCAGCCCAGAAATCCCCAAGTTCGTTTTTCTCAATTCTTCTCTCCTCTAAATCCACACTAAGTACATCCTAATTATGTTTTAACATGTTTAAACTATTCCTAATCACCCTAGATCATTCCTCAACACATTTAAGGGGTTAATTCTTACAATTTACCATGGAATCAAAATAAATCTTCAAATTTTTTCCCAAACCCTATGAGCATGAACTCCCAAATTTTCTTGTGTCTACTTACCCATCAAAATCCATTTTTAATTCATCATCTACAACTATTCAAGTATTAAATCAGTCCATTAACATACTACATTCAATATCCTAACCCAAATTAAAAGTTTCTTCCACAAATTTCATGAGTTTTCCTCACAGGGTCAATATGAGATAGTTCCTACACTAAGCATGGAAGACATATTCAATGCATTAAAGATACTAAATCAGTTGCCTTAAATTGTTCTTTAGAATTTGATGTTGAAGGTTGAAGGTTGTCCTCTTCCCTCTCTACAGATTTCTCCTAAGGTTGATGGTTGAAGATGGTGGTTATGGGTCTTCTCTTGGGAACCTCTTCCAACTCTTCCTATAACTCCCGCAGCCCTCTAAGTTGTCAAATGCTGGTAATGGGCTTAGTGGGTTATTAATTCATGAATAAATAACTCTTAAAATTCGTAGGCCTTAATTCCCAAAATTTCAAAATTACCAAAATACCATTTTAAGTTACCGGTATGGCCCAAAAATGCCCCGGGATCCAAACTAGATCCCCGACTATTGTTTTCTGACTATTTAGACCCTTCTGGACTCGTTGGCGCACTCAAAATGACCATTCGGTCGATAAAAATAAAATTCACTTTTTAATTTAAATAGTTACATTTCTGACGCGACTGACACGCGCGTCCCCACTAAATTTCTCACATTGTCGTATTTCAGTCTCGCGACAATTTTAATATTTTCAATATTCGTATATTGCCATATATACACAACATAATCAAATACCAACTCACATCTCGTTAGTATCTATATTCTGATTAATTTTCAATTAATTCACATTTAATTTAATTAATCCTTTAAATAAATATCGATAAAAATACGGGGTATTACATACTGCCCCCCTAATAACGGAATTTCATCCCGAAATTCGGAACTAAAAAGTACCTGGTAAAAACAACTCTGGATAACGTTCGCGCATCTCATCCTCGTGCTCCCATGTGGACTCCTCGACATTATGATGCCGCCACTGAACACGTACCAACGGTACTATCTTTGACCTCAATTTTCGCTCGCTTCGATCCAAAATAGCAATCGGCCCCTCCTCGTAGGAGCTATCAGGTTGGAGATCGATGTCCTCCAAAGCAATATGAGTATGAGCTAAATCATCCCTAAGATATTTCCTCAGCGAGGAAATATGGAACACATCATGAATCCTATGCAATTGCTCCGGTAACCCAAGTTTATATGCAACTGACCCAATATGCTCGATGATAGGGAATGGCCCCACGTATCTCGGTGCCAGTTTCCCCTTCTTCCCAAAATGCATAATCCCCCTCATAGGAGATACTCTGAGTAAAACCTGGTCCCCCACTTTGAATTCTCTGAAGAACCTCTTCGCATCAGCATAGCTCTTCTGCCGATCCTGAGCTACTCGAATGCGACTCCGTATCAATTATATCCTTGCTGAAGTATCCTGAATCACTTCCGGCCCAAGTAGCTTGTTGTCCCCCACCTCTAACCAACGTGCTGGTGAACGACAAGGTCTACCATACAACGCCTCAAATGGTGCCATGCCAATGGTGAGCTGGTAGGAGTTATTATAAGCAAACTCCACCAGTGGAAGGTACTTCTCCCATCCACCCCCAAAATCTATGACGCACATACGCAACATGTCCTCCAACATCTGATTTGTACGCTTGGTCTACCCATTAGTCTGCGGGTGATAAGTCGTACTCAACCGCAATTCAGTGCCCATAGCCTCCTGAAAACTCTCCCAAAATCGTGAAACAAATATCTTGTCTCGGTCAGACACAATATTTAGGGGCACACCCTGAAGCCTCACAATTTCTGCAATAAAAATCTGAGCATACTGTCCCGTAGTGTAGTCTGTCCTTACGGGTAGAAAATGAGCAACTTTGGCCAGTCGATCCATAATTACCCAAATGGAGTCGTGACCCCTCTGTGACGTAGGTAACCCCATGATAAAGTACATGGATATGCTCTCCCATATCCACATCGGAACCTCTAATGGCTGTAGAAGTCCTATCGGTCTCTGATGATCCACTTTTACTAACTGACAATTGGCGCATTTAGAAACAAACACGGTAATATCTCTCTTCATCCCGCTCCACCAATACTGACGTCTCATGTCTTGGTACATTTTGTCCCCACCAGGGTGTACCGCGAATCATGAGCCGTGCGATTCTACCATCACCTTATGTCGCAAGTCTTCCCCTTCCGGAAAGACTAGTCTCCCATTGAAGCGTAATCCCCCATCTGAGCCAACGGTATAGGACTCGACTCCCTCTGCTAGTAATCGAACTATCTGCTCCTGACAGAATGAGTCATTTGCCTGGGCCTTTAACACTCTCGTAACAATCTGCGGTGTAACAGTCATCACAGACATGAACGATCGGGCCACTGCATCCTGGTGTCCCAACTCCTTCCACTTTGCCTTCCACACCTCGGCCACCTCATTTACTGGCCTACGGCTCAACGCGTCTGCTACCAGGTTAGCCTTTCCCGGGTGATATTGGATATCAAACTGATAATCTTTCACAAACTCAAGCCACCGTCTTTGATGCATATTCAACTCCTTCTGCGTGAAGAGGTACTGTAGGGACTTGTGGTCCGTGAACAACCGAAACTTCTACCCCAGGAGATAATGTCTCCGAATCCGAAGGGAAAATACAACTGCCGCTAACTCCAAGTCATGGGTGGGGTAATTCCTCTCGTGAGGCTTAAGCTTATGGGAAGCATAAGCTATGGCCCGACTTTCCTGCTGCAACACACCTCCAAGTCCTTGTAAGGACGCATCGGTGTAGACTAGATAGTCAACTCCTGGTCTCGGGAATGCTAACACAGGTGCTGAGGTCAACTTGCCATTTAACTCATCGAATGCCAACTGACATGCATCGCTCCAGATAAATGTCACACCTTTGCGAGTCAAATGTGTCAAAGGACCTGCTATCTTTGAGAAACCTCGAATAAACCTCATGTAGTATCCTTCTAGGCCCAAGAAACTACGGATCTCAATCGGTGTCGTGGGATGTCCCCACTCCCTCACCGCGGATACCTTCCCTGGATCTACCGATATCCCCCGGTCCGAAATGATGTGCCCCAAAAACTAAACCTCCTTCAGCCAAAACCCACCCTTCTCATACTTAACATAAAGCTCGTTCTGACGTAGCATCTGCAAAAACCTGTCTCAAATGCTCGACGTGCTCCTCTTCTTTCTGGGAGTAAAGCAGAATGTCATCAATAAAGACAATGACGAACTGGTCTAGGAACTCTCTGAACACCCTATTCATCAAGTCCATAAACACGGCTGGAGCGTTGGTCAAGCCAAAAAGCATAACCCGAAACTTGTAGGAACCATATCTCGTTAAGAAGGCAGTCTTCGAGACATCCTGTTCCCTGATATGCAACTGATGGTATCCTGATCGCAAATCAATCTTTGAGAAGAAGGAAGCTCCTCTCAGCTGGTCGAACAAGTCATCGATTCGGGGCAATGGATACTTATTCCGTATCGTGACCTTATTCAACTCCCAGTAATCTACACACAACCTCAATGATCCATCCCTCTTCTTTACGAACAACACAGGGGCACCCCACGGTGAAGTACTCCTCCAGATAAACCCTTGACCCAACAACTGCTCAATCTGATCCTGTAACTCTCTCATCTCGGTTGGAGCCATACGGTAAGGTGCGCGGGCAATAGGCCGAGTGCCCGGCGTCAAATCGATCACAAAATCTATCTCCCTACTCAGAGGTCTCCTCCTCTATATAGTACAAGTGAGTGGACGATCCTCCCTCAGGGCAAGGCATCGCCACCAAAAACATCTCCTGTCTGGGAATAGCAAAAATAATACTCCTACTAAAATAGTCAATCATGGCTCGGTACGCAACTAGCCAATCCATACCAATAATGGCATCATACTTAGTCATCTCTAACACTAACATATCAATGGGTAAAGTAAACCTCCCGATCTCTATACCCACACCACTACAAATAAGGGAAATCACAGAACCCCTACTCAACGGTGAATCTACACAAGTAACCGTGCTCTCGGCGGTGTCTAATAACCCAATAGCGCGTGCAAATCTCATGGCAATAAAACAATGTGTGGCCCCCGTATCAAATAAAATACGCCCTATAGTCCCCTGAATAGAGAACATACCCTCAATGGCAGGTGGATCCTGTGGAGCTACGGCCTGCTGAAGCTGATACACTCTCCCATACTGAAGCTGTCCCTATTGGACTGGGATCGCTGGAATGGGTGGTAGTGCTGCCATCTGTGGTGGTTCTGGGAGGGCGGCGGGAAACATAGGCCTCTATGGCTCATGTCGAGCACCCTGCTGCTACTGCTGTGGGGCCTTGCCCCTGTCAGAACAATCCTGGCGTTTGTGGCTAGTCTTTCCACAAACAAAGAACTTCCCCGAGAAATTTCCCCCTTGTTGTCCCTGCTGCCCATGGCCCTGGTGGCCGTTACCATTCCTCCCCTAGCCCTGCTGGCCCTGCAGAAACTGCTGTTGACCATTCTGACCCTACTGGCCCTGATGGCCCTGTCTGAAACTTCCCTGTCCACTTCTGAAACCCCTAGACCTAAATCTCTTGGGATCCCCCTGCTGGGAACCCTGTCACCCTGCCTGCGCTGTCCCTGAGCAGATTGTGCCCCGCTGGCACCATTTCCCCTATCCTGGCCTGATGGCTGGACTCTTCTGATCTCTTTCTCTCAAACATGTGGAAGCGATGATCCTGGCAGTGAAGTAATGAAGCGTTAACCACATCAGAATAAGTGGCCAACGAGAGATTCCCTAACAAATGTTGACGGATCCTCCAAGTCAATCCATCTGTGAACTTCTGAATCTTCTTCTCCTCAGTCGGTAGCTCATCCGGAACAATGTTCAAAATATTGGTAAACTCGGCCTCATACTCGGCTACGGTCCTTCCCTCCTCCTTGAAGTTCTTTAATATCCTCCTCATCTCCATGTGAACAGCTGACGGAAAATATTTGCTGTCAAACCGCACCCAGAACTCCGGTATAGTGAGAGTGTCCCTCTCCTTTGCGATGGTAATGGACTCCCAGCACTGCAATACAGATCCTACTAGCTTGAAAGTAGCCAGTATCCGCTTCTGAACATCTGTGCACTCATACATCCTTAAGTGCCTCTGCATATCCTTCCTCCACTGACTGGATACCACAACATCGGAGCTACCTGGAAACTCCAGAGGGTGTGATTTCTGAAAAAGAATCACGGATGCGTTCCCAAGAAGACGAGAATGCATGAGCCTGAACTGGCACAGCTACCGGCGCCTGGGGTGGTGCCTGTTGTACAATGGCTAGGGCGGCATTTACTGCTTGGGCTACAATAGCTGCAACCTCTGCGACATTCATAGTGCCCTGAACTGGCGCAGGCTGTGCTCTGGATGTGCATCCCTAGGAACTCGCTGCGCACGTCGTGGAGGCATCTGAAATGAGAGTAAAGTCTTATAAGTTCGCAGTTATTATCTCAAAATTGATGAAGAACGATACATACACAAAACAATACAACAGTCCTAAAATATAGGGCTCTACATCAAAGAAAGCTCAGCGAAAACATAATAAGCCGTACAAATCCTAAGGACACTAGAACCTGATGCTCTGATACCACCTGTGACACCCCGACTAATTAAATACCAGGTAGCTACTCCTTTATTAAATTAATACAAAATGCCAAGTTGGTTCAGTTCATAGCATCACTGTCGAAAATATTTTTTTTATAATTACTAACCACCTAGTAATTAAAAAGTGAGATGCCAATTTTAATTAAATCCGATTAACATGCAATAAATGAATTTATGAAAAGTTAACATAACCAATCACAATAGAATAACCAACCAATAAATAAGAGTCTGGAGGAAAACTCCTCCCAACAAACTAAAGTCCGAATTAAATAAATATAAAGTCTGCAATCACTAAAATTAATTACATCCCAAAGTCTGAAATAACTGAATAATTAAGATGTCTCTAAAAGGAATGGGCGACATGCCCAACAAATGATAAAACTGATAATGGAGTTAAGACTAGAAAAGGGGGTGTCTACTGTCAAGGTCCTGTAACTTACACAGCAGCTACAGCTCGTCACCTGAATAGAATGTGACACCCCGCCTAATTAAATACTGGGCGATCACTCCTTTATTAAATTAAATCAAGGTGAACAGTTGGTTCATTCTCAGCATCACTGTCGAAAATAACTTTTCCAATTTAACACCCTAATTAATTAAGCTAAGTGTCAAAACCATTTTTTTAAACATTTTTGTGCAAATTTTGTTTAAAGAAAATTTATTTATTTATTTATAAACAACATTCAATAAGTAAGATTCACACCATAATAATTCTGCAACATAATCCAATTAATTTATAACACTCGATCATCGAATCCCAACATTTAAATTTAAAATGAAACATTCGTGCTGAATAAATCCCAAAGAACAGTACTAGAAATAAACTGAAATACAATTGTCCCAATAAAATAGATAAATAGTGGAGAGGGCGACACATGCCCCAATGTCTGAAAATGATAGGAATGGAATCAAGCAACTGAAATCGCCTAATCAAGTGGCGTGCAACTCCCACCTAAGCTGCAACACGTATCTTTCAAGAGATCATAAGCAAGACGCCCATGTGGCTGGGCACCTGTAATATATACATATATATACAAGAGAGAAAGAGAAATAGAAACGGGTCAGAGCCCGATAGTGTGTATGCTTTAAAATTCGTTTAGCAAGTATTTAAATTGATACATGCCAATGCAACAACATATTAGTGCGACACTCTCTTGAGAAATTCTCACCTCTCTTTTAATGTGCGCGCCTATCGTACTACCCTTCCCAACGGATTATCTATTATATATCGTACTAATCTCTTTCAACGATTTATCTTATCTTAGGTTATTCGCAAGATTCAAAACTGAATCAACACAATTGTTTATAAAATAAGATTTTAATTTGTAAACAAAGTTCTCATTTTAACTTTATCAATAAAGTTTTTCCAGTGTCATAATATACCTTCTCACAACAAGTATTTTCAATTTTGAGTCATCAATCATGTCCTTCTTACCAAATCACAGTAGGCAGTTCCAGATTCCAGAATTTCATATATATATATATATATATATATATATATATATATTTACTACTCGTATAATATATATATTACAACAGCACCCCAAATAAACTATGGTTCGGGCATACTCTACTATCTAAACCCTATATCACTCATATTAAGGGGAATACAAATTCGGAATCACTCACGAATTGTATTAACACATACACAACAATATTGAGGCGAAGCATAGATTCCAAGTCTCTAAGAGGATGGCACATACCCGCGTCTCTTAGGACCGTCTAAACTATCATTCCGATATCCTGTACCAAGGATATCTATCTCCTAGGGTACGAATCAATATCCCCCATAAGGCAACACAGGATAAGATCGTCCCAGCGCGGTAACCTCAGGGATAGAAAGTAGCGTGGGTATGTTTTCACACATAGATAGTATATGCATAGACAATCATATAACTATACTAATATTACCATATCAAAATTAGGTATATATCAATCCCATCGTTATGACATTATCCTTATTTTCACATTATTAGTATCGCGTATAAGGGTTCGTCTCTATCCTTAATTCGAAGGATTTTTCCAACTTATTATGTAACTCTCATGGCCTCTATCCTCCCAAGTATAAAACTCAGTAGGTGTCCTTTTTTTCCCAACGTAACTCTCTTATGCGTCTCTCTCTTTAAAACATAAATTCATCGACCCTTATGTGAGTATCCCACAAATACAATCCTCGTCTCATTTTAAAAGTCCCAAAATTATTCATATGTCCTACTGGTCTTCCATAACTCCCAAAATATTTTATTAAGGATGTACAAGAATTATTTCACGATAAATTGAATTTAACTCATTTAAAAAGGGAAATAGGAGTCTGCCAGGAGGGGTCGATCGATCGAGGTTTGGGGCTCGATCGATCGATCAAGCAGGTCTGCAAAAATCTGCAGAATTGCAGTTACGGGTTTCATATCCTAACCTTCACCAAATCCATATTTTTCAATTCCAAACGTCTCAAAAATTTTACTACTAACATTATACCATCCTACTAGGTATTTCCAACGTAAAGCATGAGGATTTCTATCGTTACACATGGATTAACAACCCAAAAATTAATGTAATTTATCAAGAACCCTAGAATTCTCTTAAACATGGTTCTAACAAGTATTTCCAGAAATTTCTTCTTATAAACATCATAATTTCATGGATAATTCCTCGACATGGCAAGGGTTTCCAGGATTATCATTTAAACCATAACTACATGCGATTCCTATCTCATATTTTTGGTTTTCTTCCATAAAAACTCATTTTAATTACTCCTAAACTAATATGAAAGATGCATCAATGAAATACGCAAGATAAGCACTTGCCTGGGAATTTCAGAAGTCTGGTTTGGTGCCGAATTCGGTATGGTTGCATTCCCCGTCTCGCGATCTACACGTTGGTGGTGGCGGTGGTGCAAACGGTTGAGTTTTGAGCCTTGGAATTCCTTGAGAGCTCTCTCCTCTCTTCTCCAATGGACGTTCTAGGGTTTTGAGTATTCTAACCCTAGGAGACAACCTAAATATCTGATATAACCCCTATAATTTTCCTGGGTTTAATTACCCAAAAATATAAAATGACTAAAATGCCCTCCCGGGTTACTAATTAGGCTTAAAAACGCCCCGAGACCCAAATCAAACCCCCGGGTACACTTTTCTTACTATCTCGACCTTTCCGGACGCGTTGGCGCATTCAAAATGACCATACGAACAACTTATAAAATATTCACTTTTATTTATCAATATTTAGTCCCGACGCGACACGAGCACGTCCCGACTCAAATTTCCGAAATTGTCATTTTATTCACTCGTGACACTCAGCGTAATAAATATTATATATTACTTTGCTCATTAGTAATATTCAACAAATTTCCCATAATTACTAACTCTCATCGCGTTAATAATTATAACATAATAAATTTCTGGATTTATATTAAATAATTAATTCACATTAAATTATATAAATCCCCAAATTAATATAGCATAAAAATACGGGGTATTACATAGAATTCCTATGCATGGTGTCCTTGTGGCTGGGCACCTAAAAATGTTTTTACAAAAGATAGATTTGAAAGAAAACGGGTCAGAGCCCGAATGTGAAAATAATTTTAAAAATATGCAAGTGTTTAATATCATTAAACAGTGAATATAAAGTACATGATAGTATGTGCACTCACATGAGTTCCTCACCTCTCAACTAGTTGTGCACTCCTATCGTACCCGTACCCATTCTAGTTGTTTCCATATCTAACTAGTCCAACGCTAAATCTAACATTCTATGCGATATTTAATATAAAACCCAGCATCTTCTATTTAATAGAGTATTTTACCTTATAACACAGTTTTCCCGTTTTAGCATTTCAAAGTATTAGAACCTTACATTTTCACCTTACAATCTGTTGCTACTAGTTATGTTCACAATTATTCACGACAATTTGTTTCAATCAACTGTATATTATTTTTACCATAAATATACAATACTAGCACCCCAAGTCTAAGCTGCGGTGCACACATACGCTGCTATCAAATCCTGGTACATCACGTACATGAGGACCACGTATTTCGTATCTCTCAGGAAACGTTTCATTAACAACAATCACAAACAATGGAGGCGAACATATATAGTTCACATCACATGGGTCACGCACATACCTACGCTCCCATGATCAGCAGACTTATTAACTTCTCAATAAATCCTTCTTTGACCTATGTCCTCGAGGTACCAATCTAAATCCCCCCCGTAGGCACATAAAGATTAGATGGCCCTAAACGAACGCCAACCTCCCCAGATAGCAAGTATGGTAGGTATGTCATACACAGATAATTACATATACTAAGCATTCTCACATCTTAGATGTTACATTATTTTTACTAGTGGTATACTTCTTGTTCTTATACCAACCCTTTGTGTTATACAAATCACATGTCACCCGATTTATATGCATTTAAGTAATCAGTTATCCGCACATCGTTATTAGTCACTCGCGTTCTAAACCACAAATGTTATCCGGTTCAAGGCACTGGCCTAAATTTTACTCCTCAATGTATCCCAAATATCCCAAATACACCCTCTATTTGATAAGGGAAAGTTATCTCACCATTTAAATAAGACTACAGGATGTTAGAAATCGAATCAGGCCAAAAAGGCCATTCTGTCAACTCGTTAGAAGTCTCGTTCGAACGAGTTAGTTCGAACGAATGGCTTCTAATGAGATACCAACTCGTTAGAATTCATACTTTCATCTCGTTAGAAGCTCGTTTGAACGAGGTCGTTCGAACGACCTGGGCAGGTCTTCTAACGAGATGGCAGTTTCAGCCCAGAAATCCCCAAGTTCATTTTTTTCAATTCCTCTCTCCTCTAAATCCACACTAAGTACATCCTAATTATGTTTTAACGTGTTTAAACTATTCCTAATCACCCTAGATCATTCCTCAACACATTTAAGGGGTTAATTCTTACAATTTACCATGGAATCAAAATAAATCTTCAAATTTTTTCCCAAACCCTATGGGCATGAACTCCCAAATTTTCTTGTGTCTATTTACCCATCAAAATCCATTTTTAATTCATCATCTACAACTATTCAAGTATTAACTCAGTCCATTAACATACGACATGCAATATCCTAACCCAAATTCAAAGTTTCTTCCACAAATTTCATGAGTTTTCTTCACAGGGTCAATATGAGATAGTTCCTACACTAAGCATGGAAGACATATTCTATGCATTAAAGATACTAAATCACTTGCCTTAAATTGTTCTTTCGAATTTGATGTTGAAGGTTGAAGGTTTTCCTCTTCCCTCTCTACAGATTTCTCCCAAGGTTGAAGGTTGAAGATGGTGGTTATGGGTCTTCTCTTGGGAACCTCTTCCAACTCTTCCTATAACTCTCGTAGCCCTCTAAGTTGTCAAATGCTGGTAATGGGCTTAGTGGGTTATTAATTCACGAATAAATAACTCTTAAAATTCTTAGGCCTTAATTCCCACAATTTCAAAATTACCAAAATACCCTTTTAAGTTGCCGGTATGGCTCAAAAATGCCCCGGGACCCAAACTAAACCCCCGGCTAGTGTTTTCTGACTATTTAAACCCTTCCGGACTTGATGGCGCACTCAAAATGACCATTCGGTCGATAAAAATAAAATTCACTTTTTAATTTAAATAGTTACATTTCTGACGCGACTGACACGCGCGTCCCCACTAAATTTCTCAAATTGTCGTATTTCAGTCTCGCGACAATTTTAATATTTTCAATATTCGTATATTGCCATATATACACAACATAATCAAATACCAACTCACATTTCGTTAGTATTTATATCCGGATTAATTTTTAATTAATTCACATTTAATTTAGTTAATCCTTTAAATAAATATCGATAAAAATACGATGTATTACAATACTATCCCGTGGTATAATCCGTCAGAACTGGAAGGAAATGGACCACCTTAGTTAACCAATCCACTATCACCCAAATGGAATTGTGACCCCTCTGAGATGTAGGTAACCCCGTGATGAAATACATTGAAATGCTCTCCTATTTCTATATTAGAATCTCTAACGGCTGCAGAACTCCTGCTTGTTTCTGGTGGTCCACCTCCACCAGCTGACAAGTGGTACAACACGAGACAAACTTTGTAATATCTTTCTTAATACCACTCCACCAATACGGTCGTCTCATATCCTGGTACATCTTATCCCCTCCAGGATGTACTGCAAATCGTGTTTTGTGGGACAATAAGTATTCCCTCTCTGGGACAATAAGTCTCTCGTTGAAGCGTAAGCCTACCTTTGAACTCATGGATTAAGATTCTGCTTCCTCAACTAAAAGATATTGAATTCAGTCCTAACAAAACTAATCTGCTGCCCGGGTCTGAACCACCCTCGTGATAATCTGGGGGGTAACTGTCATAACTGATGTGAATGATCTGGCAACTGAATCCTGGTGTCCCAACTCCTTCCATTTTGCCTTCCAAACTTTAACCATATTTCCCACTGGCCTATAGTTCAACGCGTTTACCACTACGTTAGCCTTCCTTGGATGATAATGGATGTCGAACTGATAAGGATATAAAAAATATCCTGAACGTGAACATAATTGAGAGATGATTCCTACAAATAGAAGTAAGGTATAAATTTCAAGTGAGAAATAGTATAGTGTATACAAAGTGGGGAAGTTATGTGAGTTATTAACAAATAGTATATCGAGAGTAAAATATACTAAATAATGATATTATTTCATTCAAGCCTAAGAGTGTAATAAGAGTATGTAGATAGTGTGATATATATATATACCTTGTGTGATGGTATACACTTATATGATGTGATGATGTATGCATATCTTGTGTTAATGATATATATATATATATATATATATATATATATATATATATATATATATATATATATATATATATATATATATATATATATATATATGTGTGTGTGTGTGTGTGTGTGAAGCATACCCCCTCAATGCTATTATGGGAAGTTACGCGATGTGGGTGAGGCCCCTGGCTTGAGGAGCAGGGCGCGTATAGTCCCCAGGTCATAGCATCCATTATTATTATTGTTTGATTTTTATTAGGGGTGAGACGTGGTGGGTATGTTTCGTCTCATTTATGAGGAGGAACTATGGCCGCTTCCCGTATGTTGTGATATGGTTTTTGCCAAGGCGGTGCGAGATTCCGACCATTGGTACCCATGATGATATGTTAGTGATTCCCCGGTAGATGATAGCATTGAGAACCTGCATCCTCGAGTTATAGCTTGTTGGGATGGTTATTATTATACTTATGTGAATAGTATATTAATTGTATATGATTATGTGATTTCATATATTTGTCTCTAGAGTAAAGAGATATAAAAAGATTGATTGAATCTCATCTCGGGAGATTAAATCCAGACTAAATTGCGATAAATATATATTAAGATGGAAATGAAGCGTGTGCATATCAAAATGAGTATATATATATTACTTTGGGTATCGAGGGCATAATGGACCAATAGTGCCAAGGAGTAGTGTATCGGGGGGTCCCTTGTTTGGATTTCGCTTGCGAGAGGTCCCATGCACGAAACACAGTGCAATGTTGGGAGTGAGGAGAAGTTAGTCCTTAGTGATTATATTTATCATATTAGTATGTATAGCTCGACAATCGACAGTGCCAAGGAGTAGTGTATCGGGGGGGTTCCTTTTTTGGATTTCGCTTGCGAGACGTCCCACGCACGAAACGCCATGCACTATTGAGAATTGAGAATAGTTAATTATTTTATATTATATAAGAACTTGGGTTTATATGTGTCATTCATTGAGGGCATAATGAATCTTGATAATCAATACTATTAAGGAGTAGTGTATTGGGGGGGTCCTTGTTTGGATTTCTCTTGCGAGACATCCCACGCACGAAATGCAGTACAATATTGAGAATTAGGAGAAGTTTAGTCCTTAGCATTTGATGCTTTAGCTCATTTACATCAATAACTAGAAAATGAGAAATTCTAGTAAGAGAATGTTTAGGTATATTTTATGTGTAAGTAAGTTGACGAATATGTGAGATGGGTAATATTAGAAGTTGAGGGTTAAGTTTTAGATAAAACATTAAATGAGTATATTTTGGGAGTAAGTTAGATTAATTTGCCCCTAGATCATATGCATACGTTTAGATGCACGCTTTAGTTGAGAGGTGAGTTGGATTTTCTGGAGAGTGCGACTCCATTTTAATCATGTTATAATGCATTTATAATTATTATGCATTTTAATGCATTTGATAAATAATGTTTCACACCTCGGGCTCTGACCCGTTTATATTTTCTCTTGCTATGTATATATATTGTATTATTTTAGGTGTTCCTCCGCAAGGATGCCGTTGATGTTATCCATCCAGTGTATTCGTGGAGCTGTGGCAGTAGCGAACTATTACAGTATTTTGATTTAGCCGATTTCTATCTTTTGTGTATCTAGATTAGGATTCAATCTATATATCGGGTTTATACTCAAGTGTTGTACTGTAGCACTTTTAATATTTTTTTCTCAGATTGTTGTATAGTCTGTGAACTGACAACATATTCGGGTATTTTATTTTGTCCATTATAGTGTACTCTTGTATTAGTGTCTTTTATTTTATTTGAGCATGTGTGTGTCTCTTATTATATTTAGTTGTTATGTTGTTGGTTAGTTGTTGCATAGTTTGTTTCAGTACTGTTTTAAATTTTTTTTGACACCCTCTTTTTGTAGTGATGGGTTGTCAGCCGTGTTTATTTTAGAATCACCAGTTGATGCTGAGAGTGATCCAATTGTGATTACTAATTATTTTAGTATAGGGTTGGCCACCCGTTATTATTTTGAGCGGGGTGTCACATTTTGCTTCTAAAATTGGCACTTAAATGCAAATGTTGATTTTTTGTATTGATACTGTTTATATGTAGTCAATCTTATGTATAGTGTTTAAAGGTAGGTTATTCATGTAATACATGAACAATATGTAATCAAACACATTGTAAATAGAAGTTCTAAAATTTGACTGAAAAAGACTGTTGTTTTTCTTGAATGGATGATAAATTCTTTGAAGAGACTCTAGGTGAATTTGATAATCTCACCGTCGAATATCATTGTTCTGTTATATAATCATAACTACTGTTGTCATTTGCGTCAAAGTATAATTTTGTTAGTATGTGATTGGGTTTATTCGTGGATTCATACATTACACTCTGGAAGATAATGAGTTCATGAATTGGTATTTTGGCAAATCCATTAGAAGATAATCTATTCTACTTATCTATATTTTCCTACTTACTACATTTATAGGAAGTTCTTAATGAATGTTCATTGTCCATAGTTTTTCCTTATATACCCATCTTTTCTATCTTTTTTTCTAGTAAATTATAATGATTTTATTGATATGGAAGAGGAATTGTTACAAAAGAATGGGAATATTACATTCAAAAGAATATGTAAAAAGGGAAAAACTTTACAAAGATGTATAATTTCAAAGGAATCAAATCTCTAGAAATAGAGGTAGGTGGATGTATCAACTGCATTTGTTGTATCATAAGAAATAGTGGACCGAGATTTAATTATCGAGTATGTGTTGATTGTGAATCTCGATGTCTTCCTGGATTTCATTGCTTATGATAATGCATAGGTTCTTCATCCTCAAGTATGTTATGTATATTTTAATGGAATCCATCAGCAATCCCTAAGTTACTATCCACAAACTCATATGTCTCCAACATGTGTTTTCGACACCTTTTTGTCGTTGCTATCTGTATATTGTTTCTCAATATTTTGACACCTTCTCTTTGCTAACAAGGTGTCATTTCTTCTGTTTCTTTAAGTTCCTATTTATTTTCCCTTTCCTTTATTTCAATATTTGGAACCTGTGTTTTTCTATCATAAAAAACTTCTTCACTACCAAAATATCCCTAAGCTGGTTTTTTAGGCATGTGTATCTCGTAGACATTTTGGTCTACGAGATTTTAAGTTGCCTTATTTTTTTTGGTGGTTTGGCATTTTAGTGCGTTGTAGATGGAGCTTAGAGTTTGTTGGATAGGGGTCCCTATTATCCCCGTTGCTAAAGTTTTTGTCCTAGTTTTAGTATGTTATCTTAGGTGGCCATCTTATCCCCTTGTTATTTCTTATTATTTCAATGATATATTGTTTCTATTAAAAAAACAATGCATATGTAAGTAGCATGACTGATGATACATATTATTTACTTATTTATTTATTTATTTATTAATGTTAGTATTAAATATATGTGTTTTTATGTATTTATTCATAGGAGTGTATGTGATTTGGGAATGTTGTTGAGAAAAGTCCACGGTCCTTATGGATTGTCAATAACCTTTTTAAAGAATGTTGGGAGGTGATGAGATTGGATATCACTAATTATTTTTATGAAATATGATATTGGAGTTGCCAACGAGTGTGTGATTGAGACTTTAATTTGCTTTGTTCCCCAAAAGATCTACTCATTCAAAATTAAGGATTATAGGCCAACCAGTTTGATCACTAGGTCTTGTAAATTTTGGCAAAAGTTCTCTTAATTAGACTTATACAGGTCTTGAGTGAGACAATTGCACATAATCAAGGAGCATTTATGAGGGAAAGATAAATTCCTGACTCGACTTAAATAGCGATTGAGATGGTAAATGAGTATCGGATCAAAAGGAAAGAAGGTGTGGTGTTCAAAATTGACTTCAAAAGGCACATGATCTCGTTGCTTGAGAAGGCTTGGGATCTCGAATTTTAAAAGGCATTGGATCTCAGATTCAGATTGATTCAGTGTTCAGATTTAGAGGCAATTCTGCCCTTTAATGATTTGGAGGCAAAAATAGGCATTAGCCTCTTAATTTAGAAAAAAACAAACACTATTTGGTACATCTCAAGGCTGAGTAGTTCATATTCAGACTCAAAGACGCCAAAACAAACAATTCCTAAATATAAAAATTAAGAGAAACATAAACAAAAGTTAAATATAAATTACTAGTTGGATCCGTTTACTCTGGTTTAACTTTAGAAACCAAAACTGATCAAATTAAGTCAAATTTTTAAATTTCAAGTCCATTCTAATCCAATTAAAATGGATTGGATTGCTGAGATTGGTTTGGATTCTGAAATCACCTATCAATAGAGGATAAAGCTGTCTGGGCTATGTGAAGACATTATCTCAAATGAAAAATACTATTGCAGATGATGTTTTGCTTTGGCATCATATTTAATTGCTTTTTATTTCCTACTTCCCTTCTGTAACTGGATTTTCCCAACAATATCCTTTTCATTTATCTTGGCAACATTTTTTTCTCACGACAATGATAAAAGTTACCCTGCTATTCTGTTTTACCATCATAAACACATTATGAAATTTATAAACTAATGACTCCAGGTACAACATAACGAGCTTGTTGATTATGTCTCTCTAGACATTCTTTGAGGAAAT
The DNA here is from genome assembly GCA_949130495.1 of Sambucus nigra. NCBI lineage: Eukaryota > Viridiplantae > Streptophyta > Magnoliopsida > Dipsacales > Adoxaceae > Sambucus > Sambucus nigra. The sequence continues at coordinate 23,004,423 of OX422212.1, read as the reverse complement.
ATATGTTCTTTTACTACTACTATGACGAACTCATTAGATTGAATTTGAACAATTCAAGAAATAGGAGAATATTGCTCAATTATGCTTAATCTATAATTGATAAAAATATATTATTAGAAGTGATAAACTCGGGAAAAGTTTCCATTTTCATCTATTACAAACTATTATATATGTTGGCAATTACTGAAATCATCATATTTTGTGATACAGGCATGGGAGTGCATTCCAGATAAAGAAGTGTCGTGGAATATTTTATCGTTATGTACAACATCTGGAATGTTTTTTCTTGAAATAATCTTGATGGCCTTTCTACTCCAAGGATATTATGCCAGTGTTTTGGAAGCTTTAGCATGAACATTTGTCATCTCAGGACTCGTTGCTTTCGATATACTTCTCAAGTTGTTTACTTATCAATTTAAATATTTCTCCTTTTGCTTGTGAGAAATTGTGTGTCATTGAAATAGATGACCCAATAGACTAAATACAATACTACCCATTGAAATAGATGACCGAATATTACTTTATATATTGTATTGCAATAATTGTTTTAAGGCCTTGTCTTACATTTATCGGCGTCTGGGGGGGGGGGGGGGGGGACAATTAAATTAAGAAAAAAAATGGAAATGTATTTGGAATTTATCATGTGTCCACATGCATATTCTCGTCGTGTTAAAATCAATTTGTAAATACCTCCCTAATATTTCAATAACGGATAAACTATGGAAAAAATTCCCACGCACTTATCAAACCGTAGCACACGGCGTTTTCTTATTGAAAAGTGAGACATAGGTAAGACTTAAGCCTTTTGTGCACTGGATTATTTTAACACAATATAGAATAAAACATTCATGCAATCATTTAGAAAAGGAAACTATTGCATCAAAGTATTATAAAACAAATTTTACACAGAAGACAACTCATTAACAAATTGTTTCAACATAATATGGTGAAGCAATAATATGCAAGTGAATGGAACTATAGTGCTTTATCCTTAGTTCGGGTGTCTTTTTAGTGTAAGGAACAACGGAGTTAATTGGAATCATCCTCTTTTTTGTGTATATTATTTGGGCGGTTTCAGTTTATACTATGTCTTAGAAGACTCAAAACTACTATAAGCTATTCCAAAACTAAATGAATGTCCAACCTGTCCTTGGGTTCTAGAAAATATGAAAATGAGAGCGGGGGTTAAGCTGTTGAGTGAATAATAAGGTAAGATGCAGATATCTGATTTATGATGATCTGACATAAGTGAATTTAAGAAGAAAGAAGATATATTATCCGTCGTGGCTCATTACAAATTTCCATGAACAATAATTGTGGAAGGGGATAGTTTTATTTAGGTTTATAGTTTTTTAACCAAGAACTCCAACTGTCGGGCATATTAAAATTTATAAACTAAGTGTTTGACTAGTCAAATTGGGCTTGGGTTACCTATGACGGAAAGTCCAGCACTTAATTGATGAGGATATGCATAGAATTAATTGAATAGAGTTCAACTAATATTCTTCAAGGCAAGGTGCAACGTTCGAGCCTTAGGCCTAAGAGAGATCCTAGGGGTGTCTTTGTGAACTATGGGCAAAGACAGAGGTGGTGTCTCTTGACTATGGGTGGAGGGGTCATAGTTTGGAGGCGTGGTTTAATGGTGATTACTCCAAGCCTTATCCAAGGCACTACAACTGCAGCGTGGACCATATCAAGCCATTTTCATAGCAAATAATGGCAATTAATGACGGGCAATAATAATATTTTAGGTATTAGGGTCTTCTCTCATTCTTTCATCTCTAAAAGTAAAAGTTATTACAGTGGTTGGCCAAAGGCCTTATTGATAGTATATGTTATCAAGATACACACACACACACACACACACACACACACTAGGGTATACTCGTGACTGAAAACACGCATATAATTTTAAAATTATAAAATCATGAAATTTTGAAAAGTATAGAATCATGTATAATGTAAATAATAAATAATTTTTATATTATAAATATAATTTTTCAAAGTATTGAATCCTATAAATTTAAGTATGGTTGAATCTTGCATTATTAAGTCAAAAAGTTCTTTTACAACACATAAGTGTAAACAATTTAAACTATGTTTATAGGACTATATGTGACACCCCGCTTAAAATAATAATGGGTAGCTAGCCTTATACTAAAATCAATCAGGAATCTCAAGTGGATCATTCTCAGCATCAACTGTCGATACTAAATAAACATAGCTAACTACCTAATACTATAATAAGCGGGTGCTAAAAAAATTTAAAACATACAATGAATCAACATACCAACAACATAATGACTACTAAAACTAATAATGTAAACACACGTACCATAATGAAAGAATGTACTACTATAAAACATCATCAGTATACAAAAGGAAATATACCCGAATATGCTGTTGGGTCACAAGAAATACATCATCCAGGGAAAAGAATTATAAAAATGTTATACATAAACCTTGGGTATTGTTGATACCAAATTTAGTCTGTTGACGTGTCTCGGTTAAGTGGAGACACGTGTCAATCTACATGGCACTAACAAACATTTCTGAACAACACTTTGACTTCGAGGAACTCAACCTCCCCGACCAACTCAGATACTCCGAGCAGTACGTGCTCTCCGAGGAACTTTACTGCGCCGAGCAACTCATGGATACCGAGCTACTTAGGCGGTCTGAGCAGCTTCGGTGGTCCGAGCTGCATCTCGTACAAAAGCATTAATGACCGGATAATTAAGAGGATTAAATACACATTAAATGTTGATTAGTATCATACGAATGTATACACCTATTGGATAGCTATGTACTACCTTTTCACATGTGCAGCCTCAGGGCTATAAATACATTGTATCATCCTCATTATAAGGGGACTCGGAATTCCTTGATAAAAAACTGTTATCGAGAATTCCCAAACAGTCAGCAATAACAAAAACAGTTGACGTATACTATTCTTTTAAGACTGAACCACTTTAAAAATTATTTTATTTTATTTATTTTATCTGTGATTGAATAATTAGAGATAATCTAATTTTTACATCAACAGATTGGCGCCGTCTGTGGGAAATGACTGAAATTCTCGTTTTTCACCAAAACAATTTATCACCAATGGCTGATAATCCCGAATCCAGTAATCGAAACGCTGGAAACCCCCAAATCCATCCGCTCCTCCAAATGTCCAAGATCTAGCTGGAATTATGGCCAATTTGGCTCAAGGCCAGACGGCCATGCAAGAGACTATGCGACAACTCATGCAAACTATCCAAGGTGGAGCGTCAACCCATTCAGGATAACGAAGTGTTCAAAGAAATACTCGTTTACTTTCTTCGCGTATTAGGAAAAACGATTCATATCGCACTGAGAAATATGATGATTTTTCTTATCAACCGGGTCGAACTTCGTCAGTACGAGCCACAGATACTGAACAACACATCACACTCTCTCCAGAAAGGACTACTGCACTGGAAAGATTAAGTAGGGTCTCTCCTTTTGATCGATTTGGACCTAGGAAGAATAAAATTCCTCCTAAGGCTGTGTTGAGAAACTTTTGACGACCACCTGATCTAAGAGAGGGTTCTGCCCAATCATAACCAGTTGCTCGACAAGATAGATCCCGGGAAGCGACTTCAACACGATCAATTGCTCGAACCAATAGGCCCGAGGAGGGAAATGATGCATGGAAAGGCTCTATTCAAAGGTTGGAGGATAGATTAGTGGAAATGGTTAAGGCCAAGAATCCTCTACAAAGAACTTTTATCCAAGGGACGACTTTTATACAGTCAATTGTGGATTTTCCCACACCGTCGAAGTTCAAAGCACCTGTTGTGACCCCTAAATATGATGGAAAAAATGATCCTATCCTTCATATAGAACAATACCAAGATGCTGCCGACATCTATGCCGTTCCAGATGAGATGAGATGAAGAGCATTTTCGAGAACTCTTACCGGATTTGCGCAAATATGGTACAATAATCTTCCTCGGGGGAAGATATCAACTTGCTTTCAATTGGCCGAGCTCTTCATTGGAAATTTTTTTTTTGGAGCAAAACCAGTTAAACGAGTTGCACATTTGTTAAGTGTTAGATAAAAAATAGGTGAGAGAACCAGAGATTACATAACTCATTTCAATAACGAGAAGCTTGAAGTTTTTTATTACGAGGAAAAAATAGCAATTACAGCTTTGATGAGTGGACTGTTGCCCAATAAATTATACTACACTTTGGCCAAAGATCCACCCAGAACCATGTCAGAACTAATGGCAAAAGTGGCCAAGATCATGAATGTCGAGGAGGCTATGGCTGCGAAGAAGAAAATGGACACCAAAGAGACCAAGGTGGAGGTTGATAAGGCTAAGAAGAAAGAACATAAGAACAATGGTGGTGACAAGCACTCAAAAACAAAGCCATCATGGGAAGTATTGAAGAAATTTGAAAATTATACTCCTTTGAAAGTAGACATAAACCATGTCCTGGAAGAGATCAAGAATAACGAGGAACTAAACTGGCCTGAGAAAATAAAGTCGGGTCCTGACAAGAGGAATAAGGCCAAATATTGCGAGTTCCATAAAGACCATGGTCACACAACCAAAAAAATCATAGCTCTCCAGAATGAAATCGAAGCACTCATCAGACGAGGAAAGCTGACCAAGTATGTTGATCGAAGAAATGAAAGAAAAAGCAATGACCGAGCAAGACAGAGGTCTAGATCTCCTCGTCGATCAGAAGAAAACAAAAAAAAGAGATCATGAAGATGATCCAGAAGACGATCATGAACTCCCCAAGAAACCAAGACAGCTAGAACGTGAGGTATTTTCAATTCGTTTTGGATCATTTGATTATAACGTTATTACATGTGGAGATGCAGGAGGCGGGGACCTTACTGCAGAAAGGAAATCTTACCTCAATGAAGCTCAAGCTTGTTCATACATTCAACGAATAAATCTAGCTGAGGATGATCGCCCGAGGAAGGTGAACAAAGAAAAATTGGTCATTGGTTTCTCCAAGAACGACCTCGCAGGTGTACTATATCCTCATGATGATCCACTAGTGATCAAAATGAGGATGAAGGAAGTAATAATCTCCAGAGTACTGGTGGATAATGGTAGCTCGGCGGATATCCTCATGCTTCAATAGTTTAAATCTGAAGTTGTCTGAGTTGGAACCTTATCACAGGCCCCTCCTTGGGTTTACTGGCGATAAAGTCTTTCCACTTGGGACGATCAAGTTGGATATGTTCATCGGCACATGGCCTTCTTGTCGAACAGAAAGAGTACGTTTCTTTATGATGGATAAGAATGTCCAATCAGCTTACAATATCATCATGGGAAGGGTAGGTTTGAAGAAGTTCGAAGAAGTACCATCTACTGTACATCAATGTCTGAAGTTTCCAACCAATTTTGGAGTAGGAGTTGTAAAGGGTGACCAAAAAGTTACTCGGTAATGTTATTACTCATCTGCCGAGCAAGAAGAACTGGAGGAATCTAGAAAAAAGACTATGACCTACCAAGTGGATGAAGGTGCAGAAATTGAAACATTAGATCCTAGAAACGAATCGCAGCTCGTGAAAGGTGAGGTGGTAGAAGCTACTGAAAATATCATTTTGGACGATGACCCGGAATGAACAACTCAAATAGGATCGTCGTTAGATGCCTCACTAAAATAGGAATTGATAGTTTTCTTAAAAAGCAGAAAATAAACTTTTGCTTGGAGTCATGAGGATATGCTAAGAATAGATCCAAATTTCTTATGTCACGAACTCAATGTGAATAAGAAGATCAAGACAGTGAAGCAAAGACGAAGAGTGGTCACCCTCGAGAAGAACCAAGCTATACAAGAGGAGGTCGAGAAGCTCCAGAAAGCTTGCTTTATTGACGATGTCAAATATCTAGACTGGTTGGCAAATGTAGTAATGGTGAAGAAGAAAAACAACAAAAGGAGGATGTGTGTAGACTTTACCGACCTTAACAAGGAACTACCAAAGGATTATTTTCCTTTACCCCGAATTGATCAATTAGTGGATGCTACCTCAGGACACGAGCTGTTGAGCTTCATGGATGCTTATTCTGGTTACAACCAGATTAAAATGAAACCTAAAGATAGGGAGAGTACTTCTTTCATTACCCCTAGGGGAACTTATTATTATAATGTTATGCCTTTTGGTTTGAAAAATGCAGGTGCAACATATCAGCGATTGATGTACAAGGTGTTTGCAGAGCAAATCAGTTGCAATATGGAAGTTTATGTTGATGATATACTGACAAAGAGCAAGAGAGTTGCTAACCATCTAATTGACTTAGGCCATACCTTTGATCAACTAGATAAATATCAAATGAAGTTGAATCCCACAAAGTGCATATTCGGAGTACGAGAAGGCATGTTCCTCGGGTATATTGTCAACCAACAAGGAATTGAAGCAAACCCTGAAAAGATTAAAGCTTTATTAGGGCTGCGATCTCCAACGACGAAGAAGGAAGTACAAAGTCTCACAGGGCGAGTTGGAGCACTTAACAGATTTATAGTATGAGCAACTGATAGATGCCTTCTATTCTTCAAAACACTCCGAAAAATGTTTGAATGGAATGAAGAATGCGAGAAATCCTTTCAAGAGTTGAAGAAATATATGGGAGCACCTCCACTTTTATCCAGGCCAGTGATGGGAGAGAGATTGTACTTAGATCTGGCAATTTCAAAAAATGCAGTTAGCTCGGCATTAATAAGAGTGGAGGATGGAGTGCAAAAACCAATTTATTACACTAGTAAAGCCTTCCGAGGAGCAGAGATCAGATATCCAAGACTGGAAAAGTTGGCATTGGCTCTGATCGAAGCGAGTAGAAGAATGAGGCCATACTTCCAGGCTCATACCATAGTCGTGTATACCGATATGCCGTTGAGGCAAGCTCTTCATAAACTAGAAAAATCAGGGAGATTGATGTATTGGGCAATAGAACTTGGTGAATATGATATAATTTATGAGCCTAGATCGTCAATAAAAGGGCAGGCAGTAGCATATTTTATACCAGAGTTCACCTATCCTGATACCTCCAAGGAGCAAAAGCTGGATACCGACCAGCCTGTGGATGTTATAGGATAATCGAATTTAAACCCCGATCAATTCACATTAGTCAACGAATAAAAGAAGTTGGCCGACGAGCAAAAGAAGATGGTCGACGAGCAGCAAGAACTGCTAGAGGAGGATAATAGGAAGCAGAAAATATTCCACCGAGGAACTCTGTCCGATCAAGAATTTGAAGACGAGGTACCTATATGGAATCTATATGTGGATGGCTCCTCTTGCACTATAGGTTTTGGGGCGGGGATTGTTTTAAACAGTCCTGATGAGGTCGATATGGAGTATGCTCTGCGCTTCCAATTCAAGGCTTCTAATGATGAGGCTGAATATGAAGCTATGATTGCAGGTCTTAATCTGGCAAAAACTAAGGGGGCAGAGAAAGTTATTATATTCAGTGACTCGTAGTTAATCGTAAATCAAATACTAGGAGTATATGCAGCCAAAGGAGAATTAATGATCAGGTATCATGCAAAAGTGATGGATATTTTATCAAGTCTGATGGAAGTACAGATAATTAGAATACCAAGATTGGAGAATGCCAGAACAGATGCCTTAGCTCGTTTAGCATCAGCCACACGCACCGAGCTACGAAGAAAAGTCCCAATTGAAGTCTTGGCTAGTCGGAGCATCGATGAAGATCTGATGATGAACTTTATTACCCTTGATTTAGGACCATCTTGGATGGATCCTATCAGGGCATATATTGAAAAGGGGTATTTGCCAACTGATAAATTCGCAGCCAAGAAACAAAAGTTTAAAGTTGCTCGTTATGTATTGACCAATGGTGTTCTATATAGGCGAGGAATTATAGCTGGTTTGCAGAGATGTGTACATCCCGCCGAGGAGAAAGACTTGATGGAAGTAGTCCATGAAGGGTCTTGTGGAGCCCATGTAGCAGGTCGGACACTTCTGCAAAGGATAATGATGCAGGGATACTATTGGCCGATAATGAGGACTGATTGCATAGCCTATGCCAAAAAATGTGACAAATGGCAACGCTTCTCCACGATCCGAAGAACTCCCTAAGCATTGTTGACACCCATTACTTCCCCTTGGCCATTTGCCATGTGGGGAATTGACTTAGTCGGGCCACTTCCAACGACCAGAGGAAGGTTTAAGTATCACATCGTTGTAGTGTATTACTTTACTAAGTGGGTGGAAGCCGATCCTCTTGTCGATATGACGTACGAAAAGGTGTACCAATTTATTTGGAAGAATATCATCTGTAGATATGGTCTTCCCCATACATTCATCACCGACCATAGAACACAATTTGAAAACGAGGAGTTCGCTGCATATTGTCATCAGTCGAACATAATAAAAACCCACTTTGCACCAGGCTATCCTCAGAGCAATGGGAAAACTGAAGTGACGAACAGAACGCTGCTGAATGTCTTGAAGAAAAGATTAAATGATGCAAAGGCAAATTGGATCAACGAGCTACATTTTGTACTACGGGCGTATCGTACTACTCCCCGAGAAGCAATAGGAGAATCTCCATATATGCTGGCATTTGGAAGTGAAGATGTTATACCTGTCGAGTTGGGCCTCCCAACACACAGAGTGTTGAATTTCAATTCCCCTGTCAGTGACTTGATGAGAAGGTTAGACTTGGACATGCTCGAGGAAGATAGAGAAGAAGAAGCCATCAGGAATGCTGCATACCAGCAACGAACATCTTTGTTTTACAACAAGAGAATGAAGAAGTGACACCTGAAATAAGGGGACTATATGTTAAAGAAAGTAATTCAAAAGAACAATAAACTGGAAGCTAACTGGGATGGGCCCTACAGAATAACAGAGGTTGTTCGACCAGGGACATATAAGATTGAAACTTTAGAAGGGGAGGAGTTTAAGAATGCATGGAACGCAGAGAATCTTCGCAAATATTATCAGTAGTTGGGGACTCCTATGTAATGCAGTTTTCTTCAATATAAATAAAAGTTGTGGATGTTTTGCCCAATTCTCTCCTTTTGTTGAAAATTTTTCGGAACTAGTGCTACACACTACGCATCAAGCCCAGAAATACCAACTCCGATTGGTTGGAAAGAAAATCCACCAACTAAGGTTGGTCGGGAATAAAAAATTTCCCAAAAATACCAACTCCGGTTGGTTGGGAAGAAAATCCACCACCTAAGGTTGGTCGGGAATAAAAAATTTCCCAGAAATACCAACTCCAGTTCGTTGGGAAGAAAATCCACCAACTAAGGTTGGTCGGGAATAAAAAATTTCCCAGAAATACCAACTCCGGTTGGTTGGGAAGAAAATCCACCAACTAAGGTTGGTCGGGAATAAAAAAATTTACCAACTAAGGTTGGTCAAGAACTAAAAACACCAACTCCGGTTGGTCGAAAACAGTTGTTTAAACAAATGAAAGTCATTTCAAGGCTTAAAATTAAAAAGTGCTAAATTTCTTGATATTTATGGCATTTTAAATTACTAACATAGTTGGTCGAGAAGTAAAATATCACCAACTCTGCTTGGTCGTCCGATAAACTCAGATAGTCGACAATAAATTTTCACCAACTCCAATTGATCAACAATTTAAAATAGCACACAATATCTTTATCTTTTCAATAGATATACATGCACATTCATTAGAAAATGTCTTACAAAATATTTTCAAATACAATGACAAATTGCAAAGAAAATTAGAAGTTTTTCATTAAGTCCAAAACAAAATACAATAAGAGTGAAATACATAAAAAATTGTTACATCAAGAATCCTATTCTATTGGTTTCTTCCCCTCTGCCTTTGAAATAGGTTCTTCACCAGCGGGATGATCGTCTAAGGCATAGGGGGAATTGATGAAATTTATATCTTTAAGCCTCCTGATATTCATTACTGAGGGACGATCAAGAAGGTGCTCTGGGCGAGAAATCTCAAAGTTGGAATGAAGGCTATAGTCACCGAGATACTTTGAAATCAGACATTGAGGAATGTCCCGAGCATGAATCCATCTCATATCCAGTTTGAAAGGTGGCACCGACAAATCGAGAAACCCAGGGTCATAGTAATCCCACAAATAGTGGCCCTGTTCCAACTGCAGCACGCCCAAGGAATTCAGCCATCCTTGCTTGTAACCCACATTATTTTCATTTTGGATCCGATCATCTAGATGCTAGAGGGCTTCATTATAACCAGCCATCCAGAACTCCTTGGGCTGCTTGTGGAATTGATAGGTTAACCTCTCCAGTTTCTCATGGAGGTTCTTCGTTAAAAGTTCTTTACTCTCCAAGGCATACTTTTGTGCAGAGGGTTGCTCGTCCAAATTCAGAATTTTCTTGGACATCTCAACTAATGCTTGATTCTTCGCCATTAACTTGAAGGCCTGATTCTCCAAAGCTGATTGAGTTCTTTGTTCTTCGATAGTAAGCTGAGCAGCCCTTGCTCGTCCTCGAGAAGCTCTTTCTCGTCCGCGAGCAGAAGTAGAGGCTTAAGTTCTCTTCAAGGTTTCCAATTCGTCTCTCAAATTGACATTTTCGACCTCCAAGAAAGAAAAACCCTCACCGTTGACAGGGACCAATGCTCCCGAGGTAGATGCTACAGATTTTAGCTGAGATATCTCTCCTCGCTGGTTATTGTTTTCCTTCTCCAGCAACTTAGTTATCTTCCTGTGCTCTTCGACCTCGGTCTTTAAAGTTCTTTCCTTTATATCGTAAGCAGCAAACAATCTATCATATCCTTTATCAGCACTTAGTTATTGATACTTCTTCTCATATCCCTGGTGCAAAAGGGCTGTAGATTCCTTGTATTGTTGTTGAATCTCCTCGAGAGTGCCCTGGAGGTTTTTAATCATCTCATAATATGCTACATTGTTAGCCACTGCCCAGTCGAGCAGACACTTTAAATATTGGTAGGCTTCAACTGCTCGCTCTGAAGCATCTGGACCGAGGATATCAATAATTTGAGCTTCAGTCATATCTGTATGACCAGCTTTGAAGTATTCATTACATTGTCTCAACAATTTTGTATCATGAGCTGATAACAATTCCATCCTGGCCATAAACTAGTAAAAGGAAGAGATAGCAAGAATCAATAAGAGTGCAAACAGAGCAAGAAGAAGAGAAGCAACAGTATGAACAATCAAAATCTCAAATTTTATTGCATCATAAAAGAGAAGTACATAGTTCAGAGTTACATTTGACAAAAATAAACAGAGAGAAAAGTCCGAACAACTCTACACCTTCTCCTTATTTCCCAAAACTTTCTCGGGAAGCTGGGACGAGGAGGTAGGTTGCTCGAATGGCATAGAAGGGTGTTCAGTGGGTGCTAGAAGTTGCTCGGCTGAAATGTTGGTTGATTGAAGCTGCTCAGTAGGAGTAATAGTTGGTTGGGGCTGTTCGTAGCAAAGTTCAACAGTAGGGACCTGATCCCCAACCATCATAGAAGATTCCTCGGAGGCAGCTTCATCCTCTTCTTCTTCCCTGGGAGTAGGAGGGGGCCAGGAATGTGTCATTGAAACAGTTCGGAGTTATCATCGACATTATTCTCTTTCAAAGCAGCCACCCAGCCCTCCCTGAAATACTTAAGGCTGCCATACTCCATTTGTGACACCATGGAAGCCAAACCCTTATTCCAACCTTTGTCCCAGCCAGCACTGAAGGACTTTTTCACAGCCAATTTACTTTTCACCTTCTCCGAGGAAAGCTTCTCAGATAGAAGTTCCTCGACAGCTTTAAATTTCTTTTCTGCCTCTTCCTTCTGACGACCAACGTCACGAAGTCTACTTAGCTCTTCCTCAGCAGATTTGAGCTTGTTTTCAAACTCTCCAGCATGTTGGATCTTCCCTTCGAGCTCTTCGTTCTTTATCTCCAAGTCTTTTATTTTCTTCTCCAACCTCGACTTCAACAGCCTGATCCCTCTCCTCCTTGGTGGAATTAAGCTGCTTCTCCCAAGCAGCTTTATCATCGATATACTTTTGACGAGAATCCTTTAAAGACTGCGTCAGACCTACAAAAGCCTCTTCTACACCACCCGAGGAGATGGACGACTTGATAGCTTCGTCCTTCTTCGGAATAGTATTAAAGCAGGTCACCAACAGGAAAAAGAAAATAACTTTAAGTCGGTGCAAGGATATAACATTGAAAAATGAAAATTTAGATTAACAATACTTACTGAGGCAATGTGCTGAGCTGTCAAAGTGGTAGCCCTATCTCAGGAGAGATTTTTTTTAATACCTTGGATCTCGGGGATGATCCAAGACTTCACCGAGCTCATGGCAGAGCTCAGAGCAACGAAAGTGGGAACACCACTTCCAGTAGTTGGAGGATGAGAGATGGATCCAGCCAAATTGACTGAGGAGCTCTTCTTCAACTTCCTCGTGGGAGCAGGAACATTCTCGACCAAGGATGTCATCTTGGTCGGTGATATAACGATAACCTCGCTCGGAGGGGAAACAGCTGCAACCTTGCTCAGATCAATAGGGGGCTTCTCGGTAACCTTCATAGTAGCAGCTGGAGGAGGTGCATCAATTTGTTTTGTCCCTTCTAGGACATCCTGCTTACTTTTCTTTGCCTCTCCAGGAATAGAGGCAGATTTCTCGAAGAGGGCAGGAGCTCTTCTTCTCTTCATTCTGTCACTAAGAGGAATATATGATTCAGGAGAAGAACTTTCAGAAGCTGGTACTGGTTCTCTGTCACTTATCACTGGACGAACAGTAAAAGACGAGGTGTAACTCTTATACTGCAACAAGTATGAAGTTGATCTGATATGTTTGTAAGCGACAGTTTGATGCAAACCCCAGATAAGTTTCAGATGCTTTAAATTAACTTCTGGCTCTTTTGGAGACCTTCTTTTGCTGTCGACTACAAATAAATAAAAATTAAAATATCAGTGACACATTTTATCAAACACAGAGAAAGAATAATTTCAAAAATAAAGTAAAAACAACCTATCCCATTGCCATAGGGAGGACATCTAGGATCCTGATACACATCATTGCCAATTAGTGGAGCATGTTGCCAATTTTTCATAACTACACCATGTTCGAAGTAATCCCTGTTGGCATCTGGGAGATTGACGACTAAAGCCCTATTTAAAAACCTAGTTTTCAAATAAAAAGTACTGTCACTGATAGCCCATCTATAGAAAACATAATTTTGGGAATTCCTATGCGAGTTCTATGAAACTGATTTAACTTATGGACTCCATTAACTATTCTCCATGTATTGGGGGCTATTTTTGCAGGTACCACATCAAAATATTGAAAAAATTCCAGACATAAGGGGTTTGGAGGAAAAAAAATCCACATTCACCTACAAAGAGACTGGGGAACCAATGTCCCTCAGCCAAACGAAAATAATCTGAAGGTTCAGAAAGTTCTTCTAAAACGATCCATGAAGGAATAGAGAAATCAGAACGAAATTTATCAAGCGACTCAACAAGGTAAACCAAGATGAATAAAGGAAATAAAAAAGAAGGAAGAAGATCTTATAGAAAAAGGATGGATCAGTTAACAACGAATAATGGAAGGAATGAACGCACAAGATAGAGAAGAAATGGAGAACTCAAGGATACAGATTTGAAAAAGTGAAGAGACGATAGGATTTTCTGCAATGCTAAAATACCTTGCCTTGGGAAGGGGTAAAAATAATGATTACAAATAGAGACGTTTGCTCTACTGGCGGCTAAAAGGACAAAAAGGGCGCGGAGACCGAAGCAGTTAGAAAAATTTGAAAAGTCTGATTCTATGAATTCAAAAAGAAAAATAAATAAAAAGAAAATACTCCTAAAATTTAGAATGACCATTTAATCCAGCCATATTTCGAGAAGAATGTTCCACACTCCTCAACCTCGAACTGTTAAACATTGGGGGCTTCTGTTGATACCTAATTTAGTCTGCTGACGTGGCTCAGCTAAGTGGAGACACTTGTCAATCTACATGGCACTAACAAATATTTTTGAACAACACTTTGACTTCGAGGAACTCAACCTCCCCGACCAACTCAGATACTCCGAGCAGTAGGTGCTCTCCGTGGAACTTTACTGCGCCGAGAAACTCATGGCATCATATTTATTTTGATATTTATCTCTTTGTTGATGTAAAAAATTAGATTATCTATAATTATTCAATCACAGATAAAATAAATAAAATAAAAGAATTTTTAAAGTGGTTCAGCCTTAAAAGAATGGCCTACGTCCACTGTTTTTGTTATTGCTGACTGTTTGGGTATTCTCGATAACAGGTTTTTATCAAGGAATTTCGAGTCCCCTTATAATGAGGATGATACAATGTATTTATAGCCTTGAGGCTGCACATGTGAAAAGGTAGTACATAGTTGTCAAATAGGCGTATACATCCGTATGATACTAATCAACATTTAATGCGCATTTAATCCTCTTAATTATTCGGTCATTAATGTTTTTTTATGAGATGCAGCTCGGACTGCCTAAGCTGCTCGGACCGCCTAAGTAGCTCGGTATCCATGAGTTGCTCGGCGCAGTAAAGTTCCTCGGAGAGCACCTACTGCTCGGAGTATCTGAGTTGGTCAGGGAGGTTGAGTTCCCCGAACTCAAAGTGTTGTTCAGAAATGTTTGTTAGTGCCATGTAGATTGATACGTGTCTCCACTTAACTGAGCCACCTCAGCAGACTAAATTTGGTATCAACAGAAGCCCCCAATGTTTCACAGTTCGAGGTTGAGGAGTGTGGAACATTCTTCTCGAAATATGGCGGGATTAAATGGTCATTCTGAATTTTAGGAGCGTTTTCTTTGTATTTATTTTTCTTTTCGAATTCATAGAATCAAACTTTTCAAATTTTTCTAACTGCTTCGGTCTCCGCGCCCTTTTTGTCCTTTTAGACGCCGATAGAGCAAACGTCTCTCTTTATAATCATTATTTTTACCTCTTACCAAGGTAAGGTATTTAAGCGTTGCATAAAATCCTATCGTCTCTTCACTTTTTCAAATTTGTATCCATGAGTTCTCCATTTCTTATCTATCTTGTGTGTTCATTCCTTCCATTGTTCGTTCTCAACTGATCCATCCTTTTTCTGTAAGATCTTCTTCCTTCTTTTTATTTCCTTTATTCATCTTGGTTTACCTTGTTGAGTCGCTTGATAAATTTCGTTCTGATTTCTCTATTCCTTCATGGGTCATTTTGAAAGAACTTTTTGAACCTTCAGATTATTTTCGTTTGGCTGAGGGACATTGATTCCCCAGTATCTTTGTAGCTAAATGTGGCTTTTCTTTTCCTCCAAACTCCTTATGTATGGAATTTTATCAATATTTTGATGTGGTACCTGCAAAAATAGCCCCCAATACATGGAGAATAGTTAATGGATTCCATAGGTTAAATCAGATTCATGGAACTCGTATATAAATTCTCGAAATTATGTTTTGCTATAGCTGGGCTGTCAGTGACAGTACTTTTTATTTGAAAACTAGGTTTTTAAATAGGGCTTTAGTCGTCAATCTCCCAGATGCCAATAGGGATTACTTCGAACATGGTGTAGTTATGAAAAAATGGCAACATGCTCCACTAATTGGGAATGATGTGTATCAGGGTCCTACATGTCCTCCCTATGGCAATGGGATAGGTTGTTTTTAATTTATTTTTGAAATTATGCTTTCTCTGTGTTTGTTAAAATGTGTCACTGATATTTTAATTTTCATTTATTTGCAGTCAACAGCAAAAGAAGGTCTGCAAAAGAGACAGAAGTTAATTTAAAGCATCTTTCTGGAATTTGCATCAAACTGAAGTGACGAACAGAACTCTGCTGAATGGCTTGAAGAAAAGATTAAATGATGCAAAGGCAAATTGGATCAACGAGCTACATTCTGTACTATGGGCTTATCGTACTACTCCCCGAGCAGTAATAGGAGAATCTCCATATATGCTGGAATTTGGAAGTGAAGTTGTTATACCTGCCGAGTTGGGCCTCCGAACACACAGAGTGTTGAATTTTAATTCCCCTGTCAACGACTTGATGAGAAGGTTAGACTTGGATATGCTCGAGGAAGTTAGAGAAGAAGCGGCCATCAGGAATGCTTCATACCAGCAACGAACAACTTTGTTTTACAACAAGAGAGTGAAAAAGTGCCACCTGAAAGAAGGGGACTATGTGCTAAAGAAAGAAATTCAAAAGAATAATAAAATGGAAGCTAACTGGAATGGGCCCTAAAAATTAATAGAGGTTGTTCGACCCGGGACATATATGATTGAAACTTTAGAAGGGGAGGAGTTTAAGAATGTATGGAACGCATAGCATCTTCGCAAATATTATCAGTAGTTGGGGTTCCTATGTAATGCAGTTTTCTTCAATATAAATAAAAGTTGTGGATGTTTTGCCCAATTCTCTCCTTTTGTTGAAAATTTTTTGGAGTACTAGTGCAACACACTACGCATAAAGCCCAGAAATACAAACTCCGGTTGGTTAGGAAGAAAATCCACCAACTAAGGTTGGTCGGGAATAAAGAGTTTCCCAGAAATACCAACTCCGGTTGGTTGGGAAGAAAATCCACCAACTAAGGTTGGTCGGGAATAAAACATTTCCCAGAAATACCAACTCCGGTTGGTTGGGAAGAAAATCCACCAACTAAGGTTGGTCGGGAATAAAAAATTTCCCAGAAATACCAACTCCGGTTTGTTGGGAAGAAAATCCACCAACTAAGGTTGGTCGGGAATAAAAAGTTTCCCAGAAATACCAACTCCAGTTGGTTGGGAAGAAAATCCACCAACTAAGGTTGGTCGGGAATAAAACATTTCCCAGAAATACCAACTCCGGTTGGTTGGGAAGAAAATCCACCAACTAAGGTTGGTCGGGAATAAAAAATTTCCCAGAAATACCAACTCCGGTTGGTTGGGAAGAAATCCACCAACTAAGGTTGGTCGGGAATAAAAAAATTTCCAGAAATACCAACTCCGGTTGGTTGGGAAGAAAATCCACCAACTAAGGTTGGTCGGGAATAAATTTTTTTCCAGAAATACCAACTCCGGTTGGCTGGGAAGAAAATCCACCAACTAAGTTTGGTCGAAAACAGTTGTTTAAACAAATGAAAGTCATTTCAAGGCTTAAAATTAAAAAGTGGTATATTTCTTGATATTTATGGCATTTTAAATTACTAACATAGTTGGTCGAGAAGTAAAATATCACCAACTCTGCTTGGTCGTCAGATAAATTCAGATAGTTGACAATAAAATTTCACCGACTCTAATTGATCGACAATTTAAAATAACAAAAATTATCTTTATCTTTTCAATAGATATACATGCACATTCATTAGAAAATGTCTTACAAAATATTTCCAAAGACAATGACAAATCGCAAAGAAAATTAGAAGTTTTTCATTAAGTCCAAAACAAAATACAATAAGAATGAAATACATAAAAAATTGTTACATCAAGAATCCTATTCTATTGGTTTCTTCCCCTCTGCCTTTGAAATAGGTTCTTCACCAGCGGGAGGATCATCTAAGGCATAGGGGGAATTGATGAAATTTATATCTTTAAGCATCCTGATATTCATTACTGAGGGACGATCAAGAAGGTGCTTTGGGCGAGAAATATCAAAGTTGGAATGAAGGCTATAGTCACCGAGATACTTTGAAATCAGACATTGAGGAATGGCCCGAGCAGGAATCCAGCTCATATCCAGTTTGAATGGTGGCACCGGTAAATCGAGCAACCCAGAGTCATAGTAATCCCACAAATAGTGGCCCTGTTCCAACTGCAGCATGCCCAAGGCATTCAGCCATCCTTGATTGTAACCCACATTATTTGTATTTTGGATCCGATCATCTAAGATGGTAGAGGGCCTCATTATAACCAGCCATCCAGAACTCCCTGGGCTGCTTATGGAATTGATAGGTTAACCTCTCCAGTTGCTCATAGAGGTTCTTCGTTAAAAGTTCTTTACTCTCCAAGGCAGACTTTTGTGCACAGAGTTGCTCGTCCAGATTCAGAATTTTCATGGACATCTCAGCTAATGCTTGATTCTTCGCCATTAACTGGAAGGCCTGATTCTCCAAAGCTGATTGAGTTCTTTGTTCTTCGATAGTAAGCCGAGCAGCCCTTGCTCGTCCCCGAGAAGCTCTTGCTCATCCGCGAGCAGAAGTAGAGGCTCCAATTCTCTTCATGGTTTCCAATTTGTCTCTTAAATTGGCATTTTCGACCTCCAAGAATGAAAAACCCTCATCGTTGACAGGGACCAATACTTCCGAGGTAGATGCTGCAAATTTTAGCTGAGATATCTCTCCTCGCAGGTTATTATGGAGGGGAAACAGCCGCAATCTTGCTCGGAGCCACAGGGGCTTCTCGGCAACCTTCATACACTACACCAAAAATAGGAAACTGGCACGGTTTAAAACCGTGCCAGACGCAATCTGGCACGATTTTAAACCGTGCCAGAATCAGGCGTGCCTGATTTTCTGGCGCGGTTTAAAACCGTGCCAGATTTTCCAAACTGGCACGCTTTTAAACTGTGCCAGTTTTTTAATCCGGCACGCTTTTGGCACGCTTTTAAACCGTGCCAGATGTTAAATCTGTCACGCTTTTGGTACACGCCAAAACCGTGCCAAATTATTTATTTTCTGGCACGCTTTTGGCACGGTTATAAAGCGTGCCAGATTGTTTTATAAGTGTTCTCATTTTTTATGCATTGGCACGGTTTAAAACCGTGCCAGATTTTTCAGTTGATTAAAAAAAATAATAATAGGAACCAAATTTGGAAAATCTGCAAATTCCAAATTCAGTAGGAAAAATATTTATTATTTGCAAAAACAAAATCAAGAAAATTCACAAATTATGAATATCGCAGGTTGTTGATAAACTAATGTGCATACAAACTTCAAAAAATTACAAGAGATAATACCAATATAAAGCAACACATGACCATAAAAGTCGACAATAACTTCAAAAAATTACAAGAGTTAATAGTTCCCATATCAAAAAAAAAATTGGGCAGAGTTTCCTCTATTTTTTGAGCATTCCAAAACCTGCTAACATAAAATCTGCCCATATAAAGGCCCGCACGGCCATAAAAGTCAACAATAAAACTACTATAGTCAGCACGACCATAAAAATAAACCATAAAACTACTGAAGCATGCTCGGCCATAACACAAAAAATAGAATCCTGAATATTAACGACACTAAATACACAATCCCCCTGTTATAAAGCATTGACTTCTTCCTGCGTTCCAAGTGGATAAAAGCTAACGATTGAATGTCATCCTATAAAAAAAATAAGACACAAAAAAGATACAATATTAGTAACCAAGTCATTTTTAAAAAAATCATATTCAAGCAAAAAAATTGCATATACAAGAAGAAAAATTGCATATACGACTACGCGGGACTACGTGTGATTTTTGCAAATTATTGTCATACTCTCAAACCGATAGACCCGGGACTACGCTGTCAGTTCCTACAAGTTACATTGGTCCCGTGCGAGGTGTTCGTGCCTCCTAAGGGGACGTTTGAGGGTTGGTTTGGGTTTTCACCCTTTAAAAGTTTGTTTTCAACTCTAAGTGTTATTTTTGCAAATTATCGTCATCCTCTCAAACTAAGAGACCCGGAACTACGCGGTCAGTTCCTACAAGTTACATTGGTCCCGTGCAAGGTGTTCGTACCTCCTACGGGGTCGTTTGGAGGTTGGTTTGGGTTTTCACCCTTTAACGGGCTAATTTCAAGAAAGTGTGATTTTTGCAAATTATCGTCATACTCTCAAACCGAGAGACCCGGGACTACCGGTCAGTTCCTACAAGTTACATTGGTCCCGTGCGAGGTGTTCGTACCTCCTACGGGGTCGTTTGGGGGCTGGTTCGGGTTTTCACCCTTTAACGGCCTGTTTTCAAGTCTCTGATTTTTGCAAATTATCGTCATACTTTCAAACCGAGAGACCCGAGACTACACGGTCAGTTCCTACAAGTTACATTGGTCCCGTGCGAGGTGTTCGTACCTCCTACGGGGTCGTTTGGGGGCTGCTTCGGGTTTTCACCCTTTAACGGCCTGTTTTCAAGTCTCTGATTTTTGCAAATTATCGTCATACTCTCAAATCGGGAGACCCGAGACTACGCGATCAGTTCCTATAAGTTACAATGGTCCCGTGCGAGGTGTTCGTGCCTCCTACGGGGTCGTTTGGGGGCTGGTTTGGGTTTTCACCCATTAACGGCCTGTTTTCAAGTCTAAGTGTGATTTTGGCAAATTATCATCATACTCTCTAACCGGGAGACCCGGGACGACGCAGTTATTTCCTACAAGTTACATTCGTCCCGTGCAAGGTGTTCGTGCCTCTTACGGGGTCGTTTGGGTGCTGGTTTGGGTTTTCACCCTTTAACGGCCTGTTTTCAAGTCTAAGTCTGATTTTTGCAAATTATCATCATACTCTCTAACCGGGAGACCCGGGACTACGCGGTCAGTTCTTACAAGTTACAATGGTCCCGTGCGAGGTGTTCGTGCCTCCTACGGGGTCGTTTGAGGGCTGGTTTTGGGTTTTCACCCTTTAACGGCCTGCTTTCAAGTCTAAGTGTTATTTTTACAAATTATCGTCATACTCTCAAACCGGAAGACCCGGGACTACGCGGTCAGTTCCTACAAGTTACATTGGTCCCGTGCGAGGTGTTCGTGCCTCCTACGGGATCGTTTGGGGGCTGGTTTGGGTTTTCACCCATTAACGGCCTGTTTTCAAGTCTACGTGTGATTTTGGAAAATTATCGTCATACTGTAAAACCGGGAGACCCGGGACGACGCGGTCAGTTCCTATAAGTTACATTGGTCCCGCGCGAGGTGTTCGTGCCTCCTATGGGATCGATTGGGGGCTGGTTTGGGTTTTCACCCTTTAACGGGCTGATTTCAAAAAAGTGTTATTTTGGCAAATTAACATCATACTCTCAAACCAAGAGACCCGGGACTACGCGGTCAGTTCCTACAAGTTACATTGGTCCCATGCGAGGTGTTCGTGCCTCCTACAGTGTCGTTTGGGGGCTGGTTTGGGTTTTTACCCTTTAACGGCCTGTTTTTAAGTCTAAGTGTGATTTTTACAAATTATTGTCATACTCTCAAACCAGGAGACCCGGGACGACGCGATCAGTTCCTACAAGTTACATTGGTCCCGTGCGAGGTGTTTGTGCCTCCTACGGGGACGTTTGGGGGCTGGTTTGGGTTTACACCCTTTAACGGCCTGTTTTCAAGTCTAAGTCTGATTTTTGCAAATTATCGTCATACTCTCAAACCGGGAGACCCGAGACTACGCGGTCAGTTCTTACAAGTTACAATGGTCCCGTGCGAGGTGTTCGTGCCTCCTACGGGGTCGTTTGGGGGTTGGTTTGGGTTTTCACACATTAACGGCCTGTTTTCAAGTCTAAGTGTGATTTTGGCAAATTATCGTCATACTCTCTAATCGAGAGACCCGGGACGACGCAGTTGTTTCCTACAAGTTACGTTGGTCCCGTGCGAGGTGTTCGTGCCTCCTACGATGTCGTTTGGGTGCTGGTTTGGGTTTTCACCCTTTAACGGCCTGTTTTCAAGTCTAAATCTGATTTTTGCAAATTATCGTCATACTCTCTAATCGGGAGACCCGGGATTACGCGATCAGTTCCTACAAGTTATAATGGTCCCGTGCGAGGTGTTCGTGCCTCCTACGGGGTCATTTGAGGGATGGTTTGGGTTTTCACCCTTTAACGGCCTGTTTTTAAGTCTAAGTGTTATTTTTATAAATTATCGTCATACTCTCAAACCGGAAGACCTGGGACTAAGCGGTCAGTTCCTACAAGTTACATTGGTCCCGTGCAAGGTGTTCGTGCCTCCTACGGGATTATTTGGGGGCTGGTTTGGGTTTTCACCCATTAACGGCCTGTTTTCAAGTCTACGTGTGATTTTTTCAAATTGTTGTCATACTCTCAAACCGAGAGACCCGGGACTACGCGGTCAGTTCCTACAAGTTACATTGGTCCCGTGCGAGGTGTTCATGCCTCCTACGGGATCGATTGGGGGATGGTTTTTGTTTTCACCCTTTAACGACCTGTTTTCAAGTCTAAGTGTGATTTTTAAAAATTATCGTCATACTCTCAAACCAGGAGACCCGGGACGACGCAATCAGTTCCTACAAGTTACATTGGTCCCGTGCGAGGTGTTCGTGCCTCCTACGGGGACGTTTGTGGGTTGGTTTGGGTTTACACCCTTTAATGGCCTGTTTTCAAGTCTAAGTATTATTTTTACAAATCCTCGTCATACTCTCAAACCGGAAGACCCGGGATTAAGCGAACATTTCCTACAAGTTAAATTGGACCTGCGCGAGGTGTTCGTGCCTCCTACGGGATCGTTTGGGGGCTGGTTTGGGTTTTCACCCATTAACGGCCTGTTTTCAAGTCTAAGTGTGATTTTCGCAAATTATCGTCATACTCTAAAACCGGGAGGCCCGGGACGATGCGGTCAGTTCCTAAAAGTTACATTGGTCCCGTGCGAGGTGTTCGTGCCTCCTACGGGATCGATTGGGGGCTGGTTTGGGTTTTCACCCTTTAACGGGCTGATTTCAAAAAAGTTTTATTTTGGCCAATTATCGTCATACTCTCAAACCAAGAGACCCGGGACTATGCGATCAGTTCCTACAAGTTACATTGGTCCCATGCGAGGTGTTCGAGCCTCCTACGGGGTCGTTTGGGGGCTGGTTTGAGTTTTCACCCATTAACGGCCTGTTTTCAAGTCTAAGTGTGATTTTGGCAAATTATCGTCATACTCTCTAACCGGGAGACCCGGGACGACGCAGTTATTTCCTACAAGTTACATTGGTCCCGTGCGAGGTGTTCGTGCCTCCTACAGGGACGTTTGGGGGATTGTTTGGGTTTACACCCTTTAATGGCCTGTTTTCAAGTCTAAGTGTTATTTTTACAAATTCTCGTCATACTCTCGAACCGGAAGACCCGGGATTAAGCGGTCATTTCCTACAAGTTACATTGGTCCCGTGCGAGGTGTCCGTACCTCCTACGGGGTCGTTTGGGGGCTGGTTCGGGTTTTCACCCTTTAACGGCCTGTTTTCAAGTCTCTGATTTTTGCAAATTATCATCATACTCTTAAACCGGGAGACCCGAGACTACGCGATCAGTTCCTATAAGTTACAATGGTCCCGTGCGAAGTGTTCGTGCCTCCTACGGGGTCGTTTGGGGGTTGGTTTGGGTTTTCACCCATTAACGGCTTGTTTTCAAGTCTAAGTGTGATTTTGGCAAATTATCGTCATACTCTCTAACCGGGAGACCCGGGATGACACAGTTATTTCCTACAAGTTACATTCGTCCCGTGCGAGGTGTTCGTGCCTCCTACGGGGTCGTTTGGGTAATGGTTTGGGTTTTCACCCTTTAACGGCCTGTTTTCAAGTCTAAGTCTGATTTTTGCAAATTATCGTCATACTCTCTAACCGGGAGACCCGGGACTACGCGGTCAGTTCCTACAAGTTACAATGGTCTCGTGCGAGGTGTTCGTGCCTCCTACGGGGTCGTTTGAGGGCTGGTTTGGGTTTTTACCCTTTAACGGCCTGTTTTCAAGTCTAAGTGTTATTTTTACAAATTATCGTCATACTCTCAAATCGAAAGACCCGGAACTACGCGGTCAGTTCCTACAAGTTACATTGGTCCCGTGCGAGTTGTTCGTGCCTCCTACAGGATCGTTTGGGGGCTGGTTTGGGTTTTCACCCATTAACGGCCTGTTTTCAAGTGTAAGTGTGATTTTGGTAAATTATCATCATACTCTAAAACCGCGAGACCCGGGACGACGCGGTCAGTTCCTATAAGTTACATTCGTCCCGCGCGAGGTGTTCGTACCTCCTACGGGATCGATTGGGGGCTGGTTTGGGTTTTCATCCTTTAATGGGCTGATTTCAAAAAAGTGTTATTTTGGCAAATTAACGTAATACTCTCAAACCAAGAGACCCGGGACTACGTGGTCAGTTCCTACAAGTTACATTGGTCCCATGTGAGGTGTTCGTGCCTCCTACGGGGTCGTTTGGGGGCTGGTTTGGGTTTTTACCCTTTAACGGCCTGTTTTCAAGTCTAAGTGTGATTTTTACAAATTATTGTCATACTCTCAAACCAGGAGACCCGGGACGACGCGATCAGTTCGTACAAGTTACATTGGTCCCATGCGAGGTGTTCGTGCCTCCTACGGGGTCGTTTGGGGGATGGTTTGGGTTTTTACCCTTTAACGGCCTGTTTTCAAGTCTAAGTGTGATTTTTACAAATGATTATCATACTCTCAAACCAGGAGACCCGGGACGACGCAGTTATTTCCTACAAGTTACATTCATCCCGTGCGAGGTGTTCGTGCCTCCTACGGGGTCGTTTGGGTGCTGGTTTGGGTTTTACCCTTTAACGGCCTGTTTTCAAGTCTAAGTCTGATTTTTGCAAATTATCGTCATACTCTCTAACCGGGAGACCCGAGACTACGCGGTCAGTTCCTACAAGTTACAATGGTCCCGTGCGAGGTGTTCGTGCCTCCTACGGGGTCGTTTGAGGGCTGGTTTGGGTTTTCACCCTTTAACGTCCTGTTTTCAAGTCTAAGTGTTATTTTTACAAATTATCGTCATACTCTCAAACCGGAAGACCCGGGACTACGCGGTAAGTTCCTACAAGTTACATTGGTCCCGTGCGAGGTGTTCGTGCCTCCTACGGGATCGTTTGGGGGCTGGTTTGGGTTTTCACCCATTAACGACCTGTTTTCAAGTCTAAGTGTGATTTTGGCAAATTATCGTCATACTCTAAAACCAGGAGACCCGGGACGACGCGGTCAGTTCCTATAAGTTACATTGGTCCCGCGCGAGGTGTTTGTGCCTCCTATGGGATCGATTGGGGGCTGGTTTGGGTTTTCACCCTTTAACGGGCTGATTTCAAAAAAGTGTTATTTTGGCAAATTAACGTCATACTCTCAAACCAAGAGACCCGGGACTACGCGGTCAGTTCCTACAAGTTACATTGGTGCCATGCGAGGTGTTCGTGCCTCCTACGGGGTCGTTTGGGGGCTGGTTTGGGTTTTTACCCTTTAACGGCCTGTTTTCAAGTCTAAGTGTGATTTTAACAAATTATTGTCATACTCTCAAACTAGGAGACCCAGGACGACGCAATCAGTTCCTACAAGTTACATTGGTCCCATGCGAGGTGTCCGTGCCTCCTACGGGGTCGTTTGGGGGCTGGTTTGAGTTTTTACCCTTTAACGGCCTGTTTTCAAGTCTAAGTGTGATTTTTACAAATTATTGTCATACTCTCAAACCAGGAGACCCGGGACGACGCGATCAGTTCCTACAAGTTACATTGGTCCCGTGCGAGGTGTTCGTGCCTCCTTCGGGGACGTTTGGGGGCTGGTTTGGGTTTACACCCTTTAACGGCCTGTTTTCAAGTCTAAGTCTGATTTTTGCAAATTATCCTCATACTCTCAAACCGGGAGACCCGAGACTACGCGGTCAGTTATTACAAGTTACAATGGTCCCGTGCGAGGTGTTCGTGCCTCCTACGGGGTCGTTTGGGGGTTGGTTTGGGTTTTCACACATTAACGGCCTGTTTTCAAGTCTAAGTGTGATTTTGGCAAAATATCGTCATACTCTCTAATCGGGAGACTCGGGACGACGCAGTTGTTTAATACAAGTTACATTGGTCCCGTGCGAGGTGTCCGTGCCTCCTACGGGGTCGTTTGGGTGCTGGTTTTGATTTTCACCCTTTAACGGCCTGTTTTCAAGTCTAAGTCTGATTTTTGCAAATTATCGTCATACTCTCTAATCGGGAGACCCGGGATTACGCGATCAGTTCCTACAAGTTACAATGCTCCCGTGCGAGGAGTTCGTGCCTCCTACGGGGTCGTTTGAGGGCTGGTTTGGGTTTTCACCCTTTAACGGCCTGTTTTCAAGTCTAAGTGTTATTTTTACAAATTATCGTCATACTCTCAAACCGGAAGACCTGGGACTAAGCGGTCAGTTCCTACAAGTTACATTGGTCCCGTGCGAGGTGTTCGTGCCTCCTACGGGATTGTTTGGGGGTTGGTTTGGGTTTTCACCCATTAACGGCCTGTTTTCAAGTCTACGTGTGATTTTTGCAAATTATTGTCATACTCTCAAACCGAGAGACCCGGGACTACGCGGTCAGTTCCTACAAGTTACATTGGTCCCGTGCGAGGTGTTCGTGCCTCCTACGGGATCGATTGGGGGCTGGTTTGGGTTTTCACCCTTTAATGGGCTGATTTCAAGAAAGTGTTATTTTGGCAAATTATCATCATACTCTCAAACCAAGAGACCCGGGACTACGCGGTCAGTTCCTACAAGTTACATTGGTCCCATCTGAGGTGTCCGTGCCTCCTACGGGGTCGTTTGGGGGCTGGTTTGGGTTTTCACCCTTTAATGACCAGTTTTCAAGTCTAAGTGTGATTTTTACAAATTATCGTCATACTCTCAAACCAGGAGACCCGGGACGACGCAATCAGTTCCTACAAGCTACATTGGTCCCGTGCGAGGTGTTCGTGCCTCCTACGGGGACGTTTGTGGGATGGTTTCGGTTTACACCCTTTAATGGCCTGTTTTCAAGTCTAAGTGTTATTTTTACAAATTCTCATCATACTCTCAAACCTGAAGACCCGGGATTAAGCGGACATTTCCTACAAGTTACATTGGTCCCGCGCGAGGTGTTTGTGCCTCCTACAGGATCGTTTGGGGCTGGTTTGGGTTTTCACCCATTAATGGCCTATTTTCAAGTCTAAGTGTGATTTTTGCAAATTATCATCATACTCTAAAACCGGGAGACCCGGGACGACGCGGTCAGTTCCTATAAGTTACATTGGTCCCGTGCGAGGTGTTCGTGCCTCCTACGGGATCGATTGGGGGCTGGTTTGGGTTTTCACCCTTTAACGGGTTGATTTCAAAAAAGTGTTATTTTGTCAAATTATCATCATACTCTCAAAACAAGAGACCCGGGACTATGCGGACCGTTCCTACAAGTTACATTGGTCCCATGCGAGGTGTTCGAGCCTCCTACGGGGTCGTTTGGGGGCTGGTTTGAGTTTTCACCCATTAACGGCTTGTTTTCAAGTCTAAGTGTGATTTTGGCAAATTATCGTCATACTCTCTAACCGGGAGACCCGGGACGACGCAGTTATTTCCTACAAGTTACATTGGTCCCGTGCGAGGTCTTCGTGCCTCCTACGGGGACGTTTGGGGGATGGTTTGGGTTTACACCCTTTAATGGCATGTTTTCAAGTCTAAGTGTTATTTTTATAAATTCTCTTCATACTCTCAAATCGGAAGACCCGGGATTAAGCGGTCATTTCCTACAAGTTACATTGGTCCCGCGCGAGGTGTTCGTGCCTCCTACGGGATCGTTTGGGGGCTGGTTTGGGTTTTCACCCATTAACGGCCTGTTTTCAAGTCTAAGTGTGATTTTTGCAAATTATGGTCATACTCTCAAACTAAGAGACCCGGGACTACGCGGTCAGTTCCTACAAGTTACATTGGTCCCGTGCAAGGTGTTCGTACCTCCTACGGGGTCGTTTGGGGGCTGGTTTGGGTTTTCACCCTTTAACGGGCTGATATCAAGAAAGTGTGATTTTTGCAAATTATCGTCATACTTTCAAACCGAGAGACCCGGGACTACGCGATCAGTTCCTACAAGTTACATTGGTCCCGTGCGAGGTGTTCGTACCTCCTACGGGGTCTTTTGGGGGCTGGTTCGGGTTTTCACCCTTTAACGGCCTGTTTTCAAGTCTCTAATTTTTGCAAACTATCGTCATACTCTAAAACCAGGAGACCCGAGACTACGCGATCAGTTCCTATAAGTTAGAATGGTCCCGTGCGAGGTGTTCG
This sequence comes from Sambucus nigra, assembly GCA_949130495.1. Taxonomy (NCBI): domain Eukaryota; kingdom Viridiplantae; phylum Streptophyta; class Magnoliopsida; order Dipsacales; family Adoxaceae; genus Sambucus; species Sambucus nigra. The sequence goes on along the minus strand of OX422212.1, from coordinate 22,976,586 downwards.
CGCCTCCTACGGGGTCGTTTGGGGGCTGGTTTGGGTTTTCACCCATTAACGGCCTGTTTTCAAGTCTAAGTGTGATTTTGGCAAATTATCATCATACTCTCTAACCGGGAGACCCGGGACGACGCAGTTATTTCCTACAAGTTACATTGGTCCCGTGCGAGGTGTTCGTGCCTCCTACGGGGTCGTTTGGGTCATGGTTTGGGTTTTCACCCTTTAACGACCTGTTTTCAAGTCTAAGTCTGATTTTTGCAAATTATCGTCATACTCTCTAATCGGGAGACCTGGGACTACGCGGTCAGTTCCTACAAGTTACAATGGTCCCGTGCGAGGTGTTCGTGCCTCCTACGGGGTCGTTTGAGGGCTGGTTTGGGTTTTCACCCTTTAACGGCCTGTTTTCAAGTCTAAGTGTTATTTTTACAAATTATCGTCATACTCTCAAACCGGAAGACCCGGGACTACGCGGTCAGTTCCTACAAGTTACATTGGTCCCGTGCGAGGTGTCCGTGCCTCCTACGGGATCGTTTGGGGGCTGGTTTGGGTTTTCACCCATTAACGGACTGTTTTCAAGTCTAAGTGTGATTTTGGCAAATTATCGTCATAGTCTAAAACCGGGAGACCCGGGACGACGCGGTCAGTTCCTATAAGTTACATTGGTCCCGTGCGAGGTGTTCGTGCCTCCTACGGGATCGATTGAGGGCTGGTTTGGGTTTTCACCCTTTAACGGGCTGATTTCAAGAAAGTGTTATTTTGGCAAATTTACATCATACTCTCAAACCAAGAGACCTGGGACTACGCGGTCAGTTCCTACAAGTTACATTGGTCCCATGCGAGGTGTTCGTGCCTCCTACGGGGTCGTTTGGGGGCTGGTTTGGGTTTTTACCCTTTAACGGCCTGTTTTCAAGTCTAAGTGTGATTTTTACAAATTATTATCATACTCTCAAACCAGGAGACCCGGGACGACGCGATCAGTTCCTACAAGTCACATTGGTCCCGTGCGAGGTGTTCGTGCCTCCTACAGGGACGTTTGGGGATGGTTTGGGTTTACACCCTTTAACGGCCTGTTTTCAAGTCTAAGTCTGATTTTTGCAAATTATCGTCATACTCTCAAACCGGGAGACCCGAGACTATGCGGTCTGTTCTTACAAGTTACAATGGTCCCGTGCGAGGTGTTCGTGCCTCCTACGGGGTCGTTTGGGGGCTGGTTTGGGTTTTTTAGACATTAACGGCCTGTTTTCAAGTCTAAGTGGGATTTTGGCAAATTATCGTCATACTCTCTAATCGGGAGACCCGGGACGACGCAGTTATTTCCTACAAGTTATATTGGTCCTGTGCGAGGTGTTCGTGCCTCCTACGGGGTCGTTTGGGTGCTGGTTTGGGTTTTCACCCTTTAACGGCTTGTTTTCAAGTCTTAGTCTGATTTTTGCAAATTATCGTCATACTCTCTAACCGGGAGACCCGGGACTACGCGATCAGTTCCTACAAGTTACAATGGTCTCGTGCGAGGTGTTCGTGCCTCCTACGGGGTCGTTTGAGGGCTGGTTTGGGTTTTCACCCTTTAACGGCCTGTTTTCAAGTCTAAGTGTTATTTTTACAAATTATCGTCATACTCTCAAACCGGAAGACCTGGGACTAAGCGGTTAGTTCCTACAAGTTACATTGGTCCCGTGCGAGGTGTTCGTGCCTCCTACGGGATTGTTTGGGGGCTGGTTTGGGTTTTCACCCATTAACGGCCTCTTTTCAAGCCTACGTGTGATTTTTGCAAATTATTGTCATACTCTCAAATCGAGAGACCCGGGACTACGCGGTCAGTGCCTACAAGTTACATTGGTCCCGTACGAGGTGTTCGTGCCTCCTACGGGATCGATTGGGGGCTGGTTTAGGTTTTCACCCTTTAATGGGCTGATTTCAAGAAAGTGTTATTTTGGCAAATTATCATCATACTCTCAAACCAAGAGACCCGGTACTACGCGGTCAGTTCCTAGAAGTTACATTGGTCCCATATGAGGTGTCCGTGCCTCCTACGGGGTCGTTTGGGGGCTGGTTCGGGTTTTCACCCTTTAACGGCCTGTTTTCAGGTCTCTAATTTTTGCAAATTATCGTCATACTCTCAAACCGGGAGACCCGAGACTATGCGATCAGTTCCTATAAGTTACAATGGTCCCGTGCGAGGTGTTCGTGCCTCCTACGGGGTCGTTTGGGGGCTGGTTTGGGTTTTCACCCATTAACGGCCTGTTTTCAAGTCTAAGTGTGATTTTGCAAAATTATCGTCATACTCTCTAACCGGGAGACCCGAGACGATGCAGTTATTTCCTATAAGTTACATTCGACCCGTGCGAGGTGTTCGTGCCTCCTACGGGGTCGTTTGGGTGCTGGTTTGGGTTTTCACCCTTAAACAGCCTGTTTTCAAGTCTTAGTCTGATTTTTGCAAATTATTGTCATACTCTCTAACCGGGAGACCCGGGACTACGCGGTCAGTTCCTACAAGTTACAATGGTCCCGTGCGAGGTGTTCGTGCCTCCTACGCGGTCGTTTGAGGGCTGGTTTGGGTTTTCACCCTTTAACGGCCTGTTCTCAAGTCTAAGTGTTATTTTTATAAATTATCATCATACTCTCAAACCGGAAGACCTGGGACTAAGCGGTCAGTTCCTATAAGTTACATTGCTCCCGTGCGAGGTGTTCGTGCCTCCTACGGGATTGTTTGGGGGCTGGTTTGGGTTTTCACCCATTAACGGCCTGTTTTCAAGTCTACGTGTGATTTTTGGAAAATTATCGTCATACTCTAAAACCGAGAGACCCGGGACGACGCGATCAGTTCCTACAAGTTACATTGGTCCCGTGCGAGGTGTTCGTGCCTCCTACGGGATCGATTGGGGGCTGGTTTGGGTTTTCACCCTTTAATGGGCTGATTTCAAGAAAGTGTTATTTTGGCAAATTATCATCATACTCTCAAACCAAGAGACCCGGGACTACGCGGTCAGTTCCTAGAAGTTACATAGGTCCCATATGACGTGTCCGTGCCTCCTACGGGGTCGTTTGGGGGCTGGTTCGGGTTTTCACCCTTTAACGGCCTGTTTTCAAGTCTCTGATTTTTGCAAATTATCGTCATACTCTCAAACCGGGAGACTCGAGACTACGCGATCAGTTCCTATAAGTTACAATGGTCCCGTGCGAGGTGTTCGTGCCTCCTACGGGGTCGTTTGGGGGCTGGTTTGGGTTTTCACCCATTAACGGCCTGTTTTCAAGTCTAAGTGTGATTTTGGCAAATTATCGTCATACTCTCTAACCGGGAGACCCGGGACGACACAGTTATTTCCTACAAGTTATATTCGACCCGTGCGAGGTGTACGTGCCTCCTACGGGGTCGTTTGGGGGCTGGTTTGGGTTTTCACCCATTAACGGCCTGTTTTCAAGTCTAAGTGTGATTTTGGCAAATTATCGTCATACTCTCTAACCGGGAGACCCGGGACAACGCAGTTATTTCCTACAAGTTACATTCGTCCCGTGCGAGGTGTTCGTGCCTCCTACGGGGTCTTTTGGGTGCTGGTTTGGGTTTTCACCCTTTAACGGCCTGTTTTCAAGTCTAAGTCTGATTTTTGCAAATTATCGTCATACTCTCTAACCGGGAGACCCGGGACAACGCGGTCAGTTCCTACAAGTTACAATGGTCCCGTGCGAGGTGTTCGTGCCTCCTACGGGGTCGTTTGAGGGCTGGTTTGGATTTTCACCCTTTAACGGCCCGTTTTCAAGTCTAAGTGTTATTTTTACAAATTATCGGCATACTCTCAAACCGGAAGACCCGGGACTAAGCGGTCAGTTCCTATAAGTTACATTGGTCCTGTGCGAGGTGTTCGTGCCTCCTACGGGATCGTTTTGGGGCTGGTTTGGGTTTTCACCCATTAACGGCCTGTTTTCAAGTCTAAGTGTGATTTTCGCAAATTATCGTCATACTCTAAAACCGGGAGACCCGGGACGACGCGGTCAGTTCCTATAAGTTACATTGGTCCCGTGCGAGGTGTTCGTGCCTCCTACGGGATTGTTTGGGGGCTGGTTTGGGTTTTCACCCTTTAACGGGCTGATTTCAAGTCTACGTGTGATTTTTGCAAATTATTGTCATACTCTCAAACCGAGAGACCCGGGACTACGCGGTCAGTGCCTACAAGTTACATTGGTCCCGTGCGAGGTGTTCGTGCCTCCTACGGGATCGATTGGGGGCTGGTTTGGGTTTTCACCCTTTAATGGGCTGATTTCAAGAAAGTGTTATTTTGGCAAATTATCATCGTACTATCAAACTAAGAGACCCGGGACTACGCGGTCAGTTCCTAGAAGTTACATTGGTCCCATATGAGGTGTCCGTGCCTCCTACGAGGTCGTTTGGGGGCTGGTTCGGTTTTTCACCCTTTAACGGCCTGTTTTCAAGTCTCCGATTTTTGCAAATTATCGTCATACTCTCAAACCGGGAGGCCCGAGACTACGCGATCAGTTCCTATAAGTTACAATGGTCCCGTGCGAGGTGTTCGTGCCTCCTATGGGGTCGTTTGGGGGCTGGTTTGGGTTTTCACCCATTAACGGCCTGTTTTCAAGTCTAAGTGTGATTTGGCAAATTATCGTCATACTCTCTAACCAGGAGACCTGGGATAACGCAATTATTTCCTACAAGTTACATTCATCCCGTGCGAGGTGTTCGTGCCTCCTACGGGGTCGTTTGGGTGCTGGTTTGGGTTTTCGCCCTTTAACGGCCTGTTTTCAAGTCTAAGTCTGATTTTTGCAAATTATCGTCATACTCTCCAACCGGGAGACCCGGGACTACGCGGTCAGTTCCTACAAGTTACAATGGTCCCGTGCGAGGTGTTCGTGCCTCCTACGGGGTCATTTGAGGGCTGGTTTGGGTTTTCACCCTTTAACGGCCTGTTTTCAAGTCTAAGTGTTATTTTAACAAATTATCGTCATACTCTCAAACCGGAAGACCCGGGACTAAGCGGTCAGTTCCTACAAGTTACATTGGTCCCGTGCGAGTTGTTCGTGCCTCCTACGGGATTATTTGGGGGCTGGTTTGGGTTTTCACCCATTAACGGCCTATTTTCAAGTCTACGTGTGATTTTTGCAAATTATTGTCATACTCTCAAACCGAGAGACCCGGGACTACGCGGTCAGTGCCTACAAGTTACATTGGTCCCGTGTGAGGTGTTCGTGCCTCCTACGGGATCGATTGGGGGCTGGTTTGGGTTTTCACCCTTTAATGGGCTGATTTCAGGAAAGTGTTATTTTGGCAAATTATCATCATACTCTCAAACCAAGAGACCCGGGACTACGCGGTCAGTTCCTAGAAGTTACATTGGTCCCATATGAGGTGTCCGTGCCTCCTACGGGGTCGTTTGGGGGCTGGTTCGGGTTTTCACCCTTTAACGGCCTGTTTTCAAGTCTCTGATTTTTGCAAATTATCGTCATACTCTAAAACCGGGAGACCCGAGACTACGCGATCAGTTCCTATAAGTTACAATGGTCCCGTGCGAGGTGTTCGTGCCTCCTACGGGGTCGTTTGGGGGCTGGTTTGGGTTTTCACCCATTAACGGCCTGTTTTCAAGTCTAAGTGTGATTTTGGCAAATTATCGTCATACTCTCTAACCGGGAGACCCGGGAAGATGCAGTTATTTCCTACAAGTTATATTCGACCCGTGCGAGGTGTACGTGCCTCCTACGAGGTCGTTTGGGGGCTGGTTTGGGTTTTCACCCATTAACGGCCTGTTTTCAAGTCTAAGTGTGATTTTGGCAAATTATCGTCATACTCTCTAACCGGGAGATCCGGGACAACGCAGTTATTTCCTACAAGTTACATTCGTCCCGTGCGAGGTGTTCGTGCCTCCTACGGGGTCTTTTGGGTGCTGGTTTGGGTTTTCACCCTTTAACGGCCTGCTTTCAAGTCTAAGTCTGATTTTTGCAAATTATCGTCATACTCTCTAACCGGGAGACCCGGGACAACGCGGTCAGTTCCTACAAGTTACAATGGTCCCGTGCGAGGTGTTCGTGCCTCCTACGGGGTCGTTTGAGGGCTGGTTTGGGTTTTCACCCTTTAACGGCCTGTTTTCAAGTCTAAGTGTTATTTTTACAAATTATCGGCATACTCTCAAACCGAAAGACCCGGGACTAAGCGGTCAGTTCCTATAAGTTACATTGGTCCTGTACAAGGTGTTCGTGCCTCCTACGGGATCGTTTGGGGGCTGGTTTGAGTTTTCACCCATTAACGGCCTGTTTTCAAGTCTAAGTGTGATTTTCGCAAATTATCGTCATACTCTAAAACCGGGAGACCCGGGATGACACGGTCAGTTCCTATAAGTTACATTGGTCCCGTGCGAGGTGTTCATGCCTCTTACGGGATTGTTTGGGGGCTGGTTTGGGTTTTCAACCTTTAACGGGCTGATTTCAAGTCTACGTGTGATTTTTGCAAATTATTGTCTTACTCTCAAACCGAGAGACCCGGGACTACGCGGTCAGTGCCTACAAGTTACATTGGTCCCGTGCGAGGTGTTCGTGCCTCCTACGGGATCGATTGGGGGCTGGTTTGGGTTTTCACCCTTTAATGGGCTGATTTCAAGAAAGTGTTATTTTGGCAAATTATCATCGTACTCTCAAACTAAGAGACCCGGGACTACGCGGTCAGTTCCTAGAAGTTACATTGGTCCCATATGAGGTGTCCGTGCCTCCTACGAGGTCGTTTGGGGGCTGGTTCGGTTTTTCACCCTTTAACGGCCTGTTTTCAAGTCTCTGATTTTTGCAAATTATCGTCATACTCTCAAACCTGGAGGCCCGAGACTACGCGATCAGTTCCTATAAGTTACAATGGTCCCGTGCGAGGTGTTCGTGCCTCCTATGGGGTCGTTTGGGGGCTGGTTTGGGTTTTCACCCATTAACGGCCTGTTTTCAAGTCTAAGTGTGATTTGGCAAATTATCGTCATACTCTCTAACCAGGAGACCTGGGATAACGCAATTATTTCCTACAAGTTACATTCGTCCCGTGCGAGGTGTTCGTGCCTCCTACGGGGTCGTTTGGGTGCTGGTTTGGGTTTTCGCCCTTTAACGACCTGTTTTCAAGTCTAAGTCTGATTTTTGCAAATTATCGTCATACTCTCCAACTGGGAGACCCGGGACTACGCGGTCAGTTCCTACAAGTTACAATGGTCCCGTGCGAGGTGTTCGTGCCTCCTACGGGGTCATTTGAGGGTTGGTTTGGGTTTTCATCCTTTAACGGCATGTTTTCAAGTCTAAGTGTTATTTTAACAAATTATCGTCATACTCTCAAACCGGAAGACCCGGGACTAAGCGGTCAGTTCCTACAAGTTACATTGGTCCCGTGCGAGGTGTTCGTGCCTCCTACGGGATTATTTGGGGGCTGGTTTGGGTTTTCACCCATTAACGGCCTATTTTCAAGTCTACGTGTGATTTTTGCAAATTATTGTCATACTCTCAAACCGAGAGACCCGGGACTACGCGGTCAGTGCCTACAAGTTACATTGGTCCCGTGCGAGGTGTTCGTGCCTCCTACGGGATCGATTGGGGGCTGGTTTGGATTTTCACCCTTTAATGGGCTGATTTCAGGAAAGTGTTATTTTGGCAAATTATCATCATACTCTCAAACCAAGAGACCCGGGACTACGCGGTCAGTTCCTAGAAGTTACATTGGTCCCATATGAGGTGTCCGTGCCTCCTACGGGGTCGTTTGGGGGCTGGTTCGGGTTTTCACCCTTTAACGGCCTGTTTTCAAGTCTCTGATTTTTGCCAATTATCGTCATACTCTCAAACCGGGAGATCCGAGACAACGCGATCAGTTCCTATAAGTTACAATGGTCCCGTGCGAGGTGTTCGTGCCTCCTACGGGGTCGTTTGGGGGCTGGTTTGGGTTTTCACCCATTAACGGCCTGTTTTCAAGTCTAAGTGTGATTTTGGCAAATTATCGTCATACTCTCTAACCGGGAGACCCGAGACAACGCAGTTATTTCCTACAAGTTATATTCGTCCCGTGCGAGATGTTCGTGCCTCCTACGGGGTCGTTTGGGTGCTGGTTTGGGTTTTCACCCTTTAACGGTGTGTTTTCAAGTCGAAGTCTGATTTTTGCAAATTATCGTCATACTCTCTAACCGAGAGACCCAGGACTACGCGGTGAGTTCCTACAAGTTACAATGGTCCCGTGCGAGGTGTTCGTGCCTCCTACGGGGTCGTTTGAGGGCTGGTTTGGGTTTTCACCCTTTAACGGCCTGCTTTCAAGTCTAAGTGTTATTTTTACAAATTATCGTCATACTCTCAAACAGGAATACCCGGGACTAAGCGGTTAGTTCCTAAAAGTTACATTGGTCCTGTGCGAGGTGTTCGTGCCTCCTACGGGATCGTTTGGGGGCTGGTTTGGGTTTTCACCCATTAACGGCCTGTTTTCATGTCTAAGTGTGATTTTCACAAATTATCGTCATACTCTAAAACCGGGAGACCCGGGACGACGCGGTCAGTTCCTATAAGTTACATTGGTCCCGTGCGAGGTTTTCGTTCCTCCTACGGGATCGATTGGGGGCTGGTTTGGGTTTTCACCCTTTAACGGGCTGATTTCAAGAAAGTGTTATTTTGGCAAAATTGTCATCATACTCTCAAACCAAGAGACCCGGGACTACGCGGTCAGTTCCTAGAAGTTACATTGGTCCCATATGAGGTGTCCGTGCCTCCTACGGGGTCGTTTGGGGGCTGGTTTCGGTTTTCACCCTTTAACGGCCTGTTTTCAAGTCTAAGTGTGATTTTTGCAAATTATCGTCATACTCTCTAACCAGAAGACCCGGGATTACGCGGTCAGTTCCTACAAGTTACAATGGTCCCGTGCGAGGAGTTCGTGCCTCCCACGGGGATGTTTTGGGTTTGGTTTGCATTTTCACCCTTTAACGACCCGTTTTCAATTCTAAGTGTGATTTTTGCAAATTATCGTCATACTCTCAAATCGAGAGACCCGGGACTACGCGATCAGTTCCTACAAGTTACATTGATCCCGTGCGAGGTGTTCGTACCTCCTACGGGGTCGTTTGGGGGCTGGTTTGGGTTTTCACCCTTTAACGGCCTGTTTTTAAGTCTAAGTCTGATTTTTGGAAATTATCATCATACTCTCTAACCGGGAGACCCGGGACTACGCGGTATGTTCCTACAAGTTACAATGGTCCCGTGCGAGGTGTTCGTACCTCCTACGGGGTCGTTTGGGGGCTGGTTTGGGTTTTCACCCATTAACGGTCTATTTTAAAGTCTAAGTATTATTTTTGCACATTATCGTCATACTCTCTAACCGGGAGACCCGAGATGACGCAGTTATTTCCTACAAGTTACATTGGTCCCGTGCGAGGTGTTCGTGCCTCCTACGGGGTCGTTTGGGTGCTGGTTTGGGTTTTCACCCTTTAACGACCTGTTTTCAAGTCTAAGTCTGATTTTTGCAAATTATCGTCATACTCTCTAACTGGGAGACCCGGGACTACGCGGTCAGTTCCTACAAGTTACAATGGTCCCGTGCGAGGTGTTCGTTCCTCCTACGGGGTCGTTTGGGGCTGGTTTGGGTTTTCATCCACTAACGGCCTGTTTTCAAGTCTAAGTGTGATTTTGGAAAATTATTGTCAAACTCTCTAACCGGGAGACCCGGGACGACGCAGTTATTTCCTATAAGTTACATTGGTCCCGTGCGAGGTGTTCGTGCCTCCTGGTTTGGGTTTTCACCCTTTAACGGCTTGTTTTCAAGTCTAAGTCTGATTTTTGGAAATTATCGTCATACTCTCTAACCGGGAGACCCGAGACTACGCGGTCAGTTCCTACAAGTTACAATGGTCCCTTGCAAGGTGTTTGTGCCTCATACGGATTCGTTTGAAGGCTAGTTTGGGTTTTCACCCCTTAACGGCCTGTTTTCAAGTCGAAGTGTGATTTTTGCAAATTATCTTTATACTCTCTAACCGGGGGACCCGGGACTACGCGGTCAGTTCTTACAAGTTACATTGGTCCCGTGTGAGGCGTTCGTGCCTCCTACGGGATCGTTTGGGGGGTGGTTTGGGTTTTCACCCATTAACGGCCTGTTTTCAAGTCTAAGTGTGATTTTCCCAAATTATCGTCATACTCTAAAACTGGGAGACCCGGGATGACGCGGTCAGATCCTACAAGTTACATTGGTCCCGTGCGAGGTGTTCGTACCTCCTACGGGGTCGTTTGGGGGTTGGTTCGGGTTTTCACCCTTTAACGGCCTGTTTTCAAGTCTAAGTCTGATTTTTGCCAATTATCGTCATACTCTCAAACCGAGAGACCCGGGACTACGCGGTCAGTTCCTACAAGTTACATTGGTCCCGTGCGAGGTGTTCGTGCCTCGTACGGGGTCGTTTGGGGGCTGGTTTGGGTTTTCACCCATTAATGGCCTATTTTCAAGTTTAAGTGTGATTTTGGCAAATTATCGTCATACTCTCTAACCGGGAGACCCGGGAGACCCGGGACGACACAGTTATTTCCTAGAAGTTACATTGGTCCCGTGCGAGGTGTTCGTGCCTCCTACGGGGTCGTTTGAGGGCTGGTTTGGGTTTTCACCCTTTAACGGCCTGTTTTCAAGTCTAAGTGTTATTTTTACAAATTATCATCATACTCCCAAACCGGAAGACCCGGGACTACGCGGTCAGTTCCTACAAGTTACATTGGTCCCGTGCGAGGTGTTCGTGCCTCCTACGGGATCGTTTGGGGGCTGTTTTGGGTTTTCACGCATTAACGGCCTGTTTTCAAGTATAAGTGTGATTTTCGCAAATTATCGTCATACTCTCAAACTAAGAGACCCGGGACTACGCGGTCAGTTCCTACAAGTTACATTGGTCCCGTGCGAGGTGTTCGTGCCTCCTACGGGGTCGTTTGGGTGCTGGTTTGGGTTTTCACCCTTTAACGGCCTCTTTTCAAGTCTAAGTCTGATTTTTGCAAATTATCGTCATACTCTCTAACCGGGAGACCCGGGACTACGCGGTTAGTTCCTACAAGTTACAATGGTCCCGTGCGAGGTGTTCGTGCCTCCTACAGGGTCGTTTGAGGGCTAGTTGGGGTTTTCACCCTTTAACGGCCTGTTTTCAAGAAGTGTTATTTTTACAAATTATCGTCATACTCTCAAACCGAAAGACCCGGGACTACGCGGTCAGTTCCTACAAGTTACATTGGTCCCGTGCGAGGTGTTCATGCCTCCTACGGGGTCGTTTGGGGGCTGGTTTAGGTTTTCACCCATTAACGACCTATTTTCAAGTCTAAGTGTGATTTTGGCAAATTATCGTCATACTCTCCAACCGGGAGACCCGGGACGACGCAGTTATTTCCTAGAAGTTACATTGGTCCCGTGCGAGGTGTTCGTGCCTCCTACGGGGTCGTTTGAGGGCTGGTTTGGGTTTTCACCCTTTAACTGGCTGTTTTCAAGTCAAAGTGTTATTTTTACAAATTATCATCATACTCTCAAACCGGAAGACCCGGGACTACGCGGTCAGTTCCTACAAGTTACATTGGTCCCGTGCGAGGTGTTCGTGCCTCCTACGGGATCGTTTGGGGGCTATTTTGGGTTTTCACGCATTAACGGCCTGTTTTCAAGTATAAGTGTGATTTTCGTCAATTATCGTCATACTCTCAAACTAAGAGACCCGGGACTACGCGGTCAGTTCCTACAAGTTACATTGGTCCCGTGCGAGGTGTTCGTGCCTCCTACGGGGTCGTTTGGGTGCTGGTTTGGGTTTTCACCCTTTAACGGCCTCTTTTCAAGTCTAAGTCTGATTTTTACAAATTATCATCACACTCTCTAACCGGGAGACCCGGGACTACGCGGTTAGTTCCTACAAGTTACAATGGTCCCGTGCGAGGTGTTCGTGCCTCCTACAGGGTCGTTTGAGGGCTGGTTGGGGTTTTCACCCTTTAACGGCCTGTTTTCAAGAAGTGTTATTTTTACAAATTATCATCATACTCTCAAACCGGAAGACCCGGGACTACGCGGTCAGTTCCTATAAGTTACATTGGTCCCGTGCCAGGTGTCCATGCCTCCTAGGGGGTCGTTTGGGGGCTGGTTTAGGTTTTCACCCATTAACGACCTATTTTCAAGTCTAAGTGTGATTTTGGCAAATTATCGTCATACTCTCCAACCGGGACAACGCAGTTATTTCCTAGAAGTTACATTGGTCCCGAGCGAGGTGTTCGTGCCTCCTACGGGGTCGTTTGAGGGCTGGTTTGGGTTTTCACCCTTTAACGGCCTGTTTTCAAGTCTAAGTGTTATTTTTACAAATTATCGTCATACTCTCAAACCGAAAGACCCGGGACTACGCGGTCAGTTCCTACAAGTTACATTGGTCCCGTACGAGGTGTTCGTGCCTCCTACGGGATCGTTTGGGGGCTGGTTTGGGTTTTCACCCATTAACGACCTATTTTCAAGTCTAAGTGTGATTTTGGCAAATTATCGTCATACTTTCTAACCGGGACACCCGGGACGACACAATTATTTCCTTGAAGTTACATTGGTCCCGTGCGAGGTGTTCGTGCCTCCTAGGGGGTCCTTTGAGGGCTGGTTTGGGTTTTCACCCTTTAATGGCCTGTTTTCAAGTCTAAGTGTTATTTTTACAAATAATCATCATACTCTCAAACCGGAAGACCCGGGACTACGCGGTCAGTTCCTACAAGTTACATTGGTCTCGTGCGAGGTGTTCCTGCCTCCTACGGGGTCGTTTGGGGCTTAGTTTGGGTTTTCACCCATTAACGGCCTATTTTCATGTCTAAGTGTGATTTTGTTGAATTATCATCATACTCTCTAACCGGGAGACCCGGGACGACGCAGTTATTTCCTACAAGTTACATTGGTCCCGTGCGAGGTGTTCGTGCCTCCTACGGGATCGTTTGGGGGCTGGTTTGGGTTTTCACCCATTAACGGCCTGTTTTCAAGTCTAAGTGTGATTTTTTGCAAATTATCGTCATACTCTAAAACCGGGAGATCCGGGATGACGCGGTCAGTTCCTATAAGTTACATTGGTCCCGTGCGAGGTGTTCGTGCCTCCTACGGGATCGATTGGGCGCTGGTTTGGGTTTTCACCCTTTAACGGGTTGATTTCAAAAAAGTGTTATTTTGGCAAATTATCATCATACTCACAAACCAAGAGACCCGGGACTATGCGGTTAGTTCCTACATGTTACATTGGTCCCATGCGAGGTGTTCGTGCCTCCTACGGGGTCGTTTGGGGGCTGGTTTTAGTTTTCACCCATTTACGGCCTGTTTTCAAGTCTAAGTGTGATTTTGGCAAATTATCGCCATACTCTCTAACCGGGAGACCCGGGACGACGCAGTTATTTCCTACAAGTTACATTGGTCCCGTGCGAGGTGTTCGTGCCTCCTACGGGGTCCTTTGGGTGCTGGTTTTGGTTTTCACCCTTTAACGGCCTGTTTTCAAGTCTAAGTCTGATTTTTGCAAATTGAGAACGCGAGAATTACGTGTGATTAACTTTGCAAATTTCTAATATAGTACACTTATTTAATTTTAGCCCCTAGACATGCATCTACGGTGCGTGTGTCAACCCATAAACAAATAAATTATGCGAAACAAGTTTAAGGAAAAATCCCCGCAGGGTCAAACCTTTTATTTCACTATAATAAGTAAATCGCAACTTACACGGATTACAACGAAATACAGTGACACACGAATACCCGCAGGCGTCGGTCGGTGTCGTCAGCAATGAATCCACACGCAGCAAACCCACATGAACCTCAGTCTAATCAACAAAGGAAGAATCGCAGCACTCCTCAATGACACGCAGCCATAAAACTTTGTAGAGACTCCCTCAGCAATGACACGGAACCCTCGGTTGCAAATATCTCTCCACAAAGGTTTGAACAAACTCAAAGTTGTGTTCTTGGGTTACATAAAAAGATCCACAAAGGTTTGGCAATTGTGTGAATAAAAAACCTAGAGTCTTGGGCTCAATAGGTGAAGACTTAGAGTATTTAGGACTCTGGAAATCGTCTTGAAAAGTCTTAAAAATAACTCTCCCGAAGTTGGTATAACTAAGAAAACCAAGGAAAGAGTTTTCAAAAACTGGGACTGTCCGTAATTATCCCAGGCGGACCGGTCCGGTTGATGGGCGGATCGGTCCGGTAGACCGGATCGGTTCTTTTAATTACAGGCGTATCGGTCCGGTTGGCATCGGATCGGTTCGGCTTTTTATCTTCATCGGTTCGCTATGGATCCGGGGTATACTGGCCTCACTTTAGCAGTTGGATCGGTCCGGTCTCTTTAGGCGGATCGGTCCGGATTAACCGAATCGGTTCTTTTATCTGGGCCGGATCGGTCCGGTCTGTTCCCTGATTCCTCTTCTCCTTTTGATATTCGGATCCGTTGATGAGCGTATAAATCTTGAATTTCTTCAACGGTGTAACGACGTATGACATATAAAATGCTAATGGACAAAAATGTCCTTACAAATCTCCCCCTATGTCTATGCTGGTACATACATAAAAACAAACATCCGAATTATAAAAAAAAATGCCTATACAAATCTACCTTTCCATGAACCCAAAACTGAAAGAATGCAAGTGAATAAGACTGCATCGTTTGATCTTCAAATCTTCAGGAATCTCAACGCTTTTCTCATCAGGGTGTGAAATTCAATGATAATCCATGTAGTACCTACACACATGAGATAAAGCAAAATACCAAGTGACATATCGAGTTTGAAATGAGATAAATATAGATACCAAATTATGAGCAAACTCAAAATTTTAAAACTCCCCCATAATATGATAATTCTTTCTCCCCCTTTTTATGATGTCCCCAAATAGACACATGAGAGAAATAAATCAAATAGCAAAATTGGGGTGTCACGGTACAGAAAACAGCACAAACTATTTTTGAATTTTCAAATTTTTCATACAAAGATAGGATACCAATATGAACAAATATGATACAAAAATCACACCATGGCTTTAGACTCAAACAACCAAGTCATGAAAATGGAATGAATGGGTGTGAACACATTCGATAGGTAAATCAACTCAATCAATCATATGTGCACGATGCATATGTGTACCCCTAACGAATGAGCATCAAAAGTATCCTTAGGTGTAAAAATTTGTTGAATTTAGATCACATTGTCTTATGCAAATCATCAAATCAAAGTCAAAATGATTTCCACACCAATAACGTCCAAAACTATGTAGCGCATTTTCAATAATTTCAAGGACGTGCAAACCCGTTTTAATTCTCCAACCAAACTCCCTCATATATATTTTCTTTTAGAGGTGATCTAAATTCTCAAACTTTGGAGAATTGGTGCAAAAACCTAAATGGCCCCTTTTTGGCATGAAGATCTTTTTATTGCCTTTCAATTTTTTCGGGCTCTTTTAACCTCTTTGGACCCCGGATAATAAAATTCCTCCATTTTTAGGTCCTTTTAACGGTGTCTTTTGCGCAAAGGATAGATGATTACCTTTCGCAGTCCCTCCCCGTTATACAAAAACACACAGTCTCACCAAAACGGTTTTTACATGCACAGTTTCCTTATCAAAAATTTATCGCGCTTGATTCGTTTTAAGGACAGGATTGAAGTGAAAACACCCAACCAACATGTGATAAGACAAGCACAATAATCAAAAAAATTCGTGCATGTGTGCAATAAAGGAAACATGAGTCAAGCATGTAGGAAGAAACACTTAATCACATCTTAATGACTCCAAACATTATAAAGAACATGGATGAATTGACCTATTGTCGCAAAACACTGTCAAATAGTCACATGAAAACAATGGAATGATGTTGTGACTTGGTCATCCAAAGTGTTCATCCGTAAACGGTGCAAACAAAATACAAAAATCTTTTTGGGTTTTTTTTTTAAAAAAAATTATCAAAATAAAATATTTTTGTATTTTTCAAAATTTTCAAAAAAAATAAAACATACAAAATGATACATATGCTACTAGCAATAGGCAAACAATGTCATCATGAAAATCACCCTATGCTAGTAAACAAGCCAAACCTCAATCATTACGTGCAGAGGGGTTTTCCAAAGGTGGTGACAACTTATGAAAAACCTCCATCAGTTCTTGTGAAGTTCTGACTAAAAACTTAACTTGCTCTCCTAAATGTGCAAACTCTCTCATGTAGTCTCCGGGAGCATGTAAAGTATCATGTGTGGGTGCATGTGTGCCAGAAACACGTGTAGAAGCAAAACGTGACACATACCCCAACTTAAAGCAAAATTCCCTAAGGTGTCCTCTCCTCTTGCAATGTGAGCAAACATAAATAGGCCTAGGAACACCTCTCTCAAAAACTCTAAGACGCACTTTCCTAAAAGGAATGGGACGCCTAGGTGGGTTAGGGTGAGACACATGTGAAACTGTCACTAAAGTGGGAACCGGCTCGGGTGCTCATTGGGAAGAAGAAGCACCGTCATGACTTATTCCTAACTTCTCACCTTTACCCTTAAGAACCACCTTTTCAACCTTCTTAGGTGCGTTATCAAACTTGACTTTGACCACCCTGGCACGTTCGAGATCACTCTCGAGTTGGGATACACGTGTCGTCAGACTAGACAACGTGTCGGTCAAATCAATCTTCTCCTTTCTCAAAACCTCCTTCTCTTTCTCCAAATCTAAAACTCGACGACCTAAATCCCTATTATACCTTTTTGTTTTCAAGGTCTCGGTGTACAACTCTCTAAAATCTTTTTGGAGCTCACTTTCATCTCCACTTTCACTCTCACTTTCTCCCTCACTTGAAGCGCTCAAACCATCACTATCACTTTCGTGTGCAATATTGTGGGACAAGGTGGGTGTGCTCACATGACTAGAAAAAGCTACAAACTTCTCACCACTAGTCTCATCACCCTCACCTTCACTACTATCACTAAGTGTGGCGGGCATAGCTACTTTCTTTCCTTTCTTTCTAAGCCACGTAGGACACTCAAACGACTTATGTCCCTTACCCCCAAATTCAAAACAAGTGACGTTCTCAAAATCTTCCTCACACTCCTCATCGGATTTATTATCTTTTTCCCTCTCACCACTTTCTTTGGCCTTTCCTTTCTTTTTATTTTTCTCAAAAAAATTCTTTTTATTGGAAGAATTATTTTTGTTCATGTTGAGAAATTTTTTAAAATTTTTCGCAAACAAGGCCATATCATTAAAATCAAAATCTCCCTCAGAATCTTACTCACAAACAGTTTCTTTCTTTTTCTTAAAATGAGTCTTTAAAGCAATGCCTTTATCCTTAGCCTTAATGGTTTTGGGAAACATGTCAATCTCATAGGTTTGAAGATCTCCTACAAGTTCTTCCAACTTAAGTGATTTCAAATTTCCCAAAGAGTTCAAAACAGTGACTTTAGGAATAAAGCGTTTTGGGAGAGATCTCAAAATCTTTTTAACGACACGCGTGTTATCAATCACTTCACCCAAATTAAAACATGTGTTAACAATGTCCGACAATCGTGCATAAAAATTATCAAAGCATTCGGACTCAGACATGGTGATAGTCTCAAATTGGGTGGCCAAATTTTGTAATTTTGACTCTTTAACCGCGTTCGTACTCTCATGTGTCAATTTCAAAACATCCCAAGCCTCTTTAGACGTGGTGCACGTCATAATTCGGCGAAACTCATCAGGAGAGACAACTCCAGAAATAGCACTCAGACCTTAGGGAATTAAAATTGGACAATTTATAATCATCTTCAGTCCAGGCTGACACGGGTTTTAAAGTGGTGATGTTATTAACAGTGACCGTGGGAGGAGTCCAACCATTTTCACAAAGCAACCAAACACGCTCGTCAACAGATTTTAAAATTGATTTCATACGAGCTTTCCAGTAGGCATAATTAGACCCGTAAAAATAGGCATCTATTTATATAAGTGCTCCATAGGAAAAATTGCAATTTTTCACAAAACTGATTTAAAAAAAAAATCAATATCACACGATTTTGCGGAAAATAGGAATACGCAATAAATTAGCGCAACCCGCTCTGATACCAATTTGAGAACGCGAGAATTACGTGTGATTAACTTCACAAATTTCTAATATAGCACACTTATTTAATTCAGCTCCTAGACATGCATCTACGGTGCGTGTGTCAAACCATAAACAAATAAAGTATGCGAAACAAGTTTAAGGAAAAATCCCCGCAGGGCAAAACCTTTTATTTCACTATAATAAGTAAATCGCAACTTACACGGATTATAATGAAATACAGTGACACACGAATACCCGCAGGCGTCGGTCGGTGTCGTCAGCAATGAATCCACACGCAGCGAACCCACATGAACATCAGTCCAATCAACAAAGGAAGAACCGCAGCACTCCTCAATGACACGCAGCCATAAAACTTTGTAGAGACTCCCTCAGCAATGACACGCAGCCCTCGGTTGCAAAAATCTCTCCACAAAGGTTTGAACAAACTCAAAGTTGTGTTCTTGGGTTACACAAAAAAATCCACAAAGGTTTGGCAATTGTGTGAATCAAAAAACTAGAGTCTTGGGCTCAATAGGTGAAGACTTAGAGTATTTAGGACTCTGAAAATCGTCCTGAAAAGTCTTAAAAATAACTCTCCCGAAGTTGGTATAAATAAGAAAAACAAGGAAAGAGTTTTCAAAAACTAGGACTATCCGTAATTATCCCAGGCAGACCGGTCCGGTTGATGGGCGGATCGGTCTGGTAGACCGGATCGGTTCTTTGAATTGCAGGCGGATCGGTCCGATTGGCATCGGATCGGTTCGGCTTTTTATCTTCATCGGTTCGCTATGGATCCGGGGTATACTGGCCTCACTTTAGCAGTCGGATCGGTCCGGTCTCTTTAGGCGGATCGGTTCGGATTAACCGAATCAGTTCTTTAATCTGGGCTGGATCGGTCCGGTCTGTTCCCTGATTCCTCTTCTCCTTTTGATATTCGGATCCGTTGATGAGCGTATAAATCTTGAATTTCTTCAACGGTGTAACGGCGTATGACATAAAAAATGCTAATGGACAAAAATGTCCTTACACAAATTATCGTCATACTCTCTAACCGGGAGACCCGGGACTACGCGGTCACTTCCTACAAGTTACAAGGGTCCCGTACGAGGTGTTCGTGCCTCCTACGGGGTCGTTTGGGGGATGGTTTGGGTTTTCACCCATTAACGATCTGTTTTCAAGTCTAAGTGTGATTTTGGCAAATTATCGTCATACTCTCTAACCGGGAAACCCAGGACGACGCAGTTATTTCCTACAAGTTACATTGGTCCCGTGCGAGGTGTTCGTGCTTCCTACGGGGTCGTTTGGGTGCTGGTTTGGGTTTTCACCCTTTAACGGCCTTTTTTCAAGTCTAAGTCTGATTTTTGCAAATTATCGTCATACTCTCTAACCGGGAGACCCGAGACTACGCGGTCAGTTCCTACAAGTTACAATGGTCCCGTGCGAGGTGTTCGTGCCTCCTACGGGGTCGTTTGAGGGCTGGTTTGGGTTTTCACCCTTTAACGGCCTGTTTTCAAGTCTAAGTGTTATTTTTACAAATTATCGTCATACTCTCAAACTGGAAGACCCGGGACTACACGGTCAGTTCCTACAAGTTACATTGGTCCCGTGCAAGGTGTTCGTGCCTCCTACGGGGACATTTGGGGGCTGGTTTGGGTTGGCACCCTTTAATGGCCTATTTTCAAGTCTAAGTGTGATTTTTGAAAATTATCGTCATACTCTCAAACCAAGAGACCCGGGATTACGCGGTCAGTTCCTACAAGTTACATTAGTCCCGTGCGAGGTGTTCGTGCCTCCTACGGGGTCGTTTGGGGGCTGGTTTGGGTTTTCACCCATTAACGGCCTGTTTTCAAGTCTAAGTATGATTTTCGCAAATTATCATCATACTCTCTAACCGGGAGACCCGGTACTACGCGGTCAGTTCCTACATGTTACAATGGTCCCGTGCGAGGTGTTCGTTCCTCCTACGGGGTCGTTTGGGGGCTGGTTCGGTTTTCACCCTTTAACGGCCTGTTTTCAAGTCTAAGTGTGATTTTGGCAAATTATCATCATACTCTCAAACCGGTAGACCCGGGACTACGCGGTCAGTTCCTACAAGTTACATTGGTACCGTGCGAGGTGTTCGTGCTTCCTACGGGGTCGTTTGGGGGCTGGTTCGGGCTTTCACCCTTTACAGCCTGTTTTTAGGTCTAAGTGGTGATTTTTACAAATTATCGTCATACTCTCAAGGCAGGAAACCCGGGACTACGCGGTCAGTTTCTACAAGTTACATTGGTCCTGTGTGAGGTGTTCGTGCCACCTATGGGGTCGTTTGGGGGCTGGTTTGAGTTTTCACCCTTAAACGGCCTGTTTTCAAGTCTAAGAGTTATTTTTGCAAATTATCGTCATACTCTAAATCGGGAGACCCGGGACTATGCGGTCAGTTCCTACAAGTTACATTTCTCCCGTGCGAGGTGTTCGTGCCTCTTACGAGGTCGTTTGGGGGCTAGTTTGGGTTTTCATCACCTATAGCAGTCCAATAGCTATACACCTCATGACCGCATGAGTAAAAAACTCATGTCCATAATAAGCTATTCTCCAATGTCAATATGGACTTCAATTGTTTGTACTAAATCTCAATAGTGTAAGGCATAATTACTATCAGGAGGCATAATTTTGTAAAACTAACAGATGTTATTCAAACTCCATTCATTAGAACTCCTATCATTGTAAGAGGTTTGATGATGTGGGAATGCTCACACAACTAAATTTTTTTGTTTTGTGACTTCAAGTAATAAGTAAATATTCTTATAGAGTTTCTTATAGTTGAGCCAATTACGTCTCGATTAATAGCATAAGATCACGTAACTTTAATTTTACTTCCATAACAAAACTTCAAATATGAAAACACGTAATTTTAAAAAAAAAGTGTTAAACCCCATAACCATATATACAGTAAAGGACACACATATATAAAGTACTGTACATATATAAAACTATATATCTTATTAGAAGTAAAATATAATACTAGAGTTTTACCTGTCCAGTGGCCGGTTAGTGGGATTCTGCATGTGAAAGTTACATTACTTGTAATTCCTTGCCCTTGGCCTTGCTCTGAAGCTACTTTTACATATAAACTGCTAACATCCTGACCTACAATACGTTAATGTGATCAAAATTAACCAGAAAATAAACTAGAAAGAAGTCAAGTCCAAAGGGTATGAACAATAAGCTTACCTTTGTATCCATGCTAACTAAATCCTTAGCACAAGTGAACAGTCCAAATGGATGCTAACTACATCATTATATATAATTCAATTACAGAAATTTATTGAATGGTTTCTTACTGGACAATAAAAAGAAAAAAAAATAAAGAATGGAAAAAATAAAGAAAAATTCCATATAGTGAATACTTACTTACAATTATTGATATGCCCCCAAGCCCCCGGTGATTGCTCACAACAACATTCCGGCCACGTTTTACAACAAAGTTTGGCACTATTTCATCAACCAAACATAGAGCTAATAAATTTAAAGTGTATAAATACATGTATATACATACATGTGTAAATATACATATTCATACCAATCAAAAGTTGATCTTTAGTGCACTTCTTCCCTTCCACCTTCACGTACACACACTATGTGCATGCACACATATATACATAAAGAAACAATTCATTGATGAGATGCTAAGGTGTTAAAATGACAATATACAAACATATATAAACACACACACACACATACGCGTTTTGGCAATTAATTCTAATTCTAATTCTAAATTTCTCTATAGACCTTTATTTCTCACTTTTTTTCCAAAAGTTTTAGTGAAATAATCCCATTTTTATTTCATTTCCACCCTTCCAGCTCCAAATCTACACACACGGAAAATCAACTCATCAACGAGACACAGGGCTATAAAAAGGAAAATATATAACTATACGAACAGACACACACTGCGTGTGACAATTATTTTTAAATCTAGATTTCTCTATAAGCCTTAATATTTTGATTTTTCCTCAAGTTTCAATGAAATCGGTACCCGAAATTGCAATTGATACATTATACAACTGACTTGCAACTTACCTGTACCTGATATATATATATATGTACTACTATTACTGATATATATATATATATATAATAATGCTCTTGTGCGGACTAGTCCGCATTTTAAGAATGCGGACCGGACATGTGTCACCTAACGATGCGCCTAGAAATTATCGCCTAAATTATAGGCATACTCTCTCTCTTTTCTGGGGTCACCGCCAGGTGACACATGTCGGGTCCGCACTCTTAAAATGCGGACTAGTCCGCACAAGAGCAGGACTGTATATATATATATATATATATATATATACTGATATTACTGATATATACATATATGTATATATATATATATATATTATATGTACTGATATATATATATATATATATATATACTGATATATGATACTGATATTACTGATATATACATATACGTGTATATATATTATATGTACTGATATATATATATATATATATATGTATATCCAATTGCGAGTGAGAGAGAGAGAGCGAAATCGCAGGTCAGAAATCGCAACTGACCTGATCTGCGATACCCATATGATATATATATCAGCACCCCTAAATCGGGTACCCGAAATCGGTAACCCTAAATCGCAATCCCTGAATCGCAATCCCTAAATCGCAACCCTAAATATATATATATATATATATATATATATAATAAAGCAGGAGGGTGTTTTGCCACATCATACAAATTTTGCCACATCATATAACCACGTCATACAACTTTTGCCCTCCTCCTTTATTATTGCCATATCATATAAGTTTATACACAAAACTTATATAAACAAATTTTGTATCTATAGGTTTTTAAACCAACGTGTTATGCGCAATCTTTAAACCCATGCTACCTTTGATCCCATAATTCCCTAAAATCTTTCCATTACCTCGAGCGTCTCAAATCTGTCATCCCTGACTTTGTCTTACACACCACTCTCTTGCCTCTCCATCAAACCCAGACCATCTATCAAACACTCAAGTCATTTCTCACTTCGAATTGGGTTTCAAAATAGAGCTTTCAACCCTCGACCTCAAAATAGGGCTTTCAAACCCATTTTGTATGTAATTCTCTCTCTACCCATTTCTGGTGGCTTTCAAAATATGCAGGATTTCAAAGTATGTTTTTGTCCATTTTTCTGCAATAACTCGAAGTTGTTGGCGAAGGTAGCTCACAATTTTTTGACGCAAGGATTTTAAAGGTAGTATTCACTTCATCATTTCTTCTATTTATATTTTAAAGGTAGTTCACAACAATATATTATGTTTTTGATGCAAGGCTTTTAAAGGTATTTTCTATTTTCTGCCTTGGGCGTTGATGGTTGACGCAAGGCTTTTAAAGCTGTTTGTTTGGGTGCGAACACCACATCAACAAACCAAAAATCCATGGTGGAAACAGGGAGGATGCGAGAAGATCTCTCTCCGATGGTGGTCTCAGCCAACTGATGGATTAGGTTTAAAGTTGCAAAAATACATATGACGGTCGAAAAGCGTCCTATCCTACGATTTACGTTCCGAGGTGTGAATATTGGTACAAATTAACCCTTAATAGATCTATATATTGATACTGACAAAATCATACCTATCAGACTTGCAAAGACACAAAGTTCTTTTATCTGTCTCTTTTTTTTCACTATCTTCTTCCCCTCTCCATTCTATCTCATTATCTTTGTTTGATATTCTTCTGTTTAGAAATCTCCAATGATCGTTCAGAGTTGGTGTTGGAATTTTTTTTCACTCTTCTTCCCCTCTCCACCGTTCAGAATAAGCTTTTTGTCGTTTACAGGGAGGTTTGGGTTTAAGGTTTTTATTGATTCGTATATGGATTTGAGAATTTTTTGGGGGGTATTCGTGTTTTTTTACAGATTTTTTTCCCTTCCGAACTGGTGGACATCTCCGTCTATGAACAACAAAATATTTGTGTAAACCTATGGCTTTCACTTTGTACTACTTTGGACCAATTATTTTGGTGGACATCTCCATCTATAAACACCTCCGTCTATGAACACCTCAGTGTACTATTCATATTAACCTTGAATAGTGAACAAAACTTTGGACCAGTTATTTTGGTGAAGATCCATTTTTATTTCAATTTATTTTTCCCCTTTAACCAATCTATTAATGATTTTTACCCTGCTCTTTATATTTTCTCTCTTTGTCTCTTTAATATTTTCATATCACTCTGATTTAGTTGGTGGACAAGTTATGGTTCCATGTTTGTGAGTGTGGATTAGTAGATTGACGTTTTCGTTCCAGAAGAAGAGTCTCCCTCTTTCTCTATCTAGAGGTATTCAAATCTCTAATTTATTACCCTCTCTCTCATTTAATACGTTGTTTCTTATTTTTCTATAGAAAGGAAGAAGCAGGGGAAGACGAGAAGGACATGCTTATATGTCGTTTCCTGTTTTGCATAGTTTTATCACTAAATCCAAATTTATTGGGGGTGTATTTAGGTATTTATTGTGGGGTATCTGTTGGGGGATTTTATGTTATATTTTTTACTGGGTATTACTCAAGGGTATTATGTTATATTTCGAACACGGTACAATACTATAAAGTCATATTATCCGTGAACTGACCGCATATTGTCATCAATTTTATTAAGTAGCAAAGTAATTCTTAAAATTACATTTATTAATTTCAATAAAACCGATTAGTTTAATATTATAATTTTTGGGTATTGATGTCAATAAAATCTAACAAGTTTATGTTGATGGTATCGGAAATTTGGCTGCATCACCGTACATAATAGATTTTCATGCCATCATAGTGTGATTAGACAACTCATCTCTTAAAGTAAATACATTGTAAGTTTTGAACACATGGCTGGAGACAGCAGTTAGTAAGAGTAAGAGTAAGAGTAAGAGTGTACGTTTCTTTTTTCACTTTCAATTGTTAAACAAGTAGTCAAAATTTTGTCAAAGTGGGCATCATATTGTAGACATAAGTTCTAATAATAAATATATTTATTATAAATTTTAGTACTTCAATATTTGGATTTTAATATTTTTTTCATTAAAGTGGGCATCTTATTTTAATTATAAGTTTTAATAAGAAATGTATTTTATTATAAATTTAATATAATTCGGATGTTAATATTTTTTTGGGAGGGTACTTTTCTTTTCATTACAATCTCAAGCCATCTGTATTTACTAACTCTTTTTCTTCTTATTGGATAAGTCCAAATTGGTGCTGCTAGCTTCTCCTCGAGACACAAAAATTTTGAAGAAAAAATCTCCAATGAAGGGAATGCCCAAAAAATTGTATTGAGAGCACAAAATTGACTCTCACCTAATAAGTCTAGGCTATGAGAACAAGTGGATAGTAGGTGCATTTGAAGTATGAAGGACTAGATTAACACAAAGCATGACTTAATTGACTATAATAGGATTTGTACATTTTTATAGTTTTATATTTAAAGTTTTTTAGTAACTTTCAAATGCACAACGAATCTAGCCCGTTTTATATTTGTTTATTTCAATAAACAAATAAAACAAAATTTGACATGTATATTTTTTTTACCAATGTTGTGTTCCAAGTTACTTAATACAATTACATGGTTAGTGGTGAAAAGTTGGGTGCATTTAATATCGAAATAAAAAGAGTAGTGTTTTCATTTTTTGTTTATATTTTTTATTATGTTTTTCTACAATTTTTTATACTAATTAGGGAAATATTGTAACCATAATTAGCCCAAATGCACTTAGTGTGATGCATGATATTTTTTACCTGTATTGTTGGAGTAATAAAGAGATGTAGACATATTGCACTGAATAAATTATGTAGACATATTGCATTGAATAAATTTACAGTAACACTAGGGATATCCCTTTTTGTTACCTTTTTTTTGTTACCCCCGGTTTCAAAGTGTTGTACTTTTCTTTGTCATTTTTGCCTTGGTGGGACCCATACAAGTAAAAATAAAGCAAGGTACAACACTTTGAAGTCGAGGGTAACAAAAAGGGGTAGCCCTAACATTATCGTGCCATCTTCACGGATACACCCTAAATTTGCCCATGTGAAAATTTAAAGGTTCTAAAAATATTTCCTTTAATTTTTTGTGGGTGACTTCTACTATTTTAAGAATAATCGTGAACGTGTAAAAATGTAAATGTTCTAAAAATAGATAATTGTTTAAATCATTAAAGTTTTGTATTTGTATCTGTTGGGTACAAGGAGTTTGGTCGTTCCTATCCAACAGTTGAAATTGAATATGGAGAACGTATATCTAATATCCACACATTAACTTATTAGGGTCCAAAATATTTGGAACGTTTTAACAACCGTGCCATCGGCACGGGTACATCCTAGTATATATATATATATATATATATATATATATATATATATATATAGAAAGAGAGAGAGAGAGAGATGTAATACTTACGATGATGAGCAGTAGCAGGGACGAGGAGCAGTAGAAGAGACGAGGAGGGAGAGCGAGCCATGAAGGAGATGAGCAGTAGCAGAAACGAGGAGGCAGAGCGAGCCGGGAAGGAGAGCGATGAGGAAGTCGGGAGGGAGAGCGAGCGGGGAAGGAGAGAGAGCGGGAGATAGAGAGAGAGAGAGGGGGGGGATTGGAATGTCTTGAAAATTTGGTCCCCACTCCAAATTTTGGGGGGTTATTTTTGTAACAAAGCGTACCCATATTTAGCACAGTTAAAAACCGTGCCAAATTTTGGCACTATTTCAAACCGTGCCAGATTATGATAAAACCGTGCCAGAATCTGGCACTGTTTTAAACAGTGCCAGAATCTCCTTGCCTAAGCGTGACAGATTGGCATTTTTGGTGTAGTGATAGTAGCAGCTGGAGGAGGTGCATCAATTTTTTTTGTCCCTTCTGGGACATCCTACTTGCTTTTCTTCGCCTCTCCAGCAATAAAGGCAAATTTCTTGAAGAGGGCAGGAGCTCTTTTTCTCTTCATTCTGTCACTAAGAGGAATATGTGATTCAGGAGAAGAACTTTCAAAAGCTGGTACTGGTTCTCTGTCACTTATCACTGGACGAGCAGTAAAAGACGAGGTATAACTCTTGTACTACAACGAGTATGAAGCTGATCTGATATGTTCGTCAGTGACAGTTTGATGCAAAACCCCAGATAAGTTTCAGATGCTTTAAATTAACTTCTGGCTCTTTTGGAGACCTTCTTTTGCTGTCGACTGCAAATAAATGAAAATTAAAATATCAGTGACACATTTTATCAAACACAGAGAAAGCATAATTTCAAAAATAAAGTAAAAACAACCTATCCCATTGCCATAGGGAGGACATCTAGGACCCTGATACACATCATTGCCAATTAGTGGAGCATGTTGCCAATTTTTCATAACTACACCATGTTCGAAGTAATCCCTGTTGGCATCTGGGAGATTGACGAATAAAGCCCTATTTAAAAACCTAGTTTTAAAATAAAAAGTACTGTCACTGACAGCCCATCTATAGCAAAACATAATTTTGGGAATTCCAATACGAGTTCCAGGAATCTGATTTAACCTATGGACTCCATTAACTATTCTCCATGTATTGGGGGCTATTTTTGCAGGTACCACATCAAAATATTGACAAAATTCCAGACATAAGGGGTTTGGAGGAAAAGAAAAGCCACATTCAGCTACAAAGAGATTGGGGAACCAATGTCCCTCAGCCAAACAAAAATAATCTGAAAGTTCAGAAAGTTCTTCTAAAATGACCCATGAAGGAATAGAGAAATCAGAACGAAATTTATCAAGTGACTCAACAAGGTAAACCATGATGAATAAAGGAAATATAAAAGAAGGAAGAAGATCTTGTAGAAAAAGGATGGATCAGTTGACAATGAACAATGGAAGGAATGAACGCACAAGATAGAGAAAAAATGGAGAACTCAAGGATACAGATTTGAAAAAGTGAAGAGACGATAGGATTTTCTGCAACGCTTAAATACCTTACCTTGGGAAGGGGTAAAAATAATGATTACAAAGAGAGACGTTTGCGCTACCGGCGGCTAAAAGGACAAAAAGTGCGCGGAGATCGAAGCAGTTAGAAAAATTTGAAAAGTCTGATTCTATGAATTCGAAAATAAAAATAAATACAAAAAAACGCTCCTAAAATTCAGATTGACCATTTAATCCCGCCATATTTCGAGAAGAATGTTCCACACTCCTCAACCTCGAACTGTGAAACATTGGGGGCTTCTGTTGATACACAATTTAGTCTGCTAACGTGGCTCAGTTAAGTGGAGACACGTGTCAATCTACATGGCACTAACAAACATTTACAAACAACACTTTGACTTCGAGGAACTCAACCTCCCCGACCAACTCAGATACTCCGAGCAGTAGGTGCTCTCCGAGGAACTTTACTGTGCCGAGCAACTCATGGATACCGAGCTACTTAGGCGGTCCGAGCAGCTTAGGCGGTCCGAGCTGCATCTCGTACAAAAGCATTAATGACCGGATAATTAAGAGGATTAAATGCGCATTAAATGCTGATTAGTATCATATTGGTGTATACGCCTATTGGACAGCTATGTACTACCTTTTCACATGTGCAGCCTCAGGGTTATAAATACATTGTATCATTCACATTATAAGGGGACTCGAAATTCCTTGATAAAAACTTGTTATCGAGAATTCCCAAACAGTCAGCAATAACAAAAACAGTGGACGTAGGTCATTCTTTTAAGGCTGAACCACTTTAAAAATTCTTTTGTTTTATTTATTTTAATTATTAGAGATAATCTAATTTTTTACATCAACAGGTATAAACCCGATACACAAAATGAATCCTATCTAGATTTACAAAGGGTAGGAAGCGGCTATCACACAAATCCTGCAACACTCCGCATCTGCCACGACTTCGAGAATATTAGATAGAAAAACATCATTGGCATCCTTATGGTGGGACACCTATAAGATATTACAATATATGTATAGCAAGAGATAAGTATAAACGGGTCAGAGCCCAAGGTATGAAAACATCTTTAGCAAGTGCATTAAAATTCATAATAGTTATAAATGCATGATTTCATAATTAAAGAGGGGTCGTACTCTTATGGAACCCAATCTCACCGCGCACCTAACATATGCTCCTGAACCTCAATTTATTTACCCAACACCTTCTAAGGATAACTCCATCTTAATCTAAGCATAGTCTACACCCGCGTAACTCGCTATCTCAAGTATAACTCAAAATCTTCTCATTATATCATACCCTAAGTTTACGCCTAAACTTATATATTGACATATACATATACACATATATCTTAATAGAGTCCATCAGTTCTAAATATTAACTTAATCAAGTTATAATCATCAAAGAAATCACACACATCTTTATATAATTATAAAATATTGTTTCCCCATAATGTATAAACCCGAGTACCAAGGACTAAACTTCTCCCCATTCCCAACATTGCACTGCGTTTCGTGCATGAGACGTCTCGCAAATAGAAATCCAGAAAAGGAATCCCCCGATACACTACTCCTTGACAATGTTGATCGTCGAGATCCATTATGCCAGCGGTACACAACACATATAACATCAACTACTTATTATGAATAACAATCTCTAAGTACATAACTAAGATACCTCACATTACCTTTCGGGTATATATAACATTACTATAGTTAATCACAATCAGTGTGGTCTAGATCCTTCGCATCTGTGGTGTCTGATTCATCATCCCATAATCACAATATCAGTCTCAAACCGCCATCCATTTTCAAAGGGGAACCAGCCGTTATTTTCTCACATGCTGATATAGAGGCCCTCTCACAACCATTCAAACATGCCTTAATAGGTAAGTTTTCTCATGGTCGGCCATCCATGGAAGATATACGAAAAAAATTCCAAACATTTGCTCTCAAAACTGCTGTTAATGTTGGACTGATCGATAATAAACATGTTTTGATAAGACTTAACTCAGAAGAGGATTTCACAAGGATGTGAATGAGAGATACCTGGTATGTGGGAAGATTTCCAATGAGGGTTTTCAAATGGACTCCTGATTTTCGTCCAGATATCGAAAGTAGTATATCTCCCATCTGGATTTCATTTCCTCAATTGCCAATTCATTTTTTCTCAAAATCCTCTCTCTTTTCCATTGCACAATTGATTGGCAAACCACTAAACATTGATGCCTCTACAGCTGATATAAACAGGCCGAGTGTTTCACGTGTTTGTGTGGAGGTTAACCTTACAAAGTAGCTTCCCAATAGAATATGGATTGGGTGTGGAGAAAATGGTTTTTGGCAGGAGGTTAGGGTTGAAGAATTGCCTAAATACAGTAAAAATTACAGTAAAAAGGGCCATAATTAAGACTCTTGTATATTCTTGCTTCCCAACCACGGTAATATAGCAAAGAAAAAAGAAGAGATAACTGCAAAGAGGATATATCAAAGAAAGATTCAAGTTGAACCAGAGGATCCTCTCAAAGACACTTCTGCAGAAAATAAAGAACAAACAAAAGAAGATATTGATGTATTAGAAGACACAATCGAGGAAACACAAAGCCTTTCAAAGGAGAAGGAATCAAGTGGAAGGGGTATACAGGAATGGACTGTGAAAGTTTCTAAGAAAAGAGGCAAAAATAAAAAATACTTCAGACAAGAATATGGAGAGAATGATAGCAGTGATATTGAGTTTTTTTCTACATCCCTTAACAGTACAGGTATTGTTGATTGTGAAAAAAAGGGGGTTCAAAGTCTTTGTACTTAACTGATAAAGAGGAAGAGGTTGCATATCAGATTCCTATGATAGAGGAATTACAGAAGTTTGCAAATTATATCGAAGGCAGAATAAAGAAAAAATATCAAGTTGCAAGTGTAGAGAAGCAGCAGCCAAATTTCAACACGAGTCTAGCTAAAGAAAAGTCTCAAAAAATGAAAGATCCAATGTTCAAGCGATTCACCAGATCAACATCCAAAGGTATCAATAACTTTCTCCCCTCAAAATCCCAATGATAAATTTGATTGTGTGGAACATTCGAGGCGCAGCTAAGAAATCATCTACACGAAGACTAAATTTTTTTTAAAAGATTCATAAAATTCCTTTTATTGCTCTTGTGGAGCCTAAAGTTGATATGGAAAAATTGGAATTCTTTAGGAAGAAATGGGGTTATGAAGGTGCTTGTTGTAATTTGAATGGTAAAATTTGGCTTTTATGGAGATTTAATGTGGACATTCAAATCTTATATGACCATATGCAGCATATAACTGTGAAAATAAGCCATCCAGATTTTAAGAATTCTGTGGTTGCTACCATTGTCTATGCAAAGTGTACTAAGGAAGAAAGAAGGGACCTTTGGAATGGGATGAGTTATATTTCAGGCATTCATCAAGATTTGCCACATATGGTGATAGGAGATTTTAATGTTGTTATGGACCAAACTGAGAAATTGGGAGGTAACAACATTGATCAAGACTCAGTAGATGATTTTGTTCAAACGATAGAAGATAGTGGGCTCATTGATATTGGTTATAATGGCACCAAATTCACTTGGTGCAACAATAGGAAGGAAGAGGATATTATTATGGCTAGATTGGACAGGTGCTTAGTTAGCCAATCATTTATTTCAACTTTTCCAAATGCAAAAATCAGTCATCTAAACAAAACAACCTCTGATCACTCTCCTCTTCTCCTTTCTATAAAAACTTCTCTTGATTCCAAGCCTAAACCATTTAAATTTCAGCGTATGTGGTGCTCTCATCCCAATTTCCTGATCTGGTGAAACAATCTTGGGAAGAAAATATAAATGCTCCAGCTATTCAGAAATTTGCAAAGAAAATCCAAAGGTTAAAAGGGGTATTGAAGAACTGGAATAGGGAAACCTTCAAAGATGTTTTTCAACATGTCAAGGACCTTGAAGATGAAATTCTTCGATTGGAGTTATTGTATGAGAATGATTGTTCTGAGGTTAACAGAATAACATTACAAAAGAGGAGAGTTGACTTGCTTAAAGCTCAAAATTGTGAGGAGACTTTCTGGAGACAAAAGGCTGCCCAAAAATGGTTCAAAGAAGGTGATGCTAATGTAATACCCCGTACTTTTGACTATATTTATTTTTGGGATTAATTAATTAAATGCGTATTAATTGGAAATTAATCCGGATTATAAATACTAATGAGATGCGAATTGGTATTTGATTATGTGCATATATGATTATATATGTATTTGGTATTATAAAATTTGTCGTGAGATTTATAAACGGCATTTTAGAAATTTTGTTGAGACGCGTGGGACCGCCGCGTCACGGTATAATATTTTGATAATAAAAAGTGAATTAAAAATCTATAATCCGTATGGTCATTTTGAGTGCGCCAACGCGTCCGGAAGGGTCGAGATAGTCAGAAAACACTAGCCGGGGGTATAGTTTGGGTCCCGGGGTATTTTTAGGCCATACCGGTAACTTAAAGGGTATTTTGGTAATTTTACATTTTTAGGAATTAAAAGTGACGAAAATTTGAGATGTAAATCTGATGTGGATTAAACCCATTAAGCCCATTAACCAACCCATATTAACCTAGAAGGCTACGTAGGTTGTCATTTAGGTTTTCTAAGTTTCCCCAAATCAAAACCCTAGCCACCTTAAGCCACCATTGGAGAAGAGCTTGGAGAGAGAGGAAATTCTGCAGAAATTCTTCATCAAATCAACACCAAACCCGGAATCAAACCAAGGCAAGTGGTTTAATTATGTTTAATTTCAGCAAATGTTCTTTCCATGTTAGAAAATTCGGATTTATGGTTTGTTCTTGATAAATATGAAAACCGATGTAGTTTAGATCATAGAACTTGAGATATTGTGAAGAGAATTGCATGTAGAATAGTTTGGAGACAAGTAATCTGATGTTAATACATGATTGGGTGAAAGAAAAAAGAATTAAATTCTGGAATTTGATGTTGATATATATCTAGGGTTCATGTTCTTGATGATATTGGGGGAAAAGTATAAAATCTTGGGATTTAATGATGTTTAGGATGCCTTATTGCCTTAAAAGACGTTAGTTTATAACCTAAGCATGTTTTAGTATGATTAGAGGACTTAAATCATTGTTAGAACGAACTTTGGAGAAGGATTGAAGTGATAAAAATGGTGAAAAACGAGATGGGAAAAATCTGGGCCGAAACTGGTAGCTCGTTAGAAGCTGCCCCCAGGTCGTTCGAACGAACTCGTTCGAACGAGCTTCTAACGAGTTAACCAGTCGTTACTAACGAGAAGGGATCTCGTTCGATATCTCGTTCGAACGAGATATCGTTAGAAGGCACAGTTCGTTCGAACGAACTGGGATCTCGTTCGAGCAGCCTCGTTCGAACGAGACTTCTAACGAGTTGACAGTTTGGTCCTTTTTGGGCTGTTTTGATTTTTGGAGTCCCGTAAACTTGTTCGAGGATATAGATGACCTTCCTTTATTGATGTGGGGTTAGATTTGGGACTTTTGGGTTATTGAGAGGAGTAAATTATATACGAGAGTTATATTCAATGAACCATTTGGGTTGAGACGTGAGTGTCTACTACGATGTGAGGATGAATTATAGCGCGTACAATTACAAACCGAAATAGTACGAATTGTGATAATTATAGTTAGTACGAGAATGCGATATGTACTACGATTAAAATACGGTATTACTAAGACGTGTATTTACTTAGTATTGGTATATGGATTGTTTGTATGACATACCTACCATACTTGCTATCACGGGAGGTTGCGTTCGCTTAGGACCCTCTAATCCTTGTGTGCCTACGGGGGGGATATAGACTGGTACCTCGATGAACATAGGTCATAGAAAGACTTATTGTGATATTAATAAGTCCGCTGATCATGGGAGCGTAGGTATGTGCGTAACCCATGTGATGGTGACTGTGTTCGCCTCCATTATTTGTGATGTTGTTATCGGTAAACTATTCCTGAGAGATTCGGAATATGTAATCCTTATGTACGTGATGTACCGGGATGGATAGCAGAGTATGTGTGCACTACAGCTTAGATTGCGGGGTGCTTGTATTGTATATTTATGATATGAATAATATACATTAAATTAATGGGAATCCTCATGTTAATGTTGTAAAAATATTACGGTATGGTTTCGAGATATATAATGAGTTAACTGATAGTTATATCAATGGCATATTTAGTAACTGAGTTTACGTTAAACCTCTATTTAATTACGAGCGTTGTTATGTTAAATGGAACCGAGTAATATGGGTAGAACCTTTGGCAGTCTAGCTAGTTATGTTGTCAGTTAGTTAGTAGTATGGGTCGATATAGATGGGTACTTACGTTAGGAGTGCACAGTTAGACGAGAGGTGAGAATATCATGCGAGTGTACGTCCTAACATGTACTTTGCATTTAATGTTTTAAATGTTTTTAAAGCACTTGCAGGTTTTCAAAATATAACTCCACATTCGGGCTCTGACCCGTTTGCTTTTCAAATCTCCTTTTCTTTGTAAAACCATTTTAGGTGCCCAGCCACAAGGACACCAAGCATAGGTTACTCATTCAGGTGATGAGCTGTAGCTGCTTGTGGAAGCTACAGGAATTTGCATGTAGACACTTCTATCTTTTGGATTCCAGAGTCACCATCTATCAGTTGTAGGGCATGTTGCCCATTTCTTTAGAGACATCTTTTATATTTCAGTTTTCAGACTTTAGCATGTTTTATTTCAGTTTCGGTTATTCATTTCAGTTATGGGATTGTAGTGAGGAGTTTTCCTCCAGACTTTATTTACTCTATTGTGATGGTTATTCAGTTTACTTCAGTATGGTGAATGGTGTTATTTATTTCTTCATTACACTTGTTGCATGTTAATCAGACTTAAATTAAAATTTGGCAACTTGCTTTTTAAATACTAGGTGGTTAGAAATAATAAAATGTTTTCGACAGTGATGCTATTCACTGAGCCAACTTGGCATTTTGAATTAATTTTATAAAGGAGTAGCTACCCGGTATTTAATTAGTCGGGGTGTCACAGGTGGTATCAGAGCATCAGGTTCTAGTGTCCTTTAGGATCTGTACGGCTATTATGTTTCCGCTACGTTTTCTTTGATATAGAGCCCTATATTTTAGGATTGTTGTACTCTTTTTGTGTATGCTTCGTTCTTCAGCTTTATTAAGTTTATAACCATGAACTTATAAACTTTGTTCTTATTTCAGATGCCTCCATGACGTGCACGACGAGTTCCCAGGAATGCAATGCCCGAACCCCAGCCCGCTCCAGTTCAGGGCATGTTGAACGCCGCTGAGGTTGCAGCTATAGTAGCTCAAGCGGTAAATGCCGCGATTGCCGTGATTCAGCAGGCACCGCCTCAGGCGCCGGTTGCCGCGCTAGCACAGGTTAATGCATTCCCGTCTGCTTGGGAGCGTGTACGAGACGCTTTTCAGAAAGCGCATCCGCCAGAGTTTGCAGGTAGCTCAGACGTGGTAGTCTCGAGCCAATGGAGGAAGGACATACAGAGGCATTTGAGGATGCATGAGTGCACTGATGTTCAGAAACAGGTGCTAGCTACTTTCAAGCTAGTGGGATCTTCACTACAGTGGTGGGAGTCTATTACCACCGCGGAGGAGAGGGATACCCTCACGATTCAGGAGTTCTGGGTGCGGTTCGACCGCAAGTACTTTCCGTCCGCAGTTTATACAGAGATGAGGAGGAAGCTGATGAGTTTGAAGCAGGAGGGCAAGACAGTGGCCGAGTATGAGGCCGAGTTCACTAACCTGTTGAATATCGTTCCAGACGAGATTCCAACAGAGAAGAAGAAGATAGAGAAGTTCACCGACGGGTTGAATTGGAGGATCCGTCAGCATCTGCTAGGGAACCTATCGTTGGCCACGTATTCTGATGTGGTTAACGCTGCATTGTTACACTGCCAGGACCACCGTTTTCATATGACCGAGGGCAAAAGGTCGGGGGAGTCTAGCCATCAGGGCAGGACCGGAGGACATGGTGCCAGCGGGGCACAATCGGGTCAGGGGCAGAGACAGACTGAGCAGGGCTCCCAGCAGGGGGATAATAAGAGGTTTCGGTCAGGGAACTACAGGCAGGGTCAGGGAGGTTTCCGTCAGGGCCATCAGGGCCCAAACGACCATCAGGGCCAGCAGGGGCAGAATGGGCAGCAGTTTCATCAAGGCCAGCAGGGCCAAGGGAGGAATGGTAAAGGCCACCAGGGCCGGGGACAGCAGGGGCAGAGGAGAGGGAACTTCCCAGGGAAGTGATTTACTTGTGGCAAGACTGGCCATAAGAAGCAGGATTGTCCTGATAGGGGCAGGGCCCCACAGCAGCAGCAGCAGGGTGCTCGCCAGGAGCCACAGAGACCTATGTTTCCCGCCGCTCTTCCCGCACTGCCACAGATGGCAGCATTGCCACCCATTCCAGCAGTCCCAGCTCAGCAGGGGCAGCTACAGTATGGACGTGTCTACAACGTTCACCAGGCTGCAGTTCCACAGGCACCGCCCGCGATCGAGGGTACGTTTCCTATCCATGGCACTATGGGTCGGGTGTTATTTGATACGGGTGCTACACACTGTTTTATAGCTACACACTTCGCGAAAGCTTTAGGATTGTTAGCTATGGCAGAGAGCACAGTGACGTATGTCGACTCACCATTAGGGAGTGGGTCACTTATTTTCTTTATATGCCGGGGAGTGGGGGTAGAGGTTGGTGGTTTGGTATTACCTGCGGACATGTTAGTGTTAGACATGCATGTTCACGATGTGATCATCGGTATGGATTGGCTCGTAGCATATAGGGCCATGATTGATTGCTTCAGCGGGAGCATTGTTTTTGCCATTCCGGGGCAAGAGATGTTTATAGTGGCGATGCCTCGCCCAGAGGGAGGATCGACCGCTCATCTGTATTACATAGAGGAGGATACCTCTAAGGAGGTTGTTATTCCTTTAGATTCGATCCCGGTTGTCAGGGAGTATTCGGATGTGTTTCAGGAGATACCAGGCTTACCACCCAGTCGAGAGATAGATTTCGTTATTGATTTGCTATCGGGTACGAGACCTATAGCACGTGCACCATACCGTATGGCTCCAGCGGAGATGCGAGAGTTACGGGATCAGATAGAGCAGCTGTTAGGGCAGGGCTTTATTCGCAGGAGTACCTCACCTTGGGGCGCTCCAGTTTTGTTTGTGAAGAAGAGGGACAGTTCACTGAGATTGTGTGTGGACTACCGAGAGTTGAATAAGGTCACGATACGGAATAAGTATCCGTTGCCCCGAATCGATGACTTATTCGACCAGTTGAGAGGAGCTTCTTTCTTCTCAAAGATTGACTTAAGATCGGGATACCATCAGTTGCATATCAGGGAGGAGGATGTCTCGAAGACCGCATTCTTGTCAAGATATGGTTCTTACGAGTTTCGGGTTATGCCTTTCGGCTTGACCAACGCTCCAACAGTGTTTATGGACTTGATGAACAGGGTGTTCAGAGATTTCCTAGATCAGTTTGTCATTGTCTTCATTGATGACATTATGGTTTACTCTCAGACAGAGGAGGAGCACGCCGAGCATTTGAAGCAGGTTTTGCAGACACTTCGTCAGAACGAGTTGTATGCAAAATATGAGAAGTGCGGGTTTTGGCTGAAGGAAGTCCAGTTTTTGGGGCATATCATTTCCGACCGGGGAATATTTGTTGATCCGGGAAAGGTATCAGCGGTGAGGGAGTGGGGACATCCCACGACACCAACGGAGATTCGTAGTTTCTTGGGCTTAGCAGGATACTACAGGAGATTTATTTGGGGTTTCTCGGAGATAGCAGGTCCTTTGACACATCTTACTCGTAAGGGTGTGCCATATATCTGGAGTGATGCCTGTCAGTTGGCATTCGATGAGTTGAAGGACAAATTGACCTCAGCACCTGTGTTAGCATTGCCGAGACCGGGAGTTGAGTATTTGGTTTACACCGATGCGTCTTTGCAAGGGCTTGGAGGTGTTTTGCAGCAAGAGAGATAGGCCATAGCTTATGCTTCCCGTAAGCTTAAGCCTCATGAGAAGAATTACCCCACGCATGATTTGGAGTTGGAAGCAGTGGTATTTGCCTTACGGATTTGGAGGCACTATCTGTTGGGGGAGAAGTTTTAGTTGTTCACGGACCACAAGTCACTACAGTATCTGTTCACGCAGAAGGAATTGAATATGCGGCAGCGTAGATGGCTTGAATTTGTGAAGGACTACCAGTTCGACATCCAGTACCACCCGGGTAAGGCTAACGTGGTAGCAGACGCGTTGAGCCGCAGGCCAGCAGATGAGGTGGCAGAGGTGTGGAAAGCTAAGTGGAAGGAATTAGGACACCAGGATGCAGTGGCCCGATCTTTCATGTCTGTGATGACCGTTACACCGCAGATTATCACGAAGGTAGTACGGGCACCGGCTAATGACTCGTTCTGTCAGGAGCAGATAGTTCGATTACTTGCAGAGGGAGATGAGTCCTATACCGTTAGCTCAGACGGGGGATTGCGCTTCAGTGGGAGGTTGGTAGTCCCGGAAGGGGAAGAATTGCGGCACGATGTGATGGCAGAATCGCACGGCTCACGGTTCGCGGTACATCCCGGAGGGGACAAAATGTACCAAGACATGAGACGACAGTATTGGTGGAGCGGTATGAAGAGAGATATCGCTGAGTTTGTCTCGAAATGTGCCACTTGTCAGCTCGTAAAAGTGGATCATCAGAGACCGGCAGGATTACTACAGCCATTGGAGGTTCCGGTGTGGATGTGGGAGAGCATATCCATGGACTTTATCACGGGGTTGCCTACGTCGCAGAGGGGTCACGACTCCGTTTGGGTAATTGTGGACAGGTTGTCCAAGGTCGCTCACTTCTTACCCGTAAGGACTGACTACACTACGGGACAGTATGCCCAGCTCTTCATTTCAGAGATTGTGAGACTTCACGGTGTGCCCCTAAATATCGTGTCTGACAGAGACAAGATATTTGTTTCGAGGTTTTGGGAGAGTTTCCAAGAGGAAATGGGCACGGAATTGTGGTTGAGTACGGATTATCATCCGCAGACCGATGGGCAGACAGAGCGCACCAATCAGATGTTGGAGGACATGCTACGCATGTGCATTATTAACTTCGGGGGTGGATGGGAGCAGTACCTTCCACTGGTGGAGTTTGCTTACAACAACTCCTATCAGTTCACGATTGGCATGGCTCCGTTTGAGGCATTGTACGGTAGGCCTTGTCGTTCCCCAGCATGTTGGCTAGAAGTGGGGGACAATAAAGTACTTGGGCCGGAAGTGATTCAGGATACTTCGGCAAGGATTGAGTTGATTCGGAGTCGCATTCGGGTAGCTCAAGACAGGCAGAAGAGTTATGCTGATGCGAAGAGGTTTTTCAGGGAGTTCCAAGTGGGGGACCAGGTTTTGCTAAGGGTTTCTCCGATGAAGGGGATTATGCGATTCGGGAAGAAGGGGAAGTTGGCACCGAGGTATGTGGGGCCGTTTCCTATTATTGAGCGGATCGGACCCGTTGCGTATAGACTTGGACTACCGGAGCACTTGCATCGGATTCACGACGTGTTCCATATTTCCTCGCTAAGGAAATACCTTAGAGATAATTTGGCTCATTCTCACATTGCTGTGGAGGACATCGATCTCCAGCCGGATAGCTCTTACGAGGAGGGGCCAATTGCTATTTTGGACCGAAGCGAGAGGAAACTGCGGTCAAAGATAGTCCCGTTAGTGCGTGTTCAGTGGCGACATCACAATGTCGAGGAGTCCACATGGGAGCGCGAGGATGAGATGCGCGAACGTTATCCAGACCTATTTTTAGCAGGTACTTTCTAGTTTCGAATTTCGGAACGAAATTCAGTTATTAGGGGGGAAGTATGTAATACCCCGTACTTTTGGCTATATTTATTTTTGGGATTAATTAATTAAATGCGTATTAATTGGAAATTAATCCGGGTTATAAATACTAATGAGATGCGAATTGGTATTTGATTATGTGCATATATGATTATATATGTATTTGGTATTATAAAATTTGTCATGAGATTTATATACGGCATTTTAGAAATTTTGTTGAGACGCGTGGGACCGCCGCGTCACGGTATAATATTTTGATAATAAAAAGTGAATTAAAAATCTATAATCCGTATGGTCATTTTGAGTGCGCCAACGCGTCCGGAAGGGTCGAGATAGTCAGAAAACATTAGCCGGGGGTATAGTTTGGGTCCCGGGGTATTTTTAGGCCATACCGGTAACTTAAAGGGTATTTTGGTAATTTTACATTTTTAGGAATTAAAAGTGACGAAAATTTGAGATGTAAATCTGATGTGGATTAAACCCATTAAGCCCATTAACCAACCCATATTAACCTAGAAGGCTACGTAGGTTGTCATTTAGGTTTTCTAAGTTTCCCCAAATCAAAACCCTAGCCACCTTAAGCCACCATTGGAGAAGAGCTTGGAGAGAGAGGAAATTCTGCAGAAATTCTTCATCAAATCAACACCAAACCCGGAATCAAACCAAGGCAAGTGGTTTAATTATGTTTAATTTCAGCAAATGTTCTTTCCATGTTAGAAAATTCGGATTTATGGTTTGTTCTTGATAAATATGAAAACCGATGTAGTTTAGATCATAGAACTTGAGATATTGTGAAGAGAATTGCATGTAGAATAGTTTGGAGACAAGTAATCTGATGTTAATACATGATTGGGTGAAAGAAAAAAGAATTAAATTCTGGAATTTGATGTTGATATATATCTAGGGTTCATGTTCTTGATGATATTGGGGGAAAAGTATAAAATCTTGGGATTTAATGATGTTTAGGATGCCTTATTGCCTTAAAAGACGTTAGTTTATAACCTAAGCATGTTTTAGTATGATTAGAGGACTTAAATCATTGTTAGAACGAACTTTGGAGAAGGATTGAAGTGATAAAAATGGTGAAAAACGAGATGGGAAAAATCTGGGC
Organism: Sambucus nigra; assembly: GCA_949130495.1. Taxonomy (NCBI): domain Eukaryota; kingdom Viridiplantae; phylum Streptophyta; class Magnoliopsida; order Dipsacales; family Adoxaceae; genus Sambucus; species Sambucus nigra. The sequence continues at coordinate 22,935,668 of OX422212.1, read as the reverse complement.
CGAAACTGGTAGCTCGTTAGAAGCTGCCCCCAGGTCGTTCGAACGAACTCGTTCAAACGAGCTTCTAACGAGTTAACCAGTCGTTACTAACGAGAAGGGATCTCGTTCGATATCTCGTTCGAACGAGATATCGTTAGAAGGCACAGTTCGTTCGAACGAACTGGGATCTCGTTCGAGCAGCCTCGTTCGAACGAGACTTCTAACGAGTTGACAGTTTGGTCCTTTTTGGGCTGTTTTGATTTTTGGAGTCCCGTAAACTTGTTCGAGGATATAGATGACCTTCCTTTATTGATGTGGGGTTAGATTTGGGACTTTTGGGTTATTGAGAGGAGTAAATTATATACGAGAGTTATATTCAATGAACCATTTGGGTTGAGACGTGAGTGTCTACTACGATGTGAGGATGAATTATAGCGCGTACAATTACAAACCGAAATAGTACGAATTGTGATAATTATAGTTAGTACGAGAATGCGATATGTACTACGATTAAAATACGGTATTACTAAGACGTGTATTTACTTAGTATTGGTATATGGATTGTTTGTATGACATACCTACCATACTTGCTATCACGGGAGGTTGCGTTCGCTTAGGACCCTCTAATCCTTGTGTGCCTACGGGGGGGATATAGACTGGTACCTCGATGAACATAGGTCATAGAAAGACTTATTGTGATATTAATAAGTCCGCTGATCATGGGAGCGTAGGTATGTGCGTAACCCATGTGATGGTGACTGTGTTCGCCTCCATTATTTGTGATGTTGTTATCGGTAAACTATTCCTGAGAGATTCGGAATATGTAATCCTTATGTACGTGATGTACCGGGATGGATAGCAGAGTATGTGTGCACTACAGCTTAGATTGCGGGGTGCTTGTATTGTATATTTATGATATGAATAATATACATTAAATTAATGGGAATCCTCATGTTAATGTTGTAAAAATATTACGGTATGGTTTCGAGATATATAATGAGTTAACTGATAGTTATATCAATGGCATATTTAGTAACTGAGTTTACGTTAAACCTCTATTTAATTACGAGCGTTGTTATGTTAAATGGAACCGAGTAATATGGGTAGAACCTTTGGCAGTCTAGCTAGTTATGTTGTCAGTTAGTTAGTAGTATGGGTCGATATAGATGGGTACTTACGTTAGGAGTGCACAGTTAGACGAGAGGTGAGAATATCATGCGAGTGTACGTCCTAACATGTACTTTGCATTTAATGTTTTAAATGTTTTTAAAGCACTTGCAGGTTTTCAAAATATAACTCCACATTCGGGCTCTGACCCGTTTGCTTTTCAAATCTCCTTTTCTTTGTAAAACCATTTTAGGTGCCCAGCCACAAGGACACCAAGCATAGGTTACTCATTCAGGTGACGAGCTGTAGCTGCTTGTGGAAGCTACAGGAATTTGCATGTAGACACTTCTATCTTTTGGATTCCAGAGTCACCATCTATCAGTTGTAGGGCATGTTGCCCATTTCTTTAGAGACATCTTTTATATTTCAGTTTTCAGACTTTAGCATGTTTTATTTCAGTTTCGGTTATTCATTTCAGTTATGGGATTGTAGTGAGGAGTTTTCCTCCAGACTTTATTTACTCTATTGTGATGGTTATTCAGTTTACTTCAGTATGGTGAATGGTGTTATTTATTTCTTCATTACACTTGTTGCATGTTAATCAGACTTAAATTAAAATTTGGCAACTTGCTTTTTAAATACTATGTGGTTAGAAATAATAAAATGTTTTCGACAGTGATGCTATTCACTGAGCCAACTTGGCATTTTGAATTAATTTTATAAAGGAGTAGCTACCCGGTATTTAATTAGTCGGGGTGTCACAGCTAACACTAAGTATTTCCATAATCTAGTGAAGGCAAAGAATCAGAAGTTGCAGATTCACTCAATTAGAAATGAAGCAGGGGTTCTTATGGAAGATGCAGAAGATATAAAGAACCATATACTGTGGTTTTTCCAGAATCAACTTGCAGCAGACCCTTACATTCCTTTAGCAGATGTTTATGACTTAATTCCATCTCTTATATCTAATGAGATGAATGAAACACTTGAATCTTTTACCGATGAAGAAGAAGTGTATGCTGCTATTACTGCCCTCAATGAAAATTCTGCTCCAGGTCCAGATGGATTTGGAGGTCTCTTTTACAGGTCATTCTGGTCAATAATTAAAGATGATTTAATTTGTGCTATTAACTCTTATTTTGCAGGTTTTGATCTTCCTAAAAGTTGGACAAGTACATCTATTGTCCTTGTTCCCCAAACCAAGGTTCCAAGTAATTGTGGCGAGTTAAGACCGATAAGCCTATGCAACTTTTCATTCAAGATAATTACAAAGATATTATCTTCTATACTTGGCACAGTCCTCGCAAATATCATATCTCCTAATCAAAGTGGGTTCATAAAAGGAAGGTCTATCCAAGAGAATGTTCTTCTGGCTAAAGAAATGGTCAACAATTCAGGGAAAAAAAATCATGGAGGAAATGTTATTTTCAAATTTGATATGGAAAAAGCTTATGACAGATTTCATTGGGGATTCTTGATTCAAGTGCTTAGAGCTTTTGGCTTTGGAGAAAGGTGGATTGATCTTGTTTGGAGAAGCATTTCCAATAATTGGTTTTCAGTTTTAATTAATGGCCAACCTTGTGGGTTCTTCAAGTCCTATAGAGGTTTGAGACAAGGGGACCCCCTGTCCCCTGCTCTATTTATTATAGCTGCAGAATTCTTAAGCAGAGGTCTAAATAACTTAATGAATAATGGGAAAATTTCTCCTTATTACCATCAAAGTGGCACTCCATTAATATCTCATTTGGCTTTCGCAGATGACTTGATTGTATTTAGTAGAGGGGTCAAGAGAAGCATTAAAAATCTAAAGGAATTTTTGCATCTTTATTGTTGCCTATCTGGTCAGAAGATTAACAGCATGAAAAGTAGTTTTACAGTTGCAAAAAACTACAGTCCATCCTTTAGATCCAAAATAGCTTCCATAACTGGTCTCAACCATAAGGATTTACCTCTAAAATATCTGGGGTGTCCTTTATTCAAGGGCGGGAACAAGGTAAAGTACTATGATAGTCTTATTCAAGCTTTGAGATCAAGAGTCTCTAGTTGGCAATCAAGGATTCTATCTCCTGGAGGTAAACTTATCATTCTTAAGCATGTTCTCTCCACTATCCCATTATTTCTACTGGCTTCAATAGCTCCTCCCAAGGCAGTTTTAACCAAAATACAGAGAATTTTCAGCAAGTTTTTCTGGGGTGGTAATGAAGTAGATGGTTGGAAGCATCAATGGGCAAAATGGAATTTGATTTGCAGAGACCTTAAAGAAGGTGGTCTAGGTCTTGTTGATCTGTCTAGCATATCCAAAGCGTCATTCATGAAGTTATACTGGAAAATGAAAACTGAGGAGTCTCTTTGGGCATCTTACATGTCTAAGAGATACAAGGAAAATAATTCCTCTTCTTATGGGGCTTCTCATACATGGAAATCTTTAATGAAAGTGAAAGATCTTTGTCGTGCTCATATGAGGTATTAAGAAGAAAATTGGTACTGGACTCCAAATTCTACAGGTGAATTCTCTCTCTCTTCTGCTTGTGAAATCTTGAAACCCCAATTCCCTGCTTCTTCTACTCATAAATTTCTCTGGGATCCCGACATTCCAAAGAAATTCTCAATCAATCTCTGGAAAATTTCTCATAACTGCCTTCCTATAGATGACAACATTCAATCTCTAGGCATTAGATTATGCTCTAGATGTAAGCTGTGTAGAGAAGACTCTGAATCTCTTGAACACCTATATCTGCATTGTCCAAAAATTAGCCCAATATGGAATTTTTTTTCAAATCTCATGGGAATAGAGATGTCTTTTATTAACTTCTCTTCTATGATCCATAGCTGGTGGATTAAAAGTGGTCCCCAAGATTATTCTAGATTTATTGGGAAATGCATTCCTAACATTGTTTGTTGGGAAATTTGGAAAACTAGAAATCACTCATTCTTTGAAAACTCGGAAGTCCATGCTGATTCGGTGATAAAACAGTCCATATCCATCATCTCTGATATTTGCAAAAACAAGATCTTCAGTTCTAAAAGCTCCAGTTTTGATAGGGATATATTGAAAATTTTCAATATATCTATTAAATGTAAATTCAGGCAGCCTTCTACTATCAAATGGTTTTCTTCTTCTTCCTTTTGTTATAAGTTGAATATTGATGGTGCATCTAAAGGCAACCCAGGCCAAAGTGGATCTGGGGGGATTTTGAGAAATAATCAAGGAGATCTCATCTTTGCTTTCTCTAGTTATGAAGGAATTTCAACAAACTCTCATGTGGAGATAAAAAGTTTATGGCTGGGTCTAAAAATGTTCTTGGAGCATGAAATTTCAGATGTGCAGATTGACTCAGACTCTTCTTATGTAGTGAACCTGATAAACAAGAATTGGAAACCTCCTTGGAATCTTAGTTAGTGTGTTAATGATATCAAAGGTTTTCTCTCCAACCTCAACTACTCAATCAATCATTATTTCAGGGAATCGAACATGGTGGCAGATATTCTTGCAAATTTTGTTGTTAACTCCAATTCTCTCCTATCTTTCACTAACATAATGGATCTTCCTCCCATGGCTAGAGGGGCCATAAGGCTGGACAAGATAGGGTGCTTATATTTGAGATTTTGAATGATTTGTTCAGTTTTAGGATCTCTCATTCTGCTTGTAAGTGCCACCTGGGAGGGGCTTTTTCTCCCAAATTAATAATATGATTGGGGATCATTTCCCTATTTAAAAAAAAAAACGATCGTTCAACCCTAACAATCACGTACACAACTCACACCTATCGTGTATTATAAAATACACATATCACATTCACCTATAGGATATTTATAACATTACTCTAGTTATAAAACACAGTCATTCAACCCTATTGAACATGCACACATATCACACATAACATGCAATTAAAATTCCCGTACATATTCACATATAGGATATTAAAATATACATCACAATGATACCATATTCCAGGAACTACTCACTTTGTCCCGGGTTACCAGCCACTGAAGTATTATCACACCGCCCTAGTAATTAAACAAATAATAACGAATGGGAAGCGGTCATATTCCGAACCTGAAAGTGAGAACAAATCATACCCAAGACTTATCACCGAGAATAAAAATATTGCAATGAATGATGGACGACTATGACCTGGGGACTATACGCACCCTTCTCCTCAAGCCAGGGGCCTCACCCACATCGCGCAACTTCCCAAGATAGCATTGGAGGGGTATGCTCACACAATAAGTGTATATATATATATATATATATATATATATATATATATATATATATATATATATATATATATATATATATATCACACTAGATATACATACGATCACATCATATATACAAACCGCAACACAAGGTATATATATCTACCGTCCGTATGTATGAAAATAACAAATCGGCTATAAGTACATAACTCTCGTTATACTAACCAACGCTATAACGCATACATTCCCAATTCGTTTTATAATACGATCTCTCACTTGAATCTTATTCATCCATTATGCCTATGATATGAATAGTCTCCCAATATATACAACATTAAGGATACTATCTCAAAATCGAACGTATGTATCAATCATCATACAAATACCATCGATCTCCGAATGCACACCGATATATAATAATTATCCCGACTATAAGTAATAACAAAAACTATTCTAGTCGGTGATATGCTAAAGCATATTCTGTGATACCACTTGACTTCGGAAGCACATAAGTAAAAAGGAACTATCTCTATAACTTATAACCACTTCATGATAGTCCACCACAATCAAATTAATATACTCCAACTATCTTTTAGTCCTACAATCGTTTTCTTAATAAAAAAGTCACCATACCCTCATAAGCCATTCCTAAAATAGGCCCGAATACCACCTTACTATCCTAAATTATAAATCTCTTGATATTATAACCTAACCCTCTATAATACATTAACTAAGAAGGTCCCTAAGTTTTCGACCCAAAGGAAAAGGGGTATAAAGAAAATCCCATTCTTGGGCTAGAAACAGAGTGCCGATCGATCGGCCCCTAACCCCCGGTCGACCGCGATTCTGAAATTTTCTTTGCGAAGTAACCAATAGGATTTTCCCTTGAGGTGCGATCGACCGGACATACCATATATTTCGGCCATTCTTCATTTAGGACGAAACCTAACTCTCAAAAAACCCAATATATCATCTTCTAACCATAAATCTTCAACCCAATCATGTTTCTAACCTCAAAACTCATCAAATAGATTAACCCAACAGTGGCTTACTATCGCAAAGGATCACTTAGTCCTTTCGGATCCCTTCCCCGTGCATAATTATATTTATCATGTTTTCATTTTTCACACAAATCTCACATGCAACGGATTTTTACATGCACTAGTCCTCCTAAGTCACAAAGATGTAGATGACAAGATTGTAAGGAGAACACCTCACATAGCTCAAATATACATATGAAGTTAAAAATTCAAAGGAGCATGTGTGAGTAGAGGCATATGAAAATAGAATCCATTTAACCAATACAAAATCCAACTACTCCATAAAACTATGGTAAAGAACATAATTAGGAATTATAATCTAAACCAAAAGTTCTAGCCACGTGGGAGCGTAAAAGATGGAATTCAAACACAAGTATATGCCACATAAAGTGTGTCAAACTAAAGACCACATAAAATAAAATCTTTTTGAGTTTTTGAAATTTTTAGCAAAAAAATAAAAAATATATATACTCAAAAGACAAACAAAAATCATTTGAATTTTTCATTAAACTTAAATTACCAAGGGATAAAATCCAAATGATAAACAAAAATCTTTTTGTATTTTTTCATTTAATGCAAATAAAATGAAGGAAATATAATACAAAAGACAAACAAAAATCATAATTCTAGCATGTGATAAGCATGGAGCATAGACTAGAAAATTATTGAACAAGTATACATTTAGCATGTGAATATAGCATGCAGTACATAAGCTAAAGTATGCAAACACTAACACATTCATCCTTTAGATTTAGCAAGTGAGGAAGCATGTGAAAGTAAATGAGAATCAAAAACCCTATTTTTCAAGGCAACCAAATCAGATTTCCTAACCCAAATTAATGAAGAATGATTATCTTGGGGTGTTGGAACTTTAACTACCGTGGTTACTTTACTATGGGATTTTCTAGGAATTCGTTTAAGATCAAAACAAAATTTCCTAAGATGACCTTTTCGACCACAATGAGTACAAGTAAAAATATGTCGAAAAGATTTTCTTAAGGAGTGATCTCTAAAATCTTTCCTAGATGATTATCCTAAAACGTTGGTTTTGGCTTTAGGGGTAAATTCATTACACGTATTGAAGCCTAAACCACAATTGTCATTTTTAATTTGGACCGTTCCTAATATTTTATCTAGTTTTTCGGAACGACACTCCAAATCAAATTTGACATTACTAGAGTCTTTTAATTTATTTTGCAAATCTAAAATGTTAGACTCTAATAAAACATTTCGCTCTTCAAAAGCAAAAAGCTCCTTTTTCAAGGATTCCATTAAACCCCTAAGGCTATCTCTTTCGCCTTCTACATATTCAAGATTCTCTTGAAGAGTCCTCTCACGTGTCCTAAGGTCTTCTATTAAATCATTTTCATCAACGACCTTGACACTCTCTCTTAAACTAGCTTCTAACTTCAAATTAGCTCTTTTCAATTTGATAGATTACTTATAAAGTTCTTGAAAAGAATTTTGAAGTTCACTCACATTAACCTCTTCTTTATTTTCACTCTCTCTTTCTTCTCCACTCTCACTATCATCAAAAACAAGAGAATCATAAACAATGACCTTGGAAGTGTCATGTGTTAAAGTTTCATCAATCGATGAATTCTCACTATCACTCACATGACTAGCCATAAAAGCCACAAAATTTTTCTTAGTGGGGGAATCGGGTCCCTCTTCTTTATCACTATCACTAAGGGTTGCATTATATGCTGTGGGTCGTTTACCCTCTTTCCTTAGTTTAGTGGGGCACTCATAAGCCCTATGGCCATAACCTTCACAACCAAAACACTTATTAGACTCGTCCCTATCTAAATTTTCATTACTAGGTTTAGGTATCTTCTCGGCTTTAGGAATCTTCTCGCCTTTGTCATGTTTACAAGTATCAAATTTCTTAAAATCATTTTTAAGTTTATCTTTGTTAATTTTAAGAAATTTTCTAAATTTACGAGCAAACAAAGCCATGTCTTCTGAGTCACTATCACTCTCGCTCTCTACTACTTGTTTGACCTCTTTTTGGGCTTTTAAAGCAACGCCCTTTTCGATTTTCTTTTCAGTTTTAGAGGGAAACATATCTAGTTCATAGGTTTGTAAATCACCTACAAGCTCTTCTAATTTCGTAGAGGCTAAAGTTGGTAAAGAATTTAAAACGGTCACTTTTGGAATAAATCTATCGGGTAGGGACCTTAAAATTTTCTTTACAACACGGTTGTCAGGTATTTTCTCTCCCAATAACAATATCAGAAAGTCTAGCATAAAATTCATCAAAGGTTTCTTTTTCATTCATTTTGATAGTTTCAAATTGAGTGGTGAGGTTTTGGAGTTTTGAAGATTTAACGACACTAGTTCCTTCATGAGTTAGTTGTAAAATATCCCAAGCTTCTTTAGCGGTCTCACACGTCATAATGTGTCGGAATTCATCATGTGTGACAGCGCTAAACAAGGCATTTAAACCACGGGAATTGAAATTAGCAAGTTTAAACTCATTTTCAGTCCATCTATCGGCGGGTTTGGGAACAAGTTCATTTTAAACTAAATAAGTTAGTGGGGACCACCCGTTAACAACTGACATCCAAACTCTCTCGTCGATAGATTTTAGTGCCGATTTCATTCACGCTTTCCAATACGCGTAGTTAGAACCATCGAAAATAGGAAACTTTGAAAATGGGGAAAATTCCTATTTAGTCAAAAATTATTTAAGGATCTTTAACGAAATAATTTATCGCTTTGGCTCGGATACCAATTTGTTAAACCCCGGATTTTGATTATTTAATTTTATCAATTAAAATTAAAACTTATATTTATTCAAGATGCGGAAACGTTAGGATGTGATGGTTCAATAAAAATAAACAAATACCAAATTTTAATTTTCTTAAATCAATGTTAATTCATCCAAGCCCTAGAATTTGCCTAAGTCATAATTATCAATATTCCGAAGTTAGGCCAAACCAATTTTAGCAAAAGACTTGAATTAACTAAACTTTACCCAATATTTAATTTAGCCCCAAATTAAATTGAGTGTGATAATTTAAACCGAAATTTATCTTGAATTATCCTAAGCATGCGTTCTAAATTATTTATGCAAGATAAAATAAATCAATCACACTATGTCGCGATATACGAGGAAAAACCCAAGACGGGAAACAACCTCGGACGGCCCTAGCCAAAAATTCACTAGAAACGGAATTACAAGTACAAAAAAAAGACTTACAACACATGACTCAATCCCTCTCAAGTCTCGACGCTTCTTCTTGTAGACACCTCTTCCTAGCGAATAACCTTGGAACACCACCGCGATCTCGGAATCCACCGATAGGACTTTATATGATCACCGTCACCCGAACATGAAGCCTTTCTCCAAGCGGGTAAAACAAAGTAAACAACTTCTCTTCAATTCGGTGTAGAGGAAATCGGTGCCAAACTCCAAGCAAGATATATGTATATGAGAACCTGGAATAAACTCATTTAGGTGTAAACACTAGAGTGATGGATATTTTTCTATAAAAATCTTACTCAAAACTAGAACATTTTCCTTAAAACAATTTACTCTCTAACTCTCTCTAAGAGATGAAAATAGAATGGAAAAGTTACTTTGGAAAATGTTATTCCCGCTAATGATAAAGTTTGAAAAAGTTGGTTAAAAACTAAGTGGGAAAGTGGGTGAAAAACTGCCAAAAAACTTCCAAAAACTGTTCCCGCCTGGCATCTCGTTCGAACGACATTTCGTTCGAACGGCATTCTTATTCGAACGAGTCTTCTAACGAAGCTCCAGTATGGACTCGTTAGAAACTCGTTGGAAATCTCGTTAGAACGAACAATCTCGTTCGAATGACATTTCGAATGAAGGTCCAGTATACCTTAGTGGGAAGTCGTTGGCAAACTCGTTCGAACGACATCTGGTTCGAATGACAATCTCGTTCGAACGACATATCGAACGAACTTCTAGAATTTTGGAAAATTCGATTTTAGCCCAGAAAACTTTATAAACTTATTTTAAAGTTCTAATTAATTCTTTCTGAAAATAAAACACAGTTTTTATTAAACCTAACATCCAATAAACTTGTTCCAAACTCCTATATATATAATATTGCATTCATACCTTGGGAGCATGGAACCATAGTTGATGGCGTGGAAACAATGCACGCAAACCGGCATATTTGATGAAGCTTTATACTCTTTGCCGCTACGTCTTCAACAAACACTTCATAGGCTTGAGAATATTACAATTAAATACTATCCTATGAATAAATGTTTTTTTCCGGAATTGAGCCAAAACTATATATGGACTCAATTGAAAATTTGTGTCCTTACAGGGTATTACATACTTCCCCCCTTATAGGAAATTTTGTCCTTGAAATTAGTTAAGCCTAGTACTCCAAACTAGTTCCTATGTCACCTATCCTCAAGATCACTATACCTATTTCTCCCACCTCTCACAGCGAATTATTTTATTTTAAATTCAAACTAGTTAACCAGGGCACCCATACACCCTGTACCTAAGCTCAACTACATAAACATCACCCGGATCCACTTAGCCTAAATTGAAATATAATTTTCAACTAGCTAATCTATTATAACGTACCAAATATATGAAATTTTGAAATGTCCAAAGATTTATCTCCTCTTAATTCCTGACATTCGCTACTTTCATGCGGTTGAGGTCTCACAAGCAAAATACAAACAAGGAATCGTCACAACACACTACTATATAGCTCTGTCGGGAATTGAGATCCGTTAAATCGGGACTAAAGTTTAAATTTTTTGAACCATATTGATATTGCCCGAAGGCCTATAAAACAATGTTGCATATAATAGTTTTAGGTCTTCCGATACACAAATCAAATACCTTATGCTTAAGACACAAGGCAGCAATAAACACAATACTCTTACCAACACTCCATTATCAAAACTAGCACAACCATGAGCTAAAATTCCTTGTTCAACAATGAACTCGCCAAACCCTGAATCTCCTCAGTAATAAAATCTTTTACATCACATCAAAACATCGCCATAAGATGGGCCCTTACACAACTAGAACCTTACAAATACATGCATCTATCCTACCTATAAAATGATAGCCCTATCGTTTATCACCAAACACATTTTAACAGTTCTCACTTCCAAAAATATAAAAATCATAACTCTCCACTAGGACATCCCGAAACAACCTATTCTCCCAAAAGATACCATCCCAGTGCCACTTTTGCTCACTCCTCAATCTAAGGAAATTCCATATACAATATGGTTATAACGGCTAACCACTCAAGAAAATCTTACATCCGATACTCCCAATACCGCTCAAAGCATGACCTAAGCACAAAGGAATATAATTTACATTATAGCTCCATACTCCAACTGCCTCATTTCATCAATGGGTCCCTACTCGAAGTTATCTTACCTAAATTGGCTTATGAACTGCTGTAGGGTTTGCACATCCAAAACCTCCTCAAAAGTTTCCCTTTACCTCTTCCAGGGCAATCCCTCTTCCTATGATCTATTTCTCTATAAAAGAAACATCTCCCCGAAAATCCTACCTGTCCATCCTGAAGGACAAAACACTGTTGCGATCCTCGATAATCCTGCCTATAACCTTGCTGTGGTGATGATCTTGCTCCGCTGTCATCATCTCCTCCAGGCCTACTACCCTTTGCAACACCCCGCACCCCACAAAAGAGAACGCGGAGCAGTACTTCAATAAAACTTAGCCAATTTCAAAATCAACAGGGTATAGAGCATCTAAATAAAACTCACGAAAAGAAACTACTCGTCTAAATTATCCAATTAAATACAACAGATATCTCCCGAAATAATTCAACTATCTATCTCAAAACAAAGATAAATCGTGAATGTTGTGATCAACAAAATAAAGGCAAATCTTCTCATTTGTATGCTCCGATAATCTCCCTAAAATAACCAAACTAAGATTAATCTCCAATAAGTCTAAAGTGTCCAAATTTCTTACTCCCCTTAAACAAAGACGATTTTCCTGACAGTATAACAATTATGTGTTCATCACATCGATAAAAGTCAGTAATGACAGATTCCCTAACAAATGTTGCCGAATACGCCAATCTAAACCTCCCAAGAACTTCACTATTCGCTTCTCCTCCATATTTACCTCGTCGGCCACAAAATTTTCCAATCGAGTAAATTATTCTTCGTACTCAGCCACCGTTCGATCACCTTGAATCACATTTAGTAATATCCTTCTAATTTCCATCTGGATTGCGAAAGGAAAATACTTTCGATCAAAGCATTCCCTAAAATCTTCTATGGGCATTGCATCTCCCTTCTCCGATGAGGTGACTGATTCTCACCATTGAAGAACTTCACCCGTTAGTCTAAGGGTGGCGAGTATGTACCTCTGCACCTCACTGCATTCAACCATCCGAAGGTGCCTTCGTATACCCCTCTTCCACTGACTTGCAACTAGCACGATCGCTCCCCCTAAAAATTCTGGAGGATGTCCATTTTCGAAAGGCTTCGCGTACTCTTTCCCACGTAGATGGCCTTGGGTGGTCTCGAGTTATTGGAGCAGCAGGTTGATGTGCCATCACAGTAATGGAACCATTTACTTCTTATGCCACAATATTGGCAACTTCGACTGCGATCATAGTCCCTTGAGACATGTGGGGCTTCGTATTCTCGGCCCCTCTATTTGACCTGCCTGGACGACCCCTTCTCGATGACATCAGAAATAAGAACACCTGTATCAGAAGGTCATTTCAGTGATTACACATCGCAGAAGAAAATATTAGTGTAATGAACACAACAGTCCTAATTGTAGGGCTTTACATCGTAGAAAACTAGCACAAATCCTAAGACACTAGAACCTGATGCTCTGATACCACTTGTGACACCCCGCTTAAAATAATAATGGGTGGCGAACCCTATACTAAAATAAATTAGGAATCTCAAGTGGATCATTCTCAGCATCAACTGTCAATACTAAATAAACATAGTTAACTACCCAATACTATAATAAGCGGATGCTAAAAACTTTAAAACATATAATGAATAAACATACCAGCAACATAATGACTACTAAAACTGATAATATAAACATACGTACCATAATGAAAGAATGTACTACTATAAAACATCATCGGTATACAAAAGGAAAATACCCGAATATGCTGTCGGGTCACATGCAATACATCATCCGAAAAAAGAATTATAAAAATGTTGTACATAAACCTTGGGTATAAACCCGATACACAAAATGAATCATATCTAGATTTACAAAAGGTAGGAAGCGGCTATAACACAAATCCAACAACGTATGATATATGTGAGATAGTGGGTTACGCGGGTGTAGACTATGCGTAGATTAAGATGGAATTATACGTGAGATAGTGGGTTATACGTAAGATAGAATGAGAAGATAGTGGGTTATACGTGAGATAGAATGAGATAGTGGGTTATACGTGAGATAACGGGTGTAGACTATGTGTAGATTAAGGTAAGATAGAATGAGAAGATTTTGAGTTATACGTGAGATAGTGGGTTACGCGGGTGTAGACTATGCATATATTAAGGTGGAGTTATCCCTAGAAGGTGTTGGGTAAATAAATTGAGGTTCAGGTGAGTGCGACTCCACTTTAATTATGAAACCATGCATTTATAATTATTATGCATTTTAATACACTTGCTAAACTATTTTCACACCTCGGGATCTGACCAATTTATACTTCTCTCTTGCTTTACATATATTGTAATATATTATAGGTGTCCCACCGCAAGGAAGCCAATGATACTTTCCTATCCAGTGTCCTCGAGCTGTAGCAGATGCGAGCTGTTACGAGATTTTGTTAGTCGTTTCCTATCTCTTGTAAATCTAGGTAAGGACTCAGTTTTGTATATTGGGTTTATACCCAAGGTCTCTTTATAGAATTTTTATATTTCTCTTCTCATGATTTTTGTAGTGTCTGTGACCCGACAGCATATTCGGATATTTCCTTTTGTGTAATTATGTCGTACTATAGGATTATTTCCCTTTATCTTAGTATGTGTGTATACATTATCATGTTCATTAGTTCTTACGTTGTTGGTTTGTTGATGTTCATTGTATGTTTTAAATTTTTTTTTGCATCCGCTTATTTTAGTATGGGGTAATTAGGTATGTTTATTTAGTCTCGACAGTAGATGCTGAGAATGATCCACTTCAGATTCCTGTTTTATCATAGTATAGGGCTGGCCACCCGTTATTATTTTAAGCGGGGTGTCACACTTATTGATACTTATATTATATAATTTAGAGCTTTTGAGGTGTCGATACAATTTCGCGAAAGCCAACGGAAGACTGATGCATTTATGCGTGATGTTTGGATGTAAATTTTTTTGGAGACATTTTTTTAATGATGTGCATAGTGGCTATATTTAGTTATGATACATGTAGTATGCCATTATTTTTTGTGATTAATGTAGATGGTGGGTATATCTATTTGTGTTCCACTATTTTTTTATATGGGCAAATGGCTTGGTTTGGTGCATTTTAGATATAGGTGACTTCAGATACAAAAAAAATTGAAGGTTGTTTTAATATTACTATGAATTTTGATTTGTGTTTAGATTTATTTGTCAACCATGACATTAATATTGGTTTTTTGTTTTTTTATTAAATGTTTAATTTATAACTGTTTATTTTAACGTTCATTTGATGAAATGTTTTATATGACCTTTTTAAATATTTGAAAATTATTTGTCATGACGCTTTTCAAATCAAATATGACATTTTATAGAGTGTATTATGACTTTTTTTGTAGCAGATATGACAGTTTTGAAAAAAAAGTCATATATAATCGTTATCTAATATGACATTTTTTATGGGCATCAATTATGACAGCCAAACTTATGACGCTTTTTATTAAAAAATAAAGTTTCATGAAATATTTTATGACACTTAAAAAATATCATAAAAAGGATTTTTTTTCTTGTAGTGAGCGGAGTCTCCACGATGGCCATCCCCATTTTCTTTTTTTTTCCATCCACCTTTCGAGGAGAGGGGTTTCAATGCTCGCGAGCGCAGTTGGAGCGATAGAACAAGAAGGTATCTCACCCTTTTTAGGAGCGCTTCAACGGTAGTTGATGTGAGGTGATGAAAAAATATAGAGTCACTAGCCTATTTTGCACAAAACAAGCAAAAGAAATGTTGTCGCCTCTAGAGAACGACGTCAAAGACATACTGATGCTTGTGAAACAAATCAGTTCAAAGGTTTGGGGGCTAAGTTACGGAATGAAAAGGTGTTAGGCACCCATCCCCCCCCCCCCCCCCTTCAGTCTCTCATGGGAATGTGTTATTATTCTCCTTAATAAGTCCCTAAAATGTGTGCACATGTATATATAAATGGAGAATGGAATTTCTCAACTCACGTCATGGAGAAAAGCGGATATGAGGAAATAATATAAGCATAATAATGGGAAAAAGGACTCGAGTCTCAAGTTTTAACCTGAGACACCTACGTATCCTAAAAAGGCATCAAAGTCATCGTAGTTCAGATGCAACACGAGGGTGGGATTTAACCCATAAATCCAACCAGGAATTTATTTGGATGTGTGTGTAGAAAAAATGATGTTTTAATTTGAGAAAATGTGGTGACGAATCCCGTTTAGAATTTATGAGCAAACCCTCTTTTTCTTGTTTTTGGTTTTTTTTATAGAAAATATGGTTTGTGCAATACTACTAATAAAAAGTGGGATTATTAATATGGGTGGACTAATAAAGAGGAAATGCTAAAGTAAGGTTTAAATAACTAATGCGAAAATAAGAAAATTTAAAGAGAGAGAAGAATGTTTGGACCTTCTTTGGAGATTTTAAGGTTGATCTTTATTGTTGAAAAGGCTTCCTTTACAACTGAATGGAAGTGGTAAGAGGAGAGGGAATGTATTTTGATAAATTGGGAGTGAAAAGGAGTGGAAATGGAATATGGAAGAGAGGTTTCAATAGGGAAACCATGCTGACTTTGAGAGAATGTTGATGAGATCACTGAGAGAGGGTGTTTCTGAGGTCCCTTTTCGAACCGAGCTCATGCTCTACTTTTATAGGGTTAAGGGGGTTCTGATAGTCATTGTACTTGACCAGACTATAGGCAGGCATCCATGGACACACTGTCGATAGGCATGAAAAGGGGTTTGCCATTTGGCAATCTCATGCAAATTTCTCAAAAAATGATCGTAAAACGCAATCTGTAAGTCCGAATTGCGCATGGGGCATAATGTGGAAAAGGGTATTCAAAGTATTTTAAGAATTCGTTGGGTCCATCCCGAGTACGGGAGTTGAATTTGGTCAAACGGGGCTCGAAATTGCCCAATGATCTTTTAGACAAGAGATTTTCGAAGGAAAACGGATCGTTCATTCAAATTGTAAGGTTGATTCATGCACTTGATGGACTGTAGGAAAGGGGATTCATAGCCCTTTGAAGATTCATTCAGTCTTGTTCGAGGTGAAGAGTTGACCTTGGTCAAATATGGCCTGAAAGCTCCTAAAATGGGTCGTTCGTCCATATCGTAAGGCTGATTCATGCAGGGGTGGATCGTTAAAAAGGGGATTCAGGGCCCTTCGATGTTTCATTCAGTCTCATTCGAGCTGAAGAGTTGGCGGGAGTTAAACGGAGCGCGAGATCAATTTTTGGGGAAAATGGATCATTCATTCGAATTGTAAGATCGATTCGCGCATAGGGTGGACCGATGAAAAGGGGATTCAGAGGCTTTCAAAGATTAATTGATATTTCAGTCAGGCGAGGAAGTTAATTAGGGTCAGAACGGGGCCCAAGGGTGCCCACTGGCATCTAGATCAATTTTTGATAGTAAAACGGACTATTCCTTCGAACCATAAGGTTGATTTGTGCACAGGGCATATCGTTGGAATGGGGATTCAGAGACCTTCAAAGATTCATTGTGCTTCCACTCAGGCGAGAAAGTTGACAGGAGTCAAATGGGGCCAGGGGGCACACGGTGATCTCTAAATCGGTACTCGGAGTATGACCTAGGGTTCTATAGTGAATGGAGAAGTACTAGGGACCTAAGGATAGTCTTAGAGGCATCCTAGAATATGGTGTCTGCAAGTGATTTTAGCAGTGGTATTTTACCAGAAAAATATAGCAATGATAATTTTTCATTAGAAAAAAAGGCATGGGGAAAAATTATTAATAGTTATTCGTCGTTACTAATAATAGATTTACCAACGGTATTTTACCATTACTAGTTCATATTTAGTAACGGACTTTTCTATTACTATTTTTACCTTACTAACGAAATTTTAGTATTATTAGATATTTTGTAATGGATAATTATTCTACTATTACAGAGGTTTTGTAATGCTTTTGTCTCATTTTGTAATAGTAAATGTCGATTATAATATTAATACATATTTAATAAAATATTTATTTTTTCAAATATGATATCATTCTTGAACGTGATTTGAATTTAAACAAATTCAATTATGATTGCCATATTATTAAAATCCCAAGAACATATACAAAAATAGTCTACATAAACAAGGGCACTATATTCAACATTTATATTTGATATAAACCCCCACTCTATATCTACGAAGAAAACTTAAATATCGAGAGCGATACACATAGTAACACTTTGGGAAAAAAACTTAGTTAATGTACTTCTCGTTAATTAAAATCGAGAATAATGATTTTCAATTTTTACCTGAAAATGAGAGGATGAAAAAGAGCCCAGTAAAGAACAATCATTTTAAATCTCTAATCATTTTTCAAATGAAAAATCCCATTTACTTCTACGCAAATGCTCCAAATTTTTCTATTTTTCACGCAATTGCCTGAAAACGTAATCCAAGTCCAAAAATGCTATCAAGAGAAGGAACTCAAGGAGATCAAAACGAGTTTCTTTAAACAAGCATCCAATTTTAAAATAGGAAGAACGAGTTACAATTAATCTGATTTAATTCAGGAAAAGCAACAAAGAATGGTGTTAGATAAATTCAGTTTCAATACCCTTGCGGTGTCATGATGTGTGAGATATTGGGACACTTATTTAAATTTGTTTGTTCTTTAAAATGAATATCACCAAAAAAAAAGCAATAGAAATATTTTGCACATTTTTCATACTCCTCATAGTAAAAAATCCCAATGATGGCAGATAATGCATTGTCTACATCAAATTGATCTAATAAATCAAAATTCAAGATTGGTCACATTTAATTAAATAAAAAAATGTTGTCTCAATCAATAAAATGAATATAAGATGTATGGGAGTGCATGGCTATAGTGATACCAATCATTAGCTCATAAACAAATTCGGCACACCATTGGGCTTCCATCTCTTCTATCTCTTGCACCTTATCCAACGACATTGCCTTGGATACTTCGTTGAGAATATTACATCATGTCAAAGTACCTATGTGAATCAAATGAGATAATGAGAATTAGACATGAGATGTAGAAGAAGAGTCCAAAACTTATGCCTTAAAACTTGTGCACAAAACAACGATAACAGAAGCAATACATTGCCATACGCTACAAAAAAATCCTTTCCACGTCACCTTATATGTGTCGTGACACTATTTCCACGACACGTTTTTTGTAGCCATTGAAGGGGGTGTCGTAAAAAGTTACCTGCTACGTAAACACCTTTTGGTGTTGTAAAACCATTTCACCACACCTTCTAAGTGTCGTTGAAACAAATGTCCATGACATATAGTTACTAGTCGTAAAAGGCATTACCCCAAAAAAACTTCCACACCTACTCATTATGTGTCGTGAATGCTATTTTACGACTGAACCTGCGTGTCATTAGTATTTTACACGACTAAATATAAGAGTCATAATTATCATTTTAGGATACATATAACATGTCATTAAAGGTTTATAGTTTTAAAAAAAATATAGCTTCTCAAATACTCAATGCTCATACAAACATTAACATATCCACATATATGATTATATCAAATTGGTAGTTCCACAATTCTTGAAATTTAAAACAAACTTATAAAATTAAGAGGAACTCGTAATATGTACTCATAACCATAATATCAAAGTCATGTTCTCATAATATGCACTCGTGACCATAATATCAAAGTCATGCCCAAAACAGTAGCAGTAATAAACATTTGGGTGTTACAAGTCACATAGAAACACGGGATTAGGATGAAACGAGCATAGCCTAACAAGTTAAAATGCAATCTTCCTTCAAAAATTAACTAATATCATCCTTAAAAACATTCCTCCCAAAATGTCTTCAACATGTTCCAAACAGAAGTACTTGTTCTGGAAAAAAAATAGTAAATACTCTCATAAATTAACAACACACTTGTAATAAAAAAATAAAATATTAAAATATACCTTCAATCCAAAAAGTAATGAAGAAACATCATACCCACTTAATTCCTTAAGTCTTCCTGAAATCGATATGAGAGATTGTCAAAGAAAAATTCTTACAATAAATTTCAAGAACTATAACTATTTCACTCAAATAATTAGTCAAAATAAATATATCGGTGTGGTCATGCTATTGTACTTCCTTTTGCATCATCAAGTGTTAAAAACGCATCCGATAACCGAAAAATCGAAACTTTGGGCACTAATATTTCAATAATCCATACTTTATAGGAATCAGTCACAAGAATTTGGTGGTGCACTAGTGACTCACTATACCAAATCTGCCGAATTGTCAAGGTCATTGACCTTGACAAATCCAACTTGTCAAGGTCAATGACCGTGACATTTCGAGGCGAGACAACTTTTTTGTCACGGTCGTGTCACGGTCAATGACCGTGACACGTTTGTCACGGTTTAAAACCGTGACAAAGTCGTGACCCTTTTTAAAAACATTGTCATGGTCATTGATCGTGACACGTCCGTGATAACTTTTTGTCACGGACGTGTCACGGTCAATGACCGTGACAATTCTGGTCAGAATTTAAAAAAAGTCTGTTGGGCAGTATGGCCACTGCCACTGCCCAGTAGTATATTTGTACCTGTTCCAAATATCATATATCCAAACAAACTAAAGATAATGCAAATATGTATTCAAATAGAGACAATATGCATCACGATATAATTCAAATGTAACAACTTAAAACAATTCAATTCAAACTTAAAACAATTCAATTCAGACTTAAAACAATGTCACTACATGTCTCGTGTATTGTTAAAACTGAGGAGGTGAGTAGGCCACACGACATACGAATTGACGCACCCACTAATATACGTCGTGCCGCATTGTTCGCGCAACTACAATAGGGAGTTCTCCTTCTCGGGTATGACATGCGTGATGAGCACCCTGGACTCCATCTCATGAAGCGCACGTCCATGAACTATTCCACCCTGGACGATATTCGGGTCCCTCAACCCCCGCCCTATCCGCTGGCCATCAAATACGTCCAATATGAACACGCTCGGCCAACCAAGTGTCGACATTGGTCTGTTGAAGGGCGCCAAATAGGGAAGTGGATCATCGAAGTACGAACGTGTCGGTGATGAAGCAGCGAGGTCCACATCCTCGTTATCCTGCGCCTCTTCCTCCCGCACCTCCTCCTCCACCGCCTTCTCCTTCCCTTTCCCTTTCCCTTTACGGTCTCCTCCCAACGTACGCTTCATGAATGCATAAATATCTTGGACCGTCGCCTCCAAACGGGATAGCTTCGCATCGTGTGAATCCACCGTTCGAGCCAACCCGGTGTCGCTCGTCTCCAATTCGATGATCCTAGATTTTGCCACCCGTGAGCTCACCCCCTTGTCCTCCCCTTGCAATCAGAGCCAAGCACTTGGCTGAGTGCATCTGTGGACAAAGATGCCTTGTCGGCATCAGACTGCGACTCATGCACTTCCTTAAGCTTTGCCTGAAATGACAAAAAGCACATGATTAGTAAAATAAATAAACTAAAAAATTTTAACGTAATTAACAAAAATTAAACTGTCGAATTACTTACAATCGTGGTCGCGACGCTCGGGGACACCTCCTTGTCCTTCCCCTTCTTCGTCCGAAGAGCCACATAAGTATCGAGCCTATGTGGCTTACGCCCTGACCCACTCCCTACCCCTATAATAAAATAAAGTAAAGTAAAATTAGTATCGGCGCCGCAAAGTAAAATAATGAAAATAATATATTTCTGTAGTTATAGAAAAATTAAATCTTACCTGCATCCTATGTTCCACCTCGGCGTAAGAGGTCCGGCCGGAGTAGGGCACGTCCATCTTTTTTACCCGATTTTCCCTCCCCGATTGGCGAGATGACAATTGTCGATCCTCGATCTCATTGTCAATGAACTTCTGCCATTGTGCCAATGAGATCGGCTCCTTGGGGAGGACGGATTCACGCCATTGGATAATCGACTCTCGTGTTTTCCCAAAGTACCGTGCCCGCATATTTTTTTCCACAACTTGAGTTGCTCCCTAATCTGCTCCAAGACGGGATCGCATAGCTTTGGATCCAAGTTGAATTGTTCCTGTCCAACAAATACAATGTTAGTTGCGAATAAATATAAATATGAATATAAATATAAATATAAATATGAAATATGAAATATGAAATATGAAATCGAAATCGAAATCGAAATTGAAATTGAAATTGAAATTGAAATTGAAATTGAAATATTCATATAAATATAAATATAAATATATTACCTGTAGTGCCGCCCAAACAGCTAACTTGAGCTCATATGGCACCTCCTTCCAACTCATAAACCCCGGGCCGATGACCGTCTTTGGCAGAACGAGGGATCTCGCTAATATCTCTGATTTGTTCTCAACGGTAATCCCATATTTCCCATATTTGGGGAGCCTAGGGGCGGAAGAGCCCTCGTCGCCTCCACTACCACCGACCCCAGATGACATCATCATAAACAGCAGCATCATCTTCGCCTTAATATCTGAAGGAGACATTTGCTGTAAAAAAATGTTATTAGTACAGATATAATATTATCACAATATGCATATCTTATAAGAGAGTCGGGTTTGGCATTAATAAAGTGAGAATTACATTTAAGACTTTCTAACAACATACAGGTGTATATATATATTGTGAATTTCATGTATATTTCATTTAATTATCATACTATATATATATATATATATATATTGTTCGATATACAATATGAAATGGGCAATTACTAAAGGATACAATTATTAATTTACTAATTTACAACGAGGAGCAATCCTACTTTCATATGAACTGGGCACAATACAATTAAAATTACAATTAAAACTATACAATT
Organism: Sambucus nigra; assembly: GCA_949130495.1. Classification (NCBI taxonomy): domain Eukaryota; kingdom Viridiplantae; phylum Streptophyta; class Magnoliopsida; order Dipsacales; family Adoxaceae; genus Sambucus; species Sambucus nigra. Next base: position 22,913,159 of record OX422212.1, on the reverse strand, counting down.
GTTAAGATTGCCCCACCACACACACACCACATCCCCCCACCCCCCTGCCCCCCTCCCCCCTCCACACACACCTGCACACACACACACACACACACACACACCACCCCCCACCCCCCCTACCCCCACCCCAACATGTTTACGGGCTTTCATCACCCGTCATAAATTTTTCGGTCCGTGACTTCCTGGCCAGTTGTCTTGGGTCTTTTAGTCCCTTAACATTACTTTAAGAATTTTACCCAATCTAAATACCACATTTTCTTTCTTGTTTTACACTTGAACACGTTTTGTTATTTAGTCCTTATTAATTTATCTTTGATGTATTACCAGCATCTTTACTTTTATAAACTTTATTTAATTTTCAATTTTAAGGACTATTTTCATCACTTAGTGTTCATCTAAGTTCTAGTATAACTAGTTCCCATAAAAATCTTTAATAAAGTATTATCACAAATATAAACTAAGAGTGATAAAATAACTTTGAGGCATATAAATTAATTGTGACAAAGTAAGATTATGGACCAGAACCTAAAATTTAAAAAAAGTGTTTTTATTTAAACCCCACTTTTCTTTCTATAACTCCTATTTTATTAAACTTTAAATATAATTAGGGGTGTATAGAAAGAAAAGTTAAATAGGAATAAAAAAACATTTTTAAAATATGAAGGGCTCACCAATTTGATCAAATTTTTCAACAACATAGACTAAATGATCTTTATTATAAGACAATTACTACAAATTTATGCGCAATGCCCGAATTCAAAAAGTAATTTAATGACTAAAGTAATACTTTTTTTTAACTTTAGTTATTCACCACAAATCTTAAAAAATATTTTATTTTTCATGCTTTGAGCAACTTCGGATGCCATTTTAACCCTTATTGTAGTTTTTTAGTTTTCATGCTTTTATTTGATGGATATAAAGTCATGTGATTATTTCACCATATAAAGTCAACAAAAAACGCCACATATGTTTTTTTTCTCCATTAGTATAAGTATATAGCGATTATTTTACACTTAAATCACATATTAAGCCGGCCTTCATTTTTTTATGAAATTTGTAAAAAATTACTTATTTATTTTGAATGAAAATAAATTGTTATCCAATATTTTTGGATATTATTTATAATTATGAAACTCATACACAAATTAATGTTGTATCAAAATAATATTACATTTTTAACCCCTACCCCACCGTGCCCCACCCCCTACCCCCCACCCTGCCCCCACCCTACCCCCACCCTGCCCCACCCCCCACACACGCACACACACGCACATATATACACACATACACACATATATATACACACAAACATATATATAAATGGAAGAGAGAGAGAGAGAGAGAGAGAGAGAGAATTAAACCTGAAAGTAGATAGAGAGAGAGAAGCGTCGAGAGAGAGAGAGAAGGAGGGAACGGCGGGAGGGAAAAAAGAAGGGGAAAGGGTTTTTGCTGGAAACATTGTCACGGTCGTGCCAAGGTCATTGACCGTGATAATTCTTTGTCACGGTCATGTCAAGGTCAATGACCGTGACATAAACGCATGTTTTTTGTCACGGTCAATGACCTTGACAAGGGTGGCCGGCTGAAAGGTGACAATTTTGTCATTTTGGTGTAGTGACTTCGGGTCTATAGAATCAAGTTTTGTGATTGCCACTTCTTCTCCAGTCCCTAACCAATGTAACAATTTGCATGTAAATTACTTTGCGGATCTCTTTGTGCACATGCACATTCTTGATTCCACTAACAAATAGTACAAAGAAAATAATCAAAAATAATTATTAATGAAACTAGTAAAATAATTTACACTTGGATAATTCATTAATAATAACATGTGGAGTATGTGCGTGATTATGCATGGCGTTCGCACCACCCTCATGTTGCCCCGATAGAAATTTCAAGTGAAGTAGATAAAAATAAAATAACGGAAAAACTATACATATTGAATAATCTTTAATTTTAAAAAAAATACCACATTTCGTTCATTTTCTTATGTCATTCGACTTTCCATTTGTATCTTCCATTCTAGAGGTTGTTGATTTTTTTTTCAAGATTCGTCACCCTTGCATTGCTATGTAATTATGCATCTACCTTCGTAAACGTCACCCTAAATCCAAGACCTCGGACATGACCCGGACATTCAGGCTCACACACCTTTACTACTACATCATCTCTTAACAATGTTGAGTCCTGAGATGGAATTTTTTCCATCTTTTCCTATAATAAATATAAGAATTCAACAAATTAAATAAATATAATAAACATATTGTAGCTTCAAAAAAATAAATTATAAATTTTTTGGTAAACGTTTAAATTGTTACTATTGCATCCCCAACTACTTGATTAACCGGATCACCATTTTCTCCCCTATGTCCCCTTATCCAAACATCAACACGACGTATTGTTTTATTTGAATCTTCAGCTTTCTACAAAATACTATAACATAGAATTACCAAATAATGTAAGCTATTTATGAATTATATAACTTTAAAAGGGGAAACGGGAAACATATCATGTTTCTCTTAAGTCATGCATAGCCTCTACGACTAGTTGTGGGTGGGTGTATTTGCTTTGCTCTAGCCTCCTTATGTTTTTCACTTATATCCTACTAAAATAAGAGAAAATATATATAATTGCAAGAAATATGAGAATACTAAAAGGGGACTTTAGCCTATTGATAGGAATAAAAAATAAATAATCAAATTCAGTTACATCAAATTCAAGTGACAAGCGACATTTAACAAAATCATCCCATTCATTTGACTTCATTCCAGTGCGATTGAGCAATGTAAGATGGCGATTGGAATTTGGTCTTTTAGATTTTTCTCATCTCCATGTTGATAATTTTGACTTACAATCTTTCCAAGTTTTGCCTGTCTGACCTAAAACAATGGCCTTCCGACATTTTTCAAGGTTATGTTTTTGTTGCATCGTACAAAATAAATACACTATATTAGTTACAATTCAATATGTACAAAGTTACTTTAAAATTTACACGGTAGTGCAAAGGCATTTGTAAACTAATTATAAAATACTAGCATGACATTCAAAGAAAAAAAAGTTTTCGAGGGTTGTTTCTCTCCATAACAAAGTAAAATAAGTTTCAAATACTCATCCAAAAGATCAAACTTAAATACCCTACTGAAACCCTTTCAAATAATTACTAAGGGTTAATTGTTAACAAATTCACCTCGTTCAAATTTTAAATAAAGTTTTTAGGAAAAACGAATTATAAACTCCAATAGTTGTCAACAAATACACTGTCTTTAAAAACTCGCAAAGAGTAGAGAAACAAAATACTCACAGTAACAAACTCCCATATTCGATCCTTGATGTCACTTGTCACCTTATCCCAACTTTTATGTGTTAATGGTACACATTATCGTGCTAAAATCCCAATTATAGAACTAAGCTGGATGGAATCGAATCCAATTGGTTGCCCAAACTCATTAATTCTACCTCTTTACGGTCTTTTATCCCACTTGCACTTGCGTTCAATTTTGATGGCCCCCTCTTTTTTTTTCTTTTTCATCTGCATATATTTCTTCCGCCGCATGTGAGTTAGATACTTTACATGATATTCTTGCACCCTCATTCTCCTTGCATGTAGTTCGTCTCCATCTCTTACCCCTAGCAACCTCTTTTGGATACACATAATATACATGGAATGTAGTGTAAATTATATGGACATCAATAACATTTATTAGAAAAATTAATTTGAAGAGATAATGGACATCATAACCCACCTCTTTAAACATATCCGCCGTATTTTCAAAGCAATTTTTTTTCTATTCACTCTATTTGACAAGAAAAAAATTAGAAAAGTTAGTACAACTTAGTCCAAACAGAATTAATGCCTTGTATTAAGTTTCTGTGATGTTATTTCTAGTTCCATAAAATTTGTTATATAAGAAAGCCTTATATTAAGTTTCAAGGAAAAAGCTATAAACTTCTCTTTTTATTGTCAACTATCATACTCAATAGTTTGTTTCTCTATAATCTACTAGTTAATATATATATCCATGCTTTGGAGTTTGTTGCACTTTTTGATGGACAAATGACATTGGAACATTTTGGTGGAGCAAAATGCTCCATTGCCTTAGGGGAGTCAATAGCTTATGTGTTGTGCCAAGGTAGCGCGGCAGTTGGACAGCCACCCGAATGGAAGATTTGCAGAAGCAGAAGTCGTAAATCTTGTCATTGGTTCAAAGTTCGATATTTCAAATGGGTTTCATCCATTTTGCTATTTAAATTCTGCACAGGAAAAATATGCCATTTTACCTAAATTGGATGAGATGTCCTCAATGAAAATTCTATGTGGAGAAGACTCACTGTTGTTTACACATGACTTGTAGGTTAGTTTATGCCTGCATTATTTTTGGGAAACCTTTACAAACGTTCATTTCTTGTTCTTAGTACTGTTGTATTAAACAATTCAAAGGCACATTCTTTAGCAAAATGGGGTGATACTTTTGAATATCCTAATAGCCCTTTCTAATCTCCCACGATTTATTTCTTCATCATCTGGCCTCTCTACCTTTTTTATAAGTTGTCTTCTATAACAATTTTTTTGTTCAGAAAATTAAGATTTCATTAAAGATCAAGTAACAAGTATAGCAGATTTTTATGAGGACGGATAAAATCTTTACTGAAAAACAAAATAAATCTATACTACCCTGAGCAAAAACGAAAGAAACAAGCTACTCACAAAATACAATTATTCCAACAAAAATTCAATCAAGAGAGAAGAAGCTACCCAAAACCAGGTAAAGAAATTGTCCAATTTGATGGTGAAAATTTAGTGTTGTCCTACATAGCCTTTTTATCAATCTTCCTTTGTTCATAATCCCTAACATTCTTTTCATTTCAAATTAATACAACCTTGACTATACATATCCGTAAATGTTGACGTTTCCTCTTTCTACTATGGTGCACCCAATCAATCAAAAGAAAAATAAATCTCTTTCTTGTTTCGAAATCCCACTATCCCAAATTACCTTATTTCTTTCCACCAAATAAAAGAGGCCCCACTACAATGAAGCAAAAAGTGATGGGTATCTTCACCAGATTCGTAGCATAACACACACAAATTGGGGGATAGACACCACTGTGGTCGAGTGTAGCAGTACTATTAATCCTCCCATGAGTAGAAGACAGAGAAAATGGCTAGAATAATAATTGTAAGAACCATTTCCTACGATTCTACATCCCGAGAAAAGCCTAAACCCTTTCTAGCTTATTGAGCAAGGACACACATTGCTCAATTTTATTGTCTTTGAGATTTAGGATCCGTTTGGCAATCCAATTCCAAGGCTTGGAATTGAAATTGGAAGGCCAATTTGAATTTCACGGAATTGAAATTAGCCTTCCAATTTCAATTCCAAGTGTTGGAATGGGATTGCCAAACGATCCCTTAATGTTCCAAACTGGAGAGTCATTACTAAGACATGTCATTGAAGAAATGAGATGATTTTATTATGGGATAATCTGTACCGTTGAGGTATCAGAGTTTGAATGAGGTCTCGTAACTCCACTTAACGTTCTCAAATCTAATGGAGTTTCCATCCCTCACCTCCATGGCCACACATGATAGGAAGGAGTTTAGACCTTTAAAAATGAAGGTCCCTGGACTTCTATAAGTTTCCCTCTTGGCCACACAAGGATCCCATTCGTCCAACCTGTGGATGCTTTTGATGATGGAGTTCTATAGAGATTCCTTCTCGATAGGAGATCTTCAGAACCACTTCCCCATAAGTGCCTTGTTTTTAGTTATTAGATTCCCAATACCTAGCCCTCCAAACTTCTTTTCTTTAGTGACCAACGACCTATGTAAGAGATTATTATTTTTCTTTTCCTCATTACCCTCCACCCCCAAAAAATGCTCATTATTTTTTCAAGTAGTTTTGCAACTGAGGTAACTTCAATAAAGATAGGCAAGCTAACCCCCGAAAAGAAAACTCATTTAACTTTTTCTAGAACAGGATTCCAAAACTCAATTTTCATGTGAAACCTTTTCTTCTGAAACAATTCCTTCTATTTTCATAATACACAAGGCCTTTCTTATTGTTAATGTACATGCTTGGACTTTATTATACCTTTATGCATCCATCTATCTCAATTTGTTCGACTTTCAGGTTGGAGTGCTGAGGAATTTGAAAAATTCGTGCACTAGTTAAGCCTTTATCTTCTTTGATGAAATTATATAAGTTATATGAATGTGACATATCTGATAGGTTTTTCCAGATGTTGTACCTATTGATCTTGCGGAAAACACTAAAAGTGGAGAAACCCCTACCGGTAAAAAGCAACAGAAACGTGGTTTTGCCTTCGTGAAGTTCTCATCCCATGCTGTAAGTTTTCATTTACTATAATTGTCTTCTCAGTTTGAACTGTACTTGAAATTATGTTTTGGGGAAACTGTAATTTGATTAACCTTGCATCTCCATTCCTACAAGGTACAAGCTCAAGTTCATGGTTTTGTTTCTTGGTTCTAGCATCGATTTCTGAACCTAATGCAATTAGAAAATTCAAATTTATCTATAAAAACTATTTAAAAAAAGTCAAAAATTGATATAAAAATGAGAATAATAAATACAAATGAACTCGTTAATGCCTTGAAACCAACATGAAGTTCCAACACCAGCGAAATTTTGTGAAATATGAAACCTACTATGCATGTCTAGGTTCTCTGTGAATGTTTTGTCACTGTTCTCTTTCAGATAACCTCCAATTGTTTAATGATTTCACATGCAAAGTATATCGATTCCAATTGTTTTAATCATTATACTTTTGGGCTCGACGCTCACCAATAAAACACTAGCCTTCAATTAGTTTCATGGATTGTTCCCTTCCCTCCCCCCCCCCCCTTTACATTGGCCGAAAAGGGAAATTCGGTTAGTTGATCAAGTTTGCTCAATAAGACACAAACTGAGCTAGTTTTGTATCGAGTTAAAATCGGACTTGAAGGAGTTCCCATGTTTCAAGATCACAGCCAAAGGCCCACATGAGATGCATCTAAAAAAATAGAACAAGGGAGAAGCACCAATTGAATTTTAGTTTCCTATTTAACACGCAATTATTTAACTTGTCTAGGATTTTCTTGTGGATTATCAAAGGAACAAGGTACAGGTGTAAGAGGATAGGATTTAGCTGGCGATTAGGAGATTTCATGTTCTCTTTTCTTGGACACAAATAGACTACACTGTTTTTTTAAGATTCAGCCAACAACCTCATTCACTTGACTCAAAAGTTAAAATTCGACAGAGACATATGTTTGTTGACTTGCGAATTTCACAGCTCAAATAAAGAAAATTCAGTATATAATCTGAAAAAAATAAACACAGTAAAATCATTACATAAAGATTCAAAAGCTATCAAAAGTTTTATGGGTCTCGATCATGTGGTTGGGGTGCATTGGGATATTGATCTGGAGCTACAACATAGACAACTGGGTCACCTAGGTATAGAAGCTATGGATCTACTGTGTATAGATCACTAGCTAAGGCTTGCTTAAATGGGCTCCAAAACTAAATATGCTCCAAGAATATTGATGTAAACAAATGAATTTACATATCATCCATTCAATGACTCAAGTACTGAAACTATCAAAAACATTTCACATCAAAGAAAAAAGATGCGACAATATATATATATTATTTTTGTGGGATCAATAAAGCTTTCACCACATGGCCCTAGTTTTTACATTATGACATAGCTTCCATAAAACCTAAAGACACAAGAGTTATATTAGCTGAGCCAGAAAAGAATGAAAATATCAACAAAAAGAAACTTTTGACAATGGGTATGCCTCCTTGAATGACGAAAAAACTGTACTCTTGAGAATAGGTAAGCCTTGGAAAGTTCTGACCCTTTCCACATATCCAGGCCCGTTACAGAAACTGGCATTTTTGTGAACACTTTTACAAAATCGAAATGGGGAAAGTTTTGACCTCCTAGATGGGATTTTATGTACATAATTATGATCCAAAGCTTTTGTTATGTCTACTATATATTAAATGTAATTGTACAGAATTATGAATTATTAATATAATTACAAAAATAAAATAAAATTATAAAAAATTAAAACTTACTTGAATTTGTAGAAGTAATATTAAAATAGAGAAAAAATAATCCGAACCATGTTTAGAACAGTTTCCTTAAGACAAATTTATTCCTTCCACAACGTGCTAAAGGTAATGAATAACTATCTCCGAAGATAGAACGGATTTCCAAATTAATCAAGTAGCACAACTATGATTAATTTCTATGAACACAATTTTGTATTTTATACTCAACCAGATCAAAAAGATAATGTGTAAGAGATGTATGCTGTAGCAGTAATAGAGGGATTATTTTCTGAAAAAAGATGTTACATAATTTCGGAATTATGGGAGGGTAATTTTTCGGCAATCTAAAGCTGTAGGAGAAATGTTTAATTTATAGAAAACGTTTTGATTGTTGGGAATAGTCAAAACCGAATTTAACTGTCAAAACAGTTAATTTTGTTAATTATTAATTAATTTCGTAATTAATTAATAATTAAAGCCCAAAAGTTAAATTAAAACGGACCAAAATATTTAAGAGATTATAAGCACAATCCCAAGCCGAACCGAACCAAGCCGAGCCGACCGGACGGACGGTGCGCGCGTGGGCTTTTGGGCCAAGCCTAACACATGCATAGTGTAGGTCATCTCCCCTTCAAAGAGTTGGGGTACCCCAAGGCATCCAAGCCTTAGTCCATACTTGGGGTGTTATTAACTCATCAACTTTCCACTACTCTTCAAATGTGGGACAAAAGTTAAAATATACACAATTCATTAACTTTCATTATTTTGCAAGTCACTTTGGGGACATATTTATCATTCATAACTTATTGAAATTGGACATATGAATATACTACGTTAATCTCCTTGTGGAGGAGAATACGTTCGTATATGGTCCCACAATTATCGTAGCATGGGTCCGACCTAAATTTGAGCTCAAAGTTGTTCAAAAAATTATGTCCAAAAATCTTAACAGCTCCAATTTTCCAACAACTTTAAAACCACAAAAGGTTGTTTCAAAGTGCTATAATTGATCTAGTGTTACCTAAAGACAGATAAAGCTTTAACTTTTAACTACCGTTGTTGTGGATTGGTGGGTAAACCATGAACGGAGTCTGAGATTGTAAACAACTAAAAATTAAAGTAAAGAAAAAACATTGATTAAATTGCTTTTCTACTAGATTAAAAATCTAGACAAACTATTATGAAAAAGAAGAACATATATCATAGAACTTGAAAGAAAAATAATTAATGATATAAAAAAAGTTTTACCGACGTTAGATTGAAGATCATTCTTCACATGATAAACTTGAATGTCACAAATCAATAGCAATGTGGCAAGACATCTAGAATCGGCCCCCCGAATGGCTGAATCTTCCACAGATTCATCAACCAAAATTAAGGTCTATACAAAATAGAAACAACATCAATAAAATGCAAAGTATTAGTGTTTGGCTAATATATGAAAATTGCAACAATTATGAAAAATAAAATGCAAAGTATACTCATAAAATCATATGATAACAAGAATAAACCTGCAGCTTACAGAATACAATGTGAACAAATTCTAACTTATTCAATCCTACAAATTTTTATATAGTGATGCGTGTTACTATCTTGATAATGAATCTCATATTTCCTTGGCTATTTTAAGTTTATCATCATGTAAAGAATAGAGGAAAACCATAAAAATTAACAGAGAAGTTGGCCTTAGCTTATTTAAAATAATCATAACTATAATACTCTCAAGTTTTGGGTTTCTCACCCTAATCACATTATTATGTATCAAACAACACCCATTTTCCACAGGGACATTCTTTTGTTAGACACATCCCCATGAATATGTATCAACCCCTAAATTCTTGTTTTTAACACATGAAGAACTCACAGTAGATAGTCGAAATGGGCAGAATTTTGGCTTCCCTCTGCGATCATACTTGAACAAATAGGCCCCTTTCTTAAGTGTTCCACCAAATTTAAGTCTAGATCCTTATAATCCTTTGGCCTTTAGGCTAGAGAAAGTGGAATCAATAAAATGCTCATTTAACAAAGGACTTGGGGACACTACGAGCCACAGGAATAAGAAAATAATGAACCAATATTCGATTCTTGGCTAGAATATCATAACGATCATAATACTTTCAGCATAACAATCCTCAGATGCTCCATTTTTACTTGGAGTAACAACTACATATGCTTAGACACAAGAACTTTCCAACAGTCAATTTACATATTCATTAACCTTTAAGGGTATCGGAGGTTTAAAATAATAAATTATTGTAATTGTCCTTATAGCCTTTACATGTATTATTAAAAAGAATTTTTTAAATTTTACTCCTAACACAACTAATGATTCATGGTTGAGGACCTTCCAACTATATTAGGATGTTGTCAAGTTGTTGACCCATCATGACCTCTAATTCTTTATATCTACCAAGGTTTGTATGTGGACGGGGAGAAATCAATTTTTTTTTATAATTTTCCCACCCATGATCGTTGAGGGAGGACGGGGGAAATTAAACCTCCTTCACCTTCTTAGATTCTAGCAAGTTATAGCTAGAGACATCGGTGGTAGGGAAATCGACGTTGATCCTAGCCTATAACTACATGTAACCATATAAGAATGATTAGTATTTGAGAATCATTAAAGGATATAAAGTTTATACCAATGAAATAATATTTTTATCAACTTCATTGCTACCTAACTTCTCCAAAGGATCTAATACAAAATTAAATTCCCCTGCTATAAGCTGAGGATCATTAAGAGATATGTGGTTGTTCAGCCTGTTCTAAATTCCCCTGCTCCTGTACATTTATCATTTCATGGAATCCATGTTAGCGGTTCACCCTATTCTAAATTCACTCAAGCTGAACTCATGAATGGGTTTACTGTCGAACAGAGTCGTACCACTACAAAAATCCGTCTTAACAATTCAATTATTGTTATAAATATTTACTGAACAAACCAAACATACATTCATCTAGCAAAGTCAATATGAGTGATTGATACAAATAATGTTAAACACACAAATTAGCATACAAAAGGGGGTCGAAGGTTCAAAAAAATAAATGTTTGTAATTTTCCTTATGGCCTTTACATGTATTATTAAAAAACATTTTTTTGATTTTACTCATAACACAACCAATGATTCATGGTTGAGGACCTTTCGACTCTATTATGATGTGGTTAAGTTGTTGGCGCATCACGACCTCCGATTCTTTATATCTATCGAGGTTTGTAGAGAAATTAATTTTTTTTATAATTTGCCAGCCCATGATCGTCATAGGAGGACAGGGGAAATTCAACCTCCTTCACTATCTCAGATTCTACAGAGTTAGAACTAGAGACATCGGTGGTAAGGAAATCGACGTTGATCCTAGCCTATAACTAGTTGTATCCATATAAGAATGATTAGTATTTGAGAATCATCAAAAGATATAAAGTTTATGCGAATGAAATAATATTTTTATTAACTTCACTGCCACCTAAATTCTCCAAAGTATCTAACACAAAATTAAATTCCCCTTCTATAAGATAAAAGTCATTAAAGGATATGTGGTTGTTCAGCCTGTTTTAAATTCCACTTTTCCTGTACATTTATCGTTTCATGGAATCCATGTTGGCAGTTCAGCCTATTCTAAATTCACCCAAACTGGACTCATGAATGGGCTTACTGCCGAACAGTGTCGTACCACTACAAAAAGACATCTTAATAATTTAATTATTGTTATAAATATTTACTGAACAAACCAAACGTACATTCATGTAGCAAAGTCAATATAAGTGATTGATACAAATAATGTTAAACACGTAAATTAGCATACAAAATAAACATTCCCTATTAATCATCCACTATTGAATTTACCATAAACATACTAATATTTATATTCATCAAACAACCTTAATGTCAACATGCTAAAATAAACAACAATCACACAATAACACCTTCATAATATATCCTCACATTAGGCTCATCACCATTTCTCTCATTATTGTCAAGTTTTGAAACACCAATCAACAAATATGATGTGTAATCACTCTCATCATACGTCTTTAGCTTGTTAAAACCTTATGGCGGTGCCTTGAGAACCACATACAAATTTGATGTTACACTTTCTCTCTAATAAAATACTTGTCTTGCTTGTGATGCTAGGATAAAAGGATAATTTTTTAGCTGATTTTGTCCTTGGTGGAGGTTAACTAAAATGAATCTATTGTCAAATTTAACACCACTAGAAATGTTGGCCCAATCACATTGAAATATAAGCATTTGAAATTTGTGAAAGTCCAACAAAATTATATCCCGTATAATCCCATAATATGAAATATTAGCAACAACATGTGTGGTAGCCCTTGCACTAGATCTACAAAAAGTCTTCACCTCGAGAAAAATTCCACTATCTTGGGGGGACTTTTCAACTATTGATGTTTTAAATCCTTTGCCATTTACTGCATAGCCTAATTATGACATAGCATAATGTCGTGGATCAATCACTAGCCATTTCAGGATTGATAATACTTCGGTCGTAAATTCTTGAACCTTAATCTGTTTAAAAGATCAAAAATGAAATTATAAGAATTTTTATATAAATAACATCATTAGACTATACAATGTAAAATGTAAAAATTGGTCCACCTTGTTCACAAACCACGAAGCGAATATCTCGATGTGTCTTTTTCGTAGCATAGTCTCATCTTGGGATAAACATCGATTGGAATCCCTTAGCTCGCCCAAATGCATTCTAATATGAATGTCGAGGAATCTTAATAATAATATTAATGATAATAAAAGTTTATATATATATATATATATATATAGAGAGAGAGAGAGAGAGAGAGAGAGAATGAGCATCATTTTACTCACTCTATATATGGCTCAATTTTTGGATTGTTAAATAGCACATAACGATGGGCAATTTTTAACATGTCATCAGACAATGTTATTGGCTTCCCCTTAGAAAAAGGTCGACCACCCAGTATTGTCCCATCTTCGAACTCTTTATTTCGAGATTGTGGAACACCTATATCTGCTATTGTTTTAAATACATGCTACAAAACCTCACACACTCATCAACCAAATGATTTTTTGATATTCATCCTTTAGGTAGTGCACGATTCCTAACATAACCCTTGAGTACCTTAATAAACTTAATGACAAACCATAGCAAAAGAATACAAATATAACATATATTTAACTTATTAATAAGAAAAAATTTAAATACATTCTAAATTACCTCTCAAATGGGTACATCCATCGAAATTGTACTAGCCCATATAATCCAGCTTCTCAGGCTAAGTGAATTGCCAGGTGAACCATAATGTTAAAAAAAATACGGAGGGAAGTTCCTCTCTAACATGCATATAATCTCTATGATATCTTCCTTTAATTTTTTCATTCACATTTTATCGATCAATCTTTGACATAACTCATTAAAAAATGAAGATAAGCGAAAAATCACTTGTCTTGGCCCCTTTGGTAATAGTCTGCATATAGCAACTGACAACAATTATTGCATTAAAACACGATAATCATGGGATTTCAATCCTAATATCTTACCTTCTTCCAATGAAACACAATGACTAATGTTGGATCTATAACCATTAGGTAACTTCAAATCATATAGTCTTTGACAAAAAAACCTTTCTTTTCTTTCTTTGAGAGTGTGTAAGGTGCTGCCGGCAGGTAAAATTTATTCCCTTTTGGTTGAGGATGTAATTCATTTCTAATGCCTAATTCTTGAAAATATTTACGAGACTCGAGCTCGTCTTTTGATTTTCCCTTTACATCTAACGATGTGGAAATGAGTCTTTCACTTATATTCTTCTCGATGTGCATCATGTCCAAATTGTGGCGCAAATCTAATGCCTAAAGAAAAATAGGAGGGAGGATTAATATGCAAAATAAAAGTCCTTAAACTTTTAGTACAATTACATTAAGTTAGCAGCTTAGATTATGAGTAAAATAAATGTACATGCTAATACGGTAAATCAAAAAATATTGTCTTCTTTTTCAAGAACACTTTATTCCTTTTACGCTTCTTCCCTTTACCGAAATCATTTTTAACACCCTTCATATCATCTAAAATTTTCTCTACATTTAAAGGTTTTGGTGGCCTCCTAAACTCATTAAATCCATCAAACCAACTCTTTTTTGTTAACCCTCCATGGGTGGTTCATTGGAAGAAATCGTCTATGTCCCATATACACCAATTTCATACTATTTGATAATCGTAGTAAGGATGTGTTAGGACCACAAACTGGGCATGAAAATTCCCCTTTTGTGGTAAATCCAACTAAATTAACATATGCGAGAAATTCATTTATTGTCCACATGAAAATAGCTTTCAAGTTAAAAGTAGATTAGCTAGATTCATCATATATCTCCACCCCATTATTCCACAACTCAATTAAGTCATCTATAAGTGATTAGTCACTTTTATTGTATCATTTACCCCATTAATTTGTTCATTCTAACATTCCCGAGCATGCTATTCCCGATTTTTATACTCATTTATTGACTAACCCCTGATTTCATTATATGTATATTTCATGTGTCTTAATTGAGTTTTTGTAAGTCTCGGGAATGCAAGTTTGCTTTTGGTCCAAATAAGTTCCGTAGTAAGTAGCTAAGTTGAGGGCATTTTAATAATTCTATCATTTGGGTTTTGATCCCGATTTCTTCACGGAAGTTATAGACCTTTTTCTCATATTCGTGTGGCCTCTGACGGTGCTTGAATCCGATCTCGAACGAAGAAGTTAGGGAAGTTTCAGTGAAACTTGGGATATATAAGGCCAAAGCTATGCATCCTTCAGTTTGGATCAGCAGCGAATCGATTCGCCCTTGTTGCGATTCAATTCGGTTTCAGGTAGTGCAACATCTCTACATTTTTGAATCTATTCGGATTTGCCCCGAATCGATTCGTCCCTGCATTTCCAGCTTTCTTCTAATTACTAGTTTTCCATTTTAGATAGATTTTTTGGTATTTATCCTTGTTTACTCTTTCATTTGATAGAGTTTTGTACTTGGGATATTTTGTTAGATATAGAAAACACTCTCTTCTCTCTCCTATGTTAAGACTATTTATTGCTTTCACCTACATGTAAAGTTGGGATTACTACTAGTCAATTGAGTTTAATGCAATCTTTGTTCACCCATATCTTTATCACTTGTTCTATTAGCTTTAATTTGCATTTTTTATCTTATCTTGTATTGTTATGTGTTTAAACTAAATGACTTCCATAAGTATGATGTTCCTTTGCATGTTTCATCTTAATTCTAGCATGAGTAGCTAAACTTAAGGTTGGGGATCATGATTCCACCTCGGATGCTTGAACTCCATAATTAGGGTTTGGTTTAGAACCGTTTTAATTGAACTTCATGTGTTGGTATTGGAGTATTCTAGTTTCTTAACTCTCCTTGTCATGCAAGGGGTAGTATTTGATGCTTTACTACAACCCCAACCCATTTTAGCAATAATTAATTAACCTTAATCTTCCATTGATGAGTTTGATCTCTATATGGTTGATGTTCGGATCTAATTAGTTATGCTCGATAAGAATCAATTTGAACCAAGTCCTATCATCTTTATTAGTGAATCCAAGGTTGGAGAATGATCCTAATCCCTTATTATCTAGAACTTAAGCTTGACTGAGTTCAATTATATTTAATCTTTGTAAGTAACTTGTTAATTGTTAAGTACTACGCATGATAGTTTAACATTTAATCACTATCACGTTTTCAAACAGATAAATCATCTTTTACGCTTTCCTTTTGTGACGTTTAGAGATTCTCCTTTAGCCTAATCTTGTTCTCCTATGAGTGTTGAATCCCTGACTTGAATCATTTACACCCTTTAGAGAACACCAAGTTTTTGGCGCCGTTGTCGGGGATTGGCAACAATTTTATGTTTAAGAAATTCTCTTTACACTATATCATTCCCTATAGTCACCCTGACAACACAGTTTCCAAAATAAATCAAAAATTCTGTAAATGCAAGACGCGCATAGTATCAATTTAAATCATATTCGTGAACCCTCGTCGTCTAGCGAACGTTCCAATTTTTGGAGACCATCTCCAACTCCTTCCACTACAATATCTGTTTATCCAGGAGCCCACTCTGAACCCGCGACTATGGCCGACAACCAGAGCGAGCATGGTAGTCAGAGGAAAGTCGATCCTCCCTATAGAACCATGAGAGACTACCTGCAACCGGAGAGGACCGCCTCTCCTTCCTGTATTATCTTTCCCTATAATGTTTCTCAATTCCATTTCCGTAATAGAATGATCCAACTTCTTCCAACTTTCCATGGAATGAAAAGTGAGCAACCTTATCTGCATGTCCGTGAGTTTGAGGAGTTTTGTGCTACTTTTAGCGATCAAAAATGTCCTCTGGATGTAACCCGTCTCAGACTCTTCCCTTTTTTTCCTAAAGGAAAAACCCAAAACTTGTCTTTGGTCCTTGGATCCAAATTCCATAGGTAGTTGGCGCGATATGCAAGCGTAATTTTTAAAGAAATTTTTCCAACCCCATCGCACGAATGCTCTAAAAGATCAAATTCAAACCTTCGCTAAAACCGAGGGCGAGACCTTTGAGCGATGTTAGGAGAGATGTAACAAGCTACTCCATAAGTGACCTCATCATGGATTCAATAAATGGAGATTAATATCCTTTTTCCATAATGGGCTTACCTTAAATGCTAAACAAATAGTGGAGACAATGTGCTCCGGGGAGTTCTTTAGACTTGACCCGGATGACTCTTGGGCACACTTCAAATATTGTGCCGAGACGACCCAAGCCTGGGACACCTAGGACCCAAGAAAAGCTAATCCGCGTTCATCCACTCCTCCTACCTCAAGCTATGGGATATATCACCTCGACGATGGGGATGATAGGTCCTTGAGAGTAGCTCAACTTGCCAAGCGCATCGAGGCCATGGATCAAAGGAATCGGGAACCCGCCAATCCTTCTCTATCCCACATAGAAGAGTCGTGTGCCATATGCGAAATGGAAGATCATTCAATGAAGGATTGTCCTACAATCCCGTCTTACAAAGTGATACTTCATGATCAAGTAAATGTTATGGCCACGTACAAGAAGCAGTTTATGACTCCTCTTGGAGAAGGGTACAATCCATCGTGGAGAAATCACCCCGGTTTCTCTTACGGGCAATCCTAACATGATTAAAATCCACCTCTACCCAATTATTAAAATCCTCTACCGCCTCAAAATTGCCAAAAACCTTATAATAAACTTCCTCCTTCCCAAGTGCAAATGCAACGTCCCCCTCCGGGACCTAATCCTCCTCATATACCCCTTTATGCTCACTCGAACAAGAGGAGTCTCGAAGAAGCTCTTCAATATTTTATGACTTCTCAACAAGCCAAAAATGCAAGGCTTCAGAAAGAAATTTCAAAGTTGGCCTCATCAGTGAGTATCCAAGAGAATGGAAAGTACCCTTCTCAACCCCAAAGGGCCATGGAGAAAAATTATGCGAACACCGACACTTCGTTCCCCCCTCCTGAGTAAGTACAGGTCGTTACCGTTCTAAGGACCGGGAAAACCATCGATAAGTCTATCCGTACTGCTCTCCCCACCATAAAGGAAGTATCGCCAGACCCAATAGAGGTCAAAGATGCTTCCCCGAAAGAGGGAGAGGAGGACCTTCATGTGGATCCCAAAGTAATTCCTAAGTGTCCCATTCCTGTGCCGTAACCCCAAAGGCTACTTCCTCCAAAGGGAAATGTTAACAATGCGGACATCCTAGAGATGTTCAAAACAAGTGAAAGTTAACATACCCCTTTTGGATGCTATCCGTCAAGTTCCCGCTTATGCTAAGTTCTTAAAGGACTTGCTTACTGTTAAGAGAAAACTATTTGTGAGGAAGAAGAACTTTTTGGCCCGTAACATTAGATCGATAATTCAGTCCGAGCTACCTCCTAAGTATAAAGATCCTGGTAGCCCTACCATATCATGTATTATAGGGAACTTCAAGATCGAGCAAGCTTTGCTCGATCTAGGCGCGAGTGTGTACTTACTACCATACCACGTGTATGAATAACTCAGCCTCGGGGACCTCAAACCCACTATGATAACTCTCCAATTAGAGGATCGCTCCGTTAAGGTTCCGAGAGGGGTGGTAGAAGATACCATAATCCAAGTTGATAAATTTTACTTTCTAGTGGACTTTGTTGTCTTAAATACTCATCTGGTTGCTCCTAGTACCAACACCACACCCCTCATCTTAGGTCGATCTTTCCTAGAAACATCTAATGCCCTTATAAGTGCTAGGAATGGTCAAATGAATTTGACCTTTGGTAACATGACAACCGAACTTAACATTTTTAATGTTGCGAAGCAATCGGGAGATGAAGATGAGGTACATGAAGTTAACCTTATGGAGGGGGTGGTTCAAGATCATTTCGATGCTATATGTTGTGAGGACCCTTTGGAAGCGTATTTAGTAAGCCCGATTAGAATGGAGAATAATTACTCTCCAATTGATAATGAATTTAGGTTGGTTAGATCTATTTTAGACAAGGGTGAGTTTGTTAAGGAAGAAAATTTTATAGATGAGCTAATCGAGGAAGGTGATCGAATTGGGAGGGATGCAATTAAGTGGAGTGTGTTGGACGTATGTTTTGACATGCTTGGAGAGACCGAAGGAGGTGAAAACATAGAGTTAGGGGAGGATTGCATGAAGAATGACTTCACCCCTATTAACGACTCAAAAATATTTGAATCTACCATTTATTTAGAGTTGTCAATTCCGTGCGAAAATCATTGTCCGGAGGAAAATGTGGTTGAGAATGTAGCTATCCAAATTTACACCAAATTTTTGAGCCTTCGCTTTAATAACCCATGGCCCTCACTTACCAATTTCAATTCGGTTTTCAAAATCGAACACGGGTCTGATGGCCAGGATAATGCATTTTTGTTTAGCATCATATCTTCGTATCTCGAACCAGATAGAATTATGAAATCGTTAAATTTCAAATGGAACGAGATCGAAGAGATTAGAAAAATAGGATTTTGTCTGTGTAATTACAGCCTAGTGATATTCGCGGATTGATCGCCCGACATCATGCAAAATGAACCCGTGAACAGGGTTGGGTAGTACTCTCGAAATCGCGTTTCTATGCCGAGTATGCCCCGACATGTGAGGGGTTGCGAAAATTTTATCTCGGACTAGTCCAATATCTTAATTACATAATTCAGGGTCCTTAGAGCCATGAAATAGCAGCCCAATCCTTGAAATTGAATGAGAATAGTGAACACTAAGGCAGGGAGTTTTGGGCTCTACTAGAGAATCGATTCGGGTTAATGCCGAATCGATTCGACCCATTCCAGTAGCCATATTCTTAATTGTGAATCAATTCGGGTTAATGCCGAATCTATTTGATATATCCAAAGTGTCAGGTCCCATTCTCCGAATCGATTCGGATTAATGCTTAATCGATTCTCCCCATTCCAGTGCCCAAGTTTACTTTGTACGAATCGATTCGGATTAATACCGAATCGATTCGCTTTACCTCGGACTTAAATTTTGGCTTGGTCTCATTTTATTTCACTTCTTCCCTTACTCTCTCCTCTCACTTGAGCCGTGCGATTTCCTTCTCTCCCAAAATCATCTCCCTCCCAAAATCTTCTCTTCCAACCAATGGCATCCTTATCCAAGGTAACAAATTCAACCTTCTTTACTTGATTTCAAAATTCTATTTTGTGTTCTTGGTATATAAAGTAGGATTAAATGGTTTTTTTGTTAATTTCTCACATTTTCTTCATACAACCCATATTTTCTCATTGTTTTTCTTATGAATCCAACGATACAACTTGTTTATGTTCCTTTGATGATTAAGTTGTATTTGTGGGGGATTTTTCACATTGAAAATGGCATTTTCACCATACTTTCTATACTTTGCACACTAAGTGTTCGATAAAATGCCCCAATGGGGATTTTGTGCGCTAAAGTTTTATTTTCACACCTTTTATCGCGCATTCTTATTGATTTGTCCTTGTTTGAGTGTGGTGCACGTCGGTTACGTCTACTCGATCGATTTTTCCTGACACGCACCCTCCGAACCTAGTTTCCCCAAATTTCACGATTACTTTGATTTTATGCATTACACTAATGGTGTGTGTATCAAATTAATGTTTTTTAGGTTCCTTCGACTCCCATGGCGAGAACCAATGTTATTTTGGATCGAGGTGGTTTCGAATCCTTTCGCTCGAAGGAGGAGAAAGACTAGTTTCGTGTTAATTTTCCTTCCTATCGTCCTATTGCTATTGAGAGGTCTATGTATCTAGAGGATTTTACCACCTCTATTCGTCGTTACTTTCAGAAGTTTAACTGGGAGGCCCACCTGACCAGGAGGTGATGTTAATGAAGAGCACGTTCGACAGTTTTATGCGTCTCCCGTCCCATCTGGGGACGGGAGTTATGAGGCTTATGTGCACGGTAAGCGAATTCCTATCTCTAAGACTCTCTTGGATTTGCATCTGACCGGGGCTGATAACTCGAGGGTTTTGATTACGCTTGTACTGAAGAGGGGAAGTTGTCTAATGAGACCTTAATTGCGTCTCTTGCGCCAGACAAGGTTTGGGTTGGGTATTCTTTCCCCACCTTTCTTATGCCCGACAACCATCGTATCATCCACCGAGTTGCTGTTAATTCCATTATCCCTACGCAAACCAAGGTTGTTCTTCGCTTCGCCCATGCCCACTTCCTATACCACCTTTTAGATGACAATTCCATCATTAACCTTCCCGCCTTAGTGCTTCAGCGGATGTTTAAGGCCGCTTACTTCTATAAAGGTACTACTACTCTCCAGTGCGCGCAGCTAGTGTCCCGAATTTGTAGAGATGCAAAGCGAGAGGTAGCGGGGACGAATAAAATCCCTCGCCTCCCAAGTTGCTTGGCAAAAAATCAATTTAAAAGAGTTTGGTAAAGGACCTTTGGGAGAGAAGGAAGAAGCGTATGTTTGATGTCCCTATGTCGGATATTTCAGAAGTGCCTCTCCCCGTGCCTCCCCCAGTCCCGCCCCCTATTCCACCTACGGTGGACGCCATTACATATCTAGGGGGTGAGGATGGATGAGTTGCAAGCAAATTGTACTGAGTTTCGAGGCACTTATCATAGGGATTTTTCTATGCTGACTAGGGCCCAAATGGACCTATTTGCTCACATGCGCAGGGGTGAGGCTGATGTGCCTCCTTACCTATATGATCCCTATGCCCCGCGAGACCCCCAAGCGCCCGACCCCTCGAGCCTCCATCCGAACCACATGTAGGGAGATACCATCCCCTTTTCTCTGTTGTTGTTTTTGTGGTTCTAAATTTGTATTTGTTATTTTAGAAACAATGATTAAAGACAGTTTTATTTTGGTTTTTGGTTTGAAACATTTTAGTTGTGAATTTGTGAGGGAAGAGAGAGTACATTTATTGTATTTTCTAATTTTGGTTTTTGTGCCCTATGTAATAACTTATTATTATTAATGAAATTACTCTGTTTCATTTTCTCATTTGCACTTATATATATCTGTCTTATCTATATATTGTTGTTTTTGGTGCTAACATGTAACAGGTATGTCGTTGCGCGTTTCTCGAGTTACTCCTTAAGGGGTGACTATTTTCTAACCCCTTTCCAATTTTGCCCATACTAACATTGGGGACAATGTTTCATTCAAGTTAGGGGGTATGGATTACATTTTTGATATCGGTTATCGTATTACTATTAATTTTCTTATTTTACATACATATATATATATATATATATATATATATATATATATATATATATATATATATATATATATATATATATTCTCCCATGTCTTCTATGATTACTTAATGATCGCTTTGTCCTATTGTATAGCTATGAAGCATGCTTTGATTTATTGATTTATTAGCCGATAGCCTGTATGCTGTTTGCATTGTGAATAACCTCGTGAAATTAAACTGTAAAGCTTTGAGCGCAATAGACAAATAATTGTTTATGATTTGGTTTAAATCATTTCAAATTCGTTATCTTAAGGCGTGTGATATACCCTTACAAAAGTGAAAATTGAGACTTATCGTCATTTGTGAGCTTATACATCTACTCTATCTCTTTTTTGTCAATGAACTCATTGTCAATCTCATTTTCTTTTCATTGATTGCATATTAATTGATTTATCACTTGAACATGATTTTCAATGGTGTTGAGTCCTACAAATCACAGGAAACTTTAGGAAAGGATTATAGGCCCTCTTTATTGTTGAACCCACATGACCTTGATCTTACCCTTAAATGTTTTCCCTAGTCAACCCCTTGAGCCTTATTATCCCTTTCGTTTCGTTTCATCCCCAAATCCCTTGATAAACTCCACATTGGAGTCCTAAACCCTTATTTACACCTCAAGTACCTTGATTTGGGATTATTCCCGGGATTGAATAATGTTGTTTATATGGATTGCAATCAAGCTATGAGTGGACTAAAAAGAAAGAGAGAAAAAGAAATATAGAATAAAATGGCTCCTTGATGAATCCCATTTCTCCTAGTGCATGAAAATCAAAGTCTTACTCTCATTAATACCTTACTTTTAGAATTTGATATTGATTCCTAAATTGCCCACTAAATCCATTATCCCGCGCATTATTCCCGAATCCCCTTTGATCCGATACACATTCCTTTCTTTTCCTAACCCTAGCCTAGCCTAAATTCTATACCCTAAAAGTCCTATTTGATCCTAGGGTGATGTGGTTCAATGGTCGAACATTAGCGATAATTTGTTTAAATGCTCTTCTCTTGGTTAATATGCGATATCCTTTCATGAGATTGTATTTTTCACTTTTATTTTGCGTTCTTCGTTAATGACATGTGTGTGGCCTAATTTCCCGTTACAATTACTCTTAATGCCCGCATGTCCCGAGCATGTTACATCCTATATCGGAGTGTTATAATTTGTTGAGTGTAACAACTGGAGAGAACTTGAGGATGCATGCCAGTTTACAAAGATTTTGAAAGTTTTGCCAAATCTAAATTACCACATGTGTCCGCTTATTTTTTATTTCTATGGTTCAATTTATTTTAAAGTTACTTGTTTAATGTCAATAATTGTCGTCTTTTGTTTGAGCTTGGTTCACTTTGTTAATAGATTGTGCTTCTTTGATATTTGTTGAGCTACGCATTGGTTTTTGCCATATCATATTAGGATTTGATTGGATGTTTGTGGGTGTCATCCCTGAAAACCCTCACGAGACGACACTCGTCCCCTAGGGACGCCTAGGGGTTTAAGGGATTATTACATACGCTAATTGCAATTATTCGCCCGTGAAAGTGACATTTTCCTTTTAAAGTACATATTTCTTCTGTTTTGGTTTTATTGATGGCCCTTGTTTCTTCATACTTCATTGTTTTGGACTAGAATTTTATAAGTTAGGGGGTGTGATTAGTCACTTTTATTGTATTATTTACCTCGTTAATTTGTTCATTCTAGCATTCCCGAGTACGCTATTCCCAGTTTTATACTCATTTATTGAGTAACCCCTGATTTCATCATATTCATATTTCGTGTGCCTTAATTGAGTTTTTGTAGGTATCGGGAATGCATATTGGGAAGTTTGGTTTTGGTCCGGAGAAGTTCCGTAGTAAGTAGCTAAGTCGGGGGTATTTTAGTAATTCCATCATTTGGGTTTTGATCCCGATTTCTCCACGGAAGTTGTAGGGCTTCTTCTCATCTTCGCGTGGCCTCTGACGGTGCCTAAATTTGATCTCAAACGAAGAAGTTATGGAAGTTTAGGTGAAACTTAGGATATATAAATCCAAAGCTATGCAGCCTTTATTTTGGATCAACAGGGAATTGATTCACCCTTGTTGCAAATCTATTTGATTTCAGGCAGCGCAGCATCTCTACATTTCTGAATCGATTCGAATTTGCCCCAAATTGATTCGGCCCTGCATTTCTAGCTTTCTTCTAATTACTAGTTTGCCATTTTGGATAGATTTTTTGGTATTTATCCTTGTTTTCTCTTTCATTTGATAGAGTTTTGTACTTGGGATATTTTGTTGGATATAGAAAACACTCTCTTCTCTCTCCTAGGTCAAGACTATTTATTTCTTTCACCTACATGTAAAGTTGGGATTACTACTAGTTAATTGTGTTTAATGAAATCATTGTTCACCCATATCTTTCTCACTTGTTCTATTAGCTTTAATTTGCATTTTTTATCTTATCTTGTATTGTTATGTGTTTAAACTAAATGACTTCCATAAGTATGATGTTCCTTTGCATGTTTCATCTTAATTCTAGCATGAGTAGCTAAACTTAAGGTTGGGGATCATGATTCCACCTCGGATGCTTGAACTCCATAATTAGGGTTTGGTTTAGAACCGTTTTAATTGAACTTCATGTGTTGGTATTGGAGTATTCTAGTTTCTTAACTCTCCTTGTCATGCAAGGGGTAGTATTTGATGCTTTACTACAACCCCAACCCATTTTAGAAATAATTAATTAACCTTAATCTTCCATTGATGAGTTTGATCTCTACATGGTTGATGTTCGGATCTAATTAGTTATGCTCGATAAGAATCAATTTGAACCAAGTCCTATCATCTTTATTAGTGAATCCAAGGTTGGAGAATGATCCTAATCCCTTATTATCTAGAACTTAAGCTTGACTGAGTTCAATTATATTTAATCTTTGTAAGTAACTTGTTAATTGTTAAGTACTACGCATGATAGTTTAACATTTAATCACTATCACGTTTTCAAACAGATAAATCATCTTTTACGCTTTCCTTTTGTGACGTTTAGATATTCTCCTTTAGCCTAATCTTGTTATCCTAGGAGTGTTCAATCC
Source organism: Sambucus nigra (assembly GCA_949130495.1). Taxonomy (NCBI): domain Eukaryota; kingdom Viridiplantae; phylum Streptophyta; class Magnoliopsida; order Dipsacales; family Adoxaceae; genus Sambucus; species Sambucus nigra. The sequence goes on along the minus strand of OX422212.1, from coordinate 22,888,282 downwards.
CTGAGGAATACGATCCCGATCTTTCCCGATTACTACTTGTTGCGATGATTTACACTTGAATCATTTACACTCTTTAGAAAACACCAACAAGCGATTGCAGATATAAATCTATGTCATATCCTAGTTTCTTTGGTCCCAGTATAAGGAAAGTCGACATTAAATTTTCTTGTAAGATGCACAACCATGGGGGAAGATTGTACATAGTTAGAACTACAGGCCAACAACTATAGCTCGAGCTAAGATTAATGAAAGGATTAAATCCATCTGCTGCAAGTCCAGGCCTAAGATATCTTGGATCGGAAGAGAAATGAGGCCACTTTTTATTAATTGTGTTCCATGCTAATGAATCAACTGGATGTCGCATCTTGCCATCTTTTCTTATGAGAGTTGAGTGTCACGGTAACTGCTCTGCTTTATCTGATGATAAAAACATCCTTCAAAATCTTAGAATTATTGGAAAGTACTGCAATACTTTTTTAGTTACTCCTTTCTTAACCTTCTTTGTGCATTCATTGACTTGCCACTGTGAGGAGCTTCATTTAGTGCATTTATCCAAATGCTCATACTATTTTCTAATTAAACAATAATCATTAATGCATGCATCTATATCTTCTCATAGCCAATATCAAATTCTTTTAGAAACTTTTTCATTGCAAACAAAGACTTAGGAAGAATGTTATCCCCGATCAACATTTCATGTATAAACTCAAAAAGTTCATTAAATACTTTATCAGATAGTCCGTGTGTAGCTTTATGCTTGTATAAAGTTGCAATTGCTAAAATCTTTGTATAGTCTGCACACCTAGGATATAAGGGAGTCTCGGCATCTTTTAACTTTTGTTTAAAACTTTCATCACTGCTTTCAAAACTATCTTCGACAAAAACTTCATCTTGAACATAAGCATCTCTATACATCCTATGTAAATCTGACAATTCAATATCAATATCATTAGAGTATAAATATGTAACATCCCGTATTTTGAATGACGTTTAAAATGGGATTTATTAGAATTAATTGTGGGATAATTGAAAATTAATCGGATTTAAATATTACTCGAGAATAAAGTAATATGTGATTTATGTTGAATATTACTTAGTAATTAAAATTAATATATGATTATGACTTTACATATGATTATGATTCTATACAATTGTCGCGAGTGATGTATACGATAAATATGGTAATTAAGTTGGGACGCGCGTGTGAGTCGTGTCGGGACCATAATTAAATAGAATGAAAAGTAAATTATTTTTATGTCATCCGAGTGGTCGTTTTGACTACGCCAAAGTGTCCGAAAAGGTTTAAATAGTCAAAAATAGTCTACTTGGGGGTTTGATTTGGGTCTCAGGGTATTTTGGAACCGAATAGAGACCCCAGAGGGGTATTTTGGTCATTTTATAAATAAGGTGAATAGTACTGATGAAAATTGATTGTTATTGTATAAGTTTAAAGGTGGTAATATTCATAGTTATTCAACAAAAATTAGAGGGAAATACTTAGGGGAGCTTGAGAGACTTCTCTGGAAAAGGAAGAGGTTCTCTAGGAAACCAAAAGGCCAAAAGTCATCCTGCACCACCACCGCCGCCAGAGGTTGGTCGAAAAAAGGGAGGAACACTAGTAGAGTATCGTACGCAACGTTTCAAACCTACAATCTAAAGGCAAGTGATTTAACTTTTGCAAACTTAGAATGTATATTGTCCATGTCAGGATAGTTATGAAATTCTAAAAAATTGCATAATTCAAAGATTATTATGGTGATTTTAATTGATTCCTTGAAATGAGAATTATGTAGGAATAATATCTTTTTGAATATATATTTTAATCTATGAAATTTGGAATCATTTGGTGAAGAAAATCTGGGATTTATAAGTTGTTCTTGGAGAAATTATAAAACAAGAGAATCTGAATTTTAAGGGAAATAATATGTGTTAATCCAAACTTCTTAATGATTCTATGTTGTTTAAATGTTAGAAATAGTCTATACACCTTGATATATCATTTGGGATAAATTATAAGGAGTTTGGGATCATTTAGTAGAGGTTTTGAGGAGTGAATGTGTTAAAACTCATATATAAAGTTATGCAGAAATCTGGGCAAATATCTGATCGATCGACCCAAGAATGTTGATCGATCAACTCCCCCTGGAAATGTGATTTATTTCCTTTTTAATTTTTGAGTAAATCCCAACTTTGAGAAATCTTTAATGTTGATTAATTGAACATATTGGGACTTAGAGAAGGGAAGTAGGATATACTTAAGACTCGAAAAGTATTATTATGTATGGGATTGAATGGGGGAATTAACGAGTGTTAATTGAATGAATTACGGTGAAGAATTATATAAATTGAGGTTTGTAAGAGGGTACTTTAGATTATAAATGGAGGCTTGACCCCCTATTGAGTATGGTAACAATAAGTCAGTTGGTTAAAGCTTAAGGTTAATGATAGAACACATAAAATAGGAACCCAATGAGGATAGACTCAACTTAAACTCACAAAACTCTCGTGTATAACTCAGGTCATAATAATGGACTTTAGAAGTGGCTTAGCCAGAGGGAGAGGGAAGTAAGCACCCTAGACACACCCTAGTGGGCAAGTAAAAAAACAAAAAAACACCCTCAAGAATCTCTGTCAAGTTTTAAAAGCTTCGTAATAAATGACAATGGTGAGTCAGTGAACTCTCTAGTTTGCAATAACTCTTTTCAATTCTCAAAAAGGGGATCCTCTCCTCAAAGGTGGTTGGGGTCCTTAAATAGCCCCCCACACCACCCCCGAGGCAACTCAGTCATTAAAGATTATGAAAGACATCCCTCATACTTTATGTCACAACATTAAATGCCTGATGCTCTAGTTGTCTCCACGTCATAAACATTAAATGCCAAGACATGCCTTTTTCCTAACCACTGTGTGTCAGGGGGTTGTTGTCGCAGAGGTGGCTCACCAACTGCCTGACAGCCCCAAATATCACGGTGGTTTACTCAAGTGCATGTCTGACATTGTTTAGATGGCTAGTGACATCACCCACAGTAGATGTGACATTAAGTAGAGGGTTGTTTGGTCCATAACTCAATGCCCGATGGAACTCCAAGCTGTTCCACTTGAGGTTCCATGGTCAGGGTCCTTCGGTGTTTTACCAGGTGTATCTAAGATGGTCAAGACAAGCCCCAACGGTGCCTTACTTCTCAATCCTCCAAACCAAGTCCCTCTAAAGTTCCCATGGTGAGATCATTCGATAGGGCATGAAAGCCCTCCCAAGTCCTGCCATGCCTGGTCTCTCGTGAGTACCGTTTGACCTCACCCAAACTGTATTATTATTATCGTTATGTCATTACAACCGTTATAGCTTTACAGTGAATGTAATCAAAGATACAATATGATTAACACAACAAGCTGAAGTATGAGTTGCCACGCTGAGCTGCCTCACCAAGATGCCACGCTTGAGTTGCCACGCTGAGCTTCAAGCCCCCTCTACATTTTCCCCCTCGTGGAGAGATTTGTTGGGACAAGAAATGTCTGCACGAAATGACTCAACTTGATGGATTTTTCTTTGTGTAACCGTTGGAACATCTTCTTCGTTGGGGCCTTGTTAGATAAGTCTGATAAAAAGATTGGCGCCAAAATCTCAAGCTTGCTGAAGAAGGCAACGCTTCCTGTTCTCAATGCGTCATTTCATTAATGACGTGCGCTGTCTTTTCAACTGTCACAGCACTTCCCGAAGTGCCACGTGTTCATGTGAAATGATTACAGGCGGCGGTGTACGTGCGAGGGTGGGGAAATCTAAACGCCAAACTCGAAAGTCTCAACAGCCATATTCAAAATACTTTGAACCTTAAACACGTGGGCCTCAGGGGTCTCTTTCTACTTCTTCCTTCTTCTTTGCTTATTTCCTTACTTCGTTATTATCTTCTTCATCAGACTGTCGCTTCTTTTTTAGAAAGAGAGAGAGAGAGAGACTCCATTGTTGCAAGAGCTATACCGCCGTTTGTAATCGTCCGTCTCCATTGTTGCTCTTAATCCCTTTTCTCTTGAAGCTTTCTTTGTTACAGCTTCACTGTTTGTCATGGCGTTTTCAAGCAACCCCACCATTTCCGCCACCAGTGTTCCGTCTGCCACCACCACTGCTGCCTCCGCCCTGGGTGCTGCTCCCCAAGAACAGCTGAGATTTTACCGTCGCTCTCCCATTTTTGGGGAGGGTGATGGCTTTGCTGTTGCCTGTAAGGCTGTCAGCTTTTCCTCCAAGTTTGACGCCCTCTTGTTGGGTGATGAAGACGAAGAGGTGTCTAAGTGGGGATTTCTACCCCCAGAAGGAACTCTCAAATTTCGCTTAGAGCGAGGGGACTTCCCATGGTCCCATATTGATTTTGAAGCACCCGGGGGATCCCCTGCGCACTTTGCTGCCTGGAACTCTCACATGCAGAGTTCCTATACTGATGTCCTTACTAAGATTGGGCTGCAACGGGCAAGGTGGTTTGGTGAGTTTACTCTATCAAAGAACAACGCTGCCTTGCCTATACTGGTCTCTCGCTGGAACGTGGATACTCATACGTTCATTGCTGCCTAGGGTGAGTTTACCATAACTCTGGAGGATGTGTGTGAGCTCCTGGGCCTTGATGCAACAGGCCATGAGCCTTACACCGATGAAGCTCTTGATGCTCAAGAGACTGCGGATCGTTTGGAGTTGGATCGCATATGCCGAAGATGCACCGGTTCTTCCAACAAAGCTAATTTTTCTCCCTTGATCAATTATTTCTTCCAGAGTTCTAGTGAAGGAAGTTCTTCATCAACTGCCCTTGGTCAAGGTACGCCGTTGGAGCTTCCTGCTTACATTCTTGTGATTTTGTCCCGTTTCTTTTTGACGGGCAAGCCCAACGATCAGCCCCGAAGAGACCTTATCAACCTGTCCCTTCGCTTAGCTCGAGGCATAAAGCTTCCGCTGGCTGCAATTGCCTTGGGATCCCTGTACACCTGGTTGGACAGGACTTTATTTGACATGGAACGCTCCATTGGCCGTTATAACCTGGCCAATTTTGCCAACAGTGTGCTTCTGACTAGCTTTCTCTACTTCCGCTTTCCTGTCGTAGCGGCCAAGCCCAACAGTCCTCCTTCGGCTGAAACAATTTTGCCTCCTCGGTCCTTCATTTATCATAAGAGGCAAAGCCGAAAGGAGTTGATTTCAGTGATTGATCGTTTTGAGAGTTTCGTTATGAGGCCCTATCAAAAAGAGGCCTTTTTTCATACTTATAAATTTTTTCATCATGACGCCAGATTGATACAGGACCCTTCTCCTGACATTGAGGATCCCTCGCTTGCCGTGGTTCTTCTGCTTTCTCCTGGATATCTGCCCTCCTACACCGAGTGGGGATACACGAGCGAGCATTATAATCCCAACGGATGCAGTCGTCAGTTTGGGTTTGACCAGGGGGTGCCACGTTCAGTTTTCCAATCATCAAACCCCAAAGTCTCCTTTGGCGAGGCATGATCCTTATTTTCTTCGACTGCTGCGTGGGGGATATCTTCAACAATGGCTGGGTGTGTCACCATTCCCAGTATTACCAGGCATGGGGATGTGACCCCTCTATTTGCAACCAAGTATTGGCCGAAGCAACTAGCTGAAATTACTGAGTTTGTTGAGGGAGAGCCTGTGTATCATCCCGTTTCTTCATTTTCTGACCTGGAGTTGGGGCTAAAAGGTAACTCTGTACTTGGGATAGAATTCCCTCTAAGTTCAACCCACAAAGCACCTCCCAACGAGCTTCCCCCACTTTGTGCCATGGTCCCAGCTGCCACGCCAAAGTCAAAAACTGCTGCTGCGAAGAAGGTTGCCCCCTCTACTGCAATTACTACCGACGAGGGGGCTTCTCCACCACCTGCCAAGAAGGCAAGAACGTCCAAGAGTGGGACATCGAAATCGAAATCAAATTCCCAGAAGCCCCAAACTCCCGTGGCAGCTCTTCCCATAGCCTCCGTTCCTCCTCCCATGCCTGCTGAGATGGCTGAGCGTGTGAGGAGGGAGGCCAGGCAGAACTGGACCGAATAAATACTGAGTATCAACGGTATGCAGTCGTTGTCCCTACCTCCGTTGCTTTCCCCACGGTGGTGGTGGATCCTTCAGAGCCAACGGCTAAAAAGCGGAAGAGTTCCAGGGTTCCTCAAGGGGTCAGCATTAGTGCAGCTAGCTCGAGGAAGAAGACTCTGGGCACCAAGTCCCATAAGAAACGGACTCCTGAAGTACACTTGACCCCTGAGGTGCAATCCACCCCTGTCCCATCAGTTTCTGCTACTCCTCCCTCTTCGCCCGTGGTCTTGTCTTCTCGTTCTCCTTCTGAATCGGAGGTATGTATGGTTGACTTAATTATTATCTCCTTTTTGCTTGAGGACGACTGTCTTTACTTGTGTGTATATTTATCCCTCCACCCTTTTTGACAACTGTTTTGCAGGGAGTTGAAATAGAAAGAGCAGACCCTTCCAGTCCTCCCGTGAGCCCTTTTGTGGGGGGACGCTTCGGTGCATCTCATACCGATGTGACTCCTCCCCGTTCCCCCATGACAGGGCTTACGTATTCTCACCGTGGAGTCAGCCAACGTGCGAGGGAAGTCATTGTGGGAGGTGATGACGTTGATCATGCGAGTGATTCCTCGCCTGAAATGGTAACCCTGCCCGAAGTGGCACATCCCGAGATAACATCTTTGGTCCCTTCTGATTCACAGGCCTCACCTGAGGTTCCTCTGCCCATTGTACTTGTTGAGGAGAGTGAGCCCGAGGTATGATGTGCTCTATAATTTATTTGTTGTAGTCCTTTCGGTCATACTCTTTTCTTATTTGGATTACTGAACTGTGATATGTTTTGGGTACCCCAGGTGGAAGTGTCCTCGTTGTTGGCAAGCATTCTTCTTCCAACGATGCTGATGAGGCCCCCGAATGTCATTCCTTTGTTTAGCACCATAACTGAGGTAAGTAACAAGTCAAGCTATTCCTTCATATTTTCTATGCCCATTCTTCTTTTCTAACACTTGGCTTTGTGCACATCTTTCTCCTGATCTTGCACCAACTCCTGTAGTGAGGGCCCAGGTTGGTGTGTTTACACCCCCTCCTGATGTGGCTTTGTTTGAGGGCTCAGTCTCTTCTCACGATGAACCCAATATGCTGGCCCTTATGCCCTATACGGGTGATCAGGTTTGGACAAGCGTGGAGGCTTCTGCATCCAGGGACTTCGTTAGGGCATCTGGGGTAATAATCGCTCCCCCAACGGTTCCTGTCCCTGTGGCTGCCCCAAATGCTCCCGTTGTGATTGAGGTATATTTTGCTTGCTATCTTTTGTTAAGATTTTCCATAATCTCCATCTTATGATTTTTCATAAGATTGTTCTTAAACTCCCCCCTTATAACGGTGACTTAACAACGAAAATACTTGTTAAGTTTTTTCATAAACCCCACCTTATAACGGTGACTTAATAACGAGAATACTTGTTAAGTTTTTTCCATAAACCCCACCTTATAACGGTGACTTAACAACGAAAACACTTGTTAAGTTTTTTTTCATAAACCCCACCTTATAACGGTGACTTAACAACGAAGACACTTGTTAAGTTTTTTTCACAAACTCCACCTTATAACGGTGACTTAACAACTAAAGCACTTGTTAAGTTTTTTTTCATAAACCCCACCTTATAACGGTGACTTAACAACGAAAACACTTGTTAAGTTTTTTCATAAACCTCACCTTATAACGGTGACTTAACAACGAAAACATTTGTTAAGTTTTTTTTCTCAAACTCCACCTTATAACGGTGACTTAACAACGAAAGCACTTGTTAAGTTTTTTTTTATTCATAATTCCATAATTTGGGCTTTTTCTTTTCAGGTTGCTCGGGAAAATTCGCCCCCAGTTCTCTCACCTGTAGGCTCGCCGTTCCGAGAACCTGCTGTGTCGGAAAATTCTATTCATGATGATCAAGGTTCTACGACTGGTGCTGCAGCCGAGAGTGAATCTGGGTGCGAATTGCCTCTTCCTGACCTAGATCCTCACTCATTCTGCCTCATGGTGCTTCGGCAGTCTCCTCAAATGCCAATCAACCATCGCCTAGTGATTGAACAATTGGTGGATCGCCATCCTGAGACCTTCACACCGGATTGCCTGTGCTCAAATATTCATGTGATGAGTCAAATATTCATGTGATGGTTTCCGTTTTGACTGGCTTATTAAGTATCTGAAGACCTTGAAAAACCAGAAACTGATCGGCCAGAGGGAGGTATTGCGCAAGCACCAGGAGGACCAGCAAGCTGAGGAGGCTAGGTTGGTCGCATTGGCCCCTATTTTGGAAGCAGTGGATCAAGAGGTGAAGGATGCCTAAGAGGCTTTGTGCCTGGCCAAACTGAAGCGTGAGAGACTCCTGATCGAACGTACGCAAGTACAAACGAGGCTGGAGGTTTCCATTAACGCCCAACGGTCTTTCACAGTAGCCTCTTCGGGCCTGCCTGGAGATTTTTTCTCTTCCTCGGATTTATCTTTTCTTTTAGAGTAGTTACTTCTTGTATACAGATCTTTTACTTCTTTTCTCTATGTAATTCTTGGGCAGTAGCTTCCAAAGGAAATTTTGTAATACTCTATAGTTTATGAATGAAGAACGCATACTTTTCAATCCCTTCATGTGTTGTGACTGCTGTTTTGTGATATAGAGTTTTGTGTTTCTGCAATTCTTTATTCTAAGAAAAATATCACCCAAAACTTGTATATTTATAACAATATAATCATCAGCTCAAACTTGGTTATTTTACACATGATAAACCTTCAGCCACTTATTGTTAATCTTAAATGGCTTGTCTTCTTCTATCTTCGAAATTAAGCAATAACCTGAGTCATGCGCTTCCTTCACAACGTAAGGTCCCTCCCAGTTGGCTGCGAACTTTGGTAGAGGAAGTCCCCTGATGTGCTTTACTGCTGCTTTCAATACGAGGTCTCCTTCCACGAACTTCCTTGATCTCACCAAGTTGTCATATGCCCTGGAGAGTTGTTTCGTAGACAATTGAAAGTGTTGCGTCGAGTTATCTCTGTGATCATCCAATGCTTCCAGCTGTACATGTCTACTGTTAGGTAGCATGCTAATTCTCAAGGCATAACGAGCAGAGGGAACTTCCAATTCTACTGGGAGGATTGCCTCAGCACCATAAACAAGAGAGAACGGCGTGTATCCTGTGGGTTTTCTCTTGGTTGTTCGATAGGCCCACAGGACAGCTGGTATTTTGTCATCCCACGCCCCTGGAAAGTCTTCCATCATTTTGGCCAAAATATTAATCAAAGTTTTGTTAGTTGCTTCGGCCTGACCATTTCCCTTTGGGTATGACACTGTTGAAGTGTGATGAACAATGGAGTATCTGTCCGTGAGCATTGTTACCTCAGAATTGACGAAGGGCGTCCCATTATTCGAAAGAATTACTTTTAGGATCCCAAAATGGCAAATGATGTATTCTCTGATGAAGTTGCTCACCACCCCAGCCGTTGCCCGTTTGAGTGGTATTGCCTCGGCCCATTTTGTGAAACATTATGTTGTTACTAGTATCCATATCTTGCCTCTCGAAGAGGGGTGAATTGCCCCCACTAGGTCGAACGCCCAAGTATGAAATGGATAGGGCGTTGATAGAGAGTGCAAGTCTGTCGATGGGGCATGGATCATATTCCCTTGAAGTTGGCAAGCCTTGCATTTCCGAACAAACTCAGCAGAGTCTTTCTCCATTGTTGGCCAATAATACCCCAATGTCATCAACTGATCATACAGCTTGGCGCCTCCTATATGTGCTGGATCGTGCACTTGTTTGAGGACCTCCACTGCTTCTTCCCTCGTGATACATCGCAAGGGCCTGTTAAAGTACCCCTTTCGATAAAGCTGCCCCTCCTGGACGTAGAACCTTGGAGCCCTTCACCTCAGACCCATTGCATCTATTTTCTCCTTTGGGACAACCCCTCCTGAATGAAGTCGATGTAGGGCTGCCTCCAGTCCGTTTGAGTTTCAATAAAATGGCACTCAGCTGCTTTGAAGAATAGCTGACACTTATTGCATTTCCGTTGTAGCTCTGCCGCATCCTGCTTCATTCTAGGCCAAAAATACCCCTCCCTTTGAATTCTCCTATATAGAGGTATCTCAGTCGTTTCGCAGTGCTCCTCATGCGTTTTCTTCAATATTTGCTCGGCCTCCTTGGGGCTGACGCATCTTGACAACCATCCTCCTATATTTCTGAAGTAGAGATTTCCCTGGCATGTAAGATATTGGGCCAACTCTCCTAGCCGCATCTCCCCCTCACTAGACTCCAGTTGCTTCTTAATGTCTCTTCTCCAGCCCACCTCCTCCTCCATCGGCAGTATTGACTGTACTACCGAAGGAGCTGTTCTTCGTTGGATCACAACTGTGGTCTCATTGGTTTTCATTATCATCTTCTGGGCAATAGTGGCATAGGCATCTGGATGGCGGTTCATCGTTCTGGGATGCATCCTGATCTTGGTCCGATGAAATTGGTTGAGAAGCCTTTGAATGATTATTCTATAGGGCGCCAGGCTCAGTGTTTCAACGCATATTCTCTGTTCACCTGCTGAATTACTAAGTTTGAGTCACCCTTAATGCAGAGTGAGCGAATTCCTCTTCGAAGAGCCTCTAGAAGCCCTAGTACTAACGCTTCGTATTCTGCCTCGTTATTAGAGCAGGGGAAATCTAGTTTGTAGGAAAGGCAAATCTCTTCCATCCCTTTTGAAAGAACAACCCCTGCTCCTCCCTTCTTTTCTGCCGAAGATCCATCGAACTGCATCGTCCATTCCTCCTCAGTTGCATCCAGGTAATTGGCCTGCAAATCATCTCCTGGAATGTCTTCCCTAGGTGGCTCGAAGGTTCCTGAAGGGAAGATGGCCAATAGGTCAGCATACGCCTGGCTTTTGATTGTACGAGGGACTACACATTTTAAGTCATATTCAGAGAGAATAAGGAACCATCTAGCTGCCCTGCCAATCAATATAGTCTTTGCGAGTAAATACCTAATTGGGTCGCATCTAGTTACAATATGAATGGTAAAAGACAGCATATAATGCCTAAGTTTTTGTGCTACGAAGACCAAGGCTAAACAATGCCTTTCTAAACTAGTATATCTAACTTCTGGCCCATGTATAATTCTGCTGAGGTAGTAAACCGGTCATTCTTGCCCATCTACTTCTTGTGCTAGCAGAGCCCCAACGGACCTCGTGGTGGATGTGAGGTATAGCTGCAACGGAGCTCCCGCCTGGGGAGGAACCATTATTTGTGGTGACACGAGTAGTTTCTTCAGCCCAACGAGGGACTTCTGGTGAATCTCCTACCATCTGAACTTCGTGTTCCTTCGCAGCAGTTGCATCAGTGGGTGTGTTATTTCGGCCAATCCGGGCATAAATCTCCTAAGGTAGGAGACTTTTCCAAGAAAAATTTCCAGCTCCTTCGCCGTTCTTGGACATGGAATCTCCAATATTGCCCGATGTTTATCCTGGTCCATCTGTACCCCTTGTCGATTAATCACGAAGCCTAAAAACTTACCACTTGTTACCCCGAAGACACACTTTAACGGGTTCATCCTTAATTTTTACCTCCTGCACTGAGCAAACACCTTCCTTAAATCGTTCAGGTGGGACTCTTCCTTCTTCAATTTGATGACCAAGTCATCCACGTAGAATTCCACAAATTTGTGGAAGAAGTCATGAAAAATGGCCGTCATCGTTCTTTGGTACGTAGCTCCGGCGTTCTTGAGTCCAAACGGCATTACCTTGTACATGAAGTTGCCCAACGGCGTTCTGAATGTTGTTTTCTCTGCGTCAGAAGGGTCCAACTTGATCTGGTTGTATCCCACATATCCATCCATGAAGCTGTACATCTCATGACCAGCCGTGGCGTCTATCAAACTGTCGATGGAGGGTAAGGGAAACTCATCCTTAGGGCAAGCCCTATTCAAGTCTCTGAAATCCACGCAGATCCTTATTTGGTTTTTGTCTTTCTTCCCTACTAGCACAATGCTGGATAGCCAGAGGGGATGTTGTATAGGCCTGATAAACCCTACTGCTAATAAGCGTTGGACCTCTTCTTTGATCTTTAAATCTATTTCAGGCTTGTACGTTCTTGTTGCCTGCTTTACTGGAATAGCCGAAGGGATCACGTTCAACTTGTGGCAGCTCACTTCCTCATCCAGCCCTTCCATTTCTGTGTACTTCCATGCGAAGACATCTATGAATTCCCGAATCAGGTCAACCAAGGCTTTTTGTTTCTCTTTAACAAGATCCTTCGAGATGAAGATAGGCCTTGGGTCTTCCCCTTCTCCTTCTAGGTTTAGTTGCTCCAACTCTTGCACCTGGGGCCTTGGTTGGTCTGTCATGTAGTCTGGTTCTTCGGCGACATCTTCTACGAATTCTTGTATGCTAGAGTTGTCTATCACCATACACTGCCCCCGTTGATCCACTAAAAAGCACTCGTATATCGGGTCAACCTCATTGTCCGTCTTTTCGGCCGCCCGTTCACACCGTTACAAGCGGTACACCACTTTTCTCTCTTCAGTGATAATCTTCTTGCATTGCTTGCTGGTGGCTGTTGCTATGGCTTTTCTCTTCCTTTCTCTGGAAGCTTCAGCGATCCTTTCCCCTGAAATATGACTTAACACGCTCTGTCGTTGGGCCTCATGCTCGCCCGGGTCTGTCCTAGGTCTCATCTTTTCTTTGAGCTGCTTCAGAATGTTCTGGGGTCGGGGGACCGCACGATATGCTTCCCCGCTCCTCTTCTCCTCGCCACTCTTGTTTAAAGGTCCCATTCTTTCTCTAATTGAGGGGACCCATGCTCCCTCCATTCTCCTCGTTAGAACTCGCACGTCCTCTTCGAGCTCTGTATAAAAGGCTGCATCCACCAAGTGAGCTTCTTCGATAGCGAAAGGCCTCTTAGTTGCCCTAATAGTCACTTCTGTCCCCTTGATATTCGCCTTAGCACATTGGTGGTATGTTGAGGGAACTAACCCCTGGTTATGCATCCATACTCTCCCTACTAACAAATGATAGGAAGTTGCGCTTTCTATTACATGGAATTTGATATGGGAACTCAGATTTCCCATCACTATCCCCACATTTACATACCCAATGGATTTGGAAGATTGATTATCGTAGCCCGAGATTACCAAGGGCATGGCCACCAACCTTTCTTCCGGAATATTAGCCGCGTGGAAGGAGTTGATTGGCATAATGTTGATGGAGGCACCCCCGTCCATAAGAGTTCTGGCGAAGCTGACCCCGTTAATACTGGCGGTTACATACAGGGGCCTATTATGGGGGAACCTTACAGCTCTATCCGCATCACTGAACGTTACCTCTGATAGGAACTTCTTTACCAGCCTAGCCATGGGTCCCATCCATCTTAGCGAGGGGACTGCATTTCTTCTTGCAATATCCAAGATCGCCTGAGTTATCTCCATTCTGCTTTCTTTTGGGATTCCCACTTGGTCGAAGAACCAAGTGAACTTTGAGGATTTTGAAACTGCGCTATATTCTATGACTGGGTCCGTTTCCTCGCCCTCAACGCTATAGGCGTCTTCTACGTCCCTAGCACTTGCTTCATCATACGCTAGAACTACGTTAGCCATTCCCCTAGTGCAATACTCCAGTGCTTTATCGAACTCCCTCGTTGCCCCTCCCCCCTCCCGCTCTGCCTCCTTATCATAGTCCGTTACAACATTGGCCCCATGCGCCGGGAGCGGGTTATTGTTAACGTTCCGCGGGGGGATTTGTAATGTTCCCCCCTTCATGTACTTGTCGATGATTCTTCGCAGCGTGAAGCAGCTTTCTGTTGGATGATGGACCTTTCGATGAACCTGATAATATTTGGGATTGGCCCTGGTTACCGCGTAGGGTTCTTCCTCCGGGACGCCTTTCGGTTCGTAAATCGTTCCGCCTTGTACCATTGCGTTATAGCAACTCACAGCCTCCTCCACCGTACAAGGCAACGGTGGCGGGTCTTCTTTATCCCTTCCAAACTTTCTTTTGTTGTCCTTCCTCTGGGCCTTGCCCCCATCCTCCCTCTCGACATATCCCACCCGTGGGGCCTAAGACCTTCCCCGGATGGGTTGTATTGGCTGTCTGAACATCATGGGAGCTACTACCGGGCTTGGTCGCACCACCAAAGATATATTTCTTGCGGATTTTAAGAATGCTAAAAATGTTCCCTCGCGTGTCTCATTGATCAGGTGACAGATATACTCAGGAAGTAATCCCTCAGCACAAATTTGTAGTAACCTAGCCTCCTTAGCTTCTTCCCTCACGTCGAGGGACCTTTCCCTAAACCTTCGGATGTAGGCCACTACCTCCTCTCCTGGCCTTTGCCTCTCCCTGCCAAGTTGGGTTAAGGTGAACTCATCTTATGCCAAGTTGACTTAGAGAAGGGAAGTAGGATATACTTAAGACTCGAAAAGTATTATTATGTATGGGATTTAATGGGGGAATTAACGAGTGTTAATTGAATGAATTACGGTGAAGAATTATATAAATTGAGGTTTATATCGGATAAAGGGTGACTTAAGGTTAGTACCAGTAGTAAGAGAGTTGTTAATTACTGGAATAACCTTAGGCTTATATGAGATTAACCCTAAGAGAGGAAATAAAGGTAAGATTGAACTAGGGATTATCAAGAAATAAACCTAACTGACGATAATTGTAATTCATAGAAATTCGGGAGTTGTTATGACATGGACTAGTAGGGCATGGGTGTTTATCTACTGAATTTATATGAGAAATAAGTGGTTACACTTTGAGTGATGAGAGAAGCTCGGGAATATAATTTGAGAAGTAAAGTCATAATCTGTAAATACGTAGGATATGTGTGATAAATATACTATGTATGGAAATATTTATATGGGTTGTGCGTGTGCCCTATTGTTATTATATATAGGTGAGGTTAATACCTATATTATTATTTATTGCGTGTGGTTTACCTACGCTGCTTGCTATCGGGGTGGAGGTTTCGCGTTGTGGACGATCTTATCCTGATGAGCCCATTTGGGGGGGGGGAGGGGTTAGATTCGTACCCTGAGCATAGGACCTTAGACACGTGTTATCGGTGTAAATGATAGTTTCGACGGTTAAATAGGAACGTAGGTATGTGCATGGCCCATTTGGCTGGGGAGTATGCTCGCCTCCAATATATTATGTTATTTGTGGTTCGTGAGAGACGCTGAAGTAATAGTCCTTTATACAACAAGAGATGCATCAGAACATGATATAAGAGTATGCATGCACCACAGCTGTGATTGGGAGGTGCCATATTAGTATATATAATAATGTGATAAATATATATATTGTGATGTAATCTACTGTGTGAATATATATATATATATATATATATATATATATATATATATATATGTGTGTGTGTGTGTGTGTGTGTGTGTGTGTGTGTGTGTGTACTTTGATGTAATCTACTGTGTGAAATTATAGATGAAAATGAATAATAAAATCTGATTGAATTAATTAAGTGAGTACTTAATCATAAAGCTGTGAAAACCTAGTTCATATTAAAGAAAAATGAACATTTTTAATTATCATATGTATTGCGTGGGAGATACGGGTAAATGATATTGGGTAGAATCATATTCGAAAACCTTAATTAGGGAGATGATAATATACCTTAGGCGTGCACCCTAGATGAGAGGTGATAATTCTCAAGTGAGAACCCGAGAAGCTAGCATATACATAATAATTGCTTAATTTCACTTGTTAAGCTCTTGATATTTTTAAAAATATTTTACAATCGGGCTCTGACCCGTTTCCTTGCATATTCTCTTCTCTATTGTATCTTGTACATTAGGTATCCAGTATCTGGGATGCCGGCATAGAATATGGATATCTCGACGGGTTATAGCTTCTACTAGAGAGGCATATTTGTTTAGACGCTTCCATTTTGTTGATTCACACATTTGTAGTGTCTACTTTCATTTAGGGCATGTCGTCCAGGATCTCAGTTATTTAATTTTATTTCAGAGATTGAAATCAATTATGTCAGTACTGTTGATATCAGTTTTATTTGATGGTAATCAAATATTTTAACCAGAGATTTATTTCATTAACATTTATTCTTGTTCAGTTGTGATGTGAAGTTGTTTATTATTACTACGCATTGTGGAATGGTTTAAATTAAATTTAAAATGGAAAAGTTTTTGACAATTGCTTAATTAATTATTAGGTGAATTAATAAATAAATTATTTTTCAAAAGTGATGCTGAGAATGAACCAACTGGATATTAGGTGAGGTGTCACAAAAGAAGTCAAAAGTTCTTCTAAAAGACCCAGTTCTTATATGTACGATCAAAGCCATGAATGACTAGGTGTTAAAATTGTTCTTCCTTATCTTGCTGACAAAGTTTTTTGCATTTTTTACAAGGACATATTATCATATCAGGCTTTCTATCATTTTTCTTGGCAGATTCAATAAATTTGTACACACTATCTTGGTACTCCTCAGTATGTCTATAAATAATTAAAAAAAGGCATGAAATCATAATCTTTTAGAATTTTTTAACAGTGCTCATTTAATAAAACTTTAGATTTTTTTAATATATATATATATATTCATGTGCGTAATAATAATATTAAAAAGCCTTAAAAATCTCAACCAATCTTTTTCCATCTTGAGTTGCTCACTTGCTAGATTCTAGTATGTTTACACCAGCAAACACTAATATAGAAGAAATATAAAATATCAACATTAAACGGATACAATGTCATGTTCTTTTAAAATATATAGTTATATTCTACAAAATCTCATTAGATTAGTCACATTCTACTAATTATTATTAGATTAGTCATTATTTACAAAGGTAGGTTGGATAAAATATATAGTTAGATCATCGGCGCTACAATTTAACAGGAATGAACTATGGCCATTTTTGTCATATTTATGGTTCACTTGAGCATAAAAGTAATATAAAAACCCACACTCAACCATAAGTATACCCTTTAAAAAATATGAAAGAGAAAGATACATAAGTGAAGGAAACAAATATACCTACAACTGAATAACAGCAAATCCTAGATCTGGTTGGTATTTAGTATCGCAATAATCACCTACAAAAATAGAAAAAATGAAATATTAACAATGAAAACATAGGGGTAAGTATTAATGAGGCTGCAAGGGATACATAACTTAAAATAAAATAACTAACACAAACGGGGAGAGATATAAAATAACTAACCTCTTCACTAGATTAAAAACATAATATTTATCTAACAAATTGAGGAGATACCTTTTAAAATATAGCTATACACAAACAAGGGCGGATCTAGAATTTTTACTAAGGAGGGCGGGTGAACTTATTTTTTTTTGTTTTCACAATTGATAGTAATAAAAATTTAACATAAAGTACAAGAATTTTTTTTAGTTACAACATGAGGGCCTTCACTCATTTACTAATGTAGTACCTAAGCATAACAAAAAAATGTATATATTACGGATTTCTTTAAGACATATTTAAACAAATCAAACATTCAAATATTAATGATGAACAAATCAAATCTATGTATTAATCGAATTGTCTAATTTTACCTGACAATTAACAAATCAAAACTGAAAGGAATCAAACAATCAAATTCAAACATTAAATCACATTTATATAAGTTAACATCAAATTCAACGTAATACCAATTATCACGACATTTGCAATAAAAATGTCGTTATTATGTATTTTTTACGATATTTTTTATCCACGTGTCGCAAAAAATATATCGTGGAAAGTATTTTTCCTTGTTGTGATATTTTAATTTTAAATTATACGGATAATCTTATAATCACACGTGTGTAAAAATATATGCTTCTCAACCCGACTGATCCCATAAACAACCACTGAGCCCCTACGGTGGACCTGAATTTTTCCAATTAGCCAATTATCAAAAGCATCACATATTCTCAATTATAATACATGTTGTGAACTAGAATCACCCTAAATAAACAATAGACTAACAGAAAATCACATTTAAAAATAATTGTAAGAATAGGGAAACATAGTCGTTAGCTGTTGAATAATTAATGTTCAAAGGTTGGCACAGGTGCTTATGTCCCTTCACTATGGTATTAACCAATTGGTTCCCAATGTACTGCAAATTTTAAATATGAAAAACATTATTTATTTAGATAAGCAGATTGATAGAGTGTCAGAATAACTTATCATGAACAAATAATATACATATAGGGTCCGTTTGGCTAGGGATGAAATACTTTTAACCGTGGTAAAAAATAAAATGGTGAAATATATTTTCAGATATTTAAAAATTAAATTGTTATTGGGTTGACATTGTGAATAAGTGCACACTCTATAATTACGAAACTTTAAACAAGAAAAGAAAAGAAAATTTAACTTTAAATAAGTGAAAACGTATTTCACCATATTATTTTTTGCTGCGCTGAAACATATTTTACCTCGAACCAAACGGGTTAGCGTTATCATCATGTAATACAGATAGTTTGGTTGATTTGGTAAAATGTACAAATTAAAAACAGGTGTTCTATAGTAGACCATGTGCATTGTCAAAGATCAAGGCACATGTTTTTGTACTTTATACTTCTCATGCTCGCTTTTCTTATGGTAATTACATTATTTCACGCAAACTTCATAAATTGCATATAAATTGTCATTTTTATTTTTGATTCGTATATCCAGCGAAATTCATTATGATCGATTTTATTTTTAAAAAATCCTTGAGTGAATTAAAATTACATGTCTCTTTTAGTGTGACCTTATATCATGGCCCCTCTTAGTTTTTTGTCCATATTTTCTCTACATTCCATTTGTATTTATAACGTTTATGTGATATTCTCACTACAATTGACTTTGGGTGGTTGATTTTGATTTTTGTAACACACACAATTTCAATATTTCCTTTGAAGTTGCTTTTGGGTAATGCATATAATTAATATGTGTCATTATGGTCTGATTTGTTGTAAATTAGCAGTCTCAAGTTCAGACTATTATTCTTATATATATATATATATATATATATATATATATATATATAGAGAGAGAGAGAGAGAGAGAGAGAGAGAGAGCAAGGCTCATATACATCACACCTAGTTCTAAACCTTTAAAAAAATTAATTTTTTATTTTACCCATGGAGTTAACCTTCCAATCAACACATGTAAAAAAAAGAGTTCAAAATTCAATTTATAGTTTTTTTTTTTTTTTTTAAAAACATTGCTGAAAATACCCTATTTATAAGGGTCTAAGCCAGCAGAATTTTGTGAATTTTTTAAAAATAGCTAAAAAATATGTTTTGACCTAATTTCTTGAAAATGTGCTGATTGAAAGGTTAATTTTAATATAAAAATAAAAAATCCAAAAAAAAGATTTCTTAGGACCTAGAATTAGGTGTGATGTAGGAGACCTTCATCTCTCTCTATCACTGAGAGAGAGAGAGAGAGAGAGAGAGAGATTCAAATACATATCAAGTATACATATTACTGGCGCAAAACTTTTTTTTTAAATATGATAAAAAGCATTTTTGAGTTGAGTTTTTTTGTGGTATTTAAACATTTCAATGAATCCATATAAAAAAAATCAGTTCAAAATAACTTTTTTTGATATTTAAAAAAATCAATCAAACTTTTGCATCTTTTAAAGTTCTTTAAAAGCTTCGAAAGTTTGACTGATTTTTTTAAAATAGTAAATTTTTTTCAAGCTGATTTTTTTAAATGGGTCTCCTGAAATGTTTGAACATCACGTAAAAAAATTAGGTCGAAACATAATCTTTTTACTGTTTTAAAAAAATAGGAATATATATACTTGGTATGTACTGGATCATCTCTCTCTCTCTCTCTCTCTCTCTCTCTCTCTCTCTATATATTTATATATATATATATATATATATATATATATATATATATATATATATATATATATATATATATATATTGTTTTTACACGAATTAATATTATGAGCAAATTAATATATTGGTCGATTTTGAGCCATTATAAAAGTAGGACCCGTACTTTAAACATGGTCAGATCAAGTACATATGCGTTTCACATAGGAAGAGAGTCACATGATATATTAATTTGTTAAAAATGTACAAATGATGAATACGAAATTTAGTTTTAAAGTGCCCCAAGTTGTGAGACAAACATGATACAAGAACTTGCAACTCTTTCAGCATCCCACTTGAATGGGTCCAAAATAAAATTTTGATTAATTATACTTTGACCCTTCATATTTGCACAATTTGGACATAAAATTCGTCATTTACACAAGTGGTTGGTCAAAATGTAACAACCCCCATTTTTCCACGTCAAGGTTGGCCAGGCACGATAAGCCGAAAAGGAGGCTTATCAACAATTTATACTATTCTCAGCACTGAAGGAATACAAATTTTCTTTATTTTATATCAAAATCCACAATGAATAATACATCTGAATAAAATTTGATTTAATCCATAATAATGAAAAAACTTAATCCTCACACAATGTCCATAATGTAAAGCAAGTACAACTGCTATAATAAACACTTGGGCTTATGCCCGTACAAATCCCTGTATTAAATAAAAAGATAAAAAGATGAACTACAACTTATACTATAATCAATGGAGCGAAATTCACTACATCCAATGCAACTGCAAGTCTGATCCATTGTCAGTCTTGCAATTCTTGTCATTAAGAATACCTGGGGGGAAGACATTTATAATTTGGATCAGAGCCCGAGAGTTGCAAGGATTCTTCACCAATAAATATGCAATTTGTTACTAACTCATACTTCACGTCTCCCCATCGACGTTCACATGTAACGAGTACCTCACCTCTCATTTGGAAGCAGTCCTACTCGTATCCTCAATAAAATACCAAATGTAACTCCCATTATTTAATCATCCATGTAAAAAATAAACCATTCCGTTATGCAATAACTAAAAGTGGGTCCTCATGTCTGACACCCCAATCCCCGAATAGATTTCAAGATTATAAATATCACAATTTACATAAACTAAGTGCATAATCTTACATCATCATATCTTGCAACCCTTGTCTATTTCTCCAAATCATTTAATGATTAAATTCATATTCCGTCTCGTTTATCCCGATAGAATATAAGTTTCACTCTCTTAGATTACAAAATTATTATTATTCTCATTTCTCATATAATTGGCTACACCATTTATCATTCAATTTAATATTTGTTTACTTTCTTAGACTACCCAATTATTTTTCTCATTAATAATTGTCTTCCACTTTATTCATTAGAACTCATCTTCGTACTTAATTATCCACATCATTTTATTAGCCCAATTTTATCATCATTAAGCATTGTCTACATCTTTAGATTAAAAGGGAACATTCCCATATAAGGTATACCACAATGTGTAAATATATATATATGTATATATATATAAAATAAAGGAGTATGGTTTTTCAATTTGCAAAATATAAAAGCACAATAACGTTTGATATTTGGCCACGTCCTCCATTGAGAAATTAATGGTTGTGATTCAATCCCTAAATTTAATATCCCGCCCAAACCATTTTTGCTCGATCTTTGAGCCCAGGCTACCTCGAGCCTCTCAAAACATCTTATCTCTCACCAACCCATTTACAAAAAACTTCTCTCTCTCTCTCTCTCTCTCTCTCTCTCTCTCTCTCTCACACACACATAACCTCTTTTATGTCTCTCTCACCGGTCGAACATGTTGCAGCTATCTGAAAGGTTTAGCTTTAATGGGTTTAGAAAACACACATCTCCATCAAAGGTTTTGAGCACTTTCTCAGCTCTCATCGTTGAAGGTTTTATACATAGTTTTATACAATGGCTTTGGGTACTTTGTTGAATATTCACATTTTCGACGTAGATCTTTTAAAAATTTCTGGGTATTCTATGTGTAGATCCATCTCACCCCATTGATTCATCTTCGAAATTGATTCAAAGGTATTCAGCGAGGATGAAGCGGATGTAGTATCCATTTGCAATGAGATGATTTCTTCTTTGGATCCCAAAGAAGAAAGTTTCATTGAAAATGATCCTATCTCCTTTGAAATTCCAACTTTGAGCGATGATAACTCATCTCTTGAGTTTGAATTTCTTTCCTCCCCATTTTCATTCTCCGTTATCATCACAAGTACCCAATGAATCTGTGCCAAACTTTGAAACGTTCAACGCTTTCACCGACCAGGAGTACTTGCTCGAGTTGCTTTCCATGAAGGCATCTTTGCCCTCATGTGCGCCACCTCCTATTCCACTTGCTAAATCCTTGGGAGGATATTCATATTTTCTCGGTCCCCACATGTTATTATCACTTGTTCAATCTAAATCCCCCATAGTCCCTCCAAAATGTTTAATTGACGATGGTTCCTTTCTTCTCCCTTACACATGCCTTCCGTTCTTCGAACGAAATTCATATTTTTTGGAAGGCATGCTTGTATGTGAGGGTATACCAGTTATCCTCCAAAGTCAAATCGTTTTTGCGGTGGACCCTCAGCTATTTAGACTTCTAGTGTATAGTTAGTGTGAAGCTTAAATAGTAGGTTGTATATAGTTAGCTTTTTATCATTTCTTTCCTTTTTAATTTAGTCTAGTTCTTTGTTATTTGTTTTTTCTATGATCGGTACTAACGTGTTTTGTAGATTCTTTGGACCTGTTCTTATGGGGATCGCTCTAATTTTGGGTAATATCACTCTTTTCCTCTCTTTAACTTGGTTCTTAATTCACATTGAGGACAATGTCAGGTTTTAAGTTAGGGGGTGTGGGATGTTCTATCCATTTCTTTTGTCAGTCCATGTTTTTGCTCACATGTTAGTTACTTAGTATGCTTTTCTTAGACAAATTAAAAAAATTCAAAAAGATTTTCTTTATTTTTTCTCCTTTATTGGGCATTTTGCCTTTGTTTTCGATGATAAATTTCAATAAATGCCCGATTCAATTGACAACACAATGATGCATGTTCTCAATTTTAGAAGTTATTAGACTTTAGTCCTCAATCATTAATATTATGAATAACTTCATGAATTAAACTTTAATCCCATGAGCACATGCACTTTTATTATTCTATTGATTGGGTTTAAGATTTTTATAACTCGGTAATTTTTTGTTGCACTGTATATACTTACACCAAGTAAGATTTGTACCTTTCATATTTTGTGAGTGTTATACACTTTTCTTTCCTCTTCGAAAACATTACAGTCATTGGTAATCTCTCTATTCTTCATTTGATCATTCATTAATTGAGTTCATATTTGAAATGTGTTACTTGATCATGATTTTCATATATTGTTTTGACTTGAGAATTGCGTAAACTTTATGAAATGATCATAGGCATTCTTTATTATATCACCCATATTAGCCTTGACCTCACCCGTATACATTTTCCCTCGTCAACCCCTTTGAGCATTATTATTAGCCTTTCATTTCATTACCCAAATTCCCATAACAAACTCCGAATTGGAGTTATACACCAAACATACACCTTCCCTACCTTTGTTTGGAATGTTACATGGGATTGAATGATGTTGTTGTGTTGCAGTTGCAATTTAGGCATATGAGAGTGTGAAAAGTAAAGAAAGAAGTGAAAAAAAGATTAAAAAGAGAAAGCAAAAAAGCAAAAGAAAAGAAAAGAAAACATGAGAAAAAGAAGAAAAAGAAGAAAACAAAAGAAAAAGAAAGTTGTAAATGTTGTATATAGTTCAATAAGCTTTGATTACTCTCCAATTGATATATCTAATGCTTGGTTTGGAAATTATTTCCAATTTTGATTTTGTCCGCATTTTCCCATTGTTTCGAGTTTTCATCTCGAACACTTTGAATCCTTACATACATTCCTTTCATTTCGTACCCTAGCCTAACCTACATTACAACCCTAATAAAGTCCTATGTGAGTAGATGTAATTAAAAGGTTAAAATAGTTTGATAATTTGTGAAAATGCATGTCGACTCTTTTAATGAGCGGTATCTTTCATTGAGATTACAGTTTTTATTTCCTATATAGCGTTCTTCATTTGTGACATGTGTGCGGCCTAGTTTCCATTTACATTTACTCTTTATGCCCGCATGTCTCGTGTGTTGCCTCCCTATTTCGAGTGAATTCACTTGATGAGTGTAATGCCCGTGAGGATTGATATATGCTTGTTTTAACTTTTAGTATCCGGTTTATATAAGTTTTTTCCAAATCACACTTTGCATGTGCTCGCTCCCCTCCCACAATTTTAAGGTTTCAATTCTATGAGGTGCATTATATAATGGTAATAATATGGACTTTTGTTTGAATTCGTTCACTTTGCTAATAATGCGTATGAAATCTTATTCGTATTGTTGGTCTTATCTCATGTCGGTTTAGTCATATTTTGAGGAAACCGTATGATGTTTGTGGGTTTCATCCCTGAAAACCCTCACGAGACGACACTCGTCCACTAGGATAACCTAGGGATTTAACGGCTTATTGCATATGCTAAATGCAATCGTGTTTCCTACAAAAGTGGAATTTTATTTTGATGCATATATACGTTTTGTATCGCCTTCTGTGGACTGGTTTTGTTGTTTCATTACTAGGGACTAGCAATTTTTAAGTTAGGGGTGTGATTCGTATCGAATATTGCATATTTATGCCCATTATCTTTATGTATTCTAGCACTTTTACGGTCCTAAATGCCTATATTTATGCTCATTAACTAGACAACCTTAGATTTGGATATATATATGCTTTGCAGGGGTTAATTGTGCTTTTGTAGGTATTGGGAAGCTAAAAGTGAGGAACCGTTGCATTTCGGAGAATTTTCATCGCCAAATGCTACTTTAAGGTCATTTTAGTCAATTCACATTTCTTCTCCGGCTCTTGGAAATTCTACGGATGCATATTTCATTGAGTTAGCATCGTGTGGCCACAAAATGGTGCATCGTTTGGAGTTCAGACGAAGAAGATATGTCCGTTTCCGTTAACGAACCTTTTCCCCTCTTCATGGACCAAGTAGCTGCCAAAAACAGAGTACCGGTCGACCGCGGTTTGTGGCCCGATCGACCGTGATTTGGCATTTTGCCTACGAAAGGATATAATGGGCTTCTAATTGAAGGCGCGATCGACCGGTCGACCGCGAGTTGCAGATATTTGTTGCCTCTTTTCTTTTCTTTTCTTTTCTTTTCTTTTTCCTTTATTTTATTTCCCACTTACTATATAAACCAATTTTGGTTTAATTTTCATATATAGTTTATATATTAGAGTTTAGAGAGTTTTAGGTTAGGGATTGGGGTTTGAGAGCTCAATCTTCATTTCTCTTTTGGTTTGACACCCATTAGGGTTTGTAATTGGTACTTTCATCTTCCCTCTCCATTAATATAGCTTGTATTTCCTTTGTTCCTTGCTTTCTAATTTAGTTTACATGCTTTATTTACATGCTTTCATTTAGCCAGCTTTCTAGTGTAGTGTTATCGCGTTTATTTACCGCTTTCATTTACCGCATTTTTATCATGCTTTCTAGCTAAATTAGCCTAGATTGTGTCGGATTGAACTCACCTAGGGTTGGCATGTTGCTTTGCTTTGGTGATGGAGTTTACGAGTTTATTTCGAGTGTGTTGTCCTAGTTATTACGCTTAGGAGATTTGACGGAGTATATCATGTATGCTCTGTACTTACGACCTTGCGTGCGTAATTTTCAGGGTATTTGTTGACGCCAAAATATTATTAGACTTTTATGCAAATTTAGGGGTGTGACAACTCTTGATTTAATTAACTATCCAAACGAGACTTAATCTTAATAACTCGTCGACCCATGTAACCATTTTATACTAATTAACTCGGGGTGAGGGATATTCGACGCATCCTATAGTTTTATTCGCTTTGTTAATCTAGTTTAAATGCACTCGCCTAGATTAATCTTTCCTTTTTTTGCATCTTTTCCTTTTTGTGTATAATCATCTTTTACACTTTTATTTAGGAATATTAAATCTTATAAATTCTAGCAACTCGTCTCTGTGGATTTTCGATACCCGATGATAAGCACCCAAAAGTGTCTAATTTATACCCCGAATAGATGCATTTTAGTCACTCGTTTTAATTAATATTTGCCTTATGTTCGTATTCTATCACTTTGAAGGTCAATACGCAGTTGCAGTATAAAATAATGCAAAATCAAGTCAATTTCGACACAGAAGTGGCTAAAAGCTTGCATCGAAGAAATCAAAGGAGACCGCGAAGTCTGGAGTCCTATTTGAGCGTGCCGAGATGTGTTCTGATGCCCCGAACCAGTCCCGTAACCTCAACCTAGTCCAGACCGAGCCCAGACCATTCCCCAAAACTCGATCCCCATCCAACCCAGCGCTAGATCCGGAACCTCAAGCCCAAACCTCAACTATCCTTACCCATTTCCCATTTGTGACCCAAGCCAAAACGATTTCTTTCATCTGTCAAAAAACCCAATCCCTTTAAAATAGGAACAAAATTTAAGCCAAATAAAATCCCAACAAAATCTCCACCAAAACAAAGAATCATGGCTTTACAAAAATAAGGGGAGGCATATCATTTAAATGGGAACTCTCAGATACTGGAAGAAAGAGGAGATGCAAGAGAGAGAAAAAATGTGTATATTATGTACAGTTTAGGGTCATGAAAAAATTCAAAAAAATACAAAAAAATTAGTTTAGTTTTAGGCAAGTCCGGATGAATCCCTTATCAAATGCGACACACAAGGGCATTTACTGTTGGTGTCTCGTTTGTGCTCTATAGGCAAGTCCGGATGAATCCCTTATCCTAAGAGGACATTACAAAGCACACACAAGTTGGGGACGGTCCCTATGCAGGATACCTGTACACGGCCTATACCCAATGGTGACACAAGAACGGTCAGCGACAACATCTACCTCTAGTAGGTGATGCCTCCACGTAGTACCTATATGGCCTACACATCATCAAGCCCACATGTGTCGACGTTTGGTACGCATCCCGAACGCGCCTCTGAGTCGATAGGACGTCCCACTGATATGTCCACATAAATACATAATAGGACATATTATCATCCAAAATGTGGACGTAGTTACTCTATAAATACTTTAATCCAAGTGAAAAAGTACCACTTAAGTTGTTTAATACAAGATTAAACTATCTAAAGGCTCCGAACAGTTTGTTTAAGAAACTTTTTTCTTAGAACAAATTTTAAACACAAGATGTGTAAAACAGTATGAACGAGTAATTTTGGTTATAGGTTTACCAGTTTTGAAAAAAAAAACTATAAACAAAATAAACCGACACAACCTTAAGAAAGGGATGAGAGGAAGAGGAAGTGTACACAAGCAATTTTAACGTGGTAAAACCCCCCACCCAATTGGAAAAACATCCACGGTGACCTCTACGCAACAGAAGTAAAAAGTCCACTAAAAATGAGTAACAGATTACAAGCTATATAACAATCAAGACACACAATCAAACTTAATCTAAGTTCAGAAATGTACCAACTCCTCTGGCGTGTTCTGAGTTCTCCTAAGGTTCTGATGTTGCTGATGTTCTCTCAGCTTTGTAACTTTACGCCTTTTAGCTTTACGTCGACTCTAAAGTTCCAATATCTTAACACCAACACTTTTCAGTGTAGTAGCGTGAAGGTGTAAGTGGTGTAGTTCTCTAAACTCATGCATGCAACTCACACACACTTAATTACAGACAATATGAGTAACAAATTACAAACACATCTCTTAAAATGCAACGGTTTCTAAAATAAACTTAATCAAGTAAATCAGACTTTGGATCTTTCAAATAACCTCAGATTAAGAGGTAATCTTGCTATACAAACTAACCAATATCCTATACATTTTCTTTATTTGAAAACATTAACTTTTGAAATTGAAATCCCCAATTGAGATCCCAAAACTATATTTAAGTCTGAAAGTTTGAGTAAGAGGAAATCAGAAAGGGTTTTGTTGGTTTAGGGTTTGAAAACAACATTTATTTTGAAAACAACCAACAAAAATAGATTTCTCGAAAGAAAAAATCAGATGTAGAAAATAACTAAGTGATATGTATCACATAAATCAAATCTCAAATTTTTATACAAAGAAATAGATACTTAATCAACGTGATTAAGTTGGTAAAGAGATATAAGACAGTAGAGGAAAAACTTCGCAAATCTCGAACTATAAACACTCAGAAAAAGATTTTCTGGTTTGGATTTGGTTGAAGTTTGAGTTAGGGTTTGTAAAAACTCTTCTCTCTCTCTCTCTCTCTCTCTCTCTCTCTTCTATCTCTTCTCTCTATTTTCTCTCAGAGGTAAGTGTAACAAAAGTTGCAAAATATGAGACGAACTCTCCTTATGTACTGGGAGAAGAAGTCTCTGGAACATCGAGGGAAATGAACGATCAAGATTAAATCGAAGTTTATCTAAGGGTTGTCAACCCACCACTTTTAAAACATATATGATTGGTTAGAAAATAAATACGGGGATTAACAGAAAACACACGAAGACCGTTGATTATAAAATATCCAATGGTCCACAAAGAAGATTAAGTATGTGAGAGGGATAAAACACACATCTGGACGTTATATATGCAACACGTATAAGGCTGAGATAGAATGAAAAATGCGTATTTTGGAATTGTTAAAATATAAATTGTACCCACAATATTCTCAAGCGCTTTCGATTTCTACCCAACCAGATTTTATGTTATAAAAACAAATTATAATCTAGCCCCAAAGGTTTTAAAACCCATATTTTTTTTCTCAAAATCAT
This sequence comes from Sambucus nigra, assembly GCA_949130495.1. Classification (NCBI taxonomy): domain Eukaryota; kingdom Viridiplantae; phylum Streptophyta; class Magnoliopsida; order Dipsacales; family Adoxaceae; genus Sambucus; species Sambucus nigra. The sequence goes on along the minus strand of OX422212.1, from coordinate 22,859,584 downwards.
TTTAAAATCTTCGAAATTATTTAAAAATTCCCAAAAATAGCAGAAAATCAATTTTAAAGGAATTAACTCACATACAACCAATTATAGCATAATATGATGTATGTATGAAATCCTAGTGTGTGGTGTTTAGTGAACTACCTTTAAGAACTTATAGAGGTATTATGTAGAGTCTAAGGTTTTTTTGTAACTAGGGATGGGACTCAAATTTGGTCACGATTTTCAAACTAGATGAGCACCTATATAGTATAGACTTAAGTAAGTCAAAGATATCGGGTGCTTCAATCTCCCCCTTTGGAAATATGAGACAAAATCTCCTTTGAGTCAAACAAGGACTCGTAGGGATACAAAATGAAATAAGAAAAACTTATTCCTATATAAAGTTTTCTATCTATCCAATATCCTAGAAAAAGAAAAGTACATAACTGAACTAATTACAGACTAATACCCTAACAAAATTTGATGTAGAAACGGTACTGATTCTCGTAGATAAACATTGATATCAAGCTTTTTAGAAATGTACACAATTAAGGTATTTAAATAAGACCCAAATTTCTCCCCCATTTTATCTCAAATGGACAAAGGATGAAGACAAATAGTCATAAATCATTCTGCAAAAATCATGCCAATTGACTTGCGTAAAGATTCAAAATGAGCATAATCTAATGGTTTAGTGAACAAATGAGCTAGTTGTAATTTAGTAGGTAGGTAATTAATTTCCAACACCTTGGATTCAACTAACTCGTGTATGAAATGATATCCGATTTTAATATGTTTAGTATGAGAGTGCTGAACACTAGTTTTAGAAATGTTAATCGCGCTTTGGTTGTCACAATATAGATGTAACTTGTCTTCAGTGATATCATAATCTTTTAGCATTTGTTTCAGCCAAAGTAATTGAGAGAAATAACTTCCTGCTATAATATATTTGGATTCGCCAATAGACAAGGAAGTGAATTTTTGTTTCTTAATACTCCATCCTACCAAGTTGTTACCAATGTAGTAATAAGCTCCTGAAGTACTCTTACTATCATCGATACAACTGGCCCAATCAGCATCAGTGTAACCTACTATAGTACTAAAGGTGTCTTTAGTGTACTAAAGTCCTAAGTTTAGAGTACCTTTGATTTATTTGATAATTCTTTTAACGCACAAAAGGTGACTTTCTTTAGGATTATTTTGATATCGGGAACACACGTAGACATAGTACATGATGTTAGGACGGGAGGGAGTGAGATAAAGTAAGGTTCCTATCATACTATGGTACAAGGTGGTATCAATAGATTTTCCACTCTCATCTTTAGAAAGTTTGACAGTGGTACTCATAGGATTCCTAGCGTCTTTAGTTGTTTCTAAGCCAAACTTCTTAACAATCTCTTAAGCATATTTAGACTGCGATAGAAATAATCCTTCTGAATTTTGTTTAACTTGGAGTCCTAATAATAATTGTAACTCCCCCATAAGTGACATCTGAAATTCTTTGTGCATAATGTCAGAGAAGAACTTAACTTCTAAAGGGGAGGTGGAACCAAAAATGATATCGTCAACATAAACTTGAGCAATAGTAATTTTGTAGTCAAAATGTTTGACAAACAAGGTTTGGTCATTTCCTTATATCTTAAATCCATTATCTAAAAGAAAGGTGGATAGACGCTCATACCAAGCTCTAGGAGCTTGTTTTAACCCATAAAGAGCTTTTTAAGACGATAAACATAATTTGGGTGATGAAGGTCAATAAACCCTTTGGGTTGTTCTACATAGGTCTCCTCAGATAAAATTTCAATAAGGAAGGTTGACTTGACATCCATTTGATATAAAGTGAAATGCAAATGACATGCTATGGTAGAAAGTAAGCGAACAGATTCGAGGCGAGTAACAGAAGCAAAGGTTTCCTCGAAATCTATTCCTTCAATCTAAGAGTAGCCCTGGACAACTAATCTAGATTTATTCCTAATAATCATCCCAGATTCATCAATCTTATTTTTTAAAATCCAACATGTTCCATTAACCCTTTCATTTTCAGGCGTGGGTATAAGATACCAAACATCATGAATGACAAATTGAAGAAGTTCCTTGATTAGGCATAAATTCTTCCTAATTTATCCCTTAATTTAGTTACTCTTAGCACCTCGAACAACGTAATCAATTTGACTTTATCTCATAATCTTGCTACTGACTCATCCTAACGAGTACACCGAGTTTCTAGTATTTCGTAGTGATTTTACAGGTATTTGACGTCAAGAAACGAAAGAAGGAAATCGAAAGAATCAAGGAAGACAAGAAGGAAAGTCAAAAGGGCAAAAGTGTAATTTTTACTCAGAATTCGGATGATGTACCTAAGAGAAGTTGAAGATATCACACTCATGAGCACATAGGAAGAAACGGAACCTCAATCGGAGTCCCAAAACAAAAGATATGAGCAGTCAAAGTTGAGAAGAAAAGTCAAACAGGCAGACCGGTCCGCCCTCACCCCGGACTGGTCCGTTGTGCAAACTCTAGTAGACCACGAATCGAAAGCAAACTGAAGAAGGATGAAAATAAAAATATCCGATCCGCCCCGGACCGGTCCGCCATAAAATAAAAGGAACCGATCCGCAAGGGAGGCAGACCGGTCCGCCTAAGGCCCGGACCAGTCCGGCTATCGAGATCTTGAAATCTTATCTCCTCCTAAGAAGAGTCCTAGTGTAGCTAAAATTCCTGAATTCTTGTAGGGTATAAAAACCCCTTTTATTAACATTATTTGCACGGAGAATTTTAGTTAATTTTCCAATCCTTTTCAGAAACCCTAGTTTTGATACAGTTTATTCTTTTAATTCCAAGATTGAAGATTTGTTCAGATTTCAGTGATTACCAATAATTCTAGCTAATACTTTGAGTGCTTTGGTAAGATTATTAAGTAATTCCCTCTTTTTAATTATGTTCTATATCAATTCACAATTTTCCATAGATTAATCATGGTTTTTTGCACATCAAACACTGTTTTCATTACTTTCAGCATGCTTGGCTAGATTTTCTAAGGCCGGGATACATGAACCCAGCCTGATGTATTAGTTGCATGTGTATAAAACTAGTCCTCTAAACTTAGTGATTGATTACGACCATATTGCGTAGGAACACAACAATTGTAGATCTTTATATCTCGTTTTCCTCTGGCTAACCGGGATGATTTAGAATGCAATTCGAGTGTAACTATCCTGATACCGATTTACTCGTCCTCAGATTAAGTATGATGCGTGCTTGAACCTCATATACGTAATGCTTGGGAGTACTAAATTCTGGGTCAAATTAATCAGTTAAATTTACGATTAATATTATAACTGTAATATAGTAGGGTTGGGGGATTGTATTCCCGTCCTGTTTTTCTCATCACTTAGTTCAAAAGTTTCAAATCATCTTTCAGCAATATTTTAGGTAATTTTGTATAATTGCATCTTTTCATAATTGCATTTAGTTATAATCAATTCTCAAAACCAAATCATTTTTCCCTTCTTTTTAGAGTCAGAGTTAGGATTCACTCATCTTTCCCGTCGTTACAACTTCGTTGTCCTTTTTCCCTAAGGATCGATACCCGACTTATCGGATTATCACTTGAGCGACAGGCTTGCACTTGAGCCTAGAGAGTACGCACTTTTGAGACACATTTTGAGTCGCTTCATTCCTCCTGCATAGCACTTATCCACAAGGTGTCATTTACATTTTTGGCTCAATAAGAGACACAAAATATGCAAAATGAGCAATGTTACGAAGTTGAGATCTTGTACGAACAGGCTCGGTATGTTTACCAACTACTCTATCTAAAGGATGATATTTGGAAACCTAATTAGGTACATCAGGGGTCTCAGTTGGCAAAGATTCAACTATTTATGGAGAGTCATAATTTAAAATGTTTTCGGACTCATCCACAGTAATTGATTCTTTGGTCTTACTTTCTACATTAGTGTCACTTACAACCACATTAATGGATTCCATTATGGTTTTGGTACGAAGATTGTAGACACGATAGGCTCTACTGTTTGGAGAATATCCTAAAAATATGGCTTTATCACATCTAATTTCGAATTTAGACAGATGTTCTCTATCCTTACAAACATAGCAGGTACTACCAAATGTTCTACAATATTTTAGGTTTGGTTTCTTTCCATACCAAAGCTCATAATATGTTTGTTTGGAATTCTTCCTTAAGTAGAAGCGATTGATTATATAACAGGCAATACGAATGGATTCTACCCAAAAATACTTTGGTAGGTTTTTCGTATGAATCATCACACATGTCATTTTTTGAAGAGTGCGATTTTTATGCTCAGCAATCCCATTTTGTTGAGGTGTCTTGGGAGCACTAAATTGATGTTTGTAACTATTATAGTCACAATATTATATGATACCTGAATCTACAAATTCTCCTCCTCTATTACTACGAATTCTATATACTTGGGTGTCCTTTTCGTTTTCTATACGAACTAAGATTTTCAAAAACTTTTGAAAGGTTTCTGATTTATGTTTTAAAAAGGCAACCCACGTAAATAGAGTGAAATCATCAACCATAACAAGGATGTAACTGTTGGCACAAAGACTAACAATACGAGAAGGAGCCATTAGGTCCATGTGGATGAGTTCTAGAGGTTCAGTGGATAAAACTTCTTTAAATTTCTTATGGGGAGCCTTGCCAATTTTTCCTTCTTGACATGGACCACAAACAATGTTTGAAATTGGTTTGATCTTGGGAATACCTCTAACTATCTCTTGGGAGCATAATTTTCCAAGATTATCATAGTTAATGTGACATAACCTATTATGCCATATCTCATTGTCATCCATTCTGGCAATGTTACATACCTCTATACTTGGACTGACCATGTAACAGTTATTTGGAGTACGGAGTCCTGTAATAATGCAATCATCTTTTTCATTTAAAATTTTACAATTGTTCTTTGAAAAAGTGATAGTATGGTTGGAGTCACAAAACTGTGATATACTTAGTAAATTGGCTTTAAGTCCTTTTATCAAGAGAGCATTCTCAAGAATGGGTAATTCTTCTTCATGGAGTGTTCATTTTCCAATGATCTGGGGTGATACACCATCTCCAAACAAGACCTTTCCTTCAGAGAAGTTAGTTTTATTTGAAAGTTTGGAATCATCCTCGGTCATATGCTTGGAACATCCTGAGTCTAAATGCCATCCAGTTGTAGTATGTTCAGCTCTAAAAGCCCTGATCACTATGTTACATTTTAACTATGGTAATAGATCATCTTTTCTAACCCAAATTTCTCTAGTTTCAGTTTGCTCTTCTTAGCTCATATTTGATAAAACTTGCGAGCTTCTATCTTTTCTTTAAAAGATTTTTACGCAATCTTATTGTTGTTATAAACAGTTGGAGCAATTCGTCTAGAATAGAATCTAGGATTCCTTCTTGTAGATCATCTTTCAGTATTAGTCATTTTCCTTCTATTGCGTTAGTTATAGTTCTTGTCTGGCTGTCTAAGAAGGACATAGTTGTTTCGGCTTCTCCTAGAATAGTTGAAGTTATGGTAAATGAGAGAAGTATATACTAGATTACATAGACATTTGGAATAGCAACCATCAAGGTAATGTCCATAGACATCACAATAGGAGCAGTAAAGATGGCACGTTGAACTCATAACCTTCGTAAAGTTTTTATTCAAAGGATTGTCTAGGTTTTGAGCTCTAGTCTTATTCGTAGGTGGCACAGGATGAAATATCGAATCTTCTTGTCGAATAGGAGGGCAGACATATTTGTTCTTTTGTTCAATATTATGCTTAGAGTTGCTTGATTCGCCAATGACTAACTTCAGTTGATTTTTATCAAAATTAATTTTTAAACCTTAAAAAGGTCTTTTGCCACCAGACACAAACTTTATAGTTTCAAAGTTTTTAGTTTGGGTCTTAAAGTTGGGACAAAAACCTATTCCAGTTCTATAATCAGAATTGGTTTTGCTTTCAGCTACACAATCTTCAAAACACTTAAAATTATTTTCAAAATTTGCAAATTTTTTAAAGACTGTGGATGTCTTTTCTTTTGTTTATTCCAATTCCAACAACGTTCCTTTATATTTCTTTTCCAGAATTTCATCAGAGTTAGATAACTCTTTCAGTTTTTGTTTAAAATTTTTGGTTTCATTCTGATGAGTTATACATTGGGCAGCATACTCTTCTGCATTATGTTTGATCATCAAACTTAAGGTTTCCATCTTCTGGGTAAGATCCTTGATAGTTTTTTCAATCCTAATGCTTTTCTTGAGAGTTTTTGTGTACAATGTGTGAATGCCAGGAAGATCATCATTTTTAGAGTCGCTAAGTGTGCAGTTTGTAGTGTCCCCTAGTGGTTCATTTTTAGAACTCATACACCCATTGACATCAGCAATAGAGCGTTCCTTTTGACTCACACACACGACATTTGAAGCATTATCAACATTCTTAAGCAATAAGGAAGATAAACCAGTAGGCATAATATCAGTCATGGTATGATCAAATTCCTCATCATCATTGTAGATTATCTTAGCAAAGAATGACATACCAGGGTCAAAAATGTTAGATGACTCAGGTTCATCATTTTCAGAGTCACTTGAGTCATCCCAAGTCTTGGTTAAATGAGCCCTGTTATGTTTATGAATTTTATCTAAGTTAACTCTACAGTCACTAGCCGTGTGTCCTAGCTTTCCACATCTATAGCATTCAGCATTTTTAAGGTCTTTCTCAGGTCTCTTGTGATTATCAAGCTAGTATTTGTCTTCTCTTATCACATGAGTCATGTTATTGGATTTATTTGGATAAGTAGGTTTGCCTTGTCTTTTTGCTATTTTATTTCGAAAGCTCACAATTTTCTTAAACTGTTTAGACATTAAGGCAATCTGATTATCCAAATTATCTAAATTACGGTCCTCATCAGAGTTTAAGTCAATGTTAGGATACTAAATTCAGGTATGGCCAACTTAGATGAAAAGATAAGATTGGAGGTATACTGCCTCTTTTGGGACGGGGTTAATTATTTCTTAAATTTTAATTCCATTTCCACAGTTCTCAATTTGCTACTGAGGAGTTCAGGTGTAAGATTTTGATCATACATCTCCTCAATTGCATAACTCTTATTATTAAATTTTTGTGGAAGTGATCTTAGTATTTTAGAGACAATTTCCTTTCTATCATAAACAATCCCATTAGCATGCAATTTGGTTAGAATGTCTGTCAGTCTAATATAGAAGTCATCAAATGACTCAGTCTCAGTCATGATCAAGGAGTTATACTACTGGATTAATATTTGAGTTAGCTTTAACTCTGGTATCACCCTCATGTGCAGTCACTAGGATGTCCCATGCTTCTTTAGAGGTAGAGCAGAAAGATACCCTCTTAAATTCGTATTCATTGATAGGCATGAATATGGCATTTTTGCCTTTATTATTATTAAGTGAAACTTGTTTCTCTTATTTAGTGAATTCACTTAGTAACTTTCTAATCCTCACAGTACTTCCTTTAGTGGCTAGTTTAGTAGGAAAGGTGTAACCATGTTCAATAAATTCCCAGACATCATCTCCCAAAGTCCCTTGGATGAATGCCACCATCCTTACCTTCCAGTAAGAAAAGTTGGTTCCATCAAAGAGAGGGGGTCTGGACAAGTTACCTAATCTCAAATTTCTCGTCCAGAATTTATTTTGAGAAAACAATTCCAGAAACTCAAGATCCAAAGAATTTTTGAAAACCCAAAGCTCAGATACCAATTGAAAAAGTACCATTTAAGTTGTTTAATATAAGATTAAACTATCTAAATGGCTCCGAACAGTTTGTTGAAGAAACTCTTTTCTTAAAATAAATTTTAAACACAAGATGTGTAAAACAGTATGAATGAGTAATTTCAGTTATAGGTTTACCAGTTTTGAAAAATTAAACTTTAAATAAAATAAACCAACACAACCTTAAGAATGGGATGAGAGGAAGACGAAGTGTACAAAAGAAATTTTAACATGATAAAACCACACACAATTGGGGAAACATTCACGGTGACCTCTACGCCACAAAATTAAAAGTTCACTAAAAACGAATAACAGATTACAAGCTATATAACAATCAAGACACACAATTAAACCTAATATAAGTTCAGAAATGTACCAACTCCTCTGGCGTGTTCTGACTTCTCCTAAGGTTCTGATGTTGATGATGTTCTCTCAGCGTTGTAACTTTACTCCTTTTAGATTTACGTCGACTCTAAAGTTCTAATATCTCAACACCAACACTTTTCAGTGTGAAGGTGTAAGTGGTGTAGTAATCTAAAATGATGCATGCAACTCACACACACTTAATTACAGACAATATGAGTAACAAATTACAAACAGATCTCTCAAGATGCAAGGGTTTATAAAATCAACTTAGCCAAGTAAATCAGACTTTAGATCTTTCAAATAACCGCAGATCAAGAGGCAATATTGCTATATAAACTAGCCAAGATCCTATACATTTTCTTTATTTGAAAATATTAACTTTTGAAATTGAAATCCCCAATCGAGATCCCAAACCTATATCTCAGTATGAAAGTTTGAGTAAGATGAAATCATAAAGGATTTTATTGGTTTAGGGTTTAAAAACCACATTTATTTTGAAAACAACAAATAAAAATAGATTTCTCGAAACAAAAAATCAGATCTAGCAAATAACTAAGTGATCTGTATCACAGAAATCAAATCTCAAATTTCAATACAAAGAAATAGATACTTAATCAACGTGATTAAGTTGGTAAAGAGATATAAGACATTAGAGGAAAAACTCACAAATCTCGAACTATAAACACTCAGAAAAAGATTTTCTGGTTGGATTTGGTTGAAGTTTGAGTTAGGGTTTGTAAAAACTTTTCAAACTCTCTCTCTCTCTCTCTCTCTCTCTCTCTCTCTCTCTCTCTAACTCTTTCTCTTTCTTCTCTCTATTTTCTCTTAGAGGTAAGTGTAACAAAAGTTGCAAAATATGAGACGAAGTCTCCTTATATACTGGGAGCAGAAGTCTCTGGAACATTGAGGGAAATGAACGATCAGGATTAAATCGAAGTTGATCTAAGGGTTGTCGACCCACCGCTTTTAAAACATATATGATTGGTTCAAAAATAAACACGGGGATTAATAGAAAACACATGCAAATCGTTGATTATAAAAGATCCAATGGTCCACAGAGAAGATTAAGTATGTGAGAGGGAGAAAACACACATCTGGCCATTATATAGGCAACACGTGTAAGGCTGAGATACAATGAAAAATGCGTGTTTTAGAATTGTTAGAAATATAAATTGTACCCACAGTATTCTCAAGCGCTTTCGATTTCCACCCAACCAGATTTTATGTTATAAAAATAAATTATAATCTACCCCTATTGACGCCACTAAAATGGCCGCAGATAAATGATGAGGATGAGATTGAAGATGAAGATAAACATTCACATCAAATATATAAGAGACAAATGTTTTTTAAAGTGGTTCGGCTATGAATAAAGCCTGCGTCCACTGTTATTTTATTCCCAAGGGTTTATAATAGCACAATATGGTGTAGAGAGAGAAAGAGGTGTGTATCATGTGTATGGTCGCTTCTTTGTCAGATCCATCTATGATGGGGTTACAATGTATTTATAGCCTTGAGGTTGTCAATATGAAAAGGCGATGTGTTGTCATCTAGTAGACATCTATTGATACAGTAGAAATGTACATTAAGGCTCATTAAATGAGTTGTTATCTCCATTAGTGCGTATTAAATGCATAGTTATCCTTTTATCTAGAGTTGCTCTACACGCCTTAAGTTGCTCCGCACGTAAGGTTGCTCATTGCTCTGCACAGTTGCTCGTTGTTCTGCCTACCTGCTCGTTGCTCTGCACAGTTGCTCGTTCCTCTGCACACCTGCTCGTTGCTCTGCACACCTGTGTAACACCCCGCCCACTCGGGGAGAGCGAACGGAGCACTAATGCGATAAAATAAATCCAAATCCACAAGTGATAAGGTATAGAGCATCTAAATAAACCCACAATAATATAAATCCACTAATCTCAATCTCTTCAATTACAACAAGTCTCTCGAATTAAAATTACAACTATCTAACTCGAATAAAATTACAAATCTCCAAAGCTCTATACATCAAAATAATACAAATCTTCCAACTTGTATTAAAAATTCTCCCCAATATAATCCACGCTAAAAATTATTCCAATTGTTCCATAGCATCACAATCCACGCTAACCTGCCAACTAAAAGAAAATATGGGGAAGTACACAATATGACAGGAAAGATGCTCAACAAATATATGTTAGCGATGAATAAAACGTAACAACACGAGTACGAATATTCAAATCAAAATGCAAATCTCAAAGAATTTATCAATATAATTTCTCAACAACACATCAATGGGTAACCAGGCCTCACCCCATTCGCATATGCTTTATCAAGACATAGCCGGGAATAGGTATTTTGGTGGGTACTCAACATCCGTGCCATATTAAAATCTCATGAAAACGTGCTCAATAACAATATAATGATATCGTATGAATCAAAATAATTTCAACAATTATTTTCCAGATTTCAATGAATTTATCAATTCAAATATGACTTCAATTAACATGAATTCAAAGAGAATGACACTCGTGAGATTTAAGGAGCATATTGTGTAAAACCCCATACCTCAAACCATGATGAGAAACCAATGATCACATCCTCAAGATCAACACAAAAGATCTACAAAATATCCTCCAAGAACTTCCAACAAAAATAGCCCCAAGAACACCTCTAATCTAAGGTTGGAACTCATAAATCTCAAGGGCCAATGTGTATATAAAAAGAAGAGGAATATAAAATATATTTGCTGCCAAAATTTGTACCAAATATGTTAAAAGGGTTACCCACGACTCCCTTTTATAATGCAAAGAAATGAAGAGTTGGAATCCAAAAGACTCCTTTAAATAAGGCAAAGAAATGAAGAGTTGGAAGTCAAAACAACTCCAAGAATTAAAAATATTTAAAAATCATTTTAAAATCCATTTTAACTTCGTTTTCGAAACCGTTTGAAATTCTCGCCTTTAAAAATAATAACCAACATATTTGAGCAATAAAAAATAATTTTATCAAAAACTTTATTTTCCTCCATATTTCTAGAAATTAATTAAAATAACCCAAAATTACACGGGTTGTTACAACCTGCTCGTTACTCTGCATAGCTGCTCGTTGCTCTGCACACCTACTCGTTGATCTTCACAGTGGATCATTGCACGGTGATAGTATGTATTAGCCATGTAAGGTGACACATGTCTTCATTTAATTTGTCCACGTCAGTTGACTAATTTTTGTGTCAACATAAGCCCCCAATGTTTTATGCTTGATGGTTTACTAAAAGGATGGAGCATTTATTCTGCAGTGTTGCTCGGTACTCATGAAATTCTTGATCTTCCTTCTTGATTTGTTCAACATAAAGTGCACTATCTCCTGGATGGCATATGATGCAGGCTGATCGATGCTTGCTAATCGCTCTTTTGAGGAACTCCGTGTGCTATGTATCACCCCTGGGAATTTGGATGCAACCATGCCATAGTATGAAGCTTGTAGCTTGTCATAATCTTCAAATATGTTGGTTGGTTGGCTAGTCGACCAACTGCCTTCTGTGCATAAGTAGAACTTCTCCTTCAGTGAAGGTCGAGACAGCAATAGTAAGATCTCAGTGTTGTAGATGTTGAACCTGACTCCTGAACTTCAATAGCATGTGCATAATATCTCCTGAATATACCTCCTGAACTTCTGAATATGCCTTTTGAACTTCAATAATAACTCCTGAACTTCAAAAAGATAACTCCTGTACTTGCCTCCTAAATTTTTGAATACGCCTCCTGAACTTCAATAGCAAAAATTAACTTCTGAGCAAAAGAAAAAAATCCTGAATGATGATTGGTCGGGGCCCCGATCGTGTAAGTTTGTGGAGTTAAATTTGATGCTCGACTGCGTGATGTTATAAGAATGTTCCACCGAATGAACAACTATATCTGTAATAGACGCCCCCAAGTGTGGAATATGAACTTTGAATGATTTCTTGGCCTTGAAGTATGTGGGTCTTGCTAGAAAAATAAGGCCGAGGAAATGTTCCCTAAAGTGACTCCTTGAGATCTTTGCATGTTTGCATTTTCATTTTGTTGGAAATACTTTGTAAGATGCTTTCCTTGTTGTTTGCTGATGAATATATATATGTAGAAGGATAAATTGTCCTATTTTGCATAGATAATGAAACTTGCTCCTCCAGCTGTTTAATTATAGTGACTTGTCACTCTTTGGGCCTAAGCAATGGAATGATTTTTCATCCCATATTCCTGCTTAGTTGTAGTAATCCCATTAAGATTACCTGGTTGCCTAGACAGTGGATGCCCCGGGAGGTCACCCATCTTCTTGCCTAGTTTGGTACCAACCAACCGGAGTTGGTAGTTAATGAATTACCGACCAACCGAAGTTGGTCGTAATTGAGTTCCCGACCAATCGGAGTTGGTGGTAATTGATTTCTCGACCAACCGGAGTTGGTGGTAATTGATAATAAATGCTAGAGACTTCCTTGGAGCTGGCTAACAGATTATTGGGAATAAGATATAACAAAGATGGAGACCTCCTCAACAGATTGTTGGGAATAAGATAATATAAATGGTGGAGACCTCCTTGGAGCTGAATATATGATTATAAATATTTTTCTGAGCTCCATGCTGAGATAAATATAGAATATGCATCTAAATAGATATAAAGAATGATTCAGAATAATAATAATAATAAAGTCTCGCTGATCTGTCGAGGCCAAATTGCATAATGTCGAATAAGAATAATATTTTCCAGAACATAAGAATATGGCCAAGTACTTTGTCGGGCCTAAATATAAATAAGAATTACCCCGATCAACTATCCGTTGGGGGTGAAATATAATAAATATTGTAGTTCTCTTCCGAACTGAATAAGTATCTCGTCGAGGAAAATTTTGGCATAATGCCAAGTAAGAATAATATTTTCCAGAACATAAGAATATGGTTGAGAACCTTGCTGGGCCAGAATACAAATAAGAATTACCCCGACCAACTATCCGTTGGGGGTGAAATATAATAAATGTTATAGTTCTCCTCGGAGCTGAATATGATAATAAGTATCTCGTCGAGCTCCATGTTGTGATGCATATAGAATATGAATCCCAATCGATATATAGAATAATTTGTGCTGGAGCAGATATCATAGCAATAATAAAATCAATAATTCCCCATTAAGGTAAAATTTCATAATGTCGAGCAATGATAATATTTTCCAGAAGTTTAAAATTATTTCCGAGCATTCGTCGGCACTGAATCTTGTACCTGTAAAAATTAATAACTTGCCCTACCATATGTGTAGGCTGACTTGATTAGTTATCATGAGAATAATCTAGTCAATATAATCAATATATGATATGTATTTGCTCGGGAAAAAATTATCAATTTCAAAATATGAAATAATATATGCACGGTTGATCGAGGCAACATTGCCTGATGTCGAGCAATAATAGATTCCAGAAGTTTAAGATCGTGACCGAGCTTTCGTAGGGATTGAATCATGTCCATATGGAATTTTAATAAGTTGCTCGAACTCCTGTTGAGACTAGTTCAAATAGTTAGTCATGAGAATAATTATTTAGCCAAACTATATATGATGTGTATCGGCATAAAGCAATAAAAATTTAAAAATATGAACTAATATGTTTGTGCCAAATGTGTATCATATGAGCAATTTTTTATCAAGTACGTGCCATATGTAAGGCATAATTATTTAATCTAAATTTTTTGTAAAATTATTTACAATCCCAATAAATATTAAAAATAAGTTGGTTTTAAAGATATTCTCACGGTTGTGAAATATATGGCTTTGGTGTCAGTATGATCAAATTTTTATAAAAAATGCTAGACATTTTAATTTTAAGTAAAAGACCAAATATAAGTTGATTTTGAAAAATTGTTTTGAAGTATAACTTATGTAGCTTTAAAAAATTTATTGTGTTAGAAAGGTACGAATTAAGAAATGGTAGGGTGTGAATTTGTCTTTTTAACGCCATGGTGATGATTTGGACAAAGTCAAAATGAGAAATCTGGGGGAACACAATTTCCATTCCTTCATTCTTCCATTTGTTGTGAGCAAACTATTTCCGGCCAACGATGAGTTGACGCCGACCAGTGAGACATTGACGATGATCTTCTTCGATCCAGGCAAACCTGTCGCCGACCTGTTGCAAAGCAACTGCCGACCAACATTTGATCCCTCCGACCAACAAGTGATCCACTACACCAAAAACACCAATTTGGCACACCTTGATATTAAAAATCTGGCACAGTTTAAAACCGTGCCAAATTTTGGCACTGTTTAATAATAATCTGGCACACTTTTAAGCCGTGCCAAATTTTGGCACTGTTTAAAAGTGTGCCAAAATTGAGAACACTTTACTAAAATATAAATATACTAAAAAAAATTAACCCCTTTTGTTCTCCCGCTCTCTCTCCTCTCTCCCACTCGCCTCTCGCTCTCTATGTCTCCCGCTCTCTCTCTCTCTCTCTCTCTCTCTCTCTCTCTCTCACACACACGACCAGTACCAGGAGAAGAAGAGCCTAGGGTTTTTAGGGATTTGCGTGATTTGCGTGGTGGCTCGGTTGCGATTGAGGTTTTTAGGGATTTGTTAGGATGTAAAGGGTTTGAGGATGCGGGCTGGTGGGTCGGAGGTTTGACAGCGAATGGTTCAGGCACCAGAGGGTAGCTCTCTCTCTCACTCCGGTGCCGTTGTCAGCCAGCTCTCTCTCTCACTCCGATGCCGCCATCGACCAACTCTCCATCTTACTCCACTGAGATCGCTCTCTCTCACAGATATGGAGTCTTGGTTACCCTAATCCAAAGTCTACACGGAAAGCCCATTTGAAAGGGATAAATTGTGTTGATTTCCTCACGACCAGTGAAAAATAGTATTTGGTCCTCACGGTCGGTGAAAAATCGAAAGGTATGCAAGTTCTATTCTTTTTAATATTTAGTTTCCCATATTTTTTATGGATACCATAAATATATAATAGCTCTTGTATCAAACTGAAACTTGCATCCATACTCTAGAAGGCCATACAAATAACAAACTGGTCCAGCTGGGTTTTCAAAATAATCTGGAATAATATCTTCAATTTCAATTGCCAACTTTTTTATTGTTTTTGGTCCAGCTGTCAATAATTAAAAAAAAGATTATAAAAACATTAAAACGGTTTCAGGTTTGGATATTCTGATTGCACATGAAGAAGAAATGTATATTAGGTTAATCTTTAAAGTGTCAAAAAACAAATATAATTTTTGGCCTCTGATACTGTAATCTTAAAATTCAAAACCATAAGCATTAATGACTCACTAATTAAACCCTTGTAATTTGGTCCTGCTATATATTCAATTGATTATATCGTGGTTTAATGTAGCTAATTTCAAACTTCTCATCATTCCCATTGACGCGCAGAATTAAAAAATCAATTGATTATATTGTGGGAACAACACAGCACCTGTCACTCCTAAAACTAATTGGGATTTGACTTTTTATTTATGACTTTTGACAGGGATGCTAGGGATAGGTGTAACCACTCTCCGCTGCCGCCTTCAGGTAGTGTCTTATTAGAATGGAAATGAAGTGGAAGAGGAAATGACGAGGAAATAAACGGACATGGAAGAAGGTGAGATAAGGCTAGGCCAATTTTGTCCAAGAATGAGGTTAAGGTAATAATAAGCCCTTCCATTTCAGTGCCCCTTTTTTCTTTTCAAATTCATGTATAAAATAAGCACTGATAAGCTAGAGTTTTATGAATTGTTGTGTTTTTTTTATTTAATATGTTGGATTATACATGTGTGTGTGTGTGTGTGTGTGTGTGTGTGTGTGTGTGTGTGTGTGTGTGTGTGTGTGTGTGTGTGTGTGTGTGTGTATACTGTAACAGATATTGAAATGATCATATATGGTATGCTGCAATATTGAAAAATGTGAAACAAGATTGAAGCTTCTGTATGTATAATCATATATGGGTACTGTAATATTAAAGAGTTTGATCCAGTGCTGGGTGGGAATTGAATGCATGTATTGGGGAGGTTTGGAGATCAAAAGGCCAGCATAGGCTACCAGTGATTTGTTTGGTTTTGTTTTACAAATGTTCAACTCACGCCAGTTCCATCCAATCTTAATCAAGTTACTACAGGTAACTATTATTTAGTACTCATTTATTAACCTTTTAAAATGAAATGAATTATTTCTACTCAACATTTATAGTTTGTCTTTTTCATTCTATATCTGATCATTCCTTTTAAAGTTTGAAAATCACTTCATGGCATACTTTATGAGCTTATTTAGTTAAATTGGTGGAAGGGACTTGCTGGTGGTTTGGTTTTGGAATTTGTTATTGCTCTTGAGTTTATTTTAAATGTTAAAAAACGTTGGATTTAACGAATACACAAATGAAACTATGTCAAAATTTTCTAAAATCCATAAACATTCTAAATTGATTAAAAACATACCGTTAGAGAATATGACGATATAGGTGGCACGCACACCTCGCACGGGACCACTGTAAATTGTTGGAACTGACCGCGTAGTCCCGGGACTCCCGGTTTGAGAATATGATGATAATTTGCAAAAATCAAAACTGAAACTTAAAAACAAGTCGTTAAACGATGAAAACCCAACCCCCTCCCCCAAGAGACCCCGTAGGAGGCACGCACACCTCGTACGGGACCAATGTAACTTGTAGGAACTGACCGCGTAGACCCGGGTCTCCCAGTTTGAGAATATGACGATAATTTGCAAAAAATCAACACTTGAACTTAAAAACAAGTCGTTAAAGGGTGAAAACCCAAACCAACCCCCAAACGACCCCTTAGGAGGCACGAACACCTTGCACGGGACCAATGTAACTTGTAGGAACTGATTGCGTAGTCCCAAGTCTCCCGGTTTGAGAGTATGACGATAATTTGCAAAAATCACACTTAGTTAAAAATAAGCCGTCAAAGGGTGAAAATCTAAACCAACTCCCAAACGATCCTGTAGGAGGCACGAACACCTCTTAAGGGACCAATGTAACTTATAGGAACTAACCGCGTAGTCCCGGATCTCCCGGTTTGAAAGTACGATGATAATTTGCAAAAATCACACTTAGAATTAAAAACAGGCCGTTAAAGGGTGAAAACCCAAACCGGCCCCCAATCGATCCCGTAGGAGGCACGACCACCTTGCACGGGACCAATGTTACTTGTAGGAACTGAAAGCGTAGTCCCGGGTCTCCTAGTTTGTGAATAGGATGATAATTTACAAAAATCAACACTTAAACTTAAAAAGATGCCGTTAATGAGTGAAAACCCAAACCAACCCCCAAACGACCCCGTAGGAGGCACGAACACCTCGCACGGGACCAATGTAACTTGTAGGAACTAGTCGCGTAGTCCTGGGTCTCCCGGTTTGAGAGTATGATGATAATTTGCAAAAATCACAGTTAGTCAAAAACAAGCCCTCAAAGGGTAAAAACTCAAACCAACCCCCAAACGACCCCGTAGGAGGCACGAAGACCTCGCACGGGACCAATGTAACTTATAGGAACTGACCGCGTAGTCCCGGGTCTCCCGATTTGACAGTATGACGATAATTTTCCAAAAAACACACTTTGAATTAAAAACAGGCCGTTAAAGGGTGAAAACCCAAACCGACCCCCAATCGACCCCGTAGGAGGCACGAACACCTCGCACGGGACCAATGTAACTTGTAGGAACTGACAGCGTAGTTCTGAGTCTCCCGATTTGTGAATAGGACGATAATTTATAAAAATCAACACTTAAACTTAAAAATAAGACGTTAAAGGGTGAAAACCCAATCCACCCCCCAAACGACCCCGTAGAAGGCCCGTATACCTCGAACGGGACCAATGTAACTTATAGGAACGAACCGCATATTCTCGGGTTTCCTGGTTTGAGAATATGATGATAATTTGCAAAAATCAGGACTTAAACTTAAAAATAAGCCGCTAAAGGGTGAAAACCCAAATGACCCCGTAGGGGGCACGAACACCTCGCACGGGACCAATGTAACTTGTTGGTACTGACCGCATAGTCCCGGGTCTCCCGGTTTGAAAATATGACGATAATTTGTAAAAATCAACACTTAAACTTAAAAATAAGTCGTTAAAGGGTGAAAACCCAAACCGGCCCCCAATCGACCCCGTAGGAGGCACGAACACCTCGCACGGGACCAATGTAACTTGTAGGAACTTACCGCGTAGTCCCGGATCTCCCGATTTGAGAGTATGACAATAATTTGCAAAAATCACACTCAGTTAAAAGCAAGCCGACAAAGGGTGAAAACCCAAACCAACCCCCAAACGACCCCGTAGGAGGCACGAACACCTTGCACGGGACCAATGTAACTTGTAGGAACTGACCACGTAGTCCTGGGTCTTCCGGTTTGAGAGTATGACGATAATATGCAAAAATCACATTTGGAGTTAAAAATAGGCCGTTAAAGGGTGAAAACCCAAATCGGCCCCCAATCGACCCCGTAGGAGGCACGAACACCTCGTACGGGATCAATGTAACTTGTAGGAACTTACCCCGTAGTCCCGGGTCTCCCGATTTGAGAGTATGACGATAATT
Source organism: Sambucus nigra (assembly GCA_949130495.1). Classification (NCBI taxonomy): domain Eukaryota; kingdom Viridiplantae; phylum Streptophyta; class Magnoliopsida; order Dipsacales; family Adoxaceae; genus Sambucus; species Sambucus nigra. The sequence goes on along the minus strand of OX422212.1, from coordinate 22,840,935 downwards.
TGCAAAAATCACACTTAGTTAAAAATAAGCCGTCAAAGGGTGAAAACTCAAACCAACCCCCAAACGACCCCGTAGGAGGCACGAACACCTCGCACGGGACCATTGTAACTTGTAGGAACAGATCGCGTAGTCCCGGATCTCCCGACTTGAGAGTATGACGATAATTTGCAAAAATCACACTTAGAATTAAAAACAGGCCGTTTAAGGGTGAAAATCGAAACCGGCCCCCAATCGACCCCGTAGGAGGCACGAACACCTCGCACGGGACCAATGTAACTTGTAGGAACTGACCGCGTAGTCCCGGTCTCCCGGTTTGAGAGTATGACGATAATTTGCAAAAATCACGCTTAGTTAAAAACAAGACGTCAAATGGTCAAAACCCAAACCAAACCCCAAATGACCCCGTAGGAGGCACGAACACCTCGCACGGGACCAATGTAACTTGTAGGAACTGATCGCGTAGTCCCGGGTGTCCCGGTTTGAGAGTATGACGATAATTTGCAAAAATCACACTTAGAATTAAAAACAGGCCGTTAAAGGGTGAAAACCCAAATCGGCCCCCAATCAACCCCGTAGGAGGCACGAACACCTCGCACGGGACCAATGTAACTTGTAGGAACTGACAGCGTAATCCCGGGTCTCCCAATTTGTGAATAGGAAGATAATTTGCAATAATCACACTTAGAGTTAAAAACAGGTCGTTAAAGGGTGAAAACCCAAACCGGCCCCCAATCGACCCCATTGGAGGCACGAACACTTCGAACGAGACCAATGTAACTTGTAGGAACTGACCGCGTAGTCCCGGGTCTACCGGTTTGAGAGTATGACGATAATTTGCAAAAATCACACTTAGAATTAAAAACAGGCCATTAAAGGGTGAAAACCCAAGCCGGCCCCCAATCGACCCCGTAGGAGGCACGAACACCTCGCACGGGACCAATCTAAATTGAAGGAACTGACATAGTAGTCCCGGGTCTCCCTATTTATGAATAGGACGATAATTTGTAAAAATCACCCTTAGTTAAAAACAAGCCGTCAAATGGTGAAAACCCAAACCAACCCCCAAACGACCCCGTAGGAGGAACGAACACCTTGCACAGGTCCAATGTAACTTGTAGGAACTGACTGTGTAATCCCGGGTCTCCCGGTTTGAGAGTATGACGATAATTTGCAAAAATCACGCTTAGAGTTAAAAACAAGCCGTTAAAGTGTGAAAATCCAAACCGGCCCCCAATCGACCCCGTAGGAGGCACGAACACCTCGCACGGGACCAATGTAACTTGTAGGAACTGACAGCGTAGTCTCGAGTCTCCCGATTTGTGAATAGGACGATAATTTGCAAAAATCACACTTAGTTAAAAACATGCCGTTAAAGGGTAAAAACCAAAACCAGCCCCCAAACGACCCCGTAGGAGGCACGAACACCTCGCACGGGACCAATGTAACTTGTAGGAACTGATCACGTAGTCTCGGGTCTCCCGATTTGAGAGTATGACGATAATTTGAAAAAATCACACTTAGTTAAAAACAAGACGTCAAAGGGTGAATACCCAAACCAACCCCCAAACGACCCCGTAGGAGGCACGAACACCTTGCATGGGACCAATGTAACTTGTAGGAACTGACCGCGTAGTCCCGGGTGTCCCGGTTTGAGAGTATGACGATAATTTGCAAAAATCACACTTAGAATTAAAAACAGGCCGTTAAAGGGTGAAAACCCAAACCGGCCCCCAATCGACCCCGTAGGAGGCACGAACACGTCGCACGAGACCAATGTAACTTGTAGGAACTGACAACGTAATCCCGGATCTCCCGGTTTGTGAATAGGACGAGAATTTGCAAAAATCACACTTAGAGTTAAAAACAGGTCGTTAAAGGGTGAAAACCAAAACCGGGCCCCAATCGACCCCATAGGAGGCACGAACACCTCGCACGGGACCAATGTAACTTGTTGAAACTGACCGCGTAGTCCCGGGTCTCCCGGTTTGAGAGTATGACGATAATTTGCAAAAATCACACTTAGAATTAAAAACAGGCCGTTAAAGGGTGAAAACCCAAACCGGCCCCCAATCGACCCCGTAGGAGGCACAAACACCTCGTACGAGACCAATGTAACTTGTAGGAACTGACAAAGTAGTCCCGGGTCTCCCGATTTGTGAATAGGATGATAATTTGTAAAAATCACCCTTAGTTAAAAATAAGCCGTCAAAGGGTGAAAACCCAAACCAACCCCCAAACGACCCCGTAGGAGGCACGAACACCTCGCATGGGTCCAATGTAAGTTGTAGTAACTGACCGCGTAGTCCCGGGTCTCCCGGTTTGTGAGTATGATGATAATTTCCACTCATATATGTAATTTTTTTGTTTTGAGTATTTTTTTTGGTAAATTATTGGGTTACTAATATCGTATCTTTTTTGTATTCTATTTTTTTTGCAAAATAACAGTTTATCGTTGACTTTTATTCACGTGGAACACACAAAGAACTCAATGGTTTACAAGAAGGGGTTTATTAATGATTCCATTTTTTTGTGTCATGACCGTACGGTCTTTTGTTGTTTTATTATTGACTTTTATGGCCATGAGGGCTTTTGTAAGTTAATTTTTATATTTTGTGGCCGTGCGGGCTTTATGTTAGGCAGGTTTTGTATTAACAGGTTTTGGAATGTCCAGAAAATAGAGCAAACTCTGCCCAATTTTTTTTGGGCCTGTGAACTGTTAAAGACTTGTAATATTTTGAAGTTTGTATATACATTAGTTTATTAATAACGTGCAATATTATTAATTTGTGAATTTTGTGATTTCAAATAATTTTTTTTAAATATAAAAATTGGCACAGTTCAAAAACGTGACAAAAGTGTATCATATTTTGGCACGGTTTTGAACTGTGCCAAATTTTTTTAAACTGTGCTGAATCTGGCACAGTTAAAAACTGTGCCAAAAGTGTGCCAGAAATATCAAATTCTGGCACGGTTTAAAAGTGTGCCAGAAGTGTTCCTATTTTGCTGAATCTGGCACAGTTAAAAATTGTGCCAGAAATATCAAATTCTGGCACGGTTTAAAAGTGTGCTAGAAGTGTTCCTGTTTGGCTGAATATGGCACACTTTTGAGCCGTGCCAGAAAAAAATTCCCATTTTGGAACATCAGATTCTGGCACAGTTTTAAACCGTGCCAAAATCCTATTTTTGGTGTAGTGATCCCACCGACCAAGAGTAGATTTCTTCAACCTGTAATTAGATGATAGGGACCTCCTCCCTGTTGCAACATACAGAAGCTATCAACTCGACGTCGCTGACCAGCAGCAGGTCCTGTCGACCAACAACAATTCTCCGATCAAGTTAATATGGTCTAATGGAGTTGTCGACCTGTTACCGACCAAGAATATATATTGCCGATCAATGAATATCAATAGGTTCGCCGACCTGTGATAGGTGCTAAGAGTAGATTCCGCCGACCTGTGTTAGATGTTGCCGACAAGAACTTCGCCGACCAATAAGTACTGCAAATCAGTATCAGATGTCTCCGATCAGCATGAGGTAGAGCCGACCAGCATTTAGATGGTCGGGGTAACCTTCGTTCTGTATAAAACTTGCTGCCAACTAAGAAATGAGTGATACCGACCTGTTATAGGTGATGGTTTCCTACTTTTGTAACATAGCGTTCCGAGAAATAATAGGTTGTGCCGACCAACTAATGGGTATTGCCGACCAACATCATCAATGTGTTTTTCATTCATGGTAGTCGCTGATCAATGAGGGTTGCTGCCACTTCTTCGTTGTCACCCATTAGTGATTAAATTCATCTGATGTAGGGTCGATCAAATTATTTGGTGCTATTTTATTGCAGCAGCAATGGTTGAAACCGTGGGATCTGATTTACGCATCTCATCAAGCAGGATTGTGGGGTGATTTTGATCTTCAAATTTGTGCTCCATTTTCATTTGATGTAGAACGTTAGAATTTAGGGGATTGAAATTATACAGTTGTTTCAGTCAGGTTGTCGAAATTTAATTTTGACAGTCAATGATAAATTCATCAAGTGATTGATTTATTAAACCAATAAATTAATCATCATCGGATTAAGAGAAAACTAATAAATCAAAATTATCAGATCTATAATTAAAGATATGATCTATATTTTATGTCGGATCATTTGACATTATCTTTTCCCATTTTCTAATATAAAAAATTGACAGAGTTATGCAGATCAAGGAGTGACTCAATAATGAAAATTGACAAAGTTGTGCAGATCTATAGGTGAAACAATTCAATGTATAATTCACCAATACAAATAAATAAATAAATAAAACAATTGAATCTCAGATTGCACATACAGAATAGTATTATGCGGATTCAAAAATATATTGTTCGTGAATGTAGACACACAAGATACTTGTTGATTGAAACGATATGTGCATAAAGTGTAATTGTTCACATAAAAATATAAAAAGACTTTAGCTTTTGATGATGATCTTCATCTATTGTAATAAAAAGGAAAGAATTCTTGTGTCGATGGTAGATGATCCCAATTAAGTATACCGTTCATCAAAATGAATAAAAAGAGATTTGAAGAGAGAGAAAGTAGATCTGGGTCATTATTTCTAGGAGAAAATTAGTTATTGATTTTAACTTTTCCCATTCTCTGATTAAAATATGATGGGAATTTGAATAGTCATCAAAGATATTTCAAAATTCGTTTCAAAATCAACAATGAAAATTATCAAATCTTATCATCGCCGTATATATTAGTAGATGTAATCATTCAAAATATTTATTCCGTGATATAAAATTGAAACTTGAGAATCAAGCAAAAAGTTATGATTTATGAAATCCACTATTTTTCAGATTTCTAAATAAGAATTAATCTAACAGTAATGATTTAAAAATCATGATATGCAACATTTTGCAGATAAAAATTGGACAATTAATTTATTTATATAAACATAAAAATCATGATTGAATCAAAAGATGTCTGTATAATTGATTATACGTAGAGAAAATAAAAACTTAGCTTTTGATGGAGAACAATGCTTGTAACACGTTCCCACAGACGGCGCCAATATGTTGAAGACAGAAAATTGCCTCTGCCATTTTAGTGGCGTCAACAACAGATAAATGATGAGGATGAGATTGAAGATGAAGATAAACATTCACATCAAGCATATAAGAGACAAAAGGTTTTTAAAGTGGTTCGACTATGAATAAAGCCTACGTCCACTGTTATTTTATTCCCAGGGGTTTACAATAGCACAATATGGTGTAGAGAGAGAAAGAGGTGTGTATCATCTGCATGGTCTCGTCTTTGTCAGATCCATCTATGATGGGGTTACAGTGTATTTATAGCCTTGAGGTTGTCAATATGAAAATGCGATGTGTTGTCATCTAGTAGACATCTATTGATACAGTAGAATTATACATTAAGGCTCATTAAGTGAGTTGTTATCTCCATTAGTGCGTATTAAATGCATAGTTATCCTTTGATCTAGAGTTGCTCTACACGCCTTGAGTTGCTCTGCACGCAAGGTTGCTCGTTGCTCGTTGCTCTGCACAGTTGCTCGTTGCTCTGCACACCTGCTCATTGATCTGCACAGTTGCTCATTGCTCGGTGATAGTATGTATTAGCCACGTAAGGTGACACATGTCTTCATTTAATTTGTCCACGTCAGCTGACTAATTTTTGTATCAACAAGCCCCAAAGGTTTTTAAACCGTTATTTTTAATTTTTAAAAATCATTTTAAAATCTTAGAAATTATTTAAAAATTCTCAAAAATAGTAGAAAATCAATTTTAAAGGAATTAACTCACACATAACCAATTATAGCATAATATGATGTATGTATGCAATCCTAGTGTGTGGTGTTTTGTGAATTTCCTTTGAGAACTTATAGAGGTATTATGTAGAGTCTAAGGTTTCTTTTGGTAACTAGGGATGGGACTCAAATTTTGACACAATTTCTAAACTAGTTGAGCACCTATATAGTATAGACTTAAGTAAGTCAAAGATATAGGGTGCTTCACTAAGGATATCTCAATCTATATAAATTATTGACTTCTTCGCTTAGCCACGACATTTTAAATTAATCATTCCATAACTCATTTTAAGTCGTTATCCTACGACTGTTTCCCTATTAAATATCAAGTTCCATACATGGCCTTTTAGGCTTAATTCACATTTGCTATATAATTTATTTCTCTTCAAATATATGGATATAGTTATTCCTAACATTATGAGTATGGTTATTCCCAAACTATCCTTGCCAAAACATTAGGGGTATAGTTATTCCCAAACTACTCTTACCCATACTTTTAATAATCTTAGCATGTTGTCCTCTTGACTCAAACTTTAATCATTCCAGGTTATTAATTATTATTCACTTCTTGATACTTTTTCTATAAGGTTTATTTGTACATATATAAGGATTCAACTAACGTTGGGTTATATTTACATATATAAGGAATCTTCTAATATGGTTAAGAAGTATTACCCAACTACAATACACAGACTCACTCATTTGGTCCATATCTTCACCCTTCAGAATTTATTACACAAAGATCCCACTATTACGTAAAACACCCTTGTCTAACTCCCGAAGCACTAGCCATTACTACTCAAATCAATCTCCCCGACTCTTAATTTAATTAATTACATTAATTAATTTACTAGAATGGTGTCACTCAACCAAAATACCCAGACTCACTCCCTGGGCCCGTATTATAACCTTTTAGAACTTTTCGCTCAAATTCCCATAAATAATTTGACAAACTTATAAATTTAATATCCTTTAACACCCAGCCTAAAAATAATTCGAGTCAAACCTCCGACCCTTAATTCAATAAATTCCACCTCCATTAAATTTATCTAAGTGGTGTCACTTACCCAAAATACCCGGACTCCCTCAAATTAGTCCGTAATTTAACCCTCTTAAATTCATTTCACCCAAATTTCATTATTTAAATTAACACTCTATCTAAATCAAATGCATCTCAAAACCCAATTCTTAAGGCCCTGACTATGTTATCAAGGATTGTCCCAATAAACTCTCCAAGCTAACGACGAACTGCAAAAATCACGAAGGAGGACACTGAAGAATTTCTCCCAGCAGAGCAGCAGGAGCCAAAAAAACTCACCATCGTTCAAACGACGCCTGATGTCGTTCGAGCGACATTCAACATCGCTTGAACGACCTTTCTGGTCGTTTGAACGACCTTCTACCCCTCAATTCCTTTGTCTTCCTCATCGTTACCTGCTTCTATTGACAATTGGTAAGGCAAAGTTTGCCTAGACAAATTTTACCTAGGCAAATTTTAGTTTTTTTTTCACATGAGGCTATCAAACAACCATTAGGCGAAATTAAAGTCAATCCAATTAGTTTATTTTAAAACAGTTTTTATATTATATTCAAAAATGTTAAAAACAATTTATACAATATTTTTATATTATGATTTTTTAAAAAAATTATAAAACATTTTCTTAACAATTTTTTATAATATTAAAAACAGTTTTTAAAATATTACAAAACAATTTTTTAAATATTCACAACAGTTTTTTAACTATTTAAAATTGTTTTCTAAAACTTTAAAACTATTTTTATATTATATTCAAAACAATTTTTAAAAATGTTAAAAACAGTTTTTACAATACTTTTATATTACGATTTTTAAAAAAAAATTGTAAAACATTTTCTTAACAATTTTTATAATATTAAAAACAGTTTTTAAAACATTACAAAATAGTTTTTAAATATTCATAACAGTTTTGTTAATTATTTAAAACAATTTTTAAATTGTTTTTTAAAACAATAATACTGTTTTTATATTATATTTTAAAAACAGTTTTTAGAAATGTTAAAAACAGTTTTTACAATATTTTTATATTACGGTTTTTTAAAAAATTTGTAAAACATTTTCGTAACAATTTTTTATAATATTAAAAACAGTTTTTAGAACATTAAAAACTGTTTTTTTAACTATTTAAAATAGTTTTTAAAATTATTTTTAAAAATTTTAAAAAAGTTTTTATAATATATTCCAAACAGTTTTTAAAAATGTTAAAAACAGTTTTTACATTATTTTTATAGTACGATTTTAAGAAAAAATTGTAAAACATTTTCTTAACAATTTTTATAATATTAAAAACAGTTTTTAAAACATTACAAAACAGTTTTTAAATATTCCTAACGATTTTTTTAATTATTTAAAACAGTTTTTAAATTACTTTTTTAAAATATTTAAAGTGTTTAAGAAGTTAGCAAATTTGTTGACAAATATTTTCCACACAAATAGGTAAGTAAAATTTGTATAGGTATTATGCATTGGACGTGGTGTACCTTGTCAAATAACTTAGGGTCCGTTTGATAGAAAACTGAAAAAATGCAAATGATTCCAGGACATTTGATTCCAGGGTAAACAATTCCAAGGCAAATGAATATTTTCCAACTTGTGTCTGTTTGATACAAGTTGAAAAATCATCAATTTTTCATATTTTCTATCAAACGCAAAAGTTGGAAAATAGATATAAATGTGGAAAACTTATTTATGGAATATATATATATATATATATATATATATATATATATAGAGAGAGAGAGAGAGAGAGAGAGAGAGAGAGAGAGGCACGCTCCTGTGCACACTAAGTTTGCACATTACCTTTTAAAAGTAGTAAAAAAAATATTTTTGAGTTGATTTTTTTTGTGTGATATTTAAACATTTCAAGGAACCCATATAAAAAAAATCAGCTCAAAAAAAGTTTTTTGGAGCTGATTTTTTTTATATGGGTTCCTTGAAATGTTTAAATATCACATAAAAAAATTGGTGTGCGCCAGCACTAAGTTTGCCTACTTTTAAAAGGTAATGTGCAAACTTAGTGTGCAAACTTAGTGTGCACAGGAGCCTGCCTCTATATATATATATATATATATATATATATATATATATATATATATATATATATATATATATATATATACAAATTATATGAATATATTATATTATTTGCTGAATATATATTTCGGATATATATATTATATTCTTTGCTGAATATATATACATATGAATATATATTATATTATTGCGGAATATATATATTCGGATATATATATATATATGAATATATATTATATTATTTCGGATATATATTATATTCTTTGCTGAATATATATATATATATATATATATATATATATATATATATATATGTGTGTGTGTGTGTATTATATAATTATTTGTGGAATATATGAATATATATTATATTATATATTGAATATACTAAATATATATTATTTGCAGAATATATCCATATATTATATATATTCAGTATATATATAATATATGTGTATATTCTGTAAATAATATTATATATTGAATATACTAGATATATATTATTTACAGAATATATCCATATATTATATAATTCAGTATATATGTAATATATGTGCATATTCTGTAAATAATATATATTCAGTATATATATAATATGTATACGAAATATAAATATATATTAAAATATATGAATTATATAAATTATATAAATGTACGAAATATATAAATATATGAAATATATATAAATATACGAAATATATTCAATATACATATATGTGCTAAAATATATATATATATATATATATATATATATATATATATATATATATATATATATATATATATATATATATATATATATTTATTAACAATATATATTCATATATATTTATGAAATATATAGAGTTTACAAAAAAAAAATTGGTTTTGAGTGATTTGCCACCCAAAGGTGGCAAACAAAAACCTGCCCCCCCCCCCCCCCCCCAAAGAATTGAATTCCACCCTAGGGTAGCAAATTGTGCTTAAGGGGTGTTGTACATAGAAAACAAATTCCAAGGCAAATAAAGGCGATCAAACAGCCTAAAAGTTGGAAAAGACCAGAATTTTTCAACTTTTTTGAATTTGCCCTGAAATTGAGAGGCTATCAAACGGACCCTTATAGGCAAACTTTTGTACCAAACAAACCAAATTGTAGGCAAATACCCCATTTACCAACTTATTTGCCATTTGTCATGAAAAATAAGCTCAACCAAACGGACCCTAAAGGTTTTCCATCCAACCCTGGTCTCTATTTCATAACCCTCTATTAATTTGCACGAGTTCCAAAAATTTTCAATCCTCATTTATATATATCATCCACTAATTTTAACATATCCGAAATCAGTTGTTACATTTCAAACTATTTAATTTTTATAACAATCAAATCTAGACCCATAAATTGAATTACACGAAATTGTTTATACAACTTTCTTCCTAAATATGATTTCTCTAACATCGATTTCACAAGATAAATTTATGGGTTCTTAACACAGTTTATATTCATACAACCATGAACCATATTGTCTAAAAACCTCTAACTGTGCAGTATCAAGACATGATTTAACTTTAAATCTAAACATGGAGTTAACATTTATATAAGAATAGCACAAATTGAATAAGAATGGCAAGAGAATGCTTGCCTGCAATTGTGTAGAGAAGCCTCTTTTCCTTCTCTTAGGGTGTTCCTCCTCATAGGCATTTGCTCATCTCTCTCTTAAAGTGGGGTTGTTAGGGTTAGGTTATGATTAGGAGTGGAGAGTTATTTCTCTTCTTCCTAATCTTATATTTTTTTCAATTCCCGAGTTGGACTTTAGACCCCAACTTTGGACTCCCAAATGAGCCCAAATTCATAATCTAATTAGCCCCATAACTTCCCAACTCATATATATACGCCCCGAGACCATTTCTAAAGGTCTAAAATACCCAAACGAGCCCATAATACATCTCAAGGTGTGTTCCAAATATTTTTATCTCAAAACATATTTAATTGTGACGTGACACACCCTAATACTTTTTATAAAAAAAATCCCTTTTGATTTATTTCAAATCATTAAAGTCCAAATTCTAAAATTTATAAATAATACAGATTCTAATCACTCACAATTCCAGATTAACTAATTTCACCGAATTAATTTAATCCTTATTTAACTTTATTTTATTCTAAAAATATACGGGGTATTACACAAAAGTAATGTCATATACAATGCACGTGACTAATTTTTTGTCCAAAAATTTAACACCATTAGTGTTTGAGATAAAGTGATACGTTTTTATAAGTTGAAAGGATAATGTCTAGAAAATAAAAATACGAATGAATCAAAATGTAATTATCCCTCAAAATTTAATTTTAATCATTCATGAGTATAAATATAATATTCATATTTCTTTGGTTAACTTAAAATAAAAATTATACGCCTTAGATAAGCAAACAGATTAAAAAGAAAAAAGAAGGGGTAATAGATGGAGTAGTACTGGTGGCAAAAGTTGTAACCGTAATTTTTATGTCCTAATAAAGGTTATTTTTGTTGTGTTTGAACCAGATTTAGTCAAATATATAAAATCCCACATCGGTTTATTATTCGTAATTTAATTGCTTAATAACGAGTTAATTTAATACCACAAATTGCCATGCCTAGCTGCATGGCATCAAATTCGTGGGATGTTAACCCAACATTACCCAACTCACAATGGGTTGGATTTAGCATTCATAATTTGAAATTGATGAATGAAGAAGAGGTGTTCATGGGTTGGAAAGCTTTTTTACATTACTTTATAATGCGTCAACAGCAATCGTTCGGAGTTTTGAGATATTCTAAAATCTAACTTTTACCTTACTCAATAAATTATTATTGATAGAAAATTAATGTAAAATCAAATTTTATGGGATGTTTTGTGTCATATAAAAATAAGATATAAAAATACGACACCGAGGAACAAAAATTATTTAAATTTCTTTAAAATATAAAAAAGACCACATCACGGGTTGGACAAAATACTAAATCTGCATTACTTTTAAATAATAAACTAAAGAAGTCACAAAAAATTTTGTCATCAAACCACTTGCCACCATCACTCCCAAAGAATCTAAAATTAATTTTACATCGTCAATTTTTTTTTATTTTTCTTTTATTTTTAGATGTAATACCATTGAATCACTCTCTGTCGCATTATTATCATCGCTCTACCTCTAGATAATAAAATTAAATTTGTAATATTAATAAAAAAAACTTATTTCATAGATCAGTACTATAAATCGGAGTATTCAGAGTAATTATATTTTTATAAAAAGATAAAAACATTAAAAATGATTGAAATTTTTTTTTAAAAAAATAAGAGTGAAAATATAATTTTGCATCTTGACGAAGAAACACCAATGGTGGGACTCTAATGACCGAAAGTTCGGTGACATCCATGTCAATCGTTTGAAAAGAGTGTAACATTAGTATTTTTTTGTAATAAAGCACCTTATTTTAAGTAAAAAAAGAACTAGATTTGTAAAGAAAAAATAATTTATAAAAAATATTATTTTAAAAAGAATAACTTTTTATTAAGGACAAAAAGGTATGGACGATTTTTTAGTAAAAAAAAGTGATTGTCCTAAAAACAATTATAGGAGTTCAAACTTAGATCAAGTTTTGTATTGAGGCAAAAGAAATAGGGACCATTTTCATAAAAGAAAAGATTATTTGTTAAAAACTAGAATGAGAGTTTAAACTTAGATAAAAAAAATTATTTAGGACAAAAGAAATAGGGACCGTTTTTATAAAAGAAAAGTCGGTTGTCCTAAATCCATAATAGGTACCATTTTTAATTAAGGGTAATTGGTATTTTAAAAATAATAAACCCAACTTTGACCATTCACCTTTGCACCTATTTTCACTTTAGTACTTTCATTTTCTAGATTTAACCTTCCTCTACTTTAAAAAATATATCATTTTACCCCCTAAATGTAATGGTGTTGAGATTTTGGACATAAAATTGGTCATTTGCACAAGTAGCTCGACAAAAATACCCATATATAATGCACGTGATTAATTTTTTGTCCAAAAATTGAACACCATTAGTGTTTGACAAAAAGTGACACTTTTTTTACAAATTGAGAGCGCTATGTTTATACAATAAAAATACAATTAATAAAGTGACAATGAAACCAAAGTTGAAGGAACCAAAATGTAATTACCCCTCAAAATTCAATTTGAATTATTCATGAATATAAATATAAAAGTCATATTGCTTGGGTTAGATTTAAAAAATATACACGATAGATAAGAGAATAGATTAAAAAGGGAAAAACGGGTAACAGATGTAGTAGTACTAGAGGCAAAAGTTGTACTCATTCCCATATTTTTATTTTTTTTAGTCATTTGTGTTGTTGAAATAATTATGGGACATATGTCTTTTTCTGTCAAAAGAAAAAGAGATGGTTACAAGACGGTTGCCGAGTTATTCAAATATATAAAATCCCACATCATTTTATTATTCGTAATTTAATCGCTTAATAAGGAGGTGATTTAATACCACAAATTGCCATCCCTAGGTGCATGGCATAAAATTCATGGAAGGTTAACCCAACATCACCCAACTCACCATGGGTTGGATTTAGCATTCATAATTTGAAATTGATGAATGAAGAAGAGCTGTTAGTTACCTAACTAAACCCAACCCTCCATGGGTTGGAAAGCTTTTTTACATGCGTACGTAGCAATCGTTCGGAGTTGTGAGATATTCTAAAATCTAATTTTTAGCTTACTGAATAAATTATTATTGATAGAAAATTAATGTAAAATCAAATTTTATGGGGTGTTTTGTTACTTATGAAAAATAAAATATAAAAAAATCACACTGAAGGACAAAAAATATTTAAATTACTTTAAAATATAAAAAAGACCACACAATGAGTTGGACAAAATACTAAATCTGCATTAGTTTTATATAATAAACTAAAGATGTCCCAAAATCTTGTCATCAAACCTCTAAGAATGTAAAACTAATTTTACATCGTCAATTTTTTTTAATTTCTAAATGTAATACCATTAAATCACTACCTGTCACCTTATTATCATCACTCCACCTTTAGATTAAAATATTAAATTTGTAGTATCAATAAAAAAAAAATTATTTCATAGATCAGTACTATAAATCGGAGTATTCAATGTAATTATTTTTTATGAAAAGAATAAAATGAAAGATACAAAACATTAAAAATGACCACCACAACAGAATCTCAAATTAGTGACAAAAAAAATATGGCAAAATTATTTTTGTCACCAAAAGTTACTATTTTGTGAGAGAAATAAATTTCGTCACGCAATGCAAAGTGGCACGATAAATTAGTGACGAATTAATGAAAATTATCACCAAATAACCACAAAAAATTGGCACCCTACATTTCCTACCCCGAGGAAATTACGCTTTATTATTTGTGCAAACTAATTATCATTTACCAACAAAAATTTGTGTCACCAAATAAATGTGTTATTGGTGACAAGATATTTCCCTCACCAATACTAAAATGGGAAATTTAAAAAACAAACTTAAAACACTAACAAAATAAACCCTCTCTCCCAAAACTCTTCCACTAACCCCAAAGCCCATCGGTTGTTCCCCTCGGCGCTGCATCGATCTCCCCACCCTTGCGTTCTCTCTCTCTCTCTCTCTCTCTCTCTCTCTCTCCCAACCCCTAGCGTCGCTCGCCTCTCTCTCCATCCACCCTCCGATTTGTCAATTATGCTCCTATTTTTTTGTATGTTATTCGATTTGAACTGTAATTTGTTGCACGAGGTCAATAAATCTTTAAGTAGCCTTCCTGTTCTGGTTAGTCTTCCTATTTCTGTTGAAATTTTCAAGTAGTTGTTATTATTTATGTTTTTTCGATATGATTAGTTGATATTATTGGTGGGTTTTGACTATTTGTCATATTTCATAGATTCTTTTCAATAATTATTATATACCCTTGTGTATATACATATACGAAAGAAAAAAAATGATAAACACATAACTAAGAGCCGAGATCGATTACCAAAAAAAAGTCGTATTTGTTCAGATTGTATTTTTAAATCCGTTTTGATATATATATATATATATATATATATATATATATATATATATATATATATATATATATATATATATATATATATATATATATATATATATATATATATATTCACTTAAGCGGACTCCCTTAAAGAACGGATTAACGGACTTTTGTCCCTATCCTCACGTGGTCCCAAAGATTTTTTTGTCCTTTTTCTTAATGGTTCCCTCTTATCTTATAGTAAAACCTTATTTTAAGACTATATAATTATTAGAATTATATTTTAGACCCAAAATTGGTATCAGACCTTTAAGAGTTTTAGAAATCCATCTGAATTCTGACCAGGGGCGGACCCACTCCATCCCGAAGGAGTGCGGCTGCACCCATAACATTTTCCGAAATTTCTGATGCGTATAGTGTACAAAAAAAATTACGGATCTATGTGTAAGTTGTTAAAATATAAGGTTAGTAGCGACTAAAACTTTTGGGGCACACATAGAAATAGACTAAAGAGATTTTAAATCTAATCTAAATCTATTCTCTCCTTCTCTCTTTCTTTCACTCAGCTCAGCAGCCGACTTCTCTTTTCTCTCTCTTGGACGCAGCCCTCTCCTCTCCTCTCCCCTGCTGCCTGCCCTCTATATTCTCTTAGACAGGCCACTCACTGCTATGCAGCAGCCATTGTCGGTCAACCACTTCCACTGCCTAGCTCCTCCTCCCTCCTCCTCTCTCGGTAGCAACCCTCCTCCTCTCGAGTGGCAATAGAACACCGGTAAATTTTTTTCAATTTGTTTTCTGATTTTATAAAACTTTGATTTGTTGTTATTGTTAAAATTCTATTGATATTGATATTGTATGAAACATGGTTGTTGCTGAAATTTTATTTGTTAATTTGTATGAAATTTTTTAGTTAATTTGTATGAAACTTTAATGTTCATTTATTACGCCGGGCTAAAAGTTGCAAAACAAGTAGAATTAACCTGAAAAATTCTCATCGGGGGGCTCCTGCCCCGAACCCCCAGCATTTGTAAAAAAAAAAAAATCGCACCCATAGATATAATATCCTGGGTCCGCCACTGATTCCGACACAATCCCAATTCTGATATCAGAGCCAAGACGCTCATTTTCGAATTATAGTAAAAAGACTTTAATGCCCTTGGGATTTATCCCTCGCATTTACAAAGATATTTTTGAAACTAATCCAGACTACCAACCTATACCCATAACTAATTTAGACCCAGAAGGTTGCTTAACCTCACACATAGACGGTTGTTCACACACTGAACACATTTCAGCCAAACACGCAGATAGTAGACAAGTTACGGACACTGCTATTAATAACATAATAGATCAAAATAAGTGGCAGGCCTCATTGATGAATACTTCAACAATAATGCTCTATCCAACAAAGACAAAGACAGGGCAAAAGAAGGCAAAGATGGGACATAGAAGGGTCCCACCTTCCTCAGCGAATTATCAAGGACTGAAGACTCAATTATTTAGACTGCTTTCTATAAAGTAAAAGATTTGTTGCAATCACAAGACGATGAAGACCTGCCCCACATGGGCCATTAAACAACTCCTCCTGCCAAAATTATTGGTAAAACACAAAGATGCTTTTTGTAAAGAAAAGACTTTAATAATTGTATTTCTTTAAACCGATTAGCTTTTAGCCTCCGGTTGCCTGTCAAATATAGTGCCCTTGTGATTATAAAAGGGAGCGTCCAGTTTGTAAGAAGGAATCGAGTATCAGAAGTAAGAAAGAGTGAGTAAGCTTAGAGAGAGTAACATGTATATGAGTGAGTAAACCCCATATAGTTAGGGGAATGGTGAGAGTTGTATTTACTTATACAATGCAATAAAAGTTATTTTCTTTTCCCAAATCTCTTAGGTTGAGTTGTTATTATTCTCCAGTTGTCTCCAACTTTCTGTTCATAGAGGACTATCATGTGGAACCTCTGGTGTAGCACGTAGGTGTTATACTGTTGAACCGTCATCAGGTACTGATTTTTTAAGAGCCATTAGCCAGGTGAGCGTTAGGCGTGGTGGCGTACAGGAAGGAAACGGGTCCAACGTCAAAATAGTGGATTGAGGTGCGACACATAAAGAGAGAGTTGCAGGAGGCTGAGACCGGAGAAGAATAGTAACAAAGCTGACGAGACGAAAGAAAGAAGGTAAAGATATTGCAGACTATAAGGAAGGTATAAACTCGAACCAACCCCCTAGCTATTTCACATTATACTGTTAAAATCTTAACATACTCGCATGAGCCAACAAGTCACTACAGGCTTTTTAGCATTTCTTAATCAAATAAATCCAGACTTAACAAGAGAAATCCATGAGTGGACTCTTACAGACCCTAAAGATAAAGAACTTATAGAATCTTCTTTAACATACGCAGGTGGTACTTTCAAATATATAGACCAGGTTATTGAGTAGTTAGTACATGAGGTACCTACAATAGAAATAATTAGAACAGTGATCCGTGATCTCTTTAAACAAAGGATAAAAATTGTAGAATTCGTAGAAGAACTTTCAAGACCGAAAAAATATCAAGAATACACTAGAATACTTGAAGATAGTATAGACGTAATAAAATATATTATACGTAAAAGGTTAGCTGAAACAAGAACTATTTTAATTAGATAGGGAGGAATTCGTCCTCTTCTTAAAAACATAGAGGCAACTACCCTTAGAACATACCGTAAATTTTTATCATCCTATGGTGATAATGATTTAGATGAATTTATACATAACGATATAATTGATATTGTTAACTCAGATATATAAAGAAACTAGACTGATAAAACATCAATACCGCATAAGGTATTTAAGACTAGAATATTTTCCATCAAAACCGCTTGCGATTTCCAGACTCCCTGAGGAAAATTTTTACATAGATAATTCCCACTATTCCGAATTTCAATACGTTAGTGACGGAAGAAGCGGGGGAAGTAGCAGCTCTGAAACTTCTCTTAGACTCCTAGATTAGACATTAAAATAAGTATAAGACTGTAGAAATTATTGGGGTAGAAATTTCTATTCCTATAAAATTAGAAAAGGACAAAGGCATAAAAAGACAAAGTGGTCCCTAAAAGGTGGTCCAAAAGATAAAAGCGGTCACAAAATCGTGTGGACGATATTAAGCCCATTAAATTAACCCGTTGGAGAGCCTGACCATATATATATATACATATGAAGATCTAGTTTATTATACTTTTTCTTTCACCGTTACCCCTACAAACTATTTGGTTCTTTTACTTTATTTATCAAACTACTGTCTAGGCTTTTTACTTCCCTAATTTATTTGACCTTGATTGTGCTAACCTTTGAATGTTGTTTGACCTTCTTTTGAATTTTGGTGCATTCTATTTTAAATTTTTTAACCTTGGATCGATGTGTGTTATATTGGGTTTCCTTGTTATTGGTTTAATCTCAAATGAGTTTACTAAAGATTGATTGACGTTGGGCAGAATTCCAGGAGTGTTGGTGTTTGGACATGTTTTTTCTACTAGGTGTTTGGGAAAGTTGTGTTGTAGATGAATTTTGGACTTTCTTGCAAATCAATACAAACATAACCATTTTTCATCTTTGACCAACAAGTGTTTGACAAATTTCCCCACCCAACTTTGATAGCATTTTTGTTTCCACAACATTCACATACACCCATTTGTCATTGATTTGTGTTGTTTAGTCCCTATTTTAGAATTAATAGATGGTTGAATTTTGTGAAATTTTTTAAAATAGCTAAAAATTGTATTTTGACGTAATTTTTGAACATGTGTTAATTGAAAGGTTAATTTTAATTAAAAAATAAAAAAATTAGAAAAAGGTTTCTTAGGGCCTAGATTTAGGTGTGATGTAGGAGATTCTTTCTCTCTCTTAGATAGCAAGAACGAGATTCTCATACATTCCAAATATACATATCACTGGCACAAATATTTTTTTTAAAATATTTTAAAAAATATTTTTGAGTTGAATTTTTTATGTGGTATTTAAGCATTTCAAGAGATCCATATAAAAAAATCAACTCAAAATAACTTTTTTTGATATTTAAAAATTTCAGTCAAACTATTACATATTTTAAAGTGCTTCTAAAGCTTCGAAAGTTTGACTGATTTTTTTAATATGGGTCTCCTGAAATATTTAAACGTCATGTAAAAAAATTAAGTCAAAACATGACCTTTTTAATATTTTAAAAAATAGGAAAATATATATGGTGTGTGTGTGTGTGTATATATATATATATTGTGTTTTTACACAAATTAATATTACGAGGAAATTAATATATTCGTCAATTTTAAGTCATTATAAAAGTAGGACCCACACGTTAAACGTGATGGGGCCAAGTATGTATGTGTTCCATGTAGCAAGATCAGTTACACGATATATTAATTTGTTAAAAACGTACAAATGATGAATACAAAATTTGGTTTCAAAGTGCCTCAAGTTGTGAGACAAGCTTGTTAAGTACTTGCAACTCTTCCAGCTTCCCACTTGAATGGGTCCAAAATGAAATTTGGATTAATTATACTTTGACCCTCCACCTTTGCACATTTTGGACATAAAATTGATCGTTTGCACAAGTGGTTAGACAAAAGTACCCTTACATACAAGGTACATGATTAATTTTTGTTCAAAAATTTAACACCATTAGTTTTTTATATAAAGTGATACATTTTTATAAGTTGAGAGGGTTATGTCTAAAAAATAAAAGTACAAAGAAATCAAAATGTAATTATCCCTGAAAATTAAATTTGAATTATTCATGAATATAAACATAAAATTGATATTGCTTTCGTTAGATTTAAAAAATATAAACTATTAACTTCAAATAAAAATTACACGCCTTAGATAAGCAAACACATTAAAAAGAAAAAAAAAAGGGGTAACAGATGGAGTAGTACTGCTGGCAAAAGTTATAACCGTAATTTTTATATCCTAATAAGGGTTCTTTTTGTTGTGTTTAAACCCGATTTAGTCAAATATATAAAATCCCACATCGGTTTATTATTCGTAATTTAATCGCTTAATAAGGAGCTGATTTCATACCACAAATTGCCATGCCTAGCTGCATGGCATCAAATTGGTTGGATGTTAACCCAACATTACCCAACTCACCATGGGTTGGAATTAGCATTCATAATTTGAAATTGATGAATGAAGAAGAGCTGTTAGTTACCTAACTAAACCCAACCCCCCATGGGTTGGAAAGCTTTTTTATTACATGCGTCTGCAGCAATAAATTATTATTCATAGAAATTAATGCAAAATTAAATTTTATGTGGTGTTTTGTTACTTATGAAAATAAAGTATAAAAAAATCACACTGGAGGAGAAAAAATATTTAAATTAATTTTTAATACAAAATGGCCACATCAGTTGGACAAACTACTAAATCGGCATTATTTTTAAATAATAAATTAAAGATGTCACAAAATCTTTTGTCATCAAACCTCCTGTCACCACCATTCCCCAAGAATGTAAATTTATTTTTGCATCTTCAATTTTTTTTTTTAAGATGTAATACCATTGAATTACTCTATGTCACCTTATTATCTTCACACCACCTCTAGATTATAAAATTAAATTTGTAATATTAATAAAAAATGATCAAATATCAAAAAGTTCCTCAAATATTTTTTAATACACATTTAGTCAAAGCTTTTGATTTTGTACCAAAAAGTCCCTTATTCTCTTATCTTTAAAGGTCCGCGCCAACGGCATGGTAAAGTTTTTTTTGGCATGGTCAAGAATTTTTTGGTGCAAAATAAAAAGGCTTGGACTATACATGTATCAAAAGAAGTTCAAGTGACTATTTGGTATATGCCCAATAAAAAAAAACTTATTTCTTAGATCAGTACTATAAATCAGAGTATTCAACGTAATTATATTTTCACGAAACGAAAAAATGAAATATACAAAACATTAAAAATGACTACCACAACAGAATTTCTAATTAGTGACAAAAAAATTTATGACGAAATTATTTTTGTCACAGAAAGTTACTATTTTGTGAAAAAAATAAATTTCGTCACGCAATGTAGAATGGTATATTAAATTGGTGGCGAATTAATGAAAATTGTCACTAAATGACCATAAAAAATTGGCACCCAATATTTTTCGCCCCGGGGAAATTACACTTTATTATTTGTGATAAACTAATTATCATTTAACAACAAAAAAAATTTCACCAAATAAATATATTATTGGTGACAATATATTTCCCTCACCAATACTAAAATGGGATTTTTTTTAGGAAAAAAAAAGCCTTAAAACACTAACAAAATAGACCCAGTCTCCTAAAACTCTTCCACTAACCCCAAAGTCCATAAGTCAACCCCAAAACCTAACCCGTCCAGCAGCCTCTTCCCACTCCCGGCGCTGCCTCAATCTCCCCACCCTGGCGCAGCGTCTTTCTCTCTCCCAATCCCTAGCGCCGCCCGCTTCTCTCTCCATCAACCATCCGACTAGTCAATTATGTTCCTATTTTTTATGTTATTCGATTTCAACTATAATTTGTTGTATGAGGTCACTAAATCTTTAAGTAGTCTTCCTGTTCTGGTTAGTCTTCATGTTTCTGTGAGTAGTTATTATTTATGTTGTTTCGATCTGATTTGTTGATATTACTGGTGAATTTTGACTATTTCATAGATTCTCTTCAATTATTATTATATACCCCATATGTATATACATATACGAAAGAAAAAAAAATGATAAACACAGAACTAAGAGATCTGATCTTGCGAAGCATAACCGAGATCGGTTACTAAAAAAAAGTCATATTTGTTATGATGGTATTTTTAAATCCGTTTTGATATATATATATATCCACCATGGTTTTATAAAAAATATCTTCATTTTGGCATGCATGACATTTTTCTCTTTCATTCCCATACATGAATGTCACGCTAAAAGTTTTTTTTTTCTTTTTTTTTGTTATATATATATACTATTATAAATGCTATTATACTATTATAAATACATGTATTTTTTTAAATACGTGTAAATTTATTTTTTTCCATTTTTTAAACTATTTTTTAAATATTTAACTTTTTAATTTTTTAAATATTTAATATTAAATATTTTTTCTATTTTTTAAATACTTGTAAATTTAATTTTTTAATTTTTTTAATTATATATACATGTATTTTTTTTATTAAATTTATGTAAAACCAAAAATATTTAATATTTGTAAAACCCCAAAAGCAATTATATGTAAAACTCAAAAAAGCAATTATATATAAAACCAACAAAATGGAGAATTAGGGTAATGCGGATTAATTAAAAAAAGAAAACAAACGTACTAAACGTTGTATTACGACTCGTGTTAGTCGTATCAATGGACTCATGTCAAAGTAATTAAGTAATCAAATTCATAATAAAAATTATAATTCTAAACCATGGTAATAAGATTTTGTGTACTGTCACTTTTTTTTCCTAATCCGATCACGGTTCAATTAAATGCAACACGACAAGAAATTATATTTTTTATGACTTAACACTGATACATCCCAAATAAATTACATAATTCCAAAACTACTGTGTTCACAATATGTATTCATTCAACGCAAGGAGATCCCGTACGGGGCCAACTTATGACCCATCGTACGGTTTTTTAAGCATATATGTTTTTTTTTTGTTTTTTTTGGAAGTTTTACACATTTTAAGATATTGCTAAATAATTATTCTAAAAATATTTATTTTGATATTTAAAAAAAAATGGTCAATATTAAATGACTTAAAACTGTCAAATATTGATTTTTTTTTAAAAAATAAAAAAAAAAATCATTTTGAGATATATTATTAAGGCTACCATCAAATGTGTAAACCCCAAAAAAAAATTAATAAAAAACATTTTAAAATCATATATTGGTCGTATTTAGGGGGCCCTAAGTTAAAAAGGCTTTTTTATAACACGTGTGTCTAACATTTTAAAAAAATTGGACAGAGCATTCATTGTTTAAAAAACTCGAACAACAATAACGCTATCAGTTCTTTTTTACACCGTCATTAACTATAACATCTTCTTTTCTTGTACTTAACCTTACTACACCATATTTTTTACCTAGACTAACTACAGATCCACCCTTACAAAGTTTGTTATACAGTAAAGAATCCTATATAACTCATACGATCAAGAGTAGTTCCCAAGCTTTTTTAAAAAAAAATCTCTCGGTTGATCACAGTAGGATCCCAACAATGATGTGTTAATACTGTGACGACTTTAACATTATAAAAAAGATAAAAAAATAAAGAATAACATTTCATAAGCAAATTGTAATCCAATATTTGAAAAATAAAAATAAATCTTACCATTTACCCAACCAATTGATGAGAGATGGTATTCAAGCATAGATCAACTTAACAAACTCACTTTGAGTTTACAAACTCACATAGAGAGTGTGCAGGTTATTTCTTAGATTTGAAAGATTTGTGTGAGTCCTAATGTTTGGTTCAATATCCAAGGCTAATTTGAGTTCCTTAGTACAGAGAGGTGATGGGTTCAATTCAAAACAATGTTGGTTAGGTTTGACTAACATTTTAGAACGCTATATCAATTCAAAACAATGTTTCAAATTGATATTGCCTTTTCCCAAAGATATATGTTTATTGGTCAGAGACATAAATTTGACCAGTCCACAAACTCAAAAGGCCATAATATCCCCAATAATGAATCTGAATTCCATATTAAGAAAGTTTTAAATCTAAGCAAAGAAAAAAATGATGAATAGAATCTAGTAGAAATTCTTAACTATAGATCATTAAAGAGAGTATCCACGGAAATATAGAATTCATCAAGTTAAAAAAATCAACAATTCAATATACTCAACTTCTTTACTCTTCTTTTTTCAACAATTACATAATAAATATTTATATTTTAAAATTTTACATAAACACCCACATATGTATTTGCAACAATGCCATGGCATTAAAATTACAGGTGTCTAGCAGAGGTCACTTTGTCTCTTCTTACCAAGAGAGTATTTTCAACTACCCATCAGTTTTATTACAAAATAATATCAAACTGCAAGCACACACACAAACATAGAGAGAGAGAGAGAGAGAGAGAGAGAGAGTTACAACCCACATAAATAACCCGAAACTAACCCAATAACTTACTACAACCCATAACCCGAAAATAACCCAACAACCATCTCCTACCTGCTACTACCCACATAAACAAACTAGGCTTTTTCGAGTCAGCCTGCGTTTTCTCATCGAACCTTGGCCATCTCCTACTTGTAATCTGGGCTTTTTTGTCACCACAAAACCAAAACCAAAACCAAAACCAAAACCAAAACCAAAACCAAAACCAAAACCAAAACCCCATAAACTATAAGGATTTAAACAAATAGAGTTAGAATTTGAGATCAGTACCTCTCAAGATGAAACCCATCGCATAACCGATTTCAGATCTCTTTTGATCTGCAACCCACCCCACCGAAGCCGACGACGGCCAAGAAAATCCGATGTGAGTTTGAAAATCGGAGGCACCTTTATATAAAATACTTAAACCTGCAAATACAACAAAAAAAAACTATTTCAATTAAAAAAGGAGAAGGATGACAGATATAAAATACTTATCAAGTACTGTCACCTCTTATTTTCACTTCTATGAAGAAGTAGTGTTGAAAGATTAATTCTTCATTTGACATAAGGATTATGGAAAGAATCAAAGAAGTAGTAATACTTCTTCCCATGGAAAGATCTGCAAAATAAAACCAAAATAAAACTACAATAGTAACATCTGTAAAGTGAAAAAATAGTAACCAAGAATGCACCCAACTTCAAATCACATAACATGACCTCTTAAAGTGAAAAAAGACCAGTGGAAGAGGGATGAGTTGTGGCAACCGTGTGAAATCGTCTGGAATCAAACCCCTTTGGAAACCTCAACTTCAAGAATCATACATTAAGGAAGATACTTATTTTGGCTTATCATGGAAGAGGGAGGATTTGTGGCAAGCGAGTGAGACTCATGTAGGAAGAGGGATGGCGGTGGCAGACTCATGTAGTCTCGAGACATGGGATTTTCAGAGGTGGCAGACTTTATTAGTCTCGAGACATGGGATTGATTCTATAATACCCCATAATTTTGAGGGCTTTATTTATGACTATTGTATATAATTTTAATAATATTATTATTTTATTAATCGGAATATTGATATTATATTTATTTTTATTTGAAATGATTCGAATATTTAAATTCAAATTTAAATTATTTCTGGACATTCTATAATGGTTTAAATATGTGAAGTTGATAATTTGGAATAAAAGGGTAATATAGTAATAGGCGTTAGCTTAGTCTCCAAGCTAGGGTTTGAGAGAGGGGTTATATAAGGAATATTATGGGTGATTATATGGAAAGGGAGATGAAAAAGAAAGGGCAAAAATGAAATCCAAAGAGGCAAAAACGAGTGAAATGAGAAGAGCCAATTTGGAATGTTTAGATCTTCTTTTGAGTGCATTCGGATGAGATTTAAGAAAAACTTAAAACACATACCTGACTCAATTTTTCATGTAGAATCCAAATCTGAAGTCATATTGGTGATTCGAATAATTTTTGGAGTTGATTTTTCTGAGTTTTTAAAATAGGACTATTTGGGGTTATCTCGTGTTGGGGCTAGAACATGATTTGATTATTTTCGCGAGAAGAACGTGATGGTGCGATCAGATTTTGAGGATGAATTTATGTGGTGATTAGGTGTAATGATTTTAAGGTATGGGGTTTTACACAATATGCTCCTTAAATCTCGCGAGTGTTATTCTCTTTGAATTCTTGTTAATTGAACTCATATTTGAATTGATAAATTCATTGAAATCTGAAAAATAATTGTTGAAATTATTTTGATTCATGTGGAATCATTATATTATTGATGAACACGTTGTCATGATATTTTAATATGAGATGGATGTTAGGCACCCGCCAAAATTCCTGTTTCTTGGGCTATGGCTTGATTAAGCATATACGGATGTGGTGAGGCCTGGTGACCCGGTTAAAGTGTTGTTGAGAAATTATATTGATAAATGCTTTGAGATTTGCATTTTGATTTCAATATTCGTACTCGTGTTGTTACGCTTTATTCATCGCTAACATATATTTGTTGAGCAGCTTTCTTGTCGTATTGTGTACTTCCCCATATTTTCTTTTAGTGGCAGGTTAGCGCGGATTTTGAGGCGCTATGGAGATTGATTTTAGCGAGGATTATTCGGGAAATATTTGTATTATTTTGATGTATAGAGCTTTGGAGATTTGTATTTTCCTTTCGAGTTAGTTGTTGTATTTTTTATTCGAGAGACTTGTTGTAATTGAAGAGATTGAGATTAGTGGATTTATATTATTGTGGATTTATTTAGATGCTCTATACCTTGTCACTTGTGGCTTTGGATTTATTTTATCGCATTAGCGCTCCGTTCGCTTTCTCCGGGCGGGAAGGGGTGTTACAGTTTCATGTTCAAAGCTTAGCCACGTGGCAACATATTCCACCCTTAGCTACAATCCTTTATTATATATATACAAAATTTGTTTATATAGTTTTTGTATACAAAAAGTTATATGATGTGGCAAAAAACCTCTCCTCCTATATTAAATATATACATATATATATAATAAGTTACAATGGTATTTTTACTATTCATAAGATGGAGAGACACTTCACGGTTCAGATCGAAGCCAACAAGGCAACGATCCAATGGTTAAAATTAAAATATCCCTCTTACCATTTTTACCCCTTAATTTGAGTTCCCCCTTTATTTAACCTTCCATTTCCTTTTGTCCTAATACTCAAAATTCAAATACATGGATAAGAAAGGAAATTAACACTATGAAAGCTTTTACACACTACCCGAGTACGTTTCCCTCTCTCCAAGTGGGTAGTTCATTCTCTGGATACTCCCATCTTATCTCTCTCTCTCTCTCTACCCTCACCGTCGACCGAACGCCTTACTATACGAGGTAAGTGTTTTTGAGATTTTTTGGTTTTGAATATGTCATCGGTTACATCTGAGTGTGTTTATAATATATTTGAGATATTTGGGTTATCTGGTTTTTGTATTTTCTCTTCCCCAGATATTTAGGTTATGTGGTTTACATCTGAGGGTGTTTAGAATATGTCTTTACTCTCGCTTATCTTCCCCATATCACTCGTACCACCTCAAGGTATTTTCTTTATCTCTCTCAATCAATTTTAAATAGTTTTGTCCAGAAATTTAACGGTTTAGTGTTTATATTATATGTTTTTGAGTTTCCAATTCCTCTATTAGGGTGATTATTTTTGGCCCATTATTCTTGAGGTTGTTGGGTTCTAAAATTTTGAATTTAAGATCCTTGAGTAAATATGCGAGTAAAGACATATTCTAAGTGGGTGTTGCTTTTTACAATTTTTTTGATTTTGAAAGCTATTCTTAAATCTGGCTAAACACAATGTAAAGACATCTTACCTACATGTGTCCTCAACACTATACTGGCCAAAAAAAATTCACTATGTTACATTGGTTAAAGACAATGTTAAATAAAATATGATTTGGTGTTATTTTTGTACGTTTTTTGAGTCTATACTTCTATATCGAGGCCATCCGTTTTCACGTTTTCTTTGCAGTAGATTTTGGTAATATACCGAGTCCTTCCCATTGAACATTAGCACTCTATTGAATTATTTTAGGTAATTTAAAGGATTAAAATAATGTATATTTATTGTTGAACCTCAGTTGTTTGACAAAAGGGGAAACTGAGTATTTACTAATTAGAGTGTATAATTTTGTAAAGTTAAGGATGACAATGTGGATTGATATTTAGGAGTTATGATAGAGAAGTGAGACGTTCAAGTTGCTGTTGTTTTATACCTTCTTTTTTTTTATTTTTCGTAAACCTTGAAGTTGGTGTGATCTCCTTTATGAAGCTTCTAATATATTGCTTGGAGATGCTTAAGTGACAGAGAAGAGCAGTAATATTATTTCAGTCCTGCTCAATACCATACAGACATGTATTGTACGTTTTCTCTTTACTGAAGCTTATAATCAATGGAAAAAAATTGTAGTTGGGAGGCAATATTTTCCTTTTATATGGAAATCCCCTACCTGCTCGCACTCCCCAACCCACGAACCCGTCTACATACGCACTACCCCACCCCTGTACACATGCTTCCCCCACTTCTCCCAAGCTGACCTTGCAACACCCTCCTGTCCCCACACCCTCTACCACCAACCTGTTGTTACCCGCTACTGCCCCCAAACTGCTACCCTGCCATAACCTTATGCACCCGTCCTCTGCCCTGCTCACGCTCCTTCCTACCACTCTCTAACCCCACTGGTACCCAAATTCCATAACCCACGCGCTAACCTCTTTACCTGTTGCCTTCGATTATAATTCTATGAATAGTGTTAATGATTTTTTTGACACTTATGCCATCTGTTTTGGCCACAAAATAAATAAATCATAATTAAATGTCACTAATTATCATTCCTTCTTAAACATTAAATGCTCATCAGCATTATAATGTGCAGGTCCTTACTAAAAAAATTATTTTCCAGTTTCTGAGTTCCTAAATTTCGTCTTAAGCATTGAAGAAAGAAATTTGGGAAAAGAATGTGATGTTGACTTGACACCTTTATGTTTATATTTGAGTTTTAAATAATGTGTACACATTTTATTCTATTATTGATGAGGTTTTTGTTTTTATTTATGTAGGTGGGAGTTTTTTCCTGTTACAGTTTTTTTTTAAAATTTTTGTATCACCAAACAAGGTCTACATTCACAAGAAGACGAGGATTAGTTATTACAATATCGATCAAGAAATAATCTTACACACTCAGTCTCTCTTGAATTTCAGTCACACACAACAAAATTCATCACAAAGTAGTAACCCTCACTCAAGACCTCACAATA
This sequence comes from Sambucus nigra, assembly GCA_949130495.1. Lineage (NCBI taxonomy): Eukaryota > Viridiplantae > Streptophyta > Magnoliopsida > Dipsacales > Adoxaceae > Sambucus > Sambucus nigra. The sequence continues at coordinate 22,812,158 of OX422212.1, read as the reverse complement.
CACATTGGAGCTCCCACTTCTCTGTCTCTTGGCCCACTTGCTGAAATTTGTTGCAACTTATATCATTGCATACCCATCTGGGTTGAAAACATAGGCTTCCTGGACCCCAATGATGAAATTTCTCTTAATAAGGAATCCGGATTTCTCTGTTGAGAATCCAACAATCATTTGTTGTTCTTGGGCACAAGACTTGGCAACACTGCATCACAATAGGGGAATCTACCAATTTTTTTGATGTAGTATGTTGATATCTAGAATGTAAAAATTGCTGAAATCTGGCCAAATACAAAAATGGCTACATCCTCTCTTATGGTGCCTTTCTCTGTTACATCTTATGGAATGAAATCAGGGGTTGGGGGGGGGGGGGGGGGGGACCTTAAACTTCTTAAAACTTATACTTAATTTTGTTATAGATCAGTTTTTGGTTTAGGCATGGAGTATTATATTAGATGAATTGACATTAGCTCATAATGCCTTCATCATTGTTTTTTCTTTAACCACATCTCTTGGTATTTAGTATTTTATATGTTGTACTATAGTACGAATAATATGATTTCTCTTTGCTTTGACATACTACTCAATACCCGTGTCATTTTAATAATGTCTAATTAGTTTTTTCCTTTATCTAAATATATTTTTTTTCTTTTCTTATGTAGGTGCTTAGTACTGAAATAAAGGACAGGATAACATGTTAAAAGGATTTACCCTTAAATTGGAATATAATGTAGATGACAATTTTTTGCCTGGCCTTTTGTCTAATTGGAATAGTTTCTCACATCACCAAAGTAGTAACTTGAAGTTGAAGAATGACCAAGCAATTAAGGTGTGTGCAGTGGATTTAAGGTAAAAAAATTACATTTATCTTCTGAGAATTTGTGGAAAAAAGTTATTCTTTTAAAGATTGGGATTATCCATTTATGACATTTTGTAGTCTTAATGTTTATTATACCATACATTGACTCCCCGGGTTTGGAACCAAAGCATCCACAATATTGCAATTATCTGAGCTGAATTGTTGAGTTCTTAATTCTTTTTACAATTTTCTTTGATCTTCTTAATAATTTATAGTTTCTTCTTGCTCCAAATTGAAGCAGATACCAAGTGAAAAACTAGGCCGCTCTGTCTTAGGTTGAAACCATGTATTTGAACCATGTCTTATCTTGATAGTTACATCGATCTCTATGTTGGCTTTTACAATGTTTTAGTTAAGCTTCTACATGTTTCAATTCTTTGTTTATTCTTTACATTTGTTTCTTTGTGCTTCCGATTCAAAATGTTGAAAATTTGGTCACTTAACACTTTGTCTATTTTTTTGTCTATTTGCTACCTTTTAGCCTTATAACGCTTTGTATTAATTTCTTATAGTTGTATTTGAGCATAATCTTCTACAAATGCATTGGTTAAAAGATGAATTTAGTCATAGCATTTGGTAGTTATGTCAAGAAATCCCTAATTTTTGATAATGCAAGTATGTGACAGGTATAAAAAATGGAACCCATGAAGGACTTAAGTTTCAGTATTTTTTCGTCGTCTTTTTATGGGTTGTTGAGATTTGGAACTAATGGAATGGATGTACTATATAGATTTGGTTATTTTTTATTTTCCATTTGATTGAGGAACAACTACTGCAGCCAAATATTGGTGAGACGTCTACAAACATCTACATCCAATGCTAGTTGTCTTGAGAACAACCGCTACAGCCAATTCTCTAAAATAGTGACTTCCTTCTTTATATTGGTACATTTTGTTCAAGTTCATTATCAACCTGTTTTATATCGTTAAAAGTAGTTGAGTTTGGAATTCATGTGGAAGTTAATTTAATAATCAGTAGTATCAGACCAATAATTAGTACAACTGCTGTCTAATTCTAGGGGAGCTCAATGGAGGCGTGGCAGTGGCACCCGATCAGGTCTAATGCTAGGGGTTCAGACCAACTCTACAGCTGCTGAATGTTGCTGCTACTGCAGCAATCAGTAGTGAGAGAAAAAATTTGCTACTGCTGTAGTATAGAAACTTCACATATCACAGATTTTTGGAACTCTGTGCAAATCTACAACTGCTAATTCTAGGTGTTCATAGTTGCATTGCAACCCATGATTGCAATGGCAAAAAGGAATTTTTTGGGATCCATCTTTCAAGATCTGCGATGCCACACACGACCCTCTGAGGCATCATCTACATTTGAAGCGTCTTTTCGTGGTGGTGCGGTCACTGGCAGAGTTGGTAATGAACTTGACTAGAAACATAATAGTGACGTGAGGAACTTATGGTGAAATGTACCCCTCTGTGCAATTATTTTGTTTCAAAATTTTAAATTTTAATAATTTCATGCTCTTATTTTCACCCACGATTTTATTTTTTACCGTGCAATCAGCACGGTCACACTTAATGTGTCCTGTAGTATCGTGTTCATCAGTTATTACCCATTAAGTTTTGCACATATTGACTACTAATACTTTAGTCAATTTGTGCAGCAAATGCTAAGCATGGAAATGGCCAAATCTACTAACATCTTATGATATGTAAAGAGCTATTTGAGTCTTTTTTGCTATTGTTTACTTTAGTTACTTATGCTCTTAATTTACCTATTGGTTATTTTTAGTTCTTACGGGATGACCTATTGATATTGAGTATTAATAACGACCTACAGAAATTACCTCTGTATGATTAGATCATTCACTTTTGGCAAGTTGGGAGCCCCCTGTTAAGATAGTTAAGATGGTGGCTGATATTTAATTTTAGTGCTTGCAAATGTTGCTTCTTAGGAGATATTGATTACCACTAGCTGATCATATAAAGAAATACACATGATAACACAGCACAGGACAACAAGACACCTCATCCATGTTCTAAACACACCTTTATTGTGTAGAAATGTTATAATTATATGACTCTGTTGTGTTAATTTAATTTGTAGGGGATTAACTATATTTGTTAAAAAAGGAGGTTAATCCAAGAGAGGTCATGACTTTAGGTAAGAGTATTGGTTACACAATAAATAGAGATGGGAAATATGCTACAATGTGAGTTGCTGAAGATGCCCTTTTTTAGATTGGAGGAGGTTGAAGTTCAGTATTGTGGTAAAGGCGAGACTGTAGAGGTTGCAGGAAGCTTCAATGGATGGCATCACGGGATTAAAATGGATCTAGAACCATCATAAACTATTGTGGATCCCATTGAATTAAGGAAATCTATAGTTTGGAGAACGGTGCTGTGGCTTTATCCTTGGATATATGAGATCAAATTCATTGTTGATGGCCATTGGATTAATCGTTCGAGTCAATAAATGGTATAGCTTTGCCTACGAGGCTACTTATTTCACGTACGCTCCACCAAGAAAGCGGCAATTATTGCAACGGAGAAGATCAAGTGTGAAGCCCACGAGATGAAGGGAACATGAAATATGCAGGATCAGGTGGTTTTTGAATTCACACTCCCAACCTTTTAAAACTGGAAGGAAGGTCTATAAGTTCTTAGTTAAAGTTTCACATTAGCTTCACAATTTTGTCAATGTATAGCATATTGTATTTTGTTTGATCTAGATATTCATATAGTGGTATGTGGACATAATACATTTTCGATGAAAAAAAAGATTTTCCCATTGTACCGGTGTCAAGTATTATATGAAATAATTGGGACATTTGTTGATTAACATGAATTTCTAAGATATTATTGCATAAAGTTGATGTGATCAGTCAGTCTCTGTTGCTAGCTATGATGGGTATTATGCATTCTATATCTTAATTTATGGGTGTTTTTATCTAAACCATATTCTTCTTTCTACAAACCCCATTTGAGTTATTAATAGATTAAATGATGAAGTTTATAATAGATAATACTACTCCTATCAAAACACCCCAATTAATTGGAACTTTGCTTTCGTATATACATCATAACTGAAGAACTTTTGCTTACATTGATAAAACCATTTGTATGAAATCCCATTCGTTATAATTAACAAGTATCTGGAAATTGGTTATGCATTTACTCCAATCAAAGATATTAACAAAATTATCTCTACAACTGTCAAAAAGAATTTCACCCAAAGGCTTTATATATTTCAAGTAGTATCTACAACTAAAAATGAATATAGTTAAATAAAAAAAGTTGTTACAATATCCAAACTCATAAAGAATAAGGTTAAACTCATCAAGAATAAGGTTAAACTATCATCTTCTTCAACAATGGATGTCTAGCCAAGTGTTTTAAACTATGGATTTCTCTTCTTGACGCTGATAATAGATTCTTTTCAAAATATACGAAAATGGATGGGACCAAAATTGGAATTGGGTGTTCTTGCTTTGGTGAAATTTTCTAAGTTGCATTTAAAAAAAGAATAAAAAAGTGCAAGTTCTATTGATCTTAATTATTGATGTACAATTTTAATATTATTTTAAGGAGCACTCAAATAAATTTGTATAGTTAATGTACCACATCATCCAAGCGATCGAATTGAATTTGATAAATTTGTATACTAGGGTATGCTCGTGCCTGAAGGCACGACTCTAATTTTCGAAAGTGTACACTGCCAATAGGACCATACATCATGTTTAATTTGTAATAGATAAGTAATTTTGTAAATAACTTAGGCATATGGTATAATTAAGGAAGTCTACAGTTTGGAGAACGGTGTTATGGCTTTATCCTTGGATATATGAGATCAAATTCATTGTTGATGGCCATTGGATTAATCCTTCAAGTCAATAAATGATATGGCTTTGCCTAGGATGCTACTTATTTCACGTACGCTCCACCAAGAAAGCGGTGATTATTGCAACAGAGAAGATCATGTGTGAAGCCCACCAGATGAAGGGAACATGAAACATACAGGATCAGGAAGTTTTTGAATTCACACTCCCAACCTTTTTCAACTAGAAGGAAGGTCTATAAGTTCTCAATTAAAGTTTCACATTATCTTCACAATTTTGTCGATGTATAGCCTATTGTAAGGATAAAGCCACAACACCGTTCGGTTGACGCTGATAATAGCTTTCAAATTCAATTCGATAGCTTGGATGATGTGTTACATTAACGATACAAATTTTAAAAAAAATAACATTGTGCCTAAGTTATTTAAAAAATCACTTATCTATTGCGAATTAAACATGATGTATGGTCCTATTGGCGGTGTACACTTTCAAAAATTAGAGTCGTGCCTTCAGGCACGGGCATACTCTAGTGTATATATATATATATATATATATATATATATATATATATATATATATAGTTGATTGTACTTTTTCTTTCACTGTTACCCCTGCAAACTATTTGGTTCTTTTACTTTATTTATCAAACTACCGTCTGGGCTTTTCACTTCCATAATTTATTTTATCTTGATTGTTCTAACCTTTAAATGTTGTTTGGCCTTATTTTGATTTTTGGCGACTTCTATTTTAAATTTTTTTACGTTGGATCGGTGAGTGTTATAGTGGGTGTCCTTATTATGTATTTAATCTCAAACCAGTTTACTAGAGATTAATTAAAGTTGGTAAGAATTCTAAGGGTGTTGATGTTTGGGCATATTCATTCTACTTTGTGTTTGAGACAGTTGTGTTGTAAAAGAATTTTGGACTTTCTTTCAAAGCAAATTGTAAAAATATAGCCATTTTTCATCTTTGACCAATAAGTGTTTAACAAATTTCCCCACCCAACTTTTATTGCATTCCTGTTTCCACAACATTCAAAAACACCCATTTTACATTGCTTTGTGTTGTTTAGTCCCTGTTTTAGAATTAATAGATTGTTGAATGTTGTTGGATGTTGTTATTTGAGAATAGATTATTTAGTGATGTGGTTTTAATATTGGTGTTTGAGAATAGATTGTTGAATATATATGGGTAATGTTTTCGACAAAAAATTTTGACTTTCTTATTTTGAATTGGATCTTCAGAGCCATTTTGTCATTATGTTCACGAAGTATTTGATAAGATACTTCAATCATAACACTCATTGTAACTGCATACAACATTATAGGTGTTTAGCTTTTTATAAGTATATAGTTCTTATGTAAACAAATTAAATTTTTTGTTATCACTATGTCTTCACCATTTAGATTATTTGGGGATAAATTCCACACCATTTTTGTGTGTAGGAACGAATTCCTCTAGTGATTGACATGCTATGCTTAACATGTTCATTTTAATATTTAATAGGACTCCAAAATGAGGATGGATCGGAGTTGGATCCAAGCACATAATAGATTCTACAAGAAATATGTAACTGGGGTTAGGTCTTTCATTCAAAATGTTAATAAACACATGGGCCCAACTAGTGACGTTAAATGTCCCTGCATCGATTGTTTAAATATTAATATTATATCTATTCATGAAGTTGAGGACCATTTGTTCTTCAAGGGAATTTCTACGAGCTATACTCATTGGATTCATGATTAGGCGTAAATTCTTCCGAATTTATCCCCTTAATTTAGGGATTTTTATCGTCTCGGAAAATGTAATTCATCTTGATTTATCTCATTTATATTCTACTGACCTTTCTACCTATTATCTCGAGTTTTGTGCCTTTTCATGAAATTTACAAGTATTTATTACTAAGTGAAGAAAGGAAAAATCCAAAGAAAAATAATGAATCAAGGGAGAAAAGTCAAAAGGGAAAAAGCATAATTTTCATCAGGAATTTGGACGAGAACCCAAAATGAGTTGAAGACCACGATCTACGAGTGCGTAGGAAGAAACGACATCCAAATTCGAGTTTCGGAGCAGAAGTTGTGAGGTTCTAAAGATGAGAGATAATGAAGAGAAAATCAGGAGGAATTGATTTTAAAGACCGGACCGGTCCTATTTAGAGCAAAAAGGGACCGATCTGAACCTTTGAAACTCACTGGACAAAATCACATAGGAGACCGATCCTATTTTCAGAAAAAAAATGGACTGGTCCGGATTTGGACCCGGACTGATTCGCTCCTGGACGCACGGGTCGATCCGCCAAAGATAAATCTTGATTTCTGCTCCCATTTTAGAGGTTGATTCAGCTACAACTCCGGATATTTCGTGATGTATTTAACTTCTAGTTATTGTTAGACTAGGGGGTTCGAACTTTTTCATTTTTTTTAGTTTTAGTTTTTTTAGAGAGAGAGAGACCTCTCTCACTTGTGTTGCAAACCCTAGTTTTGAAGATTGATTAGAGGATTTTAGATTCAGTGAATGCAAGTAATTTCGATTCATTAAATTTATTCTCTCTTTTACTTAGTTAATTAATTCTCAGTTCTTAGTTGCTATCTCAAATAAAAAATTGTTCTTGCTAATCATGATTTCTTTTAATTCTTGAGTTAATATTTTTCTTCACTTAGTTATGTCTGGATAAATTCTTTAGGGTTAGGGTGCATGAACCCCACCCGATGTGATTCATCATAATGGAAAAAGATTTTTTAATTGAATTTTAAATGATCGTGTCCCGTAATTATCGCAACCGTCGTAGGACTTTTAATCTCATTTGCTCTAGGTAACCGGGATGCTTTAGAGTACGATGCACGTGTAGTTAATGTGAGACTGATTTATTCTTTCTTTTGATTTTGTATGATGCGGGCTACGATCCTTCATATATGGAATTCTTAGAATTAATAAATATCGGGTTCCTTGTAAATTCTAATTCTGAAATATTGTTTCCTACAGGGTGAATTACTAGGGTGAGGGGGATTATAGCCCAACCTCTCGTTCTCAATTGCAGTTAATTTTGTTAATAATCTTCCATCCATCTTATGTCGATTAGCTCTTTTGCATTTCATTTAGGCATAGCTTAGTCAGTCCAAGATTTAAATACACTTTTAGCTGTAGTAAATCTCCCATTCTAATCACCTTTGTGTTTCTTTTAGAGTCAAAGTTAGGGTTCCTTCATCTTTCCAACGTTGTCACAAATTCGTTCGTCTTTTTTCCTTAAGGATCGATACCCGACTTACCGGGATTATTACTTGAGCGAAAGGCTTTCACTTGAGCCTACATAGCACGCACACTAGGCACATTTGTGGTCACATCAATTCATCATGGATAATGTTCTATGTTAGGGGGATCTCATGCCTCCGATAATTACATCAACGATGATGATGATGATGATGATGATGATGATGATGATGATGATAATGATGGCGATGCTGATGAAGAACAAAGTGATGGAGTACATGATATGTTGGATGACTTACAAAGGGGCACCTTCCTTAAATCCATTCATATAGAATCAAATGATAACTTTTATTAAGAAAATATTATCGGAGAAACTAAAAAATTTGACAAGTTGTTGCAAGAGGCTGAGTGTGAATTGTATCCCAATTGTACGAAGTTTTCAACGTTGTCATTTCTTGTGAAGTTGCTTTATTTGAAAGTTATGAACCGACGGAGCAACAAATCCTTCAATATGTTGCTTGATTTATTGAAGCAAGCTTTGATTGAGGGTGATATGCTCCCCAAGTCACATTACTAAGCAAATAACATGTTGCAAGATTTTGGCCTAACATATATATCCATTCATGCTTGTAAAAATAATTGAGTGCTATTTTGGAAAGACTTTAAAGATCGACAAGAGTGTTTGGTATGTGTGTAACCTATATGTAAAATCAATAATAAAAAGGGAAAAAAGATACCTCACAAGGTATTACATCATTTTCCAATTAAACAAGACTTCAAAGATTTTTTATGTCGAAGAAAATGACTGACGATATGAGGTGGCACAAAGATAAGCGTGAAAATAATGACAATGAATTGAGACATCCAGTTGATTCCAAAGCTTGGAAGGAATTTTACAAGGAGCATCTATGGTTTTGACAAGATCCTTGAAATTTAAGGCTTGGAGTAGCAAGTGATGGGTTTAACCCCTTTGGTAACATGCATAACTCATATAGCATGTGGATGCTTTTACTTGTGCCATATAATTTTCCTCCTTGGTTATGCATGAAGGAACCATTCTTTATGATGTTGTTGCTTATTCCTGGCCTTACTTCACCTAGGAAATATATAATTGTGTATTTACAGCCTTTACTTGATGAACTTAAAGAGTTATGGGAAGTCGGTGTATAGACATATGACGCATCTACAAAAAAGAGTCTTCAAATGCATGCAGTAGTTTTATGACTATAAATGACTTTCCTGCATATGCTAATTTGTCTAGGTGGAGCACGAAAGGGTACATGGAATTTCCAACTTATAATAAACATACTTCTTCACACAAGTTACGTAATAAGATTTGTTACATTAGCCATTAACTTTGTTTTCCAACTGATTATAATGGCGTGAGTAAAAAGTTTGACGGAATGGAATAGCATCGATCGAAACCTGTGGAGTTAAATGGCGATGACGTGTTGAGACAATTGAACCATGTTAAAGACTATAAACCAGGGAATCATGCAGATAATCTCAAGAGAAAGCGTACACTAAAATAGCTGAATTAGACCAAAAATAGCATTTTTTGAGTTACTATATTGGCGGGCACTAAAGTTATGACATAATTTAGATGCCATGCACATTGAGAAGAATATATATTCGAAAGTGTGTTAGGAACATTACTGAATATAGAAGGGATGACAAAGGACACATATAAAGCAAGACAAGATTTAGATAATATGAAAATACAAAAGGAACTTAATTTTATGCCACATGGCGACGTGTATAAGATGCCACAAGCATGTTACACATTGTCTAAGTTAGAAAAATAGGGATTTTGTGATTTTTTAAAATCGGTGAAATTCCCCGATGCTTACTCTTCTAATATCTTTCGATATGTTAACACAAGTGATGGCAAAAGTATTCGGGTTAAAAAGTCATGATTGCTATATTGTCGAGATCATACACATGAATATATTGGTATTTACCCAAGGATGTATATAGTGCATTGGTTGAGCTTGGAAAGTTTTTTAAAGACTTGTGTTCTAGAACTCTAAAAGTTGACGAACTGGAGAGATTAGAAAGAGAAATTTTTGTGTGTTTGTTTAAACTTGAAATGATTATCCACCAGAATTTCTTGATATAATGATCCATCTAGCGGTTCATTTACCACAAGAGGCAATGCTTGGAGGGCCACTGCAATATAGGTGGATGTACCCAATTGAAAGGTGATGGTTTATTTTTCCCCTTATTCTATTTTGCCTCAAGTTGATTACATATGTTTAACATGTAATATTTGATCTTGTTTATATTGTGCATAGGTACTTAGGCACCCTTAAGGGCTATGTTTGTAACAAAGCCCATCCCGAAGGTTCAATAGTGGAAACATACGTTGTCAATAAATGTTTGAGCTTTTTCTCCATGTACCTTGAAGGGATTGAAACTAAATTTAATCGTGAAAAGTGAAACTATGATGGAGAGAGGATGATGGCTTTGATGCGTTCTCTCAAAAGGTATGACCTTTAGGAGCATTTCATGTGGATTATTTTCGAGAAAGAGCGAGAAACGAGTCAATGGTATGTTTTGATTAACTGCGAGAAGGAGGAGCCATACCTGCTGTAAGTCGACAATTTTTATTTTTAATCTATTTATTATTATTTATTTATTTATTATTATTTGGATGTAAAACATATAGTTGATTGTTATGTAGTGAGCATAGGGAGGATCTTATGAACGAAATCTTTTTAATTTAGAACAACAACAACGAAAGCAATTCCCTTGATGGTTCGAAGAACATGTAAGACATTACAAAGAATTTAATGTGACAAAAACTTATTAAATTAATCTAATAATGTAATTCACTCATATTTCTTCACAGATGAAAAAGTTGTACCACCAAAATTCTTCATAAGCTACTAAGCAACCATATGCATTGTCATGCGGTCCTGCCATTCTAGCAAGGAAGTATATAAGTTGCATTATTAACGGAGTTAGGTTTCATGCCAAGGAGCGTGAAAGTGGTCGTAAAAGTTAAAGTAACGATTTGGTTGTCAAGGGGAATCACGATTATATTAAAAGAGATTTTTATGGAGTCTTGACCAATATTCTTGAGTTGGAATATATAAAAGACAACAAGGTTGTTCTGTTTGAGTGTGAGTGGTTCGAAGTAGAAAAAAAGAAAAAAAGCCAAAATACAATTGGTGACCACTTCACGAGTGTTAACGTGAATGGTAGGTAGTGTAAGAATGATCCTTATGTCGTAGCAGTGCAAACGAAGCAAGTTTTATATCCCAATGACATAAAGTTGGGTAAAATTTCAAAAGTTGTGCAAGAATTTCAACATCAGCATGTGTATGATCCTGGTGTGGAAAAATTTGATGAGGATATAAATAATATCTCAAACAATGTTGTCTACCAAGATAATGATCCATCTGATGTTGTTAAAGTTGTTGAAATTGATGTTGGGCCATTGCATAGGGATGATGTTGATCCAAAGGATGTCCACGTTGATGTTCTTATCATAAACAAATTAGCTTCTGATGAAATCAATTTCATTCATGATGATAGTGACGAAGAATATGCAACATTGGTTTAATATTGTGATACAAATGAGGATCTCATGGATGATGATGATAGTGACATAGATTGATTTTTTTCTAGACTTTCATGTTATTTCTCTCTTTAGCTTACGTTTTACTTGGAGGGTAATGCATTTTTGTCGATTTCCTTATTTTTTTTAAATTTTTCCTTGAAAACACACATTTTTTGGGATCATGCAATCAACATATTGAACGAGAGAAAAAATAGAAAATTTAATTCGTTCCTCGAGATGGGAAGAACAAATCCAATGTTTAACTAGAAAAATGACATCTAAATAATAAATAAACACTATTAAAATACTCAAAAAATATGGATTAATTGAATAAGCACAATACACTATCTTGTATTCATAATATTTGTTCAATTGTTGGCGTTAACACTGGCTGGATTGGTTTGTGCAAACTATGTATAATTAAAAAAATATTATAGACAAATCGTAGAATTTATTTTAACATTAAAAATAATAGAAACTTACATATAATTATATATCCACACACTGTAGCATAGCTCAAAAGGAACAATAATTAATATACTCATGCATTTAATGGCTATGTTGGATAATTACAATTAAGTAAATTGGTAAATTCAAATTGGCCCCCCTATCCACTGCTACTGATTCTAGCTTATAAGTATACGTTAACTTAGAGCATTCATAGTGATGGGGAAAGAAGCCAAAAAAATTTATAAATATGAAAAATGGTAACCCTCCAATACTTTAAATGACGGAAAAAATTTTGTAGTTGAATTTGTAGCCATTCTCTAAATTTAGAGAATGACTACAAATTCTCTAAACAGTTCCTACGAACTTTATTTGTTCGTAATAATTATCACGAACAAATAAAGTTCGTAAGAAATATATTTTATGTTCCTACGAACTTCTGAAGTTCATAAAAATTCGTAAAGAGTTCTTACGAACCTTTAAAGTTTGTAGGAACATAAAATATATTTGCTACGAACTTTAAAAGTTCGTAGCAACTTTAACCTCTCTTCTTTACAAATCCCCACTGTGTAACTACTCAAACAAAAGGGTAAAAACCACCGTTCAAATTTGGAGACATACCTTTCGTGCATGTTCACCATTGGACATGCTCTTAACAAATCATTCATCAAATCTATTGTATTTTTTACAAGTCTTATTAAAGTCATAGATGTTTTATTACATTATGATTGTGTTCTATTTAAATCCAAGTCAAGCCCCTTTTTAAAAGGATCAAATATCAAAAAGTCCCTCAAATATTTTTAAAAACACATTTAGTCTAAGCTTCTTATTTTGTACCAAAAGGTCTCTTATTCTCTTATCTTTAAAGGTCCGCATCAGCGATTTGGTGAAGCCTTTTTGGCATGGTGAAGGACTTTTTGGTACAAAATAAAAAAGGTCTAGACTATACATGTATTAAAAGAAGTTAAAGTGACTATTTGGTATATGCCCCTTATTAAAATCTACTCACCATGTTAACTCTTCTACACGCTTCTCTAACTCGTCATTGACCTCTTTAAGTGCACATGTTTCTCTTGCAGCCTGCAATAGATAAGTTTTAATTGCAATTGTTATATTTTTCATATTATCTAGAGCAGTTGGGTGTTGAGAATCAGTGAGTACAGAGATTTAGTTATGTGAAGAAAATAAGCTTACCATCTTCATCTTTTTAAGATCTTTCCTTGCTCTTTGATATCCAAAGACATTGAAGGATAAGATTTGCTTTCTTTTTGGTTGGGTGATTTTGTATTTAGAACAAGTTGAATAAGAATAAAGAGGAATTTGTATTCTTAAGAGAGAGAGGAGAAAGACTTAATTTATGAAAATTTTATTTTTCATTTCTTCCATTACATTCCTTACCATTAAAACACACATATATAATACATAATAATGGGATGGGCCACATCCCATAAATTAAGGAGACACACTCCATAAAACACTCTCCACAAAACATATAACTAAAGCATGCCATAATATAAGGATGTTTGTCTCAGGTGGAACCCATCACAGTAAACAACAATCTCCCTCTTAATGTGATGCTCCTTAATTCCCAAGAGTTCCCTTAATTGCTGAAATTTTTCAGGCGACAGAGGTTTGGTGAAAATGTCCACAACTTGATCTTTTGACTTGCGATATTTGAGTTTTATATCCCCATTTGTAAATCCTTCTCGGATGAAATGATATTTGATAGCAATGTGTCTTGTCCTGCTATGATAGACTAGATTGTTTGCCATTTCTATTGCTGATTTGTTGTCACAAAATAACTCTGTGCCTTCTTCTTCCTTTTCTTTCCCATCTTCCAAAATTCTCCGTAACCAAATAGCTTGAGAAGTTGCTAATGATGCAAATATGTACTCCGCTTCAACTGAGGATTGAGCCACTATTTGTTGTTGTAACACCCCGCCTAATTAAATATCGGGTGGCCAGTCCCATACCAAATTAGAACAGAATATACAGTTGGCTTATTCTTAGCATCACCGTCGAAAACATTTACATCTCACCCAATACCCAATTAAGCTGGTGTTAAAAAAACTGTCCAAATTTTAATTCAACAAAAATCTATTTTTAGTTTAAGAATAACACAACACAATTTATTCTACAACACTGATAGTCGAACAGATAACACAAAAGAATTTAAATGCAATTGGAATAAACATTCCCAAATAATTTCTCAATACAGTAATCCCAACAATAGTAAATGCATTAAATTGACACGAATACAAGAGTATTTGACTCAGATAGAAAAGATAACTGAATTCCTTTGGGCGACATGCCCTAACTAAAAGAATATTGTGAATTAAATGAAGATAGGTGTCTAAGCAATACTCCATAGCTCCATAGCTCGTCATAATCCGCTAAGGTTGGCGTCCCTGCTGCTGGACACTTGATATAGAAGGTACAATAAAAAAGAGAATATGAAAGAAAACGGGTCAGAGCTCGATGTGAAAATGATTTTAAAAACAAAAAGTATTTAACAAGTGCAATAAAGCATTTATTATGTACATGTTAGTATCCAACTCTCACTTGCTATTCTCACCTCTCATCAAGAGTGCACACTTAACGTTTCCTATTAACCTCCTAGTTAATGGTTCCTCCTAACTAGTTTCCATAATATGATACCATCCTATATCATAACCCCGTATGTCCCATACCATACGTAGTATAATTATTCATATACATTCTCTCATTAATATGAGTTAAGCTTTTCAAATTTATCAGAATAATATTGATTAACTTAATGCAATTCAGTTTCTCTATTCACCGTTATCTACAATTATCACACAGTAGATTAATCAAGCCACTCTATATACATTCATTTAATTTATTATATATATACATATATAATACGGCACCCCGAGTCACAGCTGCGGTGCATGCATTACTCTGCTATCATGCCCCAATATCGCTGGTCGTCGAATATAGGACTAAAGGTTCGGTAAGGATTCCTCGAACCATAAATAACAACACATAAATTGGAGGCGAACATAGTTCTCGTACCCACGGGCCACGCACATACCTACATTCCCATAGTCAGCGGACTTATCAACTCCCCGATAAGTCTTTCATAGACCTATGTTCTCGAGCAACAAATCAAAGATCCCATGGATTCATCAGGATATGACTGTCCTCACGCGCAAACCTCCCCATAGATAGCAAGTAAGCTAGGTATGTCATACACATAAATCATCAATCAAATAGGCATTATCATCTACCTATATAATATCAACAAGGTACTCACATTACCCGACGATAATTCCCATACATAGCATTATCTCTCTCAAATCCTACGTACTAAAATATTATAACTTCACTTCTTAATTTAATTATTCCAGAGTCTCACTCATTACTCAAGGTTCAAATAGGTTTTCCTCAAAGAATTTATTCATTAAGAATTCAATAATACCCTGCTGATCCGTATCATCTTATCTCCCAAATTACTGCAAATTAATATCTCCCTTGATTAGGGTAAAAAGCGATAGTTTCTAATCTCTTATAAACACATCTTCTATCAACTAGTATTGAATACCATCATGGCATGGCTCATAGTCTATAGTGTTTAATTCACACTATATGACTTATCAACAAAATCAACATCTTCGCATCCTATAACATCTCCCCACTCCCGACGTCGTTAAGGTTCATGCACGGAGCGTCTAGTAAAGCGAAATCCAAATAAGGAACACCTCCAATACACTACTACTTAACTTTGTTAGTCGTGGAGGTCCGTCAACTTTAAATATGCAACCGGGATAACCTCATCCCCTCTTTCAACCAAATGGGGTCTGAACTCCCATCTCTATCTAGGATCCATACAACTAAGCGCTTGTACTACACTTAGTCCTTGCGCAATCAATAATGAGCTTAAACTCCGTCCTTGATGCTCAAACTGTAACCCTAAGGCTACCCAGGTATTATATTAAATCTCCCCTACTGGACCTATCCTTAATCCTCATGCATACAAATTAGAATCCAACACATGAATCTATCCACCGAAATTTCTTTCAAATTAATTATCATATTTCTAATCAATTAAATCCCAATCAAATCAATTCGATTATTATCTAGGGCTTACATATCTTCTCTAAGTCCCATAATATCCAATTCATAATCACCAAAGATCTACAAAAGGTTTTGGGATAAGAACAAGAATTAAAAGGAACAACTTCACAAATTCTGGGGAGGTCGATCGATCGAAGGCAGGGGGTCGATCGATCGATCGCCCAGATAACAGCCTAGTTTTTCTGCATTTCTTCTACTACGGGTTTCATCATTTTTTATCATTCAAACCTCCATATTAACAACCCAAATTCTTTATAAACTTTACTACATGATATACCAATATATGTGAATGATTTCTAATGCTCTAAACATCCTAGAATCATCAAGAGATTGAATTAAAAGGCATATGTTTAACCTCTTTTTTCAAAAAATTATATACATAATATATTCAAGAACACACCATTGATTCTCTTCATCTCTTCAACAGATTTATAATTATTTCGTGGATTACTATCTATCTACAACATGAGTTTGATTCCTATAAACTTTCATTTTTCAGAAATCCATTAACAACTCTTCATTATCTTCCAAACATGTAAAAATCTCATCTTTTTATAACTATCCTAACATGGACAATATACAAACTTAGATTGAAATTATCAAACACTTGCCTCTAATGAAGATCTAATCCTTTGGAGTTGAATATCACAGGTAGTTCTCCCTTTCTCCGGCCAACTTTCGGTGGTGATGGTGGTGGTGACCTTTGACCTTTGGTTCTCCTCCTTTCCAAGTAAGCTTTTCTTTCTCCAAGCAACCTTTCACTTTCTCTAAGAAGATGACCTTTCAATTTTGTGTAGAAGAGATGAATGAATCCACGTTCAACTAATCTCCAAATACGTATAATAAGACAAAACTCGAAATCACTATTCATCCCTCCTATAAATATAACCAAAATGCCCTTTTTGGGTGTCTTTTCATTTTGAAATGACCCGAGACCCAAAACCAACATCCTAATAGACTTCCGGATGCAACGACGAAGTCGATTCGACTATAAGATTGATGTAAAAATAAGTTTTCTTTTTAATTTAACAAATTAGTCCCGACACGTCTTATACCGCGTCCGACTAAAAATTCAAATTACTGAATTAATAACTCACCAAAGTATCAATAACATCACATTCATATATTACCTAAATATCTTTAAGTAATATTCATAATCATTCATTTTAATATCCACAATTCGGATAAAACCCAAATGAATTAATTAATAATAAAATCCAATTAATCCATTAATTTAAAATATAACCCATTTTAAAAATCATTAAAAATCACAGGGTATTACATACTTCCCCCCTTACAATAAAATTTCATCCCGAAATTCGGAAAGACAATCATACCGGTAAGGTCAACTCTGAGTATAAATCTCACATCACAAGAAATCTAAGTAGTGTCGCCCATACAGTACATTATTGAAAATCCCCATCGATGTTACACCATGCCTCACCATATAGTTCCAACTGAATCGAATTTAAACTTTATCCAATCTTTCCTATACCATCTGTTGATGTAAAAAAATTAGATTGCTTCTAATTATTTAATCACAGATAAATTTAAATAAGACAAAGAATTTTTAAAGTGGTTCGGCCTTATAAGAATGGCCTACGTCCACTGTTTCTGTTATTGCCGAATGTTTTGGAATTCTCAATATGTGGTTCTATCAAGAAATTTCGATCCCCTCAAATGAGGATGATACAATGTATTTATAGCCCTTAGGTTGTACATGTGAAAGGGTAAACAATAAATGCCATTTAATTATATGTGTCTGTATGATGAGCATTCAATGAATAGTTAAACTGTTGATTATCTGGCAATTAATGCTATGGTCGAGATGTAGCTCGGACCGCCTTAGTTGCTCGTCACAATGGATTTCCTCGGAGCAGTGGAGTTCCTCGGAGCGAAGAAGTTCCTCGATGTACACCTGTTACTCGGAGTGTCTGACTTGGTCGGGGAAGTAAAGTTCCTCATTGCTAAAGTGATTGTAGAAATGTTTGTATGTGCCACGTAGTCTGACACGTGTCTTCTTGTGATTCGTCCACGTCAGCATATTAATTTTGGTATCAACAGAAGCCCCCAATGTTTCGTAGTTCGAAATTTGAGGAGTCTGGAACATTCTTTCTCGGAATATGGCAATTTTAAATGACCCTCCTGATTTTTAGGAGCATTTCCTCCGTATTTATTTTTCCTTTTAAATTCGCAGAATCCATTTTTTTGAATTTTTATAAACGCTTCGAACTTTGCGCATTTTTTTGTCCTTTTAGCCGCCGGTAGCGTAATATTTTCTTTTTGTAATCATTTCCTTCACCGTTTTCCGATGCAAAGTATTTAAGCGTCATAGACAATCCCATCGTCTTCTACCTTTTCCAATTTCTATTTTTGAGTTTTCCATTGTCTCTCTCTCTCTTGTGCGTTCATCTTTTCCTCCGTTCGTTGTCAACAGATCCCTTTTTTCTGTAAGATCTTCTTCCTTCTTCTTTATTTCTTTTATTCATCATGGTTTATCTTATTGAATTTCTTGAGAAACTCTGTTCTGATTTTTCTATCCCTTCCTGGGTAACTCTGGAGGAGCTTTCTGAGCCTTCAGATTATTTTCGCTTGGCTGAGGGACATTGGTTCCCCAGCCTCTTTATTGCTGAGTGTGGATTTTCTTTTCCACCAAATCCTTTATGTTTAGAATTTTGTCAATACTTCGATGTTGTTCCTGCAAAAATAGCCCCCAACACATGGAGAATAGTTAATGGGGTGTATAGGTTAAATCAAACTCATGGAACTCGCATAGGAATTCCTGAGATTATGTTTTGTTATAGATGGGTAGTTCTGGATAATACTTTTTACTTAAAAACTAGATTTTTGAATAGAGCTTTAGTAGTCAACCTCCCTGATGCCAATAGGGATTATTTTGAACATGGGGTTGTTATTAAAAATTGACAACATGCCCCTCTAGTTGGAGACGAAGTATACCAGGGTCCTATATGCCCTCCTTATGGCAATGGGATAGGTTTATTTTTATTTCATTTCATATTTGAAATTGTGCTTTCATTATGTTTGATAAAATGTGTGACTGATATTTCAATGTGTATTTATTTTCAGTTGATAGTAAAAGAAAAGCTCCAAAGGAAGCAGAAGTTAATATAAAGCACTTGAAACTTATCTGGGTCTTGCATCAGAAAGTTGCAGACGAGCACATTAGGTCTGCTTCATATTTGTTGCAGTATAAGAGTTATACATCCTCTTTTACTGCACGCCCTGTGATCAGTACTACTGAACCAGTGACAATTCTTGAGGACTCTTCTCCAGAATCTCACATTCCTCTGAGTAAGAAGATGGGTAAAAGAAGAGTTTATGTTATCTTCGAGGAGGCTGCCTCTGCTAGAGAGGCAAAAAGAAATAAGTCTGAGGTCCCAGAGGGGACAAAGAAAATAGATGCTGCTCTTTCTGTTGCACCCAAGAAGGCTGCCGTGAAGCCCCCAGTGGCTTCAAGCAAGAGTGATGCTCCCAAGGAAGTGATCACCATATTCCCGACCAAGAGTTCTTCCTTGGTTGAAGTTGTTGTTGTGCCCCCGAGGAGGCTGAAGAAATGCTCCTCGGTCAATTTGACTGAAACCATCTCCCAGCACCCAGTTAGTGGTGCTGGTGTTCCTACTATTATTCCCCCGAGCTCTGCTATGAGCTCGGTGAAGACTTGGATCATCCCCGAGATCCAAGGAGTTGAAGAGAATCTTCCTCGGGATATGCTTACATCTCTGGCTACTCGCCACATTGCTTCAGTAAGTTTCTCTTGTTCTGAACTTTCCTTTCTTCTATTATTACATATATCTCTGTACTGACTTGTCGTTATTTCCTTTTTCCAGTTGATGAGTTGCTTTAACACGATCGTGAAGAAAGATGAAGCAATTAAAGCTTCTAGCTCCTCGTCCGGTGTAGAGGAATCTTTAGTAGGCTTGACCCAGTCCTTGAAGGATTCCCGTCAAAAGTATGACGAGGACAAGGCTGATTGGGAGAAGAAATTGGCCTTGATCGAAGCAGAGAAGGCTCAGATGGCTGAAGTCTCCAAGGGGTTGGAGAGTAAAGTGAAAAATTTGGAAGGGAAGAACAAAGATCTTGTCGAGAAGCTCAATAATTTTGGTGAGCTTGAGAACAAGCTTAAATTGGCTGAGGAAGAATTAACCCTTCTGCGAGAGGTAAATCGCCAGAAGGAGGAGGTGGAAGGAAAATTGATAGCCACCGAGGAACTTCTATCCGAGAAGCTCTCCTCGGAGAAGGTGAAAAGAAAAATGGCGGTGAAGAAGTCCTTCAGCACTAGCTGGGACAAAGGATGGAATAAGGGGGTGGCAGCAATGATGTCCCAGGTAGAGTATGGCAGCCTCAAATACTTCAGAGATGGATGGGTTGCTGCTCTATAGGAGTTGAAGATCGATGAGGGTTCTGAACTGTTTCAACAACATCTTCCTGGCCCCCCTCCAAATATTGAAGATGAAGAAGAGGACGAAGCTGCCTCCAAGGAGTCCTCCATGGTTGTGGGTGATCGCATCCTTGCCCCACAACCTATCCAGTCAGTCAATGAGGAGCTTCCATCTTTGCCTACTCCATCTGAACAACCTCCAGCTCCTGCCGACCAACTTTTTATTCCCACCGAGCAACCGAGCTCTTCGTCCCAACCTCCCAAGAAAGTTTTGGGAGACAAGGAAAAGGTGTGACGTTGTTCGGTATTTGTTTTTGTCTTTCTTTTGTCATATGTACTCTAAACTTTGTACTCTTTTTATATGATGTAATAAAATTGCCTTTTTTGATCATCTATGCTGTTGATGCTCTGTTTGCTTTCTTATTAACTCTTGCCTTCTCCTCTTTATTAGTTTATGGCCAGAATGGAATTGTTGTCTGCTCACGACACAACACTGTTGAGACAATGTAATGAATATTTCAAAGAAGGTCATACTGATTTGGATAAGTCACAAATTTTAGACATCCTTGTCCGAGATGTTTTAGAACAGGCAGTTGAGGCCTATCAATACTTGAAATGTCTTCTTGATCGTGTTGTAGCCAATAATGTGGCTTATTACGAAATAATTGAAGACTTATAAGGTACTCTTGATGAAATTCAGCAGCAGTATAAAGAATCTTCGGCTCTTTTGCATGAAGGGTATGAAAATAAAATCAAATAACTCAGTGCTGAGAAAGGCTATGACAAGATGCTTGCTGGCTATGAAGTGAGAGAGAGAACTTTGAAGACTGAAGCCGAAGAGCACAGGCAAATCGCTGAGCTGCTGGAGAAAGAGAATAATAATCTGCAAAAAGAACTAGCTCAGCTGAGATCTGTTGCTTCTTCTTCAAATGCCTTGGTACCTATTACCGAAGAGGGATTTTCCTTTTTAAAAATTGAGAATGCCAAATTGCGAGAAGAATTAGAAACTTTGAGAAGAGCTGGCCCTGCTACTGCTGTTCGGGGACGAGGAAGAGGTTCTCGGGGACGAGCAAGAGTTCTTCATCCTACTATCGAAGAAGCTCGTACTCAAGCAGCATTGGAAAACCAAGCATTCCAATTTGTGGCAAAAAATCAAGCCTTGTCTGAAATGTCCAAGAAAGTCCAGAGCCTGGAGGAGCAACTTGCTACACAGAAGTCTGCTTTGGAAAATAAAGATATTTTTTCCAGAAGCCTTCACGAGCAATTAGAGAGGTTAACTTTCCAATTCCATAAACAACCTCGTGAATTCTGGATGGCAGGCTACAATGAAGCCCTCTGTCACTTGGATGCTCGTATTGAGAATGCTAACAATGAAAGCTATAAACAGGGATGGTTGAATGCTCTGGGTGTACTGAAATTGGAGCAAGGTCATTATTTGTGGAATTATCATGACCTAGGGCTGCTCGATCTACC
The DNA here is from genome assembly GCA_949130495.1 of Sambucus nigra. Taxonomy (NCBI): domain Eukaryota; kingdom Viridiplantae; phylum Streptophyta; class Magnoliopsida; order Dipsacales; family Adoxaceae; genus Sambucus; species Sambucus nigra. The sequence goes on along the minus strand of OX422212.1, from coordinate 22,790,320 downwards.
AGTTTCTCCCTTCAAGCTTGACATGAGTTGGATCCCTGCTCAGGCCATTCCTCGGTGCCTCATTTCAAAGTATCTCGGTGATTATGATCTCCACTCAAATGCTGAGTTATCTCATCCCAAGCATCTACTGGATACACCTTCTGTAATGAACATCAGAATGCTTCAAGACCCTAACTTCATTAATTCTCCCCTTTTCTTGTAAGATCCTCCTGCTGGCGAGGAGCCTGTTTCAAAAGCACAAGGAAAGAGACCAATAGAATAGGGTTCTTAATGTAATAGTTGTTTATACATTTCATAATCAATGTATTCATCTTTGTACTTCATTTTTGGGTTTAATGAAATACATATAATTTTGTTTGCAAATGTTGATTGCCATTGTCTTGCAGTTGTAAAATACTTTTCATTTATGTATGTATCTCTGTTAAAAAGATAATATAATTTTATCGATCAACTACAGTTGATGAAAACATGTTGTCGACTAACTTAACTGTATATCTGTTAAAAAGATAATAACATTATGTAATTTGTCGACCAACTGTAGTTGATTCAAATTTGTTGTCGACTAACTTAACTTTGTAGTAATCATTTGACTAAAAATCATGATGTTTTGTTTCTCGTCCAAGTAAAAATTTAACTTGGTCTCAATTGTCAAGATTTTTGATTTTCAACCAATATAACTTTGGTGAATTTTTTCTTTTCCAGTGTTGGTACTTTTTGGAAAATATATTTTTCTTCCTAACCAACCGGAGTTGGCATTTTTAGCAATGTTTTTGCCTCCTAACCAAAGGAGTATGGTTTCCTAACCAACCGGAGCTGGAATTTTTAGGAATATTTTTGCCTCCTAACCAAAGGAGTATGGTTTCCTAACCAACCGGAGCTGGCATTTTTAGGAATATTTTTGCCTCCTAACCAAAGGAGTATGGTTTCGTAACCAACCGAAGCTGGCATTTTTAGGAATATTTTTGCCTCCTAACCAAAGGAGTATGGTTTCCTAACCAACCGAGATTGGCATTTTTAGGAATGTCGTTTTTACTGCTGAGCAGTGTAGTGTGTAGCACTAGTATTCCTCGAAAAACTTTCAATAAAAGGAGAGAGGTTGTCAAAATATCATCATTTTATTCATACTGATGGAACTACTTTACATTTTACATCACTGATAGTACTTGCGTAGGTGTTCAGCATTCCATGCATTCTTAAACTCTTTTCCTTCTAAAGTTGCTATTCGGTAAGTTCCTGGTCGAGCAACTTCTGTAACTCGGTATGGTCCATGCCAGTTTGCTTCCAATTTATTGTGCTTCTGAATGACCTTCTTTAGCACGTAATCTCCTTCTTTTGGGTCGCACTTCTTCACCCTCTTATTGTAGAACAGAGCTATTCGTTGTTGATAAGCTGCATTTCTAATGGCTGCTTCTTCTCTAACTTCCTCGAGCATGTCCAAATCCAATCTTCTCATTAAGTTGCTGACTGGAGAGTTGAAGTTTAGCACTCTGTGTGTTGGTAGACCCAACTCGGCAGGTATTACAGCCTCACTTCCAAATGCCAGCATATATGGGAATTCTCCAGTTGCTGCTCGGGGAGTAGTACGATAAGCCCACAGTACTGAATATAACTCGTTAATCCAATTTGCTTTAGCTTCACTTAGCCTTTTCTTCAAACCATTTAGCAATGTCCTGTTCGCCACTTCAGTCTGTCCATTACTTTGGGGATGACCTGGTGCTGAATGGAGCTTCAAAATGTTGGACTGATGGCAATAAGCAGCGAATTCCTCATTATCAAATTGAGTTCCATGGTCGGTGATGAATGCATGAGGAAGACCATACCCGCAAATGATATTTTTCCAAACAAATTGATATACCTTCTCATAAGTCATGTCGACAAGAGGTTCAGCTTCAACCCACTTAGTAAAATAATCCACTGCGACGATGAGGTATTTAAACCTTCCCCTGGTCGTTGGCAATGGCCCTACCAAATCTATCCCCCATATGGAAAATGGCCAAGGGGAAGTAATAGGTGTCAACAATGCTTGTGGAGTTCGTAGGATGGAAGAAAAACGCTGGCACTTGTCACATTTCTTGGCATAGGCTATATAATCAGCCCTCATCGTTGTCCAGTAGTATCTCTGTGTCATTACCCTTTTTAAAAGAGTACGGCCTGCTACATGAGCTCCACAAGACCCTTCATGGATTTCTTCAATAAATTCTTTCACCTCGGATGGATGTACACATCTTTGCAATCCTGCTATGATTCCTCGTCTGTACAAAACACCATTGGTTAGTACATATCGAGCAGCTTTGAACTTCAATTTCTTGGCAGGGAGCTTATCCACCGGTAATTCTCCCTCCTCAATATATGCCCTGATGGGATCCATCCAAGATGGTCCTAAGTTAAGGGTGATAAAATTCATAATCAGGTCTTCATCTATGCTCCGACTTTCTAACACTTCAATTGGTATCGTTCTTCGCAGCTCAGTACGAGTAGCTGATGCTAGTCGGGGCAAAGCGTCTGCTCTTGCATTCTCCATTCTCGATATTCTGATCAACTGAATGGCAACAAATTCTGATACCAACTCCATCACCTTTGCATTATACTTGATCATTAATTCTCCTTTGGCTGCATATGTTCCCAACATCTGATTCATAATTAATTGTGAATCACTGAAGACCATCACTTATTGCGCTTCCATAGTTTTTGCCAAATTAAGACCTGCTATCATGGCCTTATACTCAACCTCATTATTGGAAGCTTTGAATTTAAATCGCAGTGCATATTCCATGTCGACTTCGTCTGGGCTGTTCAAAACGAGCCCTGCTCCACAGCCTGTAGTACAAGATGAGCCATCTACATATAACTTCCAGATAGGCAACTCGTCATCTAATTTCTGATGTGACAGAGTTCCTCGGTGAAATATTAGTTATTTTTTTTCACCATCCCTTGAGTTTTCTTGTTCTTCGTTTGACCATATCTTCTTGCCCTTTTACCAACCTAAGTTGGTCTGAGCTAGAATTTGATGATCCTGTCACATCCACTTGCCCTTTTAACAAACTAGGTTGGTCTGAGCCAGTGTCTGTTGGTCTTGTAACGTCCACTTGCCCTTTTACCAAGCTAAGTTGGTCTGAGCCAGTGTTTGTTGATCTTGTAACGTCCACTTGCCCTTTTACCAAGCTAAGTTGGTCTGAGCCAGTGTTTTATGATCCTGTAACATCCACAGGTTGATCGGCGAGCTGCTTTTGCTCCTCGGGGGTATCAGGATAGGTGAATTCTGCTATGAAATCTGTTATTGCTTGCCCTTTAAGCGATGACCTGGGTTCATAAATTATATCATACTCACCAAGCTCTATTGCCCAGTACATCAATCTCCCTGACTTCTCTGGTTTATGAAGGGCTTGTCTCAATGGCATGTCGGTATATACGACTATGGTATGGGCCTGAAAATATAGCCTCATCCTCCTACTTGCCTCAATTAATGACAAAGCTAATTTTTCCAGCTTTGGATACCTGATCTCTGCACCTCAGAAGGCCTTACTTGTGTAATAAATTGGCTTTTGCACTCCATTCTCCATTCTGATCCATGCCGAGCTAACTGCATTCTCTGATACTGCCAGGTACAAGTACAATTTTTCTACCATTACTGGCCTTGACAACAGAGGAGGTGCTCCCAAATACTTCTTCAAGTCCTGAAAGGCCTTCTCACATTCATCATTCCACTCAAAAGTTTTTTGGAGTGTTGTGAAGAATGGGAGGCATCTATCAGTTGCTCGGGATACAAATCTGTTGAGCGCTGCAACTCGTCCTGTAAGGCTTTGCACTTCTTTCTTCGTCATTGGAGATCGCAGCCCTAAAAGAGCTTTGATCTTTTCTGGATTTGCTTCAATGCCTCGCTGATTGACGATGTACCCGAGGAACATTCCTTCTCGTACTCCAAATATGCACTTCGTCAGGTTCAGCTTCATTTGGTATTTATCCAATTGATCAAAGGTCTGACCTAAGTTAACTAGATGATCGGCAGCTTTCTTACTTTTTGTCAGCATGTCATCGACATAGACTTCCATGTTGCAACTGATTTGTTCGGCAAAGACCTTGTTCATCAGACGCTGGTATGTCGCACCTGCATTTTTCAAACCAAAAGGCATAACATTATAACAATAAGTTCCCCTAGGGGTAATAAAAGAAGTACTTTCCCTGTCTTCAGGTTTCATCTTGATCTGGTTGTAACCAGAATAAGCATCCATGAAGCTGAGTAGCTCGTGTCCCGAGGTAGCATCCACCAGTTGATCAATTCGGGGCTGTTGAGATCGGTGAAATCAATACACATCCTCCATTTGTTGTTTTTCTTCTTTACCATCACCACATTTGCTAACCAGTCTGGGTATTTAACATCTTCAATAAATTGAGCTTTTTGGAGCTTCTCGACCTCCTCTTGTATAGATTGATTCTTCTCGGGACTAAATACTCTTCTTCTTTGCTTCACAGGCTTGATCTCTTTATTCACATTGAGCTCATGACATAAGAAGCTTGGATCTATTCCAGGCATGTCTTCATGACTCCATGCAAAAGTTTTCTTTCTACTTCTCAGGAAAGTTATCAACTCCTGTTTTATTGAGGCATCCAACGATGAACCTATTTGAGTTGTTCGTTCAGGGTGCTCATCATCCAGAATGACATTTTCTGTAGCTTCCACTACCTGACCTTTTATAAGTTGAGATTTATCTCTAGGATCCAATGTTTTAATTTCTGTGCCCTCTTCCACCTGATAGGTAACAGTCTTTTTCCTCGACTCCTCCAATTCCTCTTGTTCGGCAGATGAATAATAGCATTCACGAGCTACTTTTTGATCACCTTTCACAAATCCTACTCCAAAGTTTGTTGGGAATTTTAAGCATTGATGTACTGTAGATGGGACCGCTTCGAACTTCTTCAAACCTACCCTTCCCATGATGATGTTGTAAGATGACTGAACATTCTTGTCCATCACAAAGAAACGTATTCTTTCTGTTCGACATGCGTTCCATGTACCAATGAATATATCTAACTTGATCGTCCCAAGTGGAAAAACTTTCTCACCAGAAAAACCGAGGAGAGGTCTATGATAAGGCTCCAGTTGAGATAACTTTAAGTTTAAACTATCAAAGCACGAGTAGAACACGATGTCTGCCGAGCTACCATTGTCTACCAGAACTCTTGAAATCATCACTTCTTTCATCCTCATTTTGATCACCAAAGGGTCATCGTGAGGGTATAGAACACCTGCGAGGTCATTTTTTGAAAAACCAATGACCAGTTTCTCTTTGTTTACTTTCCTCGGACGATCCTCCTTGGCCAAATTTATCCGTTGAATATATGAGCAAGCTTGAGCCTCACAGAGGTAAGCTTTTCTTTCTGCAGTAAGGTCTCCTCCACCTGCATCTCCACCTGTAATAACATTACAATCAAATGACCCAAAACGTATTGAAAATACCTCTCGTTCTGGTTGCCTTGGCCTTTTGGGAAGATCGGGGTCATCCTCTGTATCATCTTCATGATCTCTTTTCCTGTTGTCCTCTTCCCGACGAGGAGATCTAGATCTTTCTCTTGCTCGGTCGTCGTTTCCTCTTTCATTTCTACGATCAACATACTTTGACAATTTTCCTCGTCTAATGAGCGTTTCAATCTCATTCTGGAGGGTTATGCAATTTTTAGTCATATGGCCATGATCTTTGTGAAACTCGCAATACTTTTCCCTATTCCTTCTGTCAGGGTCTGCTTTCATTCTCTTTGGCCATTTTAACTCCTCGTTATTCTTGATTTCTTCCAAGACGTGGTTGATACCCATCTTCAAAGGAGTATAATTATCAAACTTCTTCAAGACTTCCCATGACGACTTATTTTTGGATTGTTTGTCACCACCAGTGTCCTTTTGCTCTTTCTTCTTAGTTTTATCGACTTCCACCTTGGTTTCTTTATCCATATTCTTCTTCGCAGCCATAGCCTCCTCGGCGTTCATGATTTTGTCCGCTTTTGCCATCAACTCTGACATAGTTGTAGGTGAATCTTTAGCCAAAGTGTAATACAACTTATTGGGCAACAGCCCACTCATCAAGGCGGTGATTGCTGTCTTCTCTTCATAATCTATGACTTCTAGTTTCTCATTATTGAAACGAGTTATGTAGTCTCTAGTACTTTCACCAACTTTTTGTCTAACGCTTAACAAATGCGCTACTCGTTTTACTGGTTTTGCCCCAAAATAGAAATTCCCAATAAATAACTCGGCCAATTGAAAGAAAGTTAAAATCTTACCCCGAGGAAGATTGTTGTACCATATTTGGGCAGATCCAGTAAGAGTTCCCGAGAATGCTCTGCATCTCATCTCATCGGGGACAGCATAGATGTCGGCGGCAGCTTGATATTGTTCTATATGAAGAACATGATCTGTCTTTCCATTATATTTGGGGGTCACCACAGGTGCTTTAAACTTTAACGGTGTGGGAAAATCCACAATGGCTTGGACAAAAGGCGTCCCTTGAACAAAAGTTCATTGTAGTGGGTTCCTCGCCTTAGCCATTTCTACCAATCTATCTTCCAATCTCTGAATAGAGCCTTTCCATGCGTCGTTTCCTTCCTCGGGCCTATTGGCTCGAGCAATTAATCGAGATGATGTGGCTTCCTGAGATCGATCTTGACGAGCAATTGGTCGTGATTGTGCTGATCCTTCTCTTAGATCTGATGGTTGTCGAAAACTCCTCGACATGGACTTAGGTGGACTCCTATTCTTCCTAGGGGCTAATCGATTGAAAGGGGACACCCTGCTCAATCTTTCCAGGGCATTGATCCTTTCTGGAGAGAGTGTAATACGTTGTTCAGTATCTGTGGCCCGTATTGACGAAGTTCGCCCAGGTTGATAAGAGAAATCATCAGATTCCTCATTATGATATGAATCAGTATGCCTGGATCGTGAAGAACGTAAATGGGTTTGCCTCTGACCACTTCTTTGTCCTGAATGAGCAGGTGCACTGCCATGAAGGGTTTGTATGAGTTGTCGCATGGTTTCTTGCATGGCGGTCAGGCCCTGGGCCAGATTTGTCATTATTCCAGCCAGATCTGGAACGGCTGATGGTGCAGGGGGATTTGTAGAATTTCTAGCATTTTGATTGCTTGATTCAGGATTATCAGCCATTGCTGATGAATTGTTTTTGGTGAAAAACGATAACAGCAGTCGTTTTCCACAGACGACGCCAATCTGTTGATGTAAAAAATTAGATTGCTTCTAATTATTTAATCATAGATAAATTTAAATAAGACAAAGAATTTTTAAAGTGGTTCGGCCTTATAAGAATGGCTTACGTCCACTGTTTCTGTTATTTCCGAATGTTTTGGAATTCTTGATATGTGGTTCTATCAAGAAATTCCGGTCCCCTCAAATAAGGATGATACAATGTATTTATAGCCCTTAGGCTGTACATGTGAAAGGGTAAACAATAAATGCCCTTTAATTATATACGTCTGTATGATGAGCATTCAATGAATAGTTGAACTGTTGATTATCTGGAAATTAATGCTATGGTCGAGATGCAGCTCGGACCGCCTTAGTTTCTCATCACAATGGAGTTCCTCGGAGCAGTGGAGTTCCTCGGAGCGAAGAAGTTCCTCAGTGTACACCTGTGACTCGAAGTGTCTGACTTGGTCGGGGAAGTAAAGTTCCTCGTTGCTAAAGTGATTGTAGAAATGTTTGTATGTGCCACGTAGTCTGACACGTGTCTTCTTATGATTCGTCCACGTCAGCATATTAATTTTGGTATCAACACCATCCTCGTGACAAACTTTGAAAAAAATGATCCTCACGTATTAAACAAATAAATCCTAAAGTCACAACTACTTATTGTTTCATAATTATGAAATCTACTACCATTAAACCATCCAGGGCGCCCATACACCCTATCGTACAACTTCCAATATAATATTTATAACAAAGGTTATAAACTCATATCCTAAAGACCTATCTTATTTCGACTCCCAACGGTTATTAATTTCATGCGTGGGGAGTCTCGCAAGCGAAATCCAAACAAGGACCCCCCCCGATACACTACTACCTAAAGTAGTCGATCATCAAAACTCCTCAGGTCCTTAGTCAATAGTTTATAACCTCTTTACAGGTTTTATCGATTTCAAATAAAAGTTTACTCATCTACTCTCTTATTAAAGACAAGATGCTAGTTATAGTAGTACATACGCTCTCGTATACCACAAATCAACCCACGCCGATAGTCACATCATGATCGGGCATGCCCAAAGTAAGTAACTCCTCAATAAAAATCAAACCCACGTGATGACATGAAAATATAGGTTTCCTACACCCCTCGGTGAGTCTACGTAAGTAACAGTGCTATATCCTAAGTTTAGCAACCCTATTTCCCACACAATATCAATCGCTACAAAAATTAATATACGCCTCATAATTCCTTAGAAAGAAAGCATAACCTCATTCGCGGGTGGTGGTTGTTGACTCCCACTATTATAACTTTGCTCCGATGAGTCAAGAAAAATTTTACCCCAAATTTTCAGTTCTAGTTCACCACACTCCAATATATGCCCAAGCCTTTGAATATATTCCCTTCGTTAGGTAACACACACAATTCCCGCATTTCAAGAACTTCTACTAATGACTCTCCTCAATTTTCCATAATAGGGGTGACCTTGACTGCGTTCATCGTACTCGAACATACTTCATAACCTCCTAAGTACGATCTCCTCTATCAGTCCAATGGCATTCATCTGCCATACTTCTTGTACGAACCCGTCCGAATGCAAATAAGATTCACTAATATATACGGAATCTTACCAGAGAAATTAACAATCCTAAAAATAGGGCTCTACATCAAAGAAAGTTAAGCTGGAAACACAGTAAATCGTACAGACCCTAAAGGACACTAGAACCTAATGCTCTGATACCACCTGTAACACCCCGCCTAATTAAATATCGGGTGGCCAGTCCCATACCAAATTAGAACAGAATATACAGTTGGCTTATTCTTAGCATCACCGTCGAAAACATTTACATCTCACCCAATACCCAATTAAGCTGGTGTTAAAAAAACTGTCCAAATTTTAATTCAACAAAAATCTATTTTTAGTTTAAGAATAACACAACACAATTTATTCTACAACACTGATAGTCGAACAGATAACACAAAAGAATTTAAATGCAATTGGAATAAACATTCCCAAATAATTTCTCAATACAGTAATCCCAACAATAGTAAATGCATTAAATTGACACGAATACAAGAGTATTTGACTCAGATAGAAAAGATAACTGAATTCCTTTGGGTGACATGCCCTAACTAAAAGAATACTGTGAATCAAATGAAGATAGGCGTCTAAGCAATGCTCCATAGTTCCATAGCTCGTCATAATCTGCTAAGGTTGGCGTCCCTGCTGCTGGACACCTGATTAGAAGGTACAATAGAAAAGAGAATATGCAAGGAAACGGGTCAGAGCCGGATGTGAAAATGATTTTGAAAACAGCAAGTATTTAACAAGTGCAATAAAGCATTTATTATGTACATGTTAGTAACCAACTCTCACTTGCTATTCTCACCTCTCATCTAGAGTGCACACTTAACACTTCCTATTAACCTCCTAGTTAATGGTTCCTCCTATCCATAATATGATCCCATCCCATATCATAACCCCGTAAGTCCCATACCATACGTAGTATAATTATTCATATACATTCTCTCATTAATATGAGTTAATCTTTTAAAATTTATCAGAATAATAATCATTAACTTAATTCAATTCTTTTTCTCTATTCACGGTTATCTACAATTATCACACAGTAGATTAATCAAACCACTCTATATACATTCATTTAATTTATTATATATATACATATATAATACTGCACCCCGAGTCAAAACTGCGGTGCATGCATTACTCTGCTATCATGCTCCAATATCGCTGGTCGTCGAATAGGGGACTAAAGGTTCGGTAAGGATTCCTCGAACCATAAATAACAACACATAAATTGGAGGAGAACATAGTTCTCGTACCCACGGGCCACGCACATACCTACATTCCCATAGTCAGCGGACTTATCAACTCCCCGATAAGTCTTTCATAGACCTATGTTCTCGAGCGACAAATCAAAGATCCCATGGATTCATCAGGATATGATTGTCCTCACGCGCAAACCTCCCCATCGATAGCAAGTAAGCTAGGTATGTCATAAACATAAATCATCAATCAAATAGGCATTACCATCTACCTATATAATATCAACAAGGTACTCACATTACCCTACGATAATTCCCATACGTAGCATTATATCTCTCAAATCCTACATACTAAAATATTATAACTTCACTTCTTAATTTAATTATTCCAGAGTCTCACTTATTACTCAAGGTTCAAATAGGTTTTCCTCAATGTATTTATTCAGTAAGAATTCACTAATATCCTACTAATTCGTACCATCTTATCTCCCGAATTACTGCAAATTAATCTCTCCCTTAATTAGGGTTAAAATCATAATTTCTAATCGCTTATAAACATATCTTCTATCAACTAGGATTGAATATCATCATCACATGGCTCATAGTCTATAGTGTTTCATTCACACTATATGACTTATCAACAAAATCAACATCCTCGCATCCTATAACATCTCTCCACTACCGACGTCGTTAAGGTTCATGCGCGGAGCATCTCGCAAAGCGAAATCCAAACAAGGAACCCCTCCAATACACTACTACTTAACTTTGTTAGTCGTGGAGGTCCGTCAACTTTAAATATGCAAACGGGATAACCTCATCTCCTCTTTCAATCAAATGGGGTCTGAACTCCCATCTCTATCCAGGAGCCATACAACTAAGCGCTTGTACTACACTCAGTCCTTGCACAATCAGTAATGAGCTTAAACTCCGTCCTTGATGCTCAAATTATAACCCTAAGGCTACCCAGGTATTATATTAAATCTCCCCTACTGGACCTATCCTTAATCCTCATGCATACAAATTATAATCCAACACATGAATCTATCCACCGAAATTTCTTTCAAATTAATTATCATAATTCTAATCAATTAAATCCCAATCAAATCAATTCGATTCTTATTTAGGGATTACATATCTTCTCTAAGTCCCATAATATCCAATTCATAATCACCAAAGATCTACAAAAGGTTTTGGGATAAGAACAAGCATTAAAAGGAACAACTTCACAAATTCTGGGGAGGTCGATCGATCGAACGCAGGGGGTCGATCGATCGATCGCCCAGATAACAGCCCAGTTTTCTGCATTTCTTCTACTACGGGTTTCATCATTTTTTATCATTCAAACCTTCATATTAACAACCCAAATTCCTTATAAACTTTACTACATGATATAGCAACATATGTGAATGATTTCTAATGCTCTAAACATCCTAGAATCATCAAGATATTGAATTAAAAGGCATATGTTTAACCTCTTTTTCCAGAAAATTATATACATAATATCTTCAAGAACACACCATTGATTCTCTTCATCTCTTCAACAAATTTATGATTATTTCGTGGATTACTATCTATCTACAAGATGAGTTTGATTCCTATAAACTTCCATTTTTCATAAATCCATTAACAACTCTTCATTATCTTCCAAACATGTAAAAATCTCATCTTTTTAAAACTATCCTAACATGGACAATATACAAACTTAGATTGAAATTATCAAACACTTGACTCTAATGAAGATCTGATCCTTTGGAGTTGAATAACACAGGTGGTTCTCCCTTTCTCCGTCCAACTTTCGATGGTGATGGTGGTGGTGACCTTTGACCTTTGGTTCTCCTCCTTTCCAAGAAAGCTTTTCTTTCTCGAAGCAATCTTTCACTTTCTCTAAGAAGATGGCCTTTCAATTTTGTGTAGAAGAGATAAATGAACCCACGTTCAACTAATCTCCAAATACTTATAATAAGACAAAACTCGAAATCACTATTCATCCCTCCTGTAAAAATAACTAAAATGCCCTTTTTGGGTGTCTTTTCATTTCCAAATGACCCGAGACCCAAAACCAACATCCAAATAGACTTTTCTGACTATTTCAACCCTTCCGGATGCAACGACACAGTCAAAACAACTATAAGGTTGATGTAAAAATAATTTTCCTTTTTAATTTAACAAATTTGTCCCGACACGTCTTATACCGCGTCCGACTAAAAATTCAAATTACTGAATTAATAACTCACCGCAATATCAATAACATCACAATCATATATTACCTAAATATCTTTAAGTAATATTCAGAATCATTCATTTTAATATCCACAATTCGGATAAAATCCAAATGAATTAATTAATAATAAAATCAATTAATTCATTAATACAAAATATAACCCATTTTAAAAATCATTAAAAATCACGGGGTATTACAGTTGTTTCTTTGATGCCCATTAAAATATACCAGAACCTAGAGAAATGGCATAACCCGAGGTGCTTTTCATGTCATCAACACAGCCACTCTAGTCACTTTCACAAAATCCAGTTAACTTCACATTCACATTTTTGTAATACTTGATTCCATAATTCAGTGTGCCTTGCAAGTATCTTAACACTCTTTTTCCTGCCCCAAGATGGAAATGACTAGGATAATGCATAAATCTAGAAAGTAGACTTGATGCAAACATGATATCTGGTCTTGTTGATGTTAAATATAACAAATTTCCAACCAAACTTCTGTAGAGAGTTTCATCAACCTTTTTTTCTCCATCTTCCTTCACGAGTTTTTCATTTACAACCAGTGGTGTTGTCATCGATTTGCACCCAAACATTCCAAACTTCTTAAGAATGTTTTCAGCATACTTTGTTTGACAAATGAACACACCATCTTTTTCTTGATAAATTTCAATACCAAGAAAATAATGTAGCAAACCCATATCACTCATTTCATACTTTTTCATCATTTCACTCTTAAAATCTTCAACCATCTTTTCACTATTTCCAGTAAAAATTAAATCATCAACGTAGAGTGCAACAATAAGAATATCAGATGTACCTTTGAATTTGACATACAAGGTAGGCTCGTTCTTGCTTTTGTTGAATCCATCCCCAGTGTAATATCCATAAATGTTACTGTACCATGCTCGGGGAGCTTGCTTTAGACCATACAAGTCCTTTTGCAACCTGTACACCTTTTTTTCTTCTCCTTTGGTAACAAAATCCAAAGGATGTTCAACATAAATTTCTTCTTCCAACTTTCCATTCAGGAATGTCGATTTAACATCAAGTTGGTACAATGACCAACCTTTTTGAGCCGCCATAGCAATAATGGCTCTTACAGTGTCAAGACGTGCAACTGGTGCAAATGTTTCATGAAAACCGATACCGGGTTATTGTGTATAGCCCTTTACCACCAATATTGCTTTATTTCTTTGCACTGTGCCATCAGAGTGATACTTGACCATGTAAATCCACTTCACCCCAATGATATCTTTGTCTTTTGGCTTTTTAACAAGATGACATGTATTGTTCTTCTCAATAACATTAATTTCCTCCATCACTTTTCTCCACGTTTCTTCTTTTACGGCTTCTTTGAAATTTTCTGGCTCAATGGTACAAAAGTTGCATCTCTCATATACATCACTTAAACTTATCATTTTTTGTGGAGTTATGGGTGGTGATGATGAGGATGAACTTGGAGAACCATTTGATGATGGTGATGATGAGCTTGATCGTGGAGATGTTTGAGGTGAATCTTCATTGCTCGCATTATCAATTATTGATTTTTGTTGCTCTTCCTCAACAAGAATTGTCTTCTCCTTGACTTTGCCTTCTTCCTAGTTCCAAATAGCACCTTAGTCAAATAGAACATCACGGCTTGTGATCATTTTGTTGCTTTTCAAACTAAATAGCCTATAACCCTTGGATTGAGAGCTACCCATAAATATGCACTTCTCACTTGTTTCATCTAGCTTCCGCCACTTCTCTTTCGAAATTTGAGCATAACATACACAACCAAAGATTTTGAGATGACGCACTGATGTCTTTCTCCCACTCCAGGCTTTAATGGGAGTTTGATTCCAGACCTCTTTTGTTGGACATCGATTTATCAAATATACTGCGGTGTATACTGCTTCCGCCCAAAATACTTTAGGCAATCCCTTTTCATGAAGCATTGATTTTTCCATCTCCATCACAGTTTGATTTTTCCTTTCTGATACTCCATTTTGTTGTGGAGTATAACTAACTGTGAGTTGTCTTTCTACACCTTCATCTTTACAAAACTTTCCAAATTCATTGGACGTATATTCTTTTCCATTATCACTTCTCAAAACTTTGGTAAAATGCCCACTTTTTTTTTCCACAAAACTTTTGAACTTCTTGAAAATTGTAAAACCTTCAGATTTTTGCCTCATAAAAAATACCCATGTCATTGTTTTAAAAAAATATCAATAAAGAGTATGAAGTACTTATTTTCTCCATGAGAAGGAGTAGTCATCGGACCACATACGTCAGTGTGAACTAGCTTGAGTACTTCCTTTGCTCTCCATGAAACTCCTTTTGGAAAAGGCTTTCTGTGATGCTTCTCGAGAGCACAACCTTCACACACTTCATTATTTTCTTCAATGCAAGTAGGCAGCCCCTGAACTATATTATTTTGGCAAAGTAACTTGAGGCCATAAAAATTCAAATGACCAAGTCTTCTGTGCCATAACCACGGTTCATCAACAGATTCTGCCTTCAAGGAAAAATTTCCACCATATTTGAAAATTAGTGGAAAGCTACGGTTCTTCTCCATCTTTATCTTCTTCACGACTTGTTTTCTTTGTCCTTTGTCATAAATACTGCACCCATTTTCTTCAAAGTGGACAACATATCCATGTTCTACTAGTTGTCCAGCACTTAGCAAATTTTGTGCTAAGTCCGAAACAAGTAAAACATCATGAATGAACTTAGCTCCTTTGTTGGTTTAAACACCAATTGTTCCTTTGCCCTTTACATGGACTAACGCACCATTTCCCATTTTCACTTGAGAGTTGATGGTTGTATCTATGTCAAAAAACACATCTTTGTCACCGGTCATGTGATTGTTATAACCACTATTAAGAAACCAAACATCATTCTTTTGCTCAGAGGCACTTTGACATGTATAGAATAAATTTCCTTCACCTTCTTTTTCTTCCGCACAACTTGCTTGTTGATTGTTCTTGTATCTACAATCCTTTTGCAAATGACCAAAGCCTTTGCAATTGTGACATTGAGGATTTCCTTTGAACCAACAGTCTTTCTCCACATGGCTACTTTTGTTGCATATATTGCATCGTTGAGACCGTAAGAAATCTTCATTTCTAAAATTTCTGAAATTATTGAATCTTCCTCTGCCTCTGCTTCTTCCTCTTCCTCGACCTCTTCCTTGTATACCACCCCTTTCAAACTCTCTTCCATCATGACTTGAAGATCCTCTTTCACTATTTTAGGGTTTGAAACTGAGTTTAGATTGAAACGCGCTCTCAAAAGATTTTTCAGAGCGTTGTAACAATCTTTGCTCGAATGACTTTAAGGATCCCAATAATTCTTGGACCGTCATCTTAGAATTATCCTTAATATGCTCAATACCAGAGAATCAAATTTTGGAGGTAGGTTATTTAAAAGTTTCTCTACAGCTCTTTTGTCGATTATTTGATCACCATGCGCCTTCATTTGGTTGAGAAGTTCTGTGAATCTGGAAGAGAACTCTTTTAGAGTTTCATTCTCCTTCATTTTCATATTTTTCAACTCCCTCCTAAGAGCTTGAAGCTTAATAGCTCTTACTTGTGTATTTCCTTGAAACTCCTCTTGAACAATGTCCCATGCTTCCTTAGCCTTGGTTGCTCCCATGAATCTTGGGAAAATGGAGTTTCCTAGGCCTTGTTGAATGTGAAAGAGAGCTTTAGCATCCATCTTCCTTGAAACTTTCATTTGGTCCTTTTGAGCAGTTGATAGCGTTGCCGTTGATTCGGGTTCATCATACCCATTTTGGACTAAATCCCAAACATCTTGGGATATAAAGAGAGTCTTCATTTTGATACACCAGAAATCATAATTCTCACCTTCAAATATTGGGATTGAAGGTTGTTGAATATTTAGAGTGGAATTGCTTGAGCTTGCCATGATGATTTTTCTTCAAATCTTTTACTCGGCTTTCTGAATTTTTTGATATCAACTTCTTGAATTTTCGACAGCAGCTTCTTGAATTTTTTAACAACGACAGCAACTTTATGAAAAAAAATTTGGACAATAATAGAAATTTTTGGACAGCAACTTGTTGAAATTTTTTTGGACAACAACTCGAATTTTTTGGACAGCAACTTGATTTTTTTTGGATAGAATCAGGCCCTTTTGATATAAAGCTCTGATACCATTTATGTTGGTTGATTTTGTATTTAGAATAAGTTGAATAAGAATAAAGAGGAATTTGTATTCTTGAGAGAGAGAGGAAAAAGACTTAATTTATAAAAAAATTATTTTTCATTTCTTCCGTTGCATTCCTTACCATTCAAACACACATATATAATACATAATAATGAAATGGGTCACATCCCATAAATTAAGGAGACACACTCCATAAAACACTCTCTACAAAACATGTAACTAAAGCATGCCATAATATAAAAATTGCTAAAGCATGCCATAATATAAGAATTTTTGCGTCAGGTGAAACCCATCACATTAAACAACACTTTCACTGAATAAAGGCAGAACAAGCATAGAATCTTCGCCGTTGAGTTTGTGTTAAACAATATTTAATTAGAATGATTAATGAATTAAGTACTGTCAATTAAACCTGTCTCTCTCACCTCCGTCCTAGATGGAAAACCTTCATTTAGTCCCCACAAATCATTCTTTTTCTGTGGATCCACACTCCTTTTTACAACAGATCTCCTTCCCCTTCAGTTCGTTGCCGTCTCCGATGTGGTCAAGGAAAAGAAGACCAAATCCAAATCCAAATCCTCTAATACTGATCTGTTGATTACAAAACATAAAGGGTTGGATCATATTACTGTGGCTTTCTTTGGATACAAGAGAGGGTAATTTAAGAGGCTGATTGTGATCATATTACTGTGGCTTTCTTTGGATATGGGACTACTAATAATGGGCAGTTCTTTGAGTGCTCAAGTATTAAGGATTTATGGGCAGTTCTTTGGATACAAGGATTTATGTTTCTTTGGATAAGTATTAAGGATTTATGTTTCTATAAAAAAAAAATCTAGCCTAACTTGAGCCAATTCATTACCTGAACTATAGTTGCAACTTTGTTTCGTCTTCTGTGCCTATATTCATCTCGAAACACCTTTGTTTTCCCAATCTGAAGTATATATAGTGATAATATGGAAAGCTTTCTCATGTACTATACAAATATCTATATCTTCTGTAGAATAGAGTAAGTTCTAGATTTCTCATCAGATCTGCAGAAAAGAAAGTAAAGCACCTTGTAATTATAACAGTATAATTAATTAGCTTATAAATAAAGGCCAAAATATGACGTAGTAATATATGTCTTTTCAAATTATGTTGTCATATTTTTCCATTATATCATCTTGTAATTTATATTAATATGAAATATATAATATATTGCTTGGGTGTAAGAGGACAAGGGTAGATAGCATACCTAAACAAACAAGTGAATCCATCAACGGCTTCAAATCCCAATCCATCAACGGCTTCAAACCCCACAATATCTTTGCCTTCAAACCCCATGCCATCTTTGATTATGAATGCCCTCATAGAAACCCTTGTTAATCTGTTATGCCATATTTTAAGTTTTCTAAATTTGATTATGAATACAATAATTATTTTTAAAATTATATTTTGTACAGTTTTATAAATTTGATTTTTAATACAAAAATTATTTTTTAAATTATATTTTGCAGCTTCCACCATGATAAAAAGAGTATGTGGTCCACCTAAAGGAAGGGGTCTTGAGAAGTTGAACGGGTGGATGGGAAAAAATTGACTATCGAAATTGCAAAGGACAAGGGAAGGCTAATAAATGTGGTACAATCTTCTAAATTATTAAGTGAATTGAGAATTATTGCATGCAATCTCATTCCGGTTCCTACCCAATGGAAGGATGTGTCTGAAAAGGATATAGAAGAAGCCTTCAAGTGTGTCGATGTAAGTAAAATAATATGTTTTATATTTATATATGTTATGGATTACTGTCCACATTTAAAATATTACTTAAATTTTCTATTTATATATGTTATATATTCGAGTCCAGATTTGTCATTAAAATGGATGATGAGTATGTTAGAGAAAGTGTTGAAAATTATTCATGAGTCGAAGCAGGGGTACAACATATAGGCATTGACTAAAGTTAAAAAAACACAACTCAGTTGAAGAGGCATGACGTGATAAG
Organism: Sambucus nigra; assembly: GCA_949130495.1. NCBI lineage: Eukaryota > Viridiplantae > Streptophyta > Magnoliopsida > Dipsacales > Adoxaceae > Sambucus > Sambucus nigra. Next base: position 22,771,969 of record OX422212.1, on the reverse strand, counting down.
GCAAAAAACATGAGTGTAGAAAATTGGAACAATCTTTGTGATTTGTTCTCTACATCTAAACATTAGTTATAATAAGCTTGTAAAATATATTAATCATTGTTGGTACCAAATTTAGTCTGCTGATGTGGATCAATCATTTGGAGATACGTGTCAACCTATATGGCACTTACAAACACTTTCAACAAACAACACTACCCCAGAGCAACTTAATCTCCCCGACCAACTCAGGCATCCCGAGCAACCCATGTTCCCCGAGGAACTTCAGCTTACCGAGCAACTCAGGCGGTCTGAACAACTTAGCGTGGAGAACAAGGGAATAACAGAGACGACTGCGTATTAAATGCTCATTATTATCGTACGGATGTATATGTCTACTAGATAACAGCGCATTGTCCTTTCATTTTGTACAGCCTCAAGGCTATAAATACATTGTAACCTCCTCATAAGAGGAGGACTCTGGATTTCTGGGTAAATCAATTGTCGAGAATTTCAAGCAAATAGTCAGCAATACAAAGACAGTGGACGTAGGCCATTCTTATAAGGCTGAACCAATTTAAAAATCTATTGTCTCATATTTATTTATTCATTTTTATCTGTGATTAAAATAATTAGATCAAATCTAGTTTTTTACATCAACAGATTGGCGCCGTCTGTGGGAAACGACGGTAATTAGCGTTTTTCACCAAAACAACTCATCATCAATGACTGATAATCCAGAATCCAGTAATCGAAATACTGGTATCCCTCCAAATCCATCTACTCCCCCAAATTTTTCGGATCTGGCTAGTATAATGGCTAATTTGGCCCAAGGCCAGACGACCATGCAAGAAACCATGCGACAGCTTATACAAACCGTTCAAGTTGGAGTGCCGGCTCAATCAGGACAACGAAGTGTTCAGAGAAATACTCGTTTACCCTCTTCGCGAACTAGGCGAATGTTATTTACAGAGGAATCTCGATCCACTGAGAGATCTAATGATCCTTCTTATTAGCCTGGACGGACTTCCTCAGTACGAGCTACAGACACTCAACAAAACGTCACTTTATCTCCAGAGAGGACAAGTGCTCTTGAAAGGTTGAGTAGAGTCTCCCCTTTTGATCGTTTGGGTCCTAGGAGGAATAGAAGTCCCCCTAGGATTATGTCGAGGAACTCTCAACAACCATCTGATTTAAGGGAAGGCTCTGCCCAATCATGACCAACTGCTCGTCATGAAAGATCCCAATAAGAAAATTCAACACGATCAGTTGCTCGAACCAATAGGCCCGAGGAGGGAAATGATGCATGGAAGGGATCTATTCAGAGGTTGGAATACAGATTAGGGGAAAAGGCTAAAGCCAAGAATCCTCTATAAAGAACTTTTGTCCAAGGAACACCGTTTATACAGGCAATTGTGGATTTTTCCACACCATCAAAGTTCAAAGCTCCTGTAGTGACACCTAAATATGATGGAAAAACTGACCCTGTCCTTCATATAAAATAATACCAAGCAGTTGCTGATATCTATGCAGTGCCAGACGAGATGAGATGTAGAGCATTCTCAGGAACTCTTACCGGATCAGCTCATATGTGGTATAACAACCTTCCTCGGGGGAAGATTGAGACTTTCTTTCAATTGGCAGAGCTCTTTATCGGGAACTTCTATTTTGGAGCAAAACTAGTAAAAAGAGTAGCACATTTGCTAAGCGTTAGACAAAAGGCAGGTGAAAGCACCAGGGACTATATTACTCGTTTCAATAATGAGAAACTTGAGGTAATCGATTATGAGGAGAAAACAACAATTACTGCTCTGATGAGTGGACTGTTGTCCAATAAATTGTACTATACTTTAGCCAAAGATTCGCCCAGGACCATGGCAGAACTGATGGCAAAAGATGCCAAAATCATGAATGTCGAGGAAGCAATGACTGCGAAGAAGAACGCAGATAATAAGGAGACCAAGGTGGAAGAGGGTAAAATCGAAAAGAAGGATCAGAAGAACAATGGTGTTAACAGGAAATTGAAAGCAAAGCAAACACTGGAGCAGATGAAGAAATTTAGAAATTACACTCCTTTAAAGGTAGATATAAATCACATTCTGGAGGAGATCAAGAATAGTGAGGAGCTAGCCTGGCCAGCAAAAATGAAAGCAGATCCTGACAGAAGAGATAAGTCCAAATATTGCGAATTCCATAAAGACCATGGTCACACGACCAAAAATTGCATAGCTCTCCAGAATGAAATTGAAGCACTCATCAGACAAGGAAAGCTGGCTAAATTTTTTGATCATCAAAATGGTGGAAAGACCAACGACCGAGGAAGAAGAAGATCTCAATCTCCTCGTCAAGCAAAAGAAGACAAGAAAAGAAGTCATGAAGAAGATCCAGAAGATGATCAAGATTATCCCGATCTCCCAAAAAGACCAAGATAACCAGAACGTGAGGTATTTTCAATTCGTTTTGGATCATTTGATTGCAATGTTATTACAGGTGGAGATTCATGAGGTGGAGACCTTACTGCAGAGAGGAAAGCTTACCTCAATGAGGCTCAAGCTTGTTCGTACATTCAACGAATAAATCTAGCTGAAGATGATCGCCCGAGGAAGGTGAATAAAGATAAACTGGTCATTGGTTTCTCTAAAAATGACCCAGTAGGCGTATTGTATCCTCATGACGACTCGCTAGTAATCAAGATGAGAATGAAGGAAGTGGTGATTTCACGGGTACTGGTGGATAACAGTAGCTCGACAGACATCATGTTCTACCCCTGTTTTGATAGTTTGAATCTAAAGCTATCCCAGTTGGAGCCATATCATAGGCCCCTCCTTGGTTTTACTGGCAAGAAGGTTTTTCCACTTGGGACGATCAAGTTGGATATGCTTATCGATACATGGCCTGCTTGCCGAATAGAAAGAGTACGCTTTTTTATAATGGATAAAAACGTCCAATCAGCTTACAATATCATCATGGGAAGAGTAGGCCTGAAGAAGTTCGAAGCAGTACCATCTACTGTACATCAATGTTTAAAATTCCTAACCAATTTTGGAGTGGGAGTTGTGAAAAGTGACCAAAGAGTAGATCGAGAATGCTACTATTCATCTACCGAGCAGGAGGAATGTGAAGAATACAGGAAGAAGACTACTACTTATCAAGTAGATGAAATAGAAGATGCGGATATTGAAACTTTAGACCCTAGAGACGAGTCTCAGCTCGTTGAGGGCCAAGTCATGGAGGCTACCGAAAATATTATGTTGGACGACGAGCATCCAGAACGAACAACTCAAATCAGTGCGTCACTAGATGTATCAATAAAACAAGAGCTGATAGCATTTCTAAGACGCAGAAAATAGACTTTTGCATAGAGTCACGAACATATGCCAAGGATAGACCCAAATTTCCTGTGTCACGAGCTCAATGTGAACAAGGAAATCAAGCCAGTGAAGCAACGACGAAGGGTTTTTAGTCCCGGGAAGAACCAAGCCATACAAAAAGAAGTAGAGAAACTGCAAAAAGCCTCTTTTATTGAGGATGTCAAATATCATGATTGACTAGCAAATGTGGTAATGGTGAAGAAGAAAAACAACAAGTGGAGGAGGTGTGTGGACTTCACTGATCTTAATTAAGCCTGCCCAAAGGATCATTTTCCTTCGCCTCGAATCGATCAGTTGGTGGATGCTACCTCGGGACATGAATTGCTAAGTTTCATGGATGCTTATTCTGGTTACAACCAGATTAAAATGAAGCCTGAAGATAGGGAGAATACCTCTTTTATCACCCCAAGGGGAACTTATTGATATAATGTTATGGGGTTTGGATTGAAAAATGCAGGGGAATATATCAACAGCTGATGAATAAGGTGTTTGCATAGCAGATCAGTCATAACATGGAGGTTTACGTTGATGATATGCTGACGAAGAGCAAGAAAGTTGTTGATCATCTAGTTGATATAGGTCAGACCTTTGATCAATTAGAGAAATATCAAATGAAGCTAAATCCCACCAAATGCATATTCAAAGTACGAGAAGGGATGTTTTTCGGATACATTGTTAATCAACGAGGGATCGAGGCGAACCCTGAAAAGATCAAGGCACTATTAGAGCTCCGATCTCCAACCACAATGAATGAAGTACAAAGCCTCACGGGGAGAGTAGCATCACTTAATAGATTTGTGTCACGAGCAACTGATAGATGCCTCCCATTCCTCAAAGCACTTCGAAAATTTTTGAGTGGAATGATGAATGCGAGGATGCTTTTCAAGAGTTGAAGAAGTATCTAGGGACACCTTCACTATTATCTAGACCCGTGATGGGAGAAAGATTATACTTATATCTGGTAGTGTCAGAAAACGTAGTGAGCTCGTCATTGATAAAAGTGGAGGACGGAGTGCAAAAATCAGTCTATTACACCAGTAAAGCTTTCCGAGGAGCAGAAATCAGATATCCAAGACTGGAAAAATTGGCACTAGCATTAATAGAAGCAAGCAGAAGAATGAGGCCATACTTTCAAGCCCATACTATAGTGGTGTACACCGACATGCCATTAAGGCAAGCTCTGCATAAGCCGGAAAAATCAGGAAGATTGATGTACTGGGCAGTGGAGCTCAGTGAGTATGATATAATTTATGAATGTAGGTCGTCGCTCAAAGGGCAGGCAGTAGCGGACTTTATCGCAGAGTTCACTCAAGAAAATTCCTCCAAAGAACATGATTTGAATGCAGATCAACTTGTAGATGTTACAGGATCATCAAATGTAAACCCCGACCAACTTACGTCGGTGGGCAATCAGTAAGAAATGCCAGTCGAGCAAGAAAAGATGACTGATGAGTAACGAGAAGTACTGGAAGGGGATAAAATGAAGTACCAGATATTCCACCGAGGAACTCTCTCTGATAAAAATTTTGATGATAAGTTACCCATATGGAATTTGTATGTAGATGGCTCTTCGTGCACTGCGGGAAGTGGAGCAGGGATTATTTTGAAAAGTCCAGATGAGATTGATATGGAGTATGCTCTACGCTTTCAATTTAAAGCTTCTAATAATGAGGCCGAAATATGAAGCAATGATCTTAGGACTAAACCTAGCCAAAACCATGAAGGCAGAGAAAATCGTTATGTACAGTGACTCTCAGTTAATTGTAAATCAAATTCTGGGGGTGTATGCAGCAAAAGGAGAATTAATGATCAAATATCATGCCAAAGCAATGGAGGTTGTATCAAGTCTTACTCCAGTTCAGTTGATTCGAATACCCAGATTAGAGAACGCAAGAGCAGACGCACTAGCTCGATTGGCATCAGCCACATGCACCGAGCTACGAAGAATAATCTTGATAGATATCCTAGTTGAATAAACAAAGATCTAATGATGAATTTCATTGCCCTCGACTTAGGACCATCTTGGATGGATCCCATTAGGACCTATATTAAATATGGGACTTTACTAACTAATAAACTCGCAGCCAAGAAACTAAAATTTAAAGCTGCTCGTTATGTATTGACCAGTGGAATTTTGTATAGACGAGGAGTTATAGCAGGGATACAAAGATGTGTCCATCCCTCTGAAGTGAAAGATTTGATCAAAGAGGTTCATGAAGGGTCTTGTGGAGCCCATGTAGCTGTTCGGACGCTCTTACGAAGAATAATCACGCAGGGCTACTACTGGCTGACGATGAGAGCTGATTACGCAGCTTATGCTAAGAAGTGCGATAAATGCCAACGCTTCTCGTCCATCCGAAGAACTCCTCAGGCATTGTTAACACCCATAACGTCCCCTTGGCCATTTGCCATATGGGGAATAAACTTGGTCGGGCCACTCTCAACGACCAGGGGAAGGTTTAAGTACGTTGTGGTTGCTGTGGATTATCTTACAAAATGGGTGGAAGCTAAGCCCCTTATTGATATGACATACGACAAAGTCTATCAATTCATTTGAAAAACATTATTTGCATATATGGTCTCCCACATGCATTCATTACTGATCATGGAACCCAGTTTGATAATGAGGAGTTTGCTGCGTACTGTCATCAATCCAATTTACTGAAAACTCATTCTGCACCAGGTCACCCCCAGAGCAATGGACAAACTGAGGTGATAAATAGAACACTACTAAATGTATTGAAAAAATGACTAGATAGTGCAAAAGCAAATTGGATTAATGAACTACACTCTGTGTTGTGGGCTTATCGCACCACACCGCGAACAACAACTGGAGAGTCCCCATACATGCTGGCATTTGGGAGTGAGGCTATCATACCTGCTGAATTGGGTCTACCTACGCATAGAGTACTAAATTTCAACTCTCCTGTCAATGACTTGATGAGAAGATTAGACCTAGATATGCTCGAAGAAGTTAGGGAAGAAGCAGCAATCAGGAATGCAGCATATCAACAACGAATAACTTTCTTCTATAACAAAAGAGTGAAGAAATATGATTTGAAGGAAGGGGATTATGTGCTGAAGCAAGTGATCCAAAAGCATAACAAACTGGAAGCCAACTGGCACGGACCCTACATAGTAACAGAGGTTGTTCGCCCAGGGACACACAGGATTGAAACCTTGGAAGGAGAAGAATTCAAGAATGCATGGAATGCAGAGCATCTGCGGAAGTATTATCAATGACTGTAGTTCATATGTAATACTGTTTCTTCAATATGAATAAAGTGATGCTTCATCCAGTTCCCTTCTTTGTTGAAATATTTTTGGAATATTAGTGCTACACACTACATATCAAATTCAGAACAACTCCGGTTGGTCAGAAACTTATTCACCACCAACTCCGGTTGGTCGAAAACTATTTACCACCAACTCCGGTTGGTCGAAAACTTATTTACCACCAACTCCGGTTGGTCGAAAACTTATTCACCACCAACTCCGATTGGTCAAAAAGTATTTACCACCAACTCCGGTTGGTCGAAAATCATTTACCACCAACTCCGGTTGGTCAGAAACTTATTTGCCACCAACTCCGATTGGTCGGAAACTTTACCACCGTCTCCGGTTGGTCGGAAAGCATTTACCACCAACTTCAGTTGGTCGCAAACTTATTTACCACCAACTATAGTTGGTCGGAAAGCATTTACCACCAACTCCGGTTGGTCAGAAATTATTTATCACCAACTCTAGTTGGTCGGAAACTTATTTACCACCAACTCCGGTTGGTCGGAAAGCATTTACCACCAATTCCGGTTGGTCGGAAACTTATTTACCACCAACTCCGGTTGGTCGGGAGGCAATTAAATCAAATTAAACAACAAATGGGATAAATATTATATACACATATATTTATCGATCGTAAAGCAAGGACATTCTACAAATTATTTAGAAGACAATGAAATGGAAAAAAATTTCTTCATTCAAATAAAATAGAATTACACATGATGTGAAAAATAAACTTCATTACAATAAAAATCCTATTCTATCGGTTTTTCCCCTCTGCCTTTGAAACAGGTTCTACTCCAGCAGGAGGGTCATCTAAGGCATAAGGAGAATTTATAAAATTTACACCTCTCGGCATTCTAATATTCATCACAGAGGGACGATCAAGCAAATGCTCTGGGCGAGCTGTATCAATATTGGCATGAAGACTGTAGTCGCCAAGATATTTGGAGATTAAGCCTCGAGGAATTGCCCGAGCAGGTATCGAACTAAAATCAAGCTTAAAAGGAGGCACGGGCAAGTCGAGCGCTCCAGGCTCATAAAAATCCCATAAGTAGTGCCCCTGCTCCAATTGCAGCACACACATAGCATTTAACCATCCTTGCTTATACCCTTCATTATTTGACTGTTGGATCCGATCATCAAGATGGTAAAGAGATTCATTATGCCCAGCCATCCAAAATTCTCTAGGTTGTTTGTGGAACTGGTAAGTTAACCTCTCCAGTTGCTCATGGAGATTCTTTACCAAGATTTCCTTATTTTCTAAGGTAGAACTCTGAGTAGTAAGTTGTTTGCCGAGACTCAAAATTTTCTTAGACATTTCTGCTAAGGCCTGGTTCTTCGCCTTCAATTGAAAAGCCTGATTCTCTAAAGAAGATTGCGTTCTAGCTTCTTCAATGCTGACCCGACCAGCCCTAGCTCGTCCACGAGAAGATGACCTTGCTCGTTCATGAGTATATGAGGAGGGTCCAGCCCTTTTTAGAGTTTCCAACTCATCTCTTAAGTTGGCATTTTCTGCCTCCAAGAAAGAGAAACCTTCATCATTAACCGGGACTAAGGCTCCCGAGGAGGATGCTGCAGATTTTAGTTGTGTTATCTCCTCTTTCAAAATAATGTTTTCCTGTTCCAACAACTTAGCGATCTGCCTATGCTCTTCAACCTCAAGCTTCAAAACGCTCTCTTTCTTCTCATAAGCAGAGATAAATTTGTCATATCCTTTTTCAGCACTCAATTATTGAAATTTCTTTTCGTACCCTTGATGCAGAAGTGTGGAGGATTCTTTGTACTACTGCTGGAGTTCCTCGATCGTTCCTCAATCATCTCATAATAGGCCACATTATTGGCGACAGCACGATCGAGCAAACACTTCAGACACGAGTAAGCTCCAACTGCTCGTTCAGAAGCATCTGAACCCAGGATATCAATGATTTGAGTCTCACCAAGATCTGCATGACCCGCTTTAAAATAGCCATTGCATTTCTTCATTAATTATGTGTCATGAACTGATAAGAGCTCCATCCTGTCCATAAACTATCAAAGAGAAATAGAAAGATCAATAAGGATGCAGAAATAGCAAGTAAGGGAGAAATTCGAGACGAACAACCAAAGTTCGAATTTTATTTCATCATAAGAGAAAATACAAAGTGTGAGATTACATTGAACAGAACAACAAAATAAAAATCCGAGCAACTTTACACCTTCTCTTTGTTCCCTATGACTTCCTCAGAATGTTTGGATGAATGGGTTGGTTACTCGGGAGACAATGATAGCTGCTCGGTGGAAGTACTGGTCGGTTGGAGTTACTCGGTAGGCTGAACAGCAGGAACCTAATCTCTAATCATCAGGGAAGACTCATCTGAGGTAGCTTCGTCCTCTTCTTCTTTTCCAGGAGAGGGAGGAGGGCCATGAGTGTGTTTCTAGAATAACTCAGAATTCTCAACAACTTTCAGCTCTTGCAAGGCTGCGACCCATCCGTCCCTAAAATATTTAAGGCTGGCATACTCCATTTGTGAAGACATAGCAGCCAGGCCTTTGTTCCAGCCTTTATCCCAACCCACACTGAAAGACTTTTTTATCGCTTTCTTCCTCTTTGCCTTCTCCGAGGAGGTCCTTTCCCTAAGATGCTCTTCGGCAGCCTTTAATTTCTCTTCCACCTCTTTTTTCTACCGATCAACATCTTGAAGTTTAACAACTTTATTTTTAGCAGACTTGAGCTTAGCCTCAAGCTTCTTGTTGCTGCTCAAAGTTTTTGTTGCTCTGCTAAGATTCTTTCAACTTTTTCTCCAAGTCCTTGGAGGCATTCACAGCCTTGTTTCTATCCATCTCAATGGACTTGAGTTGCTTCTTCCAAGCAACCTTATCTTCCTCGTACTTTTGATGAGAGTATTTTAAGGACTGGGTCAGACCAACAAAGACTTCCTCTACTCCTCCCGATGAACTTGAAGCCTTGATTGCTTCATCCTTCTTCAAAAGGCTGTTGAAACACGTCACCAGCTGAAAATATAACTTCAAGTCAATACATGGACATATAAATAATAACAAAACAAAAGGGGTCAAGTTGAATATACTTACTGAGGCAGTGTGTTGAGCAGCCAGGGTATTAATTCTCTCACGAGAAAATGAATCCTCAATGCCTTGGACTTTTGGGATAGTCCAAGATTTTACCAAGTTCACAGCGAAGCTCGGGGGAACAAAGGTTGGAACATCACCATCAATAGTTGAAGGTTGAGAGACAAATTCAGCAGGTCTCTCAGAAGAACTTTTCTTTAACCTCCTCGAAGGAGCAGGGAGATTTTCAACTAAAGACATTATATTTGTTGGTGATATGACAATAACCTCACTTGGAGGAGAGATAGCAACAGTCTTGCTTGGAGCCACAGGGGGCTTCTCGCCAGTCTTCTTAGCAGCAGCAGGAGGAAGTGCATCAATGGTTTTCATCCCCTCTTCTGGGACATCTTTTTTACTTTTCTTTACCTCCACAGCAGGAAAGGAAGACTTGTCGAAATAGGCAGGAGCTTTTTTCCTCTTCATTATGTCACTGATAGGAATATTTAACTCAGAGGAAGAACCTTCTACGCTAGACTCAGAGGCTGGTATCTGGTCAAGATTAACCACCACTGGACGAGCAGTAAAAGATGAAGTATAGCTCTTATACTGCAACAAATAAGAGGCCGATCTAATATGTTCCTCGGCAAAAAATTAGTGCAAATCCCAGATAAGATTCAAATGCTTCAAATTAACGTCAGCTTCTTTTGGAGGTTTTCTTTTACTATCAACTGTAACAAATAAAAATAAAAATGTCAGTGATACGTTTTATCAAACACCAAGAATACAATATTTCAAAAAATAAAAATAACAAATTCCATTGCCATAAGGGGGACACCTGGGATCCTGATATACATCATCTCCGTTTAATGGAGCATGTTGCCAATTTTTCATAACGACTCCATGCTCAAGGTAATCCCTATTGGCATCTAGAAGATTGACAATGAAAGCTCTATTCAAAAACCTAGTTTTTAAATAAAAGGTGGAATCACTGACAACCCATCTATAGCAGTACATAATCTCAGGAATCCCTAAACGGGTTCCATGGAGTTGGTTCATTCTATGAATACCATTAACTATCCTCCAGTTATTTGGAGCTAGTTTTGCAGGTACAACGTCAAAATATTGGCAGAACTCCAAACACAGGGGGTTTGGTGGAAAAGAAAAACTACATTCGACCACATAAAGACTTAGGAACTAATGTTCCTCAGCCAAAGAAAAATAATCAGAAGGTTCAGAAAGCTCCTCCAAAATGACCCATGAAGGGATTGAAAATTCAGACCGAAACTTGTCCAATGACTCAACAAGATAAACCATGATGAATAAAGCAAAATAAAAGAAAGGGAAGAAAATGGTACAGGGAAAAAAAGATCAGGTGACAATGAAAGACAGAAAGAATGAAGGCACGAGACAGAAGGAAAATGCAGAATTCAAAGATACAGATTTGAAAAGTGAAAAACGATAGAATTTTTGTCACGGTTAAATACTTTACCTCGGGAATAGAGAAAGCAATGATTACAAAAGAGGACGTTTGCATATCCGGCAGCTAAAAATAAGAAAAGGAGCACAAAAATTGAAGCGGTTGTGGAAATTCAAAATACTTTAAAAGTCTGATACTATGCACTCAAAAAAGGATTTATATGCAACGAAAGTTTGCCTAAAATCCATAAAAACCAAAAATCTAAGCAGCAGAATGTTCCAAACTTTTTTTCAACATCAAACTATGAAACATTAGGGGCTTCTGTTGGTACCAAATTTAGTCTGGTGATGTGGATCAATCATTTGGAGACACGTGTCAACCTATATGGCACTTACAAATGCTTTCAACAAATAACACTACCCCCGAGCAACTTAATCTCCCCGACCAACTCAGGCATCCCGAGCAACCCATGTTCCCCGAGGAACTTCAGCTTACCGAGCAACTCAGGCGGTCCGAGTAACTTAGCGTGCAGAACAAGGGAATAACAGAGACGACTGCGTATTAAATGCTTATTATTATTATACTGATGTATATGTCTACTAGATAACAGCGCATTGTCCTTTCATTTTGTACAACCTCAAGGCTATAAATACATTGTAACCTCCTCATTAGAGGAGGACTCTGGATTTCTGGGTAAATCAATTATCGAGAATTCTAGGCAAACAGTCAGCAATACAAAGACAGTGGACGTAAGCCATTCTTATAGGGCTGAACCAATTTAAAAATGTATTGTCTCATATTTATTTATTCATTTTTATCTGTGATTAAAATAATTAGATCAAATCTAGTTTTTTACATCAACAATCATGTTCTATTACTTGACACACAATATATTAATTATGCATTAATACTTGATCTAGCATCAATGGAACATTGACAAGAATAATCGAGTGAAGCAGACTATCAAACACAATCAAGGTTCGAGGGCATTTGTACCAGCTCGTTATCACTTGGTATATATGTGTTTTACAAAAATTATCTTGTTATACCTAATTTTTTATGATAATTTTTATTGGAGATAATTATTTCCTTTATTGATTATGTAGAGTGAGCTGGAGAATTATGAGTTGGACCGAATTAATTTCTACAAAAAAAACTCCTTGCACAAATGAGAAATGGTCTTCTCCCGAAGCCGAGGAACTATATGTAAGTACACTTTATTCTAGATTTAATATAGTTCTTAAAATAGTTTTTTATGTTTTTAAAACGGATTTTTAAACAACTTTTAACAATGCATTTTTAATTTTTTTTCTAAACCGGTTGTTTCAAAAAACAGTTTTTTAAAACAACTGTTTTAAAATGGTTTACTAAAAAAAGTTTTCAAAAAATTGTTTTAAAAATAGTGTTTTAAAAACTGTTTTCTTAAAACGATTTTTCTAAAACAGATTTAAAAAAATATTTTTTAAAAACACTTTTTAAAATAGTCTTTTAAGATATTTAGAACAATTTATAAAACATTACAAAACATTTGAAAATATTTATCTCACTGAATGAGATGAAACGATTTGGTCGGCCCTTTGCCAAGGACCAAAGGAAGGTTCAAATATCTGGTAGTACTTCACCAGATGGGTGGTGGCTGAGTCGTTGGTTGAAATGTCTTATGAAAGAGTTTTTCAGTTCATTTGGAAGCATATCATATGCCGCTATGAAATGACCTATGCCTTCATTACTGATCACGACACTCCGTTTGATAATGAAGAATTTGAGGAGTACTGTATTTAGTCTAAGAACTAGAAACTTCACTCTGACCCTGGACATCCACAATGTAATGGACAAACAGAGGTTACCAATAGAACTATACTTAATGGGTTGAAAAAGAGGTTAGATGATGCTAAGGGAAACTAGATAAATGAGTTGCATAGTGTTCTTTGGGCATATAGAACTACACCGAGGACAGCCACCGGTGAGACTTCTTACATGCTTACTTTTAGAACTAAAGCAATAGTACCAGTCGAGATAGGTCTACCGACTCATAGGGTGTTGAATTTTGATTCCCCTAAAAGTGATGTCATGATGAGTGTTGATGTAAAAAATTAGATTACTCTAATTATTCAATCACAGATAAATAAATGAGACAAAAGATTTTAAAGTGGTTCAGCCTTGTATGAATGGCCTACGTCCACTGTTATGTTATTGCTGAGTGTTTGGAAATTCTCGATTACAAGTGCTATCAAGAAATTTCGGTCCCTTTGAATGAGGGTGATACAAGGTATTTATAGCCCTTAGGCTGTACATGAAAGGGTGATACATTAAATGATATACATATGAAAGGGTAACTCATTTAATGCTCTTCAAGCGTGTGCGTCAAGATGATAAGCATTCAATGAATAGTTGAACTGTTGATTATCTGGCAATCAATGCTGTGGTCGAGATGCAGCTCGAACCGCCTTAGTTGCTCATCGTCCAAGAGTTCCTCGGAGGGCTGGTGTTCCTCGGAAGACTGGTGTTCCTCGGAGTACACCTGTTGCTCGGAGTGAGTATGTTGGTCGGGGGAATGATCTTCCTCGTTGCTATTGTGCCACGTAGATTGACACGTGTCTTCTTATTATTCGTCCACATCAGCATACTAATTTTGGTATCAACAGAAGCCCCCAATGTTTCATATTTCCAACTTTGAGGAGTATGGAACATTCTTTCTCGGTATATGGCAATATTAAATGACCTTCCTGGGTTTTAGGAGCCTTTTCTTCGTATTTGAATTTCCTTCCGAATTCGCAGTTACCGCCTTTTTTGCATTTTTATAAGCGCTTCGATCTTCGTGCACTTTTTGTCCTTTTAGCCGCCGGTAGCGTAATAGTTTCTTTTTTGTAGTCATTTCTTTCGCCGTTTCCCAAGGCAAAGTATTTAAGCTTCAGAGGTAATCCCATCGTCTTCTACCTTTTCAATTTCTGCTTTCGAGTTTTCTATAGCTTTTCTCTCTCCTGTGCACCCTTTCTTCGTTTGTTTATCAACGGATCTCCTTTTTCCTGTAAGATTTTCTTCCTTCTTCTTCATTTCTTTTTATTCATCATGGTTTATATTATCGAATCTCTTGAGAAATTCCGTTCTGACTTTTCTATTCCTTCTTGGGTAACTTTGGAGAGTCTTTCTGAGCCTTCAAATTATTTTGATTTGGCTGAGGGACATTGGTTCCCTAGCCTCTTTATTGTTGAATGTGGATTTTTTTTTCCACCAAACCCTTTGTGTTTAGAGTTCTGTCAGTATTTCGATGTTGTCCCTGCAAAAATAGCCCCCAACACATGGAGAATAGTTAATGGGGTACATAGGTTAAATCAAACTCATGGAACTCGTACAGGAATTCCTGAGATTATGTACTGTTACAGATGGGCTGTTTTAGACAATGTTTTTTATTTAAAAACTAGGTTTTTGAATAGGGCCTTAGTAGTCAACCTCCCTGATGCAAACAGGGATTATTTTGAACATGGGGTAGTTATAAAAAATTGGCAACATGCCCCTTTTGTTGGAGATGCAGTATATGAGGGTCCCAAATGCCCTCCATATGGCAATGGGATAGGTTGTTTTCATTTTATTTTATTTCTGAAATTATGATTTCATTATGTTTGAATAAATGCATGATTGACATTTCAATATGTTTTTGTTTGCAGTCGACAGCAAGAGAAAAACTCCCAAAGAATCAGAAGTTAATATAAACCATTTGAAACATATCTGGAATTTGCATCGAAGGGTTGCAGACGAGCACATCAGGTCTGCTTCCTATTTGTTGCAGTACAGGAGCTACACATCATCCTTTACTGCTCATCCTGTGATCAACATTAGTGAACCATTGCCAGCTTCTGAGGAATCTTCACCAGAATCTCACATTCCTCTGAGTCAGAAGATGGGCAAAAGAAGAGTTCCTGCTATCTTCGAGGAGACTTCCTCTGCTGGAGATGGAAAGAGAAGAAAGAATGATGTCCCAAAGGGGACAAAGAAAGTAGATGCTGCCCCTTTTGTTGCTCCTCAGAAGGCTGCCGAGAAGCCCCCAGTGGCTCCGAGCAAGAAAAGTGCACCTGTGGAAGTGGTCCCAACCGAAAGTTCTTTGGTTGAAACTGCTGAAGTGCCATTGAGGAGATTGAAGAAATCCTCCTCGGTCACTTTGACTGAAACCATTCCCCAGCTCCAAGCTAGTGGAGCTGGTGTCCCAACCATTATTCCCCCGAGTTCTGCAATGAGCTCGGTAAAGACTTGGACTATTCCTGAAGTCCAAGGAATTGAAGAAAACATGTCTAGGGATATGCTGACATCCCTAGCTACTCGTCACATTGCTTCAGTAAGTTTCTCTTATCCTGAATTTTTCTTTCTTTCAGTCAATATATGTATCTCGGCACTGACTTATCATTATTTTCTTCTTCTTACAGCTGGTGAGTTGCTTTAACACCATAGTGAAGAAAGATGAAGCACTCAAGGCTTCTAGCTCCTCGTCTGGAGTAGAGGATGCTTTCCAGGGCTTGGCCCAATCTTTAAAGGAGTCCCGTCAAAAATACGACGAGGATAGGGGTGAATGGGAGAAAAAGTTGGCTGCGTCTGAAGCAGAGAAGGTACAGTTGGGAAATAAGGTGAGAGACTTGGAGAGGGAGAATAAAAAATATGCTGAGAAGCTCACAAGCTTTGGGGAGCTTGAAAATAAATTGAAATCGGCCGAGGAAGAGCTGACCCTTCTGCGAGAAGTAAATCGCCAGAAGGAGGAGGTGGAGGCCAAGTTGAAAACCACCGAGGATCTTCTATCCGAGAAGCTCTCCTCGGAGAAAATGAAGAGAAAAGTGGCTGTGAAAAAATCCTTTCGAACTGGTTGGGACAAAGGATGGGATAGGGGGTAGCAGCAATGATGACCCAGGTGCAGTATGGGAGTTTGAAATACTTCCGAGATGGTTGGGTTGCTGCCTTGCAAAAATTGAAAGTGAGCGAGGACTCTGAATTATTTCAACAACATCTTCCTGGCCCTCCTCCTGTAATTGAAGATGAGGATGAAGACGAAGCTGCATCTGAAGAGTCTTCAATGACAGTGGGTGATGAAGTCCTTGCTCCACAACCCAACCAGACAATCACCGAGGAGATTTCGTCGTTGCCTGCTCCTCCTGAACAAGTCCCAGCTTCTGCCAATCAAATCATTATTCCCACCGAGCAACCAAGCTCCTCGTCCCAGCCTCCCGAGAAAGTCTTGGGAGACAAGGAAAATGTGTGAAGTTGTTCGGTATTCTCTTTCTATTTTTCTTTTACTTGTACTTTATATTCTGAACGATATACTCTTTTGATGATGTAATAAAATCACCTCTTTTTGCTCCTCTATATTGTTGATGCTCTGTCTGCTTTTTATTAACTCTTGCCTTCTCTTCTTTACTAGTTTGTGGCTAGAATGGAATTATTATCTGCCAATGATACAAAGTTGATGCAGCAATGCCATGAATATTATAAGGCTGGTCACACAGAATTGAGTGTATCAGAAGTTGTTGACATCCTCGGCCATGATGCTTCAGAGCAGGCAGTAGAAGCTTATCAATACCTGAAGGGCTTACTTGATCGAGCTGTGGACAATAATGTGGCTTACTATGACATGATCGAGGAGCTTCAATATACTCTAGAAGATCTTCAGACTCAGTACAAAGAATCAACTGCCCTTCTGCACGAGGGGTATGAAAAGAGGTATCAACAGCTTTCTGCCGAGACAGGCCACAAAAAGATCCTTGTTAGGTACGATGTCAGGGAGAGAACCCTAAAGGGTGAAGTTGAAGCTTGTAGACAGATTGCCAAGCTGCTAGAGCAAGAAAATAACAATTTGCAGAAAGAGCTGGCACAGTATAAGTCTGCAGCATCTTCTTCAACAGCTGTAATCCCAGTGACTGACGAGGGATTTTCCTTTCTAGAGGTTGAGAATGCCAAATTAAGGCAAGAGTTGGATACCTTGAGAAGATCTGGTACTTCTGCTACTACTCGGGGACGAGGAAGAGGTTCTCGTGGTCGAGGAAGAGCTGCTCAGAATGTCATCGAGGAACCCAGTTCCTAACCTGCTCGGGGAGGATCAAGAGCTCTTAGTCGTAATATTGAAGAAGCTCGTACTCTATCAACGTTGGAAACTCAGGCGTTCCAATTGAATGCAAAAGATCGGGCTTTGTCTGAAATGTCTAAGAAAATCCAAACTCTGGAGGATCAACTTGCTTCGACAAAGTCTGCTCTGAAGAATAAGGATGTTTTTGCTAGGAACCTTCATGAGCAGCTAGAGAGAATAACTTTCCAATTCCACAAACAACCTCGTGAGTTCTGGATGGCAGGCTACAATGAGGCCCTTTATCACTTGGATGCTCGCCTTGAAAATGCCAATAATGAAGGTTATAAACAGGGATGGTTGAACGCCCTGGGTGTATTAAAACTAGAGCAGGGCCATTATCTATGGGATTATCATGCTCCTGGGCTACTAGATTTGCCTGTGCCACCTTATAAATTGGACATGGAATGGATCCCAGCTCGTGCCATTCCTCGGAGCTTAATTTCAAAATACCTTGGTGACTACAATCTTCATTCTCAGATCGAGGTATCTCGTCCCGAGCATCTACTGGATACACCTTCTGTGATGAACGTTAGGATGCTGAAGGACTTGAATTTTATTAACTCTCCTCAGACTTTAAATGATCCGCCTGCTGGCGAGGAACCTATTTCAAAAGCAGAGGGAAAGAAACCAATAGAGTAGGGATCTCAATGTAATAGTTAGTACACATATGTAACTTGTAATTCGTTTTGAATTGTAATGAAAGGCTTTCATTTTCTGTTTGCAAATCTGTATTGCTATTGTCTTGTGATTATCAGACATTCTATATTTGTGCTTGCATAACAATATTGTATGGGTTCCTCGACCAACTTAGTAATAAAAAATTACAAGTATTAGTAATGTTGCTCGATCATTTAATAATAAAGTAATGAGTATAAAAATGTTAAAAATTCTTCCAACCAACCAAGGTTGTTAAATTGTGTTCGTCGACCAATTATAGTTAGTGAGAGTTTTTATCCCCGACCAGCTATACTTGGTAAATTTTTGTCTTTTTCATAAAATGTGCCCGACCAACCAAGGTCGATGATTTTTCATAAAATGTGCCCGACCAACCAAGGTCGATGATTTTTCCTCGTCGACCAACTACAGTTAGTGGGTTTTTATCCCCGACCAACTGTATTTGGTTCAGTTTGGAATATTTGTTCTTCGAGGAACTTTAATGTAATAAGCTTACTTCCCGACCAACATAAGTTGGCATTTGAGATAATATCTTACTTCTCGACCAACATAAGTTGGCATTTGAGAGCATATTTTATTTCCTAACCAACCGAGATTGGCCTTTCGTCGATCATCTTGTGTTCTCGCTCTTTTACCAACCGGAGTTGGTCTGAATTCAAACTATCATGTCCACTAGCTCTTTTACCAACCTGAGTTGGTCACACTAGTGTACGCCTCCTAACCAAAGGAGTATAGTTTGTTCTCGCCCTTTTACCAACCGGAGTTGGTCGTGGGTTTGAACTATCATGTCCACTAGTTCTTTTACCAACCTGAGTTGGTCACGCTAGTGTACGCCTCCTAACCAAAGGAGTGTAGTTTGTTCTCGCCCTTTTACCAACCGGAGTTGGTCGTGGGTTTGAACTATCATGTCCACTAGTTCTTTTACCAACCTGAGTTGGTCACGCTAGTGTACGCCTCCTAACCAAAGGAGTGTAGTTTGTTCTCGCCCTTTTACCAACCGGAGTTAGTCGTGGGTTTGAACTATCATTTTCTTTTTACTGCCGAGCAGCGTTGTTTTAAACACACTAGTATTCCCCGAAAAACTTTCAATAAAAGGAGAGAAGATTGTGAAATATCATCGTTTTATTCATGTTGATGGAACTTCTTTACATTTTACATCACTGATAATAGTTGCGTAGGTGTTCAGCATTCCATGCATTCTTAAATTCCTCTCCTTCTAGAGTTGCTATTCGGTAAGTTCCTGGTCGGACAACTGCAGTAACTCGGTAAGGTCCATGCCAGTTTGCTTCCAACTTATTGTGCTTCTGAATTACCTTCTTTAGCACATAATCTCCTTCTTTTAAGTCGCATTTTTTCACCCTCTTGTTGTAGAACAGGGTTGTTCGCTGTTGATAAGCAGCATTCCTAATGGCTGCCTCTTATCTAACTTCCTCGACCATGTCCAAATCTAATCTCCTCATCAAGTCGCTGACTGGGGAATTGAAATTCAGCACTCTGTGTGTTGGAAGACCCAACTCGGCAGGTATTATAGCCTCACTTCCAAATGCCAACATATATGGTGATTCTCCAGTTGCTGCTCGGGGAGTTGTTCGGTAAGCCCACAATACTGACTGTAGCTCATTAATCCAATTAGCTTTAGCCTCACTTAGCCTCTTCTTCAAACCATTTAGTATTGTTCTGTTCGTCACTTCAGTCTTCCCATTGCTTTGAGGATGGCCTGGTGCTGAATGAACCTTCAAAATGTTTGACTGATGACAATAGGCGGCAAAGTCCTCGTTATCAAATTGTGTTCCATGGTCTGTGATGAAGGCATGAGGGAGACCATATCGGCAGATTATATTCTTCCAAACGAACTATTATACCTTCTCGTACGTCATATCAATAAGTGGCTCAGCTTCTACCCACTTAGTAAAATAATCCACTGCCACGACGAGGTACTTGAATCTTCCTCGGGTCGTTGGCAGTGGTCCAACCAGATCAATTCCCTACATGGAAAATGGATAAGGGGAAGTTATGGGTGTCAACAATGCTTGTGGAGTACGTCGGATGGAAGAAAAACGTTGGCATTTATCACATCTCTTAGCATAGGCTATACAATCAGCCCTCATCGTTGGCCAGTAGTATCCCTGCATCATCACCCTTTGCAAAAGTGTCCGACCTGCTACATGGGCTCCACAAGACCCTTCATGGATCTCTTAAATCAATTATTTCACCTCGGAGGGATGTACACATCTTTGCAAACCTGCCATAATTCCTCGTCTATATAATACACCATTAGTTAGTACATACCGAGCAGCTTTAAACTTCAATTTCTTGGCAGCGATCTTATCCTCCGAAAATTCTCCTTCCTCGACATATGCCCTGATGGGATCCATCCAAGATGGTCCTAAATCAAGAGTAATAATATTCATCGTCAGGTCTTCATTTATGCTTCGACTTTCTAACACCTCAATTGGTATCGTTCTTCGCAACTCGATACGAGTAGCTGATGCTAGTCGGTCCAGTGCGTCTGCTTGTGCATTCTCCGTTCTTGGTATTCTAATCAACTGAATGGCATCAAATTCTGCCAACAACTCCATCGCCTTTGCATCATACTTGACCATTAATTCTCCTTTAACTGCATACGCTCCCATCATCTGATTCACAATTAATTGAGAATCACTGAATACCATCACTTGTTGCGCTTCCATAATCTTTGCTAAATTAAGACCTGCTATCAAGGCTTCATACTCGGCCTCATTATTGGAAGATTTAAATTGGAATCATAAGGCATATTCCACGTCAATCTCGTCTGGGGTGTTCAACCCATAACTTGTTGTGCAAGATGACCCATCTACATATAATCTCCATGTAGGTAACTCGTCTTCAAATTTCTTATCTGACAGAGTTCCTCGGTGAAATATCTGCTGTTTCCTTTCATCCTCCCCTGGTATTTTTCGTTCTTCGTCGACCATCTCTTCTCGCCCTTTTACCAACCGGAGTTGGTCTGGGTTTGAATTTGATGATCTTTCTACATCCACAAGCCCTTTTACCAACTGGCGTTGATCTGGACTTATGTCTGTTGATCCTGTAACATTCACAGGTTGGTCAGCGAGCAACTTTTGCTCCTCGGGAGTATCAGGATATGTAAATTCTGCTATAAAGTCTGCTACAGCCTGCCCTTTTAATGATGATCTGGGTTCATACACAATATCATATTCACCGAGCTCTATTTCCCAATACATCAGTCTTCCTGATTTTTTTAGCTTATGAAGGGCTTGTCTCAATGGCATGTCGGTATATACGATGATGGTATGGGCCTGGAAATAAGGCCTCATTCTTCTACTTGCTTCAATTAATGCCAATGCCAATTTTTCCAGCTTCGGGTACCTGATCTCTGCACCTCGGAAAGCCTTACTTGTGTAATAAATTGGCTTCTGGATTCCATTCTCCATTCTGATTAATGTCGAGCTCACTGCATTCTCTGATACTGCCAGGTACAAGTACAACTTTTCTCCCATTACTGGCCTGGACAACAGTGGAGGTGCTCCCAGATATTTCTTCAAGTCTTGAAAGGCTTTTTGACATTCATCATTCCACTCGAAAGTTTTTCGAAGTGTTTTGAAGAATGGGAGGCATCTATCAGTTGCTCAGGATACAAATCTGTTGAGCGCTGCAACTCGTCCTGTAAGACTCTGCACCTCTTTCTTCGTCGTTGGAGATCGCAACCCTAAAAGAGCTTTGATCTTTGCTGGATTTGCCTCAATGCCTCGCTGGTTGACGATGTACCCGAGGAACATTCCTTCTCGTACTCCAAAGGTGCACTTCGTCGAGTTGAGCTTCATCTGGTATTTATCCAGTTGATCAAAGGTCTGACCTAAGTCAACTAGATGATCCGCAGCTTTCTTGCTCTTTGTCAGCATATCGTCGACATAGACCTCCATATTGCAACTGATTTGTTCGACAAAAACCTTATTCATCAGCCGCTGGTATGTCGCTCCTGCATTTTTCAAACTAAAAGGCATAACATTATAACAATAAGTAGGGGTGTGCAAAAAAAACGACAACCCGAAGAACCGAACCAAATCGACCTTCGTGGGTTGGGTTGGTTCGGGTTTTTTTATCCATGGGTTGGTTCTGGTTCCAAAAAATTAAGAACCGAAGTATTCGGTTCAGTTCTCGGTTTTATACCTGAACCAAACCGAACCGAACCGAGAACCGAACCCATGGAACCGAACCGAAAAACCGAACTGAAGAACCGAACCAAAGAATCGACCCTGAGAACCAACCCGAGAACCAACCCATGAACCTGAACCATTAACCAGAACCATTAACCAACCCGCGAACCAGAACCACAAACCAGAACCGTAAACCAGAACCATGACCCAAACCGCGAACCAGAACCGCAAACCAGAACCAAGAACCAGAACCATGAACCGACCCGAACCAAACCGGGAACCGATGGTTAGGTTCCGAACCGAACCGATCAATTTTGGTTCTGGTTCTGGTTCCAAAACCATGGAACCGATCAATTTTGGTTCTGGTTCTGGTTCCGTAGTGGAACCGAACCGAACCGAACCATGTGCACCCCTAACAATAAGTTCCCCTAGGGGTAATGAAAGAAGTGCTTTCCCTGTCTTCAGGTTTCGTTTTGATCTGGTTGTAACCAGAGTAAGCATCCATGAAGCTGAGTAGCTCGTGTCCCGAGGTAGCATCCACTAGTTGATCAATTATGGGCAATGGAAAATGATCCTTTGGGCATGCCTTGTTGAGATCAGTGAAATCAACACATATTCTCCATTTATTATTTTTCTTCTTCACCATCACCACATTTGCCAACCAGTCTGGATACTTCACATCTTCAATGAATTGGGCTTTCTGGAGCTTCTCGACCTCCTCTTGTATAGCTTGATTCTTCTCGGGACTAAATACTCTTCTTCTTTGCTTTACAGGCTTGATCTCCTTATTCACATTGAGCTCGTGACATAAGAAGTTTGGATCTATTCCTGGCATGTCTTCATGACTCCACGCAAAAGTTTTCTTCCTGTTTCTCAAGAAAGTTATCAACTCCTGTTTTATTGAAGCATCTAACGACGAACCTATCTGGGTTACTCGTTCAGGATGCTCGTCGTCCAAAATAACATTTTCTGTAGATTCCACCACCTGTCCTTTTATAAGTTGGGATTCATCTCTAGGATCGAGTGTTTCGATTTCTGTACCTTCATCCACCTGGTAGGTAGTAGTCTTTTTCCTTGATTCTTCAAGCTCCTCTTGCTCGGCAGACGAATAATAGCATTCCCGAGCTACCTTCTGATCACCTTTCACAACTCCTACTCCAAAATTTGTAGGGAATTTTAAGCACTGATGTACTGTAGATGGGACTGCTTCGAACTTCTTCAAACCAACTCTTCCCATGATGATGTTGTAAGTTGACTGCACATTCTTATCCATCACAAAGAAGCGTATTCTCTCTGTTCGACAAGCAGTCCAAGTTCCAATGAATATATCCAACTTGATCGTCCCAAGTGGAAAAACTTTCTCGCCAACCCAGAAGAGGTCTGTGATAAGGTTCCAATTGAGATAATTTCAAATTTAAACTGTCAAAGCATGAATAGTACATGATGTCTGCCGAACTACCATTGTCTACCAGCACCCTTGAAATCACTACTTCTTTTATCCTCATTTTGATCACCAAAGGGTCGTCGTGAGGGTAAAGAACACCTGCCAGGTCATTTTTTAAAAAGCCAATGACCAGCTTCTCTTTGTTTACCTTCCTCGGACGATCCTCCTCGGCCAAATTTATTCGCTGAATGTACGAGCAAGCTTGGGCCTCTCCGAGGTAAGCCTTTCTTTCTACAGTAAGGTCTCCTCCTCCTGCATCTCCTCCTGTAATAACATTACAATCGAATGAACCAAAACGAATGGAAAATACCTCTCGTTCTGGCTGCCTTGGTTTCTTGGGAAGATCGGGGTCATCCTCTGTATCATCTTCATGATCCCTTTTCTTTTTTTTCTCTTCTCGACGAGGAGATCTAGACCTTTCTCTAGTTCGGTCATTATTTCTTCTTTCGCCTCCCCGATCAACATACTTTGCTAGTTTCCCTCTTCGAATGAGCGTTTCAATCTCATTCTGAAGAGTTATGCAATTTTTGGTCATATGGCCGTGATCCTTATGGAACTCGCAATATTTATCCATGTTCCTCAGGTCAGGGTCTGACCTTAGTTTCTTTGGCCACTTTACTTCCTCGTTATTCTTGATTTCTTCCAAGACATGATTAATACCCATTTTCAAAGGAGTATAATTATCGAATTTCTTCAGGACTTCCCATGACGATTTATTATTCTTGGAATGCTTGTCACCGCCATTGCCCTTATGCTCTTTTTTCTTGGATTTGTCGACTTCCACCTTGGTCTCCTTATCCATGTTCTTCTTCGCAGCCATAGTCTCCTCAGCATTCATGATTTTGGCCGCTTTTACCATCAACTCTGACATAGTTATAGGTGGATATTTGGCCAAAGTGTAGTACAACTTGTTAGGCAACAACCCACTCATCAAGGCGGTGATTGCTGTCTTTTCTTCATAATCTATGACTTCTAGCTTCTCGTTATTGAAACGAGTTATGTAATCTCTAGTACTTTCGCCAGATTTTTGTCTAACACTTAACAAGTGTGCTACTCGTTTTACTGGTTTTGCCCCAAAACAGAAATTGCCAATGAACAACTCGGCCAACTGAAAGAAAGTTGAAATCTTTCCCCGAGGAAGATTGTTGTACCATATTTGGGCAGATCCAGTAAGAGTTCCAGAGAATGCTCTACATCTCTTCTTGTCGGGGACAACATAGATGTCGGCAGCAGCCTGATATTGCTCTATGTATAGAACAGGATCTGTCTTTCCATCATACTTGGGGGTCACCACGGGCGCTTTAAATTTCGACGGTGTAGGAAAATCCATAATGGCCTGTACAAAAGGTGTCCCTCGAACAAAAGTTCATTGTAGGGGATTCTTTGCCTTAGCCATTTCTCCCAATCTATCCTCCAACCGCTGAATGGAACCTTTCCACGCATCATTTCCCTCCTCGGGCCTATTAGTTCGAGCAATTGATTGTTCTGAAGTAGCCTCCTGAGATCTATCTTGACGAGCAACTGGTCGTGATTGTGATGATCCTTCTCTTAGATCTGATGGTCGTCGAAAACTCCTCGACATGGTCTTAGGTGGACTCCTATTCCTCCTAGGGCCTAATCGACTGAAAGGAGACACCCTACTCAGTCTTTCCAAGGCACTGGGTCTTTCTGGAGAGAGAGTGATACGTTGATCAGTATCTGTAGCCCTTATTGATGAAGTTCGCCTAGGTTGATAAGAAAAATCATCAGATTCCTCATTACGATATGACTCAGTACGCCTGGATCGTGAAGGAAGTAAATAAGTTTGCCTCTGACCACTTCGCTGTCCTGAACGTGCAGGTGCACCGCCATGAAGGGTCTGTATGAGTTGCCTCATTGTTTCCTGCATGGCGATTTGTCCTTGAGCCAGATTCGTCATAATTCCAGCCAGATCTGGAGGTGCAGAGGGATTTGGAGGATTTCCAGCATTTCCAACGTTTCGATTGCTGGATTCCGGGTTATCTGCCATTGATGATGAATGATTTTCGGTGAAAACGATAATAACAATCGTTCCCACAGACGGCGCCAATCTGTTGATGTAAAAAATTAGATTACTCTAATTATTCAATCACAGATAAATAAATGAGACAAAAGATTTTAAAGTGGTTCAACCTTGTATGAATGGCCTACGTCCACTGTTATGTTATTGTTGAGTGTTTGGGAATTCTCGATTACAAGTGCTATTAAGAAATTCCGGTCCCTTTGAATGAGGGTGATACAAGGTATTTATAGACCTTAGGCTGTACATGAAAGGGTGATACATTAAATGATATACATATGAAAGGGTAACTCATTTAATGCTCTTCAAGCGTGTGCGTCAAGATGATAAGCATTTAATGAATAGTTAAACTGTTGATTATCTGGCAATCAATGCTGTGGTCGAGATGCAGCTCGAACCGCCTTAGTTGCTCATCGTCCAAGAGTTCCTCGGAGTACTGGAGTTCCTCGGAGGGCTGGTGTTCCTTGGAAGACTGGTGTTCCTCGGAGTACACCTGTTGCTCGGAGTGAGTATGTTGGTCGGGGGAATGATCTTCCTCGTTGCTATTGTGCCACGTAGATTAACACGTGTCTTCTTATTATTCGTCCACATCAGCATACTAATTTTGGTATCAACAATGAGATTGGATTTAGATATGATTGAGGAAGTCAAGGAGGACAGTGCACTTCGAATGGATGCTTATCAACAAAGGACTGCTAGATTCAATAATAGGAGGGTCTAGCCGACCAACTTGAAAGGAGACTATGTCCTTAAGAAGGTAATCCAGAAGGGAAACAAGTTGGAACCAAATTGGTACGGTTCTTATCGGATCTCGACAGTAGTCCGATCGGGAACTTATCGCCTGGAAACACTTAAAGGGGAAGAATTTAAGAACCCATGGAACACCGACTACCTCAGGAAATATTATCAGTAATTTTGATTTGATGTAATTGTTTCTTCCAATTTTTAAAAGTTGTGATTGTCTACCAATTATTCCTCATTTTGAATTTCTTTTTTCAGAGTACGACGATGATATACATCCCCTAGCAAACTAACAAACTTTTCCAACTTCAAAAAAAAATCTTTTAGACTTCATGTATGACTTTGTATTTAACAACATGAACAAGAAGTCCTTGAAACTTCATGTATGACTTAAGGTCAAAAACAAGGAGTTTTACCTGACCAAGTTAAATTCAGGAAAAACGTACATTCCTAATACACTTGGTCGCCAATGGTAACTAATTCAAACACTTAGTTCTAAAAACATTTTACCTAAGTGCATTAGACGAACCTAAGGCCTTATAACTTAAGTCCATAACTTAAACAGACACAAATCAAATAAGTAGGTTAGTTTGTTGCATAACTAATACACTAATCAAAAAGATTAATTATGGATAAAAGACTAAAGTAAATAGATAACCATGTATGCAAAAAAAAATGTCTTTTTATTCCATCAAACTTTTATACAATCAGAAACAGACAAGAAAAACAAATTTAGTCTATGCGACATTTTTTTTCAGCCTTATGAATCCCAGCAAGAGGAACATTAAGAGTGTTGGGCAAAGTTATAGTTCTAAAATTTCTTAACCTATTACGCTCGCTATTGCTCGATCGATCCAACAGATGAGGGGGGAAATGTACTCATATTCACCATGAAGACCATAGTACCCTAAGTATTTTCTCACTAAGCTCTGGGTAATGGCATTAGTTAGGATCCACCTTGCATCAATCTTGAATAAAGGGTCAGGATAGTCCAACATGCCTCGATCTTATCGATGCCATATATCACTGTTGTCATCTACCTTCAATAATCCCAGCACGTTCAACCAACCCTATTTGTATCCTTCCCGGTGAGATTTCTCCAGATGATCATCCAAATGAGTTAAGTCTTCCTCATAATAATCCATCCATACATTCTTGGGTTGCTTGTGAAAGTGGGAAGTTAATCGGTCCACTTGGTCTTGAAGATTTTTAATGGTTTTGTCCTTTTCCTTTAGCA
Organism: Sambucus nigra; assembly: GCA_949130495.1. Lineage (NCBI taxonomy): Eukaryota > Viridiplantae > Streptophyta > Magnoliopsida > Dipsacales > Adoxaceae > Sambucus > Sambucus nigra. Next base: position 22,744,483 of record OX422212.1, on the reverse strand, counting down.
AATGTCTGGTCGTCCAAAGTCTTCTTGGTCCTTTCTTCATCCTCAATTGGCCGAGAAACAACCACCTGTCTAGTATACTGGCCAAATTTAATTTTTCTATTCTTCAAGTTTTCCATCTCCTCCAATAATCTGGCATTCTCAGGCTCTAAGAAATAGGAACCTTCGCTTAGCTCAACCTCACCCGACTTCTTCAAGCTCTCTAACTCATTCCTTAAGTTATTATTCTCCTTTTCAAGAAGATTAGAGAACTCCTGAGAACTTTCCACTTCTCTGTTCAACATAAATTATTTATTCCTGAAGGCGGATGTGATCCCTTGCAGCTTATCAAAACCCCAACCTGCACTCAATGACTTATATTTGGCTTTGTAATCATAATGCAATAAGCCAGAGCACGATTATGATCATCCTAAAGATGCTCAATCATCTCATAGTATTGTTCATTATTTACCACAACCCTATCAAATAGATAATGTAGATGTACGTAGGCCTCTTTTACTTAGTTAGATGCAACTTTATCGAGCAACCCCTTTAATTCAGTCTCAGTTAGACTTAAATGTCCTACTTCTAACAAGCTTTTGCTACACCTTAATAAGTCAGTTTTAGCAGAGATAGTTGCATTTTTATTGGAAGTAAACTAAAGAGCAACAGTATCATAACAACAAGTCCAACAAAGCAGAATAAACAATCATAATCAAAGGTATACACTAGCAAGTTGACTAAATAAAATTTTTCATTCATCATCAAATAAATATGTTACAGAGGATTGTTTCATTAGAAAACTCAGAAAGAATATAAAATAAAGGTAAACATGAAATGAAAAGAGATATAAGAGAAGGTCATCAGACTGGAGGAGATTTACACCTTCTCGGAGTCCTTGGTTGATGCCTCTAGGAGGATGGACTCATTCCTAGTTACAGGTGTCAAGGGTGATTCCCATGTCCCCTTTTCATCATCAATCTTTTCGTCCAAGTTAGGAGGGGAATAAGGATCATGCCTTTGGAATAGGTTAGAGTTGGCTGCAGTTTCGACCTCATTCAAGGCAGAGGTCCATCCATCTTTAAAGGACACTTTCTTCCCATACTCAATCTAGACAGCAGCTGTGGCAAAGACCTTGTCCCAGTCCCTGTTGAAGGCATCATCCTTATATTTTTTATATTGGATCTTCAACTCCAGAAATCTCATCTTTTTAGCAACTGCCTCCCCAGCCGAGCTAGCTGCTTTATCCTCAACAACCTTTACTTTGTCATCGATAATCTTTATTTTGTCTTCTACTGTAATTGCCTGATCTTCATCCACCTTCAATTTCTCTTGCCATTGTTTCTGCTCTATCAAAATCTTCCTCAAAATCTTTCAAGAATTTTCTCAAGCCTTCAAAGGCCTCATCTACATTAGCTAATGATGACCTTAGTTGATCATCTCTAGTCAGCAATTGGTCATAATCTACCAAAAACTGCAAGATAAGACAACAACAACAAAGTTATTACATATACTTAAAGAAATTATGTAAAGCAGCTAAATGATTAAGAAGTTTATCAATGTTAAGTTTTGATTCGCCCTCTCTAATAAACTGTCTTAAAGGGATTGCAGCCGACCTATCTGGTGAGAGAACTCCATCACCAATTAGTCCCCGACAAACTCAGGGTTCACTACCACAGAGCCAGACTCAGCAGTAGCTTGGTTGGCAGAAGTCTTATAGACGAGTTCTTATTACATATATCGTCCTCTTTTCAATCTCTTGAACTGAGGCTCAGTTAGTTTGGCCTCTTCAATGTCAATGACCAGGGGTCTCTTATCAGCAACATTAATCTTCTTTGGTGGTTGGGAGGTGAGATCAACCAATAAGTTTGGTACTCTTATTTTTCCTATCTCGGTAGGGGGAGGCCAGCCGTTATACTCTGGTTGTGAGAAAGATCGAACAAATTTTCATTCCATGGCTGGTTTGCACAGTTTGAAGACTCAATATGGTTTGGTTGGCATTAACGTAACATGAATTTTGAAATGGGTGAAGGGCTTGCTACCCAAGCAGAATACGCTTCCAAACAACTATCCTACTATGAAAAATAGTTTGAAAGGTTTGGGAATGAAGTATAAATTAATTCTTGCTCGTGTGTATGACTACATACTATACCGAAAGGAGTATGAAAATCTCGATCGGTGTTCGGTATGCGATGAACCTAGAAATGTCCAATCTACTGGAAAAGAAGGCGCAAGCTCAAAAGTGCCTCAAAAAGTGTTAAAATATTTTCTCGTTGGGACTAAATTAAAGCGGTTTTTCATAGTACCATGGATAGCGGAGGCAATGACTTGGCATGCTAAGGCAGAAGCAAGGGAAAATCTCATGCGCCATCCTATTGATTCTATAGTTTTGAAGAGGATGAATTTTGAGTATCCTGATTTTGCTCGATAACAGCGTAACATTCATTTGGAAATATCAATAGATGGTTTCAATCCATTCGGAAATCTAAGCGCCAATCATAGTGTGTGGCCAGTGATCCTAGACCCACTTAACCTCCCTCATTCACAGTATATGAGACCCAAATTTTCGATATTATCTTTGTTGATCCCTAGGCCAAAGGCACCAAGTGAGGACATCAATGTCTGCCTGGCTCCTTTGATAGAAGAATTAAATGAGTTGTGGGAAGAGGGTGTTCAAGCATTTGACGTTTTTAGAAAATCGAGAGAAAAAGGTGGATGTGCACTACTCCGGGCGGACGTCTTACGCCAAGGCGGAGCACAGGATGGTAAGTTTTTACTTTTCTTTAATTTTAGCTATTCTAATTTAGCATTACTTTGAATTACTTACTAATTCCGTTATTTTATTTTCGGACACGGGGAGTGGGCCTGGGGATAGGCCACATAGGCTCGATGCCTATGTGGTAATTCGAACAAAAAAGGGCAAGGACAAGGAGGTGGCTCCGAGCGTCACAGCCACCATTGTAAGTTATAAATATTTAATTTTTTTAAGTATGTTATAATTTTTTTATTTACTTAATTGACTAATCGTGTACTTTATATTTTTTCAGGCAAAGCCTAAGAAAGTGCATTAGTCGCAGTCTGATGCCGACAAAGCATCTTTGGTTACGGACGCACTCAGTCAAGTTCTCATTCGGATCGTAAGGGGAGGACTAGGTGTGAGCTCGTGGGTGGGGAATTCTATGATCAACGGTATGGAGACAAGCAACAACGGGTTGGCACATAAGGTGGACTCCCATGATGATAAGCTATCAAGGTTGGAGGCGATGGTCCTAGATATGTACTCCTTCATGAAGCTTCAGTTGGGCAAGGGCAAGGGGAAGGAGAAGTTGGACGAGAACATCAATGCCACTGCTTCATCGTCGATACGCACGGACTCGATGCCATATGATGATCCATTTCGCATCGTGACCCCCGTCGAGTGGCCTATGTCAACAATCGGTTAATCGAGCATGTTTTTACTCAACGTATATTGTCGGGAGCCAATAGTGAGGGGGTTAAGGGATCCAATCTTCCTCCTGGGTATGTCGGTTCATGAACATACCCTCCAAGACATTGAGGTAAGAGTGCACGTCACGCATGTGGTGGAGGAAAAGGAGAACTCACCTTTGTGGCTGTGCGAACAATACAGAGTTCAATATATTACGGGGTGTCTCAATTCATATGTCGTGTGTCCTTCCTTCCTCCTCTGACCTGCTAAAGATTGACATTATTTCTATCTTTTTTATTTGGATATTTGATTGTATTTGTATTTTTTTTATTTTGGTACATGTTGGTTTGGATATGGATATTTTCATTTCTATTTTATTTGGATATGGATTATATATGCCATGATTTGGTATATTATTTGTATTTTATTTGGATATATGTTGTTTGGACAGGTACAATTTTGCTATAACAGGTACAAATATACTGCTGGGCTGTGGCAGTGTGCATACTGTCCAGTAACTTTTTTTTTAATTCTGCCCAGAATTGTCACGGTCAAAAATTGTGATAGTCCTTATCAAAGAAACTTGTCACGGTCTTTGACTGTGACATTTTTTTGTCGCGGTCTTTAATCGTGACATGATCGTGGCAATCTAATGGACTTGTCACGGTCTTTGATCGTGACAAGTCCATAACAAATAAATTATCACCCAGACTTGTCACGGTCATTGACCTTGACAAGTCGACAGTTTTGGTGTAGTGATAACTGCACAATTTGATCACGAAGCTCCCTCATCTCTAGAGGAGCCACTTGATTCGGTTTACGGGCAATAGGTCTCATGCTCGAAATCAAATCAATCATTAATTATATCTACTAATTAGGTGGCAACCCTGGGATCTCCCCAAATACGTTAAAAAACTCTCTAACTACAGGGACCTAATCTAGCGACACTACAACCTTTGAAGAAGTCACATCCTCAATATAGTATAAGTGCGTGTTTGACCCACCCCCAGGGTGCAGCATCGTAACTAGGTACATCTTCTGCCTCGAAATGGCAAAGACGATGGACCTACCGTAACAGTAAACACAAGCTCTTCATGTAACTAGTCAATCCATCCCTAATATGACATTGTACTCGTGCATATCGAGTACCAGTAAGTCTGCCAAAAATGTGAGTCACCCTATCTCGAGCCCTATACCCGACATAACAAACGCACGGGTGCCCCTCTACCCACGGGTGAGTTTATGTGCAGTATAATATTAGAAGCAAAATATATCATCCCTGTTTCACATGCAAAACCAGTGCTAACGAAGGAATGAAATGCCCCCGTGTCAAACAAAATACGACATATGTGCCCAAAGATAGGGAATATGCCCTCAACATCCTAAACTGGCGTTGGTCCCTCCGTCATCACAATTTGGTACACCCGTTCGTACTATAGCTGTAGCGGAAGTAGATTCTGGTGTTGCTGGTGCTGCAAATCCTGGAGCTAGTAACTATTGGCGCTACCCGTGTGGCATTGGATACCCTCTCTGACCACCCTGCTCCTGAGGTGCCTGTTATCCCTAGGACACAACCTTGACATATGGACCCTCTCCCGACAAGTGTAACAATTCTCACTAAATGGGTGTCTCTCTCCCTGTCGGTCCTACCAGTCTCGACTCTGCTGACCTTGGCCCTGATGTCCCCTATGCTTCTGGACCTGATTATTCCACTCATCAAAACCCCATAATGCTGATCTGTAAATAGAGGACCCCTAAACTGCTAAGCCCCCTAACTGTTACCTCCACTAGTCTTACCCTACGGGTTCGACGTCTCAGCTCCCTGTCTCTTCTCACTCTTATTCCTCTAGAACGCCCTATGATCCTGGCAGTGGAGAAGGGCGTAATTCACCATTATTTTATACGTAGTGAATGCCAGGTTCCCAAAAGTGCCTTCCTGCTATGCCAGGTTGATATTGTTATAAACATGTCCACATTCCTCTGCTTTGTGTTCACATCCTTCTTTGCAAAGTAAGAAAGGGTGGTGAACTCCTCCTCATACTCCGCTACCGTGAGGCCCTCCAACCTGAGGTCCATAAACTGAACCCTCATCTCTGGCTGTATCGCCTGAGGGAAATACTTCCCCTCGAACCTCTCTCAGAATTCGTCTATAGTCAAATTATCTCCCTCTGCAGTTGAAGTAACTAACACCCGCCACTAGAGTGCGGCCCCCACAAGTCGAAATGAGGACAATATCTACTTATGTACCGAAGTACACTCCCCCATCTGTAAGTGCCGCTGAATATTCTTTTTCCACCTACTCGCCACTAAAATGTTTGGACGACCTGTATACTCTAGAGGTTGGCTCTATACGAAGGCCTCCCTAGATCTGTACCAAACTAACCCCGACACCTGGTCTAGTATAACCACCTACTATGGTGGTGGTGGTGGTGGTGGTGGTGGCTGCTGCTGAGCCTGTGTTGGTGGAAAGTGCTAGAGCATGGCTGCCAATGCGGTGGAGAGCGCCCGGGTCATGATGCTAGTGATATCTGCTGGCATAATAAATGGTTGTCCTGGTGGGGACTGAGGTGGCTGTTATGGATCCGACTGAGCCTCCTCATCTGTAATGTATGCGACTACACGCCTAGGTCTACCACTCCTTCCGCTTGCCATCTGAAAGCAAACAAGGTTTGAATTAGCACATATCGCAAGAATATAATGAATCATAAGCATAGGCTCTACAAATCAAAGAACGCAACGCAGAATGTAATAAATGCAACACAGATCCTAAATACACTAGAACATGGATGCTCTGACACCAACTGTAACAACTCTCATTTTCTCACGTAAAGGTTGGCCAGACACGATACGCCGAATATGGGGCCCCTTTGTCAATTAATACCATTCTCGGCATCAAACCATATAAAGTAATTATTTAACAGTCTTATATGAATTTAAATCAAGGATTTATATCAATTGACATAAATAAGATGGCAATTACAATATGTGCCATGAAAGAGGAGTGGTGCGATAATATTGAAAATAATATTAAAGAACATTGTAAACCAAAATTGAGTCAATTGACACAAATAAATATGGTGAAGCAACACATAATAACTTGTGGTTTAGTAGATGATATTTCCCTAAATGAAACATAACGAAGAAATAATATTCGTGTAGCCGAATCAAAATCAGATCGAGTGAACTTACTGGTATATGAGTGGTGATGTGTGTGTATCTAAATTGAGATTTGAGGAGTAGGAGAGGTGTGGAGTGAAAGAGAGTTGTCTACAAGAGCACACAATATTTAATGTTAGATCTCAAACAATACTTTTATGTTTTTCTATTTCTATTTATATTTCTATTTCTATACACAAACAACATCATACTTTACAAAACCTGCTCTTAAATTAAGTAACAACCAATACTAGACTGTAATAAACCCTATAAATCAAAAACATAAGACGGATACAGATAAAATTTACCTCGATCGAAGACTACTAACCAATCGAGTGAGTTGCAAGAGAAATCGCGAGTGATTTGGGTAAATCCGTTCACCAATATAAATACCTTTTTTATTTGGGGAAATCAGTTTTTGATTTGGGGAAATCGCGAATGATTGCGAGTGATTTGGACTAAAAGAAGAATGGATGAGAGGGTTAAGTTTCATTTGGGAGGGGAAAATGGCTGAACGAAAAGTGTACGCTTCTCTTTCCTCTTGAAAAGTGTTGAAAATAATTTATCCACAATTTAACTTTTTTTTTAATTTATAAACTCAAATTAGTAACTCTTAAATTAAATTAGTAATGGGAATTTATTGTTAGAATTAGTAACGGTAAATCACTGTTAGTAATAAAAAAAATTGGTATGTTACTAAAATCTTGCTTTGGTGTAGTGATCGCATGCAAATAAATCCAACATCCACAGTATGAATAGATAAATATATAAAACCCGTCATGTGAATTATACCTAAACTCAAACCAAGAGGAAATAAACTTCGGGCTTATGCCCTTATAATAATCCAGAATGAAATAGACTAAATGGACAGACAACTTAAGATAGAGTCAAGGAACTGGAGTCTACTGAATGAAAGCAACGACAAGGCTAGTGTCACCACAGTCCTGCTATCCCTGCCTAGGCACACCTGGGGAGAGAAAGCACTTATAATTTTGGATCAGTGCCCTAAAGTGTGAAAGAATTAACTTACTTATTTTTATGGTACAAAAGTACATTTAATTGAAAGTGAGTGTACACATTGTCACTCTCATGCATAAAGTGTCTCACCCCTCACCTAAGAGTAGTGCTACTCGAATACCCACCCATAGCCCGATATGGATACTGAATAAACATAATGACAGTATATAAATGCATTTAGTAAAGTGAGGTACTGAGACAAAGTTAAATACATTCAAGTTACTATTTCCTAATTTTAACCCTATCTTATTACCCGTAAGGAGATAACATCTAATATCATCCGTATTACGTAGTATTGGGTCTGTATTTTTAGTCCACAACACTAGATTTAGAAATTCTGTCATTTATTTCCATAATTTCATATATGTACTTATATATGCAGCACTAAGGCATCTACATATAGTGTCCCATCCGTGCTCTATCGGTGAGTTCGTAGGAGTCTCTTATCCAAAACGGACCAAACAAAACACAAGCAAGTGGGGCAAGTACCTACGTAGTTACACCATTGCACAGCCCATACTAAGCGGTGTCATATGGATCACATCATCAACACTTAACTCCTATAAGTGGCGCTGCCACGTAGTACCTAAAATATGATCTACATTACGTCTAGCCCACCTGTTCCGACGTGTGCTTCGGTCCCGAATGCACGTACAGCGACCGGTAGGACAGTCCACGAACATTGGTATGCCCACACAATATATAATTACATATTACCATATGTAATGGTAATTATCCTAATAATTACCCCCATAGCTGCCCAAAAGCATTATTCCATACTTATTCTTATTTAATAATTAACCAACATGTGAATTATTAAATAGGCCCTCTTTATAGAAATGTCATTAACCATCTAGTTCATTTAGTCCTTCTCGGATAAATAGTAACACGTCTCCATTTTTAATAAATTTCACAATTGCCCAAACACGATCCCACTAACTCGTATGAACTTTTAAAAATCACCCGGACCCAACAGTGGACCCCGTGCCAGGACCCCCAAAACCGAATAGGTTTAGACTAGGGGCGAACCGCCCCTTTTGCCCTAATTTTTCTAAGTTCGGGACTCCTATTTTTTTCACCCCACCAGAATTCTAAAGGCTTCATCCTTAACATAGTTTTCAATCCGAGTACTCGTGACGTTGTTTACCCTCTTAAGATATTTTATTACATGATTTAATGTCAAGTTCAAGTCCCAAATCATAGAATTGAAGTCCTAACGGATGTTCGTGTATTTTCAGATTTTTATCCATAAGTTCTTTAATCTCTACAACATGTAAGGGGATTTATCACTAAAAATTTAGATCCTTAACACACCTATTAGTTCTCTAAAGGTAAATAATCATATGAATTCCAATAGGGTCCTAAATCATGATTTCTTCCAACATTCAACCCACAATTTATACCCATTCTAATTTTGGGATTTTCCTACCTTACTTTTAGACTCCAAATATTTATAAACAAGATTCAATTCATCGATTAATTACCACAAATCCTACAAATACAGAATTCCACATGAAAATACATCATAATGATTTAAGAAGCATTTTGGACAAATAAAATTAAGCAAGAAAATTCTTGTATTAATAATGTTGGTTGATCCCTTGAATCTCCCTCATCAATCCCTTGTTGTGGATTCTTGCCTCCTTCCTCGCAGTGGTGTAGTCTAGGGTTCTTAAATGTAACTCCCACGGAGTTATTTAACTCTTAATAAAGGTTATTAACTTACTGATCCCGAGTTGGGTCTTAGGCCACAACTTTGGACTCCCAAATGAGCCCAAATACCTTATTCACTTTGCCCCATACCTTATATATATATATATATATATATATACGTCGGGATCATTTCTAAGGGTCTTAAACATCTTAACGAGTTCGTAAAACCTCTCAAAGTTTGTCCTGAGTATTTTTATACAATAAGTATATTTTAAATTGTGTCACACACCATATATCAATTATTTAATGCATATGCAATTATCTTCTATCGAAATTATTTATCATGCAACGTCAATTTCATATAACAGGAAATAATAACTAGTTAATTCATTCATGCTTAATTATTTAAATTGCCATAATTAATTTAATTCCCATATATTTTATTTTGTTCCAAAAAAAATAGTTTTATTTTATTCTAAAAAATACGAGGTACTATAATTAATTAATTAGTAAAATTTGCGACTCCCATAGGAGCTCTTCGGTTACCCCTTTTTACGGACTCAAAGTATTTTTTCTTGCATTTATATAATAATTAGACTAAACCCCCGCAAGACTAAAAAATTAGACATAGTCCCTCTATTAATATCATAATTTGAGATACTCGCAATCAGAGATCGATGAAGATTAACGACCTCTAGGGGTTAATTAAAAAAATGGGGCATATACCAAATAGTCACTTGAATATTTTTAATACACGTTCAGTGCAAGTCTTTTTATTTTATTCCAAAAAGTCTCTCACTACATAAAAATACTTAAAAAAGGACCCCGGTGAGGGTCGTCGAAGCTCCGGTAAGGCGGGGATGGGGAGGGCATAGGCGGGAATGCCTCTAGCACGGACCTTTAAAAATAAGAAAATGTTGATTAAATGACTGTTGATAACTTTTCAAAACAATTTAAAAAGATTTGAATTCAATGTGTATTAAAAAAATTTCGACTGATATTTCGATAATTAATCCTTTAAAAAAAGCTTATAAATAAGCAGCTATGACGTGGCATCTTCTCCCTCTAGCATTCACATAAAGTGGGGCTCTATCCATCACAAAAATTGGTGCGTCATTTCATCAGCCAATCAAAACCCATTTCACCACCAAGATTCATATCTCTCTCAGACACTTCGAAGTTCATGTTTGAAACTGAACAATGGATTGTCATATCATATTATAAATTGATTACAATCATGGGTTCACTAACATCACCCACATTTATTCATTCATCTCAACTCTCCCATCTCAAGGTACTAATTTTATTTATAGATACATACATATAATTCTATTATCAGTAGAGCATAATATTAACTGATTTTTTTTCTCTCTCTAGAATCCAATTTCAGATTGCAGCAGTACCTTTTTATCAAAACCCAAGTCATTTCTCATTGGCCAATTCGATACTAAACACTTGCTTGGATTTAACTCCACACGTCAGCATAGAAAACGTGCAGGTAAGTTTTTTTTAGTGTTTTATTAATCCTATTATACTTAGTTTTTTTGGTGAGAAAATAGAGTTTGAAATACAAATTTGAATGTGTACTATTTTGGCAATTAATTTGTTAATGCTATTAAATTAATTTCTATTCGTGGGAAAAAGAAAGAAACATGGATAATGAATTGTGTGGTTGCAGACAAAGTGCCTGGTATAGAGAAAATAATGTTTTTTTTTACTTTTTAACTCTTGAGATAATGTTGCTTTTTAGAGATATATCTTAGATTTTCAATAATTACAATTAACCCCAAATGCATAAGGTACAGGCGGGGCGATGCGCATGCCGGGTATAGGTCTAATTTTTGAAAAACAGGGGTATGTCTAATTATGGCGTTATCTCGGGGGGACAAAGTCGGAAAAAATTAAAGAGAAGGCATTTGGCCCCCTTTAGTTCTTTGATATTGGCTTTGGCCTTGACATTTTCACTTGAGGTTATAACTTCAGATTTTGTGACGCAAAAAGTGTGTCAAAAAAATATTTGGTAGAACTCCGGGGGGCAAATTCTAAGAAATAAATCTACAAAGTGTTTTGCATTTAAGGGGGCAACAAATTCCATAGTTATAATTTAAGGGGGTTTCTTGCAAAAACTTGAAAGCTCAAGGGAGTCTTTTGCATTTTAGCCTAAAAGTTCCTCAAACAATTCTTAATACACATTTAGTTCAAACCTATTTATTTTGTTTCAAAAGGTCCCTCAAACGTCCATCCCATTTAACCAATATTCTCAAATTTTTAAAGGTCCACGCTAGCGGTACCCCTGTCCCACCTTTATCCACCCCCCCCCCCCCCAACCCCGACTTCACCCCTACCCCCAGTGCCAGTCGATGCTCCCTGTTTTGAGTGTTTTATGTGGTGAGGGACTTTTTGAATCAAAATAAAATAGTTTGGACTAAACATGTATTAAAAAATGTTCGAGGGACTATTTTAAAAGCAGACACTATACTAATGCAAGAAAAGAAAAAAAAGCTCAACTATTTAAAATGCAAAAAAAAAATCCTAAATTTTGCTTTTGTTGCATATACTCCCTTCTGAGAATTTTTAGCCACGTTTCTTGTTGAGAATTAGGAAGTTCTTTGCAAATGTATATTTCATTGGGTTTTGACCAAAATAAATTTAAGTTGAGTTTGGCCTTTGGCATTGTTTGGTCGTATTTCACTTTTGGTACCTAAGTTTTTACTGTTTCACTTTCGAGTCCATTTTCAATCTTTGCATCATAAAAAGTCAAAAAAAAATTAAAAATATCGCGAAAGTGAAAATACCTTGATAAAATTTTAGTACCCCAAGCAAAATACAACGAAACAGGGGAAATGCCAATTATCCCTATAATTTAGAGGCGGCAATTCGTGTGTGTTTTGTCATTTTGGCTTTGAATCTAGTCAATCTTAACCAAACCTGTTTAACTAATCGTGTCATATGACCTGCCACTAACCCGTCCTTTTTATTAATTATGTCGTATTCAAGTTAACACGCATAACAATAAATCATAACTCTCAACCAAACATATCATTAATTGGCCCAGCCCTCCCACAGCTAAAAGAATTTTTATTCTAAATACTAGCAACAAATAACTATAATATCATCTTATACTACATGACTTCATGAAATAATGGGTCAAGATATTGAAAATATTGGAAAGTGGTGAAATATTCTTATTTGTCACTAATCTGACCCGTTTATTATTTGTGTTTGTGAGTCATGTCATAATAAACTATAAAGTCAGTCGTGACACGCTGACATGGCGTGTCGCGGCCGACTCATGAAAATTATGAGTCGGCCTAGAATTATTGTAAACTATAACATGCTAACTCCGTGCCGTGTTTTAGTCGTGTAAAAAATTGACACCCTCATTTAATATACCCATTAATCTTGTGATATTTGTGTGTTTTTTAAAGGTATTGTGGTTTCACCAAGCTGTGTGTTTCCTTTAACTGAGGAAAATGTTGAGAGGGTGTTGGATGAAGTGAGGCCAGGGCTAATGGCTGATGGAGGCAATGTTGCCCTACATGAGATTGATGGTCTTGTTGTGGTACTAAAACTACAAGGGGCATGTGGGTCTTGTCCAAGTTCAACTAGGACTCTAAAAATGGGGATTGAAACTAGGCTTAGAGATAAAATTCCTGAAATACTGGAAGTGGAGCAAATTCTAGACACTGAGACTGGGCTTGAGCTGAATGAGGAGAATGTTGAAAAGGTTAGTTTTTTATGAATCTTTCCAATAGGGTTATGTATTTATATTTATTCTTAGATAAATAGCATAAACTGTGTATGGAACCACTATTTCATATCTTGGAAATGAAATGTAAATACTTTGGGGGTAAAAATAGTCAAATTTGACATGTGGTCGGCCCTTGGACTGTGAGGGACCCGACTCGTAGTCTCATACACGCAAACATATATATATATATATGTTCTAAAAACCCCGCCTAGGCACGCCTAGTATTGAGGTTTGGGAGAAACACCCCGCCTTAAGCTTTTTACGCCTTATTCTTAGTAAAACCCTTAAGGCGCACTTTTTTCTAAAAACAACAATGTTTTAGTGAAACGATATCGCCTTTTAAAGAAGTTTTTTTACAGATCAGACAATTATCTCATCCAAAATAATCAAATAGTATTTTAATTTGCAAATATTAATGCATTTTTTTATGATATGTACAATTTTAGTATTTTAATAGTCTTGTTATGGTTAAAAAATATTAAAATATATTAAGAAGGCATAAACGCCTTTTCACGCCTTTTTACACCTAAGGCCCGCGTAGACTTCTAAGGCTTAAGGCTTAGCCTCCACGCTTCCATCACGCCCCACGTTTTTTAGAACCTTGATTATATATAGAAAATCTCTTAAGTGGACTCCAAAAAGAGGACTTAAAACACAAATTAATTTACTTAAATACTAAATTAGTGAGTTCTTAACCAAAGTTGTTTGATGTGATTATATAGTGAGCAAATTATCAACAAAATATATCAGTAATATATTCTACTACGAAGTGGGTAAATACGGGATTGAAAAATATGTGCATTTTCGACAGTTGAATCTTTTCATGGTCATCTCAACCACTTTTGAATTCAATTTTTAGATGATTTGTTTTGTGGATAAGCTCCTCGTTGTGGTGATCAACTCCACTAGATGTGGTTTCAAATTTCTTTTCTTTCATATTTTAAAAAATTAGTTCGTTTTTGGAGTCGTATCCTGTGTGGCTTGGTGACTAGGCGACTATAGATGCCAACCAATTAGTGGTGGAGAATACAAATTTGATACTTTAGTGAAACTAAAACTCCTTTAAAATCTCGGTTTAATTACACTGTTTTCTCATCTACTACTAAATCCCATGAAAAGACATCTCAATTTTTTGCAAACACTCACTTGCACTATCATACAAGCTGCATTATATTTGCGAAAAACTCCTTGAACTGTCATGTTATTTCGCAATTTCTCCACATGCTAATTTGAATATATTCATACTTCAAAGAGGTGCTTACAACAATTAGTTATTTGATATTCAGGTTCTTGACGAAATTAGACCATATTTGGTTGGCACGGGTGGTGGTGTACTCGAGTATGTTGAGATTATGGACTACGTGGTCAAGGTCCGGCTCAGTGGGCCCGCAGCAGGGGTAACGACAGTGCGCGTTGCGATTAGCCAAAAATTGAGAGAAAAAATACCCATCATTACAACGGTTTTACTGATGGATTAACGATATACGGTGCAACAACAATATTTACTGTAAAGTGATAAATGAGTTAAATTTCACCAGTTTTGTTTATATTAACCCTTTCTTCCTGTCGAGTAGTATTTAAGTTAATTAATTGTTTTTGTCTGCTTCATTGCATGAGGTGTTAGGATTGTGAATCAAATTATTTTAAACTGTGGTATCTAATCAATGTTATGAATCATTCTAGTAGCACATAGGTCTTTTAAGATTAAATTGGGGAAATAAGTGGTGGTTCGGTTCCTACAAGACATAATCGCTCCGTGCTAAAAATGTATGATTAAGCATATCACTTTGAATTAAATGTATCACTCATAATTACATAAACTAAAATTTTATCGCTTCGAACTATTAGGAACAAATAAGTAACATATCATCTAATTTTACAAAGGATTATACCATGGCGGATCAAGATATAAAAATCAACAATTTCTTTGCCGTCTTTTTAGGAGTTTATTGTGTTTGTTTGGCATTAATTTAATACCGTTTATTATTAATATCTATGGGTTATATCAATTTCGAGTTCATATCAATGATGATCAACCCAAATCTCAAACATCATAGTTTGTTGTCATGTTAAAAAATTTGCCACACCTAAATATAAGAGGAGTACAAGGAAATTTGACAATTGGGCTCTAGGAGAACACGTGTATTCTACATATTCATTCAACTAAATTTTTATTACATATAGGTTTTAAAAATCAACAATTTTAGGTCTACTCAGATTGGTGCGGCTCACTGACGTGTTGCACCCGCATTAGTCTGTATATGGACTCCATTACTATTGGACCCGAACTCCAGTCAATACAGGTACGGCACGTCATTGTATCATATTAAATGTATCGCGTTTGTGAGTCGGTATAGAAGGACTCTTTAAAATTGATTCAATACCCATTGGTAACGGGTTAAAATATTGTGTTATTATGGTTTCACTATTATATTAATTTAAATAAAAATAAAAATAAGAAGCATGCGCAACTAAGGGATTTGATTGCCCTGCTCTCCTTTTGTTATTCATTTGCATCCTCCATTGTCTTGTTCACGTCAAGCCAAATAGAGTTGTATACTCTTTCCATGTTTATCATTGCACCAGACCATGACTTACTTTGCCCAGTTATTAAAGCATCCACCATTGTAGTGTGTATTTTTAGTGTCAATTATATGTGTAAAGGAGATTTTATACGAGGGAAACTTGATATTGTTTTGTATAATTTAGGTTTATATTACATATTCATTTTACACTTTGTTTAGTTGGCAAACTCTTTTACCCTACTGTTGGAGAGAAAACATTGCGCATAATGTGAATGTTACACTGAGAGTGCGTGGTCTCGACCGTAGCTACCTAAATGAAAATTATTTCCACTAAAAAATATATATTAGGGTGTATTTGATTGCAAGTATGGAAAATGCGTGGAAAATAGTTCATTTGAATGAGAAATTGGAAAATGAGTGAAAAAATATACGAGTTTTTGGTCTAACCTTTTCTATTTTTCATGGAAATCAATTCTTTGGTAGATGGATAATAAATATTTTCCATTAAAAATGAAGTTTGAGATGGAGCCCTTGTTATGTGAATGAGTGTTGTTCTTATATGAAATATTCGCGATCAAGGTACTATAAAGGCAAAACATGAGTCAAAACAACAATTTTCCATGGAAAATTTTTCATGTCAATCAAACACACCCTTATTGTTTTATCTAAATTTAGGTAAAACAGATTATCATAAAGTCTAAGTGAAGAACTTTACAAAAATTATCTAAACTTGTTAGTATATGTTTATCATAAAATTTAAGTGAATAAAAATGTAAAAGGGCTAATCACCCTCTTGAGGTAAGATTTTTTATGAGGAAAATGCTTGCGAGCAGTGGCGGAGTCAGGAATTTGTGTCAGGACGGGCTACCTTAAGGGTGATTTATGGGGGTTTGGGGGCGGGAGCTCCCGAGCCAAATTTTTTTGAGGTTATTTAAATTATTTTGAGAAAAATCACCAAAAGTCCTATTAGGGGTGTATTGAATTTATATTTTGGGCGGGCTGAATTTATATTTTAACATTTTTTTTTTTATATATATATAAATTAACGCTACTATTTTTTTTTTTGGGGGGGGGGGGCGGGCTGGGACCCCCCCAAGCCACCCCCTGGCTCCGCCCCGGCTTGCGAGAAAAACCTCGGACCTAACAAACAACTTGAACTAGTATAAGTAAAGAATTACACAAAGGGAATACGGACTTACAAACTTGAAAACACCATAGACTCAATATGTACAACTTTCACAATCAACTTCTTCACCTTCTAATTGTAAGTGAGAGAACAGATCGCATTGAACCACCCACCATGTCAACAGGGCCGGTTTTGAGGGGAGGCCACTGTACGTGTGTACGTCTAAATGATCGGTCATTGAAACGAAATACATATTTTCACATCATAGAAAGCAACACTATATTTCTAAGAGAAGACACGAACCACGTGAGTAATTTAATTTATTTTGCAATATTGAGATATCATATAGTTAATAGAATACTAAATAACAGGAAAATGTAATTGCCTTTATTAATAATAAGAGTATTACATAACAAGTTCCAGCAAATAGCGCAGTATCAAAGCATAATATTTTTAGAAATACATTTTAACTGCCCAGCTGAATTATTGGAAATGAAGAAAACATGATTGCATGGTTTGAATCAATATAGAGATAATCCTGAAGAAAACTTGGGTTTTCTTTGAAACCTGCAAACCTTGCAGACAGTTGAATAAAGTGATGGAATTTTGTATTTATCCTCCCCACCAATTTGTGGCATGGCCACCCCTCTTTTGACTGGACTATCATAATCTGGCCTGTAAGTCTTTCCTAAAATGCCCTCAACAAGATTTGATAAGTTTGAGAACTTAAATTGTACCTCCAAGTGAGCAAAAGCATCATTGGATGGTAATTGGTAATTGTGAACCTTGTTTTCATTTTCTCCAATTGGTGTCACTTTCACATCCATTTCAACCATGCCCTCAACTGTCACTCTTATTGCATTGGTGTCATCAGTTCTTTCAACTATTACATTTCTCACTTCACTTTTAGCCTTCCATTCTGCCTCTCCATCAAGGGGGATGTTAACATCCTCACCATCCCACCTTACTATAAGAGCATCAACATTGTCATCCCATTGTGAGGTTCTTTTTGCTGCTAACACAAGGATATGACTATCAAACATGATTGACAAACCTTGAACCCATGTAAAATCACGGGTTCTTCCTACCGGTCGGTTTCCGATGAAATGGGCATTTATATGGAGGTCATCATCTGATACAAGAACATAGTTGCCATCTTTTGTTCCATGAAAATAAAACATCACTCCGTCACCACCAACGAACCTAGGATCATAGCATAGAGAGCCGTATCCATCACAATCGGCTTTCCTCGCTGCCAAAGAATTTGATTCCATTAGAAGATAGATATTTTAATACAGTCCGTTTCAAATTAATAGTCGTGTTTCTAAAAAGAGTACATAAAACAAAGTGGGATTACAAAGCTACCCATCCGAATAATACGCACAAGGGAAAAATGATTCAAGTGCATGTCTTCATTCACACACTCATTATTTTTCTAAAGGACAAATTTGAAAATTAAGCTTTTCTTAAAATGTTCAAAGGATGACTATTAATTTGGGACGGAGTAAATAAACGAAACATAGTGTATATGTCTTAGGTGTACATGTCTAGTGGCGCGTGCACTCATCGCAATAATGTTTTATCAAAAAATTATAGTCTTTTCAGATTGATCCTAAGTGTAAAAAAGAAAATTAAGCAAACTAAAGAAAAAATGAAATTATATCGAGTAATTCTTATCATGTGTAATTTAACAGTCAATTTGATGAATTATGTATAAAATAAAAGGTTATAAACTAGTAAATGATGGGTAAACTTACCCTTGCAAGTGGCTTCACACTTGCTACTGCAATCAAAATAGCAACCTTTATTCTTCTTGTTTTCCCTTGGCTTTCTCTCAGAACATTGAGTAGGGCACGTGAGGGTTGTGTTATGACATGCCCCACGAATTTTGCAAGAAGCTCGTTCGCATCCGGTCCCCGGTTCCGGTGTCAATACCTCATAATCACTATAATTATTACCATTATTGTTGGACCCACCATTTTCGTTACCATGGTTGTTGTTACCATTACCATTACTATTGCCCCCGTCGTTCTCGTTTCCATTCCCGTTTTCGTTTCCGTTTCCATTTCCGTTGCCGTTGCCATTTCCATTAAGGCTATTTCCGTTTCCGTTACCATTTCCGTTACCGTTTCCGCTACCACCGTTGCCGTTGCCATTTCCGTTGCCGTTGCCATTGCCATTTCCGTTGCCGTTACCATTTCCGTTGCCGTTGCCGTTGCCATTTCCATCAAGGCTATTACCGTTTCCGTTACCATTTCCGTTTCCGTTTCCGTTACCGTTTCCGCTACCACCGTTGCCGTTGCCATTTCCGTTACCGTTGCCATTGCCATTGCCACTTCCACTGCCATCATTTCCGTTTCCGTTTCCATTGCCGTTACCATTGCCATTGCCTTGACCCGAAACAATGGTAGCTTCTATGGAGACAAATACAATAAGTAACGCCAACAAAATGCATGACTTTATCCTATCCATTTGGTTATATTATGCTCTATAACTCTCAATCTTTCCTTTGTTTTCTGTTGGTTTCAGATGTGAAAGGAAGTGTGGATTTAATGAACTTGTAAACCCCCTTTTATAACTAAAAAAAATTGGCTAGGCCTTGCATTTCGGAGATATGTGTACACTATCAAATGCTTTTGCACTTTGCTTCTAACTTGAAAGTGATTTTCAGTGAGTACTTGAGAAGAAATTCACTTGCATGCATCATATATTATCAACTCTTAAGTGGTGATAAGAGAGCTTAAAAGAAGGTCACATGCAGAATTGGCTAATATAGCTTTACCAGCCCTACAATCATGGACTTTTTTCCCGTTGCTTACATAATATTAGCAAGTCCTTAAGTGATTAGGACTGCTAATATGACTTAAATTTCACAAAATCCCAAACTTTAACAGCTTTATAAGTTGTGTCATGCTTTGTTAATGCCATGTAAAATAACTTGATATTAACTTAATTTTTTTATTAAACGTGTCGTATTTGAATCTTAAATTTTTTTACAAACCGTGTCGTATTTGGGTTGACACGTATAATTCGTAAAGAAGAAAATAACACTAGAATCTTTTGATTTCTCAATCAAGAACACCACTCATTGACTCTCGGTAACCAAATGTTTATCGATCCTATATAATAGCAATAAATAAGTAAAATATGATCTAATTCTATTAAAATTTATGCACTAGCGGATCTAGATATAAAAAATATTATATACTATGTTTATGCAATGCCGTTTAAACACCTTTATTGGTGGTGTTTTTTGGTTATTAGTGTTTGATATTAACCCACCCAATTTAATATTCGTATTTGCGACTTTTATTAATTTCGGGTTCAGGTCAAAAAAATGTCAAAACTTGTCATTCTTATCTTAACTATTTCCCTACCCCCGCAAATCATAGGTTATTCATATTTTGAGGTGATTGACATGCCCGAGGTTACTAAGAATATTTATAGAAAATACTTTGGCATCCTCTGTTTATTTTTTAAATAATAAGAAAATTAAAATGACTATAAACTAAGATAGTCCATGTTTCTAATCATACAATTTGATCAATTAATGATAAATTATCATTTAAACATGAAGTTCCTTTTTACCACTCGGGTATTTATCAATATAGGGTCATAATTGCCTCTTCCCTCTCTACGATATATATATATATATATATATATATATATATATATATATATATATATATATATATATATATTATTTATCAGTTCATCCCATTTTACCCATAAATTGCTGATCCATTATATTAAGTAATTATAATTTGGGATGTCTTTGCATGTTGTATAAAATTATTGGGTCCCTCTCTTCAATGTGATGTAATCTCTTCTTGGTTTATATATTGATGTCTTCTCTCCAAAAAAAAACAAAAAGTACAACAAAATATAATACTTTTATTTTTTTGAAGGGTCGTATGGGTACTGCTATGTTTTATGTTTTAAACATTTTTATAAAAGAAATTACTTCACAAGTTTATTCCATAAGCATAGATAATTGCGATCTTTCACAATATAAGTTGGTAACCGTAAAATTTCACATACTATTGTATGCAATTTTTTGAAACAATAGTACTCTTAATGTATAACAAACCAAAAAGAAAACAAAACTTTTAATTTGAGACAAAGTATTCGATAATGGGTTTAACGACTATGGTGGTGTTTATTGCCTACTCACAATTAGGTTGCGAGTGATTTTGAGCTTAATTTAAATTATAGTTTATTTGGATTTAGTCTCATTTTCAAAGTTTTATTGGACTCCATCTCATGATTTTTAAATTGTATTAAGTTTCGTACCACCCAAAACCGTTCTCAACAGCCTTGTAAGCGTCTCCAACCGCCCCTCTTCGTTTCTGCAAAGAATGGCACTTATCTCATAGTTGTTGCAACGGGACCAACAATTAAAAGAAAAACATGGCACTGACTTCAAATGAATCTTTAAAACTCAAAGTAAATTCATGTGACCCCAATTATATTATTTGAGGGAAATTTGCCTTTTACTTACTTAGTTATCACTGCAGTGTAAAATGTAACGGTAAAACAATACGACTAGTAAAAAATAGGATTATTTGGGATTCGCCCCCATTAATTCTTTAATATTGACTCTGACCCTCAACATTTTCACTTCTTGAAGTTTGACCCCCAAAATAACTTTTAGCGATGAGAAAAGTATCGCAAGAAATACTTGATAAAACTTTTTGACATTTTGCATCGTTAAAAGTCATTTTGGAAGCCACACCCCAAGAAATGAAAGCTTTGGGGTTAAACTCAGTTACAAATAACTAATGGGGGCAAACCCCAAATGACCAGAAACAGAAAAAAAATGGACCTTCATACAAGGGGTGAACCAAATAGTACAAAAAGGTAACATGTTGGAGCAACACACTCTAAAAGGGTTTAATTTAATTTACACATAACATTCTACTAACTAAAGTATGAATATTACAAGGACGTAGCTCAAGATGAGAGAAAATGTAAAGATGTATAGTAGTTTTACAATTTCATACAAAATGATATATTTATATATTAACAAGTTTCTATATGTTCTAGTAATCATCATCTTCATCTCTTCTTGATCCAAAGAATCTCCTTACAACAGCAGCAGCAGCACCAAGAAACAAAAACAAAGCTAAGGTGTCAAATCCACCTTCAACGCCAACGGCGACACCGGGACCTGGTGCATAAAAGGAAAATGGGGACCAACCATATCCGCCATAGAACGGTACACCGTACCCGTACCCGTACCCACCAACTAGTGGTGGGGCCACTGGTGGATTGACATAAATATTGGTCCTGTCACGGAAAAAAATAGGGATAAAAAAAATATTCCATTTAATGTTTAATCCACCTTATTTTCAAGACGAACAAAAAGCCCATGTGCAAACATGGCAAACCACGAAAGCCTCTGTGATGACGTGACATGTTAGCATTTTATTGCAACTTTTCAGGTGAGATCGTTGGAAAATGCTGACACGGATCTATAACATCATCACCGGCGTTGACATGATGGTGTAGATGTGACACTGCCATATCAATTGTCATGTTTAATGTCACTATAGGGACTAAAAGTTATTTTTGAAAATATGTTGACTTAATATTTTTTTATACAGAAATCATGGGCTTCTTGTCAAACTCCCCCCAAAATAACTAATTCAATAAATTGGGGGGAGAAGCAAATTTGATTAACCCTGCTCATCGAAAGGGTGTTCCCGCAAGAAAAATGACTATATATATACATATACTACTGGTTACCTCACCCAGTGCTCAAGGCATAATCAGAGGAAATTTTGTAATGTCTAGAAATTTGACGGGCCAAAATATAAATTTTTGATGTTAGATAACTGTGTAGATGAGAGTTGCATATTTTGGAAGGTAACTTTCACAATTTACAAATAATGCAGGAATGGATAAAGTTTGAGTTAAAGAGAACAGTAGAGTGAAATTTAAATAGGAAATTTAGAAATATGGAGACGTTAAATATGAAAAAATGTTAAGAGACATTTTTAAAAAATAATCCATACAGAAATAAGAAGCAAGTGATTCCACAAGAATAACAATTCATAGAAGTCATCAAATAGTTTTATATATGAAGATTCTGAAAGTACACAAGATTAAGTCAAGTTTAGGTCCCGAAAAAAATGTTTAAACAAATATATTGAACACCATATGTAAATTCATTTTACGTTGAGTAATTCCAGAGAAACCCCCAAAATGATACTCAAAAATCAAACCCTGTGATGAGTGGACCTTATGCGAACTCCATACATTATTAATGCATGCCCGACACATCACCAAGGTTGATTTTTGTATATCATTTTGAGGGTCTCTATAGAATTACTCTTTCATGTCACCTCCAAAATATTTGTTTGTTCTATATAATAGCTATATGCATAGCTCAATTACTAATATGCCCTTGAAAAATCAATCAGTAGGTAGGCTCCTAATTTTTCCAAAACAAATTTCTGCTGTATATTACAGTCAAAGTAGAAAATAAAAAATAAAGCATTCTTCCTCATATCCTAAATTCATAAAATGCGTAAAAATTACCAAAGCGTTTCAGCTCGACATGCTTCTTACCAGGAACCACATATTCAGATTTAGAATACACCACCAAGTATGTCTGCTGAACTTATTGGTCTCTGACACAATTAAAATTGTTTGAGAACTTGCTAATTGTAACTTCAATAATAATGTTAGTAGAAAAAAGAATGTTAATTCCAAGGTAAATCTTGGGTGTTTGGGTATTTAACCCAATTAGAGTAACTTGGGTGCCAAGTGCCTTCGTATGCTATATTTAGTCATGTAATACTTTTGAATTTAATTGAAGATAAGATATGGATTGAGAGAGCAGAACCCTATTCTAGGTGCCGTGGTGTGCGTATACGCTCCCGTGAGTTCACGTCAAATTGGTATCAAAGCAACGTATGTTTTCATTCGTTGTTATGTTAGGGTTCACCGGTCAACGCTAGAACTTGGAGCAAAAAGTGTGCCAACATTGAATGTTCCAAATCTGGCCCAAATGAAAGTGGGGAGACATTCTTCCGAGAACCATGATTTGCCCCTCGATTTTCAATTTCATCGTCAAAGAATCGCAACGGTCCAAGTGGGCATGCCGAATGACAGGAGTAGAGAAGTTGATGGACTCTAATCATGGCAAGCTCCCGGTGTCTGCCTCGATGAACCCACGGAGGACTCCTTAAGGTATGTTCAGAAACCCCAATTCCATGCTTTAGAATTGGAATTTGAACGAAGAGGAGTTGAAACCCTCACTGACTGCGACAAACACCGCTTAGGTCTCCCATGTCACTAACTTATCCTGAACTCGCATGTCACGTGGAGCGACGAAGGTCCCATAGCCATGGCATATAATGCTGTCAGTTGTGGACATCAAGTCAGTGATCTTAAGCAACTCGCACCCCACGAGGGTTGATGGCGACCTTGGGTGAACCCTAGCAGAGGAAATCACCAAGGAGAAAAAATTTGGCAAGCCTTCCCATTGCCACGACTCGACTCTAGCCACGGTTTTTGACGATCTGACTGGAACCATAAAATAGGGAGATACACGTGGATCTCTTCAGCGCGTGGTAAGGGTATGTAGTACCCTACTATGACCAATACATGGTATGCTGAAGTTAATCTAAGGTTGCTTTTGTTTTTTCATCTAAATTTGAAGTCTATATCTGAAATATGAATCTAAAAAATATGTTTGTTTTATGTATGAATGATCCACTGAATGAATGTATTTAGTCACACTCAAATTCAGAGATAATTTTACCTCAGTCAAATACAACCGTTAGCCTCTTAATATTTAAAAAAAAAACACTTTTTAGTACCTCTTAAGTTTGAATGATTCAAATTCAGACTTAATAGGCAAAAACAAACAATCCCTAGGTTGAAATGTTGTACTAGTTTGCAATTCGCTTGAAATTATTATCTGGACCGTTTTGAATACGCTATATATATACCCAAACACCCATATGCTCAATCTATATAAACTAGGTTTGGCATCAAGCACTTGCTATTAAATTACCTAGGATTTTGCAATTCTCGGAAAGGAGTAATTTGAGAGAACTTTATAACATATATGTTTATTTTCTTGTCTTTCTTTGTTATTCTCTTCATCTCTTCAAAAAAAGAAAGCGCGAGATTTAAAGGCGGTATTTGTTATTCTTGGCGCTACAAGGACCACGTAACCGGTTGTACTACATGAGTCCTTCACAAAGGTCGTACCCAGTGCACAAGACTCCCGCTTAACTGCAGGGTCTAAGAGAAGCGGATGTCGACTGGACTTACCCCCATATATGGAGAGGCTGCTCCCATGTCTCGAAACCCGAGACCAACCTTAGCTTGGGCGAGGGCACTTGTCATCGCACCAAGGTATGATGAAATATTATTCATTTGACCATCACACCAACCGTAGCTTCATACTATGAAATATTATTTATTTGGCCCAAACATTATATTGAGTAGGTCTCTTGTAGGACTCTGCATCAATGTATCTCACAAACTAAGAGAATCCACACGGGATAGATTAAAAATCAAGGTCATATTGGAAAATTATCATAGAAAGTTGGAAGGGTCAAAGTCGGTATGGTGAAAAGGTAAAAAGCTGCTTAAAACAGGGTAAATTACAACGTTTATCATCAATCATTATTTATTATTTCATTTCCCTTTTCACATCACATCTCAATTCGAAAATGATAGGAGAAATTTTTAATCAGATCTTACGATCTAGCAATCTTGGACAATTCTTTTGATGAACTGTCACTAAACTAAAGAAGAAAGAAGAGAGAGCGAATGAGCAGAGGTAGGATAAATTCAGTCCATCCCATTTCTCGATCACCCTCTGGCTGAACGGACAACATTTACATCTACATCTTTCTTTTAGTAAAAAGAACAACTATTGTTGTATTACGGGCTATACCAAGATAGCATGTTGCTATTTATGTCAAAACTTCTATTAATTGCTATTCAAAAAAAAAATACATGCCACCTCTAACATCACTCTTCACTATGAATATCTTCTTACAAATTCACCTTCTAAGAGTAATGCTACTCCATTTGACGCTTCAATTATTATCAATAATTCATATGCTACGCCGTTATAAGGGATCTATTTTGGTGGGGGGAAAAACTGACCTAAAAAGTGGAAATGGACCCGAAAGTGCATATAGTGAAAACTTTGAGCACTAAAGTGCATTACGAAGAACTACTGATCCCCCAGAGTAGAATAAGCCGAAAATTTATTACATCATATAGAGCTGTCATAGTGAGGTCATGCTTAGTTAAAGCATGAGCCGTTGTATTCCTTTGCCCTCTCAAGCGACCAAATAAAAAGTAAAAAAAACTTTTTTTAGTATAGCTAAAACCAGAAAGTCTTACAACTATGGGTAAGGGTGTAAACGGATATTCGAAAATCCGAATTCGTCGGGTATCCGAGTCCGAATTTCGGGGATATTTATTTGGAAAAATATCCAAAAGAGAGAATATGGATAGTGAGTGAAAATATCCGGAAAATGGATACGGATATGGATAGTATGTGTATCCGACACGGATAATCCGTATCCGAGGAGGAGAATCCATATTTGAGGATATCCATTTTTCCGAATATCCACATCCGTATAATATTATAATAATTATTTATTATATGTAATGTAAAATATATATATATATATATATATATATAAATCTTAATCACTCATTTAAAAAAGTGAAGAAATAATAATTTTTTAAAATCAAGAGAATGAATGGCTTAAAAAGAAGAACACAAAATAAAGAAAATAAAAGAATCCTTTTTAAAAATGGTTTATAACAAAGAAAAGAAAAGAAAAAAAAAAGTACTAAAACGAATACAAACCCAACCAAAACAAACCCGGCTTCTTCTTTATCCACCCAAAACCTAAAAATCCTTCTCTTCCTCCACCCAAATCCTAAAGAACCCTAGTAGCGCCACCTCTCCTCCGTCCGGGTATGCTCCCCCTCTCTCTTTCTCACTCACACACCCGCACAACAATACACACACAACACACACACACATACAGACGCACAACAACACACACAAATGGACAGCAACACACACAAAAATGCACAGCGACTCACACACAGAGACACAGACTGTGCACAGCAACGCGCGCACACAACATATAGACACAAACGCACAAAACACACTGAATATTGTTGATTTCAGTAAGTTTTAGTTTTAATTTCACTAAGTTTTGGTGTAAATTTTAGGAAGTTTTAGTGTTGTTAATTTCAATAAGTTTTGGTGTCAATTTCAACAACACTGACATATTACCTGTTAATTTCAGTAAGTTTAAGTGGTGTTGATTTATATGGACTGAATATTGTTGATTTTTCAGTAAGTTTTAGTGTTGTTGATTTATATGGACAGAATATTATTGAGTTTTCAGTATGTTTTTCTTATAATGATTCAACAATTTAAATCTTAGTACTTGATTTCAAACATTCTTTAAGTGTTTATATTGTCACTTTTTTTAGTTAGTTATAGCAAATTCTTTTGTACTTTGATCGTCTATTCTTTTATTCAATACGAACTTTAGTTAATTTCAAAATTAGTGTTAATTGCAATGGATAAACAATGTAAATGGATACGGATATTATCCGAATCCAGGGAATCCGAGAGGATACGAATATAGATAATT
Organism: Sambucus nigra; assembly: GCA_949130495.1. Lineage (NCBI taxonomy): Eukaryota > Viridiplantae > Streptophyta > Magnoliopsida > Dipsacales > Adoxaceae > Sambucus > Sambucus nigra. Next base: position 22,717,194 of record OX422212.1, on the reverse strand, counting down.
GTTTTTACTATCCAGTTGGATATGGATACGGATACGGATAGTGCATTTAGATAACGGATACGGATAGCATGATATCCACTCCGTATCCGTCCGTTTACCACCTCTAACTATGGGCAATACAAAATAGCATGTTGTTCTATATGTCACAGCTTCTATTAATTGTATAAACAGAGAAAAAAACACCCGCCACCTTACAAATTCACTACTACTCTCTTACAAATTCTTATCATATCACATACTCTTGAGTGTATTAATTCAAAAGATACAACGGGCTTGGATGTAGTTAGACATAATTACACTGGTAGTTTTGAACGCGTCTTGAATTATTTTGGGCAAGTTTAATCATTACTTTTATTACGTTAAAACATTTAGTTGGGCTTCTCTTAACAGTTGTAATTCTTTGACGGGTAAGAAGACAATCACATCTTAAAATCTGAAATACAGATGATTTTTGTGATGTAATGGCTTACCAATAATGGTGCCACATTATGGAATTTATATTACTCAATGGAAGGGTCGAGAAGTACATGGTAAAAAGTAAAGTAAGTCTAATAACTAAAGCCCAAAAAACAGGTGGGCCTAATAATAAAATACTATAGTACTAATCTGATATCCAACACTCCCCCTCAAGCTGGAGCGAAGATATCTACCAAGCCCAACTTGTCAATAGATGAGTGAAGTAAAAAAGGTCCAACTGCCTTGGTGAGACAATCTGCAGTCTGAGCTGATGAAGGGACGAATGAGGGATGAATGATGCCTGTAGATACTTTCTCTCGGAGAAAGTGAATATCCACCTCAATGTGTTTGGTTCTGTCATAAAGAACCGAATCAGATGACAACATAATGGTTGATTTATTATCACACAACAATTCAGAAGGAGTGTCCTCAGTAAAGCCGAGCTCACCCAAAATCAATCGAAACCACAAGAGCTCACATGTACCATGAGTCATAGCACGGTAATCTGCCTCGGCTAAAGAGCGAGATACCACTTCTTGCTTACTTTTTCATGATATGAGATGATAACCATAGAAAGTACAAAAGCCAGAAGTAGAACGCCTATCAGTCCTGCATCTAGCATTATCAGCATCCGTGAAGCAAGAGAGACCCCTTTGGTCTCCTGAAGCATGGAAGAGACCGAGCCCCGGTGAAGACTTGAGATACCTCAAGATATGACAAACAGCATCAAGATGGGCGGTGTGAGGAGCATGCATGAACTGACTCACAGCAAAGGCCAAATCAGGACGAGTGTTGGTCAGGTAGATGAGACGGCCAACCAAACGCTGATACCTAGACGGCTCAGAAAGTAACTCCCCAGACTCAACAGTTAACTTCACATTCGGATCTATAGAAGTAGAAGCTGGACGACAACCAATCATCCCTGTATCCTGTAATAGATCAAGAACATACTTCCTTTGTGACAAGAAAATCTCACGTCGAGATCTCGCAACCTCAATCCCCAGAAAATACCGAAGAGGGCCCAATTCCTTAGAATCAAAAACTGCTCCAATGTCCTTCTTTACCTGGGCAATCCCCTCTTGATCATCATCGGTAATAATAATATCGTCAACATAGACCAAAAGGATAATGCACCAGTCGAATAAAGCAAGTATGATCGGACTGGCATCTGGAGAATCCCATAGAGGTAATCACCTCACTGAATCGTCTAAACCAAGCTCGGGGAGACTGCTTCAACCCATATAAAGATTTGCGAAGACGACAAACCTTGCCCACATACTCCCCCTCAACCCGAAAACCGGGAGGAGGAGCCATATAAATCGTCTCAGTCAGATCCCCATGAAGAAAAGCATTCTTAATATCCAATTGATGCAACGACCAAGAGTGAGAGGCAGCAAGAGATAGAAGTAGACGAACAGAAGTCATCTTAGCAACCGGGGCAAAGGTAGCACCAAAATCTTTTCCCGAAATTTGAGTAAAGCCACATGCCACAAGACGAGCCTTATATCGCTCAACGGAGCCATCAACCAAATATTTAACACTAAACACCCATTTGCAACCAACAAGTTTCTCCCCTGGAGGAAGAGACACTAACTCCCAAGTACCATTGTTTTCCAAGGCATCCATCTCAGTTTTCATGGACGCTATCCACTTAGGATTCTAGAGAGCCTCATGCAAAGATTGGGGAATAGAAATAGAGTCAAGACAACCCAAAAAAGTACGATAGGCCCCTGAAAGACCTGTATAGGAGAGATGCTCAAGAATAGAATGGTTAGTGCTACAAGAGTTAGCATAACAAGCAGGAAGGCGGCAATCACGAGTGGGATATTGGGGCTGAAAACCATAAATAGGTAGGGGGGACTGAACAACAAAAATAGGCGGGGTGGGGGTGGTGAAGAAGGAGCATCAACAATACCTGAGTTCGTAGGAGGAGGAGGCAGGGGCAGCCGAGGGCGACGAGCATAGACCTGCAAAGGGGGGGTCTCGGGAAGAGAGGGAGACACATTCAATAAAGGGATAAGACGAGCCACTGAAGAAACCTCCTCAAGAGGAGGAGGTGGGGGTGGTGGGGTGGGGGAGTAGCAGGCCTACCATAAAATGGAGTATCCTCATGGAAGGTAACATCACGAGAGCGATACATACGCCGAGAGAGAGGATCATAACATTTATAAGCTTTAGACATGGCAGGATAGCCCACAAAAATATATTTAATAGCCTTATCATTAAGTTTGTGACATGAGGGTAGCTGATCCTGAACATAGCACACACCCAAAAACGCAGGGTAATATAGGGAAACGGGGGACAGTAGGAAAGATAGAATGAAGAGGTGTTTTGCCATTTAAAACTTTGCTTGGAGTGTGCAGTTAATAATAAATGTGGCAGTGAGAAGAGCAAGGTGCCAATAAGATTTAGGAACATGCATACCCCGTAAAAGGCGCCGAACCATTCCCATTAAGTGACGGTTCTTACGTTTCGATACCCCGTTTTGCTCCGGAGTGTAGGGGCAAGTGAGTTGGTGTAAAATGCCCTTTTAGTTAAGTTGTGAACGAAAAGCATCAGAAACATACTCCCCCCCCCCCCCCCCCCCCCCCCCATTATTAGGCCAAATGTTACGAACAATGGTGTTAAATTGTGTTTTAATCATTTGGAGGAATTGGACAAATAAAGGTAACAACTCAGATTTATGTTTGAGTAAATATACCCACGTACATCTAGTGAAATCATCAATAAAAGTGGCATAGTACTTATGACCCGATAAAGCCGTGACATGTGAGGAGCCCCAAACATCAGAGTAAATAAGATCAAACATACAAGGTGCAGGACTCATATGAGAAATATAACTAGTACAAATATGTTTAGACAACTCACATATCTCACAAGTAAACCTCTTGTTTTTACAAGTCGTAGATAAAGAGGGAAAAAGTAAGCATAAATACTGAAAATTGACATGTCCTAAACGGGCATGCCACAAATGCAAAGTTCGTAAGGAAACATCAAAAACAATAGGCTCAATGGAAGTAGAGGCACAGAGTCCAGACTCAAAGGTAGGAGGGGTAGGAGGATCCCCAAAGTGGTATAGGCCATTGCGTACATATCCCCTTCCAAAAATCCTCAAATGCGAGGATAAGAATATGACAGCACAATTGAGATCTTTGTAGAGTTGACGAACAGAGTTGAGATTAAAAGAGAGTTCGGAAACATGCAATACCGAAGATAAAGTGAGAGAAGGTGAGAGACGGATATTTTTCTTGCTACGAATAAGAGCATGTGAACCATTCGCAAGACACACACTACGACACACAGGGGTAGTGGGAAAAGTAAAAAAAGATAGCTCCCCAGTCATATGATCAGAAGCTCCAGAATCCAAAATCCAAGTAGGTTTAACAGTCTTAACATGAAAAGAAGATAAAGTGCCTGAAGTAATAGTGGCAGTGGAAGTTGAGTGTCCAAGAGAGTAGGTATGTGGGGTAGGAGCAACCTCTTTAGGACCATACAAATCAGTCATAGCTCAAAAAAAATACTCAAATTTGATCCAATAAGTACACAAATAGGTCCAAATATTGGCAAGTTCTACCCAATCAAATTCAGCAACATAAAGAGGTATAAACCCTCAAAAATCATCAAATAAAGGCAAGTTAATAGCTTACTTCATGGGAATAAAACCCAACAGCAAGAGCGAATAAAACCCCCAAATTAACAAGAGGGTATAAACCCTAGATGAAAATGCACAAGGTTAACTTACCCAATCAAACCAACAAAAAAATTATTTGCCCCAAGTAGAGAAAGAAACCCACTAGTGTGTACTTCACAGCCTCAGTCCGGCCAGAATTGGTAGAAGGAATAGCCGTCCAAGAAATCTCACCGTCCAACAGATCTGAACCAAAAAATCACCGACCAATAACAGATCTGAACAAATCTCCAGTGGCTCAACAAATCTCCGGCGGCTCTACAGATCTGAACGGATCTAAAATGAACAAATCTCCGGCAGCTCAACAAGAACTCCGGCCACAATGGAGCGTCGTACAAGGAAGGGGGTGGCCGGCCAGACCTAGAGAGGTCGGCGGCTTGGAGGGTTAGGATTTGGCTAGGGGTTTAGGGTTTGATTTCTAGGGTTTAGTTTAGGGTTTGATTTGGCTCTGATACCAAGATGATTTTTGTGATGTAATGGCTTACCAATAATGGTGCCTGTTGATGTAAAAAATTAGATCGCTCTAATTATTCAATCACAGATAAATAAAATGAGACAAAGATTTTAAAGTGGTTCAGCCTTATAAGAATGGCATACGTCCACTGTTATGTTATTGCTGAGTGTTTGGGAATTCTCGATTACAAGTTCAGTCAAGAATCTCCCGTCCCCTTGAATGAGGGTGATACAAGGTATTTATAGCCTTGAGGCTGTTCATGAAAGGGTCGATACATTAAATGATATACACATGAAAGGGTAATACATTTAATGCAGCGTGTGTGTCAAGATTATAAACATTCAATGAATAGTTGAACTGTCGTCTATATGGTAATTAATGATACGGCCGAGATGCAGCTCGGACCGCCTTAGTTGCTCGTTACTCTTGAGTACCTCGGAGCTCTTGAGTACCTCGGAGTGCTGGAGTTCCTCGGGGTATCTTCGCTGCTCGGAGGGAACATGAATTGGTCGGGGAAATGAACTTCCTCGTTACTATTGTGCCACGTATATTGACACGTGTCTTCGTATTATTCGTCCACATCAGCGTATTAATTTTGGTATCAACAGTGCCACATTATGGAATTTATATTACTCAATGGAAGGGTCTAGAAGTACATGATAAAAAGTAAAGTAAGTCTAATAACTAAAGCCCAAAAAAAAGGTGGGCCTAATAATAAAATACTATAGTACTAATCTGATATCCAACAAATGCATGGATCACAATATTACTGAGTGACCTAGAAAAATGTCGGGAACGTGTCTTAAATCAAGAATTTCACTTCTAAATTTTGGAAATGTCCCTAAAATGTTGAATATCTATAAGAGATTAGTTGTGTTGGTACTCCATATACGTCAGACGCAAATACAAATTTTTCTTTGAAGCGTATGTGATTCTTAGTGTTTTACTCTTAGAGCAATGATGATCAAGTCCTAATATCCTTAAAAAAACAATGTAACTTAGTCCATCTATATATTATGATAGAATTCCATGTCTAATTTGGCCCATGACAGTACGAATTGGGGTTTACAATTAGGTTTGGGTTATTTGGAGTTTGGCACCCATTCATTCTTTGTAATTGAGTTTAGCGTCCGTAATTTTCATTTTTTAGGGGTTTGGCCCCCAAAATGATTTTTAACGACACAAAAATGTCATAAAAAGTTTTACCAAATGTTTTTTGTGATAATTTTTGCCTCGCTAAAAGTCATTTGGGGGGTCAAACCCCAAGAAATGAAAATGTTGGGTGTCAAAGTCAATATAAAAAAATTATTGGGGAACAAACTCCAAATAACCCATTAGGTTTTTATGATTTTGTGTTTCTATTGGTTTAGGTTTTCTTTAGGTATGAGGTCATTTTACTGTTGATTGCAGTTTATCTCACTATCTACATATCTATGTATATACACAAAGGGGTATGAGACTGTGAATGGTGTTGCCGAAGGTGAGAAGGAAACAGTTAAAGACCAAGAAGATGATGAAGCTGCAAATAAATGAGTTCCCGATTTCTGGCTCACTGCAATGAAGAATAACTTTTTTTTTATAACCCTGAACCTCCCCCACGAACGAGCCCTTTGGACTCCCCCGTGCGAGCTAAATAGGGGGGACGTTGTACCAGAGTCACCCTAAAACACGTCCCGCTTCAATCTGGTATCCTTTGGGGGATTTCGAACTCGATACCTATGGTCTTTTTTCATTCGCCCCTTACCACTGGACTAACCAGGAACCAGGGTGGATGTACTGCAATGAAGAATAATGAAGTGCTAGCTGATGAGCTTACGGAATGGGATGAAGGTGCTCTCACATTTCTCAAGGATATCAAGTGGTGCAAGTTTGCTAGTCCAAAGGGTTTCAAGCTTCAGTTTTTTGTAGACACAAATCCTTACTTCAAGAATTCTGTTCTGACAAAAACATATCACATGATTGATGAAGATGAACCTATTCTAGAGAGAGTAATTGGAACGGAGATTGAATGGTGTCCTGGGAAGTGTTTGACCCAGAAGGTCCTTAAAAAGAAGCCAAAAACGGGGGGCAAAAAATGCCAAGGCAATAACCAAAACTGAACAATGTGAACGTTTTTTCAACTTCTTTAATCCACCTCAAGTCCCCGTAGATGATGAGAATATTGACGGAGATGCTGCTGAAGAGATTTAAAATCCAATGGAACAAGATTACGACATCGGGTCGACTATTCGAGATAAAATTATCCCACATGCTGCGTCATGGTTTACCGGGAAAGCTGGCTTGGGATGACGATGACAATGACGATGATGATGATGATGATGATGACGAAGAGGAGGATGAAGATGAGAGCAAGATCAAGAAATTAATATCGAAGTTAGCCGGGGCATAAGGAGAGTGCGGGGAGAGCACCAGCAGAGGATGGTCAGCAGCCTCCCGAATGCAAGCAACAGTAACAAAAATTGATTTACAACTGCAGAAGTTGTGGATTGGCTTGTTAAGTGAAGTTTATGAGTTCACCATGATGGTGACGGGGGTGAGTGAGAATATCAATTTTGGCCCTTGTGGATGTTTCGTTTGGACCATTATATATTCAGAATTACAGTCTCAGAATTATTTCTTCCTCCATTTTCTTTTTATTTTATTTTTATTTATTGGGTATGGGAGAATGCGGTCAAATATTTGGGGTGTGTGATTTGTAAGATGCTTGTTTCATGTATACTTATGATGATTATTTTGGTTTTAAAACAAAAGATACATATTTTTCAAACAGGTCAAACATAATATGAAACGTATCAGTTCAGTTTAAAGCAAATCTGCAAAACCACAAGAGCTCCGGTAACAGTGACATAGTGATAAGATCATTTAAATCAATCACAATTTTTTTCTGCATTTAGCCGATGACCATGTATCAAATTACAAATTTGGTATCTAAAAAACAATTCTTGAAAATCAATGACAAATTAAAAATCTCATATTCTTCTTTACTGTTTAGAGAACAGAGAAGGAAAGAAAGGTTTATAAGAATAAAGGTATAAAAAAATTAAATTTGGTGAAATGCAAAAAATGTCGGTGAAGAATTGATTTAACAAACGTTTAACCTGGACTGATTTGCAACATTATCTTAATTCAGGGCCCTTGTGTTGAACCAATTAAACATTGGCCTCATTTACTTGCACAACCTAAATCACTCTTGACAGTTGTTACCATTTTAGGGCATCAACAACATATAATGATGCTAGTTTCATTCTAGAGAAAGAAAACTTTTCGTAATATTAATGCTTGGTGTTTTCAAGAAATGAAACTCTGCATAAAGAAAAATAAATAAACAGTCTAATGAAACCATACTTGTCTCTTAAGGGTTACTGTAATGTTTAGCCAGTTTGAAGGATGATATAGCTGTTATAGATTCTCCATTTGGGTTGTAAGCTTAATATATGTCATGAGTGATGTATGAAAGTTGTAGGACGGTAGTTAGTGGGGGATTTGGGTTTACGGAGTTTGTCACTCAAGGAATGTGGTCACTCAAGGAATGAGGCGTAAAATGTTTAAGGAGAGCCTATATCAGAGTTCATTGGAGAGGTAAGAGACAGAGGAGATAAATATACCAAGCAATTGCATCGTTCCAAAAGTCATGAGAACACAGTTTCGGGGGAAAGAATACATTATTTAGAGGATGAAAATATACTGAAACAAACAGTACGATTGGTGTATCAACCCGGTGAATCGGCGGATCGGTTTGGCGAGTCGCCAAGATTTCAGCTCTTTCGGTAAAAAAATCGTCATGTCACAGCAAGTCAAGTTTATTTCATGGTTTCGGATGGGTAGGTAATGACACCTAGTTAACTCATTCATACAGTCTCGGTTTCGGCCTTTACTTTGAACCATGCTCTCACTAGACCAGACCAGACCTGACTTTAGCCATGATGCTAACTCAACCAATCCATGCATTCCCCTACCTACTGATTTTCATGATGTAAAGAGAGTTTTGAGATCTCAAAAACACTCCTCAATTGGGGCTCAGGCTGCTAGCATAGTCCTATGAATGTCCACTCAAAGGCTACTTCATCTTCTTACGGGCAATTGCATCTCATTGTAATTGAAAGCGTGGAGCAAAAGCAAATTTGGTAGCTTGTCAAAGCAGTTACAGGAGAAAAGGAAAAAGATAAAACAAAATGAGGAAAAGTAGGGGAGAGAACCAAGCTGGGCCGATTAATCAAATGGAAAAGGAAGAGAATAATTGTTGAAAGCGGAGGAAATCTGGTGGAGGCAGCAAAGCAAAGTAGAATGGCTAATATTTGGGGGACAGAAACACGGGATTTTTCCACACTAAAGCTAACAAACGAAAAAAAACTACCACGATAAGGAGCCTAGTGGATTGTAACAGCATTATTGTAACAGATGAGGGGAATATTGGGCGTTGTGCTATTAATTAGCTTCGAGATTTATTCAAAACTCATGAACCACATATGGAGGCTCAACAAGAAATTTTGGCGGAAATGCCCATATGAATCACAAGTCAAATGAAGCGAGTGCTCTTACAAGACTTTCATGAATCATAGGTACGCACTGCCCTTAATCAAATGGCCACTCTTAAATCACAAGGCTCGACAGTAGGCCTGCAATATTAAATCAAAAATATTGAAATATTGTTGAGGACTCGGTTACAAAAGAAATTCTGAATATTTTAAATGATGGGAAACCATTTGATTATTTGAACCACACATTTATAGCTCTCATTCCTAAAATAATAAGCTCTACAAATATGATGTATCTTAGGCCTATAATCTTGTGTATTGTTTTTTACAAAATCATTTCGGACTGGGTGGACCCATAACTGATAATGTTATTGTGGCCTAGGAGCTTCTTAATTCTATCCAACATAGGAGATTAGGAGACATTGACAACTATGCGCTTAAGTTGGATAGGAGTAAAAGCTAATGATAGAGCCCGCTCGGAGAAGGTGATGTTTAAGTTGGGGTTTGAGGAGAGATGGGTTACGTTGGTGATGAATTGTATAAAATCAGTTTCTTTTTCAATTTTAATCAACGGTGAGCCAAAAGGAGATTTCAAACCGATGAGGGGCCTTGGACAAGGTGACCCTCTATTGCCTTTTTTATTCCTTTTACGTGGGGAAGGTCTGTCTGCATTGTTAAAAGGGGCTCAGGAGAGATGGAAAATTTAGGAACGAGGGATAGTAGAAATGGACCAAATGTCTCCCACCCTTTTTTGTCGGTGATAGTATTACTTTTGGGAGGGAAATTGTAATAATAATAATAAATGATGATGATGATGGGGGTGGGGCTTCATCCTCCTCAAATTCTGGAAAATGAGATGCAGGAAATGCAGCGTCCCTAATAAAATCAAAGCATTTTTGGTGGCGTGTGGAAGGATTCACTGTCTACCAGTGCCAATCTTGCTCATAGAAAGACAGGATGAAATTATGTTATGTTTGTAATAATGATTGTGAAACAATGATTCACTTGTTTCAAGATTGAAAAATTGCAGGTGAGCTGTGGCATTTCTCAAAACCTCCCACGCAGATTAATGCCTAAGGAAATGGAAGACAATGGATTGAGTGGTGTCATGACCACTTGTCTAAAGATCAGTTTGCGGTTCTATGCACCATTCTGTAGTGTTTGTAGCATAACAGAAACAATGTGTGGCACGGAGAAAAGGGCGGCTGCGCTACTCATATTGTGACCCAGGCAGTGAGACTTCATAGAACATTCACGGAGGCAATGGCTTGTGGCGAGATTAGTGACGATACAAAGACTCATTGCAGCCGGGTGGTGTGAAAAGGTCCATTGGATTCCCGTGTCAAAGTAAGCTATGATGCCCCAATATTCAACGACAAGAACAGCATTGGGGTAGGGTCGTAGTACGCAATGGTTCAGGGCAGTTCATGGCTGGGATGTCCAAAAATGACCATATTCAGTATGTTCCGGAGGTGGCCGAAGCAACAGCGGCATTGGTGTCAATAAAATTTTGCACATGAATATGTGGGTGGAGAAAGATTGAGTTGGAGGGTCACTCCTCTAATGTGGCCACTGACTTACAAAGTGTGGAGGAAAGCTGCTCTTTAATTTCATGTTGTGTTCGACACATTAAAATCTGGCTACCCGATTTCAGATTTGCTCTTTTTTGCATATGTTCCTGCGCATGTTTTAGCAAAATATGATAAAAACTTGGACTCGGTTGTAGTCTGAAGGAAGATTCATCCACTGTGTTGGATCACCCTTTGAATGTTGATGTACTGAACATTTGATGTTATGAGAATGTTTTTATTTCAAAAAAATATATGTACGTATATTTATTTATTATACATACATAAATATATACATAAATGTACAGTATATGTTATACTTAGTCAGGTCGGGTCTAGGCTTATAAACGGGTTGTAGACATGTCGGGTATACCCTAAACCGTCTCCGATCCGTTTAGGTTTGGGTTGGATCGGGTGCTACCTGATTACCCAACAGGTCTCACATATTTCTAACCAAACCTGGATCCGTTAAGGACCAGGGACCCAGAACGTTTATCCGACCCAATTGGCATCACGAAATGTATTTTCAAAACAACAATTTTTTACTTTAATGTGCTCTAACGAAAACAACAAAAAATATATGAATGTGCAATAACACCAAAAAATTTTAACAGTAGCGCTAAAATTTTGTTCCACAACACAACTTTCTCAAAATTCAATGAACTAAAATACAAAAAATTGAGCAAATTAAATTATAGTCCTCAAAAATTGGAAACATTTAACAATTCAAACTTTCAATGAATTGATCAAAACCTCATTGTTCTTCCAAATATAAATAAATTAAATTTTAATCTATAGCGAAAATATAATTTCTATATAAAACTAAAATTATTTGCAAGTATCTTTGTACATATAACCGGGTCAGGTCCTAATCGGGTCGGAGGAAAGGGAAAAACATACTAGGACCATTTAATATACAGATAATGGGATAGTCTGGTAATCAGGTTTGGAAAAAGTTCAGACCCGATAAACGGGTTTGTGTACTGATCGGTCCAGGGCAGGACCCGGTCCATTGACAGACCCAGTTGGGTCCTTAACAGATCGGAGTTGTCTAGATCCAGTTAATAATCAGATAATCGGGCTACCAGGTTGTCGGATTTGAAAATATAATCCAGACCCTGATAAATGGATTTGATCCGGATGGATCCGCGTCTATATCCGATCCATTGCCAATGGCAAACATTAGAGATAAAGATCGCAAAGAGAAAGCTGCATCAGTTTGAGTTGTGTGATAGGGTTCAGTTTATCTTTATGTAAGTCTAGGTCATTACGATACTTATCCCTACCTGTTCTGTATAGGGGTGAAAATGAGGCGAGCCGAGCCGAGCTTGAGGTTGCTCAAGCTTAATTTGTAAATATAAACGAGCCTAAAAATATGTTCAAACTTGGTTCATTTATCTCACGAACCGAGCTTAAACAAGCTTCAAAGCAAACGAACACGAGGCGAGCTCAAATAGCTTGGTTATTTTACACTAGTTTAGCATGGATATTGGCGATCAAGCCGAATCCGAGCCGAGCTCAATAAGATAACGAGCTTAAAATCATGTTAAATCTTGGATCATCTATTTTATGAGTATGTCTTGAACGAGCTTTTTTTCCGAACGAACACGAGCCGAATTCAAGTAGCTTGGTTCATTTTACAGCTCTCGAGGACTCTTGTACATCTCTATATAAGCTATGCACCGCAGCTGTAATAAACAAGAAGAGAAAATGCTAATATAATATCTCTAAATACCATCTATCTCTGTATTTGTATTTTTCTTCCTTTCAGGAAAAAAAATCATACGACCTCCCATCCCCAATTAAGTCACTATTAAAAAACGAAGTTTTTTAGGGAATCACTCAATCAACGGCAAAGATCGAGACTTGTTTGCCATCATGAAATTTGGTTCTTGATTACATTCAATAAAAGAAAGTAGACTCTTAATTTGGGACGTCCCAAAAATGAAAGCAGGACTATGAATTTGGGCACAGAGGGACAGTATTGAAATCTTAAGATACAAGGATCACAATATTATGATGAGTATGTGATTCGGCAATGAGCAATTCCTAACATCCCTAAAACTACTTGTACAATTTTGATCATCTATATAATATGGTAGAAGGGGTGAACCTGTAGCAACGATAAGGTTGTCCCATTGTGACCTGGAGGTCACAGGTGCGAGTCGCGGAAACAACCTCTCTGCATATGTAGGGATAAGGCTGCGTACATCTAACCCCCGCAGTGGCTGGAGCCTCGTGCACTAGGTTTGCCCTTTTCATATAATATGGTAGAATTGCATGTCTATGCACAACTATAACTTTGTATGAATTTATTTGATGGGTTGATTATGGGCATAATGGCATTCTAATTTGGTCCTCAATCGAGTATGGATTGGAGTTTTCAACTAGGTAATTAGAGATTTTGTGGTTGTGTTGTATTAGGTTTTTGAGATCTTTAGGTATGTTTCTGCCTATCGCTTAAGTTGCCCGCAATTTCACAATCATGATCAGAATTCATGGCTTGTCAGTCTCTCTTTTTTTCTATCTTGACTGTCTATACCTATATATATATCCATCTATGTGTATATATAATATATGTATATAAACAATTTATGCCCTTTCTGCTTACTAATTTTTTATGTTGCCATGCTTGATGGTCATTGGGTTAAGTTCTCTTCTATTTTCAAGGACAAAAATATCTGAAGAAATGAAAACATGTTTTCCACCATTACAAGTGAGTGATATGTGTCCAAAATTGATTGCTTTGTATAGTTTCTTAATATATTAATTTTGTGGTTACAAGGCAAATTATACCTTTATCAAACTAAACTAAGTATAGATCCTTGTATTACCCAATTGCTTGAAGTGTTCTACCACTGAAATACACATTAAATTCTTATTACTGAATTTCCACTCTTTTAAAGTGAACATAGGCCCCTTGGGTCAAACCACTTAAACGCTTGTCTCATTCGCTTACAAGTAATAATCACTCCTAACAATTGGTACCAATTTGTGTCATCAACTATAAATATGTTGACAAATGTTAACAAAAACCTCCATGAGTGCATTTTACATGTAAATCCCAGTTTGTATCTATGCAAACTTCTTTAAAATGTAACGGAGAAAAGGAAGTCTAGAAGATGCCTTGAAATTGATTGTCAACGTTTATATGGTTTATGTTCGGATTCTTTAGTTTGCGAACATTGACGTTTTTATGTATCGACTCAATCTTGAAACTTCAAATGCACAAATCGTATTAGTTCCTTAGCAGGACGACTTTTTTAATGTTTAGCCATATGGCTACAATAATATGTTAGTGTCTACCACAAAGCTCTTATTAAAATTACCTTGAGTTATTAATCCGTGGGCCCGAAGATTTTGGAGCCGATGATCGGAAAGCCTGACCGCCAACTCGGCCACCTGACTTGGCAGCTAATGCTGGATCAACTGACCCCATTGTCAACACTCCTGCTGCCATTGTTACCATTGCTAGTTTTGCCAACTCATCCCCATATTTCCTGAAAATTTATTTCCCCAAAAACAAATTACACACTCAACTCAACAGCCTTTTCCCCAATTCGCTCGACACATGTATGCATATATATATATATATATATATATATATATATATATAACCAGATAAGGTGCGAACTTACTTACAGACTTCGTACAAACTTGGTCCGAAACGACTTTGTTTTGGACCAAAATCTGTATTCTCTTTTTGTTTCAATTCTTTTGGAAGAAATGCACAATTTTGGTCCAAAACAACGTCATTTTGGTTCAAGTCCTTGGAAAAGTCAATATTAAGTCCGCATGTGATCGTTTTAATATATATATATATAGGGAAAGGTTTTCTAGTGAACTTAAAAACTCAACTTTTTAATGAACCTTGACAAAAAACACCTAACAACCAATTAATTTTAAATTCTATGTTGTAATTGATCCGTACCAGCGGCAACGACCACGCGTATCAATCGATCCCCAACCCTCTCACCCGCCCCAACCCCAACCCCAACCACCACCATCACCATGGCAGCCCTTATAGCAGCCCTTATGGCAACAGGGCTGCCATGGGGATGGGGGTGAGGAGGTTGGGGATCAATCGACACGCGTGTTCTTTGCCGCTGGCGCAGACCAATTACAACATAGGAATTAAAATTAATGGATTGTTAGGTGTTTTTTTGTTAAGGTTCATTAAAAAGTTCGATTTTTAGGTTCACTAGAGAACCTCTCCCTATATATATATATACATATTAGGCTCTCCAAAATATCTCATTTAACATACTTCAAAAACATATATTCAAAAAGATATTAATAAAATCTAATGGAGATGTAAGATGGTCTCCTTAGCCTGTTCAACCTAACACATTCAACACAACTAAAAAAAATATACATCCACTTTTTGATTAAATGAATATAAATTCACAATATTCTTCACCAAATTTTTTCAAAAAGAAAATCAACCATTTAATGGATGATTTTAGTGGGTGGGATGTGATCATAAATTTTAATGACCAAAAAATGCAAATATATATCCCATCTACTTTTCAGTTTTCACTCACTAAGTAGTTGATTTTTTATATATGAATTGGGTGGCGTAAGAAAATCATCTCCACTAATTTTCATCAAAAAAATTAATTCATTTACCACCACCAAGTGGAGGTATGATTTTAAGCATGTTATGTAGGAGAGTCTAAACCTATATATATATCAAGGAACAATTACTTAAGGATTTGTTAAGGACCTTATTTTTCTTATATAGTAAAAAAATTATATTGAGATATTTTTTAGGGGTACTCGTATATTTCAGTGAAACGGGTCATAATAATTTTTTTTAAATACTAAAATCGATTTTTTTAACGGCATATATGATCTTTATATTGCAGAGATCATCCAAAAAAATTCATCAACAAATTCATCTTGAAAGGGGTTGAAATGAAAATTGGGTGTGGGTGTACATGTGCATTTTTTACTATTCAAACTTTCGATCAGCATTTTAGTCACTTCCAAGACAAATTTTTTAAATGACTTCTTTTTTATAGATGATTTCCTCACTATGAAAATCATATATACCAAATTTGGCTTAAATCGATTATTTAGTTTTCTAAAAGAATTGGTATATTCTTTTAGGTATATTGAATGAGGTAGGTTGGAAAGTCCCACTGTACTGTATGTATGTATGTATGAATACACACACAAGTACCGAGGTACTTTACGACTTTTTTTTTAAATAGTAAAAAAATTATTTTGAATTGATGTTTTGGGGGTTAAACATGTCATTAAACCCTCCCAAAAAAAAAGCTCAAAATGATTTTTTTTGTATTTTGAAAAAATGGATCATAATATAGGACTTTTTTCATACCACGTGGTGTCCGGGCAGCTTACGTGCACCTCGAGTAATCTATGCTCGCGGTTCGTGGCTTCCGTTGGCCAAGCATTATTTTGACAGTGCCGGGAATCGAACTGGGACCAAACCCAATCCACCCCCAAGACTGTCCCAGTGGCAGCGTTATATCACCGAGCCAAGAGGCTTGGTTAATATATGACTATTTTAAGCTTCTTACAAGCAGTGACAAATTAACCCATTTTTTAAAATAGCAAAAAAAAGTCATTTTGAACTTTTTTTGGGGGGAGCGGTGTTCGCCGAAATGTTTCAACGCTAAAAAAAATCAAAATTACTTTTTTACTATCTTTAAAAATAAAAAAAAACTGATCCATAAAAAGTCTTAAGCAATTGGTCTTTTAGTCTCTCTTGTCCCTAAGTCCTATTTATAATAGGTCCTATCAAAACTTATTTATACATTCACTACATGTTTACAAACAATTACAACTTAGGGAGAAAAAATCTTTTTTCGTGAACCTCTTATACCAAAAAAAAAAAAAAAAAGATTGTAGGGCTTGTTGAACTAGATAATTAGTAAACAAAACTAATTGTTAAAAAAAAACTTCTATGTATACATGCTTGTGTAATAGAAGATAAAGCAAACAACTAAATACCCAAGAACAACAACCAGGTTAGCATACCTTAGGGAATCTTTGGGTTCATGTGATGAGTGTTTACATGAGACTCTGATTCTGATTCTATTATTGGAAATCAGAATCTTATTCCATTTGGGTTTGTGGGTACAAGTGACAGCGTTGGTTAGGAAACTTTGCTGAGATGAAGCTATGGACATGTTGGGTACAATTAACACTACCAAGAAACTAGCAGAATAATTGTGTTTTGAGTTAGCTCAATCTCAAATCTTTGCTAGGGAAGAAGAATGCTCATCCTCCTCATGATTATGAAGTTGCAACGTGGTGAAATACCAATGGTTACAATTTCACAAATATCATTTTCTTTTTTCTGTTTTTAGCTTTGTGGTTCATATTATTGTTAAGGAGCTCGTGTCATTTTTGGAGTATAAGTTTTGAATACTAAATTTATACAAGTTAATTATGTCATGTTCGAATCATTTCGAATTATTACCATAAACGAATTATCGTGTCAAAAATTATCAGCCCTAATTATTGTGCAACTAAGAAAAAAGGGTTTATTAGAATAAAAAAAGTAAATAAACTAAAGTTTGGATCAAATTTCAATTTCTCTCCTAATTTTTTTAAAATATTCAATATTACCTTCAAAGTTTGAAAAGCATTTCAAATCACCTCTAACCTCATCATAGTTGAGGGTAGGGTTTGGTTTTAGCCGGTTTGTTTGGTAAATGGAGCATATCAATGTCAAACAAACTTTAAAAGTATCAAATCATAATTATCAGTTTTAACGGTCGGTATACCAACACATAAACCAAAATCAAATCGCACGGTAGAGTGATTAAATCGATTTTTTGTGGGACTTTCTCGTCTCTTTCTAAATTTTGGTGTTCTAAGGAACAATTTGTATGCAATATCTCCCAGAGTAAATTTTGTTAGAACTTTTTTATTTAATTACACATAAATTTGATACAGTAATTTATGTATTTTAGATTTCAGTATATTTGATACGGTAATTTCGATAAATCGGTTTTTAGAATGTTTAAAATAAAACCAACCATAAAAAATTCGGTAATTTTTGTTTCGGTAGTTTCGGTTTGCGGTACGTAAAAAATGTAGATTGTTACCACTTTTTTCGATATAAAACGGTACGGTACAGGTGTCTATCCTGCCGCGAATACCCCTAGTTGAGGGTAACATTGAAACTTCTAAAAGATCAGGGGAGAAATTGAAATTTGACCCAAACTCTAAGGGTGTGTTTGATTGACATGGTAAATTTTTCATAAAAAATTATTATTTTGACTCTTATTTTGCCTTTGCAAGTGCTCCATCTAAAATCTCATTTTGAGTGAAAAATATTTCTTATCCACCCACCAAAGAATTGGTTTCCATGGAAAATAAAAAGAAAAAAAAAAGTAAGACCAAAAACTTGTATATTTTTTCACTCGTTTTCTAACTTCCCATCCAAATGAACTATTTTTCGTGCATTTTTCATGTTTGCAATCAAATGCACCCTAAGTGTTTTTACTAATGAACCTAAGAAAAAATGACCCCAAGTTTTGTTGAAACAATAGGTGGCCCATTTAGTTTCTACCAATATTCTTAAGA
Source organism: Sambucus nigra (assembly GCA_949130495.1). Taxonomy (NCBI): domain Eukaryota; kingdom Viridiplantae; phylum Streptophyta; class Magnoliopsida; order Dipsacales; family Adoxaceae; genus Sambucus; species Sambucus nigra. Next base: position 22,698,990 of record OX422212.1, on the reverse strand, counting down.
GTAACGCTATGAGTACAAAGAAATTACATATAAAACTACACAATCTGATGTGGCATTGCAATGGAGTAGTGTACATCATTCGCTCCAAGATAGTGTACAATATTTTATTGTGCTTTCACATCAGTGTTATATAATTTCTTTGTACCCATAGCATTTTTCAGATTTTTAAGAGTGATTTAGACTTTGGGCCTCATTGATTTATCCAATTTTTACTTCGGTCCCCGCTCATTTATATAATATACTCATAGCCCTGATTTTCAAATTTATGACATTTTTAAAGATCATTTATAATATTTTTCTTCTGGTGGTCAAGAGTATCTTGCAAAAATGAGTGGGAACCAATTTAAAAGTTGGACACATCAAAGAGGACCAAAGTCCAAATCACCCTATTTTAAGAAAAATGTAAGGTCTCTTTGATTGAACTAATAAATGAGTAAAAAAATGAATTGTTTTCAAATTTAAATTTATATAGGCTAAAAAAACTATATTTTACTCTAAAAATTTATTCTTTGGGGGTGAGAGAAGAAAATAAAAGTTGAAAATTCAAACTTAGATGCTTTAGTAAGTTATTTTTTTAAGTGTGTGAAAGTGAAAACTTATATGCTTTTGAAGTGTACGAAAATGCAAACTTAGATTCTTTTGTAAGTTATTTAGAATCCATCTTAAGTTTCGATCCCCTTAGTGGTATGAAGCTCGAAATAGGTGGTTAACCGTTGAAACTTAGAATGCATAATGGTGGATTTGCCTTCATGGGTTGTTTGTAAAACATCACATGCCTCCTTAGACGTCTTGTAAGTTTATATACACCTAAACTCACTATCAATCACATAACTAAAAATTGAATTAAGATCTTTCGTATTCCACTCACTCTCCTTAAAATCATTGTCATCACGACTAGATCAAATATTTCTAATAATGACATCATCAATAATGGTCATGGGCCACTTCTAACCCGTTAACACATTATTCCATATCCGCCCATCTAAAGACGTTAAATAAACCGTTATGCAAACTCTCCAATAAGAATAGTTGTTACCGTCAAATGGAGGAGGTTGGAGATTTGTGTGAGAACAAGATTTTATGATTGCTCATAGCTTGGGCATTTTTGTATTTTGGTGTATCCCATTACAAACTCAAGTTTTAAACCGAACACTACATCTATATTGCCTCCACGATCATTTGAAGATATATTAGTGACCGAGCATCGTTTTCGAATTTCAAGCCATTGGATTTGTCATCAACACTTTAATTGAGGTATATGACTTGTGGTTTTGATTTCTCATTTAAATTATATAATCTGGTATGTTTATTTTTTAAATCGAGGCTTTTTGATAAAACGAATTTTAAAAATAAACTTTTTTATTTTTTAATCTTGTTAGAACGAAATTGAGTAATCCAACGATCATCAAATTAGAATCCTTTGTCAAGGATTGCACATCTCATTAAAAGCTCGTTAGAAGGACGATCGAACGAGAATGTTGTACCATTTGAATGAAATGTTTTTTCATTAGAACAAAAAGCTAATCTCGTTTGAACGAGATGCAATTTTCGTTTGAACAAGTTTGCTGCCTCAAAATTTGTATTTTTTTATAAAAACTTGTTTTGATCAGATTTTCTGAGGACTTTCGGCAAAAAAACGAATTCCCAATATCTGTTCCAAAAGTTCTCATCACTACACCAAAACGCAGTTTTAATAACACACAAATCTTTTGATTACTAACATTATTATAATGTTACAATTACTAATAGTAATTTACCGTTACTAAATCAAAGTATGTGTTAGTAATGAACTTTATCATGTTAAATAATAAAGTTACAAAATAGAAGCGAGAGACTTCTTTCCTAATGAAAAAGCCACAAATAAGACCTGCGACTTCTTTCTCCCACGTCTCTCCAAAACCACAAATGATTTCTTCTTTCTAGCGATTTCTTCGAGACCCTGTGATTTCTTCTTTCTTCGAAGACCTGTGATTTATTCTTTCTTCGAGACTTACGATTTCTTCAAGACCTGCGATTTCATCTCTCCAAGATATGTGTTACTAGCGATTTGTGATTCGTGATTTGAGATTTGCGATTTGTGCTACAGCTGATTTGAGATTTGATATGGGTTAGTTTTTTTGCCTCTTTTATCATTCTTTTTCTCTATCAATGCGTGTATGTATATGTATTGGGTAACTGTGGAGTGGTAGATTAGGATAAATGCACAAGTTTTTAATGTGGTGAATCTTTGATATGTTAAGCTTAAAAGCCCTGTTCTATATTGCCCATAAATTAACCCAAGGGAAAGGTAAAAGTCTTAGTTTGTAACTAACAATATATGCTTACGGGCAGTTATTTTTATAGTATTGTACCATATTGTATCATACCCTTAAAACACATTCGATAAATTTTTCTTGTTTTTATACGGAATAATCTTTTTTTCTTATGTGAATGAACATCTAAATGTTTGTATGTAATATGTATGTAATATTATATATGTATATGTGTGTGTATTTTTATCAATTCATCGGATGACTTAAAATAAACACTTTTCAGTTATTTGCACCTAATTAATGTACCAATTTTAGGTTTTTGTGCAAAGCTAGTGTTTTAATTTGTTAAAAAATGTGGTTGATCTTGAGCTAGGGTTTGTGTTTTTTTTTAAGGCCTAAATTTGAGGGGTTTATTGTTGTATGAATATTTGGTGTTGTTTGTGTTATTTTGGTGAAGAAAAAGAAGAGAAAATCAACATGAAGGAGGGTATGGGGATTGTGAAGAGGAAATTGAGGGGACGAGTAGTGTGGACGAGTAGTGGGGTGGGGGTTTTCTCATTCATTATATGACTATTTAATGGGAATTCAAAGACCATTTATAGAAATGTAATCCCAAGATCCAATTCTTAACTTGGTGATTTTAGGTTAAATGCTTGGGTTTTAAAACTTGTGTGGTTTGTTTTTTGTTAGCAAGGGTTTGTAGGTGTAAATAGGCATCGGATTATGTTTTTAGGACAAATAGGAAATTTTATGTGAGAAAATCCAATGTCCATTGCATTTTCCTAAAACACACTTGTCCATGCCCTAATGCTTTTGAGTTATTTTGTATTCATGTAGAGGGAAAACTTACGTAGAGACTTATTTTAGGATTACTAATGCCACTATACCGTTAATATACCATTACTTATTTTGAGTTACCAACGCTACTATACCACTTCGGTAAAGTATATCATGTAAGTCCAAAGGTGCACACTATCCTTTTATATAAAATAATGATTTTTTTTAGTAGTGCGGAATGTCCTAAATATTGAACAAATGATGGATGACTGAGAGGAACAGAGTAGTGAGGTATACGTAAATGGAGTAACATCATTCCTTGATTTTGCTATTGCAAATAATGGACATGATCTCTCGACATTTCCATATCCATGTATTAAGTATCGAAATAAGAAGCGGTTCAGTGCGTCAAATATCAAGAGTCATTTGATTCGGCATTGTATAGATTCGACATATACTACATGGGTTTTACACAGTGAAACAAGATCCTCGAACTCCTTGAATCTCGTTATAGAACCTATTGATTGTGAAGGACATGTCGAAAATGATGAGAACATTGAGAATGAAAGGCTTCTAAACTTAGTTGACACGTATTACGGAGTGCACGAAAAACATTGTGGAGAACCTGACTAGGTAGAAAAATTACATGTTAATAATGAGAAGTATCAAGAGTACAATAGATTAGCGACTGAGAAATTGTACCCTTCATGTGATGGTCCTGAGACTACACTCTCTATAATTGTGGAATTGCATAATTTGAAGAAGCAGTTTGGTTGGTCGAGAAATAGGATTATAGCTCTTTTATCGATTGTAAAAAGGTTACTTTCGAAAGAAAACAGTTTACCAGAAAAGTATCCGCAAATGAAGAGAATGATGACAGAGTTAGGGCTGAAAGCAAACTACATTCATGCCTATGAGAATAACTATATTTTGTACTGGAAAGAGAATAAAGACTTAGAATAATATCCTTAGTGTGGGACACCAAGATATTTAGTGACCGTGAGGAAAGGGAAAAGAGTATACAAAGAACCGATGAAAGTATTGAGACATTTCCCTTTGATTCTAAGGCTAAGAAGATTATACACTATACCTTGGATAGCGCATGAAATGGCATGGCACCGTCGAACAACAACTTCATGGGATAATCAATGACATCCTTGTGATTCAGCTCAGTGGAGAGTGCTAAAAAATAGATGGCCTAATTTTGCTAAACAAGGGTGCAATGTTTGGCTTGCCATATCTACATATGGGTTTAATCCCCGTGGTATACAATCTAGTAGTTATAGTTATTGGCCAGTTATGGCTGTGCCTTATAATGTGGGCCGATCTTTGTGCTTAAAGCGTGAGTTTCAAATATTGTCTTTATTGATTTCTGGGCCCAAGGCACCGGGTCAAGACATTGATATTTTTTCTCCAAACCATTGGTAGATGAGTTGAAGCAATTATAAGAAGGAGTTCCAGCTTTTGATATGTACAAAATGGAACAATTTATATTGAGAGCTATGTTGATGTGGGGGATTCATGATTTCCCCTCATATGGAAACTTATCTGGATGTATAACACATGGTTACAAAGCATGTCATATTTGTGGTGATGAAACACCATCAATTCGGTTAGTTAACAGCAGGAAGATAGTTTACACAAACTATCTTATGTTTCTTGATAGAGATCACCCATTTAGGAGTGGTAAAGGTTTGGGACTTAAATCACAAGAACTTAGATCTCCCTCGGTTCGAATTAATGGAGATGCACTTGCAGAAAAATTGAGCAAAATCAAGTATGTACCTGGCAAAGCCTTAAAAGTTCCTTCTAAGAAGTGTAAGTCTGATAATGCGAATGGAAGTGACAATGATGTGGATAAAAGCGACAGTGTTGAAGTTAAGGAATCATGGTATACAAAATCCATTTTTTTACTTGGAGTACTGGCGACATCATCAAGTTCGACATGTCCTTGATGTGATGCACATTGAGAAGAGCGTTACAGAGAATTTAATAAACACAATTCTTGGTGCTAATAAAACCAAGGATATTAAAAACGACCGATTGGATATGAAGGACATGGGCATAGACAGCGGTCAATGGCTTAAAGTTGATGAGCGCATGGGGAAAAAGATAAAACCAATAGCACCACTTATCGTTGATAAAGAGGAAAAGAGACAATTTTGTCAGATTTTGAAAGACTTAAAGCTTCCTAGTAGTTTTTCATCTAACTTGAACAATAGTATAAGTCTTAATCCCCCGTCTATGCACTCATTGAAGTCCCACGACTATCATGTCTTAATGGAACACTTGTTACCCGTGTTGCTCCAACATGCCTTCCCGAAGCATCGAGATTTGAGAAGAGCACTCCAATAATTAAGTTTATTTTTTAACATGTTGTGCTCCAAGATCCTCATTTGACAAGATATCCTAAGAGCCAAACGCATAGTTATTGAAGCATTATGCGTGTTGGAGAAATATTTTCCACCAGCATTTTTTTATATTAGCATTCATCTCACTGTAGCAGATGAAGTCTTGGTTTGTGGACCAACAAACACTCATTGGATGTATCCGTTCGAAAGGTGATTTTTTTATCTTTTAATAAAATAAAATATGCATAATTTGGGTTAATATTGGTTGTTATCAATTTTTATTAATTTATATAAACAAGACGGTGGAAGATTTCAAAGGTATACCCAGTAATAAGCGGTATGTTGAAGGTTCCATTACAGAGTCCTATGTCGTAGCGAAATCTATTAGATATTGCATGGAATACATGCCAAATTCGTTAGATGGAAATCATAAACGCTCACGTGAAGCCTTTTTAGAGGAGGATAGAGAGTTCTCTGATGAAGGGCCTTTGCTTGGTGATAAGACTATAACGTTGGGACCAATACAATTCCAACAAATACGTCGATGGGTGTTATTTGGACTTAATGTCGATGGACTTCAGGATTACTATAGGTTAGAGTTCTTTATTCTATTATCGATTAAAATTTAATGAATATCATGATAAATAATCACTTATATCAAATGACGTATTGTAGTGAGTATGAAGCATCATTAAAATCCGTATCTCGTGCGAAAGGGAAGGGGATTGAAATGACACAAGTGGAGAAACAAACTTCTTTTATTCCTTGGTTATCAAACAAGGTGATTTTATAAATACTAGTATTTTAATGCCTTTTTTGCATAACCTCCTGAGATAAAAGCATATATCGACGTAATTATGATTTCTTTTCATTGAACACAATTGGTGAAATCAGGAGAGATAAAGACAAAAGAAACATTGTGGAAATTAGTTTAAGGGTCGCAATTCAAGGCTAAAACATACAAAAAGTATCGTGTAAATGGTTTCGCATTCTCTCCTAAGTATCATGACGATACGGTCGTTACACAGGATAATAGTGTTTGTTTGAAGGCATGGACGCAATTTCGAGCTAGAAAAAGTGATAAGAACCGCACAAATACTTAAACTATGTGGTATGGAGTCATCAAACAAATGTTTGAGCTCGACTATACCTCATTTAAGGATGTGGTCTTTGTTGTGATTGGGTGAGGATGGAGGATAAGACTAATGGCTGTAAACTTTGTCCGGACTCCAATTTAGTGATGGTAAATTTTGACAAGTTTAAAAGCGTTGGCAACGAGTTTGATGAGCCTTCTATTCTCGCATATGAGGTTAATAAAGTATATTATTCTAAAGATCATAAAAATCCGAATTGGTGGGTGGTTATACATTCACCGAAGATATTGACAAGTCAAATGGACGATTTAGAGATCCCAACATGCTTCTAGTTTATTCTTGAAGACCAATCACATTTAGAAAGTTTGCTGAAGCACTACAATTATATTTAGTTTATTTAGTATTTTCTTTTGAAAATTATTTGTTTTGTCCCGTTGATAATATAATATTTTGTCGGTTGTATGAAGCTTCAAGTATTTTTTTCAGATTCATTTCGAAAATGTTTATTTTGAATTTTAGTTTACATGCATGGTATGATCTTGTGATATCTTGAATTTTAGTTTCTATGTTTATGAGTATGATAATTATGTAAAAATGTGATAATCCAATACATATGAATTGTTCGTTTATGTAGTTATTCATGCTATATTTTATAGTGACTATTAAAATTTCCGTTATTGGTAATTGTTTTTTTTTTAGCATTATTTTGTACCTTATGGCTTCTATTGTTGATGGAGGTTCGAAGTAACCATCATCAGAAAATGAGATGCAACAAACATTTGTTCACCGATCGGCATGGGTCTGGTCCTGCCAATCGGCAGGTGTTTTTAGGCACACTGCCGATAGGTAGGATTTTGAACCTGCCGTTTGGCAGTCTCTTTCAGGTTTCTTCAAAAAAATGGTCGTAAAATGCAAACCGTTGATCCGAATTGTGCATGGGGTAAATCTCTAGAAAGGTACTTCAGAGACCTTTAAAAGTCCTTTAGACTGTTCCCGGGTCCTGGAGTTGTCTTTGGGACAAATGTGGCTTGGAAACGCTCGTCAGTCCTTTGGACGGGGGATCGTCGGACGCAAACGGATCGTTCGTCCATATGGTAAGTTAAAATCGCGCATGGGTCAGACAATTGGAAAGGTTAGGATATGTACTTCGACATTTCAAAGAGTTTAACCCGGTTTGGGGAGTTGACTTTGGTCAACCGAGGCTTGGGAGGATTCGATGACCTTTTGGAGTAAAACGGATCGTTCGTCCGTGTCGTAAGTGAGAATTGTGTACATTGTAGACCGTTGGAAAGGGGTTTCAGTGAACATTAACGATTCATTTAGTCTCGATCGAGCTGAAGAGTTGACTTGGGTCAAACGGAGCTCGGGAGGATCCGGTGGCCTCTTGATCAAGTTTCGGGGGAGAACGGGTCGTTCGTCCGCACCGTAAGTCAGAATCGCACACGAGGTGGACCGTTGGAAAGGGGTTTCAGTGCCCTTTAAAGATTCATTTAGTCTTAGTCTAGCTGAAGAGTTTGACTTTTGGTCAAACGGAGCTTGGGAGTGCCCGATGGCCTCTAGGTCAGTACTCGGGGTATGACTTAGGTTTGTAGTGATGAAGGGAGGTTCTAGAGACCTAAGGAGAGGTTTAGGGGGTGCTAAAATGGGGTGTTTACACCATATACTTCGCCTTCATAGTAGACAAAGTAATTGTGGCCTACAACATGGACCTTCAACTCATCGAACCACTAGTTAATGTAAAAACATTCCTCATAGTCGACCTTCGCTTACCTAGATCACCTTTACAGTCTGAATTCACATACCCATACATATGTGACTTCTCCACCCATGGGTACACAAGTCCCACATCAAGTGATCCTCGTAAATACCTCAAAATCCACCTTACCATTTTCCAATGCTCTTTGCCCATATTTGACATATACATCACAACTCTCATCTCTTAACCTATATTCGTCCGAGTACAAACCATGGAATACATCAAGCTACCCATCGCACTTGTATATGGAACTTGAGTCATATATTTCACCTCATCCTCAGTCCTCAGAGCCATAGTAGCCGAAAGGTCAAAGTAAAAAGCTAAGTAAGTATTTATAGGCTTTACATCATATATCTCGAACAGTTCCACAATATTATCTAGGTATTGCCTTTTTGTAAGTCTTAACCTTCCCTTCTTCCTCTCTCTACTAATCTCCAAGCCGATAATCTTCTTAGCTTTACCCAAATCTTTTATATTAAACTCTCAACTTAATTGAGCCTTCATCTTATGAATTTTCACCATACTCGAACAATCTATAAGCATTCCATAAACATATTAAGGCTCTTGAAATAGACAAAATGATAAAAATCACTCCTTATAAATTTATGGCCCAACATAAATGTGTCAAATTAATTATACCAATGTTGAGACGATTGCTTCAACCTATATAAAGATTTTCATAATTTGCACACATGATCGTCCTTGCTAACAACTTTAAAACCATTCATTTAAGACATATAAATCTCTTCCTTTAGATCCTCGTGCAAAAATGTTGTCTTGATGTCGAGTTGTTCAAGATATAAGTTAAAATATGCCACCATAGGTAATTGCACCTGAATAAAATCATGGTTCATCACCATAAAGAACATTTCATTGTAATCAACACCTTTTTTTTGTGCAAACCCTTGGCTACCAATCTTACCTTGCAATGAATGTCGAAATATGGAACCCCGTCTCTATTAGCATACACCCACTTGTACCCGATAGACTTCTTCCCCTTAGGCAACATCAGAAGATCCTAAGTTTGGTTCTTATGAAGATAATCAATCTCTTCACCCATGCAAGCTTCCACTCATTATAATGAGTATCACTTATATCCTCATGATATGTAGTGGACTCATCACCATAAACTAATAATGCATAAGACACCATGTCATCATTGAAGATATATCTCCTCATGGGTCTTTGAACCCTAGATTCTCTTCCGTAAGATAAAGATCTTAGGTTCTCCTAACTATGTCCCTTTTATGGCACCTCCACCTCTTTACTTCAAGATTCAATCGGAGTAGTAACCTCCAATTACACCCTTTTGCTCTTATTCTCCATCGAAGAATCATCTTTCTCTACCTTTGGCATCTTGAGTAAAGACACCTAATCAAAAGTCATATCCCTACTCACAACCATCTTCTTATCTTTTGGGAACCATTGAACCCATGAAAGTTACTTTTTGAGCTCTCAAATTAATTTTTCTCTCACTAACATGAAAATAATTCGACCACCCAAAAACATGCATCATCTCATAAGTAGGATGTGAACCCTGTTTTCGAATCGATTTGACCTGGCCCGAATCGATTTGGTCTCAAGGGCGAATCGATTCGCTCCAACTGCGAATCGATTCAATCCAAAGGACCTGGGACTCTGTCTCAAGTCGAATAGATTTGCCTTGGGTCCGAATCGATTCGGTCATGCAGACCTGCCACTTTTGCCTAAGCCGAATCGATTCGCTTGGGGGGCGAATCGATTCGGGTCTACAGAACCCTATAGGTCTCTTCTTCTTCATTGTAACCCAAGAATTCTAAACCCTAAAATTTCACTTCTAACCCCTAAACCTTCATCCTATCATGATTCTAAGATAATAAATCAACCCAAAGTTGATCCCAACCATTTCTACGCCATCAAACCCATATGTAAACATAACTTTCAAGATTAAACCCAAAAACCTAGGTTTTCATAAATTTACCCAAAATCCATTTCTTTTATCCACAAATTATGAAATGAAATACACAAATGAAATATTTAGCAAGATTAAACACTTGCCTGAGAATTGTAGAGGTTGGATCGTCCTCGATGTCGTGTTTGGGCCGGAATCTCCAAGTTTTTTCTCCTCTCTATCTTCCTTTCTTCTTCTTTATTTCTTCCTTTCTCTTTTCTTTCTATTTCTCTCTTTCTCTAAATGAGAAGCCTTGATCCGTAAGCCTCTTAAATCCCTTAAAACAATAAACCCAGTTTTAAATGTTAATACACGCTTTAAATGACTCGTTTACTCCAATTCGAGTCAAACATACTTAAAATTATTTCGAAACCGAAATAAAACCCAATGACAGTCATTTCGACTATCTCGACCCATCCGGAACCAATGGTACACTCAAAATCCTCATCCGACAAACTTTAAAACGTCCTCAATTTTTGGACTTCAATTTCCAAATTCTAAAATTCTCCGATTTAAATGAATTTTATCTTTCTCAAAATTTAATTTCTCTATCCCAAAGTCACGGGTTGTTACATACTTCCCCCCTTATAAAAATTTCGTCCGCGAAATTTAGGTTATGCCTAGGACTTTAATCTCACCTAGTGCTTACATCTACCCTTTAGATCACTATACCGATCCCAACTAGTTCTCACATTGAACCATATGAATTTTAGAATCAAACTAACTACCCAGGGCGCCCATACACCCCGTACCCGAGCTCCACTCGTAGAAACATAATCAGGCTCCACTAGCCTCAAATCATAATATAACTCCTAACAACATAATCTATAGCAACCTATTAAATATATATAAGTCTGAAACTCCCTATGGTTGAACTCTTCTCAATTCCTAACGCTAGCTACCTTCATGCGGGGGAGGTCTCGCAAGCAAAATCCAAACAAGGAACCCTCCCAATACACTACTGTGTAGCTATGTCGGGGATTGAGATCAGTTGAACCAGGGTTAAGGTTTTATAAAAGATTTTTCGAGTTTTAGATATCTCCCGAAGGCCTATGTAACAATATAATATAAAATAATTTCCGTGTCTTTCGACACGCCAAACAAATACCTTATGTTCTTGACCCAAGGTCCCAACAAACATAATATTCTAACCAATACTTAGTTCTCAAAACTAGCACAACTATGAGCTAAATTCTCCGCTCAAAATAAATCTACTAAACTCTGAACCTCTCAGTTATACTAATCCTTTACATTACATCAACACCTTTCCATGAGATAAGTCCTTCCCTCATTGGAACACTAAAGTTACCTGCCCTAGCCTATCCATAAACTAATAACCTTAACAATTCACACTCCCGAAAATCAATAGAGTAACTCTCTACTAACTCATCACAAGACAGTTTAACATCCCAAAAGATATCGCACAAAGACCACACTGGCTCACTCCCTCTTCCCAGAAGGCAATACTCCCAATATTGGGACTACTCTACACACCTCACATTGGTAAAAGTCACCAACACCCGGTTTCCTAGAAAATGTTAAAAAAAATCCTCAATCTAAATCTCCCAAGGTCTCCCTATTCTCTCCTCATCAATACCTACCTTATCGATCCCAAAACTCTCCTCCTTATCTCTGCCTGAATTGCAGAAAGAAATATCTCAAATCAAAGTGCACCCAAAAATCTGTTATGGGTATTACATCTATCATCTAGGCAAAGCGACGTCTAAAACGAAAACAACTATGTCAAAACGTCATTCGAGCGAGTGCATCTCGTGGAAGAAAATAAACGTAGTGAATACAATAATCCTACTAGTAGGGCTTTATGTCAAGAACATCAACGGAAGAACGAAGAAAACCCGCACAGATCCTAAAGACTCTAGAACCTGATGCTCTGATACCATCTGTGACAACCCACTCAAATAATAACGGGTGGTCAGCCCTATACTACATTAAATCAGGTATCTCAGATGGCTCAGTCTCAACATCAACTGACAATACTAAATAATATAAGGCTAACTACCCGAAACTATTAAAAGCAAATGCCAAAAACCAAATAAAACATACAATGGAAAACAAACTAACTATGTACAGCTACTAATAAAGGTAGAATGCACAAGTATGACGATGAAAGAAAGTGCTAGTGTAACGTGAATTGCGCATATACAAATGAATATACCCGAATAAGCTGTCGGGTCACAGGCAGTACAACATCCAAGGGGAAGAAATATAAACAAATATAAACGTCCCTTGGGTATAAACCCAATATACAACATCAACATCCAAGGGGAAGAAATATAAACAAATATAAACGTCCCTTGGGTATAAACCCAATATACAACATGAATCCTATCTAGATTTACAAAGAAATAGAGAGCGACTATAATCTAAGTCCCGCAACAGTCCGCACCTGTTACGGCTCCCACAACTCTAGATAGAAGGGCATCCGACAATCCCTGCGGTAGGACACCTGTAGTATATATATATATATAGCAGGAGAGAAAATATAAACGGGTCAGAGCCCGAGTTGTAAAAATGTTTAGCAAGTGTGTTAACCATGCATAATAAATATAAATGCACTTATTTCATAATTAAAGTGGAGTCGCACTCGCGTGAAACCCCAAACTCACCTCTCATCTAACAGCGCGCACCTATTCGCATCTTGAAATCTTAATTAAGTTACCCCGCCCATAAGGACAACCTAACTTACCATAAGCACGGCCTATACCCCCAAGACCTGCCTTCCTAACATAACCCAAGAATCTTTCCCTCACCAATTATACTTAATTAAATTTACACACATATGCCATACTAGGCTTTAATGATTCCAATTATTAACTTAAACAGTTACCAATCGAAATACATTACGTATTAACATTAAGCTTTATTATTAGAGTCTATCTTCAAATTATCATACACCATTTAATAAGGACAAAACTTCTCTCCACTCTCAACATGGCACTGCGTTTCGTGCGTGGGGCGTCTTGCAGAGCGAAATCCAAACAAGGAACCCCCCCAATACACTACTCCATGATAATGTTGATCGTAGAGATCCATTATGTCATACACACAATTTCTATTTCTGCAACTACTGAAACTAGATTCCTCTCTAAGAGTAACCTCAAAATCTCCAATAAATAACCTTGGGATGATGTAATCGAAGTATTCCTTAAGTGCGATACATCCACCCCCAACAATCTGGTACACCATAATCATCCAAGATGTACTCCATAGAAATTCCATATCCTTTCACCTATAGGATATATAAATATATATAGGTATTTATTCTAACCATATATATATATATAACCATTCATTTCCATAGCCAAGTGTACATATCATATATAATGTACAATGGCCATCCACATAATATAACCGGCTATATATCGCTAATATACTGCACCATGCTATCATCTTCCAGGGCATTACTCATATACCATCCTGGGGGCCGCGATCGGACTCAATATCACCGACATCGGGGCCAACACACACACACACGACGTCCCGAGAAGCGTTCATAGCTCCTAACCGGTCAATGAGATGAAACATACCCACCACGTCTCACCCAAAAAGAATGTAAATCACATAATAACACAATGTACGACTATGACCTGGGGAATATCCACACTCTGCTCCTCGAGCCAGGGTGCTCACCCTCAACGCGCAAACTTCCCAATGATAGCATGTGCGGGGTATGCTTCACCACATAAGTATATATATCATTCACATGCACAATATATATACATCCATATGATTACATCATATAATTAAACCATCACATGCGGTTTAGATATTCACAACATAAATATACCCATATATTCATATCTATACAGCTATATATCCACATAGCCACACATATATATATATACACACTCCCTCTCGTTTGTAGGTATAATATTTATGAACTTGGCTATAAGCATACATAATACTCAATATACTAAACACCATCCCAAACACATTAGCTCGCCTCGTTTTAAGAATACTATCCCTCATTTGAAGCATATTCATCCATTTCCCCTTATGACATAAAATCTTCCAACATATCTATATATGTCTAACATTAAGGTTATCACCCAAAGTTGAGTGTAGGTAACAATCACTGCACACCTAATTTATATCAGAAAGTACATCAATATCTCTAGTACTAATTCGACTATTGGTATGCTCATAACTAATAGTCTACAAACCTCAAACTTAAACTTAAATTCATTTTATGATCCCATCAATTATTGAAATCCCCTTTATTAATCACACCATTCTTGTTGATAGTATGATCCCATCGCTCTCAATTCTGACTACGGTTCAATCACTCTTATGAACCCCTAAATCTTATTGCGCTTGAAATTTATTTCTTTAGTTAAACATTACTAAGGATACGCGACCACTCTCTCTCGTCGGTCCCCAGTTTTAATCTCAATAGAATCCTATTACTATAAGGATCCGGCACCAACCTCGGCCTACGATTTCGAGCCATGCCCTCGCAACTCTCTCTATATGATCTCTTAACCTCACATAATATCTAAACGCACTTTTGATCTATGATTAGGATTCCCATCCCCAATGAGGTTTCCTAAAATCTTTATACACCACTCCAATGCATACATATAAATGTATATTTTCCCTAAACTATTTCAAGAAGTCCCCATGATCATAATATGTGAGAAACCCCTCAGAAGTCTCCAAAACATATCTCTTACACCATAAAAGAAGGTCCTGTATCGATAAACCCAACCAAAAAGGGTTAGAAATCATTCTAGAAAAATTCCACAAAACAGCCATGTTTCCAAATCGATTCGGGCTGGCCCGAATCGATTCGGTCTCAAGGGCGAATCGATTCGCTCCAACTGTGAATCGATTCGATCCAAAGGACCTGGGACTCTGTCTTAAGCCGAATCGATTCTCATTGGGTCCGAATTAATTCGATCATGCAGACCTGCCACTTTTGCCTAAGCCGAATCGATTCGGGTCTGCAGAACCCTAAAGGTCTCTTCTTCTTCATTGTAAACCACGAATTCTAAACCCTAAAATTTCACTTCTAACCCCCAAACCTTCATCCTATCATGATTATAAGATAATAAATCAACCCAAAGTTGGTCCCAACCATTTCTACGCCATCAAACCCATATGTAAACATAACTATCAAGATTAAACCCAAAAACCTAGATTTTGATAAATTTACCCAAAATCCATTTCTTTTATCCACAAATTATGAAATGAAATATACAAATGAAATATTTAGTAAGATTAAACACTTGCCTGAGAATTGTAGAGGTTGGATCGTCCTTGATGTCGCGTTTGGGCCGGAATCTCCAAGGTTTTTCTCCTCTCTCTCTTCCTTTATTCTTCTTTCTTCCTTTCTCTTTTCTTTCTATTTCTCTCTTTCTATAAATGAGAAGGCTTGATCCGTAAGCCTCTTAAATCCCTTAAAACAGTAAACCAAGTTTTAAATGTTAATACACGCTTTAAATGACTCGTTTATCCAATTCGAGTCAAACATACTTAAAAATATTTCGGAACCGAAATAAAACCCAATGACAGTCATTTCGACTATCTCGACCCATCCGGAACCAATGGTACACTCAAAATCCTTATCCGATAAACTTTAAAACGTCCTCAATTTTTGGAGTTCAATTTCCAAATTCTAAAATTCTCCGATTTAAATGAATTTTATCTTTCTCAAAATTTAATTTCTCTGTCCCAAAGTCATGGGTTGTTACAAGTTCATAGGCCAGTGAGAGCAAGAGAACTTTGAACAGGACACATTGATGAAGTGAGGCAGTTTGGAAGGTAATATGTGAATTATTTTCCTTTGTTCTTAGGTCATGCTTTGAGTGGTATTGGGAGAGTCGCATGTAAAATTTTAGTGAGTGGTTAGTCGTTATAACCATATTGTATATTGAATCACCTTAAAGGGAGAAGTGAGCAGGTGCGACACTGGGATGGTATCTTTCAGGAGAATAGGTTGTCTTGTGATGTGCTAGTAGAGAGTTGCGATTTTTTTTGGAAATAGGAACTGTTAAAGTTTGATGAGTAGTAACGGTAAGTCTATCATTTTATATTTAGGCTGGATGCATGTAATTGTAATGTTCCAGTTATGGAATTGCCTATCTTATGGCAATGTTTTGATGTGATGTAAAGGATTTATTTCTGAGGAGATTTAGGATTTGGCGGGTTCATTACTGAGCAAGGAACTCTAGTTCATGGTGGTGATAGTGTTGAGAACTAGGTATCAGTAAGAGTATTGTATTTGTTTATGCCTTGTGTCTTGAGCATAAGGTGTTTGGTTTGTGGGTCGAAAGACATAAAATTATTTTATAATCCATTAGGGCAATATCGATAGGGTTCAAGAATAATTTTTTTTTAAACTTTAGTCCCGATTTAATGGATCTCAATTCCCGATAGAGCTACATAGTAGTGTACTGGGAGGGTTCCTTGTTTGGATTTCGCTTGCGAAACCTTCCCCTCACGAAAGTAGCGAATGTCAGGAATTGAGAGGAGTTAAAACTTTGGACATTTCAAAATTTCACATAATTGGTACGTTATAATGGATTAGCCAGTTGAGAATTATATTACGATTTGAGGCTAAGTGGAGCCGAGTAATATTTATACAAGTTGAGCTCGGGTACAGGGTGTATGGGCGCCCTGGTTTATTAAGTTGAATTCAAAATTGTATAATTAGGAGTGGGAGAAATAGGTTTAGTGATCTTGAGGGTAGGTGACGTAAGTACTAGTTGAGGTTTGGAGTCCTAGGCTTAACTTAATTTCGAGGACGAAATTCTTGTAAGGGGGAAAATATGTAATACCCCATGATTTTGAGGAGTGAGAACTTAATTAATTTGGGAGAAATAATATTTATTTGAATTGGAGAATTTTAATTTTGGCAATTGAAGTCAAAATTTGAGGATGTTATAAAGTATGTCGGATGACGATTCTAAGTGCGCAGTTGATCCCGGATGGGTCGAGATAGTCAAAATGACTGTCCTTGGGTTTTATTTCGATTTCGGAATATTTTAAGTTAGTTTGACTCGAATTGGAGTAAATGAGTCATTTAAAGTGTGTATTATCATTTAAAGTATGGTAATTGGGAGATGAGGCTTAAGTAGGGCTCGTGAGAAGCCAATCTCACTTGAGAGAGTTAGAAAACCCTAGAGAGAGAGAGATAAGAGGAAAGGAAGAAGAGAGAAGAGGAGAAAATATTGGAGCTTGGGATTTCCGGCCAATCCGCGACTTCGAAAAAGGTTCAACCTCTACAACTTTGAGGCAAGTGATTAATCTTACTAAATAATTTATGTGTGTCATTTATTTCATAATGTGTAGATAAAAATATGGGTTTTAATGTTAATATGTTAAATCTAGATTTTTGGGTTAAATCTTACATTTGATGTTTATATATGGATTTGAGGCTGGATAAGTAGTTGGGTTGATATATATAATGAGTTTTGATGTTAGAAACATATATGGGTTGAAGAATGATGGAGAGAAGATGATATATTGGGTTTTTGGAGAGTTAGGTTTCGTCCAAAATGAAGAATGGCAGAAATATCTGGTATAGCCGATCGACCGCGGCCAGGAATCCAGTCGACCGCGCCTCAAGAGAAAAGCCTACTAGTTGCTTCACAAGGCAAATTCCAGAACCGCGGTCGACCGGGAGTCAGGAGCCGATCGACCGGTACTCTGTTTTTAGCCCAAGAATAGGATTTTCTTTCTACCCCTTTTCTTTTGGGTCTAAAACTTAGGGACCTTTTTAGTTAAGGTATTATAGAGGGTTAGGTTATAATATCAAGAGATTGATACCTTAGGATAGTAAGGTTGTATTCGGGCTACTTTAGGAATGGCTTATGAGGATATAGTGCCTTTTTTTATTAAGGAAATAATTGTACGACTAAAATATAGTTGGATTGTATTGATTTGATTGTGGTGGACTATCATGAAGTAGTTATACGTTATAGAGATAGTTCCTTTTTACTTATGTGCGGTATCACAGTATATGTTTTAGTATATCACCGACTAGAATAGTTTGTGTTAATATTTATAGCCCAAATAATTATTATATATCGGTGTGCATCCGAATATAGATGGTATGTGTATGATGATTGATACACACATTCGATTTTGAGATAGTATCCTTAATGTTGAATATATTGGGAGACTATTCATATCATAGGCGTAAAGGGATGAATAGGCTTCAAGTGAGAGATCATATTATAAAACGAATTGGGAAGGTATGCGTTATGGTGTCAACTAGTATAATGAGAGTTATGTACTTATAGTCGAGTTCATTATTTTCGTACATACGAATGGTAGATAGTGTGTGTGTATGTATATATATATATATATATATATATATACTTATTGTGTGAGCATACCCTCCAATGCTATCATGGGAAGTTGCGCGATGTGGGTGAGGCCCCTGTCTTGAGGAGCAGGGTGAGTATAGTCCCCAGGTCATAGTCGTCCATTCTTTATTGCGTGATTTTTATTCTGGGTGAGAAGTCTTGGGTATGATTCGTTCTCACTTTCAGGTTCGGAACTATGACCGCTTCCCATACGTTGTTATTTGTTTTTATTACCACGTCGGTGTAATATTATTCCGGTGCCTGGTAACCCGGGATAAAGTGAGTAATTCCTGGAAGATGATAGCATTGTGAAGTATATTTTATATCCTATAAGTGTATATGTTTATTTAAGTGCACGTTATGTGTGATATGTGCACATGTTCAATAGGGTTGAATGATAGTGCTTTATAACTAGAGAAATGTTATATATCCTATAGGTGAATGTGATGTCAAGATTCTAAGAGGCCCTTTATGTGTGTTAGGTGTACGTGC
Organism: Sambucus nigra; assembly: GCA_949130495.1. Taxonomy (NCBI): domain Eukaryota; kingdom Viridiplantae; phylum Streptophyta; class Magnoliopsida; order Dipsacales; family Adoxaceae; genus Sambucus; species Sambucus nigra. The sequence goes on along the minus strand of OX422212.1, from coordinate 22,680,005 downwards.
TTGTTAGGATTGAACTATCGTGCTTAGTAACTAGGATAATGTTATTTAGACCCTAAAGATTCTAGGAGATATCTTACTTATGTACTTAGAGATAGTTGCACATAGTAAGTAACTGAGGTTATAGGTTGTGTGTTGAGGGCATAATGGATCTCAACGATCAACATTATCAAGGAGTAGTGTATCGGGGGGTTCCTTATTTGGATTTCGCTTTGCAAGATGTCCCACACACGAAACATAGAACAATGTTGGGAGTGGGGAGAAGTTTAGCCCTTAGTATTCGGGATTTTAGGTTATAGTGAAACATTGCTTTATAAGAGTAGGAAGATGATGTGTGCCTATTCTAATGTTAATAACTTGATTAAGTTAATAATTAGGAATCGATGAATTCTAGTAAGATAAATGTGTGTATATATATAGGTTAACATATAGGTTCAGGTGTAAACTTAGGATATGTAGAGGGGGATTAAAGGTAATCCTGAGAATAGGGATAATTCCCCAATAAGCAACAGTGTTTGGGATTAAGAAACCGAGGGAGCTCAAGCGTGGCAACTCAGGCGAGGCAGCTCAGCGTGGCAGCTCAGGCATAACAACTTATATTTTGGCTTGTTATGTTAGTCATATTGTATCTTTGTTTATATTGACTATGAGCTGTAACGGTCATAATGTTGTAACGAGAATAATAATGAGTTTTTGTGTGAGGTCAAACGGTACTCGCGAGAGACCAGGCTCGGCAGGGTCTGGGAGAGCTTTCATGCTCTATCGAATGACCTCGCCATGGGAACTTTAGAGGGACTTGGTTTGGATGATTGAGAAGTGAGGCACCGTTGGGGCTTGTCCTGACCATCTTAGATACACCTGGTAAATCACCGAAGGACCCTGGTCGTGGAACCTCGGGCGGAGCAGCTTGGAGTTCCATCAGGCGTTGAGTTGATAGCCAAACAATCCACTACTTAATGTCACATCTACTTTATCTGATGTCACTAACCAGCTAAATAATGTCAGAACTTCACTTGCGTAAACCACTGTAATATTTGGGGCTGTTAGGCAGTTGGTGAGCCACCTCTGCGATAACAACCCCCTGACACACAATGGTTAGGCAAAAGGCATGTCTTGGAATTTAATGTTTATGACATGGAGACAACTAGTGCATCAGGCATTTAATGTTGTGACATAAAGTATGAGGGATGTCGTTCATAGTCTTTAATGACTGAGTTGCCTCGGGGATGGTATGGGGGGCTATTTAAGGAACCCAGCCACCCCTGAGGAGAGGATGATCTTTTGAGAGTTTAAGAAGTTATTACTAGAGAGAATACACATCAGAGAGATTTATTACAAACCATGTCTTATTCACTCACCATTGTCATTTATTACAAGGCTTTTAATACGTGACAGAGATTCTTAAGGGCATTTGGTGTGTTTGCCTGCCTACCAAGGTCTATCTAGGGTGCTTACTTCTCCCCCCCTCTAGCTAAGTTACTTCTAAAGTTTTTTACTACCTTCTGAGCTATACACGAGAGATTTGTGAGTTTAAACTGAGTCTTATCTTCATTAAGTATGTGTTTGCATGTCCTATCACTAATCCAAAGTCTTGGCCAATTAACATATCATTACCATACTCAAAAAGGGTTTACGCCTCCATCTTATCTAAACTACCCTCTTACATTTGGCGACTCCGTTGGGAAGGCATTCTTCTAAGTAAGGAGTCTGGCGCAGGATAATGTTAATCGAAGGCTCAACTTCGATGATATCCAATACAATGAAGAACAAGCTGCGAGAGAACTGGAGGCTCTAAGGGATGGGGCTCCTCGAATAGAGGTACCTCCGGTTCAGGTGACGATAGGCGTTCCAGAGGTAACACAAGCTTCCACGAGTGCAGGGTTGGGACCCACTCAGGTGTCACTTATCATGAGTAAGTTTTATGAGTTTTTACAAACTCCGGTAGCTTTAACGGTGTTGGGAGGATTTGAGGCCAATTCCTTCGTGACACTAGGGGCAGTCCCAATGGCCCCACCAGGCGTAGGTGGAACGGTAACAGTCCCATCGAGCATACCCTCTGTTGTGAATCCAGTAGTAGGAACATCAGGAGTATCAATGGCCCCAGCTGCGACGATCATCCCAGCTTCCATGGGCACTCATCCCGTGGTTCCGTTGGTTGTTGCCCCAATAGTGTCACCTATGGAGGAAATGAGAAAGGAGATGCAAAAGGAGATGCTGAGGTTCATGCAGGCTTCCTCGCAATCTGCTGGCGAGGTAGCTTCGGTTTATGATGACTTTAGAACATCGTATCCTCAGTAATACAATGATGAGCCCTATCCAAAGGACTATATTCCTCCTATTTTTGAAAAATACACAGGAAAAGGTGGGAACCCGAAGGAGCACATCAAGCGCTTCGTTGAACATTTGGGGGCACATTGTAATAATAAGAATCTTAGGTTGAGGGAGTTTTCTAAATCCTTAACCTATAAAGCATATACCTGGTATTCCCATTTAGCTCCCAAAAGTGTTTCTACGTGGGAGGAGATGCACGTATTGTTTGTCCAGAAGTTCTTTCTAGAAGAAGATGAGTGTACTTTGACCCAACTGGGTCGGGAGAAGCAATGACTTGGGGAAGAAGTGGTGGCCTATGTTTGAAGGTTCAGCGAAAGATCTCTCGACGTGAGGGAGGAAGCCAAAGAGTCCAAGTTATTGCAGATCTACGCTGAGGGGTTGCTTCCTGAGTACATTTGCCATCTCATCAATGAGACACGCGAAAGGGCCTTTTCGGCGTTCTTAAAAGCAGTAAGAAACATCTCCTTGGTGGTATGACCAAACCCAGTGGTGGTACCCATGATGTTTAGGCAACCGATGCAACCCGTGGGGGGGAGGTCTCAGCCCCCACGGGTAGGGTACACTGAGGGAGGAGATGGGGGCAAGGCACTGAAGAAGGATAATAAGAGGAAATTTGGAAGAAACTGGGAGGACCCACTGCCATTACCTTGTACAGTAGATGAGGATGTTAGCTATTACAACGCAATGGTCTAAGGAGGAACGGTTTACGAGCCAAAAAACATTCCCATTGGGGAACCTGATGCGGCGATGAAGGCGGATCCTAAGTATTGCCAGGTTCATCAAAGGATCCAGTATCCAACAGAAAGCTACTTCACACTGAGAAGAATCATTGACAAGTACGTGAAGGCAGGGACGTTGTAAATCCCTCCACAGAACGTCAATAATAACCCACTACCAGCACATGGGGCTAATATCGTGGTGGCCTATGATGAAGAGGCGGAGAGAGGAAAAAAAGAAGAGTACGAAGCAGCTTTGGAGACCTGTACTAAGGGAATGGCTAACGTAGTTTTGGCCTACGATGAAGCAAGCGCCAAAGACGTGGAGGATGTGTATAGCGTTGAAGGCGAGGAAGCAAATCCAATCCTAGAGTACTGTGCAGTTTCAAAATCCCCAAAATTCATCTGGTTCTTTGACCAGGTGGGGATACCGAAAGAAAGTAGGCTGGAAATAACCCAGACGATACTTGAAATCGCGAGGAAGAACACAGTCCCTACGCTGAGATGGAAGGGACCCATGGCTAGGTTGGTGAGGAGATTTCTGTCAGAAGTAACCTTCAGCGATGCCGACAGGGCTGTGAGATTCCCTCATAACAGGCCATTGTATATGACTGCCAGCGTCAATGGGGTTAGTTTCGCAAGAACTCTTATCGATGGGGGAGCTTCCATCAATATTATGCCAATTAACTCCTTCCATGCATCCAATATTCCAGAAGAAAGGTTGGTCCCCATGCCTTTAGTGATTTCGGGGTATGATAACCAATCTTTCAATTCCATTGGGTATGTTAATGTTGGGATTGTAATGGGAAATCTGAGTTCCCACATCAAGTTCCACATAATAGAGAGCACAACTTCCTACCATCTGTTGATAGGAAGAGTGTGGATGCACAATCAAGGGCTAATTCCTTCTACGTACCACCAATGCGCTAAGGTGAACATCAAGGGGACAAAGGTGACCATTAGGGCTACGAAAATGCCCTTCACTGTCGAGGAAGCTCACTTGGTAGACGCGACATTTTACACTGAGTTGGAAGAAGATGTCTGGGTCCTAATGAGAAGAACGGAGGGAGCATGGGTTCCATCGATTAGAGAAAGGATGGGGACCTTGAACGAGCAGAGTAAAGAGGTTACAAGCAGTGCAAGAGCAATGACCGAAGAAGCTCATTAGGTGGTCCCTCGACCCCAAAACATCTCAAAGCAGCTAAAAGACAGGATGAGGCCCAGAGTGGATCCGATGGAGAATGAGGTCCAACGACAAAGCGTGCTGAGCCGGTTCTCAGGAAAAAGAGTGGCTGAGGCTTCTAGAGAGAAGAAGAGAAAGGAGGTTACCGCTACCAGCAGACAATGCAAGAAGGTCATTACTGAAGAAGGAAAGGTGGTGTATCGATTATAACGGTGTGAGCGGGAGGCCGAGGAAACTGAAGATGAGGTTATCACGATATATGAATGCTTTCTGGTGGATCAACGGGGATAATGTATGGTGATGTACAATTCCAGCATACAGGAATTTATGGAGGAAGTCGCCGAGGAACCGGATTACATGGAAGATCAACCGAATCCCCGAGCACAAGAGTTGGAGCATCTGAACCTAGCGAGGAAGGAGAGGATCTGAGGCCCATCTTTATCTCGAAGGATCTCAGTAAGGAGAAAAAGGGAGCCTTGGTTGAGTTTATTCGGGAGTTTATAGACGTCTTCGCGTGGAAGTACACAGAGATGGAGGGGCTAGATGAGGAAGTGAGCTTCCACAAGTTGAACGTAATGCCTTCAGCTATTCCAGTGAAATAGTCAACGAGAACGTACAAGCCTGAGCTGGACTTGAAGATTAAGGAAGATGTTCAACGCTTACTAACGGTAGGGTTCATCATACCGATACAGCACCCACTCTGGCTATCTAGCATTATTCCAGTGGGAGAGAAAGACAAAAACTAAATAAGGATCTGCGTGGACTTCAGGGATTTAAATAGAGCTTACCCAAGGATGAGTTCCCTCTGCCTTCTATCGATAGCCTGATAGATGCAACAGTTGGTCATGAGATGTTCTACTTCATGAATGGGTACGTAGGGTATAACCAGATCAAGATGGACCCCGTGGATACAGAGAAAATAATGTTTAGAACCCCGTTGGGCAATTTCATATACAAGGTGATGTCGTTTGAACTCAAGAACACTGGGGCGACTTACCAAAGAACAATGATGGCCATTTTCCATGACTTCTTTCATAAGTTTTTAGAATTTATGTGGATGATTTGATCATCAAGTCGAGGAAGAAGGAGTCCCATCTGAGCGACTTGAGGAAGGTGTTTTCCCATTGCATAAAGTTTAAATTAAAGATGAATCCATTGAAGTGTGCTTTTGGAGTGACAAGTGGGAAATTGCTAGGCTTTGTGGTTGATCGACAAGAGGTACAGATGGGCCAGGACAAGCAGCGGGCGATCTTAGAAATGCCATGTCCAAGAATGGCGAAGGACCTGAAGATTTTCCTCGGTAAGGTCTCCTACCTTAGGAGATTTGTGCCTGGATTGGCCGAAATAACACACCCACTGATGCAGCTGCTGCGAAAGAACACGAAATTTAGATGGGAGGAGAGTTACCAGGAATCTATTGACGGACTGAAGAAGTTGCTCGTTTCACCACAAACCATGGTTCCCCCAAAGGCAGGAATACCGTTGCAGCTGTACCTCACATCCACCACGAGGTCTGTGGGAGCTTTACTGGCACAAGAGATCGAGGGGCAAGAACGACCAGTTTACTACCTCAGCAGGATCATCCACGGACCAGAAGTAAGATATAGTAGCTAAGAAAGGCATTGTTTGGCCTTAGTCTTTGTAGCGCAAAAACTTAGACATTATATGCTATCTTTTACAATTCATATTGTAACTAGATGTGATCCTATTAATTATTTGCTGGAAAGAACTATATTGATTGGCAGGGCAGCTAGATGGTTCCTTATCCTCTCCGAATATGACTTGAAGTGCGTGGTTCCTCGCACAATAAAAAGCCAGGCGTATGTTGATCTGTTGGCTATCTTCTCTTTAGGAACGTTTGAGCCACCCAAAGAAACTATCCCAGGAGACGACTTACAGGCCAATCATATAGATGCAACGAATGAGGAATGGATAATACAGTTCGATGGATCCTCGACAGAAAATAAAGGAGGAGCAGGGGTTATCCTTTCAAGAGGAATGGAGGAGATTTGCCTTTCCTACATATTAGATTTTCCCTGCTCTAACAACGAGGTGGAATATAAAGCATTGGTGCTAGGGTTACTAGAGGCTCTTCGAAGGGGGATTAGTTCACTTTGCATCAAAGGGGATTCAAACTTGGTGGTTCAGCAAGTGAATGGAGACTACGCATTGAAACACATGAGTTTGGCACCACATAGAATAATTATCCAGAGACTTCTTTGCCAGTTCCATTGGACCAAGATTAGGAGGTTGCCCAGAATGATGAACCGCCACCCAAATGCCTATGCCATCATTGCCCAAAAATGGTCATGAGGAGCGATACAACTACCGTTGTGATCCAACGAAGAACATCTCCTTCAATGATACGGTCAATTCTACCAATGGAAGATGATGGGGACTGGAGGGGAGAGATTAAGAGGCAATTGGAGGCTGGTGAAGGAATAATGGGGCTCAGAGAATTGGCCCAGTACTTTACAAACCAGGGAAACCTTTACTTCAAAAATGCAGGAGGATGGCTGTCGAGATGCGTCGATTCAGAAGAGGTAGAGTAAAGATTAAAGAAAACACACGAAGAGCACTGCGAAACAACTGAGATACCCCTCTATCGAAGAATTCAAAGGGAGGGGTATTTTTGGCCTAAGATGAAACAAGATGCGACAGAACTACAACGGAGGTGCGAAAAATGCCAGTTATTCTTCGAGGTAGCTGAATGTCACTTCGTGGAGGCTCAACCTGACTGGAGACAACCCTATATTGACTTCATTAAAGATGGAGTTATCCCAATGGAGAAAATAAATTATATAGGGCTCCAATGAAGGGCCCCGAGATTCTATGTTCAGGAGGGGCAGCTTTATCGAAGGGGATATTTCAACAGGCCGAATGTTGTATTATAAAGGAAGAAGTAATCGAAGTTCTCAAACAGGCACACGATCCAGCTCACATAGGAGGGGCCAAGTTATATGACCAGTTATAGACTTTGGGATACTATTGGCCAATAATGGAGAAAGATTCAGTTGAGTTCGTTCGAAGGTGCAAGGCTTGCTAACTTCATGAAAATATGATCCATTCCCCATCAGTGGACTTACACTCCCTGGCAACGCCTTATCCTTTTCACACTTGGGCGTTCGACCTAGTAGGGGTAATACATCCTTCTTCGAGGGGGAAAATATGGATACTAGTGGCAACTGAGTGTTTTACAAAGTGGGATGAAGCGATACCACTGAGAAGGGCAACAACAGGGGTAGTTAGCAACTTCATCAGAGAATACATCATTTGCCATTTTAGGATCTCAAAGGTTATCCTTTCAAATAATGGAACCCCTTTCGTCAATTTAGAAGTAACGATGCTCACAGACAAATACTCTATTGTTCATCACACTTCAACGGTGGCATACCCAAAGGGAAACGGTTAAGTCGAAGCGACTAATAAAACTTTGGTTAATATCTTGGCTAAAATGATGGAGGATTTCCCAAGATCATGGGATGACAAGATACCAACCTTTTTATGGGCCTATCGAATGACTAAGAGGAAGCCTATAGGGTATACACCGTTCTCTCTTGTTTATGGGTCCGAGACGATTCTCCCAGTGGAGTTAGAAGTTCCCTCTGCTCGATATGCCTTGCGAAGCAGCATGCTTCCTCAGAGTAGATACATGTAGCTAGAATCGTTGGACGAACACAGGGATAATGCGATGCAACACTTTCAAATGTATACGAAGCAGCTCTCTAGGGAATATGATAACTTGGTATGACCAAGGAAGTTCGTGAAGGGAGACCTTGTATTGAAAGTAGCGATTAAACACATCAGGGGGCTTCCTCTACCCAAGTTTGCAGCGAATTGGGAGGGACCCTTTATCGTAAAAGAGGCCCATGACTCAGGTTATTGCTTAATTTCTAAGATAGAAGAAGATAGGCCATTTAAGATTAACAATAAATGGTTGAAAGTCTATCATGTGTAGGCAATTATGTTTGACCATTAATGTAGTTGGCTGTTGTTATGAATACACAATTTTTTTTTTATGATGAGTATACAAGTTCTTTTTATTATAACTCAAGCAGAGATAAAAAAATTACATAACTTCAAAAGCTATGCAAACGGTTGTAACACAAAGAAATGGCATGAAAAAATTGATATCTTTCTTCATTCATAAACTTTGGGGCATTACAAAATTGGGAGCTATTGCCCAAGAATTACATGAGAAGAAGAACAAAAGAAAAATACATATACAAAAACTCATTGGCCTAGGAGGAACCACAGATCCGGGGAGGAGAAAAAATCTCTAGGAAGACCCGAAGAAGTATCTAAGCAAGACCGTTGGGCATTAATGGAAACCTCTAACCTCGTCTATGCTTGCGTGCGTTCGATAAGGAGCTTTTCTTATTTTAGCTTCGCCAAATGCAGAGCTTCTTCGATATCCTCCACCTCCTTGTCAATGGCCCCAAGAAGAGGTTCTAGCTCGTCTAACTTAGCTTCCTCAGCCCGCTGATCTTCCTGATGTTTCTTCAAGAGTTCCCTCTGGATGTCCAGTCGTTGGCTCTTCAAGGTCTTCAAATGAGTGATGAGCCGGCCAAAACGGAAGCCTTCGCGACCTAACTCCCTCAGATAACTCAGAAATTGGTTAAGGAGGGGTTTGGTAACATTTGAGGTTGGGGTGTTGGTAATTTCAGCAACGACTGTGGCCATACCTTGAAGCCTGTAACTCATAACGGAGATATTTAAGCGCAGGCAATTCACCGTGAATGTCTGAGGATGATGATTTACAAGCTGTTCAATGACCAGACGATGGTTGGCAGGCATCTGAAGAGAACGCTGAAGTACCATCAGACAGAAGGCATGAGGAGCTAGGTCGGGCAGAGGAAGCTCGCATCCAGACTTGCTCTCCACAACAGCACCTATCGTGGAACCTTGATCATTATGGATAGATTCTTCGGAAGCGATAGGTTCACGAGGGGGCGAGGCAATAGGCGAAGGAACTGGTGGAGAATCCTCCCGAGTAACCTGAAAATAGTTAGAGGAAATAAGGAGTTTATAAAAAAACCTTAACAAGTGTTTTCGTTATTAAGTCACCGATACAGGTGGAGTTTATGAAAAAACCTTAACAAGTGTTTTCTTTGTTAAGTCACCAATACAGGTGGAGTTTATGAAAAAACCTTAACAAGTGTTTTCGTTGTTAAGTCACCGATACAGGTGGAGTTTATGAAAAAACCTTAACAAGTGTTTTTGTTATTAAGTCACCGATATAGGTGGAGTTTATGAAAAAACCTTAACAAGTGTTTTCGTTGTTAAGTCACCGATACAGGTGGAGTTTATGGGAAAAACCTTAACAAGTGTTTTCGTTGTTAAGTCACCGATACAGGTGGAGTTTATGAAAAAACCTTAACAAGTGTTTTCGTTGTTAAATTACCGATATAGGTGGAGTTTATGGGAAAAACCTTAACAAGTGTATTCGTTGTTAAGTCACCAATATAGGTGGAGTTTATAAAAAAACCTTAACAGGCGTTTTCGTTGTTAAGTTACTGAACTTAACAAGTGTTTTCGTTGTTAAGTCATAAACATTGGTGAAGTTCGAGAAGTTGAGAAATATGGAGAAACTAGCGAAGAACCTCAGCAGCAGTAGGAGCGAGAATGGGAGTCACCGTGGGGGCCATGATGGTAGAAACCGTTGGAGGCGGGCTCATTGCCTCAGCGGCTTTAACGGGGCCCTTGGCTGCAGAAGCCTCAATGGTAAGCAAACTTCCCTCGCCAACATAAGGCACTAAAGCCAACACGGGCGCATCATCAAAAGAAGACGTTGGACCTTCAAGAGATGCCCCAACTAGAGCAGTAGCACCAACCTGGACCTGGGAAAGGAAAAGGCCACTAAGAGCAAAGGGTGGAGAAAGACTTGGAGAAAGCTGCAAATGTAAAATCAAGTGTTAGACACAAGGGGTGAAGACAAAAGAATAAGGGGCAGGAATGCATCTAACTTACCCCCGTTATGGCACCAAAAAGAGGAACTGCAGTAAGGGGTCTTGTCAATGCAGGAGGAAGGATAATGTTAGCTATCAGTGATGCCATTTCCACCTAAAATGTCCCAACATATTCAAAATGATAAACAAAATAATAGAACAAACAAAAGATGCAAGACTTGGCAAGAAATTTACCCGCGGGGCACTCTCTTTGACCACAACGAGGGGCAGAGGGACCTCTTGCTCCTATGGTAATTCAGAGGAGGCTACGGTAGTTACCTCTGGTTGGCCAGGCATTTTAGCAGACCCAACGGTAGCATCCCTCGTAGCAGCTTCTTGGTCCTGATGGGAGGAAAATCTCCGTGAGTAGGTAAGACCTGTTATGGGGGAACGAGGATGAGTGGTATCATCTTGAAAGATACTGCAATGCCCCCCCACGAAGCGGCTTACAGGGGGACTGGGAGGATTAGGCCTTTCTTCTCCAACTCCCTGAACCAAAACATTTTCTTATTAAGAAATGAGCAAATATAACACACCTTGAAAGAAGGGGAATAAGGAATAAAGAATACACACATACCTCAGATCCCGAGGGAGAACGAGAAGGTATAACCACTGGCGAAGGTGGCGAGGAGGCAGCGGTAGAAGGAGCCGGGGAGGGAGGTTTCTCAAGAGTCTGTTTCTTCTGGGACTTGGTACCCCGTATTTTCTTCCTTGAGCTCGTTGTAACACCACTTTCAGGTACCCTCGACCTTCTTCTCCTTTTTGTCGGTGGCTCACTGGGATCAACCACGATCATGGAAATGCACTCAGAGGAGGAATAACGACAGCGCGCCATTAGAATTCAGCATGTATCCTATCAACCTCAGCCTGCACCTGTCTCCTCAACTCTTCAGCTACCTCTGGAGACATAGGAGGGGTAATGGAGGCAATAGGGAATGCCTCCAAAGGAGTTGGTGCTTGAACATGGGCCTTAGACTTCGAGGACTTGGACTTGGACTTCTTGGCCTTCTTAGCAGGTGGCTGAGAAGGCCCCTCTCCCGTTGCAGCTTCGGTCGAGGGGACAGTTTATTTGGGAGCTGCAACGGACTTGGGTTTCGTGGTGGCAGTTGGGATCATCGGGCAATTAGGGGGTAGCTCCTGAGGAGACTCTTTAATCATCGTACTCAAAGGAAACTCAACCCCCAGCACAGAGTTCCCTTTAAGACCTAATTTTGAAGAAGAAAAAGAAAGGACCGGGGGATATTGAGGGGGGGATTGAATGTACTCATGGATCTGTTCCAATTGCCCTAAATGGAACTTGGTGGCAAAAGAAGTGGATACGTCTCCTTTCCTAGTGGAACTAGGAAGGGTGACACGATCATCGATGGTGGACATCACACCAAGCACCGCGGATGCAATATAGAAGGTGCAAGCTTCAGCGAAAGTGGCCCGCGGGTGGTTGTGTTGAAACACACGTCGAGGCCCCCCTGGTCAAACTCGAACTGCCTGCTGTATTTGTCAGGGTTGTAGGGTTCTGAGGTGTATCCTCATTCAGTGTAAGAAGGAAGAAATCCAGGGGTAAATAGAAGCATCACGGCTTGTGAGGGATCTTCTACAGTCAGGATAAACTTGACCGTTGTGGCTGCAGAAGGAAAGAAATCCCAACTATGGGTAAACGTAGACTCACTGCATGGCCTCATCACAAAGGAGTCTAGAACATCAAAAATTTCCATTATCTCCTTTCGACTTTGTTTTTTATGAAAGCATAGGAGGCGTGGGGGCTTGATACCGCCCACAGGTAGAGGAATAGACTTGGCGGCGATAGCAGGAAAACGGGTGTAAAGAAAGCCTGTCAGAATAATGGTGTTGGCAAAATTGGCCAAGTTGTAACGACCCAGTGATCGTGCCATGTCTATGTGGGTTCGATCCAACCAGGTGTAGAGAGATCCCAAGGCAATAGCGTCCAGAGGAAGGTTGAAACCCCTGGCCAAACGAATGGAAATATTTATCAGATCCCTCCTGGGCTGATCGTTGGGTTTCCCGGTTAGGAAGAAACGTGAAAGGAATACAAGTGTGTAGACTGGTAGTTCCAAGGATGTACCTCTACCTCGGCCCGTTACATCACTAACATCCTTCGGCGTCGGAGCTTCAAAAAAATAATTGATGAGGGGGGTAAATATGGCTTTATTCGAGGAACCAGTGCAACTGCGGCAGATTCGATCCAGCTCAACTCGATCAGCAGCCTCTTCGACATCCAGAGCCTCATCATGGTAGGTGAACTCACCCATGGGCTTAAACCCAAGGAGTTCACAGACGTCCTCCAGTGTAACGATGAACTCCCCCCACGCGGCAAAGAAGGTGTGAGTTATGATGTTCCATCGAGAAACTTGTACTTGTAATGCCGCGTTGTGCTTAGAGAGGGTGAACTCCCCAAACTAGTAGGCTCGATGAAGCTCAACCTTGGCAAGAGAATCAACATAAGAACTCTGCATATGTGTATTCCAGGCACTAAAATGGACTGGCAACCCCCAGGCGCTTCGAAGTCAATTTGAGAGTAGGGGAAGTCACCACGGTCCAAACGAAAACGCAGAGTCCCCTCTGGGGGTAGATAGCCCCACTTTGATGAATCCATTTCCTCATCACCCAACAGTAAAGGGTCGAATTTGGATGAGAAATGGCAAGCCTTGCATGCATCAAAAAATTTATCATCTTCGTCAAAGATGGGCGCCCGACGATAAAAGCGTAGTTGCTCTTGATGATCAGCATTCAGGGAAACGACTCTAGGGGCGGCAGCAGTGCCAGAAGTGGCGAAAGGGGAGCCTGGCTAAGTGGTGGTGGCAACCTTGGAAGTACTTGGAGAAGCCATAATAGGGTGGTGATGAGTGATATAGCTGGGTAAAAAGGGCTAAGAACAAGGAGGGAGGAGCACAATCGCAGGTGGTGGCGCAAAAGATGAGAGAGAAAAAAGAATGAGTAAAGAATGGGGCAACAATGGAGTTCGTACGGAGTTTCTCTCTCTAAGGAATGCGGGAGCTTGAAGAAGATGAAGGAAAGAGAAGGGTTTTGAAATAAAAGAGACGTTTGAAGCTTTTAAACCTGACTTTTGAGTTTCCCACCATCGCACGTGCAAGGGCCGCCTATAATCATTTCAAATGAACACGCGGCACTTCGGGAAGGGTCTCGACAGTTGAAAAGACAGAGCCACATCATTAATGAAGTGACGCTTGGGGAAAATAAGGGACTTGCCTTCCCCAACAAGTTTGAGTTTTGGAGCCAAAATTTTTGTCAGACATATCCAATGGCTCCCAATGAAGGCAGTGCCCCAACGATTCAAAAAAGCTACGATGTCCCCTCCCCACAAGTCCAAATGTTGTTTAAATGGTGACTCAGTTACATCGGGGAGAATTTATGCTTTTTTTAACATAGTGAAGCATTACAAGGGAGAATTTCACTTACCAAGAGTCCAAACGAGTATTTGAGAAAGTTAGCAGGCCTTTCGGGAGAATTTCAAATCATAGAAAGTTACAACGGTTGAGGCTCAATATAAGGAAAAAGTGGCGATGTTCTTTCGACAAAGCCCCAACAAGTCATAGTGCTTCGATTCAGGTACATCGGGGAAAATTTTACTTTTTCCTGGGGATTATAACGTTGTGGTTATAACAAAGGAAAGGAAGCCAAAATTTTTTCACGCAAAGAAGGTTCATCGGATTAAGAAGTTTCGTGCAGACATTTCTTGTTCCAACAAATCTCTCCACGAAGGGGCAAATGTAGAGGGGACTTAAAGGTAATCCTGAGATTAGGGATAATTCCCAAATAAGCAATAGTTTTTGGGATTAAGAAATCGAGGCAGCTCAAGCGTGGCAACTCAGGCGAGGCAGCTCAGCGTGGCAGCTCAAGCGTAGCAACTTGTATTTTGGCTTGTTGTGTTAGTCATATTGTATCTTTGTTTATATTGACTATGAGCTGTAACGGTCGTAATGTTGTAACGATAATAATGAGTTTTAGTGTGAGGTCAAACGGTACTCGTGAGAGACCAGGCTCGGCAGGGCCTGGGAGAGCTTTCATGCTCTATCGAATGACCTCGCCGCGGGAACTTTAGAAGGAATTGGTTTGGAGGATTGAGAAGTGAGGCACCGTTGGGGATTGTCCTAACCATCTTAGATACACCTGGTAAAACACCAAAGGACCTCGTCCGTGGAACCTCGGGGCGGAGTAGCTTGGAGTTCCATCGGGTGTTGAGTTGAGAGCCAAACAACCCTATGCTTAATGTCACATCTACTTTATCTGATGTCACTAACCAGCTAAATAATGTCAGACCTGCACATGAGTAAACCATCGTGGTATTTTGGACTGTCAAGCAGTTGGTGAGCCACCTCTGCGACAACAGCCCCCTGAGACACAGTGGTTAGGCAAAAGGCATGTCTTGGCATTTAATATTTATGACGTGGAGACAACTAGTACATCAGGCATTTAATGTTGTGACATAAAGTATGAGGGATGTCTTTCATAATCTTTAATGAGTGAGTTGCCTCGGGGATGGTGTGGGGGGCTATTTAAGGACCCCAACCACCCCTGAGGAGAGGATGATCTTTTGAGAGTTTAAGAAGTTATTACTAGAGAGGATACACATCAGAGAGATTTATTACAAACCAGAGGTCTTATTCACTCACCATTGTCATTTATTACAAAGCTTTTAATAGGTGACATAGATTCTTGAGGGCATTTGGTGTGTTTGCCTACCTACCAAGGTGTATCTAGGGTGCTTACTTCTCCCTCCCTCTAGCTAATTTACTTCTAAAGTTCTTGACTACCTTCTGAGCTATACACGAGAGATTTGTGAGTTTAAACTGAGTCTTATCTTCATTAAGTGTGTGTTTGCATGTCCTATCACAAATCCAAAGTCTTGGCCAATTAACATATCATTACCATACTCAAAAAGGAGTTACTCCTCCATCTTATCTAAACTACCCTCTTACATGATATATAGAATGGGAAGATTTCGGGTTGTACTTGAGATAGCGGGTTACGTAGGTGTAGACTATGCGTAGATTAAGATGGAGTTATCCGTAGAAGGTGTGTGGTAAATAAATTGGGGTTCAGGTGCACGCGTTTCGTCCCGTGCTTTAGTCGAGGGGTGTGTTGAGTTCCACGAGAGTGCAACTCCACTTTAATTATGAAGTTGTGCATTTATAATTATTATGCATTTTAATGCACTTGCTAAAAATGTTTCACACCTCGGGCTTTGACCCATTTATATTTCTCTCTTGCTATACATATATCCTAATATATTATAGGTTTCCCACCGCAAGGATACCAATGATGCTTTTCTATCTAGTGTCCTCGGAGTTGTAGCAGATGCGGACTGTTGCGGGATTTTGTTATAGACGCTTCCTATCTTTTGTAAATCTAGATAGGATTCATTTTTTATATCGTGTTTATACCCATGAGTTAGGTAGTACTTTTATATTTCTCTCAGGATGTTGTATTGTTTGTGACCCGACATCATATTCGGGTATTTTCTTTTGTATACTTATGATGTTTTAATTTGAGTACATCCTTTTATTGTGGTATGTGTGTTTACATTACCAGTTTTAGTAGTCATTATGTTGTTGGTATGTTGATTCATTGTATGTTTTAAATTTATGGCATCCGCTTATTGTAGTATTGGGTAGTTAGATATGCTTATTTTAGTATCGACAGTTGATGCTGAGAATGATCCACTTGAGATTCCTAATTTATTTTAGTATAGGGCTGGCCACTCGTTATTATTTTAAGTGGGGTGTCACATCAACATTGTACTGAGATAGGTTGATTTTACATGCTTAAGTATGGTATGACATCACTCATATATTTTTTATGAAAACATACTATTTTTTGTGCCAAAACTATATGGTTTGATAATATCGTGGTTGCTCTAATGTGCTCTCTCGGGCAAAGGTGGATGTTTTACCTGGTGTATCTAAAATTTTCAAATCATTCCTTAACGATGTCTTTCTCAATATCATCCAAACCAGTTCCCTCAAAGGTTCTCTAGTGAGATTGCTGGATAGAGCGTCAAAGCTCTCCCAGGTCCTGCCATACCTAGTTCATCGCTGGTAACGAGTGACCTCACCAATAATCATAACATAACTCACAATTTACATAGTTATAAACAAATTACATAGTTTTTGAAGTAGCTTCCTCCGAAAGTCTTCCTCAATTTTCGATTAAGATCCACTTTGCCTTGATCTTGAATCATCTTGGTGGACTCTTCACACTCCTTTGTGATGTCTCTAATCTTTGATGAATCCTTCTCTAGTTTCTCATTTAATCTCTTAATGAGGAGGTTTATCTCTAAGTTAGGGGATTTATCTATAAAGCCCTACTACACTCTTGAAGAATAAAAGTTGTCGTTTTTGTCCGAATTAAAATTAACACCATCCCACTATTTTTAAACACCTGCCCCTCTTTAATTTTACTTTAACCAAAATGGATAGCCTCGGCAGTAAAAAGGAGGGCGTTTTTTCCAGACACTCTATCTCCACAATAAGAAGACTCTACATTGTCAACCACACTTTTTTTTTTAATAACATCTTCCTCTTCCCTCACAAGGACGACACATGTTTTGTCCTCTTTCCCATCAATCCCACCCACAGCTTTTCTGTCAAATATAGTACACTTACCAACATCTCCCCCTTCAGGACCCTCTACATTACGCGCCCCGACCACCCTTCTTCCTCCACTTTGGTAAACCTTCTCCCGGTGATTCCCTTTAACCCGACTTGTGGTGACAATTATTGTACAACATAAATAAATAAGAAGAAAGCTTTCACCAAGTGAGAACAAGGAATATAAAATGACAATCACACAACAAAGGATGTACGTGGTTCAGCAAAGATGTGCCTACGTCCATGGTGGTGTAGTCGATATTATTTCTATATACTCCGGAGAGTAATTACAGAGAATATAACTTGTTCTTTTACCCCGGACCTAGGGTTTAATATATACATGTACATGTAGGTAAGTGGAGGTGATGGGTTTCTCCACGTTTTCCATCTCTCCTATAACTTCCAATTGTGGGAATGTGGGGGAGACCGGATCAATATAAGAGATGAGGGGCCCGAACTTTGGGCCGCCAGGACTGGGCTACTCATCCAGGCCCATGGTTCTAAATTTCGTGTACCCACAATTGCCCCTAAATTTATTGGGCCATGTTTATGGGCTCAATGGATTTAATGATCAGCCATTATGGCTGATTTGCGATTCCTCGAAAGCTGTGAAGTTGATTTGGCGGCACCCGCTTCGCTTATTGTGCGCTATGATTAGAATTTGAAGGCTTGTTGGAATAACCACTTTCTCTCCCATCGCTTCAGCCTTTCCAGTACTCTTCTATCTTCTGAGAACTCTAGCGCCTCGTACCTTCTTCTCTCAATTTCCATTCTTATAGTTTTTTAGTTGTCTGAGCTCATGCTTCTTCATCACTTGGACTGATTGTCTGAGCTTCTGCTTCTTCATCACTTGGGCTGATTGTCTATTTTGTAAGTTTCATGTGCCCTTTCCTTGTAATTTCTCTTTGGTTTGTAGCTTTTCTTGGGTCTTCTAATGGCGAAGATTGGGAATAGGTCAATCTCTGAATTTAAGAAGTTTTACAACATTCCTGAGTGGGTAGATATTGAGTGTTGTGCCTCCCCTCCTAGGAATGTTAGGGATATAGATGATGCTCACTGGATCCATGTTCTGTTGCTTTCCCAGGGAGGACTCACTTTTCCTCCCAATGATTTGTTCCTGCATTTCTTTGGCTATTTTAATATTGTTCTTGCACAATGCTCGCCCAATGTGTGGAAAATAGTAAATGGCGTCCATAGGATAAATCAATTATATGGTACTAGGTTAGGACTTGTCGAGGTCTGTTTCTGTTACTCCTTTTCTCGAACTAGCTCAGGTATCCTATACCTCAAAGCTAGGAGCCCTGACAGGGTATTGGTAGTAAATCTACCTGATTCTCATAAGGACTACTGGCAAGAAGGTTTCCTTGTTAGGAATTGGCAGTTCCCTCCCCAATTTGAAGGGTCGAGGTCTGAGAGGTTCTCTGTTCCTTTTTACGGGGAGGAATATATAGGTAGACATTGTACTGTTGTTTCAACTTTTGCTGATTTGTGACCTTTCTAACTCTTCTTTGCTTTTTCCTGCGCAGCGAAGTCAAAGAACTTGGAACCTGCACTCAACGAGGTCCGTCTTTCAGAATTGGTAAAGGCTTGGAAAATCAGGGAGCCCTTAAGTGACGGCGAGCACCCCAGATCTGCTTCCTTCCTACTCGAGTACAAGAACGTTAGCTCTAGCTTCATAGCAAGGCCTGTGGATAGTATTCTAGAGTTTGAATCCTTCGAAAATACTACTGCAGAGCCTATCCAGCTGGACGAGGAGGAGAGCAGCTCTGAAAGTGACTTTGTAGGAGCCGTGAGTAATTTGGGTGGAGGGAGCTTTAATAGTAGCAGTTCGTCGAGCACTTCTAGCAGTTCAAGTGAAGAGATGGTTCCCTCGAGGAAGAACTTGATTAGGGATGATATGATGAGGACCACGTGCTCCTTGCACAGAGGCCAAAGAAATAAAAAGCCACTTCTGGGGCCGTGGCTACTGGTTCTCGGTCCTCCGTTCAGGAGCAGGAGAGGAGAAGGAAGGAAGAGGAGCAGGTGAGAGAGAGAAAGAGAGAGGAAAAAGGAAGAAGAGAGGAAGAATTTGGAAGAGAAGAGGAGAGCGGAGGAGAGGAAGAAGAGGGAGAGCGAGAAGGAGGAGGAGAAAAGGAGGGCTGAGGCGAGGACGAAGGCTGGGCAGGCCTTAGTCCTAGTATCTGCTCTGCCTGAAGGGGCCTCCGTGGCAATTTCTCCTCAGCTAGCCCCGGTTCTGCTCGAGAGAGCTGTCCTCCCGGCTGATCGCCAAAGGGCAGTAGGTTCAGAGCACCTGGCCCTTCAGGCTAGTCAGAGGCTTACTCTGGTAAGGTTTCTTTTTCTCTTGCATTTTTCTGACTTCTCTCATTTTCCTCTTCTAACATCTTCTCTTTTTTGCAGTTTGTTACTGACTTTACCGTGATGTATCGTTCACGCGATGAGCTGGTGAAGAAGAACAGTGAACTGGAGCAAGAAAACTCTGCCCTGAAGCTGAAGGGTAAGGAGCTCGAGGCTAATTTTAAGGCTGTTGATGCTGCTCGGATCTCATCCGACTTGGCTCTTGCCACTGCGAGCAAGGAGAAGGATGTGGCGATCACAGATCTAAGAGAGCTGAGGTAGGCCTACGACCTAGTTTGCTCGAGCAAACTTGCTGTGCTGGAGGAGAAAAGGGTGCTTTCTGAAGAGCTAAAGAAGAAAGAGTCCGAGGCTGTCACTGCCAAGGAAGACTCTTATAATTCCGGCTGGGCTGCGACATACGAAGATGCTGAAGTTCAGATAGGATATATCAGCCGTCTGAACTTCAAGAAAGGATGGAACAAGGCTCTCGTAGCTGCTGGGGTGGATGTTGCATCCCCACTCTTCGATGAGCATGACCCAGGGCCGAGGCCAGTCGTAGACGAGGATCCTGCTCCAGCTGTTGAAGGCCCTGATTCTGTCCCTCAGGCGACTCCTGCTGATGTTTCTCTTATTGAGGGGATAAAGGTCAGCCTTGCCGAGGACAGTGCTCCTGCTGATGCTGATAAGGAGAAGGGGCCATCCACCTCTGGGCCTCCTGAGGTTGCTAATTGATAGGGTTTTGTATTTTTGCGTTTTCTAGTCTGTAAATTTTCTTTCTTCAGTCTGATGTAACTTCAATTTTTATTAATGAAAAAGCTTCATTTCTCCTTCTGCTGATCTCTTTCTCTCCTTTATCTTTCTTTCGCTTGTAGTTAGTTGATGTGGATGATTACATCCCTGCTACTTCCCAGTTGGGTAGGACCCTTGGTCCCAATATGAGCCTTGAAGTTCGCCAGGATTTTGTTAAGCTTTGCAAGTCCCTCAGGTCTAGAAATCAGAAGTATAAGGAGCAATCCGAGCTAGTGGCTAAGCTGAAAGACAGGCTCCGGGAGATGGAGGACATTGGTGCCTCAGTGCGAGAGGAAGTCAATGTGCTAAGAACAAGACTTCTAGAGACCACCGAGGTCAACCAAGTTGGGGAGTTCCTTCAGCAGGAGAATGAAGACCTGAGGAGGGAAGTCTTACAACTTAGGGAGCATGAACCGAGCACTGTTTCGGCAGTTCTGCAAGGCTCCTCATCGTCGCGAGCAAGATCTGGTCCTGTGCCACGAGGCTCTACTCCCCCTCCCCCTCCCCCTCCGCGAGCTGGTAGTAGAACCAAGGGAAGAAACAGGGAAGCAGAAGAACTTCGTGATAAGGAGATGGAAGAACTCCGCGATGATGTTCGACGAGAATATGTAATTGCTGCTGGGCTTCAAAGGGACGTCACCCGGTTGCGGCACTTGTTCAAGAAAGGTCCTCGGGAAACGTGGGCTGACGGTTATGATTAAGGCTGGTCGGATGCTCCAACAAGGCTATCTGAGTTCGAGGAGCTTTCTTTCATCAGGGGATGGCTAAGTGCCTTGAAGGAGCTGCAAGTTCCGAGGAACTCGGTGCTATGGTATCGTCATGAGATGTCTTCCTCCACTCTGGTGCCCAACCCATTCAGGAGGGACGATCGATGGATCCCTATCGATGCTATTCCTCGACAATTATTGGAGTCGGATGCGAATGAGGTTGTGGAAGAGTTTGCTCCTGCTCCTGATGACGGACGAAGAGCTCGAGTGGCTGACTATCTTGCTCGGAGGCTTCCACCCCCTTGAGATTTTGCCAGTCGCTATTTTTTTATTTTTGATAATGTAAATGCTTTGGGCGAGCTCGCCGACTAAACATGTATTATCATTGTTGTAAGTAAAATGGATTAATGAAAAGTTTGTGTTTTTGGGCGATTTTGCCAACTAAACGTGTATATCCTACTTTTTATATCCTTGCTGCTTTATGATCTCTTCTGTTTTGTCATGCAAGTGTCCCCCCAGTCCAGTATAATATCAAAGTTCCATTGTACCCCACCTTACCTTTTAGGTTGTGTCGTCACACTCCCTTAGGCCTAAGTAGGGCAATTAGCGAGGACACACCTGGTGTTGGATGTCTTCATCCGATCAGGATTTTGTTCAACCGAAATAGGTTTGATGACCAGTATAAGATTTGGTCGTATTGCCTAAGAATCCTCTGTAGGGCTTTATATATTGCCAGGGGCAACACTAAGAGGTCTCTCGTGTTTTATGACGATGACCTGAGGAGGGTATTCCCCTGCTGTAGTGATCAAGGTGCTTGTTATTTGGAAAAGATGTGCGATGAATGCAACCGTCACCAATCAGAGTGTAACCAACTAAGAAAATTTCATAAGTAATAAGGAAAATGAAATTCTATTTCATAACAAAATAAATACAAGAAAAAGATCTAAAAATAGAATTTCTTGAGATTATCTGCGTTCCATGCTCGTGGTATTTCTCTGCCCTCCATCGTTTCCTAGTGATAGGCACCTTGCAGATCGTCTTTAGTTACTTTAAAGGGTCCTTCCCAATTTGGGCCTAGCTTGCCATCTGACGACTTCACTATGCTGTCCAGGACCTTCCTTAGAACATAGTCCCCAACTTGGAACGTCCTCGGGCTAACCCTTTTGTTGTAATGCTTCGCGAGCTGTTGCTGGTAGTTCTCTAGCTTCACCAGGGCCAGCTCTCTATGCTCGTCGGCTAGGTCGAGTTCGGCGAGCAATGCTTCATCATTCAGGCCTTGGTCGACAAGGTTGGATCTCATTATTGGCAAACCTGCTTATAGTGGGATGACTGCTTCCATGCCATATGTCAGCGAAAATGGGGTTTCTCATGTTGCTCGCCGAGGAGTGGTTCAGTTCCCCCATAGAACATGGGGTAGCTCTGTTACCCATGCGCCTTTGGCTCGCTCTAATCGCTTCTTTAATCCATCGATCACAGTTTTGTTGGAAGCTTCAGCTTGGCCATTGCTCTGAGGGTAGGCCACCGAGCTGAAGTGGTGTCTGATCCCGTGTTCATTACAGAAGTTCTGAAAGGGGCCACTTTCGAACTGCGTTCCATTATCGGTGATGATGGTTCTAGGGATTCCAAACCGAGTGATTATATTTCTCCATATGAACCTTATCATATCATCATCTCAGATGTTCGTCAGGGATTCAGCCTCGATCCATTGGGTGAAGTAGTTAGTCGCAACCAACAGGTATTTACGATTACCGATGGTGGTAGGCAGTGGTCCCATGATGTCCATTCCCCATTGGGCGAAGGGCCATGGGCTGGACAAGGACTTCAGATCGCTGGTGGGTTGGTGGGCCATAGGAGCGTGGAATTAGCATTTCAGGCATTTGCGAACATATACTGCGGAGTCCTTTTGCATGTATGGCCACCAATAGCCTTCCTTCATTGCTCGAAAGGCTAGAGACCTTCCTCCGATATGACTTCCACAGATTCCTTTGTGAAGCTCGTGTAGCACTTGCTCAACATCACCTGGGTGGACGCATCTAAGGTAGGGACCGGAGAAGGATTTCTTATACAAGTCGCCTCCGGTGGATAAGTGAAAGCGAGCAGCTTTGACTCTTATTTGGTGGGCAGTTTTCTTGTCATCTGGGAGCGTGCCATCCTTTAAATAGCCCCTTAAGGGGTCCATCCAGCTGGGGGCTGAACCCACCTGGAGTACTTGTTCCACGTTTGGTAACTTGCTGTTGTGGTTAATGCTCGAACAAATGAGGAAATCGATGGGGATGACCCTCTTAAGGTCAGAGTCAACTGCCGAACTTAAGGCTGCTAAGGCATCAGCATGACTGCTTTACCCCTTGGGAAACTGCTGGATGTTGATCTCTTCAAAGCTTGACATTAATTCTCTCACTAAGGCGAGGTAGGCTGCCATTCTTTCATCCTTTGCATTGTAATCTCCACTTATCTGATTGGAGACTAGTTGAGAGTCGTCGAACACCTGTAAACGTTTTGCTCTTAGAGTTTGTGCATTTTAGAGACCGGCTATTAGGGCTTCGTACTCTGCTTCGTTGTTGGAGGCTGCAAATCCAAGCCTGATTCCTTGTTCGAGGATTATGTTTTTTGGAGTGATGAGGACAATGCCTACCCCTGCCCCCTTTGAGTTGGAGGCTCCATCAACAAAGAGTCTCCAGGTTCTCTCTGTTGCTTGGTTCTTCTTTTGCCTTGTTGGTTGAGGTTGGTCGGAGAGTTCCTCGCCCATGAATTCGGCTATGAAATCAGCAAGGATCTGACCCTTGATAGCTGTCCTTGGTTGAAATTGGATGTCAAACCGGCCGAGCTTGACTGCCCACTTAGACAGTCTGCCCGACAAGTCCGCTTTCCTTAGGACTGCCTTAAGGGGATGCAATGTAAGGACGATGATAGTATGAGCTTCGAAATAATGCTTCAGCTTCCTCAAGGCTATTACAAGTGCAAAGGCGAGCTTCTCCAATGGCAGGTACCTTTGCTCGGCGTCTAATAAGGTCTTGCTCGCGTAGTAAACGGGGTGTTGGATTCCTGCAACCTCGCATATTAATGCAGAGCTGACAGTGTGATTGGATACTGAGAGGTACAGGTACAAAGAATCTATTTGCTGTGGTATGACAAGCAGTGGTGGAGAGCTTAAGTAGGACTTGAGCTCGTCTAAAGCTCGCGAGCAGTCTGGGCTCCACTCTATCAGTTTACTCCCCTTTAGAAGCTGGAAAAAAGGTTTGCACTTCTCGGAGGATTTGGAGATGAAGCGATTTAAGGCGGCGAGCATTCCAGTGAGCTTCTGCACGTCCCGGATTGTTCGAGAGGGTCGTACCCTGTTGATTGCATTGATCTGGTCTGGATTAGCTTCTATGCCTGTCTTACTGACCAAGTACCCAAGAAATTTTCCTGACTGGACACCGAAGGAACATTTGCTAGCATTAAGTTTCATTCGGTACTTCTTCAGGATTTCGAAGGTCTTTGACAGGTCTGAGAGGTGATTTTCCTTCTTCTTTCTCTTAACGATCATGTCATCGATGTAGACCTCCATTGTGTCTCCCATTTGATCCCTGAACATTTTGGTGACCAGCCGCTGATAGGTTGCCCCTGCATTCTTGAGCCCAAATGGCATGACCTTGTAGCAATAGAACCCAACTGTCGTGATGAATTCCGTTTTATCTTGGTCTGGGGCATACAAGGGGATCTGGTGATATCCTGAGTATGCGTCCAGGAAACTCATTCGCTCGTGAGCTGCAGTGGCATCTACTAGTTGGTCTATCTTCGGGAGGGGGAAACTATCCTTAGGGCATGCTTTGTTGAGGTCAGTGAAGTCGATGCAAACTCTCCACTTCCCATTATTCTTTGGAACTACTACTGGGTTGGACAACCACTTGGGGAATTGCACTTCCCGTATGGATCCTGCATCCAACAGTTTTTTGACTTCCTTTTCGACCGCTTTAGCCTTCTCGGGTGCAGTTCTCCGTGCTTTCTGCGTGATTGGCTTGAATATGGGGTCAACGTGCAGCTGATGATAGACCATACTAGGATCGATTCCAGGCAGCTCGTATGGTTCCCATGCGAAAACATCTATGTTGTGTCTCAGCAAGGTCGTCAACTCCTTCTGTTCTTGGTCGGTGAGAGATGCTCCAATTAAGAAGACTCTGCTACTGTCACCAACTTCAGCCATAACTTCTACCAGGTCCTCGACGACACGCTCGGAGGGGAGGAGCCTGGTCTCCTCTACTCCAGGTCTTCAATACTTTAATTGCTACTTGGAAGGTATCACACCTTCTTCAACTTTCTCGCTGGGTTGATCGGCCTTCTTCTCTGGCTTTGGTCGGATGGCTGCTATGAAACACTTCCTCGCCATCGCTTGGTCGCCGTGGATCTCTATTACTCCTCGCTCGGTTACATACTTGAGCTTCTGATGGTAGGTCGAGGAGACCGCATTCATCGCATGAAGCCATCTCCTGCCGAGGATGGCCTGGTACGGTGATTCGATGTCAACTACCAAAAACTCAATCATCTTGGATACGTTCTCAGCACGAACTGGCAGCACTATCTTGCCCAGGGGCATGGTCATTTTTCCAGCGAAGCCGACCAAAGGAACAGTAGCTTCCTTTAGGTCGGCGACGCTCAACTTCAATTTCTGGAATAGGTCGAGGTACATTACTTCGGATGAACTTCCTTGATCGACGAGCAGCTTGTCGATGTCAAAGTTGGCTATCCTGAGTGTAATGACCAGGGCATCATGATGTGGGGTCCTTACTCCCACCAAATCTTCATCCGTGAAAATAATATGCTTGTTATAGTTGACGTCCTCTGCTCGTCGACGCTTTCCTGACTGTGACTTTGCTGGATCGATTTGAAAAGCCTGCATTACCGCTGTAAGTTTTTTTTATTTCCATTCGAGCTGAGTTCCCTTGTATCTGCTTGACGTCAGATACTCCGTGGATTACTGCGAACTCATGTCCAGCATCATCCTCCAGCACGTTGTCGGGTCTCGTCTCTCTGTTGGCAGCCACTTTCTCTGCCCTCTTTTCCACAAAGTCGTTCAAATGCCCGGACTGGGCCAACTCCTCGAGGTGAGACTTAAGAGCTTTGCAGTGCTCGGTCTTATGTCCTCCCTCTTTGTGAAAAGCGCATCTTAACGCATTGTTCCTCTTCGAGGGGTCTCCCCTCATTTTCCTGGGTCACTTGATGAAGGGCTCATCTTTGATCTTCGCGAGAATTTTGTAAATTGGTTCTTTGAAGACGGTGTTGACCGCCTGGAATACTTTCGACGCGTCATGGTTTCCTTCGTTCTTGGAGCCATTTTTGCCTCCGTTCTTTCCTCCTTTCTTCTGGTTCTCAGTTTTCTCACTTCCCTTGGTAGTGAGCTTAGCTCGACCGTTTTCTCCTGTATTAGGGCGGGTGACATCTTCCACCTTTGCGTATTTCTCGATTCAAGCCATTAGGTCGTCAATAGTCACAGCTTCCTTCTTCGTCAGGGACTGGTATAGGAGGGAAGAATTAGAGAGCCCAATCTTGAAGGAGGCCACTGCCACTTCCTCTGCGCAGTCCTCAATCTCATTGAATAAATCCCAGTACCTCTTCGCGTAGTCTCGGAGGGTCTCTTGAGGCGTTTTCTTCATTGTTAGTAAAGCATCCATACTTTTGGGATGGGAGCTACTGGTAATGAATAGGGCCGTAAAAAGTTCGGCTAGGGATTTGAAATTCTTGATCGACCGGTGGGGGAGCCTTTCGAACCACTTCTGCACTACATCATGCAGGCTCGAGGGAAAAATGTGGCACATCAGGGCATCTCGGTGATTCCAGAGGGTCATGGCCTGTCGGTATTGCCTGACGTGATCGATGGGATCAGTCTTTCCGTCGTAAATCTTGAACCTTGGAATGGTAAATTTTTTGGGGGCTTCTTCCTCTTCGATTTCCCTCGTGAAGGGTGACTTCATCTGGGTTTTGAGAGCTCGCCTTGCAAGTTCTCTGGTTGATCTTGTTCCGTGGTGAGCAGGATGTTGGTCCATCTCTCTGTGGACTAGATTTCGTATGTTCTCGTCGCTACGAGCAGGGTCTGGTGGTGGCGAGCTCTTCGCAGCTGTTCGCGGAGGTCATCGTCTGACTCGCCTCCTTCGACCTTTTGAGATTCTCGCCTAGGGCTCCTTCCTTGGCTGCGAGACTTGCTCGCCTGAGGGCTAGGAGTGCGGTATGGGCGTCTCCTGTTATCAGGACGAAGCTCCCTCTACAGTCTTTCCAGCCTTCTTCTCGAGCGAGCGTTCTCAGCCTCGTATTTGCGGGAAGACTCTCTCTGCTCGTGGAGTCTTGCCTCGTACGCATCAATCAATCTGGATATTTGCGTGGACCTCGCTGGTCCCTGACTTTCTTCTGACGCTGGCCTTTCCAGGCGAGCTCTCTGATCTGAACGTCGAACTTCAGACCTAATCCTGCGAGGAGTATGTGGCTCTTGAATATCTCCTGCCTGAGGGGCATTGTTGCTGTGACCGGACATCTTAAACTCCTTTCTTAGTGTGGGATCTTCTCAGGGAAAGACGAACGTTTCCCACAGACGGCGCCAATTGTGGTGACAATTATTGTGCAACACAAATAAATAAGAAGAAAGCTTTCACCAAGTGAGAACAAGGAATATAAAATGACAATCACACAACAAAGGATGTACGTGGTTCAGCAAAGATGTGCCTACGTCCACGGTGGTGCAGTCGATATTATTTCTATATACTCCGGAGAGTAATTACAGAGAATACAACTTGTCCTTTTACCCCGGACCTAGGGTTTAATATATACATGTACATGTAGGTAAGTGGAGGTGATGGGTTTCTCCACGTTTTCCATCTCCCCTATAACTTCCAATTGTGGGAACGTGGGGGAGACCGGATCAATATAAGAGATGAGGGGCCCGGACTTTGGGCCGCCAGAACTGGGCTACTCATCCAGGCCCATGGTTCTAAATTTCGGGTACCCACAATTGACCCCTACCCTCTTCACCCATATACCAGCACCTCACCTCCTCTTCAACACACACCTTCACCTCAAACACCCAATCCCCTGCCTATATCTTCATCCTCTCCGACACTTTCATCCTTTTCCTCACCTTTATTCGTGCCCATCGTAGCTTCACTTCTCCCGTATCCACCGCTAAGAAACCACCACACAAATCTTCAACCACCTCAAAAACTTCCACCCCCACAAGTGGAGTGGAAGCTTCACCGAGCAAATCCAATAAAAATCAGAACCTCCCCCCTTTCTTTGCCTAACCCCCCAAAGGGTGACATTGGTCCAACCACACAGAAGAATCCTTGAATACCCATTTTTTATGACAGGGAATGCTCTCCGCTTCGATGTTTGATGGAAATACACAAAGAAATTGGGGACCATTAAATCTATCGATTCGCACCCCCGTGATTCTCCACCCCTCCTTCACCCATTCCCCCACCGCTGTAACCGACGGTGGTGGCTCATCAACCCCTCCTTCCCGACCAACTAGAGCTCTCTAGATAAATTCTATTCTTGAACGCAGGATTCGTCATCCAAAACCACTCCACAAAATTTTTCCTCGAAATCATCTTTGCGCTTGCTTTAGGCATAGCGTCAATGGACGCAACTTGGACATAGGTTCTCCCGCCCTTCCAACTATTGTAGATCCTGCTTAGCGTCTACAATAATTTTTCGCTCCATTGGAGTGCAAAGCACAATCGGTTCCACCCTCTTAAATACCTCACCGACATAGCTCCACCCGTCACCTACATCCAACTCCGGCACCAGAAACTCAAACCGGAAGCCTCCTTATTTAATGATAACAACAAAATAAACTTCTATTCTTCTTTAACAAGTATACGCTATCAACTCTCCTTTCTTGTTCCTCCTTACTCTGTAAAATCTTCCACAGCTCTTTGAAGCTTCAAAGAAACATCCACTTAGTCAATAAACCTCTCCTTTTTCCCAAATATCCTTTGAATGAGTACCCTTTCCCTCTCTCACACAAACTAAATCTGTAGCTTCTTCCATTGAATTCCTTGCAAAGTTCGAATGACTTCCAACCAGCTTGGAAGAAAGCTTTCTTCAACGTCTCTCAAATTAAAATTTTAAAAAAATTGTCCATATCATTTAAACTAATATAAAATTAAAATCCTAAAGCGTATTGGGGTTTTTGATGAGTTTGTGTATGAATAAGGTTATATATGCATACATATACATACTTGAATCTTGGGCTTGGTGGGGGATCAAATTAAATAGATATATAAGCCTATAGGCTCACCACCAAACCCTCGATCATTATTTGGCTCCATCATGTTTCTCCAAGACAATGGTGGTTAGCACCACCTTTACCCACTCAGCAAATACAATTTTAACCGACACGATAACATGACACATATTGACACAAGATAAACCTAAAATTAACACGATAATCGTAGTCGTGTCATGTTCATATTGGGATACAATAATAAGATACATAACTGTATTAACACAAGATAAACCTAATATTAACACGATAATTGTAGCCGTGTCATGTTCATATTGGGATCTTTAGATACAAAATCTTGTCGTATCATGCTTGTATGAAATTATGGCTCAGGTTCTGCTATTCATGTCATGCCGTGTTTTCACGGTCCTGTTAGGTTTAATTGAGTGTGAAAATTATGAATCGTATTAATCACGTCGTGTGATGTTTTCAATGTGTTATGCTAAGCTGAAAAAACACAATAGTCCGTTTTTGTGTAGGTTTGTTAATTAGGATAGTTCTAAGGTTTAAGCTAGGGTGATTGAGGTACGGGCTTAGCTAAAATTAGGAATAAGAGTTGTGGTTTTAGTTGTAGTGAGCCAAACTATAGATTTTATAAAATTTTGGAGATGATATTATTTTAACACTGGTTTTACCAAGTAAGATAGTCATTGACAATAGAATCATCCATGATCAAAAACTCTTTTTAACAGAGGTATCTTTAAAATTAACTACTAGACACCACAAGCATTTCTTATCAGCATGAAAATGCAAGGAATATAATAGAAAGTCAAGGCACTTGAGAATAAAGCAGAAAAAAAACTGTGTTACATAAGATGTTCACTTTCACTACAATACGCGAAAGCCACCAACCAGCACCCAATGCTAACAACCCTTTGGGAGGGCAAACCACAAGAAAAGGAAAAGTAAAACAGATAGTGAGAATTATGGCACAAAGTTTTCCCCACTTATCTTTAAAACTTTAAAATCTAGTAAATTAAGGCCTTCTTTCTTTCTCTTTTCTCTCCTCTCCATTTCGCGAATTTTCTTGAATTCGGCCTTTACTCGTTCATGGTTTCGTCAACCTTCTCACACTGTATAATGTTGTTGAATCGTATCGATGTCGAGTCCCTTTAGCTTCACAACTGACTCGACGTGCCCCTTGAGGGTGTGCAACTCCCGGAGTCTACAAAAGCAAATAAGGAAAAAAATATTATTTCACGATATATTATAATCGACCGACGATTATGGATTATGAATTATGTTGCAAAACTAAACTTTATAGAGCCTACAAAGGGATAGCTATCGAGTGCATCGGTTATTTTGCTGACGTGGTACCACATACTCGAGAGAGTACTAGTTTGTGATACAACATCAGCAAATAACCGTTACGCTCAATATTTATATTCCTATAAACGATATTGAGGGGTCACGAAAATTGTGCTTTTGTGCATGTCATTCACAAGTTTCAATTGGAATTCGGGTACAATACGTTCAAAGTTTGATTTAAGGGTGTGTTTAATTACCACAAATATAGAAAAATATTGAAAAACAGTTCAGTTTTATAGTATGATAGAAAATATATGGGTGATTTTATTCGGTTTTACATGAAATCTGATTATTCGAGGTCGGTAAATTCTCAATTTCATGAGTTTCTTTTTCAATTTTTCTTAAAAACAAATGTTTTAAAGCTTTTTTTCAAATTTTGTAATTAAATTTCAATTCTAAGGCATGAACATCATACTACTCCCAAACATGGCCTAACTGAATTATTTGCAACATACCTTGCAACTTCGGCTCGCCTTTTGGCCTGTTCAGCGATTTCTGATAGCTCTCTGTAACTGCTCTTCTCGTTGAAGATGTTTGAGGCCTCCGGTGGTTGAAGCCCGTGTAGAGTCCTCTGAGCAAGAGCCCATTGAGCTTCTCTCTCCTCTTTTCCATAATCTTTCTTGGTGGTGAAAGCAGTCTGTTTTAAGAAAAGGCAGTTATATCTATCTATCTATCTATCTATCTATATATATATATGGTTTTTCGTGGGGCATAAAAAAAATATACATTATTTAAGGGAGTTTCTTGCATTCAATATAGTTCAGAGGGGTCTTTTGCAAAAACTAAAATGTCCCTTAAGAAGTTTTATACCCCATGAAGTTTTTTTTTAAATAAAAAAGTTATGGATGCTGTACAAAATTTTTGCATATTTACACTTAGTAGCTCAAAAAATGAAATTGGGCCCTAAAGTCAAGGAAGTAAAAACTTTGGACACTGCCCCGAAATGCGAATAACCCAGAATATATTTCAATAGAGTTTCGAAAAATGACGTGGAAAATTGAAAATATTTTATACCTTGTTCTCAAGCATGTTGAGCCAAGCCTTTCCACTCAAGATGTAGCGAGTGGCGAATTTCAATATATCAAGAGGGAAATAAAAGACGATACTGAAAAGCCAGACAACACCAGCCCATCCCCAGCCAACTCCTTTTATTCTTGCGAAAGACCAGTTTGCATAAACGGCCACGAGAGTCGCCACCTAAAAAACACGAGCATTGTTCAGCAACTTAAAGCATTACACTCTTAGCCTTTTAAAATTCTACCAATGCATACAACTTTAAATACAAGTCCTTAATAGACCTTGCAAAAATAGATAGGATAGGATAGCAGGATACAAATAGGTAAGAAATTATCGGCTAATCAGCCGACACTTAATGGCCTTGCATTCATAATGGGTTGACCCATTAGACAAACAACTCAAATAGGCCATACAAAGTCGGCCATAAACAATACGAGCCCGATATATATAGCGAATACGACTTTGGGTTTAGTAGTTCATTGAGTCCGATTATTTTTTTTGAAAAAATTTCATCCTCCATATATAACGTGTTTTTGGTCTCGCCCGAAAACAAAATTGTTAGCGTCAAAAATTGGACCGTGATATAAAAGAAAATTAGGAGACACCGAAACTTACCAGTTGAGCAATACAGAAAGCACCGAGCAATAATAGCCCGGGGCGTTCAACAAAGGACCAGCTTCGTGATCGAGTGACAAAAATCAAGGCCTGGCTCACTATACTAACTTGCAGGTATAGAGCAGCCATCTTTTCACCTTCATGGCCCCTAATATGTTTCACACCAAATGTATTCTGTACCATCATAAAATTGAGAATCAATAAATAAATTAAATAAACATATTCCCATTTCAAGAACAAGAATTTCCATTATACTTACCGGGAAGAAATCGGTGTCGGTCATTAACCAAAAGAATATGACAGTCATCAAGGCCAAGTAACCTCCAAGCACAATACCAGTAGCAAAGATCTCTTTCAATTTCCAGCTATCGGGTAACGGAGAAGGCTTCACTCGATCCTTTGAGATCGTCATAATTGTTCCTTAAAGACAGAAACATCACGGTTAGAGAAAATATAAAAAAGTAATGGGAAGAGTTTTCGAAATGAATTCTTAACATCAAAGTTTCAATTTTGCACCCTACATTTCACATGTAATTTGCGTTTGCACCCTACAGCACATGCGGTTAATTCTCGGCATGCCCATGACAAAAGGGTGCGGGTGCAAAGTCAAAGAAATTGAAGAGATTTAACATTGTGGGGGGTTAAGTGAAAAATATGAGTCAAAACTAAGGGTGCAAAGTAAAATTTTCCATAATAGTAATAAGCACGTAAATCTTACCATCATTAAGGATGGCAATGATCAGAACCATGAATGGAGAAAAGTCGAACCTCCATATCAAAGCAATAAACATGAAACCAAACTACAAAAACAGGAAGACGATATCAGTCAGTCGCAGAATATATAGTGAACAAATTACATTGTTTAAAATGCCACCGAACATCAACTTACCACAATACGGATTGTGATGGAAACTGCATATATCTGTCAAAACAAAAAACAACAACGAGATTCATAAGCAACTCAACTCAAAAACACGAAATCTTCCTTAGGGTGAAAAAGTGTTTTGGGCTATTAAAAAAAAACTTGTTTTGTATAATTTAAAAATGGACTTTTTGTATAAAAAATTTAAAAACGTACACACAGGGTATAATGATGTGATTTTGACAAATATACTGAATAGAATTTAACTCCGACAAAGTGAAAAAAGAATAGTCATGAGAGAAAAAAGAAGTATTTTCCATAAAAAAGAATATAACGCTAATCAAACACAACCTAATTTTAAAATACTTCACCCCAAACAAAACATGACCTAAAAGATGTATGTGTGTGTATGTGTGTGTGTGTGTGAGAGAGAGAGAGAGAGAGAGAGACTAACGGTGTAATTTTTCATCCTTTGGAAAATAGCTCTACTTGTGAGCACTGCACTGATAATAACACTCAACCCAGGTTCCGTAAGTACAATATCCGAAGCACCACGTGCAGCATCAGTAGCATCAGCCACAGCAATACCGATATCGGCCTTCTTTAGAGCGGGGGCATCGTTCACACCATCTCCCGTCA
This sequence comes from Sambucus nigra, assembly GCA_949130495.1. NCBI lineage: Eukaryota > Viridiplantae > Streptophyta > Magnoliopsida > Dipsacales > Adoxaceae > Sambucus > Sambucus nigra. Next base: position 22,646,682 of record OX422212.1, on the reverse strand, counting down.
TTCCACAAATGTGCTTCCTCTCTTGCAACTTCTTCACAATTTCGTATTTATGCTCTATAATACAATATAGGGAATTTCGCGTTAGAAGTGCAATGTATCATAGGATACAAAGAGTAAAATTAGAACTTCATGTTCACGCCGAATGAGCACAAACAAAACCACCAACCTGGGAAGACGCCAGCAAATCCATCGGCCTTCTCAATCAACTCTTCAATGGGAATTGAAGCTAAGGATTCATCCTTGTGGTTACCAAGTAAAGAAGAAGACGGGTACATGTTGGTTCCCATTCCAAGTCTTCGGCCAGTCTCCTTGGCAATAGCAAGTTGATCACCTACTCATTAAAAACAACCGTTAAACGAGAAACAGGTGTAAAATGCAAGAAAGACCATAAAGTATCTCTCTTGCAAGTAACCCTATAAACTATGAAAAAGTAGCAAATACACCCTTGTGTGTTGCTAAAAAGTGTTGTTGATAGTTAGAGGAGATTTTTTGCAATTTGCCCAAATGAAATTATGATGGTATTTACTGAAATATGAATTAGCAAAATTACCAGTAATCATCTTAACGTTTACACCGAGATTTAGAGCCCTGCGGATGGTCTCAGCACTATCGTGCCTAGGAGGATCAAAGAGGGGAAGTAGTCCAACAAATTGCCACGGAGCACCGGGACTCTCCTTAGTTTTCTCAGGCACTTCCTGTAAAATCGCGACAAATTAACATCAGTTATATAGTTTTGACATTGTCTATGACCCCCCAAAATTTTAAGGTTTCACCCTTAATATGACTTATGACAATGCAAAACGTATCACAAAGTGTCGCTAAAAGTAAGTATTACAAACCTGTCTTCCAACAGCCAATGAGCGAAGCCCACGTTCAGCAAACTTATCAATGATGGAGTGAACTTTTTTCCTAACATCTTCCTTGCAATTGCAAAGGGATATGATCTGATTGCACAAAGGAGAAAAATGAACTTAGCATTCAAAAAATAACTCAATTCATCGTTGATTAGATAATGAAGCATATGAAGAGCAGAATTACCTGTTCGGGAGCACCTTTGCTAGCTCTGTGCCAGTTGCCTTGACCGTCAATGTAAGTCAAAGCAGTCCTCTTGTCGACGGGGTTGAATGGCAAGAAATGGATCTCTCTCACACCAGCTCGGGCCTAAAAGAAAAACAAAACATCTTTACATGAGCCTTAATTTTCCTTTTTTTTTTTTTTGGGGGGGGGGGGGGGGAGGAGAAAGATAAACACCTCTTTAGGATCTGCGAGCATTCCAACAATGGCAGCATCAATAGCATCCTGATTTTCCGTCCTAGACGCCCTCGCAGCAAGAAGGACAACATGGTCCTTATCCACACCCTTACAAAAAACTTCAATCAAATTTTTGTCAACACTCAACTTGTTAAGCGTCAAAGTTCCCGTTTTATCACTGCAAAGCACATCCATTCCTGCCATCTCCTCAATAGCCGTCATTCTCTTAGTAATGGCACCTTGTTGTGACAACCTGTGGGACCCAATAGCCATAGTGACTGAAAGCACTGTCGGCATAGCAATGGGAATACCACCGATCAATAGAACCAGCAAATTGTCAATCCCATCCCTATACGCCCTATGCTGAATTGGGTACATAACAACAATCTCAACCAACATTCCCACGGCAATAGAGCAAATGCAAAAGTTTCCAATTGCGGTTAGCACTTTTTGGAAGTGACCGACATTGTTTGTGCTGTCGACAAGATGAGCAGCCTTGCCGAAGAAGGTGTGGACACCAGTGGCTATAACGACAGATTCAATCTCACCTTGTTTGCAAGTTGAGCCAGAGAAGACTTCGTCGTATGGGTTCTTGGTCACGGGAAGAGATTCACCGGTAAGCGCAGATTGGTCAATCTTTAAAGGATCACCCTCGAGAAGACGGGCGTCAGCAGGGACAATGTCACCGAGCTTGATGCTAATGATGTCTCCCGGGACAAGAATTGCAGCATCTTGCTCGCTCCATCGACCATCTCTAAGCACCTACAAGAAGCCCAACCATGAAACATGAGAAAAAGAAGCCTATGTGTCATAATTAGTGAATAACAACACACATGTTCACTACGAGTGGAGTGTGTTTTTATCCCAGGTCTATGAATATAAAAAATGTTTCAGTCCGAATAAAACCTTTAAAAGGATTTATTTTCAAACTGCCAAAAAAAAAAAACTTTGGTTCATTGTAAATTCAAGGGAAAAGTAGGAAGAAAAACAAAGTAGCCCAGGAAATCGGCCAAAATATTTCTCGTGTAAAAAAAATCCTTTGACACGTGCATTTTGTTTCAAAGACCCCTTATGCGTAGTCAAAAATCTCATTAGTTTGGTCACTAAAAGTCTACTACATGATGGGGTCTCGGCAACAAAAAAAAGATAGTGCAGGGGCTTTTGCGCAAAAATTGTTCAAGGAGCTTCTTGTGTGGAATGAGGTCTATGTACCAAAATGCATGAAGGTTAACACATTTTCTATTTTTTTTTTAATTTTCATTCAAAAGTTTGCATGAAAGCACGCGTGCAATTAAATGTAACTTAAGCGTGTACCTTAGTTTTGGGAGCAAGACCAGCCATAAGGGCAGCAGCAGCATTTCCAGCATTGTTTTCTTCAATGAAACTGATAGTTGAGTTGATAACAAGCAAACAAATGATACCAACAAAATCTTGCCAATCCGGAGGCCTCCCATCTCCATTAGCGAGCACAATAGCCATCAAAGCCGCGGCTTCCATGACCCATGAGAGAGGATTCCACATAAACCCAAGAAACTTGAGAAATTTGCTTTCCTGTATTTCGATAACAAAATAATTAATCATCACAATCTCAATAATACTTAGTTATTAGAAATGGTTATTTTGAGTTCAACCCCCACTTTTATGACCGGTTTTTAGTCATACAAGATTTTAGCGACACTTTTCGAGGATTATTGTGACACTTTTCGAGGCTTATTGAAAAGTGTCACAATAATCCTCGATTGGGTGTTATTGTTTTTTCATAAAGGCGTCGTTTGGTTTGGAGAGAAATATTTTTAACCTACGTGAAAAGTATACAATGAAAAATTCGGAGTTAAATTTTGTTCACTGTTTAATCTAAAGTCACATAATCATAGTGAGTGGACTTATTTACAACTTAATACGAACAAGATATTTGACTCTGAATAGGTCAAAATTCTTTTCAACATTTTATTTTTCAATCTTGGACAGAACCAAACGGGACCTTAAGTTGACTAAAACCGTCACAGAGGTAGTTTTACCTTCTTCTCCTCCAATTTGTTGGGACCAAAGATTTGGAGCCTGTTTTCTCCTTCCGCGGCAGTCAAACCTTCTCGGGTACATTTCAACTGCTCAAACACTTCCTCAATTGGAATTTTTTCCTGTAATCCAAAATAATTATTTCATCAATAAGCTAATTACAAAATTATAAAATAAAATATGCAAAATTTATAGCCAAATAATAACTGAAATATTTTAGAACTTGGGTGTGTGATGATCACTCCTGAGTTGGTATAATAGTGGGGTCCACTATTTATCGGTTGAGAATCAGAAACTATTTAAGCTTTAATTATTATTATATTTTACAATATAAAATTATTTTTATTTCTATTTATTTTTGGTAAATTGAATTATTATTATTATTATTATTATTATCTTACAAGAATAATGATAATGTTGAAGAATTAAAAGTGCAAAAGTAATGTAAGGTACATATCAAAGTGGGCTCATATTTGGGACAGCCCCAAACAAGAGGTGAGACCATAACTTTTTGTACCCACACAAAAAGAGTACCAATTAGGTCTTGATTTCTCAATCTGGCCTGGATTCACATAGGCATGTTTTATGTCTCAGATTTATAGTTTCTTTATCATTTTAATCTTTTGTATTAGTATATTAACATTTTTATTATTATTATTTTATTTATTTATTTTTTGGGAGGTAGCAATTTTTTTAAAAACATTAACAATTTAACAATGGAAAAAAAAAAGAGGTAACTTTAATTTACCCCTAACTAATATGATATATGCGGTACCCCTAGTTGTAACGGGTATACATATCCAAAGACCAAAGAGGATAGAGTTGCATAAAAAATTAACCAAATTAAAATCTTCAATAATAATTAAAGACTAATGGTGCCTTTTTTTATCGGAAGTTTTGAATTTCGGAATCTAAATTTCCAAGTTTCTTTCTATATCCGAATGAAAATCTAAATAAATATTACAATATGATCGCCAATGTCTTACAATTTTGAAAAAATCAAACAATATTTAACACCTCTAGACTCCATCAACTATCAAATAAATAGGGTAAAATTAAAAGTATCATGAGCCCAAAATTTAACCACCCAACTTTACAGAAAGAGTAGTTAAAAGAGGTTTGATAGTTTAAATCCTAGCAGTTTTTGTTGATTGTTGAACCGTCGGCAAAACAATATTAAATTAATGAGTCTTTTTACGCTGACACCAAATCATGACACAATTGGCATGGCATACTTTCATTCGCTCGTGTCCGGACTCCACAACGCTACACTCTTAGTTGGATCCTAACACGAACAAGTAAGTGTGCAATACGTAAGTTGTATCGCACTTTTGTGTACAAATTTTAAGTTAAATTAACACATCATGTTTAGGAGTTTTAGTAATTAAAATATAGAAATTGAGAGGACTATGATAAAGCAAAAACTAGTGGAGTATAGCGAAATATTCTCCTTCCAAAGCATGTGACTATGTACCCATTATAAAAAATAAATGAAATAAATAAGAGTGATTTGTGAGTCACACAAGTTGACTTCCCACTAAGTGGGCCCAAAAAATTAAGTTTGCAAATTTCTAAAGGAACCACATTGTGAGGCGATAAGAAACTGCCCTGACAGGTGGGATTCCCCACGCACACTTAAATAACGTGTGGTCCACGCGCATAAAAAGAGGGTATCTTTTGTTTTTTTACTTATTTACACTTTCACCCCTATTCATTTTTGCTTACCAAGTTTAACAAGAACAGGGTTTTGCTTCTTAAAATTTGTCCCTCAAAATGACTTATAAAGCCACAATAAGTTATTTGGGGGGCTAAATGTAAAGATGTGAAAACTTTAGAGGCTTTCACTTTGGGGTTATTTAGACTTTGACCCCTGTTCATTTTGCTTACCAGGTTTAACCAGAAAAAGTTTTAAATTCCCGAAAGTTGGCCCTCAAATGAGTTTAGGCCATAACAAGTAATTTTAGGGGTGAAAAGTGAAGAAGTGAAATCTTTGTAGGTTAAAACTAGATAAACACAAATAATTAGGGGTCAATGTTAAAATAACCCTAGTGTTTGTCCACTACCAAATGAGAATTTCCCATTTAACAAACTATATTCTTTTATACATTTTTGGTGGAATTTTAAGACCTTTTTGGGCATCTTTTATGATATTACTTTAAAGAATTTATGAAACTTTTGAGCACCAAAGTACCAAACTACAAATAATTGGAGTCAAAAGTGTAAATATGTAAAGCTATTGGACCATCACATGCATGTACCCATGTAATTTAAAAGTAAAAAGTTAGTTGGCCTTTGAGCTTCCGATATGATGTATCTTGTGACTTAGACACCTAAATTTTTTGCATAATGAAAGTGACACCTAGAAAGTATCTTAATTGTTTTAAACACGTAGCTAAAGATAACTAAACAATTTAATGTTTTATACTTTATTTACAAAACGCTTAAAATTGACGTAACGGCTCAAAACATGACAAAACGCAATAAAAGCACTTTATGTTTTTGACTTATATGCAAAACGCTTAATTTGTCGTAAATGCGTAAAACCCGTCATTAAACATAATAAATAAAATTATGTCAAAGACGGCGTCAAATTACGATACACGTAACATTTAGGGGTTAAATCAAAAGTAATGCTTAATTTGTCGTATATGCGCAAAACCTGCCACCAAAGAAAAAAAATTATGACAAAGACTTATACATGAAACTTTACGCGTCCAATTACGAATTTACGATAAACGTAACAAATAGGGGTTAAATTAAAAGAAAACAAAGTAAATTAAAGTAGCTCTCTTTCATTATAACATATTATTTTGCCACTATATATTATTTTGCCAGTCAAAGAAAGTTACACTTTTCAACCCTCGTGTAAATAAGAGAAATAATCAGTTGCCAAGATTGAAAAAATTGCCATTTAAATTGTCAACCATAAAAAAGTTAATAGCTAAGTTAGGCCACGCGCCATAGAATAATAGTAGTACCAGAGGGTTATATTTAATAAACTAAAAAATTATTCAGGTACAATTATAATTATAAAAGTACAAACTTTATTAAACAAAATTAGTTATGATTTTAATAATCCACGAAATGTCAGATGTCACTAGTACGTACAGGTAGGACGAAAAAAAAGTAAACCGTACTGCGGTACAAAAACGACTAAGAAAACCAACATGATAACTATATAACAAAAAGGGGAAGAAACAACTTAACTTTCTGTCAATTTTCAAATCCAAGATTTGATTTATGTTTATCAAAATACAAAAAATCAATCAATAAATCTAAAGGGTTTATAATTTTCATGTGTCGATCGCGATATGCTGATATGATGTGTCGCAATTAATTATTGTATCATAAATTCGAGTCGTCGTCAGTAGCACTAACCAATCGCGACACGCCAACTGATACATGAAAGTTATGAATAGATGTAAAAGAACTCAAAATCACTTTATTGTTGCCAAAAAAACCACTATTATATCAGTAAAATAAAAAATATTTGACACAATTTAACTAATGTCATTTTTATATACAAAAATAAATTGTAATAAAATTACTCTTGTTAAATTCATTTTATTTCAATAATATAGGGGATGTGAAAAAATCTTCCGAATTATGCGTTATTGTAATTATTCGAGCACCAAAATTCACATTCCTCTTTATTTACTGGATTAAAAATTATCAAAAACAATATTTTTTAATATACTATCTCTGTCCCAAATTATTAATAGAAAATTTATATTTACAAAATTTATTTACCTAGTGACTTTATATTAATTAGCAAAAATAGAGTATATAAGCATGCTTAAATAGCAATGATGAAGAATCCATTAACTGCATGTAAAAAAGTTTAATATGGTGATGCCTAAAATTCTTACATAAATATCTTTCCAACTTTATGAGAGCAAACTCAAAATGAGAAACTTCTTTTTCAAAGAATTTTCCATTTTGACACGTATTGCCAAACATTATTGGGCCAACCTTTAAGTAGATGCTAAGAAGGAATAAAAAAAAACATGGTGTGATAACAGAAAGATATATTCTATATTCGACTTTTACATAACCAAAAAAAAATCCTCCTATTTTTAATTTTGCAAATCCATATTACATGTTTAATGATAAAGAAAAAAAAACATATGGCCATAAAATTATTATTAATATAATTTTAAACAATAATTGTATATATGCATAATCCATATATCTATCTATCATGCTAAATACAAAATTTGGGTGTGATATAGATCTCATAAACTTAACATATTCAGCAGACACGAATTATAAAAAATAAAAAAATAAAAAAATAAAATTACTTAAGCAATTGGTTTACAATTTATTATTCATAGTTCTCTAAGATAATCTATTCCAAATAGCCTTTTTTCTTCAAATTTGGGAGTTTACAATACTTCCAAAACAACTAAAAAAATCAGATCTTTATAACCCGTGAATATGACTAGACTAAAAATATCATTTTTTTATTACCAAAAATCAGAAATGCAAAGTTTAAAATTTAACAACTTTGTATGAAAAGTTAAAAACACTACCTGATCTAACCTGAGCAAAGTCCAAAATCCCAAAAATTAAAAAACAATAAAAATTACATCTTTTGTACTGAAAATTAGATTATTATTCTCTTCAAAGTTAGTTAACTCTTGTCCTCATATGAAAAAAACAAAAAAACTATATATGTAAGTGGAAAAACAAAAACCCACATGCACAAAGCAAAAAAGTGAAAAATATCAACAACCCACCTAATAGCTTCAAAAATAATTGAGACCCACTAGATCTAAATTTCAAGAAACCATTTTCCGGGAAAATGAATTCCCGGGAGCCAAACAGAAAATGAAGATTGAGGAAAGGACTAAATTGAATATATTACCAGATCAACAGTCTCGTTCTTGATCTCCTCGAGACTAAAAGCTTTATCACCACCCATGTTGTTGAGGATGGAGAAAAAACAGTATCAAGTTCTTAAATTTCTAGAGAGAGAAAGAGGAGAGAGAGAGAGAGGTGTGTTTAGTGGTACATTGAATGAGGTTTGTCACCCCCAAGAAAACTACCAAGTGAAATCAAATGATATGAAGGTTGTGAGCTCTTGCCTAGGAGTACCCCTTTTATAGTCACCACTCTAGATGAGACCCGCCGTTTAACCCTCTTTAATTTCTCTCTCTATATCTATAGATTTTCTCTCTCATAATAAAACCTTCAATTTCTCTCTCTCTATATCTTTATTATATGTATATCTCAAAGATGAGTTTTTTCAATTTGGACTTGAAGTATTAGTTGTCTTAATTTGAACCCTAAAGTTTGGGTCTACAATAGTTTTGGCTCTCCACATAAAGTAAAATAACATTTTATTTCGTTTTATAAAGATGAATAATATATCTCAAGTTTCATAAATTTATTTGTTGACGCTCTCCCATTTTTTGTATTTTTTAATTTCAATTTGATCGTGTCAGTCAGATTGTCATAGGAGTTTTATTTTGTTATAATACAATTTGAATTTATTTTCTAAATGCTCGGAGTTGTACTTGTTTTATGGTTGAAAAACTAATATTGAGACATTTTAGTATTGAAGGTAGTACTAGTATGTAATTATGATAAACAAAAAATAAAGACGTGGTACGTTCGCATACAAAAAACATTTGTCTTTATGATGAAAATCACGTGGGATACGTATCACATTCGTATTTTATTTGTATTAGTATTTAATACGGACACGCGGTACCATCTACACAATTCAATTGAGAGTAATTTTAAGGAATATTATTTTGTGGCCAAATTTAACTAATAATGTGATATGTCATGAATGTAAGCGCGTCATTGTTGACATAGTTTGACAGACTAATAAAAAAATTTCCTCCAAAATCACACTAAGAGTGTGTTTGATTGTTCATACTTTCTTACGAAATTTATAAATTTTGAATCTTTTAATGTGTTTGATCGGTTGAATTTCTCATAAAAATATTTCAGGTTAACCTAAAGTACCACCCTCATAATACATATTTTAAATAGTTTACATGGAATAAAAAATTCTTCATGAGGTAGGTAAGAATCCTTGGAATTTTTCTAAGCTTCTCCAATTAAACAGACAAAAATACAAATTAATTTGATGGACAAAAATTTATATTGGAATCCAATGGAGCCGTGTCATGGAAAATCATGACAATATTATATATATATAGCATTGATTTGTGTAAATAATTATAATAACTAATATTTAAAATATATGCTACACACTACATAATATATTTTTTGACACAACGTTGGTAAGTTAAATTGGTTAATTTAATTGGATTACATACCATTATTCACATCGTACAAAATAATAATTTTTGTGGGTTTGAATAAAAAAAATTTAAATTTAATTTGGATACATAACATTTCTCACGTCATATTTTTGCTATTAATACTCTCTAAAATTGACAAAATATCAGTCTTTGGGGGTGGATTGGGTTTGGGTCCTAGTTCGATTTCTGGCAGTGTCAAAATAATGTTTGGTCAGCGAAAGTCACGAATCGCGAGCGGAGATTAATCGAGGTGCGCGTAAACTGGCCCTGATATCTCGTGGTATGAAAATACCTTACAAAAAAAAAAAAACAGTCTTTGCAGGTTTGAAATCAAACAACTAAAATTTCAGGATTGAAAATGAAAAGAGCTCAAAAACTCAGGATTTAATTTTCAATTAACCTTTTTAGTCTCTCTTTTTACCGGTGACCTGTCGTTTGAGAGATGCCTTGGGGTGTCAACCTTCCACACGCCGTCCAAAATGCGCTGCTATGGGGACCCCACAAACCAAAAAGAATCCCAAAAATTTGTATCTGTTTTTTATGCTTAGTGACCATCGTGGATACGCCCTTTCATGTATGAAGTGAAGTACATTGCAATTTCTCTCTTGAAACTACTATATTTGGTTAATTAAATTGTGAGAATCTTATATATCATTTTTGTAATACTTTTGAAATCTCCAAATAGTTAGTTTTGTTAAAAGAAAGAAGACTATATTGGAAAAGTATTCTTTAATAAATGAGTCATTTATCATTTTGTTCCCGATCATTTATCCGGTTTATATTTTCGTACTTAGAGAAGTCAGTGGGTCGTATCGAGTTATATTCGTTTCGATTTTTATCGTGTTCGAATCTCATCGGATTTGTATTTAATCGAATGATTTTTTTACTGTGTGAAAAATTATATTCAAATTTGACCCGTTATCTTAACGTGTCGTATCGTATTCACTCATTAATTCTCATTAAGATAATGAATTGTTTTGAATTCTATATAAATTGACATACTATCTCATTTTTAAACACAACTAAGTTGCAGTTTGGAGATGCAGATTATGAAAGAGAATATAGTTAAGACACGTTGAAAACATATTTAACATAATATAACGGTATTTTGATAGTGGATAATGACTGAATATCTTAATATTATTTCAAATATATGAAAATTAATATTTAATCAATATATAAAAACTATTATGAAATATACTCTTATGTTTAAAAGTACATAGAAAATAACGTAAAAAATATTAAAACATTTAAGATGAACTCATCAAATAGATTACAAGATATTAATATGTAACAATAAATATTTTATACAATATATGTGACGTTATAAATTTATACAAAACATATTTTAACAAGCGTAATAAGCACAACATATTAGTATCTATAGATGAAAAATTGCAAGTGTAGATATAATGCACTATTAATGCTTAGAGCAAATATACAAATTAAGAAACTTACTAAAGCATTTAAAATCATCACACCCCAAAAATTCAGACAGGAAAAGAATTTATATTAGAGCGTTCATTCAAATCGGTAAAATATTCATTCAACTTGAGAATACCTCTGTAAACCTCTTCATACAGATACACGACTGGCAAAAAAATATTTGAAAGATAATAAAATACACTATCGTCAAAAGGTTTAACATATGTTTGACTGTTACCCACTATTTTTCATTACATAGGTTTAAGATATGTTTAGAATGATTTATGCTAATTCACATGTTTGACTATTAGTTAACCATTATCGTTAAAAGTTATTAATATGTAATACCCCGTATTTTTATGCTATATTAATTTGGGGATTTATTAAATTTAATGTGAATTGATTATTTAATAAAAATTCGGAAATTAATTATGTTATAATTATTAACGTGATGAGAGTTAGTAATTATGTTTTTTTTTTTAATATTACTAATGAGAAAAGTAATATATAATAGTGGTCATATTAAATGTCACGAGTGAATAAAATGACAATTTTAAAAATTTGAGTCAGGACGCGTCGTGTCGCGTTGGGACTAAATATTGATTAATAAAAGTAAATATTTTATAAGTTGTTCATATGGTCGTTTTCAGTGCGCCAACGCGTCCGAAAGGGTCGAGATAGTCAGAAAAGTATACTCGGGGGTTTGATTTGGGTCTCGGGGTGTTTTTAGGGCTAATTAGTACCCCGGGAGGGCATTTTAGTCATTTTGTATTTTTGGGTAATTAAACCCGCGAAAATTAAAGGGGTTATATAAGATGTTTATGTTATCTCCTAGGGTTAGATAACTCAAAACACTAGAACGGCCATTGGAGAGGAGAGGAGAGAGCTCTCAAGGCATTCCAAGGCTCAAAACTCAACCGTTTGCACCGCCGCCACCGCGTAGATCGCGAGACGGGGAACGCAACCACACCAATTTCAGCACCAAACCAGACTTCTGAAAATCCCAGGCAAGTGTTTAACTTGCTTATTTTGTTGATGCATCATCCATATTAGTTTAGGAATTATTATGATGAGATTTATGGAAGAAAAATCCAATTTGAGATGGGAAATTTTCATGTAGTGATGATTTATATGATATTCTGGACACCCTTTGTCATGTAGAGGATTAAACCACGAAATTATGATGTTTTATGAGAAGGAAATTCTGGAAAAGATTTGTTAGAACCATGTTTAAAAGAAATCTAGGGTTCTTGATATTTATATGAATTGTGGGCTGTTAATCCATGTTTAGTGACGAAAATTGACATGTTTTACGTAGGAAATGCATAATATTATGTTAGGATGATAGTAGTATAAATTTTTGGACGTTTGGGAATGCAAAACTTGAATTTGGATGAAGATAAGTGTTAGAACCCGTAACTGCAAAACTACAGAAATCGCAATACCTGTTTGATCAATCGATCGTGCCAAGAGCTTCGATCGATCGAAGGATCGATCGATCGAGCCCCTAACCTCGATCGATCGACCCCTCCTGGCAGACTTAAGTTTTCCCTTTTAAAATTGTTGAATTGATTCGAAATGAAGAAAACTCCTTAGACATCCTTGTTAACATAATTTGGGAGATAATGATGACCAGTAAGATTCATTAATGAATAAGAGACCTTTAATGTAAGGCGAAATCTATATTTTTGGGATATTTTGCATAAGGGACAATGTAAGTATATATTAAAGGGGAGAGGCACGTAAGAGAGAGTTACGTTGGAACATAAATGGATACCTACTGAATTGTACATTTGGAAGAATAGAGTCCATGAGGGTTACGTAGTAAGTTGGAAAAACCCTTCGAATTAAAGTTAGAAACGAACCATTATACTTGATAAATAATAACGGGAAAATAAGGATAAATGTTGTGAATGTGGGTTATGGGATAAACCTAAATTGATATAATAAAAGTGGTATATTTATATGATTGTGTATGCATATATTATATACTTGTGAAAATCATGCTCGCGCTACTTGCTATCCCTGAGGTTACCGCGCTGGGACAGTCTTATCTCGAATGGGCCTTCATGGGGGATATTGACTGGTACCCTAGAAGATAGAAATCCTAGGTACAGGCTATCGAATCGATAGTCACGGTCCTAAGAGACGTGAGGGTATGTACTCACCTATTGAACTTGGAAACTATGCTTCGCCTCAATATTGTTTGTGCATGTATTTATACAGTTCGAGAGTGATTACGAACTTGTATTCCCTTTAGTACGATTGATACGGGGATTGGATAGCAGAGTATGCCCGCAACATACTTTTTATGTGGGGTGCTGTTATGATATATATATTTTACGAGTAATTAATATATATATGAAATTCTGAAATCCGGAACTGCCTACTGTGATTTGATATGTAGGACATGGTTGATGACTCAAATTGTAATACTTGTTTTGAGAAAGTATAATATGACACTGGAAAACTTTATAAATTAATAAAGTTAAAACGAGAATTTTGGATACTAATTGAAATATTCTTTTCAAACAATTGTATCGTTCAATTTTTAAATCTTGCGAATAACCTAAGATAAGTTAAATCATTGGGGAAAGATAGTGTGATATATGACGAGATAGACCATTGGGAAGGTTAGTGCGATAGGTGTGCACATTAGAAGAGAGGTGAGAATTTCTCAAGAGAGTGTCGCACTAATATGTTATTGCATTAGCCTGTAATCAATTTAAATACTTGCTAAACGAATTTTTAAACCATATACACTATCGGGCTCTGACCCGTTTCCATTTCTCTTTCTCTCTTGTATATATATATGTATATTACAGGTGCCCAGCCACAGGGGCGTCTTGCATAAGGTCCTTTGGTAGGAACGCGCTACAGCTCAGGTGGGAGTTCAGGCCTGTTGTTTAGACGACTTCATCCATTTGATTATACTCCTAGCTTGTTCATTATTGTTTCCATCATTCAGTTGTTATTTGGATATTGTACTTCATCTATTTCTAGTATTGTCACTTTGGGATTTATTATATTCTGGATGGTTTACTTTAAGTTTTGTTGTGAGTAGCCAGTTGTTGAATGTTAAATTATTGGATTGATTGTTTAATAAAATAAATAAATAAAATTTGAAAGGAATGTTAAAAATGGTTTTGACACTTAGCTTAATTAATTAGGGTGTTTAAATTGGAAATTTATTTTCACGACAGTGATGCTAAGAATGATCCAACTGTCCACCTTGATTTTAATTTAATAAAGGAGTGATCGCCCCATATTTAATTAGGTGGGGTGTCACAGGTGGTATCAGAGCATCAGGTTCTAGTGTCCATAGGATCTGTACGACTTATTTTCGCTTTCAGCTTAACGTTTTTACTATAGAGCCCTATTTTTAGGATTGTTGTATTTCTGCTTTTACGTTACGTCTTCAGCTATTTGAGATTTGATAATGACTGTAGACTAATGAACTACTTCATGTTTCAGATGCCTCCGAGACGTGCACCGAAGGATAGGCGTGCCCAGGCCGAGCAGCCAGCAGCTCTGGCACAAGGCACTATGAATGCTAATGAAGTAGCCGCCATTGTTGCTCAGGCGGTGAATGCCGCGCTAGCGGTGGTTCAGCAGGATCCACCCCAGATTCAGGCAGTGGCGCCAGTACCATCACAACTTCCATCTGCATGGGAGAGGGTCAGGGATGCTTTTCAGAAGGCGCATCCCCCTGAGTTCTCTGGTAGCTCAGATATCGTCACAGTCAGCCAATGGAAGAAAGACATCCAGTGGCATCTTCGTATGTATGAGTGCACCGATGTGCAAAGGAAGTTATTGGCTTCCTTTAAGCTGGTGGGGGCCGCTTTGCAGTGATGGGAGTCCACTACCACCTCGGAGGAGAGGGACACGATCCCTATTCAGTCGTTTTGGGAGCGGTTTGATCGCAAGTACTTTCCACCCGCCGTACAGACTGAGATGAGGCGAAAATTACTGAATTTGAAACAGGAGAACTCTACCGTTGCTGAGTATGAGGAGGAGTTCACGAGACTTCTCACCATAGTGCCAGATGAGGCACCTACTGAGAGTGAGAAAATTATGTTGTTTGTGGACGGGTTATCTTGGAGGATCCGTCAGCATCTTATAGGGAATCTATCCCTGAGTACTTTCACCGATGTACTCAATGCTGCGTTACTACATTGCCAGGATCACCGCTTCCATCTGCAAGGAAGAAACAGAGCAGGAAAGTCCAGCCAACAGGGCAGGACCGGGGGTAGTAGTGCTAGTGGGGCCGCATCTCATGGACAGACTCGTCAGCACGAGCAGAGTTCCCATCAGGGGGACCCTGCTAAGTGATTCCGTTCAGGTGATTCTAGACAGGGATTTGGGGGTTATAGGCAGGGCTAGCCTAATCAACAGGGCCAACAGGGCCAACAGCGTGCTAATCAGGGCCAACAGGGCCAGTGGAGGGGAGGAAACGACCAGCAGGGCCGTGGTCAGCAGGGTCAGAGGGGAGGTAATTTCAGAGGCCGGTGTTTTGTATGCGGCAAGCATGGTCATAAGCGCCAGGATTGCCCAGAGGGTAATAGGGTCCCACAGCAGCAGGGTGCCCGTAATGAGCCACATAGACCACTTTTCCAGCTGCCCTCCCAGCTCCAGCCCAGGTGCCAGCCCTACCAGCCATTCCAGCAGCTCCAGTGAAGCAGGGGAAGTTACAGTACGGACGTGTCTATAACGTTCACCAGGCAGCAACTCCACAGGCACCACCCGCGATTGAGGGTATGTTTCCTATCAATGGTACTATGGGTCGGGTTTTGTTTGATACGGGGGTGACGCATTATTTTATAGCTACGCATTTTGCGAAGGCCTTAGGGTTGTTAGACATAACAGAGAGCACAGTGACGTGTGTAGACTCACCACTGGGGAGTGGATCGCTTATCTTCTTTATATGCCGGGGAGTGGGGGTAGAGATTGGTAGTTTGGTATTACCTGCAAACATGTTAGTCTTAGATATGCATGAGCTCGATGTTATTATCGGTATAGATTGGCTCGCAGCTTATAGAGCTATGATTGATTGCTTCGATAGGAGCATTATTTTTGCCATTCCGGGGCAAGAGATGTTTGTAGTGGCGATGCCTCGCCCAGAGGGAGGTTCGACCGCTCATTTGTATTATATAGAGGAGGATGCCTCTAAGGAGGTTGTGATTCCGTTAGACTCGATTCCAGTGGTTCGTGAGTATTCCGATGTGTTTCAGGAGATACCAGGCCTACCCCCCAGTCGAGAGATAAATTTTGTCATAGACTTATTACCGGATACTAGATTGATAGCACGCACTCCATACCGTATGGCTCCGACGGAGATGCGAGAGTTACGAGATCAGATAGAGTAGCTGTTAGGTCAGGGCTTCATTTGCAGGAGTACCTCACCTTAGGGCGCTCCAGTCTTGTTTGTGAAGAAGATAGATGGTTCACTGAGGTTATGTGTGGACTACCGGTAGTTGAACAAGGTCACGATACGGAATACGTATCCGTTGCCTCGAATCGATGATCTGTTCGACCAGCTGAGGGGATCAACTTTCTTTTCGAAGATAGATCTGAGGTCGGGGTACCATCAGCTACGTATTAGGGAGAAGGATATTTCAAAGACTGCCTTCTTGACGAGATATGGGTCTTATGAGTTCAGAGTGATGCCATTCGGCCTCACAAATGCTCCAGCCGTGTTCATGGACTTAATGAACCGAGTATTCAGAGAATTCTTGGATAAGTTTGTCATCGTCTTCATAGATGACATTTTGATATATTCACACTCCGAGGAGGAGCATGCCGAGCACTTGAGGCAGGTTCTTCAGACTTTACGAGAGCATCAGTTGTATGCTAAGTACGAGAAGTGTGGATTCTGGTTGCGAGAAGTACAATTCTTGGGAGATGTTGTTTCTGAGCAGGGGATAGCAGTTGACCCGGGTAAAGTGTCAGCGGTGAGGGAGTGGGGACAACCCATGACACCGACGGAGGTGCGTAGTTTCTTTGGGTTCGTCGAATACTACAGGAGATTCATTCGGGGATTCTCCAAAATAGCGGGTCCATTGACGAACCTGACTCGTAAAGGGGTACCATATGTTTGGGATGATGCTTGTCAGTTGGCTTTCGATGAGCTGAAAGACAAGCTTACTTCAGTACCAGTCCTTGCTTTACCGAAGCCGGGTGTGGATTACCTGGTTTACACCGATGCCTCTTTACGGGGACTTGGGGGATTACTTCAGCAGGAAGAGAAGGCTATAGCTTTTGCCTCCGCAAGCTTAAGCCGCATGGGAAGAATTACCCCACCCACGACCTGGAGTTAGTAGCGGTCATTTTTGCACTACGGATATGGAGACACTATTTATTGGGGGAGAAGTTTCGTTTGTTCACAGACCACAAGTCACTGCAGGACCTGTTCACTCAGCGGGAGCTGAATATGCGTCAGCGCAGATGGTTAGAGTTTGTGAAGGACTTTCAGTTCGACATACATTATCATCCAGGGAAAGCCAATGTAGTTGCTGATGCGTTGATCCGTAGATCGGAAAATGAGGTAGCGAACGTCTGGAAAGCGAAGTGGAAGGAGTTGGGTCACCAGGACGCAGTAGCCCGTTCCTTCATATCTGTTATGACAGTCACACCCGATATTTTTACGAGGGTAATACAGGCCCAAACCACAGACCCGTTTTGCCAGGAGCAGATTGTATGACTTTTAGCCGAGGGTGCTGAATCCTATTCTGTTAGTTCTGATGGGGGTTTGAGGTTTAATGGGAGGTTAGTGGTTCCAGAAGGGGCAGAATTGCATCATGCAGTGATGACCCATTCTCACGGGTCCCAATTTGCGGCACATCCTGGAGGAGATAAGATGTACCAAGATATGAGGAGGCAATACTGGTGGAGTGGGATAAAGAAGGACATTGCTGAGTTCGTGTCCAAGTATTCTACCTGCCAGTTGGTGAAGGTGGACCATCAGAAATCATCAGGATTGCTTCAGCCATTGGAAGTACCCGCGTGGAAGTGGGAGAGTATTTACATGGATTTTATTACAGGGTTGCCTACATCACAGCGGGGTCACGACTCTATCTGGGTGATTGTAGACCGTTTGACCAAGGTGGATCATTTTCTGCCAGTGCGGACAGATTATACCACGGGTCAGTATGCTTAGTTGTTCATTTATGATATTGTCAGATTACATGGGGTGCCCCTGAATATTGTGTCAGATAGAGACAAGATTTTCGTGTCACGTTTCTGGGAAAGCTTTCAGGAGGCTATGGGTACTGAGTTGAGGTTGAGTTAAGCTTATTACCCACAGACAGATGGACAGATAGAGCGTACTAATAAGATGTTAGAGGATATGCTACGCATGCGTGTTCTTGATTTTGGAGGAGGTTGGGAGCCACATCTTCCACTGGTAGAGTTTGCTTATAATAACTCTTATCAGTTTACGATTGGTATGGATCCATTTGAGGCTTTATATGGCCGGCCTTGTCATTATCCAACTTGTTGGCTCAAGGTGGGGGATAACAAGTTGCTAGGACCAGAGGTAATTCAGAAAACCTCCGCGAGGATTGAGATGGTTAGGAGTCGCATTCGAGTAGCCCAGGATAGGCAGAAGAGCTACGCCGATGCGAAACGGTTCTTCCGGGAGTTTAATGTGGGGGACCAAGTGTTACTGCGTGTATCTTCTATGAAAGGAGTGATGAGGTTCGAGAAGAAAGGGAATTGGCCCCGAGGTACGTGGGACCATTTCCCATTATCGAGAGGATTGGGCCGGTAGCATACAGATTGGAACTACCAGAGCATTTACATCGCATTCACGATGTATTCCACATCTCGTCATTGAGACGGTATCTTCGGGATGATATGGCCCATACTCACATCGCGATAGATGAGATAGACTTGCAGCCTGACAGCTCTTTCGAGGAGAGACCGGTGGCTATCCTAGACTATAGTGAGAGGAGATTGAGGTCGAAGATAGTTCCACTTGTACGGGTCCAGTGGGAGCATCATAACGTGGAGGAATCCACTTAGGAGCGCAAGGCCGATATGCGCGAGAGATATCCAGATTTGTTTTTACTAGGTATGCCTTATTTTCCGAATTTCGGGACAAAATTCCGTTATTAGGGGGGAAGTATGTAATACCCCGTATTTTTATGCTATATTAATTTGGGGATTTATTAAATTTAATGTGAATTAATTATTTAATAAAATAATCGGAAATTAATTATGTTATAATTATTAACGTGATGAGAGTTAGTAATTATGGGAAAATTTGTTGAATATTACTAATGAGCAAAGTAATATATAATAGTGGTCATATTAAATGTCACGAGTGAATAAAATGATAATTTTAAAAATTTGAGTCGGGACGCGCCCGTGTCGCGTCGGGACTAAATATTAATAAATAAAAGTAAATATTTTATAAGTTGTTCGTATGGTCGTTTTGAGTGCGCCAATGTGTTCGGAAGGGTAGAGATAGTCAGAAAAGTATACCCGGGGGTTTGATTTGGGTCTCAGAGCGTTTTTAGGCCTAATTAGTACCCCGGGAGGGCATTTTAGTCATTTTGTATTTTTGGGTAATTAAACCCACGAAAATTAAAGGGGTTATATAAGATGTTTAGGTTATCTCCTAGGGTTAGATGACTCAAAACACTAGAACGGTGTAATACCCCGCATTTTTATCGATATTTATTTATGGGATTAATTAAATTAAATGTGAATTAATTGAGAATTAATCCGGATAAAATACTAACGAGATGTGAGTTGGTATTTGATTATAATGTGTATATATGGCAATATATGAATATTGGAAATATTGAAATTATCGCGAGGCTGAAATACGGCAATTTGGAAAATTTAGTTGGGACGCACGTGATAGTCGCGTCCGGAATGTAATTATTTGAATTAAAAAGTGAATTTTATTTTTATAAATCATATGGTCATTTTGAGTGCGCCAACGTGTCCGGAAGGGTCGAAATAGTCAGAAAACACTAATCGGGGGTTTAGTTTGGGTCCCGGGGCATTTTCGGGCCATACCGGCAACTTAAAAGGGTATTTTGGTAATTTTGAAATTTTGGGAATAATAACCAACGAATTTTGGGACTTAATATTAGGTTATTTTGTAACCCACTAAGCCATTACCAGCACTTAACCAACTAAAGGGCTACGGGAGTTATAGGAGAGGTTAGAGAGAGTTTCCAAAGAGAAAACACAACCTCCATCTTTAACCTTCAACCTTGGGAGGAAAAGAGAGAGTGCAACCTTCATCATTCTACACCAAATTCAGAGAATAATCCAAGGCAAGTGGTTTAATTACGTTAATTTCAAGCGAATGCTTCTTCCATGCTTAGAAATTGATATAATTGCATTGTATTGGGAGACTTGTAAAAACCCATGTAATTTGGAGTTATAAATTCAGATTATGATATAGGTTTGCATGTAGAATTGTTGTTGGGTGATTGAACTAAAAGAATTACTACTTTTTATTTTACAAAAATGGATTTATTTATGCAAATTGAAGACTTTAAATTTCTAGGGTTCATGTTCATAAGGTTTGGGAAAAATTGGGGAGATTTGATGATTAGATGCGGTTCAGGATGTTTTGATCCCATATATATGTTAATATACGACCTAAGTATGTTTAAGAATGATTAGAAACCTTGAACTACTGTTGGAATGATGTTTAGATGAGATTAGAGGTGAAGAAAATTGGGAAAAACGAGATAGGAAAATTCTGGGCTCGAAACTGTCACCTCGTTAGAAGGCCTGCCCAGGTCGTTCGAACGAGCTCGTTCGAACGAGCTTCTAACGAGTTGACAGTTTGACTTCTAATGAGTGGGATGTTCATTCGATGCCTTTCGTTCGAACGAGATCTTGTTAGATGCCCACTTCATTTGAACGAACTCTCGTTCGAACGAGACTTCTAACGAGTTGACAGATTGGCCTGGTTTGATTTCTAGTGTCCCGTAACCTTGTTTAATTGTAGAGATTACATTACCTTGATGACTAATTGATATAGTTGGGATATTCGGGATATATTGGGGAGTAAAATATAGAAGAATTATTTGAACCAAATGATAATTGTGGGTTAGGACGCGAATAACTAATTACGACGTGAGGATAATGGATGATGTGTATATATAAACCGGGGGCACGTGTATTGGTATAAGAATGAGAAGTATACCACTAATAAATTATGGTAATTACTAAGATGTGTGCATTCTTAGTATATGTATATGATTTTATGTGTATGACATACCTACCATACTTGCTATCACGGGAGGTTCACGTTCGCTTAGGGCCATCTAATCCTTATGTGCCCGGATTTAGATTGGTACCTAGAGGACATAGTTCAAGGGAATGACTTAATTGTGAGTTAATAAGTCAGCTGACTATGGAGCGTAGGTATGTACGTGACCATGGATATGTTGAATTATGTTCGCCTTCATTTTGTGTGTTGTGCTTATTCTAACAATTCCTAAGAGATTCGGAATTTGTAATCCTTATGTACGTGATGTACCGGGATGGATAGCAGAGTATGTGCACCAAAGCTTAGCCTCGGGGTGCTTGTATTGTATATTTATGATGTGAATGATATACGGTTAAATGAACAGAATTGTTATGTTTAATTATGAGAATAATTTATAGAAACTCCTTGAGAAGATAAATAAGGGGATAACCTCCAGTAAATGGTAATGCTAATAATTGAGAATCCGAGTTTAAGTAAAACTATCTATTCAAGTGATAACACTAGGAATTCATATTGTGAATCGAGTAGAAAAGGGGTAGAACTGATGACGATTTTGTTAGATATGAATGTCATTTAGATGGGTATGGTACGTTAGGAGTGCACAACTAGTAGAGAGGTGAGTATTTCATGAGAGGGCACGTCCTAACATGTATTTTGCATTCATTGTTTTAATGATATTAAAGCACTTGTTGTTTTTAAAATACTCTCCACTTTCGGGCTCTGACCCGTTTGCTTTCAAATCTATTTTTGTAAAAACCTTTTTAGGTGCCCAGCCACAAGGACACCATGCATAGGATTTCCACAGGTGACGAGCTGTAGCTGTTGTGGAAGTTACAGGGCCTTGATATTAGACGCCTCATTTTCCAATCTTGACTCCATATTTAGTTTCATCATTTGTAGGGCATGTCGCCCATTTCTATTAGAGACTTTTTATATTTCAGTTATTCAGACTTTGGTTTGTAATTAATTCAGGATGCAGACTTGTTTTATTTCTTTCCATATTGGGATTGTTGTGAGGAGTATTTCCTCTAGACTCATTTTTACTTGTTGATTTCACTATTGGGACTTTATTGTGTATGGTTATGTTATTCTTTTATTCTTCACTTACTTCATGTTAATCAGATTTAATTTAAAATTCGCAACTCGCTTTTTAAATACTAGGTGGTTAGTAATCATTAAAATATTTTCGACAGTGATGCTATTAACTGAACCAACTTGGCATTTTGTATTGATTTAATAAAGGAGTAGCTACCCGGTATTTAATTAGTTGGGGTGTCACAAACGGCCATTGGAGAGGAGAAGAGAGAGCTCTCAAGGCATTCCAAGGCTCAAAACTCAACCGTTTGCACCGTCGCCACCGCCAATGCGTAGATCGCGAGACGGGGAACGCAACCACACCAATTTCAGCACCAAACCAGACTTCTGAAAATCCCAGGCAAGTGTTTATCTTGCTTATTTCGTTGATGCATCATCCATATTAGTTTAGAAATTATTAGGATGAGATTTATGGAAGAAAAACCCAATTTGAGATGGGAAATTTTCATGTAGTGATGATTTATATGATATTCTGGAAACCCTTTGTCATGTAGAGGATTAAACCACAAAATTATGATGTTTTATGAGAAGGAAATTCTGGAAAAGATTTGTTAGAACCATGTTTAAAAGAAATCTAGGGTTCTTGATATTTATATGAATTGTGGGTTGTTAATCCATGTTTAGTAATGGAAATTGACATGTTTTACGTAGGAAATGCATAATATTATGTTAGGATGATAGTAGTATAAATTTTTGGACGTTTGGGAATGCAAAACTTGAATTTGGATGAAGATAAGTGTTAGAACCCGTAACTGCAAAACTACAGAAATCGCAATACCTGTTTGATCGATCGATCGAGCCAAGAGCTTCGATCGATCGAAGGTTCGATCGATCGACCCCTCCTGGAAGACTTAAGTTTCCGCTTTTAAAATTGTTGAATTGATTCGAAATGAAGAAAACTCCTTAGACATCCTTGTTAACATAATTTGGGAGATAATGATGACCAGTAAGATTCATTAATGAATAAGAGACCTTTAATGTAAGGCGAAATCTATATTTTTGGAATATTTTGCATAAAGGATAATGTAAGTATATATTAAAGGGGAGAGGCACGTAAGAGAGAGTTACGTTGGAACATAAATGGATACCTACTGAATTGTACATTTGGAAGAATATAGTCCATGAGGGTTACGTAGTAAGTTGGAAAAACCCTTCGAATTAAAGTTAGAAACGAACCATTATACTTGATAAATAATAACGGGAAAATAAGGATAAATGTTGTGAATGTGGGTTATGGGATAAACCTAAATTGATATAATAAAAGTGGTATATTTATATGATTGTGTATGCATATATTATATACTTGTGAAAATCATGCTCGCGCTACTTGCTATCCCTGAGGTTACCACGCTGGGACAGTCTTATCTCGAATGGGCCTTCATGGGGGATATTGACTGGTACCCTAGAAGATAGAAATCCTAGGTAAAGGCTATCGAATCGGTAGTCACGGTCCTAAGAGACGTGAGGGTATGTACTGACCTATTGGACTTGGAAACTATGCTTCGCCTCAATATTATTTGTGCATGTATTTATACAGTTCGAGAGTGATTCCAAACTTGTATTCCCTTTAGTACGATTGATACGGGGATTGGATAGCAGAGTATGCCCGCACCATAGTTTTTATGTGGGGTGTTGTTATGATATATATATATTTTACGAGTAATTCATATATATATGAAATTCTGAAATCTCGAACTGCCTACTGTGATTTGATATGTAGGACATGGTTGATGACTCAAATTGTAATACTTGTTTTGAGAAAGTATAATATGACACTGGAAAACTTTATAAATTAATAAAGTTAAAACGAGAATTTTGGATACTAATTGAAATATTCTTTTCAAACAATTGTATCGTTCAATTTTTAAATCCTGCGAATAACCTATGATAAGTTAAATCATTGGGGAAAGATAGTGTGATATATGACGAGATAGACCATTGGGAAGGTTAGTGCGATTAGGTGTGCACATTAGAAGAGAGGTGAGAATTTCTCAAGAGAGTGTCGCACTAATATGTTGTTGCATTAGCCTGTAATCAATTTAAATACTTGCTAAACGAATTTTTAAATCATATACACTATCGGGCTTTGACCCGTTTCCATTTCTCTTTCTCTCTTGTATATATATATGTATATATTACAGGTGCCCAGCCACATGGGTGTCTTGCATAAGGTTCTTTGGCAAGAACGCGCTGCAGCTTAGGTGGGAGTTGCAGGCCTGTTGTTTAGACGACTTCATCCATTTGATTCTACTCCTAGCTTGTTCATTATTGGGGCATGTGTCGCCCTTTCCATCATTCAGTTGTTATTTGGATATTGTACTTCATCTATTTCTAGTATTGTCACTTTGGGATTTATTATATTCTGGATGGTTTACTTTAAGTTTTATTGTTAGTAGCCAGTTGTTGAATGTTAAATTATTGGATTGATTGTTTAATAAAATAAATAAATAAAATTTGAAAGGAATGTTAAAAATGGTTTTGACACTTAGCTTAATTAATTAGGGTGTTTAAATTGGAAATTTATTTTCACGACAGTGATGCTAAGAATGATCCAACTGTCCACCTTGATTTTAATTTAATAAAGGAGTGATCGCCCGGTATTTAATTAGGTGGGGTGTCACATAATACTCCTAATTTCTTTTGTCAAATCTCTACAAATTGCTTTTTTAATCGAGTAAATAACCTTTATTTGTATACGAGTATTTCTTTGACTTTTATTTTTTATTACAAAAAAATATTTAAAAAATATGAACAATAAATATTGATTATTTAAACCAAAAAATAATATTAAATATATTGGAATTTATGGAAAAATTTTAAAATATATAAAAATATTGAAAAAAACTTATAAAAAATCTGGAAATAATACAAATAATATTTAAAAAGTTTGAATAAAATCGATTTTTAAAATAAAGTATGTGAAACATATTGAAAATAAACTTTTCAAAAATCTGAAAATAAAAAAAATTAAAAAGGTTGAATAATATAGAAAAAAACTTTTAAAAATATTAGAAAAGGTGAAAATTAGAGTAAATCACTGAAAATTAAAAATAAAAAATAAATAAAAATTGTAAAAACGAGAAATAAAATAAAAATCTAAAATCATTGAGAAACACTGAAAATAAATTAGTGACAATAAATTCGGGATGTAAATTGAATATTTCTAAATTGTTATCTATACGTCGACAACTAAAGGATATAGTACCTCATTTACGTCAAATTGGTAAAATTATGAAGACACTAGGTTCGAGAGATGCAACGAAATCAGGTTCCAATTCCTTAAGAGCCCGATGCCCTATTCCCTCGTACTATGGGTCCACCCAAGCCTATCTGGGTTTCGGAAGAATATCAACACGCTCCACGTGCCCCTCTTGCCAATGGGCCGCCACCTGCCCCGCTCCCAATGCCCACTATTGCCCAGCCTATGTCTAACTTACCTGTGGTCGCTGATCCAAAGGAGGAGGAGTTGAATAAAGTCAAAGAAGATCTTAATATTCTCACCAAGAAGTTTGACCAAGTCAGGATCTCTGGGAATTACATGGACTACACCCACATGTCTCCTTATCCCAAAGCGAGGTTACTCGAGAAGTTCAAGATGCCAAATATCAAGAAGTTCGGAGGGAGTGGACCCCCAATTGTGCATCTTCGCAGTTATCATCGTTCCATTACTCTACTAGGGGCTTCTGAAGAAGTGATGGCCCAATTGTTTTAGCAAACTTTGAAGGATAGTGCCATTCGATGGTTTTTATCTCTTGAGGAATCCAGGATCCGTAGCTGGGAGGATGTAGCCCGAGAATTCATGTTGCAATATAAATACAACGAAGAGCTTGAGGTCACCCGTCGTGATTTAGAGCTGCTCAAACAGAATGCTGAGGAATCAGTCAGTAACTTCATAACCCGGTGGAGGGAGCAAGCAGCTACCATGACTAATCGGCCATCCGAGGAAGAACAGGTCAACATAGTGAAGAAGAACTTCTTTCCCCATGTCCGAGTGATGATGGGAGGAAAATACTATCCCCGCTTCCGAGCTCTCAGAGAGGCTGGAGTAGAAATCGAGGAAAGCCTTGTTAAAACAGAGGTCGAACCGAAGAAGGTGTCTGGGCAGTTCACCCCTAAAAAGTATGACAAGCCTGCCAGTGGTACGACCTCTACCAACAATAATATCTCTCATCCAACCACATCACGGGCACTAGAAAACCGCCTTGCCCCCATCCGAAGGGAATACACTGATCTCCACGCTCCCCTCTCCAAAGTTTACCAAGCCCAGTTAAGCCGAAACCTCATCAAACCCCTTGGATCCACCTCCGTTACCAAATCCACTCCCAAGAAATTTCAAGACCGATGCTCATTGCGTCTTTCACCAAACTGCCGGCCATACCACCGACCAATGCTTTCACCTTCGAAACATAATCCAAGATCTCATTGATCGGGGTACCATCGCCCCACCAGCTAATCCTAAGACAAACACTACTCACAATCCACTTCCGAATCATGCCAATGCCATCTTCTTCGAAGAAAACCCAGATTTTGATCCCTCAACTCAAATCACACCCATATACTCTCCTAAACCTCTTCAAATTTACCCATATTTCCTCCTACACCCTACTAGCTTCGCTGATCAGGTACTGTCACTCCTTACCAGAGCATGCATCGCTGTCCGTACCCGTTATGAAAATGGGAATATGGAATTGTCACAAGTGTTAAACCAACTCCTAGAGTTTGGGATGAAATTGCTCTTACAGATGGTCATCGATTGTCAGAGGTTCAACACACTGTTCTTGGAAGCACATAAATGGGCTCGAGATTCAGACAAGTGGGTGGTACCAACCCACGAAGTCAGCCTAGATGATGTTGTCCAAACTATGGCAGAATTATTCGAGCAAACCAACAACATTTGCAGTATCACCGGGTTACTGGACACTTTGAAGCTACAAGGGCATTTGGTCCCTTAAATCACACATATCCCCACAGAATGGGAGAACTTATATGAAGAAGCCATTGAAGTTGTGGAATGCATTGACTTTACATGGAAAGACAGAATTGTTGCCACCGGATGGGGGGGAAGAATTCGAAGATTCGAGCTAAGAATAAGTTCTAGGAAGAACTGGCTCGATAGCCGACATATGAAGAACTCCTCGAAGAAATAAATAGGGTGGCAGAACAACCTGAGATTAATGAGAAAACGGGATTCATCTTCTTCCCTTCTTCAGTAAATCACATGACCGGATCAGGAAGACATTACCAGGTTCCAAGCTCACTACCAATAAATGACAAGGGGAGGGGCATTAAAAACCTTCCTATGCCAGAGATGACCATTGAGGAGAGCAAGATCCTTGATCAAATGAACAAAACTCAAGCTAACATCACTCTATGGGGGCTTTTCATGTCTTCCCAGCTACACAAAAATGCCTTAATTAAGCTGCTCACTGGACCCATAGTTCCTCATTTTACCACACCCGAAGAAGCGATAAATTTGGTCGGATCCTTAACCTCTACCCGAATGCTATCCTTTTCTGAAGAAGAAATCCCCAGATTTGGGCCGAATCACAATCATACACTCAAAATCTCCGTCAAAGTTATGGGGAAGGCCGTGACACTCTCCATTATCGATAACGGATTCGCCTTGAACATTTGCTCTCTAAGAACCTTCAAGTGTTTAAGCCTGAAAGAAAGCGACCTCACTACAACCTCTGTCACTGTACGTGCCTATAATAATACCCGTCATGAGGTGATGGGATCCATAAAACTTGCAATAGGGATTGGCCCTATAAGCCTCGTCGTTGAATTCCAAGTCCTAAACATCTCAGCTTATTTCAACCTGTTGCTCGGACGCCCCTGGCTCCACAATATCAAGGGTGTGTCTTCCTCACTCCATCATAAATTGAAGTTCTTCGCCGACGGGCGAGTCATCACCATTTTAGACGACGATAAAAATATCGAGGGCGCAAGCACCAGCAGTCCAATCCTTGAGATACAGCACAGGTCAAATGATATGCTCCTCTCAGGATTTCGAGTTGAGCCACTCCTACTCCCAAGAGGGGACGGTTTCAAAAAAAGGGTTTGTCCAGAATATGACCCTCATGGCAATGTCAATATAATTCAGATGTTCAGAGACATGCACTTCATGCTCGGACTGGGACTAGGGCGAAGGCAGCAAGGGATACTCGAGCCCATCAAACTAAAGAAATCTTTCCCTCCTTGTGGCTTGGGGTATTAACCATCGGGGCAGGAGCTCAGAATGATCCACCAATATCGACCAAAGAGAAGATTATACTACATCCCGACTATATCATGAGACTCCTTGAATGGAAGATTCATCAAAGAAGGCAAATATTTCCCCTTTTGTGATTTTCCAGAACCATGGTATGACCACACAGACAAGAAGACGAAGCCTGGAATGGAGATCTTTTTCAAAGACAGCTACCCAAGGGCCAAAAATTTCCAACACCGCATACAACCGCTCATCAAAGATACCGAAGAGACTAAGGAAAGTGATTCCGAAGATTCCTTCAACTTACAGATACTGGGGATGGCACTCTGCATAGTTCATTCAGGCACTACATCAATGGACCCATCCCGTCTGATTAAAGCTGCTGATACACCTCTCCTCAACTAGCATGCTGCACCTGTTCCACCTCTTGAAATCCTCCTAACCCCAATGTTTACCTTATTTCTTCTCCTACTGTCTATCCTTGTTCAAATGTAATCGAGACCTCTTTTGATGAGGTTCTCAATGTTGTCTTTCCTATCAATGAAATAAACGAAGATTTTGAGTATCTTGTTGTGCCTTACATTAATTATTTAGATTCTAATCGAACTTTTGATGATGATGATTTTGCAAATGAACAATTCTTAACTGATCTAAATAAGGTTAATAATAAACAACATAATCGCGTTCAAGTTAATGAAGAAGAGACTGTTGTCATTAATCCTGATTCTAGTAGCCAACTGCGCGAGATTAGGATAGGGGCCACCCTTGTCGAGCATTATCATTCACAACTCGAAGAATTGCTGAAGAAGTTTGTGGATGTCTTCGCATGGTCCTATGATGATATGCCCGACATTGATCCTGAAATATCTCAGAACGAGATCCCCACCCTCCCATATCACAAGACGGTTAAACAAAAATTGAGAAAACTCCGCACCGAATGGTCGCTCAAGGTCAAAGAATATGTGGCCAAACAGTTGAACGTGGGTTTCATTCGAGTGATCGAATATCCCACATGGCTAGCCAACATTGTACCTGTGCCAAAATCAGGATGGAAGATTCGAATGTGTGTAGACTATCGAGATTTAAACAAAGCTTCTCCAAAGGATGATTATCCGCTACCCAATATTAACATGATCGTGGACAATACAACCAGTCATGATCTCAAGTTATTCGTCGAGGGATTTGCCGGATACAACCAAATCAAGATGCATCCATACCACCAAGAAAAAACTGCGTTCATCACCCCGTGGGGAACCTTTTGCTACACCGTTATGCCATTCGGTCTCAAGAATGCTGGGGATACCTACTAAAGGGCTGCCACAACCATCCTACATGATCTGATTCACAAAGAGGTCAAGGTTTATGTGGATAATATGATTATCAAGTCCAAAAATAGAGAAGGTCATGTTCCCGCTCGCCGGAAGTTCTTCGAACGACTGCGACGGTATCAGATGAGACTTAATCCACAGAAGTGTGTCTTCGACGTTACAAAGGGAAAACTCTTGGGATTTATGGTCAGCGAAAAGGGGATAGAAGCAGATCCTGCAAAGCTGAAGGCCATACTTGAGATGCCACCACCCCGAACAGAGAAAAAATTCTAAGGTTTCCTTGGGAAATTGTAATATATCATCCGGTTCATCAGCCAACTAACCTCCATCTGTGATCCGATCTTCAAGCTCCTCCGAAAGGATTCAACCAAGGTTGGGAATGAGGCTTGCCAAGAATCTTTTGACTGAATCAAACAATATCTGACCAAACCTTCAGTGCTCATGCCACCACAACCTGGTCTCCCTTTGCTCCTATACCTAACCATAATCGACTTTACAGCTAGGGCTTTGCTAGTCCAATACCTTTAAGACTCCCGTAAAGAAAGAGGCATCTATTACGCCAGTCGAAAATTGGCCGGGTACGAGGTCAACTACACTATTTTGGAAAAGGCATGTGTCACACTTGTCTAGGTCACCCAAAAGTTGCGATACTACATGCTCGCCTTCCCCATCAAACTTGTATCCCGAATGGATCCCATCAAATACCTGCTTGAGAAACCCGCCTTATACAGTCGAATGGCTTGATGGTTGATGCTCCTAACCGAGTTCAATATTATGTAGTTCACACAGAAAGCTGTTGAAGGAAGAGCCATCTCTGACTACCTCGCTGACTGCCCTGTAGAAGAAGCAGATGTCTGGATCTCCGAATTCCGGGATGAAAATAGACTCTGCACCACTCAATACCGCCTTCGATGGAAAATGTTCTTTGACGGCGCTGCCAATAAAAAGGGATATGGCATCGGGATACTTCTAATCGCCCCAGATGACTCCCACACTCCCATTGCCATTAAATTAGATTTACCTTACACCAACAACATGACGGAATACGAGGCATGCACAGTAGGCCTCAAAGTTTCTCTCAAAATAGGTATTCAATACCTTGATGTCTACGGGGTTTCTGCCCTTATCATCTGTCAAGTGCTCAGAAAGTGGAAGGTCAAGGATGAAAAGCTCTAACCCTTTCATGCCCACTTAGAATAGTTAGCCTCCCGGCTCCGAGATATCACCTTCCATTACCTACCTCGAGCAAAGAATAACCTAGCCGATGCTCTCACTACCTTGGCCTCCATGGTCGACATGCCCGTGGGAATAACAATGAGCCCCTTCCTAGTTCAAAAGTAAGACAAACCGACCCATTGCTACCATATTGAGCTTGTCTCCACCGAAGTTCCCGAACTAGTCAATTGCTGGTACTATGATATCTGGTGCCTCCTTAAACATGGTAGGTATCCCGAGGGTTCTAATAAGAAAGATCGAACGACCCTCCGAAGACTGGCCACCCACTACATCATCTGTCATAAAGCCCTACTCAAGAGGAACTTCGATGGAACTCATCTACACTGCATCGCAGGGGCCGAAATTGAGAAGATAATGCAAAAAATCCACAGCAGGGAATGCGGATCCCACATGAATGGTCACATGATCGCCAAGAAGATCACCCGACAGGGCTACTACTGGACTACCATGACCCAGGATTGCACCGCCTATGTCCAGAGATGCCTCAAATGCCAACAATTCTCCAATCTTCAACACCTGCCTCCGCGAGAATTATACAACATGACCTCTCCCTGGTCGTTCTCCACCTAGGGTGTTGACATCATAGGGAAGGTTACACCAAAGTCTTCAAACAGACATGATTTCATCCTAGTTGCCATCGATTACCTCACCAAATGGGTCGAAGCTGAGTCATACGCAGTGCTGAATGCCAAGAAAGTGGCCAAATTCCTCAAGAAAAATATCATCTGCCGATATGGGGTCCCGCACGAGCTGGTGTCAGATAACGAGTTGCATTTCGAAGCAGAAGTTACAAAAATAGTCAATGAGTATGGGATTCAGAAACACAAATCTTCTCCCTACCGACCTCAGACCAATGGTGCAGTGGAAGCGGCCAACAAAAACCTCAAAGCTATCATCAGCATGATGATCGAAAGTTATAGGGATTGGGCCAACCGGATCTCGTACTCCCTCTAAGGCTATTGAACCTCAATCCGAACCTCTACTGGGGCTACCCCTTACTCCCTGGTCTACAGTATGGAAGCAGTCCTACATGTGGAGCTGGAAATACCCTCGTTACGTGTCATGCTCGAAAATAAAGTTAGCGAAGAGGACTAGTGCCAAAGCCGTCTTGATGAGCTAACCCTCTTAGATGAAAGAAGATTAAAAGCTCTTTACCACATACAGGGGTACCATCGCCGAATAGCGCGATCATTCAACAAAAGAGTCAAGGACCGTGATTTTCGAGAAGGGGATTTAGCCCTCAAAGAGATAATAGAACCCATCTGGGACCCCAGAGGGAAATTCAAGCCTAATTGGAGCGGAACCTATATTGTGAATAAAATCTTATCCGGCGGTGCCACCATGCTCACTGACCAAGATGGGGAAGAGATGGCTCGTCCAGTAAATCTGGACAGTCTCATGAAATTCTACCCGTAGTCCGAAATCTCAGCGCGCTACGACTCTTCTCATCCCCTTTCTATTCTAAAAAAAAACTCTTAATTTCCCTCTACCCAGAAATACGTGGGCCTGATCCTCTGCAAAAAAAAACTATTGTCAAACAGATAAAAAAACTTTTCAAAAACCCCAGAGATACGTAGGCAGCTCATACACCTCACATGAGTGCAACCCCTTTCTTTCTCACAAAATACTATTCTTTTCTTACCTCCGAGAACGACAGTTCATTCTAAAAATACTTGAACAAAAGGATTATGTATGCCTTAGCGATCAGTATAGATAATTCAAAATATATAAAAAAAAAATACATCAAAAGGCACAGCTGGATTATCGGAAACTTGTTTATTTCATTAATAAGAAAATTCATCACGGATTACGTAAGAAAAAGGAACGAATAACTCCGTTCCCCTTACTGCCATAAAAAGACAAATAAAAATCCCCACATCTATTACACAAATAAACTCTCCAAGAGTCCTACCCACAGCCACCAGAGGAGCCTGTACCCTCATCATCTACATTCGGAGGTCCCCAAGTTTCCCCTGCCTGAATAGAGTGCCGAAAACACTCTATGGATCGATGAGCCTTAACCATCTTCGAGAAGACCACAACACCCCCTTTCATGGTGTTAGATAAAACAAACCATCTTTGTCCAGTCTCCACTGCCAACATCTTGCTGACTACTCTCCTCCACAACCATTTCATATAATCCCCAGGGACATGACAAACTTTTCTGACAGATTGGGAAGGACGGGTCGACGGACGTCGATTTACCCACAGAGACTCAAGCAACAGATGTAGGCGCTCAGTCAAATCTTTTATCGAAAAGAAATTTGAGGTCTGAGGGGGCACGACCTGTGCCCAGCCAAATTGGCGCAGAAGCCGCCAAGGGAAATAAAAAGTGGTCTGTCTAAAACCAACCATCCGCACAAATGAATACTCTCCTAGCTCCAGAACAGGCTCCAATTGTCCTCACCAAGGCACTGACCAATACAGCCCACGAGCCCCATACTCCATAAGCCAATGCTCCCAGTTCTCAACATACAGGCCCACGCTGAAGAAGTAGCGTGAAAAGAAGTTGGGTACGGCCGACAAGGGATATTCTGGAGGGGTCGCCAAGCGAAATATTTTAGACAACCACATGAACATCATCACAGGGCTACCCCTCAAAAAGTCATAACGACCTTCTCTCCAGGCATCTAAGCCATTCATGGTCTCCGCCAGTATCATCGACGCAATATTGCGACAATATGACATCCATAAAGTAATGGCTGCAAGTTGTGGGTCCACTTGCACCTCCCCAGTCACCAGCAGTAATTTAGAAACCAGACCCAGAACAACGGCTCCAGCATAGCCAACATCACCCTTTCCCGCAAATGCATGAACT
Source organism: Sambucus nigra (assembly GCA_949130495.1). Classification (NCBI taxonomy): domain Eukaryota; kingdom Viridiplantae; phylum Streptophyta; class Magnoliopsida; order Dipsacales; family Adoxaceae; genus Sambucus; species Sambucus nigra. The sequence continues at coordinate 22,612,784 of OX422212.1, read as the reverse complement.
GCAGCACCGCTGGGAGGGAGATCATTCCTCCAGCAACCAATGATCTAGCCGTTAAAGGCAAAATATGAAGAAGCCTGGCCAAAAAATCCCTGGGAGAGCGGGAAAATTTGGTCAAAGCTGCAGCAACACTAGGATTTACACCCAGTATGGCAAAAAATTCCTCGTAGGTAGGACAAACTTCATCCAACCCAAAGCGGAATATATGGTCTTCGGGGTACCAGAATTGTACTACCGCCATTAGCTTGTTCCACTCAATAGGCCGATTGCGCCACAAGGAGACTCTACGCATGTTGAAAGAATCGTAGTCAACATTATAAGAGTAAATTGCTTCCAAGGCTTCGAGGTAGTTGACAAACTCAATGCTACAAGGGAGAGCCATCTTGCAAGGCTAAGAGATAGTGGGCAAGTAAGTGAAAATGCCAAGGTGTGATGAAAACACTCCACCCTTACCCCTTTTTATACTTGAGAACCCTCACAAGAGACATAATCCCTGCAAAAATTAGAGGGAATCCTACCCCACAAAGTGCAAAAGGCTGAAGAGGGCACCATTTAAAGCTTTGAATTGATGGGACTGGACTGAACTGCCGATAGGCAGGACAGGGTGCTTGCCGATCGACAACCCCTCATTCTTAGAAGTTTCCCTCTTTTATCAAATCATAAAACTCAATAAAAATAAATTGATATTCTCAACAGAATTTCAAAATCTCTTTAATTTCCCCTTTTTTATCAAAAACTTTCCTTTAAAAAAATTTCAAAAAATATTCCTTTTTACGGTCTCAGCAGGAAAGTAAAAAGCGCATGTGCATGTATTCATTCATTATTAATAAAAGATAATAAAAAAACTCCATTGCATTGCATCAATTTGTGTTACATCAATTTTGCAGGAAATAAAAAGAAAAAGCAAAAACAACGGGACTCAGCCCAAACCCACATTCTTTTTCTCTCTCTCTCAAGAGCTTCCACCCTACGGCGTGCTCTCTTCCCCCTACGGCGAGACGATGCGCCACCACTACCCGAGCTCGAGTCCTCTCCGGATGAAGTAGAAGGCACCAAGCAAGAAGGAACAGGAACCACGTCCCGAATATGGGTAGTCATAAAAAATATCCAGTCTCTGATGTCCCTCAGCCAAGTGGTAGATACCCGAACTTGCTGCAAGGAAAGGCCAAATCAGTATCAAAGCAGAAATGACCAAAACAGAAAAAAGAAAGAAAGAGAGGGATATAAAAGTATACCGTAGGTCAAAGCACCTCCTCTGTCAAACCCAACTCCTCCGTATCCATCGCATGAGGACGATGCCACATAGGCACCATCTCTCCATCAGCCCGCTGAATGTTGTACGAAGGGGTATGCAACCGTACAAAAGGAACCTCTGAGGTCGCCGCCGATGCCGATGGACCAGCGCCACTGTGGGAAGTACCCACCGCCCGACTCGAACCCGCAGTAAGGAAAGACAGGGCATCATATATGCTGGGGGCCATCAACCAGCTCCTCACAAAGTCTATATAATCATACGGCGTAGCCGTATCGGTGTAGAATAAGTAGGACTCGCCAATCATCACCGCGATCCTCTCATCCTCCGATAGCATTTGCTTCCGCCTCATAGACGTAGGAGGCTGCACAGGTGGCACCACCACCTCCTCCTCAGTAATTTGACGAACCACCCTCCCCCCGAGATACCAGGAATGGCGCGCGCTTACCCCAGTCACCCCCCATCCTGAATGACTGTCCCCCAGGGATAAAAGGTCACCTGAAAATCTCCAAGCGAGCATAAATCAATACAAGATCAGAAGGAGCAAAAACCAAGATTAAAATGGAAAGAGTCTTACCCTACCACTGGTCAGGTCATTCAAAACCTGACGCACCGCCTCCAAGGAGATAGATCCCTTCGACCGTCGATTGGCCTTACGCCATCGATACAATCGATAGAAGTCCCCAACAGTGTCGTCTTTCAAAGCGATTAGCGGGGTATTGCACCTAATCACCTCGTAGAACCACGTCTGAATTCATAAACAAAAAGAGACACATAAGGAAAATGCGAATGCATGAAAGGAAAAAGAGATGCATGAAAAGAAAATGCAAATGCATGAAAAGAAATGCGTAAACTAAAGAATACCTCAAGAAGGTACGTGGCCCCAGTAAAAGTCTACCGGCAGCACCGGCTGAATGCATCCAGGTTCACCAAAGTCAGACTCCCCCAATCATAGAAAGGGATGTTCGAAAACATCCTTAGGTACGACAAGAACCATAAATGAACGACGTCGCCACTCGATGCCACCATGAAACCTCCTAATACCAGCAAAATGAAAAACCAAGCCATCTGTCTCACTTCCAGCCAGTCCTCAACATCAATCACCCTGCTCAATATAACATCCTTCAGTAGGGACAACCGAATTGAATCCCCAGAAACTATCCTCCCTACATCACCAAGTGTCGCACGCACTGCCTTCGGTCTCACCCGTAAAGAGCGATCCACCTCTATCTGCTCTCCATCACAATCTAGCCCCAGCTGTACGTCTATGGGAGTCACAGTCATCTCCCCAAAGCCAAAATGGAAGGTGTGGGTAGTATCCTACCACCTCTCTCCCAAAGCGCACAAGATCGCTGTCGAATGAGGCGTCTCATCCAGCACCGATTCCAATTGCCCAAAACTCGCTGATGATACCATCTAACACAGCACAGGTGGGAGATGCTCCCAGACATCCCTGAGCCCCATTGTCCCATGGGCATGCATGTTCTTCAAAGAAATATCAGACTGGAAAAAAGGAAAAGTCTCATCAAAAGTCAAGAAAGAAAGAAAAATCACCAAAAAGAGAAGAACGCCAAAGGTCCGGTTACTTACATAACCGTCGGGAGTCACTCTCGAAGAGAGAAGATGCGATGGCTCCCGCAGCAAGGTCCGCTCATCCGCAACAGGCTCAAACGCATCAAAGGAGTTCTCACTCCCCAAAGCAAGAGGCGCCCTAGCCCTCCACTCCATATTCGCCCAGTCATCAATGGTCAACCACTCCCTGTGGACTGCAGTGCTCACAAAAGTGGCCATTTCTTGAAGATCGGAATGCTAAAACGACTTTCAGAGGATCGCAGAGAGAAAGAAAGCAAAGAAGCTGTGAAAAAAATGAGGGGATTCACCCCCTTTTTATAGGATGCCAAGCGCCATGCTGATCGGCACCTCCCCCTACATAATCAATCGGCACTGACCCCTTGCCTTCTCGAGGTAGCCCAAAAGTCCGTGCCACTATCGAACGTCACCCTTCATACTATGCCGACCGGCACCCCCCTTTAATTTCGTACATAAATTCCTAGAAAATACCAGAAAGCCTAAAAAAATCCCCGAAAAATTCCTAAAAATCCCAGGAAGGATTTAAAGCCTTTTCACCAAGAAAACTCCGCGTTCCCTGGAGAGAAACCCCTCTTTACCAACAAAATCCTCAAAAACCAAGTGAAAACTCCTCTCGGCAAAGCTCCGGAGGATCTCTAAGGATCACCGGATCACTTCCCCAGCGGAATTCTCTTACAGCACCCAAAATAGGTTGTTCCCCCTACAAGGTCTCCTAATGAAACAAAAGCTTCCCCAGCTATCAGCTCCCCAGCTCAAATCAAAATCATAAAAGTACTTTCCCCAGCAAAACTAAAATCCAATCTTCATCCACTCTTTAGGTCAGAATTGACCCCGGTCCTCGATCGTCACCACTCTTTAGGTCAGAATTGACCTCGGTCTTGGATTATCACCTGAGTTGGGTCAAAATTAACCCCGGTCCTTGGTCTTCACCACTCTTTAGGTCAGAATTGACCTTGGTTTTGGATAGTCACCTAAGTTGGGTCAGAATTGACCCCGGTCCTCGATCGTCACCACTTTTTAGGTCAGAATTGACCTCAGTCTTGGATCGTCACCTGAGTTGGGTCAGAATTGACCCCGATCCTCGATCGTCACCACTCTTTAGGTCAAAATTGACCTTAGTCTTGGATCGTTACCTGAGTTGAGTCAGAATTGACCCTAGTCTTTGATCGTCACCACTCTTTAGGTCAGAATTGACCTCGATCTTGGATCGTCACCTGAGTTGGGTCAGAATTGACCCTGGTCCTCGGTCGTCACCACTCTTTAGGTCAGAATTGACCTCAATCTTGGATCGTCACCTGAGTTGGGTCAGAATTGACCCCGATCCTCGGTCGTCACCACTCTTTAGGTCAGAATTGACCTCGGTCTTGGATCTTGACCTGAGTTGGGTCAGAATTAACCCCGGTCCTCGGTCGTCACCACTCTTTAGGTCAGAATTGACCTTGGTCTTGGATCGTCACCCGAGTTGGGTCAGAATTGACCCTGATCCTCGATCGTCACCACTCTTTAGGTCAGAATTGATGTCGGTCTTGGATCGTCACCTGAGTTGGGTAAGAATTGACCCCGGTCCTCGGTCGTCACCACTCTTTAGGTCAGAATTGACCTCGATCTTGGATCGTCACCTGAGTTGGGTCAGAATTGATCCCGATCCTCGCTCGTCACCACTCTTTAGATTAGAATTGACCCCGATCCTCAGTCGTCACCAGTCTTAGGTCAGAATTGACCTCGGTCTCGATCATCACCACTTTTAGGTCAGAATTGACCTCGGTTATTAAATCTTCACCCTAGGCCCGCAGATTCGACTTTGACCCATAGAATTGGTCAGCCCCCCAACACCACTTCAGGTCCTCAGAATCGACCTGAACCTTCGATCGTCATTCCATCCCCAGCACACTCCTTAGGTCCTCAGAATCGACCTCGACCCTATGAATCGGTCCTACTCCCTCAAAAGCATCATGTGGTGTCTATTCAACGGTTCTCATTTGTTCCAAACAAACCCGTCTAGGGTCTCTGTAGACACCCCATTCCGTTACCCCTTAACGCTCCTAAGGTCCTTAACACCTACCTTCATCACTACAAACCCAAGTAATTTCCTGAGTACTGACCTTAAAGCCATCGGGCACTCCCCGGCTCAGTTTTATCAAAAAGTAAAACTCTTTGTCTCAACTAAGACTCAATTAAACTTCGAAGGGCACTGATTACCCTTTCCAACGGTTCGCCCCGTGCGCGATTCCAACTTACCATGCGGACGAACGATCCGTTTGCGTCCGAAACCTAACCCAGAGGCAATAGGGCGCTCTCGGACTCTGTTTGACCTAAGTTAACTCTTCAGATTGATCGAGGCTGAATGAATCTTCGAAGGGCACTAAATCCCCTTTCCAACGGTCCATCCCGTGCGTGATTCTGACTTTTCATGCGGACGAACGATCCGTTTAACTCCAAAGGTCACCGAATGCTTCCCGGGCCCGGTTGACCAAAGTCAACTCCCCAAACTGGGTCAAACTATTTGGAATGTCGAAGTACATCTCGTAACCTTTCCAACGGTCCACCTCATATGAGATTCGGACTTATCATGCGGACGAACGATCCGTTTGCGTCCGAACGATTCTCCGTCCAATGGACCGACAAATGCTTCTGAGCCATATTTGACCCAAAGTCATCTCCCAAACCCGCGAGCTGTCCAAAGGACTTTCTAAGGTCTCTGAATTACCTTTCCAACGGTATTCCCCGTGTATAATTATGACCAATGATTTGCCCTCGGCAACCGATTTTTCAAAAAATCCTGAAGCGCACTGCCAAATGGCAAGTTCCAGACCCTGCCTATCGGCACCTGTCGATAGGTAGGAATAGGTCTATGCCGATCGGCAGTGACCCGAGCCTATAAAAGGAGGCCTTCATGTCTTTTGCAAGGAAAGCCCAGATCTGATAAAATTCACTCTTAACGAATCCCAGAAACCTCTCTAAAAGGCAGCGTGATTTCAACCCCCAAATCCCTTTTTTACTTCCACTTTTCATCATCCTTTTCACCAAACTTGGTGAATTAGTCACTCTCCATCATCATCCAAGTGCAAGGGCTGCTCTCCAACCTTCAAGATCAAGCTCAAGATCTTCAAGAAGGTCCAACTTTCTCTACTTTCTCTTAAATTCTCTTAAACTCTCAATAACTTGTTTTATTACTTAGCAGTTTTATTATCTCATCTCACACATCCTAATATACTTTTTTTATTTAGTATTATTGCACATATCTTATTTTCATATAAATAAAAACCCCAAAAAATAAGAAAAAGTGGGTTTTCCCATAAATTCCAAATAGGGATTCTCATACTTTTTCTCACACTTTTCTCACAACTAAAACACTTTTTCTACACACACACACACTTATAAATAAGAGATCCCCCATTTGGATTTATGGGATAAACCCCACCCCTCGTTTTGTATGCGAACTACGTGGACTTGATGCCTTTATAGGCTACGTAGGCATCTCGGGGTAAAACCCGAGACTCGAGTTCTCTCTCTCACCTTTTCTTTTACTTCCTATTTTCTCTAAATCTAATCTTCCTATATTCTATATATTTGCCCTTAGTGATGTATTGCTCCATATGCGTTATCGGTCCATTATAACGATCAATGTAGGGGTAATCGCATAAATCTTATTTTTCTAATATTATGCTTATATCTTCCTACGGATGACTCGCTTTATCTTTTCCATGATACAAGTCGAGGATTCCTACCTCCATTATATATATACACATGCACACATATCACGGGGGAAAATATAAAGGAAAATAGCAAATATCTATGAGAGACCGAAATGGCGGAATGGGTGCCTAACACCTTCCCATTTCGTAACTAAGCCTCCGAACCCTTCTCGAATCATTTTGGTTTCGCATGCACCAGTATGTCTTTGGATGCCATCCTTCAGGATGACTTCCCTTTTTTCTTTTGTCTGTTTTAAGTAAAATAGACTTGCGACTCTAAATCTTTTTACATTTTTACATCTCATCTCAAAAGACGCCGGCCGAAGCACTCTCGAGAGGGATGCGCGGGACCCGAAGGATCCTCTCCCTTAGATGCGCTCGCCCCAATGTGGCGAGGATCGAGGATGGCCAAAATATCCACCCTGCTAAACTTATTTTGAGTTCGTCGATTTTTCTACCGCTTTTGTCTTCGCGTCATCCTCAAACTTCAACTTGTTATTCAGGTCGTCCAAATCCTTGCTTTGGGTGAGGAGATAACCCTTTAATATGTTATTGGATTTTGTGAGATAGTAATTGTTCCTTTGATAGAGGTCAACTCAATCGGTGAGTTCTTGAGTGACCCGAATGCTTTGCACAAAAAGAGGAAAAAAAATTAAGAATAAAATTAGGCGAGAACAACAAATAAAAAGTTATTTAATTTACCAGGACACTGTGCCTCAAAACTTCCTTGTGGATTATCTCTAAAGTAAAGCCCCTCAGATTAATCATATTAGACGACATCATCGTCAGCTGAGCAACATAGTACGCAACCTCCAAGTCCTTATGGGCTGAATCAACCTCAGTTACTGGCTCTATTCCTTTAAGAATGGATATCAACATAGTACGCAACCTCCAAGTCCTTATGGGATGAATTGACCTCAGTTACTGGCTCTATTCCTTTAAGAAAGGATATCTCCCAGGGGCGACACCAAATCTGTTTAGGGGAGAAGTCCTTGACCATTACCTCTACTGCTATTGAGGATCATTGATTGTTACAAGATATTTGGGAGTTATAATTAATGTAAGTGGAGGACCTGTTTGATTTTTATCTGTCCTCCTCCTTTTACTTTGCTCAACCTCTTGATGCTGATGTTCTAGCTCTTGGGCCTCCTTTTCTCTGAGGTTGATTAATTTTTTCTTCATCTGAGTATCATTTTGTTTATCCTCGTTGTTTTGGCTGCCTATTTTTAATTTATCTCTGGTCGATGCCAGATCGACCTGCCTCCTCTATTTACTAGTAATGTCTTCCAGGTCTTAGGGGACTGGAGGGAATGTGAAGTCTTCTACGCATAAATTTTCTTTTGCTTCAACTTTCTCTTAAGGATACCCAGATATGTTGGTATCATGGGTAAAAAGTAAGGAGACAACGCCTTCTTCAGCTTCCTCTTACTGGTCAGAATTGGAGACGGTTGAAATGACGCGTGATGATGATTCCCCTAAGTAAATACCCCTTATAGTCTCATTAGGGATAGGGGTGGAAGTTGGAATGGAGTCGTCATCGGCTGCGAAATAATCGACGACCGAAATATCAATAACAATTGTGAAGTTTTGGATTGACTGAATAATCACGCTGTAATCGAGAAAAATGTTAGGCACCCTCTAATGTGGATGAACACCCTCTGGGTTTTTATGCTTCCAAATCTTTTTTAAATCTCTAAGATTGACCTTGTTTTCTGACAGCTTCGTGTTTAGAAAATGATTAGCACAAAAACTAAGTCAGTTAGTGACATTATTTTTAGTACTTAGGCCAAACAAAAATGATTGAACCTACTAGGTGCCCCATTTATGGCAGGAACCTAAAGACTATCGTAATTTTCATCATATAGTTACCCCAAAAATATAAGGATATTCCTTTTGGTATCTTTTTGTGATCGTGGAAAAAATTTAACCAAGTTACGACACTTTTCCCCGGCCTGAAAATGGTATATATCTGATCTTGGGGAAGTCTTCATGTTATAGCAATACCTAATCTGCTCAAGACCTAAATTTTTCCCACAAACCTGGTTGATGGCGACTATAACCATAATAATTTGATAGTTACTACCATTTTTCTTGGGCTGGGACTATTCCATAATAGCAAAATATTCTCACCAATAATGGTTGAAGGGGGAAAATGAACCCCATTCTAATGTGGCAACGGCCATAAAGATACCTCACCAGAGGGAAGATCCATAATATCATCTTCCTCTGGAGATAACCTAATATTGACATTATTAGGGAATCCATATTTTTCATGAAATTCCCGAAAGCTATCAGTTATATATACCTCATACTTTATACTACGTCTAAACATGGTAGAATTAAGAGGAGAAAGAAGAAGAACAATACAAGAAGAAATATTTTTGGTCGCTAAAAGCTTTAGAGAGAGAAAGAGGGAGTGAAAACAAGAATACCTTTGTAGCTGCTGTAATGACGAGTATAGGGCTTTGGGGGCCTTATACCTTCTGTCGCCAGTCAAATCAATTGTTGTTCGTTTATTAGGTCATCCAACCACGTGCTCATACACCATCATTACCTAGAGAAGTGACGTTGGATCGCGTGGTATAAAGAGTGAAATACATGCGAAATGATTTATAGAGCAATGATTGAAATCCCATCGCATAGACCAAGTAATATACACGTGTGAACTTGTGAAATACGTTCAAATAGTTGTTTTAATAACACGTGTCCACTAACTTAAAAATAAATCGGAGCCAAATAGCGTATTGGGCGATCACCCTAACCTTGGCAAAAAATTGAAGGGAGACTGGTCAAATTTGTGTCACATGGATGTCACACGATTTATCTTGGAAGATCACAAATATATAGGGAAATAAGTACTAATCTTGGAAGATTATGTTAGCGGGTTAGAAGACTAGTCCTTATAGGACTTTATAATTAAGATTAACATGAAGAGGCCTAAATTAGTAGGATCCTTAAGCTTATAAATAAAGGCGACCTCACCCAATTTAAGGGCAATTGATTGTAGCTTACACGTGGTGACATGGACTCTCAAGTAGAAACCCTAGAACTCCGATCACCATTGTTCTTTCTAAGTAATACACAAATCTTCCTCCCATCCCCATGGACGTAGTCAAGTCTATCTATTAAACCATGTACATCTGGTGTTCTTTATTCCTTCCCTTCATTCATAATTTTTTAGGTTCTAATCTCTATTTACTGCTTATATTGTAGGTCAATATCACCTACACTTTTCTATTACAAAAATAAGAGGTTGTAACATTAAGTTTATTATTAAGTAAAGTTTGAGGTACCCTTACACGTTTGTAATATTTAATTCAAAAATCTTATTACAAACTAGTAATTAATTACCCTTATTTAATCATATTAATATTCAAAAAATTTATGAAATCATTATTGCGATTGATAGACTAAGATACTCCTTCGCTCTCTCATAGATGTTAATTTCAAAAGGTGCCAAAACTTGTTTATCCGGATCACATTTCAAAAAAAATTTACATCACTCTTAACCAAACGCATTGTTTATGTTTTACTTTCTCTTTATTAATTATTTATAGTAGATCCAACACACATATACACCTCTCTTTATATATATCTGTCTTTCCACATACATAAACACATAATCATGATAAGATCACCAAACCCACATTTAGGTACACATGCTCACATTTTTTGAGCTTAGGATAACGTTATGCCTGGTGGCATGACCACAGATGGCACTCCCTTTAATATATTATAATGTATATAATTATATATGTACGAATAACTAGATGGGGCTCCTTTGTCAACCTTCCTTAATAATTTATTTTATTGTGATGAATCAATGAAATAGATAGATATATAGGATAATATAGTTGGAGAACATTAAGGGTGGTTTAAATATGTAATAATAAAATATAAGGTAAGTTGGAACCCCCCCCCCCCCCCCCCAAATTGAAACATATTGTATGTCAATTATTTAATGAATTATGCTCATCATATTTCAAAATAAATCATGGTAGGAACATAACACCACTTTGTACCCACAAAACACGTAAATATAGTACTATTTATAGCATTAACAAGGGCAGATATGAGCAGTTATATTAGAAACAAGTTTATTATGTGCTTGAATTCCATAGATATTTATGAAAATGGCCAAGCCCATATATTAACGGGTTAAAATGACCATGATTTATGTAATTTCAATTTTAGGGGTTTGAAGGTTATTTTCAGTGGGGTTATGATTGAGGAGTCTTCATCAAATCATTATGCATGAGACTACCACGAAAGCTTAAGAATATTTATGAATCACTCAGGAAAACAATAAAATTGTTCGAGGCTTCAAACTTGATCAACTCATCACAAAATTAAGGTTTCTAGATTTAAAGGCATTGAGACATTTGGTGAGTTTTACGCTAAATTGTCTAATATTGTTAACTCGTCTATTAATTACAGTGAGTAAATTTGATAGTAAAAATTGTACTCAAAATCTTGAGGCCTCGTAGATTTGAGTCAAGGGTCATGTCCTTAGATTCCCTCAGTAGGTTGACTTTAAGAAAGTTGAGTAACTTTTAGGTGAATTTCAAACCTACTATCATAACTATTACCTTTCCCCTAAAATCATGTAAGATCCCATCTCTACCACTTTGTCTCGAGTGTCCTTTGGATCACACATCGTAGTTTAAATAACCCATACTATGTGTTAGTGGCAATCAATTAATCGTTATAATGTTCACCTTATCACCTTGAGAAGACTTTTGTCAAAATATGCTTTGGAGCTTTGAATTTAGAGGTTTAAGATTATAACTGACGAACTTGGATAAAAAAGCATGGACACTACCCACCACATCTATTATAATTGCATCTTTGGACAAATCGATATTTTCAAATACTTTCTTAACTTCACTATTCCAAATCTCCTAGTAGACAAAGGAAAAAAAATTAAATGGGTATAGAGACTAGCTACACAATTAAATGATTTATGAAACCACCAATTGTTGATCATTAAATGAACATATGAAAAATAGAAAGGAATTCGAAAGAAATTTCCAAAAAATTCCCACACTCAGAAGACAAAAGATCCGATAAAAAGAATATGTTGTAACTTCTTGCGAAGAATTACAATAGAAGAATGTCATCAAATGGCAAGAATCTATGTAAAATATTTCACATAAAAAGGAAATTATAATAGGATTGCATTTGTGCCAAATGTAACTAAATATGTGAGATAAAGCTCTTTTAAATTTGAACATTTCTTAAGTTGTTTTGATTTTGAAAGTCCACTAATAGTGTGAATTCAAATCAAACAAGAAATTCTCATTCATTTATTGATTGAAGCTCGATGAGTTCTGTAGTGGTTGGAAACAAAAAGATCAGTATACTAATGCATGAAATTAATGTATGTATCGGTGGATTCACCCTGTGTAATACATTGATAAGCATCCAAAAGTATACATTTTATACCCTAAATAGACGTATTTTAATTGCTAATTCTAGGCAAATTCGGGGCTTATGCGCGTAATTATTTATTGTGCAAGCTTGATTGCATTTGCGGTGTCAAAAGCTCTATTTCGAGGCAATTTTCAGCAAGAAGTGGCTAAATAACCAGTCCCGTAACCCTAGCCTAGCCCAATCCCGTGGCCTAAACCTGCCCCGAGCCCGATGTGTGTTGTTCTTGCACTTTTATTAATTTTTAGAATTTTATTTTGAGTCATTTTTATTTTTAGGATTTATTTTAGATTTATTTAGGATTTTCAGGATTTATTTGTAATTTTAAATATTTCTTTCTAATTAGTGTAATTTTATTTTGATTTTTATTAAGTTTTTAGTTTTAATCTTTATTTTATTTTATTTTATTTGGATTAGTTTTTAGGAATTTATTTTTCTAGTTTTATTAGTTTGTGTTTTTTTAGTACTTTAATTTTTTTAGTTTTATTAGATTTTAATGCTTTTTCGTACCATTTTTGTGTTTTATAAGGCTTGTATTAGGAGTTTATTACCTTGCGTGTATTGCGGTGCTTGGAGATACCATATTTTTCATTTTAAATTTGTAATAATCGAAGATAAGCGTGATAGAAAAACCGAACAAGGTCGAGAGACGGCGCCCGAGGTGATGATTTAGAAGCCTGTCTACCTTAGGTCGGTAGGACTCTGGAGGTCGACTGAGATTGGCGAGATCTGCCCCTGATCGACTCAAATCCTTCATCACCCCACGGCATAAAAATTGTGGGAGGTAAATTTCTAAACCCTCGCGCCTCTCTTATCAGCGAGTCAATTTTTGTGTATGCTTACGTGCTCTTATTTGATTTTATTCTCGCATTTATTTTCGAATGTGTGTGGTGAATTAATCAATTAAGACCTACACCCGATCATTCACGATAAGGGATTTCATCACCCTACTCACTCGCTTACCATTTGTGTGCTACCCTAGCTATCATTAAATTTAAAATTAATCAACTATGTAGCCCAATAGGAGAACATTTTACAAAGTTGATCACAAAGATAAATTCCGTAATTTTTATCTCCCGCAAACTTAATTAAAATTTGACTACCCTCTCACCTAAATTTAAAGATGATAATTGGCTATGTGCTAGTTTGAAATTTTCCTTGACTTGTATGCCTCTAATTACATCCTTTGGTAGTCGGGTTTTAGTAAGTTCGTCAAATTAAAGCGTCCAACTATTTTCCCACTCTTTTCTTCCAGAAAATCTAAAAACATTTTCTTCCTTTATTTTTTATAAAAATTCAAAAATATTTTCTTTCCTTTTGAAATTTTTTTTAAAAAAATCCAAAAATATCTCTCTCATCATGGCCGAAGAACGCCCTTTACGGGACTACTTTGGCCATTTCTCATTATCTCAAAGCATGTTTGAGGTTGATCCCGAGTCGAACCTCTATAACTTACTTCATGACTTTAACTCTCAACCACACACCATTAATACTCATGCGTCATCTATGCACGCACCTCACATTTCATTGCCTCCGATGACGATTATGAATGTGTAACATGCTTCGCCATGCACCTATTGCTTTCACGACGATCACTTATCCCACGAGTCCCTGTATATTCCTTATTTTTTTTAACCCACCATGGACCAAGTGTATCTATATGATACTGTTCTGGAATCCACCTAGGCCTATTGTCATGATATATCTAATTTCGAGTGGTGTGAGTACCCCATATATTCATGGAGGCTTGATCACCCTCCCACACAATACGAATTCCAACCCTCTATTGTGGATCCTCACACGTTCCCACTATCTTCATGGAAACCTTGTGCACCTTATCCCGATCATTTCCCTCACTATGCTATCCACGATTATCAACCATTTGTCTCTCACGGAGATTCTTCTCCCGTGTATGACACACTTGGCCCCGTTCCCCACACTTCATATGAGTATTCTTCGCATATTAGTGTTAGTAGTGAGTTGTGTCCACCTCAACCACCGTCACCACCCACTAACACTTCACCATCATCATCCACATCCTCTCCCGAGGCACTCTTGCAACAATTTATTATCGAGCAAGAGCAAGCCACTCAAATTCAAAATCAAGCTCTTCAAAGGCTTGAACAAAGATTAAATGAATTTGAGTGTGCGAACGAGTCAGAGTTCCCCTCAAGTCAACCCATTATTTCACCCACGTGGAACGATAATGAGTCGGCATGTGTCACAGATTTTGAGTGTGACCAACCCTCTCACCTAGAGAATCTTGAAGTTGAAAACATCCCATGGCTCGGGCCCCAAGTCGATAATTATGTTGACTTACCTTTCATTAGTGAGACTGATTTTCTCCCATCATGTCCAAATGAACCCCCTACTTGAGGTTCACATTCCCACTCTTGTTATATCTAAAAATACGCTCGAGCTTTTACCTTATGCCCCAATTACATGTCTCTGACATGCCCATATCTTTTAGGTTAGCTTAGGCTACGAGTGCTCACCAATGTCCTGAGATAGCATCAAAGATGGTTCTCACCTCTCTTGATATGGATCCTACCCCGTCAGATTTGGATCCCCTTGAGCCGAATATTGATGCAGATTCATTTGTCTCGGATCTTAATGGATCATTAAACCATTTCACCACATCGGATGGTGATACATTGGTGGATAAATTGATCTTGCCATAACTTGATACCACACTCCCTCTTCAGGAGGATATTGAGGATCATCCTGACCCTCCAAATGAGTGTGTGTCCCCTACTCTAGAGATAGATCATCTTCCTTTACCCTTTGTCCCACCCGACCCACCCATTCTTTTGCCCTCCCTACCACCTTGTTTGGACCTAGTCATTATGCCTCCACAGTTCACATATGTTTATCTAGGTCCTTACTTGCATCCTCCACCCATTCTCCTTTTCATCCCACCACCTGGTTTGGATCTTGATTTTTCATCTTTCATGTTTCCAACAATATCTTTGGATCCTAACCTCAAACCATCATCTACCATTCCCAAGAGTGTTTGTGGATCTACTCTCCACTTTCGTGATATTGAGCTTGTTACTTTATGCCCACCACTCTCTTGTGGTGTTAATTTTTCCCATCGAAATCTCCCTGGCATGTCACGGCACGACCATTATCATCGTCCATTTATAGAACGGTAGTGTGCTTTTTATGAGCCCCACCACATTTTCATTGCTAAACCATATTGCCTTCCTCACTAACTTGAGCACCATTCTAATAGGGCTCTTGTTGCCCTCACCTTCCGGATCAATAAGGCTCTAGACTGATGCCTTTTCTCCCTTACCCTAATACCCACCCACCCTTGGTCCACCGATGCTTTGCATCGTGTGATGCACTTTGCCATAAAGTTGCATTGATCATTTTTAGCTTTCATCCAACAAGCTGACGCTTTAGTCTTGTTTGGGGGTGATTCTCATCACCCAATTTATCTGCCACCCTGCATGTTCCTTGTTCTTATCCTTAGGGTGAGAATGGTTCGGCCTGGCTAAAGACATTAAACTTAGCGCAATCGGGAGGCAACCCGCTGTTTATTTGGGGGTGGTGTTTCGCATCACCCAATGCTTTCCCATGTTATTGACTTGTACACATTTTTTCTCTCTTATCCTTTATTCATGTTTCATCTCGGCTTCATCTGTCCACTTCATTAGCGGTTGATTATGGTAGTTTCTTTCTTCCCTTATGCTCTCAATTTTAAAAAATCATTTTATTTAACATCGAGGACGATGTTCCTTTTTGTTTGGGGGTGGCGAATTTTATCAAAATCATACCTCTTTTGAAAAATTTTGATTTTCAAAACCTGAATTTTAAAATTTTCGTGTAATTTCTTTTGTCTCACTCATTGACGTGAATTTTCTATCATCCATCTTTTAAAAGTCTAGGAATCAAGCTAGAGGATATTTTTTCTAAATTGATTATATAATATGTATCAAGGCATTTTACACTATGAATTTCCAGACTCAACAAAATTGAGCACTTATCACATCACTACAGTTTAGAGTTAAAGAGTACTACAATTCTCAAGAGAGCCTTAAGGATCACTAGTAGAGACTTTAGCTTGTGAGATATGTGCCCTTAACCCTTTCAGAGTGTTTTACGTAATCTCTGAGTCACAAGTTGATTCAACTTCTTTTGAGTCCGCACTTTCGTTGTATGATCTCATTATTCTTCAATTTTTGACTTGATCACTGAGAATGATATCACTTTCGAGTTGTAAAAACATGTGTCTTGAAATTTATCCCGATCACTAAGTTTTCATCCATTTACTTCACCCATTTTCTTTCATATTCCCCACACCCTCACCTATCATCTCCATTTATATACCTCCCCATTTCCATATCAACTCCATTTTTCCACCCACCATTTTTGAAAAAGAAAAGAGTGTTGTTCCAAATGTAAAATGCCTTCATTGTTGTCGAAAAGAAAAAAAACAAGAGGGAAAATTAAAGAAAAAATCATAGAAGGAAAAAAAGAGAAAAAAGATAAAAAAGAAAAAGAAAAAAGAAAAGAAAAAAAAGAAAAAAGAAAGTTTACAGTCAAGTTCTTTCTAAATAAAGACATTTGTGCCTCAAGTGTGATACATTCTTCTCTCTCAAACTATCCATCATATCATCATTCATCCTACCTCATCTCATCATATCCTTCTCGTTTTATTTCTCACTCATCCATAAACATCCATATTTTTCCCTAGGTGTTCACGCAAATGAAAGTCAACGTAGTGAATAACTCGTCGTTCTCACTATAGTGATTTGCATTCTTTTCATGAGATCATTTTCTTTCTAATTCGTTCTTTCTTATATGTGTGTGAGATGTTTGACCTTGCTTATATTTACTCACATCCTCACACACAAGAGCGATACACTTACCAAAATCTCGTGAGTTCGTTTGAGTGGGATATATACGTGAGATTTTAAAGTTGAAGAGTTGATTCTGAAAGGCAATCTAGGAATTACTCTCGTGATACTCGACCCGTTTTGACTGATTTACACTACACACGTTGAGTACTAGGAAGGATGTGCCTTGAGTATTTACTTAGCTAATTTTTTTACACGCTTCTAGCTTGTTTTCCTCAAAGCAATTTTTCTCATGATGGATTATGCGATCATTCTACATATAATAAGAGATAAACTGTCTTTTTCAAATAAAGAATTTTATGGGTATATTCCCTATAAACCCTCATGAGTCACAACTCGTCCTGTTGGGCAGTCTATAGGTTCAAAGGCTTGTTGTACATGCTAAGTGCAATCGCAAGTTCCTGTGAAAATGGTAGAATTTTGTTTTCTTATATTTCTTTCTCTCTATATTTTACTCGAGGACTAGCAATGTTCTTTTTGGGGATGGTGTGATAAGCCACCCAAAGTATACATTTTATACCTCAAATATATGTATTTTAATTGCGAATTCTCGGTAAGTTTGGGTCTTATGCGCATAATTATTTATTGTGCAGGCTTGATTGCAGTTGGGGTGTCAAAATCTCTATTACGAGACGATTTGCAGCAAGCAGTGGCTAAATAACCAGTCTCGTAGCCCTAGTCTAGCCCAATCCCGTGGCCTAAACCTACCCCGAGCTGGATGTGTGTTGTGTTTGTACTTTTATTAATTTTTAGATCTTTATTTTGAGTCATTTTTATTTTTAGGATTTATTTAGGATTTTTAGGATTTATTTGTAATTTTTACATTTCTTTCTAATTAGTGTAATTTTATTTAGATTTTTATTAAGTTTTTAGTTTTTAATCTTTATTTTATTTTATTTTATTTTATTAGGATTAGTTTTTAGGAATTTATTTTTCTAGTTTTATTAGTTTGTGTTTTTTAGGACTTTAATTTTTTTAGCTTTATTAGATTTTAATTTTTATTTTTATTTAGAGTCTTTTTAGTTTAATAGGTTTTGTTATTTTTATTTAATTTTTAGTTTGATTTTTTTTAGTTAGGATTTTATTTTTATTATTTAGTTTTTATATTTTTAGGTTAGATAATTTTAATTTTTTATTTTGAAGGTACAAAAACACACATACACATATTATCCCATACACACACACACTCATCACCATTAACAAACTCCACTCCTTTCACCTCCATCCCACATCAACCCTGATCGAACTTTTCAAATCGCCAACCCGGATGCATACCCAATTTGTACAACCACCAGCCTCATTTCAATTCAACCCGAGCCATAACCGTGACAAAACCGTCAACAACCCAAAATCCCACGTCATCTCCACCAAACCACCAGCTACCTATCCGACCCATAAAACCCCATGGAAGCCCCTATATCCATGAACCCACTTATAGCAACCAGGCGCAACCCGACCTTGAAACCTCCCTTAACCCGATTCCACACACTAAAGCTAAAACCATTTCTCTTTTGTCCCCATTCTTCCAAGCCAAAATCGTTTTATCCACCTGCCAAGTTCCAAATAAAGCCAAAATAAAATAAACCCATGTGTCTTAACTAACTTAACCCTCATTTTTCAAAAACACCCCTTTTACCCCATTTTCTTAAATATTCCATCTTCTCCCAATATACCCTTACACCCCCACTTCCCGCATGACCTCACCTATAACACATGCTCAAATGCCCATATAAACCTTTCCATACCCAAATTACCCCTAGCCTCCTTGCACACTATAAAAGGAAGAAGAAGACCCCATTAAAGGAGGAGAATTCTAGAGTTAGAGAGAAAAAGAACTCCATTTTTTTAAAGTTTGTTTTTAGGTTTTAGTTTAGTAAAAATAAATATAATAAATTGTGTGATTGTAATTAGTGAGAGATTTATTGGTTGTAGTCGAATAACATGGATGGACCTACGCCATCCCGAATGGGAGCGGCCGCACCCACGTGTTTCCCCAAAATTATGCTATGGTTTATAATTTTTTTTTAGCTATTTATAAGTTTTTAAAACTTTGGGGGCGAGTTTCTAAATAGCCAAACTTGTTAAAACCTGAAAAAAAGATAAGCTAACCTCTACCAAACGACAACCTCTTTTCTTTTTATCTCATTCTCTCCTCTCTCTCGTTCCTCCTTGCCCCAATCTCCCTCTCCTCTTTTCTCCCTCACCTCTTCTCTCCCTCACTCACCCCTCTCCTTTCAGCCCCGCTGCCAGCCACAGCACACCCGGTTGGCTTGGTGTCGGTAACACACCTGACAATCAATGTTGGTTAATTTTTTTCAGTATGTTACTTTTTTTCCAGTATATTAGTTAATTTTAATTAGTTTAGTTGTTAGTATGCTGAAATTGGTGAAATTTTAATTAGTTTACTTGTTGCTGAAATTGTTAGTTATTGCTGAAATTAGTTTAGTTATTGCTGAAATTATTAGTTATTGCTGAAATTAGTTTAGTTATTTTTAGTTATTGCTGAAATTGTAATTTTAATTAGTTGACATTTTGAAGTTGGTAGTTATTGCTGAAATTTTAATTAGTTTACTTGTTGCCGAAATTGGTTGTTATTGCTGAAATTTCAATTTGTCCCCAAAATTTGTTGTTCCTGAAATTTGTATGAAATTATTTGTATTGCTGAAATTTTAATTTGTCCCCAAAATTAGTTATTTTTGCTGAAATATGTAGTAAACTTTAATTTTAATTAGTAGTTGTTGTTAAAAAATGTTGGTTTATTACGTATGGGCCAAAAATGAGTGAATATTAATCACATGTTTTTAGGGTTAAAAATTGCAAAACAAGTAAAACTAACCCCAAAAAATCGCCTTGGGGGCTCCCTCCCCCAAACCCTCGGTATTCGTAAAGAATTCTGCACCCACCGCCCGATAATCCTAGGTCTTCCACTGTTGAAGAATTCATTCAATTCGAAGAAAATTTGCTTTGATCTACTCCTCTCTAATTTTCATTCTATGCTCTTAATTGACTCAAATTTTTGTTGGATGATGATTATTGAGGGCTAGTCTCCCAATCAAGGGATGAATTGAAGCCCTCATGAATCCAATTTGATTTAGTTGGTCAATTTTAATTTTATTAGTTTCCTTTGATTAGTAAAATTAATTCCTACTTTTATTTTCGCATTGAGAAACGGAAAATCATCCTTGAGAAAGGATTGAAAACTATATCATCATTTGATCATTTGATTCAAAGTAGAGATAGGCTTATCACTTGATTTAAAATGCTAGTATAATTTTCATCTACTCTGGTTTTTATTATTGTCTAATTAAAATTAGTTGGATGAATTGGTCATAGCAGGTGATTTGTTTGATTAATTTTAATTCAATTAGAGTAGTGTGTCGGGGAATTAGTGTGTGTGGGAATTAAACATACTTTTCTAAAAGAATATTCAATTAATTCAATTGTGTAATGAGAATTATCTTTTGAATTAAATGAATATTTTGGAAATTGATGAAATTAAAATAGTGCAAGCTAGATTGATTTGTTTGAATTGAGGGTGGATTTTCCATCCCTTGAACATTTTTCTCTCATTTAGTTACATCTCACTCATTTTCATTACTCATTAGTTTATGTTTTTCAACTTTCATTATAGTTCAATTACCTTTTCTTACTTAGTTCTTAGTCACCTTAATCTCAAAATTATTTTAATATTAGAAAAGTTCAAAAAAATAGACAATGTAAAAAGTCCAAAAAGAAAATAAAATTGAATTGCATGGGCTTCTCCTTTGTTTCACTCCCTTGATTTGGATTGATTCCCTTACTTATCTCTACACTCTAGTTTAATTATAATTTTATAGGTATGAAAGGTTTTGATTAGAGAAGCTTTGCATAACGACATACTAAAAGCTACTCTATTATACATCATCATCATCATCATCATCATCATCATCATCATCATCATCATCATCATCATCATCATCATCCTTGTCTTAATCCCATCACATGGGTTCGGCCACATATATTCTCATATTCTATTCTAATCTATTAGAAGCAATATTATCATTCAAGTTTAATTACTAAAGATCTCTCCTAATAATTTTCTCCCACGATAGCTTAAGGCGTCCCCTTTCTTTTTTACCCTTTATTTCCAATAATGTTCCTCTTGTTATATGTGCATCTACTAGTTTACACAACACATGCCTGTAGATGGGTGTCTATCAATAAAAAAACAAATAAAATAAAATAAAAAATGCTTCTTTTATTAATGACATCCGAGAGGTGCCCGCGAGGGTCACCCAGAAGTCCAAAAGCCATGGCAAGGTTTAGCGCCGCTGCAAGGGTCAGCGCCTCTTCAAGAGCCAGCACCGTCGCTAGTGTCCGCGCCGCTATAAGTGCCGGCACCGCTTCAAGTGTCTACGCCGCTGCAAGGGTCGGCGCCGCTTCAGGTGCCAGCACCACCGCAAGTGTCTACGCCGCTGCAAGGGTCGGCACCACTTCAAGTGCCAGCGCCGCTGCAAATGTCTGCGCCGCTGCAAGCGTCAGTGCCGCCGTAAGTGTCCGCGCCGCTTCAAGTACCAGCGCCGCTGCAAGGGTCAGCGCCGCCGCAAGTGTCAGCGCCGCCGCAAGTGTCAGCGCTGCTGCAGGTGCTAGCGCCGCTCCAAGTGCCTGCGACGCTACAAGTGTCAGCGCTGTCGCAAGTGTCTACGCCGCTGCAAGTGTCGGTGCCGCTTCAAGTACCAGCACCGCTGCAAGTGTCCGTGCCACTGCAAGGGTCGGCGTCGCTGCAAGTGCCAGCGCCGCTGCAAGTGTCCGCTCCGCCGCAAGGGTCGGCGCCGCTTCAAGTGCCGGCGTCGTTGCAAGTGTCTGCGCCATTGCAAGGGTCAACGCCGCTACAAGTATCGGCACCGCTCCAAGTGCCAGCACCGCTTCAAGTGTCTGCGTCGCTGCAAGTGTCTACGTCGCTGCAAGTGTCGGCGCCGCTTCAAGTACCAGCGCCGCTGCAAGTGTCAGCGTCGCTTCAAGTACCAGCGCCGCTGCAAGTGTCAGCGCCGCTGCAAGGGTCGACACCGCTGTAAGTGTCCGCGCCGCTGCAAGGGTCGGCCCCGCTGCAAGTGCCAGCGCCGCTGCAAGGGTCCGCGCCGCCGCAAGGGTCGGCGCCGCTTCAAGTTCCAGCGCCGTTGCAAGTGTCTGCGCCATTGCAAGGGTCAGCGCCGCTATAAGTATCGGCACCGCTCCAAGTGCCATGACCACTTCAAGTGTCTGCACCGCTGCAAGTGTCAGCGCCGCTGCAAGTGTCTACACCGCTGCAAGGGTCGGCGTCGCTTCAAGTGCCAGTGCCGCTGCAAGTGTCAGCGCCACCGTAAGTGTCCGCACCACTGCAAGTGTCGGTGCCACTTCAAGTACCAGCGCCGCTTCAAGTATCTGCGCCGCTGCAAGTGTCAGCGCCGCTGCAGGTGTCTACGCTGCTGCCAGGGTCAGCGCCGCTTCAAGTGCCGACGCCGCTGCAAGTGTCAGTGCCGCCGCAAGTGTCCGCGCTGCTGCAAGTGTCGGCGCCGCTTCAAGTACCAGCGCTGCTGTAAGTGTCTGCGCCGCTGCAAATGTCGATGCCGCTTCAAGTACCAGCGCCGCTGCAAGGGTCGGCGCCGCTGTAAGTGTCCACGCCACTCCAAGTGCCAACGCCGCTACAAGTGTCAGCGCCGCTACAAGTGTCAGCGCCGCTGCAAGGGTCAGCGCCGCTTCAAGCGTCAGCACAACTACAACAAGGGTCACTACAACAATAACATTCGAGAGGTGCCCGCGGGAGTCACCACAGAAGTCCAAAATTAAGAAGTACCACTGCAAGGGTCAGCGTCGCTGCAAGGGTCACTGCAGTAATGACAGTCGAGAGAATCAGCGTCACTGCAAGGCTCAGCACCACTGCAAGGATCACTGCAGAAATGTTATTCGAGAAGTGCTGCTACAGGGGTTTCGACAGAAACTCACATTGAGGGAGTAGCTATCGCGAACAACTCCTCATCATGAAACATCAGTCTCTAAATGAACAACAACACTAACACTTTACTTTCTTGTACAGGTGATTGGACATAAATATTGTATATTTATTCCCCTAATTTAGTGCATTTGTGAACCCGAGTGATGTAACCTATATGGATTTGACTCACATTTATGCTACTAATCTTCGTTGGCAAGTATTTCGTGTTTCGTGCTTCTCTTATTGGTTTTATAGGTTAATTATGCAAGCAGCGCAAAAGAGAAAGAGAGACAATGAAAGAAAAGCTAAGAAGGCAAGTTCAAGGGCATTTTGGTAATTCTGCAGCCAGATCCTGAAGGAGGAGTCAAATAGAGAGTTGAAGAGCTCAGAACAACGAGAACACTAGAAGAAACGACACCCAAATCCGAGCTACAGTTGATGAGTTATGACCCGTTGAAGTTGAAGAAAAATCCAAGGAAGAAAGGAAAGAAAACAAGAAAAAAATTCTAAGTGTTGAATGGAAGAAAAAGCACCCCAGACCAGCAAACATTCGCTAACCCAGGGGCGAACCGGTTCGGGGTACATGCGAACCGGTTTGGGGGGCCTGATGCGCGAATTTGCCTCCTTTATTCTGATTGTCTCTAAGGTTTCCTTTTAGGTTAAAACTCTCCAAGAAGTGTGGGATACGTAAGTAGTAACTTAGGAACAACCGTTCTGGATATTTTTGAGTAGTTTTTGATAGAGAAAAAGTGAGGAAAACATCGAGGAACACAACTTCAATTAATTACTGCAAGATCAATACACTTCTGGGTTTGTTTTCAAGCTGTAATCTAAGTTTTATTTTTATGATCATTATTCTTGCATGATAATTTTTCTTCGTGATTTGAATAAATTTCTGCGTTTATAATGCTTAGCCATGTATTTCGATCTAGTATTATCATGAGTTCTTTCGCATGCAACGTTATTATTTCATGCATCCTTCAGTTTAATATGTCCGGCTAGGTTTAAAAGGCCGGGATGCATGAACCCAACCTCATGTGTTAGTGCATGTGTATAAAATTAATCCGATGAATTTAGTGATTGATTATGATCGTATTGCATAGTTACATAATAATTGTGGATCTTTATATCTCGTTTACCTTTGGGTACTCGTGATGATTTAGAGTACAATTTGAGTGTCACTATCGCGATACCGATTTACTCATCCTCAGATTAGGTATAACGCGGGCTTGAACCTCGTATACATAATGCTTGGGAGTACTAAATTTCGGGTTAGATCAATCAGATAAATTTATGATTAATATTATCACCGCACTACACTAGGTTTGGGGGATTGTATTCCCGTCCTGTTTCTCTCATCATTTAAAATAAAAAGTTTTTTGAAATCATCAATCATTCTCCATTTCGTTAGATTAATTTAGTTGCATCGTTTCTCATTTTCATTATCGCATTTAGCTGTAATCAATCTCAAAACCAAATCAAATTTTCCTTTTTCTTTAGAGTCAATGTTAGGATTTCTCTGTTTATCCAACGTCGTAACGTTCACTCGTCCTAGTTCCCTGAGGATTCGATACCCAGACTAGCCACTATAATCCACAAGAGTGTAGTTATAGTTTAGGTTTTTGTATTGTGGTTGGAAGCCGATAACAACGACTAGCGTATTACACGGATGCTCGGTTTTCCACATGATCAAAATAGCGCCGTTGCCGGGGACTTAGGTAGACTTAGGATTAGATCGAGTCAATCCAAAACTTTGACCAAAAATTTCCAAAAATCCAAAAACATATAAAAAAATTCAAAAAGCATAAAAAGATTCACCATCATCTGTCACAAACCATTAATGCAAAATTCTGAACTCATTCCAAACGCTCCACAGTTCTGGATCCGACCTCCCACACCGTCACACTCAATCTCAAACAACACTCCGTTTTCCTTCTTAGGACACACCCCCGAGTACACCTCGAGCACACCAAGTGAGAGCACTGAGTCATTAAGAGAGAGAGCGAGGGGTTAGAAGAAAGAAAAATGGTGGAGTTAGAGATCGAGCAAGTAAGAGAGGACGTAGGCACTACTCGAGGGAGAGATCTAGGGGACATGAGCATGGAAGAATTTGAAAAAGAATTCGGTCCGGTGGATGAGAGCCTGAATGAGAGCCTTAACGACGAAGTCCAACTCTATTGGATTCATTTCGTCACCTAGATGAAAGCGAATGGAAAGCTAAAATCGATAAATTCCTTCTTTGTGACCATCCACCCATACCACTAGAGGTCCCGAAGGCGAGTGAGGAAAAAAGTTGTGGTCCATCCGACTTAGAGCTCGACCCATGCATCTTAAAAATTGAAAGAAACCTTGGTGTTCCCTCCGAGTCAGCGCACGCAGACCCCGTTTTAAGTCAGCATCACGAGGATCCCTTTCCAATTAATAACGATGAGTCTCCCTGTCTATCCTTTATCTATGGGCGAGGTCCCAGCTTATTTTGATTGTTAGTATATGATAAGAAGACGGGAGTGACAAGGAGAGCATCATTCCCCGTGCAAGGGGTCGGGTGAGTTCGTAGAGAGATGAGAGGTCGTCGCACCCCCGACGCGTATGGGGTGATTGTTAGTGTATTTTTGAGTCATGCATGAGTGTCATATAGTGTCTTGCTGCATTTTTTCCCATTTGTTTGTTTTATTTATCGCACTTATTATTTCGCCTTATTTAGATTTTAGTCCTTTTTGCTTGAGGACAATGCAAAAGTCTAAGTTAGGGGGGGTCACAAGTGCGTATTTCTAAAACTTCACAAATTTTCAAAAATGCCCAGAAATTTCCAAAAAAATCATAAAATTTTGAAAACCCCAAAAATATTTTTGTTCAAAATAAATAAAAATTGGAATTCAAATTTTTCAAAAATATCATTAAAAGTCGAATTGAAGTCTCAAGTTGTAAAATTCAACGTACACAAAGCCAAAATTGACCAAAGATGGAAATTGAGCGAAAACTAACGACTTAACGAATAAGTGTGGAGATTAACAAACCCAATGAGATTCGAGCCTATCACTTTTTGCGAGTTTTTAAATCAATCCGAGTTAATTGTTAACTCAAAGTTCTTTTCAGCGCCTAAAAAGTTGTCAAGGATCTCAATCCTTTCATTTTGATCGGTTTTGAAAAATGAGTGTAATATTGCTTTGAAAAAACGTGCCAAATTGATCTCTAAACTTAAATTCATCTCGAAGTGCATATGGTAACGCAATTGGCATTTTGGGCAATGAAGTAGGCCCTCGTTTGTCACCCAAAAATATTGGCCAGAAAAAGTAGCGAAAAATTACCCCTTTTGTAACCCAATTTGAGCCAAACAAATTGTCCTTTTTGTTTGATAACCCGAAAAACCCAAATAGCCGAAATTGTGAAAAATGAGAAAATTCAGAATTTAAGTCCGGAAAGTGCATAAAAAGGGGCAAGAAAAAAATAAATATGCTCAACAAAAATAGCAAGAAAAGAAAAGATATGAAAAAAGAAAAAAAAATTAAGCAATAGCCCGAAAAAAGCACAAATGGACATCATTAATGACTTTTCCAATTCCAACCTTCCCGACAATTGTCATTTTACCCCATACACATTAAAAACCAAAAAAGTCCTAACCGAGTCTAAATTGCGAAATTGGTTACCGCGTGGAGAGCTAATACACCAAAAGATAATATAAGAGATTGAAGGCGCGAAAAAGAGGCAATGTTCCCGTTTTTAAAATCGTAACCCGTTGATGAGATCCTATCATTCTGAAATTTTGATCATTCTACTTGTATGCGTGACTTTGCATCCATTATATTTACTCTTTATATCACGCATACCGAGAGAATAGCCATAATTCGAGAGATTCGTTTGTGAGAGCATTCCGTGAGAAATTTAAATCAAAACGAATTTTCGGATAAGTAACGTAATGATCAATCGGTGAAAATTGGCGGTTATATTTTCGGCTTCGCACACACGCACTATGATTTGAGAGTTATACATATGACTTGATGATGAATATTTTCTGGAAAAGTTTGAATTGCTCAATTTTTGCATATTTTGAATTTTCTTTGTGTCAATAACGAATTTTGTGGGTATATTCACTGCAAACCCTCACGAGACACAACTCGTCCTACTAGGGTGACCTAGGGGTTTAAAGGCTTGTTGCATGCGCTAAATGCAATCGCTTGCCCGCGAAAAAGGTATTCTATCCCAATAAAATGTGATTTTCAAGAGTTAAGCCTTACTAGGATTCTTTTACATTTCTCGGGACGCGCAAAGTTCTAAGTTAGGGGGGTTTGATTGGACATAAATATTGTATATTTATTCCCCTAATTTCAGTGCATTTGTGAACCCGAGTGATGTAACCTATATGGATTTGACGCACATTTATGCTACTAATCTTCGTTGGCAAGTATTTCGTGTTTCGTGATTCTCTTATTGGTTTTACAGGTTAATTATGCAAGCAACGCAAAAGAGCAAGCGAGACAATGAAAGAAAAGCTAAGAAGGCAAGTTTAAGGGCATTTTGGTAATTCTGCATCCAGATCCCGAAGGAGGATTCAAATGGAAAGTTGAAGAGCTCGAAACAACGAGAACACTGGAAGAAACGACACCCAAATCCGAGCTACGGTTGATGAGTTATGACCCGTTGAAGTTAAAGAAAAATCCAAGGAAGAAAGGAAAGAAAACAAGAAAAAAATTCTAAGTGTTGAATGGAAGAAAAAGCACCGCAGACCAGCAATCATTCGCGAACCCAAGGGAGAACCGATTTGGGGGGAGAACCGGTTCGGGGTACATGCGAACCGATTCGGGGGGCCTGATGCGCGAATTTGCCTCCTTTATTCTGATTGGCTCTAAGGTTTCCTTTTAGGTTAAAACTCTCCAAGAAGTGTGGGATACGTAGGTTGTAACTTAGGAACAGCCGTTCTGGATATTTTTGAGTAGTTTTTGATAGAGAAAAAGTGAGGAAAACATCGAGAAACACAACTTTAATTAATTGCTGCAAGATCAATACACTTCCGGGTTTGTTTTCAAGCTGTAATCTAAGTTTTATTTTTATGATCATTATTCTTGCATGCTAATTTTTCTGCGTGATTTGAATAAATTTCTGCATTTATAATGCTTAGCCACGTATTTCGATCTAGTGTTATCACGAGTTCTTTCTCATGCAACGTTATTATTTCATGCATCCTTCAGTTTAATATGTCCGGCTAGGTTTAAAAGGCCGGGATGCATGAACCCAACCTAATGTGTTAGTGCATGTGTATAAAATTAATCCGATGAATTTAGTGATTGATTATGATCGTATTGCATAGTTACATAATAATTGTGGATCTTTATATCTCGTTTACCTTTGAGTACTCGTGATGATTTAGAGTACAATTTGAGTGTCACTATCACGATACCGATTTACTCATCCTCAGATTAGGTATGACGCGGGCTTGAACCCCGTATACATAATGCTTGGGAGTACTAAATTCTAGGTCAGATCAATCAGATAAATTTACGATTAATATTATCACCGCACTACACTAGGGTTGGGGGATTTTATTCCCGTCCCGTTTCTCTCATCATTTAAAATAAAAAGTTTTTTTGAAATCATCAATCATTCTCCATTTCGTTAGATTAATTTAGTTGCATTGTTTCTCATTTTCATTATCGCATTTAGCTGTAATCAATCTCAAAATCAAATCAAATTTTCCTTTTTCTTTAGAGTCAAAGTTAAGATTTCTCTGTCTATCCAACGTCGTTACGTTCACTCGTCCTAGTTCCCTGAGGATTCGATACCCAGACTAGCCACTATACTCCACAAGAGTGTAGTTATAGTTTAGGTTTTTGTATTGTGGTTGGAAGCCGATAACAACGACTAGCGTATTATAAGGACGCTCAGTTTTCCACACGATCAACAGGTTGCCTAGTCGAGCAAGCAGGGCTCGAACAGGCGCGTTGGGACCTCCTGGGAGTTTTGGCTTGGCGGATGAGGGACAAGGTATGTTGAGCAAGCTCAACCACTTAGCACTATAGGATTGAGAGAATACTAGTAAGAAGACCCAGAAGACACTTGAGACTACACACACTGCACACTTGGTCACAAGTGAAGTGAGCAGCCAAAGAGCTGGCTACTCACAAGAAATAAACTCTTTACAAGAAAATGACTTTTCCAGAAGAGGGGGTCCTCAAGGTCCCTCTCATGAAAAACAACATTTTTTAGAGGAAAGGAGTCCTTAAGGTCTCCTCTCTCAAGATTTGCAAAATTGCACCACAAGTTACCGTTTCAAAGGATAATTACCAAATCTGATATTTTGTCTCCATTAGGGGACATATGTGCTTTTTGACCTTTGGTCGGCGCCAGGTGGCGCCTGCAGAGGGGACAGGCAGGCTGCCACAGGTAGGGACAAATGGTACACTTCAGACATTGTTCCCCACCAACTCTCTCAATTTTGGCGCCCAAAAATGCCACTCACCCCTAATGCCCCAGTATAAATATACCTCTGGGCAAGGTCAAGGAGAGAAAATATAGAAATTTCACTGTTACTCTGCCAAAATATCACCAGACCTACCTAAGTATTCTCTCCCTGCTCATTCTCATAGTGCTGAGTGCCTTGTTCCTTCACTCCCCACTGACAACCATCACTCTCAGGTGTTTCCCTTGAGAAAATTACTATTTTTTCTATGCAAGTTCATCTTCTTGCAGGGAGTGAGTTGAAGCTTGAGTTCCATTGTTACCAGAAGTTGAAGTTTTCTTCAGAAGTTGCACCAAGAGACCTTGAAGACCTTGCAGGCAGCGTCCACTGGAGTGGGTCACGCCTCACCCTTTCCAGTTATTCATAGACCCCAGTCTCACTACCATCCTACAATGCCCATACCATCTAAGTCTACTTTCTCTTAATTTATCGCTAATGGAAGTAACTCTTAACTTTTTTCTCACATAATGATTTTTAATCTCGTCCTTTCGAGTAATTTATATCATCTATTGGAGCATCCTCATCTCACTAACATGGATACTTTGTTTATGTTTTTTCTATAAAACCCAACGTTCCACTCCATATAGGGTCACTGGCCTAACAACTATTCTATAAAAACATTCTTCTAATTTATTAATTATCCTCTTATTGCATAACACCCCACTTGCTTGTTTCCATTTCATCTAACTAGTTGATGATATTCTACTCGTAACATCATCATCAACATCTCCATTACTTTGTATCACTGAACCTAAATAACGAAATTTATAAGTTTGGTTGATCAATTTTCTTCAATCTTTGACATTATGCTATCAGACGCCTCATTATTAAGTTTGCATTCCGTAAATTTAGTTTTATATCTACTGATTTTCAGTTCCTTATACCCTAAGGGTTTTCTTCAAGTATGTACTCTCATCGCTAATCCCTCCTTTGATGTGTCTTTTAAAACTATATCTTCGTTAAATGACATATTCCATGGGCTATCTTCTTGTATATCCTTAGTAATCTCATCCAATACTACAGTAAATAAGTAATGACTTAAGGTCGATTCTTGATGTAGACCCACTTTAATTGTAAAATCATTAGTTTCTCCATAAATTGTTCTTACTCTAGTTTTTGTGTTATATTACATATCTCCAATAACTTTCATATGACTCATAGGGATTATTTTCCTCCTTAAAGCCCACCATATTGTATCCTTAAGTACTATATTATATGCCTTTTCTAAGTCTATAAAGACCATATATAAATTTTTATTCTTACTTGTACATTTCTCCGTTAACCTTCTTAATAAGTAAAAAGCTTCCATGGGGGATCGCCTTGGCATAAATGCAAATTGATTGTCCGAAATTGTTGACTCATTTCTTAATCTTTGTTCTATAACCTCTTTCCTTAACTTTTAGTGTGATTTATTAGTTTTACTCATTTACAATTATTGCAGTTTTGTATCCCTATTATTTTTATACAACGGTATTGTAGTGATTTTCCCCCACTCGTTCTATTTTAATACTTCTAAGGGTCCTCTATACCTCTAGGGTATTTTATTCGGGCCAACCATTTTATTCCTTCCCATTTTTCTTATTAATATATCTACTTCTTTTTCAGTAATCGGATATACCATTCTTATATTCGGTTCTATGATATCGACATCTTTTTTGGGATATTATTCATTCAATAATCCTCGAAAATAATCTTTCCATATATCTAGAATTTCGTTATCGTTAATTAATATATTTTTATTTATGTCATTAATACACTTAACATGACTCATATCCCTTGTCACTCTATCTCTATTCTTTGCCAATTTATATATTTTCTTTTCACCTTCCTTGGTATCTAATTACTATAAAGATTATCTGTGCATTTTGTTGCCCATTTCTAGTAATATTTTTTTATTTCACTTTTTAACTTCTTATACTTTTCTAAATCTTCTTGATTTTTACTCTTTTGCCACTCTTTAAAACTTACTCGTTTTTTTTGTATTATCTTTTGCAGTTCCTCATTCCACCACCAAGTCTCTTTTTTAATGAATCATTTTCTTTAGCCTCACTTAAAATTTTCTTATTTTCTCAATATCATTCTATGTTCTTAACCAAATGTTGTTAACATTGTCGTCCCAATTCCACTTCATGTTTAATAGGAACTTCTGCATAAATTCTATCTCTTTGCATCCTTTTAAATCCTTCAATTTTATATTTTGATAACATATTTTCTCTTTTCAATACTTGAATACTTTAATGGCCAAATCTATTATTAATAGGCGATATTGATTTGTTAAACTTTCACCTGGTATAACTTTACGGTCCTTGCATGTGTTCAAGTATCTTCTTCTAAGTAAGCAATAATCTATTTGAGTTTTATTCTCACCTCTTTTAAATTTTATTAAATGTTCTTCTCTTTTTTAAAAAACATGTTTGTTAACGCTAGATCGTATGCCTTAGAAAATTCTAAGATAGTTTTTCCTCCTTCATTTCTCTTACTAAAATCACAACCCCCGTGTATCCTTGGATAAACGTCATATTCTACTCCTATATGTCCATTCAAGTCACCTTCTAAAAATATGTTTTCACGTGTAGGAATTTATTGTAATACTTCATCCTATAATTCCAAAAATAATTTCTCTATATTTTCATATAAAGATCCTTGGGGCATGTAAACGTTTATAATATTCAATATTTTTTTTTATCTAAGACAATCTTAATGCTCATTAATCTATCTTCCCATCTTTTAGTATCCACTACTTTATCTTTCACATAGTGATCAATAACGATACCCACCCCATTTCTACGATTTTCTCTCCCTCCCAAGTAAAATAATTTATAACCTTATCCTATCTATCTAGCCTTTTCACCCTTCCATTTAGTTTTTTTGTAGGCATGGCATGTTGATTTTTCTTCGTTTTAAAGTATATATAAGTTTTTTACACTTTCCAGTTAGTGTTGCTAAATTCTGCGTACCAAATCGAATTTTATGTATGTTATTTTTTTTTACGTTTCTTCTTTTAACTAGAGAACCGTGTAATACTCATGATTTTTAGTAATTGGATAAAATAAGGACGTATTGAGATAAAATAAGGACATATTGGGATAAAATAAGGACGTATTGGGAGTAAAGCTTTGGAGGCATTTGGGAGAAAAGGTATTGGGAGATTAAGGACATATTATTGGAAAGAACACCACATGGACATCATTTTCATCAAATTAGCCTTTTCATCTCAAAAAAATCAAGATAAGAATTATTTATACTTATCCCCTTTGATTAGAATAGTTTATGTTAGATAATGTAGATGGATTAAATGAATCGAAGATATGATCTTAGGTTAATAAATTTGAAATTTGAATTTTTATATGTTTGAATTATTAAGAATTGCAATTGGAATCTAAATTCTAAAACTAAGGTTCATATTTAAATTATAGAATAGGGTTAAATTGAATTGAGATTGATGGGTTAAATCATTGATGGATATAATAACTTTGTTAAAATCATTATTTATATGGCTAGTGCAATATTTATTAGATGAAATTATTTGGAGCGAAATAATAAAGACTTTGTTGATAAAATTAGGTTTTTATTTATAATATGCAATCGAGTAGATCTAGTTTGGAATTTATATTTAGCTATATTATAATCCTCAATTTTATACCTAGGTTGATAATTAAAGTTTAAAATAGAGAATTGGTCAAGAATTGATGAATTTGGTATCTATAGTTCTTATGGAGGGTTTATGTAATTTGAGTTAAAATTGTGATTGTAGTACCATTAGAATTGAGGGTATAATAATTATTATGTAGATTTATGAACCTCTAATATATATTAGATATTAGGATAATGATTGGGATAAATTGGTGGATTTTGGGATGTAATAAGTAGTTTTTCGAAGTGGGTTTTCACCTTTGCTACAATAATCCCCGATCGACACCTCCCCCAATCCCTAAAATTTAAAGTTTTTGACCTGGTTTTTGAGTTGGGGTTGAACCTAGGTACCTATAGGAATTTCTTAATGATATTTTGGACCAGTAAGGATTTTTTTAAATGAGGTTAGTAAGTGTCAAGTCAACTAGATAGCTTAAAATACTTTTGGGGAGTTAAATTACTAATTCTGGACAAACATTGCAATTTTTCGATTGGAGAGTTGATCTTAGGATCATGTTTACTTGCATTTTGTACTAGTTTGAGGGTTTTTGGGAAATGTTGAGAGTACTTTATGTCTCGATTCTAAGATAAGATGCTTGCGGAGACTTAAATAATCGTTGAAATAATAGCACGCTAGGAATTAATGTAGATCTCCTATAGGTGATGTGTATTTACTTGTATGTTTTGATACCTTTAGGTAATGTGTACCTACTTGTATGTTTTGATGTGCATGAGCATATAATGGGTGTTAGGTAGGCTCATGGTGAATCTATTAAGTTTGGATTATATGTCTATTATCCTAATTATCATTCCAAGGACTTAACAATTCAGTGAAAATATTAGGCTCAATCAAGTTCAATCGGCATCGGTTTAGTTTAGGTTAACCTGCCAAAGTAAATTATTCCGAGTCAGTTTAGATTAAATCCATGCTAGCTTGCCCTATTTCTGAGGTGATTTTTCTTACTTATGTAATCTCGCATATTTTTAGTTGAGCTTGCTTTTGTCCTTAGATAATAACTATTTGGTCTAAGTTACATCCCCATAACTGGTTGGTTTAGTGTCAATTCCAAGGGGATAGACTTCGTATTAAGTCGTACCACTATTCCCAATGGATTTTATGCCAATTTGTAGGAAAATGATTTGTTATAAGTTATACCACTATTTTTAGTGGGTTTTGTGCCAATTTGTAACCCACCAACTTAAGTCATACCACTATTCCCAGTGGGTTTTATGTTGATTCATAGGCGATTGACTTGTTATAAGTCATACCATTCCCAATGTGTTTTATGTTGATTTACAGGAGTCCGATTTTGTTTTAGTCGTACCACTGTTCCCAGTGGTTTTTTTAATCTATTCATAGGCGATAACTTCCTCAAAGTAGTACCACTGTTCCTAGTGGGTTTTGTACCAATTCGTAGGGGATTGACTTATTTAATGTCGTAATAGTGTTCCTAGTGGGTTTTGTGCCAATTGGTAGGCGACCTACTTGCTCAAAATCGTACCATTGTTCCCAAATGATTTCATGTCAATTCATGGGCGATCGATTTATTCTAAGTTGTACCATTGCTCCCAGTGAGTTTCGTGCCAATTCATAGGGTGTATGTTCCTTTTCTAGGGGTTTATGTGATTATTGGGATTCAAAAAAATTGAAAATCATCTTCGAGTGTCAAATTTCATGATGAACTCAATTAATAAACAATCAATGAAATGATAATGACATTATCAAAAACTTACATTTTTCAAGAGAGAGAGAGAGAATAATTTTAAAACACTCACAAATGAAGGTAAGTCATAAAGCTCTCTTAGCATAAGTGCATACAATGCATTACATACTCACTGAGTTAGATAGCCTTACACTGAATCATAAACAAGTATTAGTGCATATGCTCATGGGCTTCAAAGTTTAATTTACGAAGTTTTTCATAATATTAACTATTTGAGGACTAAAGGCTAATAAATCATAAAATATATACATCCATCATTGCTACACAATTAGATAGGGCGATCATTCATGTAATCATTGGAAACATAGGCTAGATGCTTAAGAAAGAGAAAAAAAAAGAAAAAAAAGATTTTTTTGAATTTTTGAATTATATATATGTGTGTGCGCGCGCGTGCGCGTTATGAGTTTCCCGAATGAACGAAATGAGTAAATCACACCCCAACTTGAAATAAGCATTATCCTTAATGTTTCTAAAGACAAAAATGGAGAAAGGGTGAGAAAGGCCTCACCCCATATGAAGCGATCCCCGATAAGAGCAATGACAAACCTACAAAACATTTTAGTACCAAAATAGGAGTATGCACAATTAAAAATTATACAAGAGATATATAAATGGTAACAAGGTATAGAAATGTAGTTTATGTCCTTTAATATAGTAAGAGTTGCAACATGAAGGGTTTGAAACAAAATGAGTATATTAATATGATCCTCTCAACCCTACATTGCACTACCAGCATCCTAATACCCAACCCAACCCAACTACAAATATAGATGTCCAAGGCACCCCTGGAGCCAGACACTCCACCTGTGTAGCAGTAAGAATCTTTTGAACATTCTCTGGAAGTGGGAAGTCGTTGTCATCGAGTTTAGACACCCCGCTCATATGACGAGCTAGGATGGTAGTAGATATAGGGATACAACATCCTCATACAAATTATTTGTACATATCATCAAGTTTCAAAACAAGGGTGGCGTATAAACAATGCACCAATTGTTTATTCACCTCCGCCTCCATTATCAAGTGGCTTTGCCACTGGAATTTCTTCAAAAATAATCGGATGGAGTTGGTGAATTATCTAATTTAAGGGCCCGCACTACGTAAATCAAGTGACTCAAATTTAATCTTGCCTGGTACCAATCACACTCCACTTTAGAGAAAAAAGTTTCAAAACCATATCGTTCAGAAATTTCGGAAGAGGTGGGCTTGGTTTCCATTTTAGACTTATAAGATAATAATTTAATACAAAACATAATTAGTGCAATGCACACATTAAAGTAGAAATGAGAAATATGGTCAAAATGTGCGTGATGTGCAAAGTGTGGTAATTTGTTGACCAAGAGGTGACTAACGTGCACCGCAAACCAAACTGGAGTGACGGTATGAATGTGAGAGAAATGTGTGCAAGAATGTGTCAATTTGTGCATACAAATCCAATTGGGGTCATTTTCTCAAACACATTGTGGGCAAGGTGTTGAATTGAGTGGGGGGAGATTTGATTCAACATGCATTAACTAACAAAAATCAACAATCAACAAAGCTATATATATATATATATATATATATATATAAGTTCATTTGAAGAGATTAATGGTATGAAATAATCATTTGTATTACAAACATGCAAGTTGAATCAATAACATGCAAACATTATTATACCCTAGATTTTTAGCATAATTATCACAAATTAAGTCATGAATACTCAAAAGGATGAAAGGAATCATACCTATAAGTGATATAATGGATGCTTGAAATGATTTGGGTGGGAAAAATAAGGTGTGGGTTTGTTAGGGCTTGAATAAGACTCTACAAAGGTGGAGAGTTTAAAGGAATGGGATAAAAAATATAAGGGTCTGGTAACTTAAAAGGCTCTAATTTTCTAACCTAAAGCCCTCGAATCGATTCGGGTCAGGGACCAAATTGATTCGCCTAAGAAAAAATGTCTCACTACAGTAGTGCAAATTGATTCGGCTTGGGGGATGAATCAATTCGGCACCTGTGAGATTTGGTAGTGCCTTTTGTTTTTCTAAAAATGTGATAATTACTTGGTTTTCCAATCCCACAATATCCAATACTGCCTATACAAGTTATATAAATTTGTAGTTAGTGTACAAATTACCTAAATAAAATCTAGGTGTAAATTGAAGATAAAAATGTGGGCTCGGGAGAACCTAAATGGCTCCATAATAGGGTTCGTTCCTCCCGATGTTCGATGGAAAATCCATGAATAAAAACTTGTAAATACCCATGTAAGTTGAGAATTACCCTTTCAACTTTCACAATCGTGTCTCGTTGAAAATTCCTCCCATTAGCATATATGTCGAGTTCTTAATCCGATGATGTGATGCACACTATCATTGCTAATTTCTAGGCATTTGACACCCTATTGGTTTTCTTGCGTGGATAAAAACTCAAGAGTAGAGTCCATGGGTTATAAATGCTAAGATTGGGTAGTATCGAGAACAGTTGGGTAGCTACCTACTCAACCTTAGTTCTTTTTCAAAAAATTACCATAATGGGGATTGACAACTCTTCTTATGATGTTGTATCCATTACCTTCGAGTCGTCAATCGGGGTTGAATAAAAATATACAAATTCCTCCTCTATCTCTACTTTATTACAGACATCTACCTCTCCAAGCATGTCAAATCATGCATCTAACACACTCCATTCAATAGACTGTCTCACGCTTTGCTCATTTTCCTCAAGCAACGCCTCAACAAAATTCACTTCTTTGATACAGTCATCCTCATCATTTGAGATTTACGACACGTTGAAAATATTGACATATAATGTCATATTTACGAAGGACAGGTTGATTACTCCATTCCTAAAATTAATTGAGGCACTTGCGATTGTGAGGAATGATTGCCCTAGGATGACGGGAGGTTGTGTGTTTGAGATTGAAGCAGAATGGGTGTCAAGAACGATAAAGTCAATCGGAAAGACAAAAGTGTCTATTTGGACGAGGATATATTCTAATACACCCCTAGAAATTTTGGTGGACCTGTCATCTAATTGGATTATCATCTTTGGTTGGGATAATCTCACGTAGGGCCAATTAGAGATAGACCGAATAGAGTAGGAGGCTCAAGCTAGCCCCGATATCAAGAAGGGCATGGTTTATAGTAAAATTTCAAATTACACATATGATTGTTGGACAACTAGGGTCCTTGAATTTGGTAATCATGTTGTGTTAGAAGATAAATCTCACTTGCTCGGTCAACTCTACATTTTTTGTAAGACATATGCTTTCTCTTGAAAGTGCACAAGTCCTTTAGAAGTTTTCCATATCATGGAATTTTCTTGATAACATCGAGGAGAGGGATATTGATCTTAAATTATTTGAAAGTGTCCATGATGTCGTGATCCTTAATGGTATTTGTAATGGGAATAAGCCTTTGAGGGTTGGGCACGAGAAAAGGACACGGGATTGAATCTTCTGGCTCATGGATATGCAACTTATCACTGCTCTTTTTTAGAGTCACTTCATGATCTCGGGGTGCTAGTGAGATCTCCTTGGATTCTTTATGGATTGGTGGGATAGGATTTTGAATCTCTTTCTCACTCCTAAGAGTTATGATGGCGTTATCTTATTCCAATGTTTGACATTGAGCGAGGGATTTCCCTTTTTCTTAGGTTTCCAATGACGCGGTCAATTTTGCAATTTGAGACTTAATGAGAAAAATTGTTGAGAATTTTGGTTATTGATGGTCTCTTGCGCTTGTCTAAATGCTTTAAAAGTGTCATTGAGGTTGTTTTTATATCGGGGAACATAAGGTAAAATGGGTGGAGGGCCTTGAATTTGTAGAGGAGGGAGGTGCTTGAAAGTACGACGGTTGATAATTTGGGGATGGAGGATTTTGATCTTATTGGGGTTATCCATATTGAAAATCGAGATGGTTGCTCCAAGATGGGTTATACCCTTGGAGAGGAGGAGTGCTTTGGGACCTTTTCAAAGCCCACATAGCACTAATTTGATCATGGATGATAAATTAATGGGCCGAGATTGTGGAACACTCCTTTGATCGGGTGACCATTAATATCGTATATAGAACACAACTCCTCGACTAAATTGGAACGAAGGGACCTTGACTCTTTAATCCAAACTCCTTGACATTATTTGATAATTTATCAAGCCCTATTTTCATATCACCCTCATTGTTGAGGTGATATATCTCTTGGGTAGAGGTGGTTGGATGAGGCCGAGGATTCACTTTATTTGGGTCTGACGTGTCCTACGCTTGAGTAGTCTCGACACAATACTTGAAATATGCCTCGACAGTGTCCAGATACAAGCCAAAAAATTCCCCTAAGCACGTGGTCCCCACCATTGGTTTATAATTTAGGGTAGGTCCATTATGGAAAAAGGAGATGAGTCTCCACTTTTTAAAGGCCTGGTGGGAAAACTTACCAAAGAGATCATTGAACCTCTCCCAATATCTCTCAAAGGTATTGTCTCAACCTTTGGAGAAGGTTTAATTTTTCCCTTTGAGAGTGTTAGTTATATATGTGGGTAAGAATTTAATTTATAATTAGGCATGCATATCACGCTAACTCCCAATAGAATTTGAGCTAAGGACCAAAGCCAAGTTTTTGCGTTGTCCATATAAGAAAGCGAGAAGATTTTGGGGTGTGTAACATCAAGAGGCCAGTTTCAGTCGCTAAAACTAGTGAACACCTCCTCAAACTCTCGTACATGTAAGTACGATTGTTCACTTTCCATGCCGTGAAAAGTTGGCAATAATTATATTATGCCATTCCGACGAAATTGCATGTCATTGTAAGAAAAAATGTTATAAGATGGAGAGGTGGTCCTCTCCGATTGAAGATACTCTCTTATAGACCGATATGGTATTTTCGACCTCTTCCTAACTACCATGCTCACTTAAATTATCACCCATCGTGATAGAATTAGAGTTGTCTTAGGAATGTGAGAATGTGGATGAAATAGGAGATGATCTCCAATAATATGAACACTTACTTGATGATGGATATTCCACTATGGGATTTTGATTATTGTCATTTTGCGTTATGCATTTATGGGCTTTTTTGGATTTATTTTGGAAATCGCGTTGTCACGATGACAACGAGGAAAAAATTATGTACATAAATATTGTATGACCCAAATTTTGTTGCTAATCCCCAAAAATGACGACAAAAACTTGATGTTCTAAAAACTATGTTTGATTAAAGTGAAAATAAATCGCAACAAGTGATAGCTGGACAAGTTCGGGGTTAATTTTCACAGGGACTAGAGACTTAGAGAATAAAAAATTTGGGTTATATGAAGTAACTATACGTCACAAAAGTATAGTGAAAAAGATGATTATAGTGGGAGTGGTGAACTACAACTAATAAAATTCTTAGTATGTATTAAAAATAAGTGTGAATTAGTAAAAATGATGATTATGATTAAACGAACTAGCAAACTTGCGATTTAAAATAGGAAAAGAGAGTAAGGATCATTCACCTACCTTGGACTTGCTAAGTAAATAACGGAATCCAGTACAATTTAATTCTAATCGACCATAGCCAATTAAGTTCAAACATCAACCATGTATATATCAAACTCAATAATGGGAAATTAAGGTTTGATTAGTTATGGAAAAAATGGGTTAGTTTGTAGTAAAGCTTTAAACACTACCATTTCATGACAAGGGAAGTTAAGAGAATATGATAATGAAATATCAACACATGAGTTCAATTACAAAGAATATAAATCAAACCCTAACTTTGAAATTCAATCATCCATAGTGGGATTATAATCCCTTGCCTATGAGAATTACATAGTTATGGCAAACATAATATAAACAATGGAAACAAGCTTTAACAAGAAAGAGAACACCATTAAAGCAAGTAATCAACCAAAACTTCTTCAGTTAATGCAAAGACCAACTTATACAACCAACAAAGTTAAGAGTACAAGCTTAGAAACATCAATACACATCAACTTTTATCTAATTAATTGAAGGAAATAGAGAGACTTCAAACTTTCAATGTTAACTTACGAGAGATAAAGAGAGTTAAATGCTTGGTATTATCTCCTTAAAAATAAAATCTAACCCTTTATAAATGAAATGGAAGAACTAAATATACAATAATAGGTTTGCGGCAAAATTATGAATGAAGAAATAAGGCAAAAACATGGGATCGAATTGATTCATGGAAAAGTGGAATCGATTCGGATCAGAATTAGTGTGAGGTTGACAGTGGTCAAATCGATTCGGATCAGGGACCTATTTGATTCGACACCTGAAGGTAATTAAGAAGTCCTTTCTCCCTTGCATTTTACAAATATCATCCCACAAAAATCTGTGTGTAACTTCTTCATTAAAAGTTAGAATCATACATCGTTGGTGGCCACTCAAAGATAACTCGGAGAGCTACAATTTTCGTGTAGAGATCGAGCCTGAAGCCCAAGTACTGAATTTATTAAAATGCCCCCGAAGATACTTTTCTTGATGAAAATTTTTTGGAATACAACCAAACTTCACGCCTAGCATTCACAACAACTATAAAATCTCAAATAAACCTTGCACAAGATATATATATAATGAAAATAGAGGTTATCCAGTAAACGAGCATAAATTTTGAGATAAATGCATGCGGAAATGCTAGAATGCGGATAGTTAAGAGGTTTTATATGCAATTTCATGACTAATCAAGATTGTTTAGATAAGACTTCATTTTTGCAAAAATCTGTAAACAGATGCTAATCTTGAGTATTTATAGAAAACACAAATTTTGAGAAGACATTTTTTTAGGTAGGTTGCGCGAACGAGAAACAAGGTTCATTTGAATTATAATAGAAATTTCGTTCGAATAAAAAATAAGGCCGTTCGAATGACTTGCTATTCTCGTTTGAACGAAAATTAAACGAGCTTTGAAGGAGATTTTTCTGAAAAATAGAGAAATATCATTTGAATTCCGTTTGAATCTCATTTGAACAAGATGCCTAAAATTTTTGTATGATGTGTGAGGAACTCAATTACATAAAAAGGTAACCTAGTTCGAGCAATAGTAAAAGTTCATTTGAACGAAATTAAACCTAAAAACATTTTTTTGAAACCATTTTACAAAAAAATCCTCAAAACATTTTATACACAAACATTCAAACGTATCCTGGGATCAAACAAAATTATGCATTCATACCTAATATGGATCCCTCAGATGAGGAGGACAAAACTTGACTCGATACTCAATCTGAACGTAATGTCACTTTAACTTGGTCGCTATGGTTTTCATTCACACATCACATGATTAAAGGATAAACTAAAATCCAAACAACCTATGACTCAAACAAGTTTTGTCCAAGCACGTAATAATGCCAATACATACAAATTGTCTATATTAAGAAATTTGTCCTTACAAATATACCCCTTTGGCTATTTCACGACAAAACTCAAAATAAAAACCTACTTGGCCATCAAGCTTACTAAGACTCAATCCTAACCCTAAAAGGAAAAAGTACAGACGCTTGACGAACACAAACTTTTAAGGAGTGCGCTTGCGTTCAAATTAAAAAATTATTTAATTAAACTCAGTTTTTCAATTTAAATCCTAAACATGCATCTAGGTGTGGTTGAAGATGATGAAATCATGCAAGAACATTCAAACACACACAAGTGAGGAAAAATCCCCCAAAGGGGCAAAACCTTTTTATTTTTTACTATAATTTGTAATATACAGTTACACTGATTATAATGAAAAACAAGTGTGACACAGAAATACCCGCAGGTGTCGGTTCTGTCGGCGGCGGCTGGAATCTCCCTCGAAAACTCCAGGTGAGCAGCAATGAAGAAGAAAGACGGCTTCTCCACAAAGGTTGAACAAACACAAGGTTATGTTCTTAAGTTACAAAAGGATTCACAAAGGTTTGGCAAGGATGTATGAATCAAAACATGAGTCTCGGGACTAAAAAATATGAAGACTAGAGTAATTAGAACTCTCAAAATCGTCTCTCCAAGTCTTATAAAATAACTCCCCCGAAGTTGGCTTTTATAGGAATCCAAAATGAATTTTAAAACTTTGGGACTCTTGCTAGCGTCAGGTAACTCGAACTGGTTCAGGTAGTACCATGAATCGGTTTGCCCCCCGAATCGGCTCAGCCTTCGGTTCGAGAAATTTCGCTGGATTGGGGCTAAAAGGACTCAATATTTTTCCAAGACTTTTCTCAGAATTTTCTCCATTTTCAAAAGGGACATAACTTCTTCACTGTAGCTCGGATTGAGGTGTTGTTTCTTCCAGTATCTTCTTGCTTCGAGCTCTTCAACTTTCTAAATGACCAGACCTTCGAACGGTGGCTATAAAATTATCAAACTACCCTTGAACTTTCATATCTAGCCTTCTTTCACTGTTTTGACTTCTCTTGCGTACCACTTGCATAAAGTCCCTAAAATCATGGAACGTGAAGTCGTTGAGGCAGATATGGGACACATGATGGGGATGATGAATGCTTGATTCCTGAAATTCGAATTGAGGCCGTCATGTGAGATCGTGATGAGACGTGCCTTTTGTAGCAGCGTACGACATATACAAATGTAAGATAACGGACATGAGAAATATGTCCTTACAAATCTCCCCCTATGTCTATACCGGTACATACATAAAAATATCCGAATTATCAAATAACAAATTTCCTATACAAATCTACCCTCCCATGAACCCAAAACTGGAAAGGTACAAATGAATACGTCTTCATCGTTTATTCTTCAAATCTTCAAAACTTTTCTCATGAGGGTGTGAAATATATGATCATGAATGAGGTACCTACACACATGAGATAAAGCAAATACCAAGTGACATATTGAGTTTGAATTGAGATAAACATAGATACCAATTTTTAATGGAAGCATACACCAAATCTCAAAACTCCAAAAACTCCCCCATAATATAATAATTCTTTCTCCCCCTTTTGATAATGTCCCCAAATAGACAGATATGAGAAGCAGGAATAAATGCAAATGGAGAATGTCACAAGGTACGAAACTTTTATTTTTGAAATTTTCAAAAATTTTCACACAAAATATACAAACAAATAATCACACCATGAAAGAACACAAAATAACCAAGTCGATGATAGCGAAAATGTATGGGTGTGATCAGATTCGATAGGAAAATCAATGCATACAAACATGACATATGTGCACGATGAATATCGGATACTCCTAATGAATGAACTCAAAATCTTCCTTTGGTGTTAAAAAAATGGAAATATGAGACATTGACTAAATCAAATCAACAAATCAAAGCTCAAAGTGATTTCCACACCAATAATATCCAAAATGATTTAATGCTTTTTCAGGACTTCAAGGAAGTGCAAACCCGTTTAAATTCTTCAACCAAACTCCCTCAGATTTATATTTTGAATAGAGGTGATCTAAATTCTCAAATTTTGGAGAATTGATGGAGAAACCTAAATGGCCCATATTTGGCATGGATTTCTTTTTATTACATTTAAATTTTTTCGGGCTCTTTTAACCTCTTGGACCCCGGATAATAAAATTCCTCAATTTTTTAGGTCCGTGTTAACAGTGGCTTAATCGCAAAGGCTTGATAAGAACCTTTTGTAGCCCTTCACCATTTTCAAATAAACACACAGTCTCACCAAACGATTTTAACATGCATTCCAATCTTGTCAAGTTTTATCGCATATTGTACATTGTATAGATAGAATTGAGATGGAAACACTCAAGCCAATATGTGATAGACAAGTACAATAATCAACTATAACCTTGCATGTATGCAATAAAGGAGATAGGAGTCAAATATGTAGAAATATATCACTAATCACATCTCAAAGACTCCAAACAGTGTAAAGCACATGGATGAAATGATGTAGCGTCTCAAATCTCTATCAAACAGTCACATGGATAAATGGAATGAAATTGTGACTCGACCATCTTAAGTGCTCATCCATACAAGGTGCTAATAAAATACAAAAATCTTTTTGGATTTTTCAAAATTT
The DNA here is from genome assembly GCA_949130495.1 of Sambucus nigra. NCBI lineage: Eukaryota > Viridiplantae > Streptophyta > Magnoliopsida > Dipsacales > Adoxaceae > Sambucus > Sambucus nigra. The sequence goes on along the minus strand of OX422212.1, from coordinate 22,568,227 downwards.
TATCAAAATAAAATCTTTTTGAGCTTTTCTAAAATTTTTGTAAAAAGAAAATCTTTTTGGTTTTTTTTAAAAATAATGTAAAAAGCAAAAAGAATAAAAACAAACTAATGATACAATCTAGCAATAGGAATGAGATGATATGAAAAAGACAATGCATCCTATGATAAACACGGACCAACCCCTCAATCAACTGTGAAAATCACCAAAGACTTCCTAAGACTCTCGAATCTAAGGGTATCTAAAGGTTTCGTGAAAATATCGGCTAACTGACGATCGGTGGGTACGAAACTCAGGGATACGACTTTCTCGTCAACTAACTGACGTATAAAGTGCTCGCATATCCTGATGTGCTCTATGCGCGAATTCTGGACAAGATTGTGGGATATGTGTATCGTGCTCGTGTTATCACAAGATATGGTCATGGTGCCCTGTGATATCCCATAATCCTCCAGCATTTGCTTCATCCATAAGAGTTACGTGCAACAACTCCCGGCGATGATGTACTCAGCCTCCGCAGTGAAAAAAGAGATGGAGTTTTTCTTCTTTCTCAACCAAGAGACAAGAGCAGAACTAAAATAGAAACACCCACCAGAAGGGCTCCTACAACCATCTACATCCCCGGCCCAGTCGGTATCCGAATAGGCGAACAAATGATTATTGATATCAAAGGAATACCAAATTCCATATGAGAGAGTCCCACTAACGTATTTGATAATAGGTTTTAGAGAGAGTAAGTGTGACTCTTTCGGGGATGCCTGATATCGCGCACAGACTCCAACACTAAAGGCTATGTCGGGAGGACTGGCAGTCAAGTAGAGAAGACTACCTATCATACTCCGATACAAGGTTTGCTCTACGTCCTTGCCTGAAGTGTCCTTACTAAGCTTGATAGAAGTACTCATAGGTGTACGTGCATGCTTAGCGGAGTCTGAACTAAATTTCTTCACTAGGTCTCTAACATACTTGGATGGGAAGATAAACATCCCATCCTCTAGCTGACACAGCTGGAGACCAAGGAAAAACGTAATCTCACCTACCATGCTCATCTCAAACTCACTTTTCATCTCCTCCTCAAAGTGGTGAGCATGATGGGAGCACGTGTATCCAAAGACTATGTCGTCCATATAGACCTGGACAACCAAAATATCACTGTCATCTCTCCTGATTAACAATGTCATATCAACTCCCCCTCTCTTGAATCCACAGGCTAAGAGATAGGAAGTAAGCCTCTCGTACCCAGCACGGGGTACTTGCTTCAAACTATACAGGGCTTTCCTCAGATAGTAGACGTGCTCTGGGTGCTTAGGGTCTTCAAACCCTTTTGGTTGTTCCACGTAAACCTCCTCCTGTAGAATGCCATTTAGAAAGGCACTCTTGACATTCATATGATATAACTTGAAGTACAGATGACATGCGATGGCGAGTAGTAAGAGGACGGACTCAAGCCTCGCAACAGGAGCAAATGTCTCCCCAAAGTCTACACCCTCTATCTGTGTGTAGCCTCGAGCGACCAACCTAGCCTTATTTCTGATTATGGTACCATTTTCATCCATTTTATTCTTGAAAATCCACTTGGTACCTATCACATTAGTCTCACTAAGTCGGGGAACAAGTTCTCAGACATTATTCTTTTTAAACTGAAGCAACTCATCTTGCATAGCAGATATTTAGTGTTCATCCTGGAGTGCTTCTTTATGATTCTTGGGCTCGACTTTGGACGTGTAGCAAAAGTGGATCTAGCTAAGCATGAGTCTTGACCCCAAGAGCGGGATCGCCTACAATGGAGGTTGGGTCATGACTCTTGCGAATCCAAGCAGGTGTTCCCCTAACACAGGAGTAGGGTCCACAGAGTGTGGGTGAGGGATAAGTAAATCACTTCCATAAAAGTCCTCATCCTCACACTGAAGGTTAGGATCAATAAACGTCGGAGGTTCGTCATCTTGCACGGTGAGATTTATTGACTCCATAACCTTAGAGCTCTTAAGGTTAAAAACCCGGTATGCTCTACTATTTGATTAATATCCTAACAATATTCCCTCATGGCTCCGGGAGTCAAACTTTCTTGATTGCTCTCTATCCCATAGGATGTAGCATTTACTCCCCAAAACATGGAAATAAGTAAGGTTGGGTTTCTTGCCAGTTCACAATTCATAAGGCGTCTTAAGTGTGTGAGGACGTAGGTAAACCCTATTCATCGTGTGGCATGCAATAGACACTACCTCTGCCTAAAATCTCCTAGAAGCATAGATCTAGCCATTTCCTGGATGGTCCTATTCTTTCTCTCAACAATCCCATTTTGCCGAGGAGTCTTCACAGCAGAAAACTCATGCTTGATCCCAAGGCTATCATAGTAACGATCTACCTTTGCTTCCTTAAATTGTGTGCCGTTGTCACTACGTATCCTATTAATAGTGACTCCGTGTTGATTTTGTAGGGCAAGACACTTGGTCGTTAAAAACTCTACAGCATCGAATTTCTCTCTCAGAAAATCTACAATAGAATATATGGAGAAATCATCCACCATCACAAGGATATAGCTCTTACCACCCAAACTCTCAGTACGAGTAGGATCCATAAGATCCATGTGAATCAGCTCAAGTACACGAGAGGTGGTAATGGAATGCAACTTCCTATGAGGACTATGGATTTTCTTTCCCAACTGACAGAGTCCACAAACCGTGGAAGTTGGCTTTCCAAGTGATGGTAAGCCACGTACTAGGTCCTTTTTAGCTAATCGAGTCAAATCTCTAACGTTCATGTGACCTAGACGTTGGTGCCACAAATCCATAGAAGTGATCATGGCGCTGTTGCAGATAAGTGAGGACGAGGCCTCAGGCCCATAGCAATTATCCTCTATACTCACCCCTCGTACTAAAAGTTTACCAGCTTGATTATAGATATTACACGCATCCCGGTCAAACTTTATGGCAAAGTCAGCGTCGCATAGCTAGCTAATGCTGAGAAGGTTTGCTTTCAAACCTTTGACGTACAAAAAATTCTCTAGCTTAGAAAATCCTGGTAACACTATTGTAACTCGTCCTACAATGCTAGACTTGCTCCCATCTCCAAAGGTGACTCTACCATCCTTATAATCCTCATGGTAGGTAAAAAATGAGGCATCAACTGTCATATGTCTGGAGCACCCACTATCAAAATACCACTTTGAGGAATTATGTGCTTTGAGAGAGACATGAACAACAAGGGATTTCTTATCTTTCTTAGGAACCCAAGAAGTGGTAACCTTTTGTTTACCCTTGTTGTTGTTGGTTTTAGCTGGGATGTTAGAAGCATTCACGGACGGAAAAGACATCCGTCGAAATTCCTCCATCAGACTCTGTGATGTGGAAGCTAAAAACTCAACACGCTCTCTCAGACTAGAAAAATCATCAGAATGATGTGGTGGAGCAGTGGTACATCATGTCCGACCCAAACTATAGCAAAACTCCCTGAGGTGGCCTTTTCTTTTGCAATATGTACAAAAGAACACAGTCTTAGGCGGACCATGGTTTGCTTTTCTTGGTCTAAATCTCCTTTGTGGTTTTTGATGATGGCCATAAGGAGTCGTAGTATACTCAGGAACTGGTCCAGGTGAAATTTTGGACGTTGAGGCACCATCATTAACTTATTCCCTGCCTATTACCAAAACCTAAAGTGGAATCGAGGAGCACCTTTCCATCTTCCTAGATCTATCCTCGATTTGTACCTTGACTTACCGTGCTATCTCAAGATCATGAGTAAGCTGGTCTACATGGGCTTCAAGTTTCTTTCGAGTCTCCAGGGAGGAATGGGGCTCACTCGTAAGACTAGCCACTTATTTAGTCAAGTCCCCTTTCTCTTCCTCAAAACAACTCTCTCTTTCTCCAAACGGTTTCTCTCTCTCTCTCCCTCTCTCTAAATAAAATATCTTTCTCTCTCGCTTCTTCTAAATCTTCTTCTAACGCGGTGATCCTAAGAACTAACACTTGTTACGCCTTTTGGTTTTAAATGACTCATTATATAACTCAGCGTAGGCGCGTTGAAGGTTACTCTCTCTTTCTCACTAGCATCATCCTCCCCCTCACTCACATCGCTCTCACTGTCGAGGGGTCCCTGTGAAGTAGCATCCTCATCATCATGAGGCGCACTAGATGTACTCACATGACTGGCCATGAATGCGGTGAAGTTACACTCATGCGGTGACTCATCTACCGAATCCACCGTCTCGACCTCACTGTCATCATTAAGGGAAGCATTAAGGACAAATTTACCCTTTTCTCTGTTCAGCCTAGTAGCACACTCAAAAGCTCTATGACCCTTACCGTCGTACTCATAGAATATCTCATTGTCTTTCTTAGGAGGGTCTTTAAAATTCTTTTCATTTTTCTTATTTTTCTCAAAATTCTTTTTATCTTTGAAATTACCATTTTTCTTGAATTTGAGAATTCTTTTGAAATTTTTTGCAAATAAGGCCAAATCATCTAGATCAAACTCACACTCAGAATCTGACGTTTCTATCTCCTCTTTCTAGATAACTCAACTTTCTTTCTTGCCTACCCCTCACTCTTTCTCTCCCGGGCATTAAGTTCAATTCATTTATCTTTAGGCATGACAAATTTAGGAAACATATCAATTTCATACCTTTGTAAGTCTCCTACAAGTTCCTCCAATTTAAGCATATTTAAATTACCCATAGAATTTAGCACAGTGACAACGCTTAGGCAGAGATCTTAGAATCTTTTTAACAACTCTAGCATTAGGAATGTGTTCACCAAGATTAAAGCTAGTATTAACAATATCAGAAAGCCTAGCATAAAAATCATCAAAACATTCAATTTCATGTATGGTGATGGTTTTAAATTGAGTTGCTAAATTTTGCAGTTTAGACTCTTTCACAGCATTGGTTCCTTCATGGGTAAGTTGCAAAACATCCCATGCCTCTTTTGACGTGGTGCACGTCATTATCCGTCGGAACTCGTTAGGTGTGACAGATTCAAAAATAGCACTTAAACCCTTAAAATTAAAAGATGACCATTCAAATTCTTCTTCAGTCCAAGCAGTGATAGATTTTAAATTAATCACGTTATCAACAGTGATGGAGGGAGGTGTCCACCGTCTTTCAACTAAAATCCAGACACGTTCATCAATAGATTTTAAAGCAGATCTCATGCGGGCTTTCCAGTAAGCATAGTTCGTCCCGTCAAAAACTGGCATTTTATTATATAACTTCTCCATTGGCCACGCTCTTTTTCAAAAATCAATTTTTTCAGAAAATTGATATCTTAGAAAAATTTTGCGTAAAATTACACGGTAAAGTTGTGTAAATGTCTCTGATACCAATTTGAAGGAGGGCGCTTGCGTTCAAATTAAGAAATTATTTAATTAAACTCAATTTTTCAATTTAAATCCTAAACATGCTTCTAGGTGTGATTGAAGATGATGAAATCATGTAAGAACATTCAAACACATACAAGTGAGGAAAAATCCCCCAAAGGGGAAAACCTTTTTATTTTCCACTATAATTTGTAATATATAGTTACACGGATTACAATGAAAAACAAGTGACACATAAATACCCGCAGGTGTCGGTTTTGTCATCGGCAGCCGGATCTCCCTCGAGAACTCTAGGTGAGCAGTAATGAAGAAGAAAGACGGCTTCTCCACAAAGGTTGAACAAACACAAGGTTGTGTTCTTGGGTTACAAAAGGATTCACAAAGGTTTGGAAAGGATGTGTGAATCAAAACATGAGTCTTCGGACTAAAAAATATGAAGACTAGAGTAATTAGAACTCTCAAAACCGTCTCTCCAAGTCTTATAAAATAACTCCCCCGAAGTTGGCTTTTATAGGAATCCAAAACGAATTTTAGAACTTTGGGACTCTTGCCAGCGTTAGGTGCCTCGACTCGGTTCGGGTGGTACCACGAACCTGTTCTCTCCCGAACCGGTTCGGCCTTCGATTCGAGAAATTTCGCTGGATTGGGGCTAAAAGGACTCAGCATTTTTCCAAGTCTTTTCTCATAATTTTCTCCATTTTCAAAAGGGCCATAACTTCTTCACCGTAGCTCGGATTGAGGTGCCGTTTCTTCTAGTATCTTGGTTGCGTCGAGTTCTTCAACTTTCCAGATGACCAAACCTCCGGACGGTGGCTATAAAATTACAAAACTGCCATTGAACTTTCATATCTAGCCTTCTTTCACTGTTTTGACTTCTCTTACGTACCACTTGCATAAAGTCCCTAAAATTATGGAACATGAAGTCATTGAGGTAGATGGGGAAACATGATGGAGATGATGAATGCTTGATTCCTGAAATTAGGATTGAGGCTGTCATGTGAGATCGTGAAGAGACATGCCTTTTGTAGCGGCGTACGACATATACAAATGTAAGATAACAGACATGAGAAATATGTCCTTACAAACTTGACTAGCTTTGCATCTTGTGAAACTTTATCGCATCGTTGCTTAATCTGCACATTTAAACATACCTTTCAAATGCTTCTTGAATATAGTAAGATAAATTAGCATATGAAAAATCCTCCTCCTTTGTCTAATAATCTCCACTTAAAATAGGACGTCTCCCCCCAAGGCTAAAATCTCCCCCTGAATTAAAGAGTTAGATACCATTTCTCCCCCCTTTTGTTCAGGATTAAACAAAGAATAAGGTTCACAATAATAAAAACTCCCCATAAATATAACGCATGTAAGCATAAAGGTAATGACATAATATCATTCGATGATGTGAAGTGAAACTCGCAATAACAAATAACTCGGAAATATAAGCACGTGTAACCCAAATAATGAACACAAAATACCAAATTTAAAGTATAAACAATATAACATAGCAAGCAAAAAAATTTACCAAAGTGATCACATACTATGCCAATATGAATTGAATATTAAGCATATGACAATGATGGATTAGATGCAAATGTAGAGGCTAAAAAACATGTGATATATATAACTGAATATCAAGGTTCTAAAAAACGTGGGGCGAGACCGAGGCGTGGAGGCCAAGCCTTAAGCCTAAGAAGCCTAGGCGGGCCTTAGGCGTAAAAAGACGTGAAAAGGCGTTTAGGCCTTTTTAAATATATTTTACTATTTTTTTACTACGATAAGGCTATTAAAAATACTAAAATGGTACATACCTTAAAAATATGTCTAAATATTTGTAAATTAAAATACTATTTTTTTAAAATACAAAAAAAAAAACAAAAAACTCGCGTTTTTTCACGCCTTACCCCTAAAAATGTGCGTTTTTTCTCGCCTTATCCCAAAAAACGTTGACCATCGTTGACCACACCTGGATCCACGTCTAGGGCCAAAACTTGGCGTATCTAAAAAGCCTCGCTCCTAGGCGCGTTTTTTAGAACACTACTGAATATATACCAATGACGTAAATATATATATATATATATATATATATATATATATATATATATATATAAAGAGAGAGAGAGAGAGAGAGAGAGAGAGGTATAAGCACCACAAACAAGATACAAAACACATAACTTTTCTACACTAGCATAATATCGATATGTGTAACAAAAATGGTATAGAGTGAATGGGCATGAATTAGAAATAAAATAAAGATGACCCAGTCACTCAAAAATATCCAAGGAATTACATTTGACTGCAAAACTTTCAAACTTCGGTTTAACCTCATAGGTGACAAATAAAGAACTCATAAAGGACAAACATACACAATGCACATTATCCTAGAAATCTTGATGATTTTCAAATCAATAGCATCAAATATTTAAGCTCAATTAGGACTCATTGTGCAAACCCAGTGATCTTTAACTCAACATCCTAAAAAATAGATGTATATATTTTTCGCTCTCTTTCTTTTGAAGATACTAAATTTTGAAGCAGCAATGTAAAAATTTATCCTTGCCAATTTTTCTTTTCTTTTGACTCTATTTTTTTAGGCTCTTGCCAATGGTGGCCTTTCAGGCAAAGGATATTTCTCCTTCCGTAGCCTTTTCCGTTGCAAACTCAAATTGTTATCAAATAAGATTAAACTTATGCAATGGTTCTTACATGCACAAATCCCCCATAGTAAAAAATATTATGTAAATGACAAGATTGATAAGAGAGCACCTCACTTAGATCTTACAACATAGGTAGTAAAATCCAAAAGAGCTCTTGCAAAGTGTGTGTGGAGGAATATAAAAATTTAATCCATCAAAGCAAATCGATTTTGAACTATTCCATGTAAGCGTAACTAAGAACATATCAAGCATTACAAATAGTAATCGAATGTCCTATTCACATGGATATATGGAAGTAATGGGATTCAAACACACCGATATGTCACTCAAACTATGTAAAACCAAACTAAACAAAATAAAAATCTTTTCGAGTTTTAAAACATTTTTTCAAAAGGACTCAAAAGATAAACAAAATCTTTTTGAATTTTTCTCAATAGGACCCAAAAAATGGAAAATAAAAATGTAAAAGATAAACACTTCATAACGCTAGCATTAACATATAACATAAAGCACAAAACTAGTGTTTGACAAATATGCAAACACAAACCAACCATAAGATATATCATGAGAAGAATCACGTGCAAGCCTGCGAGAATCAACCTGTCTAACATTCAACGCCTCTCAAATTTATTTTCTAATCCAAATCGATGATGCTTTATGCAACGAGTTTTGGCAACCATGGGGACACATGATATATACTTCCTAGGACCTCTTATAAGATCATAACAAAATTCTCTAAGGTGACCTATCCTACCATAATGCAAACAAGCGTAAATACGAGGAATGTTACCTATAGATTAACCTTGTCCAACGTCCTTGGTAGTGGTTGATAATCTAAAATAAATTTTGGTCTTGGCTTTAATAGTAAAAGCATCTGAATCATCAAAGCCAGTACCATTAGTACACGAGTCTCTGAAATCATCTTCTAACTTCACAACTTAGGACTCTAGCAAAGATTTAAACTATTTAAATATTAGGGACTCATTCTTCAAATTTTTGATAATACCTAGAAGGGTATTTCACTCCCTCTCAATGTAAGCGAACTTATGCTAAGAGTCTTTTTATGTGATCTCAAAACTTTTCATCATTTTATCGTTATCCTTTAGGGAATGACCATTCACCCTAGTCTCAAACTTCTTAGAGTCCCGTAATTCACTCTAAAAAACATGAACTCTATCATCACTAACTTTCTTGAACACTTATAAATTTTGAAAATCATGTTTCATGACTTTAAGCTTCACAAAAATGATATCTCTTTGAGTTTGAAAAGTTTGGAAAAATTAAATTTCATCTTTTAAGGAAAAAAAATTTATTAAGAAATTTAACTCTTTTTGCAAACATCAAATTCAAGAAGCATATTAAACTCCTCTCAAAATCAAAATTATAGTCATTGCTAACCACATCAGACAACTTATCACTATGATAATCCATAAGAGATAAAAAAAACTTTGGAAAGAGAGATAAACAACCAAACAATCCAAAATAGCACAAAACTACGAATCAACACGATAACTTAGTGCACCCACTCTGATAACAATTTGAAAATGCTAATGCTCTATGGTTGTATGGAAACATTACCAAATTTTATCTTTTCAAATTTTTATATACGCACTGAATAAACCAAGTGTTGTGTTAAATAATTTACACACTTTAGTCTTGACCTAAGCATACATCTAGGAGAAAGTAAGAGTAAAAATAGAAAATCACAATACGACGATGTACGAGGAAAACCCACAATGGGAAAACCTTAGATGACCAATCCACACAAGTTCACTAAGATATAGGTCTCGTTACAAGGAAAAATTAGACTTATTTACATACTCGACACCTTTAAGCCTTGAAGAACTTCTTCGTCCCTTGTCACCTTTTTTTTGCATCCACTATTAGACGCCATCTAACAGCCACACAATCAAAGTTTGTTCGAATGAATTTAAACCCCCAAACACTTTTTCTTTTAGAAACCATTTTACAAAAAATGCCTCAAAACACTTTATAAACAAACACCCAAACGAATGAAGGGATTAAACATAAATACGCATCGGATAATGTAGACGGAAATCAAATGGAAACTCAGTGTGTACATAATGTCATTATAACTTAGTCGCTATGGTCTTCATTCATGCATCACAGGCCTGAAGGAAAAATTGAAATCCTAACAACCCATTACTCAAACAAGTTTTGTCCAAACACGGAATATGGCCAATTCATATAAATTGACTTGATTCGGAATTTTTTCTTACATCTATAATGATACAAAACTACTACGATTATGAACTTGGGTAGTATAATAATACCATCTCCATTTTATATTATTATGCCGCTACAAGTTGTGTGAGTGACATGGTAACATTGTACTTACAGTATGAAATAAAAAATATTTCAAATGCTTGAAATAATTCATACCCCCCCATCGAGCCACATACATAACATATTCACGCATTCCTATGAGTTATTTTATATTTAATGAAATATAAAACTTGAGGTATTAACGTTTTGAACATTTTTGGCATCATCTTAGAAACTAAGTATATATACAACTAAGCTCATGTCACTGGAGCCGCTACTAATGAAAATTCTAAACAGTATGTTACTTGACCTAATCATGAAAATATTTGCTAAGTTTTAACTAAACTAAGGAAAACACCTATCATGGGAGAAAATGTGAGTTTTAACCTTGAAACTATCCCTGGCTCCTAAAGGATAGTGTGTCACCTCCATCGGTGCCCCCGTAGATGATGAAGGATTTTAGTATTAGTTCAATGAAGAAAAAGCGATCATGAAAAATAATTCTATGAACTAATTAATAAGTAAATAAAAATAAAAAATATGAGAGAAAAGTGATGACAACCATATATACGTGGTTCAACCAATTAGCCCACCTCCACGATAACGGAGCCATTTCTACTAATTAATGGTGCAAAATCAACATGGATTAATATTTACAAGATAGATCATTCCATTTCAACATATTAAGAGTATATTAAATGGACAATTTTCTTTAAAATTTTGAATAGGAGTATATTTATCCTATGAGGGTGGTTTTATGTGCATTCCCGCAAGAGGCACATGCCCCTCTCAACAAGGTTGATGGATGAGGGACATGTGTCTGTATATTGAGAGGAACGATGATTCAAGAATATCCTTTAGACATGTGGAAATGTCCCCATATATGTTAGTTCCAGCTTTAATGGTAAAAACACCCTTGCAAAATGAGCCACAATGCGTGTAATAATGTATGATTTAGGGTGAGAGATATCCAAGCCAATATTGGATATATGTATTTGATGAGGGCCAAATGATACTTTGAGGGAAATAGGGGACAAAGTACACAACTGATGTCTAACGAAGCATCTTTACTTCCTGGGTTGAATGTAAGTAAGATTAGTCCTGTTAGGCCAAAGTTGGCCTATCACACCTATTGAGTCCTAAATTGAAGAACTTATTAATATCTAGCAAGATGAGGGGGGCACATCTATACAATATTATTATTCTTAGACAATCCTAAAAGATAACGTGTTGAACAAAGTTGAAGTAATGATATATAATTTTATATCAGTTATCCCTATACCTTGGACTTCTTAATATACTGCTTAGAGGGTCAAAGTATATGACATAGTTTCTGAGGGTGTCATCACAACAAAGTTGTATTTTGTAAGAGCAAGTTTTACAATTGCTTATTTTTTTTATTTGGCTTTTCTCGTTACACCCTACTGCACCTTCGTGACTACTTTCATGTATTTGAAGATTAGAAGTTGATGACATTTTGAAGATTGAAGATTATTCATCACTCAATCATTCAGAAGAGTTATGAGGTGGTTTGGTAAAATCTTTAATTATCTAGGGGTTATTTTAAAAGAGTTTGCATTTAAAAGTTTTTAAAATGATTTTTTGAAGAATTTTTAAGAAACTCGCTAACTCGTTGGAACGAGAATGGTATGTTGTTCAAATGAGTTGCGTAGGGTGGTTAGAACGATGTTCCTTTGGCTGAATGAGGTCGAGAATGTCGCCTTTTGGGTACGCTCTAGAATTTCTTTCAAAGTTTCGTTAGAAACACTATCGGACAATAAAGGGTACACCGTTCAAATAAACTGGAAGTTCATTCGAAGGAGTACGCTTGTTTTTATTTTTAAAAAAAAATCATTTCTAATATTTAATCCCTATGTATTTTCAACGACTTTCCCTATAGATAAAGATGCGGGATTAGACATTTTTATAATCCATTTTTTTTGTTATCAAACTCTATTCTTTTTTCATCCAAATCCCTTAGATCTTTAAGGATCACTTTTTCTAATCAAGAAGAACATATTCAAAGTTCAAAAACACCTATAAAGATTTTCTCTACTGCTTAATTATGGAGTCGAGGCTCTATTGTTGCAGAAGAAAGGAATTTAAGATTCCTGTAGCCGATCGGTGATACCGAGGCAAGAGCTGCTTGATGTGGGCAGTGCTGGACTGCATCGTTTATTATTGAAGATTTAAAGACTCATGTGCGTTATACTTAGTGGTTCTCTAAATAGTTTATAAAACATTACGTGTCTATCAAATTCTTTGATAGGGCTGAAATTAAAGGTTTTGCCCGAAAGATATTTTTTCTAAAATTCTTCTTATGTGTATTTGGTGTAGAATTTGTCTTCATAACTTTATTGCATGTCCATTTTAATTAAATTAAGATTAAAGTTGGTAAAAAGTGAATTTGTGCCTTTGTCGTAATATATGGACTTTCCATATTACACAACATTCTCATCTTTGATATGTGGCTTGATGAGGTTGGATTTTCTCCTTATCGTGTTGAAGTGACTGTTATTCGAACACTCCATATGGCATGGCATGTGGCAGTGGGAGATTAAGGTGATGTAGTCTTCGAAGATCACAGATCCTCTAACGGAGAATTAAGAGGGATGATGACTGGACAACCAAATAAAAATCTACTGCAATTATATTACTTCATAGTTTGAGACCATTACTATGCTAGAGAATGAGATATTTGATGAATTTTATGCAAGATTATCTTATATCATTAACTTTAGTTTTAATTTGAGTGAGGGAAATCCTAATATGCCAATTGTGAAAAATATTTTAAAATCCCCGCCATCCCTCTTTATTCCTAAGGTCATTGTCCTTAATTCATTAGGAATTTTATACACACTTAGGTTAGAAGAACTCGTAGGAGTAGGAGAGCTTCAAACTGATGAAATCAATATGTTCCCTAAAATTCAAAAGTCGAAAGATAAAGGGATTACTATGAAAGCTCAATCTAAAAGGAAAGATGAGATCTTTTCTGACTCCAAATTTCATTTTGATCTCGACGATCTTGCTCTTTTTGCGAAAAGTTCAAAAACTAAGAAAATTAAATTATTCCAAAGAAAATAAAAGTTTTAAGAAAAATAAAGATTTTAAATCAGGTAAGAAAAGTTTTGAAAAAGTGAGAGGAGTATACCCTAAGAAAGATGAGGAAAGATGCTATGCGTGCAAGGGTAAAGGTCAAAAAGCTCACGAGTGTGCTATGATGTTAAAGAGACGGGGAGAGGGCAAAGTTGCCTTTAATGCCACCCTTAGTGATAGCAATGTTGAGTCGGTGAGTTATGGTGATGAAGATGTAACCTCATGGTGTTCATGACTAGTCATGTTGTTATATCGAGTACGCCTCATGCTGATGAGGACATTTTCAAACATGATGACCTCGACAATGAGTCTAGTTCTTAAAGGAGTGAGGGAGATGAAGTTTTGAGTGAGGGTGAAAGTGGCATACAATGTGCTTACACCGAGATTTACGTTGAGTCCTTTAAAATGAAAAAGTAAAATAAAATTTTAGCACTTAGTGTGTTATTGTTATAGAGAGAGTTAAAAGAATCAAAAGAGAGAGAGTCCTCGGTGAGAGTTTTTTTGGGAGAGAGAGTCATTTTAGTGAAGGGGGAAAATGGTGACTTGACCAACAAAGTGGCTAGTCTTACAAGAGATTTTCAAACTTCAATGGATACTCTTAAGAAACTGAAGCTCTTGTATCCCAACTTGAGAAAGATCTCAAACGTGCTTGGGAGGTCAAGGTTACTATAGAGGATACATCAAAGAAGTTAGGAAAGATGCGCCTCAATCTCGCTATAGGTTTTAGGGAGAGGCAATGAATAGGTTATGACAGTTCATCCACTTCCCATGCCGCATAGAAATCGATTCTTAAATTTATGGCAGATCCTTATGGGCCTCGACCTAAACCATAAAAGAAAGTTCAACATAAATGAGCAAAATAAGGTAGAACCATGCAAATGTATGTTTTCACCTATTACAAACGAAGATTTCACTTTAGGGAATTTTGCTACAAGTTTAGAAGAACTAAACATACACATACTCCCATGCACCACTATAGTGACTTTACTTGTCTTAGAGAGAAAGTTGAGTTCCTAGTATTTACTTTCCAATGATTAGTGGAGAATTTCAAAGGATGTCTATGCCTTTTGAGAACGTTTCTAACGCTATGACTAGGTCCATAAACGATAAGGGCAAAAAAAAGGTTACCTCCACTTGGGTACCTAAATAAGACAATAAATCCCTTATTGTTCATGTTTCTCTCAAGGTTCAATATACTTCCCAATGATATTTTGATAGTGGGTTCTCTAGGCAGATAACTGGTGACAAGTCATATTTTATCGACCTTGTGGATTGCAAGGAAGGCAAACTCACCTTTAGAGATAGAAGTAAATCAAACATTTTAGGACATGGTTGTGTTGAGATACCCCGATTTCCTAAACTAGACAATGTTCTTGAAAGAGAACTTGATTAACATAAGCCAACTTTGTGACACAAACTTTACAGTAAATTTAGACCAGTCTCAGTGTAACGTATATAATTAATTCGGTGAACTATTACTACAAGGAGTGAGGATCGATAATAATTGTTGTGGGATTATTACCAATCATTCCCTTGTGTAAAATAATGCTTTGGTCTCTTCTATGGACCTTTGGCACCAATAACTAGGTAAGGTGAACTTTAGAGATCTTGAGAGATTAGTGAAGAAAGACCTAGTTCGTGGCTTACCATTGCTTAGGAAACCAACTTCCATGGTTCGTGGTCCTTGCCAATAAGGAAAACAAATCAAGAATCCCCATTAGAAGTTGAATACCATTACCACCTCTCGTGTGTTAGAGTTAATACATATGGATCTGATGGGTCTTACGCGTACGGAAAGCATAGGTGGTAAGAGATATATTTTCATGATGGTCGATGACTTTTCAAGATACTCTATTATGGGGTTTCTTAAAGAAAAGTCCGATATGGTTGTGTTCCTAATAACCAAGTGTCGTATACTATAAAACCAACATGGTGTCACTATTAATCGTATGTGTAGTGACAATAACACTTAATTTAAAGAAGCCGAAGTGGATAGCTAATGTGATGGAGTGTGCATCAAACACGAGTTTTTGGTCGTTCGTACTCCTCAACAAAATAGGATTGTTGAGAGGAAAAATTGGATGATTCAAGAAATGGATATATCCATAATTCTTGAGACAGAACATGCCTAGACATTTTTGGGCAAAGGTGGTTGACATTGCGCATGCTATACGGCGAAGATGGTGTATTTTTGTCCACATACGTTACACATTCCATATGAGTTGTGGATAGGGATGAAACCCAACCTACCTATTTTTGAGTCTTTGAGAGTCCTTCCTATATTTTGAGAGAGAGAGAGCATTTAGGAAAGTTCAACTCTCGGGGTGATGATGGGATAATTTTAGGTTATTCATCACTGAATAGGGCATATAGGGTGTTTAACCTTGCAATTTCTAAGGTTATGGAGTTAATAAACATCACGGTTAGAGATGATGAGCCACCGATAATTGTTGACCCTGACCTTGAGTGTGAGAACAATGAACCCCCGGTGAAGATCCCACTATTCCTCACACTACCTCGGTGGACCCCACTCTTGATTTAGAGGACCATCTCTTGGGTTCGAAAGAGTCATAACCCTTCCCATATACTTGGTGATACCACACTAGGTGTTAAGACTTGCTCTCAACTTGATAATGCGGTTTGATATTTTGCTACACCACCTTAGTCGAGCCCAAGAATGTGAATGACGGACTCAAGGACGGGAATTAGATATTCTCTATGTAAGATGAGTTGTTTCAATTTCATAAGAACGATGTCTGGGATTTAGTCCCCCAACCTAACGAGACTAATGTGATTGTTACCAAGTGGATTTACAAGAATAAGATGGAAAAGAATGGTAGAATAGTTTTCAATAAAGCTAGGCTGTCCACTCATGGATATACATAGATTGAGGATGTAAACTTGAACGAGGCATTCACTTTTGTTGCTAAGCTTGCGTCTGTCTTCTCACTACTTGCCATAGCATGCTATCTATGTTTCAAGTTATATCAAATGGATATTAAAAGTGATTTTCTTAATGGACTTTTATAGGAGGAAGTGTATGTGGAACAACCAAAGGGGTTCGAAGACCTAAAGCACCTGAGACACATATTTTTATCTTAAGGAGGCCTTGTATGGTTTGAAGTAAGAACCCTGTGCTTGATATGAGAGGCTAACTTCTTATCTCTTAGCTCGTGGATTCAAGAAAGAGGAGTGGAAAATATGTTGTTTGTGAGGAGAGAGAGTGATGCTATCTTGGTTGCTCAAGTCTATGTGGATGAAACAGTATTTAGATCCACGTGCTCCCAACATGTTCACATGTTTGAGGCGGAAAAGAAGAGTGAATTTGACATGATCATAATTGGCTAGCTAACGTTCTTCTTAGGTCTCTAAGTGCATCATCTAGAGGATGGGATATTCATATCATAATTTAAATATGCTAGTGACCTTATGAAGAAATTCGGTTTATATTCCACTAAGAACTCATGCACCCCTATTAGTACATCGACTAAGCTCAGCAAAGACACTTTAGGTAAGGGTGTAGAGCAAACCCTTTATAGGAGAATGATAATAGTCTTCTCTACTTGACTGTTAATTGTCCCAACATTGCCATTAACATTGGAGTTTGTGCGCATTACCAAGCTTTCCCAAAAGAGTCTCACTTGCTCGCACTTAAGTCTATCATCTAATACGTGAGTGACCCTTTTTCCTATGGTATTTGGTATTCCATTGATATCTATTACCGTTTCTCTGCCTATTCAGATGCTGATTGGGATGACGATATTGATAATTGTAGGGGAAGCTTGGGTGGGTGTTTTTATTTTGGGAGTGATCTTGTATCTTGGATGCTGATTGTCGCGTGAAAGTTGTGCATGTGTAAGGGCACAGTCGTTGATTTCGTTTCACCGCGATAATACAAACAAACCTAAATTACGACTACACTTGCGAGGCAAGCACAACGGTAAGTCCGGTATCAAAATTCCATTGGGACGAGTTGCTAGAATTTATATGATTTAGTGCTCTGAAATAAAAGTGTAAAAGGTGATTAAAAACTAAAAAGGAAAAGATGCATAAAAGGGAAATATTAATCTAGGTGAGGGAAAATAAAGCTAGATTAAGAAAGCGGTAAAACTATAGGTTGCATCGAATATCCCTCACCTGAGTTAATTAGTATAAAATGCTCACATATGGGTCGACAAGTTATTACGAATGCGTCTCATTTCAACAGTTAATTAAATCAAGGGTTGTCATGCCCCTAAATCCGGATAAAATCCTAATCCGATTTTGGCGTCACCAAATACCCCGAAAATTACGCACGCAAGGTCGTAAGCACGAGACATACATGATATGCCCCGTCAAATCTCCTAGACGAAATAACTAGGACAACGTACCCGAAATAAACCCGTAAACACCATCACCAAAGCAAAGCAACGTGTCAACCCGAGTGAGTTCCATTCAAACATGACCTAGATTAAATTAGCTACAAAGCATGTTAAAAATGAGGTAAATAAATGCGATAAATCTACACTAGAAATCAACTAAATGAAAGCATGTAAACTAAATTAGAAATCAAGAATTAAGGAAATACAAACTATATTAATGGTGAGGGAAAATGAAAGTACCAATTATAAACCCTAAAGGGTGTCAAACCAAGAAAGGAAGAAGAAGAGCTCTCAAATCCCCCAAAACCTAACCTACAACTCTCTAAAATCTAATAATATGAATGTACATCTGATATTTACAACAAAAATCTTTATATAGTAAGTTACAAAAGAAATAAAGGAAAAAGAAAAAGAAAAGAGAAGATCCTAAAATATCTGGCAATCGCGATCGACCGCGCCTTCTTGTAAAAGTGCACTGTCTCCATTCGTAGGCTAAATCCAAAACCGCGGTCGACCGGGCCTCCAACCACGGTCGACCGATACTCTATTTTCCAGCCATGTTTGGTCCATGAAGAGGGGGAAAAGGTTGCATACGAAAATGGCCATAACTTATTCGTCTGAACTCCAAACGATGCACCGTTTGCTGCCATGCGACGCTAACTCAACAAAATATGCATTTGTGGAATTTCCAAGAGCTGGAGAAGAAATGTGAATTGACTAAAATGCCCTTGAAGTAGCGTCCGGTGATGAAACTTCTCCGAAATGCAATGGATCCTCACTTTTAGCGTTCCAATACATATAAAAGCACAATTAACCCCTGCAAAGCATATATATATATATATATATATATATCCAAATCCAAGGTTGTCGGGTTAATGAGCATAAATATAGGAATTAAGGACTGTAAAAGTGCTAGAATGCATAAAGATAAAGGGCGGAAATATGCAATATTCAATACGAATCACACTCCCTAACTTAAACATTGCTAGTCCCTAGTAATAAAACAAACAAAACCAGTCCACAGAAGGCAGTAGAAGACGTATATATGCATCGAAATATAAATGCCAGTTTCGTAGGGAGCACGATTGCATTTAGCATATGCAATAAGCCATTAAACCCCTAGGTTACCCTAGTGGACGAGTGTCGTCTCGTGAGGATTTTCAGGGATGATACCCACAAACATCACATGGTTTCCTCAAAATATGCCCAAACCAACATGCGGCAAGCCCAACAATGGCGAAAAGGATTTCATACGCATTATTAGCACATTGAACGGATTCAAACAAAATTTCGAATCATTAACATTATAGAATGCACCTCATAGAATTGAAAGCTTAAAATGTGGTGGGGGGGGGGGGGGGGTGGGGGTGATCGAGCACATGCAAAGTGTGATTTGGCGAAAAACTTATATAAACTGGATAAACATTAAAGCAAGCATATATTCAATCCTCACGGGCATTACACTCGTCAAGTGAATTCACTCGAAACAAGGAGTTAACACACGGAACATGCGGGCATAAAGAGTAAATGTAAATGGAAACTAGGCCGCACACATGTCACAAATGAAGAACGCTATATATGAAATTAAAAATTGTAATCTCAATGAAAGATACCGCACATTAAAAGAGGTGAAATGCATTTTCACAGATTATCAAAACTTTTTAAACCTTTGAATTACATCTACTTAAGATCACATAGGACTTAATAGGGTTGTAATGTAGGCTAGGCTAGGGTGCGAAACGAATGACATGTATGTACGGGTTCAAAGTGTTCGGAACGAAAAACTTGGAATAATGGAAAATAGTGCGGACAATATCAAAATTTGGAAAAAAAGTTCCAAACGAGCATTAGATATAACAATTGGAGAGTAATAAAAGTTTATTGAACTATATACAACATTTACATCTTTCTCTTTCTTTTTCTTTTCTTCTTTTTCTCATGTTTTTTTTTTCTTTTGCTTTTCACTTCTCTTTTTCACTTTTTCTTTTCTTTACTTTTCACACTCTCAAATGTCTAAATTGCAACCACACAACAATAACATCATTCAATCTTAAGTAACATTCCAAACAAGGGTATGGAAGGTAATAAGTATGGGCTAAATCTCCAATTTATAGTTGGTTATGAGATTTTGGGGTATGAAATGAAAGGCTATAATACGTCTCAAAGGGGTTAACAAGGGAAAAAATTTAAGGATGAAGTCAAGGCTAATATGGGTGATATAACAAACATGGACTATGATCATTTCATAAAGTTTACGCAATTCTCGAGTAAAAATAATATATGAAAATCATGCACAAGTGATACGTTTCATATATGAACTCAATTAATAAACGATCAAATGAAATAATAGAGAGATTAACGACGAATTCAACGTTTTCAAAGAGGAAAGAATAGTGTATAACACTCAAAAATGATGAAAGTTACAAAGATTACTCGGTGTAAGTATATACAATGCAACAAAAGATTACCGAGTTATAAAAATCTTAAACCAAATCAATAAAGCAAGAAAGTGCATGTGCTCATGGGATTAAAGTTTAATTCATGAAGTTATTCATAATATAAATAAGTGAGACTAAAGTCTAATAACTTCTAAAATCGAGAACATGCATCATTGGGTTGTCTATTGGATCGGGGAAATGATTGGAATTTATCATCGAAAACAATGGCAAAATGCCCAAAGAAGGAGAAAAAAGAAAAAATATATTTTTGAAATTTTTGATTTTTCTAAGAAAAGCATACTAAGTAACTAACATGTGAGCAAAAACATGGACTAAATAAAGAAATGGATAGAATATCCCACACCCCCTAACTTAAAACCTGACATTGTCCTAAATGTGAATTAACAACCAAGTTAAAGAGAGGAAAAGAGCGATATTACCCAAAATTGGAGCGATCCCCATAAGAACAAGTCCAAAGAATATATAAAACAAGTTAGTACTGAGCATAGCACAAACAAATAACAAAAATTTAACTAATTACATTAGACTAAATTAAAAAGGAAAGAAAAAATAAAAAGAAAGAAAGCTAACTATATACAACCTACTATTTAGGCTTCACACTAATTGTACACTAGAAGTCTAAATAACTGAGGGTCCACCGCAAAAACGATTTGACTTTGGAGGATAACCGGTGTACCCTCACTCACAAGCATGCCTTCCGAAAAATATGAATTCCGTTTAAACAACAGTAGGCATGTGTAAGGCATAAGAAAGGAACCATCGTCAATTAAAAGTTTTGGAGGGAAGATGGGGGATTTGGATTGAACGGGTGACAAAAACATATGGGTACCGAGAAAAGCAGAATATCCTCCCAAAGATTTTAAAATTGGAATGGGAGGGGACGCACACGAAGAAAAATATGCGATAATGGAAGGCGACTCGAGCAAGTACTCCTCATCGGGGAAAAGGTTTAACACATTAAGTTTGAAACCGGTTCATCGGGTACTTGTGATGGTGTGATAACAGAAAATAAAAATGGAGAGGAAAGAAATTCAAACTCACGAGATGAATCATCATCGCATGAAGATTGAGTTTCGAAGGAAATAAGATCATTTTCAATGAAATGTTCTTCTTTGGGGGCCAAAGAAGAAATCATTTTATTACAAATAGATATTACGTCATTTTCATCCTCACTTTCAATATCTATTACGCAATGGGCAAAGTCTAGAATGGTTTGTTCCAAAGTAGGCGCAAAGTCCTCGTTTGGTTCAAAACATTCTTCGACTTTGAAAGTCTCGGAAGCAAAATCATCGTCGGACTCAAATAATAAATCCAAGTCATGTTCCCACAAACGATTTTCTTCTCGATAACGATTTTCAATTTTTTCATTCTCATACATACGCAAGCCCTCACCGAATGTCATAGGTTGAGGTGCGAATACATGAAAATGGGAACTTTGAAAATTACCATCGGACTTAAACGAAAACTCATTATTATAGGAATTTTGAAAACTATTGCAATTCGTTTCAAAATTCCTATTATAAGGAGGTAAAGGCCCAAAATCGTTATCATCATCATCAAAATTCCAATAACCCAAGTTTTAACTTTCGTAATACTCGCACAAAGTAATTTTTAAATTTGTAATTTTTTGGGACTCCAAGTATTGACCAAAAGTCATAGGATTACGAGCATTTTGAGAATTATAACAATGATTACCAAAAGAATTGGAATAAGACATGCTTACCCCCCAAAAATGGCTCGAAGTGGCGAATTCCACAAAGTAGGTGCACGTGGGAAAAATTCAAGTGTTTCTAAGTGCTCAAATGTGGAAGTCCTGCAAAAAGGTTAGCCAAAAAATGCAAATAGAAAGAAAATACTATGAAATACTATATTAAATAAAGTCTAAAACAAACTCATCCCCAACAATGGCGCCATTTTGATTGTCGCGTGAAAGGTGTGCACGTGTAAGGGCACAGTCGTTGTTTTTGTTTCACTGCGATAATACAAACAAACCTAAATTACGACTACACTGGCGAGGCATGCACAACGGTAAGTCGGGTATCGAAAATCCATTGGGATGAGTTGCTAGAATTTATATGATTTAGTGCTCCGAAATAAAAGTGTAAAAGGTGATTACAAACTAAAAAGGAAAAGATACATAAATGGGAAATATTAATCTAGGCGAGGGAAAATAAAGCTAGATTAAGAAAGCGGTAAAACTATAGGTTGCGTCGAATATCCCTCACCCGATTTAATTAGTACAAAATGGTCACATGGGTCGATGAGTTATTACGAATGTGTCTCGTTTTGACAGTTAATTAAATTAAGGGTTGTCACGCCCCTAAATCTGCATAAAAGCCTAATCCTATTTTGGCATTAACAAATACCCCAGAAATTATGCACGCAAGGTCGTAAGAACGGGACATATATGACATGCCCCATAAAATATCCTAGGCACAATAACTAGGACAATGCACCCAAAATAGACCCGTAAACACCATCACCAAAGCAAAGAAACGCGTCAACCCGAGTGAGTTCCATTCAAACACAACCTAGATTAAATTAGCTATAAAGCATATTAAAAACGCGGTAAATAAACGCGATAAATCTACACTAGAAAGCAACTAAATGAAAGCATGTAAATAAAGGATGTAAACTAAATTAGAAAGAAATAATTAAGGAAATACAAACTATATTAATGAAGAGGGAAGATGAAAGTACCAATTACAAACCCTAAAGGGTGTCAAACCAAGAGAGGAAGAAGAAGAACTATCAAATCCCCCAAACCCTAACCTACAACTCTCGCAAATCTAATAATATGAATGTATATCTGATATTTACAACAAAAATCTTTATATAGTAAGTTACAAAAGAAATAAAGGAAAAAGAAAAAGAAAAGAAAAGATCCTAAAATATCTGGCAATCGCGGTTGACTGCGGCCAGGGGGGCGGTCGATCGCGCCTTCTTGTAAAAGTGCACTGTCTCCATTCGTAGTCTAAATCCAAAACCGCAAACGATCGGGCCTCAAATCACGGCCGACCGATACTCTGTTTTCCAGCCATGTTTGGTCCATAAAGAGGGGGAAAAGGTTGCATACGAAAACGACCATAACTTCTTTATCCTTGCTCCAAACGACACACCGTTTACGGCCATGCGATGCTAACTCAAAAAACTACGCATACATGGAATTTCTAAGAGCTGGAGAAGAAATGTGAATTGACTCAAATGCCCTTGAAGTAGCGTCCAGCGACTGAACTTCTCCGAAATGCAATGAATCCTCACTTTTAGCATTACAATACCTATAAAAGCACAATTAACCCCTGAAAAGCATGTATATATCCAAATCCAAGGTTGTTTGGTTAATGAGAATAAATATAGTCATTAAGGACCGTAAAAGTGCTAGAATGCATAAAGATAATGGGAAGAAATATGCAATATTCGATACGAATAAGTTGCGCTAGAGGCAAAACTTCATATCTTTGTCCATGATAGAGGTCAAGTATATAGACCTCGGGATTCGTTACACACAACTCTTATGGCTGAAGAAAATATTGGAAGATTATGGAATTGCACAAGGCACAATGACTATTTCATATGATAATAAAAGTGCAATTCATATATCCCATAATCTGGTCCAACATTCCCGCACGAAGAATATTAGGATACATGAGAATTTCATTCATGATCTCGTTGAGGAGAAGGTCATGTCCTAGAACATTGTGAGCACCGGACGTTATTTTGCCAATATTTTCACGAAACCTTTAGATGCACTTAGATTCGAGAATCTTAGGAAGTCTTTGGGTATTTGTTCAGTTGATTGAGCTCGGGTACTTATCTATTATAGGGTGATTATCATATTCATATTATTTCTCCTTATTGATATATTGTATTCCTATTCTTTTATTTTTAAAAATCTTGAAAAATGTAAAAAGATTTTCGATTTTTAGAAAAAGTTTAAAATTTAAAAAATATATATTTTTTGATAAATTTTTTGAAAAAGACAAAGAGAGTTGTCTCCTACATTCTATCCATTCATGTGACTTTATTATGGTGTTTTAAGACATGGATTTATTTCTTTAGTGTGCTTAATAATGCGTGGATAGCATTTTGTCGTTGCTGGACTTTTTATCACCTTTATTGCACACATGCAGAGACTTTATGAACATTGTACTTGCTTATCATGTGTAGAATACAATATTCTCTTGTCATTAGTGTTTAATAACGAACAAATGTACTAGAGATAAGTTATGCTTGCAAGAAACATTGCCCGTATTTCGTTTCCTGGAAAATTTATTATATGTTAAGTAATGGAAAAGGGACGATGAAAGAGAAAAATTATCTCTGCGTTAAAAGCAACCATTTGCCAAAAATATTACAAAAGATTAATGACACAGAAAAAAATAAGTGCCAAGCACATTTTGTTTCCATTTATGACTCGTTACATATAATCATTGATATCTTCAAAAATTTGAGAGTGAATTCTTAAATATGTGAGATTTTGAAAGTGCCATAAAGTAAAAGATCAATGGATTTGCACAACGGACTATCTTGAAAAGCATTAAATTACTTGGAGTTATTTTTTTGAGAAGCATTAAAATTCATGGCATTGTAATACCCCGTACTTTTATGGATATTTATTTATGGGATTAATTAAATTAAATGTGAATTAATTGAGAATTAATCCGGATAAAATACTAACGAGATGAGAGTTGGTATTTGATTATAATGTGGATATATGGTAGTATATGAATATTGAAAATATTAAAATTGTCGCGAGACAGAAATACGGCAATTTGGGAAATTTGGTTGGGACGTGCGTGACAGTCGCGTCAGGAGGGTAATTATTTAAATTAAAAAGTGAATTTTATTTTTATCAACCGTATGGTCATTTTGAGTGCACCAACGTGTCCGGAAGGGTTGAGATAGTCAGAAAACACTAGCCGGGAGTTTAGTTTGGGTCCCGGGGCATTTTTTGGGCCAACCCGACAACCCGGAAGGGTGTTTTGGTAATTTTAAAAATTAAGGAATTAAGACCCACGATTTTTAGTGTTGATTTATTTATTTTTGGTTAGGCCATTAGGGCCATGATCAGCCAAAAACATAGAGGGGAGTTATGTGAGTTAGAGGAGAGGTTACAAAGAGTTCCCAAACCAAAACCACCACCCACGACCACCAATTTGGACGGAATTGTGACCGGAATGGAGAGAGGACCGGCCCTTAAACAACAACAACGGATCAGAACATCAAATTTACAGGCAAGTGGTTTATCTTGCAAAGATTAAAAGCATATATTTTACATGTTTTTATAGAATTGGAGATTTCTCATAAATAATGAAAATTAAATGGATTTGAATGGTTTAAATCATAATTTGGGTAGGACTTTCATGTAGGTTTATATTTGAGATGATAACAACTACGAATTTATGATTAATGAGTAGAGAATTTTGAAATTTGAAGGAATTATGGGATGTTCTTGAAGAAATAGGAAAAACTAGGTTTTATATGATTTTTGGGTAATTTGATCCATGAAAGTGATGTTATATGTTGTTTTGATGAATCTAAAACGTGGGGAAGGAAGTAAACATGTTAGTAGGATGATTAGTGTATTCATTTGAGAGTTTTGGACGTTAGAATGATGATTAAGAAGAGTAAAAAAATGCAAACCCGTAACGGTTAAGGATTTCTGGGCTGATGCCTGCTTGATCGATCGATCGACTCAAGAATGTCGATCGATCGAAGGTTCGATCGATCGACCCCTTTTTATCGATCGATCGACCCCTACTGTATTTTGGCAATTGTTTCTCTTGAAGATTTAATGATTATTCCAAAGCCGATGTTGGTTATTAGGAAGATTAATATGATAGTGCGGGACTTAATTAAAGTCAGTAGGGCCTTAGTTGTTATCGGAGAACGCTATAACTTATGGGATTGATTGATATTACGTACGAGGGTCTACCGAGTGAGGTACGGTTAGAAAACGTTCGAATTGGAACTACATTGAGAATTGAGGATGATGTAAGATAAGGGCAGTAATGGAGGGACTTTAAGTAGTGAGATAACATTTGAAATTAATAAGAAATCTAGTAACCTTTTGAGTTAGGTTTAAGTACCCAAATTGATACGACGAGAGAGTTATCAAACGGAATATATATATTATATGTAATACTCAGAGTAAATTTGCCATGTACAAGATCAACTAGATGAAATGTGCGAACATCTATATTGATATATGATTACTTAGGTTGTGTGAATGCCTAGTGTATGGATTTCTTATGTGTATAACATACCTACCATACTTGCTATCACGGGAGGTCGTTCGTAAGAGGATAGTCTAGTCTCGATGTGACCTTCCGGGGGACCTTAGATCTATACCTCAAAACATAGGGCTTGGAAGGGCTTATTGCTGAATGGATAAGTCTGCTGACCTTGGGAGCGTAGGTATGTGCGTGACCCATGGGTATGTGAACTATGTTCGCCTCCAATATGTGTAATTTGTATTTCAACGGTTCCTGAGTGATTCGGAACACGTGATCCTTACGTACGTGATGTACATGGATTTGATAGCAGAGTATGCATGCACCGCAGCTTAGCCTAGGGGTGCCATATGTATATATATTTATGTACTAAGAGTGATGTACTTATGTATTTGTGATGGGTTCATTGTTGCTTAGTAGATGTGATTGACTAAGATATGCGAATGGGTTAAAAATGAGAATTTAACTAACACTTGAGATAAGTAAATTAACTAATGTGAACATGGGTTATAAATATGGCTTAATTGGGGGGGGGGGGGGGGGGTTATGTGTAGTTACTCTATGTTTGAATGCGAAGGCAGGAGTGGTATAAACTAGTTAGATAGTGGCATAACTAGGATGGGTTAAAGGCATACGTTAGACGTGCACAGTAGTGGAGAGGCAAGGAACTCATGTGAGAGTACGCAATTAACGTGTTTATAATATGTGATGTTCAATTGTAATTTAAATCACTTGCTAAACTTTTGAACTGTTTTCACATCGGGCTCTGACCCATTTTCCTCCAAATCTATTTTTTGGTAAAAAAAAAACCTTTTTAGGTGCCCAGCCACAAGGACACCATGCATAGGAATTCTATTCAGGTGACGAGCTGTAGCTGTTGTGGAAGTTACAGGGCCTTGACAGTAGACGCCTCCTTTTCTAGTCTTGACTCCATATTCAGTTTCATCATTTGTAGGGCATGTCGCCCATTCCTTTTAGAGACATTTTATATTTCAGTTATTCAGATTATGGATTGTAATTAATTCAGGATTCAGACTTTTTTATTATTTCAGTTGTGGGATTTTTGTGAGGAGTATTTCCTCCAGACTCTTTATTACTTGTTGATTACACTATTGGGACTTTATTGTGTATGGTTATATTATTATTTTATTCTTCACTTACTTCATGTTAATCAGATTTAATTTAAAACTGGCAACTCGCTTTTTAAATACTAGGTGGTTAGTAATCATTAAAATGTTTTCGACAGTGATGCTATTAACTGAACCAACTTGGCATTTTTTATTGATTTTAATAAAGGAGTAGCTACCCGCTATTTAATTAGTCGGGGTGTCACAGGTGGTATCAGAGCATCAGGTTCTATTGTCCTTTAGGATCCGTACAGCTTATTATGTTTTCGCTGAGCTTTATTTGATGTAGAGCCCTATGTTTAGGATTGTTGATTCCTTTAGTAAAATTTCGTTCTCCTGCTATGATGTATATGATAGCGAATCGTATTGCGATCGGGTGTATTCGTGTGCCGAACAATGTAGTACGTCAGGCGAAGACAGCTGGGTGAACAGCAGGAGGCAAATATATATTAAGGTTAATTGATTTATATAAAGAAGGAAGACCGTAGTTGAAGTCACCGATATTATGGCACGGAAGTCCTGGATGATATAGAAGGCTAAGGCGCGACTTGAGACTTCCGGGTACAGCTATAGTAGGAATGGGGTCAAATTAGACACATCCAACAAGGTTGGAATGGGGGAGAAAGAGTTAGGTGTAACATTGAAGAGAATCAGCAGTAGCAATACTCGAAAGGCGAAGACGGCATGTGCTAGCCAAACGAACGCAAGGTATCCAAAGGCTTGGACATATGTCAGGATATGACCCATTTGAGAGTGAAAGTTTAGAGAAATTTTTCCTTGACTCGTAAGAGCGGAGATTCAATGGTGAGAAACAAGCAACCCACTTAAAAGTGGAATGTGATGTCGAGAGGGTGTACACGTATGGTTTGACCATAAGTTCCTTCATCAGATGTTCAGGTTGAAAGGCGACTGTTATTTTGAACTCACATAAGAGGGCCAAACAGGGGTCAACTTGTGAGGAGAAATTTAATGTTGTAGCGAACCTTACACCGGGTGGAGA
Source organism: Sambucus nigra (assembly GCA_949130495.1). Classification (NCBI taxonomy): domain Eukaryota; kingdom Viridiplantae; phylum Streptophyta; class Magnoliopsida; order Dipsacales; family Adoxaceae; genus Sambucus; species Sambucus nigra. Next base: position 22,539,698 of record OX422212.1, on the reverse strand, counting down.
AGGTGGTATGGAGAAGAGGATGTAAAAAGGGAGAATCTACATACAAGAAGAATTGTTAGTTCTTATGGGGAATTCTGCTTGGATGATAAATACAGATAGTAATTATATTGCGTGGTGTAAATTTGGAGGTGAATGTTCCCTTGGGTAGGGAGATACAAAAATCGAAGAATTTTTATAGAATAAGACTGGGAAAATGCTGTTGGAGAAACACCACAAAGAGGAAGACCCAATGGAAAAACCGTTAAAATAATTCGATAGCGGAATTACTACCGAGCGATGGTAATTTCAGTAAGAGAGGTGGAAAACTAGTAGTGTGTTCCTTAGGTACATCAAGCTAAGGGAACAATGGAGATAGTCTTCAGAGCTGAGACTACCAACGTCCGAGGAAAGGACCACTTTAACATGGTCAGGGTGACCGGAAATAAGGGGAGGATGTGTAGAGGTACTTTGTGGGAGTGAAAACCCGTACATTATAAATGTTTCCCGATACAAGAGTAGGGATCAAGGTATTGTGCCTGGCGAGGGCAACAGTTATTGAAATATCCGGTTTGGGACAACATGTGTGGTAAGTCCAAGAACCATTTGAGCAGCCGGGACAATTATTAGGATAGAAGTATGAGTTATATCCTCATATGAGGATGCATGTTATTTGTGGCATGGATGAGTTACTACATTTGTTACAATTGTTATTTTCACTTGAGAATCGAGTTTAGTGAGTATAGCAGTAATTTTATTATATATAAGAACAATTTCCCTGATAGTGTGGGGGTTACTTTTATTGTCATCCGCGGAGGATGAATGGGTATATTAATAGAGGTTTATGCTTTATCGAAATTACTCGTTTTAGTGTTGTGTTATACGAGTATGATATGATCTTAATTATTGTTTTATATATATGATTATACCGATAGTGTGCTGGTATTGCAAGTTTATTGGGATTACTACGTCGGGGTAGCATGTTTTGTTCTGGCGAGGCACCGTCTGTTAGAGGGCCGGGCTCGCAATTATACTTCCGTGCATATATGTACACATATATATATATATATATATGTTGTGATTTCAAAGTATAATGGTCTCGGATATTTAATCCCAGTATGCGTAGGGATTTCATTATTATGAGTCGTATGCAATTTATTTACTAGTCAACAAAGAGTTAGTTTGTTTTTACAATTAACGATAGAGAGGTCGTAACAAAAAGAGCGCATTGTTTTATCACCCGTTAGAGATTTGGAAGTTTATACTCATAGTTGTGTGTTTGGGGACGGGAATTTGAGGGTCTCAAAATGTCTCGCATGTTGTATATGAAATGTGATTTCCATCACTGTAAAGAGAAAAGTATCTTTCAGAAAGAGTTCTTTGTTTATGTATAATTGCGAACTGAGATGAAACTTTGTTGTTAAAAGACGAGAGTGTAGGGGTACATATTATGGACAGGGCTTAACGGATTCCGATGACCAACAATGTTAGGTAGTAGTGTATCAGGGGGGTTCCTTGTTTGGATTTTGTTTTGCGAGACACCCCACGCATGAAACCTAGCGTAAGGTGGGTAGTAAGGAGATGTGTAGCCATTTGTTCATGATCTGGATGCCTCGATCGTTACGGAAGTAAGTAATTAACTAGAAGTTAATAAGGGGCAGATTTACGATATAAGGCCAGAAGAGCCAGTTGTTAGAAAAGAAGTACTGATAATTTTGATTTTTGTTTGGGTTGAAGGACTCATTGAGGTTAAGTAGGATTTAGGATTTCTAATTCAGAAGCGATTGAGAACGCCCAAGTGGTATAGCACCGCTGTATTTACAGTGACAATAAAGAGTTTGGGATTTGTATGAAGCGTATATAATGTTTAAAAACCATATGGTTGGGTTATAAGGGGCGTAGACATCTTGACTTGCTAAAGTGTAAATCAAAGGAAGAGGGAACATAGACGGGTGAGATTATTACTTATGAGATTAAACGTCATAAGAAAAGGTGTAAGTGAATATCATGTGTAGTCAATGTAGCACGTTCAAATTTGGAGGAAAGGCAGTAGAAAGCCATTTAATAAAAGGGTATCTCTTGAGAAGGCGAATAAATTAATTTGACCAATTTGGAGTAGAGTTCCGATCAATCGAATGTTGAGGGTGACTCAAGAGTAAATAGAGTGAGAATGTTAATAAGGTATAAGGGGTCCGGATTTTCACAAAGAGGTGAGAAAGTTTAAGGGTCGAAACTTTGGCATACGCCAAGAGAAGCAGAGGATCGTTAAGAATCACTTAACGGGAAGGAACATTTACAAGAAAGTCAGCATTTAAAGGGGGTGCAGTAAGTAGTAGAAAGGTTGGGTGTTAGATGATTAACCGATTAATTTTGTATCCAACCAATGATTCCAGGGATGGAAGAGTCAAGTTAGTAAATTCCTTGAGGGGTAACAAATTCCTTCAAATACGTGAGTCATGTTGTTCAGAAGGAGACAAATTGTTATATACTTGAATGATTTACACTATTAGATAGTGAACACGCCAGTACGTGGTTTGACGTAGTATTTATTTAGAACTGGGATGAAATCCCCGAAATCCAGATTTAGGTGGGGTGACAATAAGTAGTGGGAAATAACGATTCAAAATGAGGGTTGTATCACCTATAACCCGAGGTGCAGGCGCAAGGTGACTAACGACTGATGGATTGTATGAAAGAAATTTTGGAATCATTACGATATTTTCAATTCCAAATCGGGTATAACTAGTGAGGTATATTGAAGTCATGAGGAGGAGATATTACCTAATGGTAGAGTTGGGGGGAAAGCACCCGTATCTATTTATGGTGGACAAGGTGCTTACAAAGGTTTGTGTGACACCAACAGGCTGAGGTGGTTTTCCCTTGTGTGAAAGTCACAACGTCGGGATATTTCAAGGAATGGACAAGCGTAGTCAGATGTGTTATTGATTCATCCCAGGATGGGAGTTTGGAGTTTTGATAAACGCGGGAGTTAGTAGTGAGGTGCGGACTCACAATACTAATAAAAATAATGCGGCTAATGATGTATAGGCTATATTTATTTGAAGGTTGTTTAATAAGAGCACAACGTGAGGTGCACTTATCGAAGATTATTCTGATAAGGTATCAAGTATGTTAAACAAGCTTATTGTGAAGCGAGGGTTTTAGTAATTTGGGATTTTCTTTATAATTGTTTTGAATACTAGAGGATACCTAATTTTTCCAGGTGTGCCTTACTTATCCGAATTTCGGGACGAAATTCTGTTATTAGGGGGGAAGTATGTAATACCCGGTACTTTTATGGATATTTATTTATGGGATTAATTAAATTAAATGTGAATTAATTGAGAATTAATCCGGATAAAATACTAACGAGATGTGAGTTGGTATTTGAATATAATGTGGATATATGGCAGTATATGAATATTGAAAATATAAAAATTATCGCGACGCTGAAATACGACAATTTGGGAAATTTGGTTGGGACGCGCGTGACAGTCGCGTCAGGAGGATAATTATTTAAATTAAAAAGTGAATTTTATTTTTATCAACCGTATGGTCATTTTGAGTTCGCCAACGTGTTCGGAAGGGTCGAGATAGTCAGAAAACACTAGCCGGGAGTTTAGTTTGGGTCCCGGGGCATTTTTAGGCCAAACCGGCAACCCGGAAGGGTATTTTGGTAATTTTAAAAATTAAGGAATTAAGACCCACGATTTTTAGTGTTGATTTATTTATTTTTTGTTAGGCCATTAGGTCCATGATCAGCCAAAAACATAGAGGGGAGTTACGTGAGTTAGAGGAGAGGTTACAAAGAGTTCCCAAACCAAAACCACCACCCACGACCACCAATTTGGACGGAATTGTGACCGGAATGGAGAGAGGACCGGCCCTTAAACAACAAAAACGGATCAGAACATCAAATTTACAGGCAAGTGGTTTATCTTGCAAAGATTAAAAGCATATATTTTGCATGTTTTTATAGAATTGGAGATTTCTCATAAATAATGAAAATTAAATGGATTTGAATGGTTTAAATCATAATTTGGGTAGGACTTTCATGTAGGTTTATATTTGAGATGATAACAACTACGAATTTATGATTAATGAGTAGAGAATTTTGAAATTTGAAGGAATTATGGGATGTTCTTGAAGAAATAGGAAAAACTAGGTTTTATATGATTTTTGGGTAATTTGATCCATGAAAGTGATGTTATATGTTGTTTTGATGAATCTAAAACGTGGGGAAGGAAGTAAACATATTAGTAGGATGATTAGTGTATTCATTTGAGAGTTTTGGACGTTAGAATGATGATTAAGAAGAGTAAAAAAATGCAAACCCGTAACTGTTAAGGATTTCTGGGCTGATGCCTGCTTAATCGATCGATCGACTCAAGAATGTCGATCGATCGAAGGTTCGATCGATCGACCCCTTTTTATCGATCGATCGACCCCTACTGTATTTTGGCAATTGTTTCTCTTGAAGATTTAATGATTATTCCAAAGCCTAAGTTGGTTATTAGGAAGATTAATATGATAGTGTGGGACTTAATTAAAGTCAGTAGGGCCTTAGTTGTTATCAGAGAACGCTATAACTTATGGGATTGATTGATATTACGTACGAGGGTCTACCGAGTGAGGTACGGTTAGAAAACATTCGAATTGGAACTACATTGAGAATTGAGGATGATGTAAGATAAGGGCAGTAACGGAGGGACTTTAAGTAGTGAGATAACATTTGAAATTAATAAGAAATCTAGTAACCTTTTGAGTTAGGTTTAAGTACCCAAATTGATACGACGAGAGAGTTATCAAACGGAATATATATATTATATGTAATACTCGGAGTAAATTTTCCATGTACGAGATCAACTAGATGAAATGTGAGAACATCTATATTGATATATGATTACTTAGGTTGTGTGAATGCCTAGTGTATGGATTTCTTATGTGTATAACATACCTACCATACTTGCTATCACAGGAGGTCGTTCGTAAGAGGATAGTCTAGTCTCGATGTGACCTTCCGGGGGACCTTAGATCTATACCTCAGAACATAGGGCTTGGAAGGGCTTATTGCTGAATAGATAAGTCTGCTGACCTTGGGAGCGTAGGTATGTGCGTGACCCATGGGTATGTGAACTATGTTCGCCTCCAATATGTGTAATTTGTATTTCAACGGTTCCTGAGTGATTCGGAACACGTGATCCTTACGTACGTGATGTACATGGATTTGATAGCAGAGTATGCGTGCACCGCAGCTTAGCCTAGGGGTGACATATATATATATATATATATATATGTACTGAGAGTGATGTACTTATGTATTTGTGATGGGTTCATTGTTGCTTAGTAGATGTGATTGACTAAGATATGCGAATGGGTTAAAAATGAGAATTTAACTAACACTTGAGATAAGTAAATTAACGAATGTGAACATGGGTTATAAATATGGCTTAATTAGAGGGGTTATGTGTAGATACTCGATGTTTAAATGCGAAAGCAGGAGTGGTATAAACTAGTTAGATAGTGGCATAACTAGGATGGGTTAAAGGCATACGTTAGACGTGCACAGTAGTGGAGAGGGAAGGAACTCATGTGGGAGTACGCAATTAACGTGTTTATAATATGTGATGTTCAATTGTAATTTAAATCACTTGCTAAACTTTTAAACTGTTTTCACATCGGGCTCTGACCCATTTTCCTCCAAATCTATTTTTTGTAAAAAAAAAAACATTTTTAGGTGCCCATCCACAAGGTCACCATGCATAGGAATTCTATTCAGGTGACGAGCTGTAGCTGTTGTGGAAGTTACAGGGCCTTGACAGTAGATGCCTCCTTTTCTAGTGTTGACTCCATATTCAGTTTCATCATTTGTAGGGCATGTAGCCCATTCCTTTTAGAGACATTTTATATTTCAGTTATTCAGATTATGGATTGTAATTAATTCAGGATTCAGACTTGTTTTATTATTTCAGTTGTGGGATTGTTGTGAGGAGTATTTCCTCCAGACTCTTTATTACTTGTTGATTACACTATTGGGACTTTATTGTGTATGGTTATGATATTCTTTTATTCTTCACTTACTTCATGTTAATCAGATTTAATTTAAAATTGGCAACTCGCTTTTTAAATACTAGGTGGTTAGTAATCATTCAAATGTTTTCGACAGTGATGCTATTAACTGAACCAACTTGGCATTTTGTATTAATTTTAATAAAGGAGTAGCTACCCGGTATTTAATTAGTCGGGGTGTCACAGGCATGTTGAAAAGAGCGAGTCAATTTTATCTTGTTCAACAGTATTACACCTAAGGTTGAAATTGAGTTCTTTCTTTAGAAGTATCTCATTGACTTTGTACACCTATATTATGAATGCTTATGTTGATTTTCCTATGTAAAATGTTCACATAATTACATTCAATTTTCATGATTTAAAATATGTTAGTGTTATTACACGGTGTGATGTATTTTGTACCTATATGTACTTTTAATACATATATTTATTTTTGTACTCAAATTGAACATTTTAAAAAATAGTTGGTTTTCTTCTTTGAAATTTCATTGCATATGCATTATTGCTTATCTTTGTGATGATTATTTCTTTTGGATTTGTGTGATATTGTCATATTCATGATTAGTTTCTTAGTTTCTTACCCTTGTCTATTACAGATAAAAAGGGGAGAAAAAATTGAGGGGGAGTTTGTTTTTTTCTTTAAATTCGTACGCATCACGTTATTTTTATGTCTCATGTCTGTAAGTCTCTTCCATTTTGATGACGATTTCACGGATCACACAAGACGCACAAGAGGTAGACTTTCAATTGAAGACTTATACATTTATGAATTTCCATTTCTTGATTTGGAAGGGCATTAGTTGTATTTGTCTTAGGGGTTAATTTGGCTTCGATTTGTATTTTGTATTAAAATAGAGAAAATAGGATAAGATCAAATTTTATAATTTCTCAATTTTCTTTTATTTTTCTTATCTCATTATACTCCACTGCACCTTCATGACTACTTTTATGTATTCGAAGAGAAGGAGTTGATGAAATTTAGAAGATTGAAGATTGTTTGTCACAACATCATCCAGAAGAGTTATGCGGTGGCTTAGTAAAGACTTTAATTATTCAGGGGTTATTTTAAAAGAGTCTGCATTTAAAAGTTATCAAAATGTTTTAAAATGATTTTTTAAAGAATTTTTTAAAAACTCGCTAACTCGTTAGAATAAGATTGGTATGCCGTTCAAATGAGTTGCATAGGGTTGTTAGAATGAGGTTCCTTCATTTGAATGAGATCTGGAACATCACCTTTTGGGTACGCTCTGGAATGTCATTTGAAGTTTCGTTGGAAGCACGATCGAACAAGAAAGGGTTCATTGTTCGAATGACATGGTTGTTCGTCAATCTAGTATGCATATTCTTATTTTTTAAAGCATATATTTTCTAATATTCAATCCCTATATCTTTGTAAAAAAATTTCCTATAAATAATGATGTTGGATTGGACTTTTCTTTAACCCATTTTAAAGTTCTTTTGTGATCATACTCTATTCTTTTTTTATCCAAACCCTTTGGATATTTGAAGATCACTTTTTAAAATCAAGAAGAACACATTCAAAGTTTAAAAACCCATGTAAGGATTTTTTTAATTATTGAATTGTGGAGTCGAGGCTGAAACGGCCCTTAAGTGTACTTTAGGTAAAAAAAAATAACTTTGTTCCAATTTTTAGTTAAAACCAATTTTAACTTATTAAACCATAACATGCACTTAAATGAATAAATCCATTCGCTGAAAAAAACATGCGGTAAAAGAAACAATTTCAGGAAAAAATCCCCGAAGGGCAAAACGTTTTTATTTCACTATAATTTGTAAGAAAATGGCTTACACGGATTACAATGAAATAAGTACAACATACGAAATACCCGCAGGTGTCGGTTTTAATGTCTCGGCTGGAACTTTCCCTTTCTAGGAGGGAAGCAGTGAAGAAAAGGACGGTTCCTTCACAAAATACTTCGTAAGGTCTCCTTCTAAAATAACATGCAGCTCTTCGGTTATAGAGTTCTCCTCACAAAGTGCAACACGATGTAGTGAATGGATTATCTTCCGGTAAACACGTTCAAGATCACCAAACTTTGGAATCGAGTAATATGATCTTGAATAAACACCGAAAGATGAAAAACTTGTATGGGAAGAAGTTTTTCTAAACAGTTCTGCCTCTAGAAACGTTAGCAGATATATTTTATTTATAATTGAGCTGCACAGAGTCCAAGAAAATAAAAACACGAAAATCGAGGCAGTAGGTCTATCGAGCGAGATGCCATGTCGTTCGAGCGAGATGAGATCTCGTTCGCGCGACATGCAATGTCGTTTGAACGATACTCAATCTCGTTCGAGCGAGACACAGTAAAAAATATTATTTTTTTTTTAATTTGATCCTCGAATTTTTTAGACTGTTTGCAACTCAGAAATAATTTTTAAAATGATAAAGCGATTTTAATTCCCAAACAATTAAATCACCCAGTATTTAATCAATATACAAATTACCCAACTACTCACAAGTATTCATACCTGAGTGATCTTAAACATATGCAACATGTCTTGACTTGTGATCTTCTTGAAAAGTTTTGATTGCACATTCTTGGACTTGAACTTTGTCGTAGGCTTTAAATAATCTTCATAGAAAACTAGCCTAGACTTAATTTATTTTGTCCGGAATTAAGACAATTAAACGAAATGAATATACTGAGAATTATGTTCTTACAAATCTCCCCCTTTGGCTATTCCGGGACAAAAATAAACAGATCTATATGCCATAACCAAATACATGTACTTGTCCTATCCCAAACTCACAGAAATATATAAAGTACAGGATATAGAAATGAGACTGAATAAACGGTAGGCATCTGAATCTGTCACTGAATGGCAATCATTTAAATCTGTCTCTGTATGTGATGTATATTAATGAATATCTGAGTCTCTGAAAACAATACCTACACACACGAGACACAACCAAATACCAAAGTGAAGTACGGAGGAAATTGAGTAATATAAAATCATAATAAATACTCCCCCTACATCACATATCTCTCCCCCTTTTTGCCTGGAATAGACAAAAGGTGGGACAAACAACCAGATCTAACAATAATATATGAGAGTGAATCATTATATCTAGATAATCAAAAGCAATATGACAATGGGTAGGATAGCAGAATCAGAATAATAATGTGAGAATCACTAAAACTGCAAAAGTAGACAGTACATCCATGTCATAAATAAAAAGATACAACTGATCGAAATAGTACATCATATCAGAGAGAAAACAAAATACATCAGGAATATAGATGTCTCAGATACAAAACAACAACTACAACTAGGCATCAGCAGTATAATAATCATCATCATCATCATCCGTGTATGTGGAAGAAATATAACCAAGTCCAGATGAACCGGCGCCTCTCCGCTGCTCGCTCTTCCGCATCTCATCAAAAAATGCTGTCATCCTGGACTCAGCACGAGCACGGGCATTAGCCTCAGCATCAAATCTAGCCATGATAGAATCATACAGTCTAGACTGGGCAGCTACCTGTGCCTGTAAGGAATAACCTCCTCCTCAATAGGACGTGTAGGTGAAGGAGTGGGTGGTGGTGGCGGAGTAGACAAGCTCAGATCAGTGTGATCAGAGGCCGGACAAGGATCAGCATCAGGAACGACTCCCTCTGGGGGTGGAGCTCTCGCTCTTGCTGACTGTGGTAAATGGATCTCAGAACGAGCGAAAGTAGACTGATTAATAACACCAGGCATAGGTAGTCGCAAATCACCCTCTAAAACAGGGACAGTAGAAGAAGTGCAAATGGTAGAAATGAGAATCCCATATGGAAGAGCAGGACGAACAGGGATGGAACCATGGACAGTGACTGAAGATATGACTCGAAGCATGACAGTCGAAAGATCGATATCCCACCCCTGAGAAACATGATACATAAAGTAAACAATGTCTTCCCCAATCTGAGTATGATTTATCCGAGGATAAATGGATGATGAGACAAACCTATTGAGTACACGGAAGGCAAGATGAAGCTGGCGATGATACATCGTAGACCCTACTAGAGGAATCTCCCAGAAATAATGCCACAAAATATCATCATAAGTCGGTCCATTGTCAGAATAACGAGGGAACACAGTGGCAAGGACTCGAGGAAGGTGCAGAACAGCTGCAATGAGATCTGCAGTGACGAGAACAGGAACGCCACGTATAGAAGAAAAAATCCCCTCGGGGTGGGGAAGAGCACGGAAGAAAACCTCCCGGACAATATCTGGATAAGCATCCCCTTAAACCTCGAACATATAATCCCAACCTCTAGAAGATAACCAACGAGGAATACCCAACTCATAAAACTCAGAATAACGAAAAACCCTATCGGAAACAACTGACCGAATATGGAGAACCAATGAGCAGTAATGGCCATACTCAGCATCCGTGGCCCACCTGACAAGAGAGTACGGGGGCCTGCTAGCCTGAGCTCTCTGAGCTCGAGCAGAGGGTGGTGCCTCAGCGAGTCGCTCGGTAGGGGCATCATGGCGTCTAGGAGGCATGATAAGAATGTGCAATGAGAGACGTAAAAACAAATGTCTCGAACGCACGCACACCTAAACACCTATCTCCGTACAAACGTCCCACCAAACCACCGTGAACACCAGCCACAATCACAGTCAAAATCAGAAATAGAACCAAGAAATATCTCAAAACAAGTTAAGAAAGATCATTGTTACCTCGAAACCACCGGAAAAAGAAGAGAATATGCCGGAGATACAGTAAACCCAACGAGATACAGCTATTCAGAACAACTGACTGCACCACAGGTCCTTAGCTGAAATAGAAGAACAATGGCTGATTTTATGGGCTTAAGGGAGGTACACAATGTCCAGAGGAGTGCGAAAAGGAAGTCATAGGTGATGATTGAAGGTTGAACCTTTGAAAATGGCGGAAAAACAAAGGTTACAGCAGCTGTCGCGAGAAACAGATGAGGACGACGACTTTAAGTGAAACCTTGATCTCACGAGAAGTCGTTCGAACGACTTACGAATATCGCTCGAATGAGATAAGATGTCGCTCGAACTATTTAAGATGTCGCTCGAATGATTTCGGAAGTCGCTTGAACGACGTGTTCGCGCGACATGAGATGTCGTTCGAACGAGAAATCAAATTTTCCAGAAACACCCCCAAAACTTGCAGAATTTGCCCAGCGAAAAAATTATTCCAAAATAATACCTGGAACACAAAAACAGACTGCAAAACAGAAAAACATAAAAAAGTGTAAAAGGAGAAAAATGAGAATTACATGTAAACAAGGTACTAATGTGCTCAATTAAGAAGGATGGTTGATTGGGAGGGAACTACAATAATTGAGCCATTATTTCAATACGTTGAATCGATCAAAGAGTTCTTATTGATAGCAAAGAATCATCAAACTTTATCAAAGCCATGTGAGATAAAAAGTGTGAGTTTGATGAACTAAACTTAATCAACATGCATACAAGTTCGGATTGTTGACAATTCTATAAACAATAGCGTCATGATACGATGTTTCAACATAGGATTCGTGGTGCAAACCCGTTTACATTAATTTCCAACCAAACTCCCTCAATATATGAATTTTTCAAGATCTTTAGAAATAACTAACAATCTCTACTTAGACAAAGTCCTATTGGCCCCAATTATGGCATTGATTTCTTTTTATTGCCTTGATTTTCTTTTGGGCTCTTTTAAACGGTGGCTTTCACGACGAGTCAATTATATACTCTCGCACCCCTTTCCTGTGAACACTCAACATATTTTTAATATAAATTATCACTGAAATGGTTCTTTCAGGCACACATCCTCCTTAAGTTTACTTACGCATTGATGACAAAATTGAGATAAGAACGTCTCACCAAACTCAAATATGCAAGAGAAGTCAAACATCCATATAAACTCGTGCTTGTGTGTAAGGATGGCATATAAGCAAAGTTGAATAAAAAAATGCATATCACCATCGAAACAACCCCATAGTGCAAAGGTTAAGATCATTCTCGGCATCAATAATAATGACCAAAAATCCTAGCCCCATAATAATGAAAGAAGGGGGGAATCAAGCACACTAATATCCCTATATTAATCATGTAGCTTCACGACTCAAAATAACCAAAAATCTTTTTGTATTTTCAAAAGTTTTATAAAAGGAAAAATCTTTTTGTATTTTTCGAAAAGAATCAAATAAATGACAAAAACAAGAAACATGCCATAACACTAGCCAAGAATAAGGAAAGGTGAAGATACTAGTGTATGAAAAATTGACCAACAACCTCAATCGAACGAGGACAAATGAGGAGAACCATGAGCAATGATGCGAGAATCACCAATCTTTAAGCCTAACGCTTCCAAATCCGACTTCCTAACCCAAGTAGGTGTGAACCGACGAGAAGAGATATTGGGAACCGGAATAGCTTTAGACTTTCTAGGAGCAATCTTAAGGTCATAGCAAAACCGTCTGAGATGACCTCTCCTACCGCAATGTGTGCAAGTGTAGATATGGTGAGGAGTGTGTCCTATAGGCCAATTGTACCTCACGTTCCTAGGTGGCTCTCTCCTAAGGTTTCTAGGCAACTTTCTTGTTTGGATGGTTTTGGCTTTGGGAGCAGGTGAGACATGATTATTAAAGCCAATACCTCTCCCATTATCTTTGATTTTGACGGTGCCTAAAATTTTGTCTAACTTTTCAGACCTTGCCTCCAAATCGAACTTAACTTTACTTGAATCTCTCAGTTTTTCTTCAAGCTCACCTATCCTTGACTCAAGTAGACGCATAGAATTTTCAAATTTCAGAATTTCCTTTTTCATTGTCTCCATCAATCCTCGAAGACTATCTCTCTCACCCTCAGCATATTCTAGCTTCTCTCGAATTTTCTTTTCTTGTGCCCTAAGATCCTCAATTAAAGAATTGAAATTATTTATTTCTATAGCACGTTCTTTTAATAAGGTTTCTAGTTTCACGTTTGCTTTCTTTGTTTTTAAAGTTTCTTCATACAATTCTTTGAAAGCAGTTTGCAAATCTCTCTCGTCTTCGCTCTCATTCTCACTCACCTCCTCCTCACTCTCAGGAGTATCAACTTTAGTGGTTGTGGAAGACTCATGCAAAGGTAAGTCTTTATCACTTACATGACTAACCACATAGGTGGAAAGATCACGCTTACTAGCAAAAAAAATTTCTTCTTCTGGATCACTATCACTAAGGGAAGAAACGCGATTTATCGGTTTATTAAAATTCTCCCTCAGTTTAGTGGGACACTCATCTATCCTGTGACCAAAACCTTCGCAGTAAAGACATTTTTCACAATCACCTTTATTGACAAGTTTTTTAAGAGTAGTTTTCATGTGTGATTTCCAATTAGATGATTCAAACAGGTGAATTCTAAAATCATCAAAACCACCGAAAGGCATACCTAAAGACACGGGATCACAAACACAATAAAATAGTGCAACAAGCTCTGATACCAATTTGAAACGGCCCTTTAGTGTACTTTAGGTAAACAAACAACTTTGTTCCAATTTTTAGTTAAAACCAATTCTTATTATACCATAACATGCACTTAAATGAATAAATCCATTCGATGAATAAAACATGTGGTAAAAGAAACAATATCAGGAAAAAATCCCCGAAGGGCAAAACCTTTTTATTTCACTATAATTTGTAAGAAAACGGCTTACACGGATTACAATGAAATAAGTACAACATACGAAATACCCGCAGGTGTCGGTTTCGATGTATAGGCTGGAACTTTCCCTTTCCAGGAGGGCAGCAGTGAAGAAAAGGACGGTTCCTTCACAAAATACTCCGTAAGGCTCCTTCTACAATAGCACGCAGCTCTTCGGTTGTAGAGTTCTCCTCACAAAGTACAACACGATGTAGTGAATGGATTATCTTCCGGTAAACACGTTCAAGATCACCAAACTTTGGAATCGAGTAATATGATCTTGAATAAACACCTAAAGATGAAAAACTTGTATGGGAAGAAGTTTTTCTAAACAGTTCTACCTCTAGAAACGTTAGCACATATATTTTATTTATAACTGAGCTGCACAGAGTCCAAGAAAATGAAAACACGAAAATCGAAGAGGCAGGTCGTTCGAGCGAGATGAGATCTCGTTCGCGCGACATGCAATGTCGTTTGAACGATACTCAATCTCGTTCGAGCGAGACACAGTAAAAAATATTATTTTCTTATTAATTTGATCCTCGAATTTTTTAGACTGTTTGCAACTCAGAAATAATTTTTAAAATGATAAAACGATTTTAATTCCCAAACAATTAAATCACCCAGTATTTAATCAATATACAAATTATCCAACTACTCACAAGTATTCATACCTGAGTGATCTTAAACATATGCAACATGTCTTAACTTGTGATCTTCTTGAAAAGCTTTGATTGCCCATTCTTGGACTTGAACTTTGTCGTAGGCTTTAAATAATCTTTATAGAAAACTAGACTAGACTTAATTTATTTTGGCCGAAATTAAGCCAATTAAACGAAATGAATATACTAAGAATTATGTTCTTACAGAGGCTCTACTGCTGAAGAAGAAAGGAATTGAAGATTCTCGAGGCTCATCGGTAACAAGGCAAGAGCTGCTTGCTATGGGAAGCGCTGGACTGCATCGTTTTCTGTTGAAGATTTAAAAACTCGTGTGAGTTATACTAAGTGGATCTCTAATTAGTTTGTAAGTCATAATGTGTCTATCAAATTCTTTAATAGTACTAAAATGAAAGGTTTTGCCTGAATGGGATTTTTTCTCAAATTCTTCTTCTGTGTATTTGGTTTAGTGTTTGTGTTCATAACTTTATTGCACACTCACTTTAATTAAATCATGATAAATTTTGTAAAAAGTGAATTTGTGCATTTTTTCTAATGTATGGACTATCCATACGACCTAGCATTCTCTTCTTTGATGTGTCTTCTTAATGAAGTCAGATTTTCCCTTATCCCGTTGAAGTGATTGTTATCCAAACACGCCATGTGGCATGGCACGTGGTGTTAGGAGGTTAAGGTGGTGTAGTCTTTAAAAATAATAGATCCTCTAATAGAGAATCGAGAGGGATTTTGACTGGACTTGTCCAAATACAAGTTTGCTGTAATTTTATTACTTCATAGATAAAATAAAAAATGATGTATAATGACCATAAGGAATACCTAGAGTTGTAGGAAACTTATATCTGTAAATAATAGCAACCTTATGGTTAGAGATACAATTAATCACATTCTTGTAATCATGATTTGGACTCTCTGCTAGCAACCCTAACACTCCAATAATATTCTCTTCCCTCTATTAATGAAGTTCTCTCTCATTTCCCCATGGTCATAGAAAAGACAATCTACTGAACCATATAAATTTTTATGTGTTCTTTTATATTGCATTCATGTATTGGGATCGAATTATAATATTATAAATATTTTGGGTTTGATATCCCCTTCAATTTTTTACTGTCTATGGGAAACTAGATTTGAATCCCCACCGTTATGAGATATCGACCCTTATTTAGTATAAGTGGACACCAGTCTTACTATTTACATTCCAAGAATCGTATCAAGTCTGAGATACGAACCGTAATGAGGGAGCAAAGTTCTTTAAGGTCCCCTCCACCTCCCATCGAAACAAGGTTTAAAAGACGTATGCCACAAACATATGGACCTAGCCGACGGTATTATACTCCCTATGTAGAACCGATTAATAGGAATGCAACGTCATAACTAGTCACTCTTATGAATACCAATTAAATTAACAATGTGAAGAAATTGCCTAATTGAAGAGATAACTAACCAAGGAATCTGAAGAACTTAGGTCTTGCTCCTACAACTTAGAGTGTTAAAGGAGTTAGGGAATTCAGTCTCCTAGTCACCATAAGTCTAATCGTAGATGAACAACTCCCTGATCGTGGATCCTACATGCTTCATGATCTAATTTCCTTCAATTAAATCACACATTAATTCATCAAACTACTAGTTGTAGTCTAACCTCTATTTGGCCACCAGAATCCAACCATAATAATAGTTTGGACACGACCATTCCTCCGTCGAAGAAGGTAGTCAACAATGACCTTAGAAAATTCATCAAAAAATAACTAGAGGGGTGATTAACCAGAAACCAACATGCATTTTGAAGGATTTGTTTAGGAGGGAACTCAATATGGATCAACATCTCCTTTCACCGTGAATATAGAGACATCTAATCTTTCAAATAAGTTTTTTGTCCCAAATATCACAAGTTATGACAACAAGTAAGATCTTTCTCACCACATCAGACACTACCAGCAAATAATGTCTTTATGAAGCCACCATGACACCCTCATGTGTCATGTCTATGCCTTAATTATGGAAGAAATCAGCCTTAGTTGGATTGAGAATCTAACCCATGGGTCAATATCTTCCTTCAGTGAATTGGAGGACTAATTCACAACTCATTTTATTACTAGTACCAAGGTAGTGAAGGGAGTTAATTCCTTGATCGCCACTAAATGAAAGAAGTGGGAGTCTCTTACGAATTATGCCCAATGATATTAATAAAATCGACAATTATAATAAGAAATTATAAATCTCGTCGTTTAAGTTCGATCATGCTATATTGGACAATATCTATCAGTCTGTCACTAAGAAATCGACATCATCCATGGATGATCTCATGGAATGCATCGAGAAATATGTTAAAGTTAAGGATGAGCTCCTTAATGCTGATGTTCTAGCCAAAAAAACTCCTAAAGAATCAAATAGGAACGACTCCAAGAAGCCCTTTAAAGGAGGAAACTAACCATCTTCTGCTAAGAAGCGGGAAACGACCGATACCTCTAAGGGACGATCTAAAGAATAAACTGATAGTTTGTGCATTTAGAGATGAATTAACCAAATAAAAAATTATTATCAAAATGAAGGTGATGTTTTCTATCCTTCCAAATTTAGGTGAAAGTTTATCCTAGCAACTAAGCGACAAAATAGTTATCTAAAATTCAATTTAACTTAACAATATATGTTCATGAAGCATATAAGATAAATAAAAATGGGTAATAGTAAATCATGCTTTTGAGAGGAGGATTTATACGAGGAAAAAAACCTTACGGGAAAAACCTCAGGCCAAAATCGACACCTTTCATTAAATGGGTAAATATTTACAAAAAAAGATAAATGACTTACAAAGTTGAACCTCTCATAGACTCAATAACTCATAATCTACACAAGTCACTTTTTCCACCTCTTAGCTGGAAGAGGATGGGCGGATTGGTCGCTGATCACTCGTTATATCACAGGTGTCAACTTCCGTCAATAATGCCACGTTTGCACTAAATTAAATTTTTTCTTTTAAATATCAAGAGAGTTTATATAAGTTAGTCCAACCTTTTGTTTCTCCCTATAGAGTATAACTTTAACACCCTATAATAATTATAATTAAGGGTCTGACACTCTCCTATAGTGAGAGATACTACTAAGAACATAATACATATACCATCAACTTTTAGGGTCCACCCAAACCCAATGTGATACCTCAGATCCATGGATACATATAATCCAGGAATATAAGAACAAGACTATATAAACATTGACCAATATGGTATAAGTTTACCATTCAAAGTCCAATAGGGCATCTTGATAGCCCATCATCCACTATCTTAGGGCATTCACACGGCCTATGAAATCCATCCATATCATCTATAGATGAACCTATAATCTAATAAAATAAGGTAAAGTTTATCACTAGTTACCCATTTCCTATAACTACATAAGTGATTATAATATAAGTACTCAACTACTATTATATCAACATGAGTGCACCCGACCCATGCCACAATTGATGAGACACTCACATAGCCCATAAGAAAATATATAAAAAATGTCTACCCTACACCTCCAGTGATCTTTCGTGCCTCTAGTAGTCTCAACTAAAAGATCTCACAAGTCCTTAACAAACAAAGGGAAAATAACAATGCCATTACATCAACCGTGCAACCACATGCAATCGTGTACGCAGAAGGATCCAATCTCCATTGTTCCTCATGAAGAGCGATGACCTCAACAGAGAGGATCGTGCTAATATATACCTCTGCACAATTGGCGTCATCAACCTAGGTTACGTATATGGCCCCATCACTTGTCGTATTAAATACTTGATTAATAGATTCTCCATGAGACTACACACACACCAATAATATGTTTATGCACATAAATTATATATATATATATATATATATATATATATATATATATATATATATATATATATATATATATATATATATATATATATATAGACACACACACGCACTTACACACACAACCTATATTTAACCCTATAAGGTCCAACAAAGGTACTCAGTTCATATCCGGTAACATAACTTTAATGAAAGTACCCCAAGTAACCCAAGATAATTTTCACTTTCATTTACATTAAGTCCATTACATTGATCCAAAATATAATTATATAAGTCCCTATAGATCTTAGGTTTAACCTTCAAACCAGACTACAGAATGTTGGGAAACAAGATTGACATATAAGCAAAAATAATTTAGCCCTGACAACTTCGATCGATCATATAACAGAAAGTAAGAATCAAAAACTAGGTTTGAAGAAGAAACCTTGCGTTTCGAATACAATACCTTGTGGATATTATTTTGATACTCATGAGGAGAAAGATGTAGATAAAGATGATAATCTTGATGCCCTCCCAAGGTCTCCCAAACTTTGCTAGACTGCTCCGCCCCTAAAGAGTTAGAATACAACTAATAAAGTAACACAAAACCCGCAGCTACTCCTCAGGTGCCAATAAAATATGATAATGGTGTTAAAATCGTATATGACGGATGATCCCTCAAACGAATATATTCATCCTCTTAATCTTATATAATATCTCTAGTTTCTACCGATATGTAAATGCCAAATAAATGATTTATATATAAAACATGTAAATCACACTAGCCAATGACATATACTTAGAGACCACCTCATTTATTAAAAAAAATCCTCAAATTCCTCCTTTTTGTCTCTACCTGCTCAGGTGTTATTACCTTCCATTACGTAAACTGTAGCTTCCATTTCGTGACTATGTAGTGAACATAATCCCAAGGTCCAATACTCTATTATCTTTGTTAACCGTGTATCACTCGTACATTGCTTGTGATACCACTTAGCTCAAAGCAGACATAACTCAAAATCCTCCTCCCAATGGATATACACCACCTTATGTACCCTACACAAAGCCTCTAATCTACTAAAAGGAAACTATAACATGCGTGGAACCCTAAAACTACATTAGGTCCCATCTTCTGAACTTTAGACTTCATTTCATACAAAAGTTGGCACAATTAGCGATAACCAATGGATACTTATCACCTCAATCCTTTACACTTAACTTCTCCTCAAGTTCACTAATTCCCAAGTTGGAGACAAACAACATCAGCACTCTTCATTACGACATAAGCTTACAAAATCCTATGATGGGCCCTAATAATATCAAATAAACTTAGCAATAAACGGATCAATCTCACATAGACACGAGACCTATAAACCATGCTCTAATACCAACTATGACACATTATAAATTCCATATTTAAGTTGATCAATTTTGAACAACCAATTTATAAGAGTTACAAAATTAATAACATTCTAAGAAATTGGAATAACATGATAATTCAATAAACACGAATGAACTAGCACCATACGAAAAAACCTGAATATGAGTAAATATGTACAACTCAAATATCATTACAATAATCTCCAAGTATAATATGATCATATAAAATAAGGTACTAGTCTACGAATAAATGAAACTACACTATTGATTACAAGTAAACAATTATATACTAATGAATTGGAAGAACTCTACATGTGGCATCCCTCATGTTGCGATCAAAGCTTCGAAAATAAAACCTGAAAAAATTAGTCAACGAAAGAGGGTTAAACGCCCACAAGAAATTTTCTATTTAACCTAACAATGATAAGAATATAGTATAATAGAGAAACATTCGATCGATAAGAATCATAAAGTAAGACTGCAAAATATATAAGCAATGACTCAGGATAATATGATGTTAGTACATATCTTATAACTAAGCACAGTTCCTATGGTAAAACCACAACACTAGATAAGGATTATTCTCTATGGTAGTTTTAAAGAAGAATTTATCATTAAGAACCCTATTCTTAACAGGAGCTACTCAATCTAACACGAAATATTATTACTCAATTATCATAAACTAACTTCCACCCCTTCCTCGGCATCTAACCCAAACTACTATTAAGACCCCAACTTTGACATCATGTTTACTCCCAATGCTCATCCTTCACTAGACTCCATGGGTGAGAAGTCTCATAAATAAAATCCAAATAAGGAACCCTCAAACTGAATTATATTGATGTTATTCCTCAACCTATCACCCATTTCTATACTAATTAATGCTAGATAACCCATCCTTCCAATTACTAGCAAGTCTAACTCTAACTTCCATCCAAATACTAAATACACCACTCATTAGTTTCACTTATAACAATTGTACCTTTTCACAATTTACTAATTTATTTTGCATTAAAAGGATATAGCACTAACCCTAGCTATACCATTCGTGGATATTTCTCAGGTAATATTTTCACATCCATTCTTTTTTTAATAATAAAACTTTATAAATTTAGGGCATTAACAAATTTTAATGTATTAAATTAAATTTAGACATCTCAATTTTCTTTATTAACCACATAGGTACAAACCACATAAAAGAAACATAATATACATGGTTACTCTCCCAACATTAAAATTAAAAAAAAAAAGCATCCACAAAGCTCATGTGTATTGTATGGGGCTTATTGAACTCAACATAAAATATAATAGGACCACCCCCGGTCCTAAAATCAAAGAGTATACATATAATTAATGTATATTACATTGGGATTATTCATCTTAACATATAATGTGCACATGAGATACCATAATTCTAAAATCAAAGATCATACACACAACTCATGTGTATTATACAAGACTCATTCATCTTAACATATAAAATACAGAAGACCTCCCCTGGTTCAAAACTTAAAGAGAATAAAGAGTTCTTGTAAATTACACGAGGCTTATTCATATTAGTATATAATATAAACAAAACCTCCCCCGATCCTAAAATCAAATATTTAAAACTCATGTATAGCATAACACAATTTAAAGCTCAAATAGTCTTCCAATTATTAATTTTAAAAAGGTTTCTACTTTAATATTGGTAGGTTTGATGTTATCAATTCAAGAATTCCCAAACATTCTCTAAATGTAAACAAAAAATCCAAAATTATATTATCAATCATTTTTAGTCTCAAAATCCCAAATTAATTACTTTGTTGATCAATATCAATTAGGAATCCCCTCTCGAGATTTATAAAGGTTTTCAAATAATCTCAGTGAACATAGTATTTACCCTCATTAAAATATTCCTAAAAATTCATTGAACCTAACTTATAACGTGGTTAAAAGTACCAAAATATTTAGTCTTTAACCTCCCATTTTTAATAAAATTATTGATTAAAAGCATGTATGCCCCCGGGATCGACCTAGAACCAACCCGAGACCAAACCAACCATTGAAAAAGGGATATGTCTGACTGTATTTGGCTCCAGGCTGGATGAATACAATTCTAGTAGATGACCCAAATCAATCTCATTTTGTTACGTGTTTTATCCCCAGAAAGATTTTAATTTTTATGTATTTTGGTTTTACACATATTGTGTGGCATATCAACGTGTTTAATTCCCATTCATTCCATTTATCCATGTGACTATGATATTTGTTTTTTTATTTTTAATACTTGGATTGTTCTTAATCATGTTTACATGATATAGTTTAAAATTGATTTTCATGATGGATTCACTTTGAATATGCCTTTGCACACACTTTGAATAAGCTCTTTTTGGATTTTAACATCATATATCACATGAGCTAGGTGAGTGTTCTCCCAATAATATTGTCATATACATTTATCTAATTATACTCCCGATGCATTGGAAGTCCTAAAATGGTAAAAAAATACCTTGTTGCGCGGACTACGGATGACCAAAACCTAATAGTTTGAGGCGTCGAGAAATAGGTTGTCTTCAAAAAATTCACGAGTGTTTCTTCGAACAACGTGACGAATAGTAGTGCATAGTGTAAAATTTGAGAATTTTTGTACCTTATTATTTCCCCGATGCATTGGAAGACCAAAAACGGTCAAAAGACAAAATGTTGGTGGACTAAGGATGGCCAAAACCTAATAGTTTGCTCCGCTGAGAAATAGGTCGTCTTGAAAAAATTTATAAGTCTTTCTACGAACGACATGACGAATAGTCGTGCGTAGTGTAAAATTAGAATATTTTTGTACCTAATTATTTTTTCGATGAATTGGAAGACCCAAAATGGTAAAAAAAAACACCTTGTTGCACAGACTACGGATGGCCAAAATCGAATAGTTTAAACCACAGAGAAATAGGTCATATTTAAAAATTTCACGTATTTTTCTTCGAACGGCGTGGCCAGCCGTCGTGCGTAGTGTAAAATTATAACATTTTTATACTTAATTAGTTTTTCGATGCATTGGAAATCCAAAAATGGTCAAAAAACACCTTGTTGTGGGGACTACAGATGACCAAAAGCTAATAGTTTGAGCCGTCGAGAAATAGGTCGCCTTAAAAAAATTCATGAGTTTTTTTCGAACGGCGTGACGAATAGTCGTACGTAGTGTAAAATTGGGACATTTTTGTACCTAATTATTTTCACGATGCATTGAAAGACCCAAAACGGTCACAAAATACCTCGATGCGCGAACTACGGATGGTCTAAACCAAATAGTTTAACTGTCGAGAAATAGGTGATCTTCCAAAAATTCACTAGTTTTTCTTCGTAAGGAGTGACCAATGGTCGTGCATAGTGTAAAATTTAAATATTTTTGTACCTAACTATACTCTCGATGATTTGAAAGTTAAAAAACGGTCAAAAAATACCTTGTTGCGCGGACTACAGATGACCAAAACATAATAGTTTGAGCCGCTGAGAAATAGGTCGTTTTAAAAAAATTCATGAGTTTTTCTTCAAATGGCGTGACGAATAGTCGCGTGTAGTGTAAAATTTGAACATTTTCCAACAAATACGGATTAGTTCCCGAGAGTTTATCCAATGTTTATGGACTCAAATTAAACGCACACACATATGCATATGTAAAATTATTGATTTAGATTCACACACACACACACACACACACACACACACACACACACACACACATATATATATATATATATATATATATATATATATATATATATCATGAATTTTACAAACCAATAATAATTATCAACCTAAGTAAGCATAAGAACACCATGAACTCTAAAAACCCTAATTCAAGGCTTTAAAATGTTAATTTAGATTTTTGATTACCACAACATAATTTCAGCAGATACGTCATTTACATATCATTATTTTACTATGTTTCAATTACTAATATCATTATCCATATATAATCATACTCAAAATTAATTACTACATGCGAATAGCCATACCTACTTTAACCTAATTATAACATGAATTTTATTTCATAAGAGTTCTAAATAACATATAAAGTTTTTAATTGTTTACAGTGGTAATTCAAACCTTATATTAAGTTAAGGCGTGAATCTTAATCAATGTTCAATATTATCAGGTAAAAAAACCCAAATTCCAAAAATACATGACAATAAGTCTAATATACCCCAATTACTTAATGTTTAACCCAAGAACCCAAGATTACTCAATTCCTTTGAGTGTTAATATCAATTATTAACAAACTAACATAATCTTACACTAATTCCTAATTAAAAATGATTCCATTTATAACCCAATCCCGAATTAGCAATAATAACCATAATTCATGCAATTAAACATTAAGAGTAATAATCCATAATTCAATATGTAAATTCCATCCAAAAAATCAGATTTTATTAACCTAGAAGTTTCCCTTGTTTTAATGTTGTAGGGGGGCTTGAAGGTAATCCTGAGATTAGGGATAATAACCCCATTAGCAACAGTGTTTGGGATTAAGAAACCAAGGCAGCTCAGCGTGGCAACTCAGACGTGGCAACTCAGCGAGGCAGTTCAACATGGTAACTTGTACTTTAGCTTGTTGTGTTTGTCATATTGTATCTTTGTTTATATTGAATATAAGATATATCGGCGGTAATGATGTAACTAGAATAATAATGAGTTTTAGTGTGAGGTCAAACGGTACTTGCGAGAGACCAGGCTTAGGAAGGGCCTGGGAGAGCTTTCATGCTCTATCGAATGACCTCGCCGTGGGAACTTTAGAGGGAATTGGATTGGTGTATTGATAAGTGAGGCACTGTTGGGGCTTGTCCTGACCATCCTAGATATACCTGGTAAAACAACGAAGAACCCTGATCGTGAAACCTCGGGCGGAGCAGCTTGGAGTTCCATCGGGCGCGGAGTTGTGAACCAAATAGCCCTCTACTTAATGTCACATCTACTGTAGGTGATGTCACTAGCCAGTTAAACAATGACAGACCTGCACTTGAGTAAACCATCGTGGTATTTGGGGATGTCAGGCAGTTAGTGAGCCACCTCTGCGACAATAGCCCCCTGACACACAGTGGTTAGGCAAAAGGCATGTCTTGGCATTTAATGTTTATGACGTGGAGACAACTAGTGCATAAGGTATTTAATGTTTGTGACATAGAGTATGAGGGAGGTCTTTCACAGTCACTAATGACTGAGTTGCCTCAGGGGTGGTGTGGGGGGCTATCTAAGGACCCCAACCACCTTTGAGGAGAGGATGATCTTTTGAGAGTTCAGAAGTTATTACTAGAGAGAATACACATCAGAGAGAGTTATTACAAACCATAGAGAGTTTTACTCACCCACCATTGTCATTTATTACGAAGATCTTAATACTTGACGGAGATTCTTGAGGGTGGTTGGTGTGTTTGGCTGCCTACCAAGGTGTATCTAGGGTGCTTACTTCACTCTCCCTCTAGCTAAGTTACTTCTAAGTTCATTGCTACCTTCTGAGTTATACACGAGAGATTTGTGAGTTTAAACTGAGTTCATCTTCATTTATTTTATGTTTGCATGTCCTATAATCAATCCAAGGTTTTGGCTAATTTAACTTATCATTACCGTACTCAAAAAGGGGTTACGCCTCCATCTTATCTAAATTACCCTCTTACATTTGCGACTCTGCTGGGGAGATTCTTTCATGATTTTACTCAAGGGAAACTCAAACCCAAGCACGGAGTTCCCCTTAAGACCCAGTTCAGAAGCAGAGAAAGAAAGGACTGGGGGATATTGGGGGGGGGGGGGACTGAACATACTCACAGATCATTCTTAACTGCTCCAAATGGAACTTGGTGGCAGAGGAGGTGGATACGTCCCCCTTTCTAGTGGCACTAGGAAGGGTGACTCACCCATTGATGGTAGACGTCACACCAAGCACCGCTGCTACGGTATAGAAGGTGCAGGCTTCAGCGAAGGTGGCCCTTGTGTGGTTATGTTGAAACACAGGTTGAGGGGCCCCCTGATCAAACCCGAACTGCCTGCTACATTGGTCAGGGTTGTAGGGTTCTGAGGTGTATCCCCATTCAGTATAGGAAGGAAGAAACCTAGGAGTGAATAGAAGCACTACGGCCTGCGAGGGATCTTCTACAGCTGGGATGCACTTGACCATTGAGGCTGCAGAAGGAAAGAAATCCCAACTATGGGCAAATGTAGACTCACTATATGGCCTCATCACAAAAGAGTCCAAACGATCAAAAACTTCCATTATCTCCTTTCGAATTTGTTTTTTATGGAAGCATAGGATGCGTGGGGGCTTGATACCTTGGCTCACGGGCAGAGAAATAGACTTGGCGGTAATGGCAGGAAAATAGGTGTAAAGGAAGCCCGTCAAAATGATGGTGTTGGCAAAATTGGCCAAGTTATAACGACTCAGTGATCGTGCCATGTCGATGTGGGTTCGATCCAACCATGTGTAGAGGGACCCCAAGGCGATAACTGCCAGAGGAAGGTTGAAACCCCTGGCCAAACGAATGGAAATATTTATAATGTCCCTCCTAGGCTGATCGTTGGTTTTCCCAGTCAGGAATAAGCATGAAAGCAATATAAGTATGTAGGCTGGTAGTTCCAGGGATGTACCCCTATATCATCCCGTTGCATCATTGACATCCTTTGGGGTCAAAACTTAAAAAAAATAGCTGATGAGGGGGGTGAAAATGGCTTTGTTTGAGGAACCAGTGTAACTGCGGTAGATTCGATCCAGCTCAGCTCGATCAGCAGCCTCTTCAGCATCCAGGGCCTCGTCATGATATGTGAACTCACCCATTGGCTCAAACCCAAGGAGCTCACAGACATCCTTTAAGGTAACGGTGAACTCTCCCCAAGCAGCAAAGAAGGTGTGAGTTATGATGTTCCATCTGGAGACCAACACTTGGAGGGCAGCATTGTGCATGGAAATAGTGAACTCCCCAAACCAGTAGGCTCGATGAAGCCTAACCTTTGCAAGAACAGCAGTGTGAGAACTTTGCATATGTGTGTGCCAGGCAGTGAAATGGGCTGGCGATCCCCCAGGTGCTTTGAAATCAATCTGAGAATAGGGGAAGTCACCACGGTCCAAACGAAAGCAGAGAGTCCCCTCTGGAGGAAGATATCCCCACTATGATGAATCCATATCCTCATCACCCAACTGTAAAGGGTTAAACTTGGATGAGAAATGACAATCCTTGCATGCATCAGAAAATTTATCGCCTTCGCCAAAAATGGGAGCTCGGCGGTAGAAGCGTAGTTGCTCTTGACGAGCAGCATCCAGGGCAGCGGCGCTAGGGACAATGGCGGTGCCAAAAGTGGCAGAGGGAGAGCCTGGCTGAGCAGTGGTGGTAGCCACCTTAGAAGCACTTGAAGAAGCCATAGTAGAGCGGCGATGAAGGGCGCAGTCGGGTAAGAAGGGTTGGGAATAAAGATGGAGAAGCACAACCACAGGTGGTGGTGTAAAAGAGGAGAGAAGGAAGAAGGTGGGTAAAGCGTTGGGCAACAATGGAGGTTTTTGAACAGTTTTCTCTCTCTATAGAAGACGGGAGCTTGAAGAAGAAGAAGGAAAGAGAAAGGTTTGAAAAAAGAGACGTTTGAAACCTTTTAAGGAACCCGTCTGTTGAGTTTCCCACCACCGCACGCGCAAGGTCGCCTATAATCATTTTAAATGAACACGTGGAACTTCGAGACGCGTCTTGACAGTTGAAAAAACAGCGCCACATCATTAATGAAGTGACGCTTGGAAAACATAAGGAGATTTCCTTCTTCAGCAAGTTTGAGTTTTGGCGCCAGAATTTTTGTCAGGCCTATCCAATAACTCCCAACGAAGGCAGTGCCCTAACTATTCAAAACAAAAAAAGCTACGATATCCCCTCGCCACAAGTCTAAACTTTGATCAATTATGACTCAGCTACATCGGGGATAATTTCACATGTCCCAATGATAAGGGCAGTCCTAACGAAAACTCAGCAAGAACGGCGCAATTTCACTCTGTAAGAGGGTACTTTAGATTATAGATGGAGGCGTAACCCCTATTCGAGTATGGTAATGATAAGCTAATTGGTCAAAGCTTTGGATTAATGATAGAACACGTAAACACGAACCCAGTGAGGGTAAACTCAGTTTAAACTCACAAAGCTCTCGTGTATAACTCAGATAATAATGATGAACTTTATAAGTGGCTTAGTTAGAGGGAGAGAGAAAAGTAAGCACCCTAGATACACCCTGGCGGGCAGGTACAAAACACACAAAACACCCTCAAGAATCTCTGTCAAATATTAAAAGATTCGTAATCAATGACAATGGTGAGTCACTGAACTCCCTAGTTTTCAATAACTCCTTTTCAATTCTCAAAAAAGGATCCCCTCCTCAAAGGTGGTTGGGGTCCTTAAATAGCCCCCCACACCACCCCCGAGGCAACTCAGTCATTAAAGACTATGAAAGACATCCCTCATACTTTATGTCACAACATTAAATGCCTGATGCACTAGTTGTCTCTACGTCATAAACATTAAATGCCAAGACATGCCTTTTGCCTAACCACTGTGTGTCAGGGGGTTGTTGTCGCAGAGGTGGCTCACCAACTGCCTGACAGCCCCAAATACCACGGTGGTTTACTCAAGTGCATGTCTGACATTGTTTAGATGGCTAGTGACATCACCCACAGTAGATGTGACATTAAGTAGATGGTTGTTTGGTCCATAACTCAATGCCCGATGGAACTCCAAGTTGCTCCGCTTGAGGTTCCACGGTCAGGGTTCTTCAGTGTTTTACCAGGTGTATCTAAGATGGTCAGGACAAGCCCCAACTGTGCCTTACTTCTCAATCCTCCAAACCAAGTCCCTCTAAAGTTCCCATGGTGAGTTCATTCGATAGGGCATGAAAGCCCTCCCAGGTCCTGCCATGCCTGGTCTCTCGTGAGTACCGTTTGACCTCACCCAAACTGTATTATTATTATCGTTATGTTATTACAACCGTTATAGCTTTACAGTGTATGCAATCAAAGGTACAATATGATTAACACAACAAGCTGAAGTATGAGTTGCCACGCTGAGCTGCCTCACCAAGATGCCACGCTGAGCTACCTTACCAAGATGCCACGCTTGAGTTGCCACGCTGAGCTGCCTCACCAAGATGCCACGCTTGAGTTGCCACACTGAGCTTCAAGCCCCCTCTACATTTTCCCCCTCATGGAGAGATTTGTTTGGGATAAGAAATGTCTGCACGAAATGACTCAACTTGATGGATTTTTCTTTTTGTAACCGTTGGAACATATTCTTCGTTGGAGCCTTGTTAGATAAGTCTGACATAAAGATTGGCGCCAAAAACTCAAGCTTGCTGAAGAAGGCAACGCTTCCTGTTCTTTATGCGTCATTTCATTAATGACGTGCGCTGTCTTTTCAACTGTCACAGCACTTCCCGAAGTGCCACGTGTTCATGCGAAATGATTACAGGCGGCCGTGCACGTGCGAGGGTGGGGAAATCTAAACGCCAAACTCGAAAGTTTCAACAGCCATATTCAAAATACTTTAAACCTTAAACACGTGGGTCTCAGGGGTCTGTTTCCACTTCTTCCTTCTTCTTTACTTATTTCCTTACTTCGTTATTATCTTCTTCCTCAGACTGTCGCTTCTTTTCTAGAAAGAGAGAGAGAGACTCCATTGTTGCAAGAGCTTTATTCTTCATCTGCTATACTACCCATTGTGATCGTCCATATCCATTCTTGCTCTCAATCCCTTTTCTCTCGAAGCTTTCTCTGTTACAGCCCCACTGTTTGTCATGGTGTCTGCAAGCAACCCCACCATTTCCGCCGCTAGTGTTCCGTCTGCCACCACCACTGCTGCCTCCGCCCTGGGTGCTGCTCGTCAAGAACAGCTGAGATTTTATCGTCGCTCTCCTATTTTTGGGGAGGGTGATGGCTTTGCTGTTGCCTGTAAGGCTGTCTGCTTTTCCTCCAAGTTTGACGCTCTCTTGTTGGGTGATGAGGATGAAGAGGCGTCTAAGTGGGGATTTCTGCCCCCAGAAGGAACTCTCAGATTTCGCTTGGAGCGAGGGGACTTCCCATGGTCCCATATTGATTTTGAAGCACCCGGGGGATCCCCCGCGCACTTTGCTGCCTGGAACTCTCACATGCAGAGTTCCTATACTGATGTCCTTACTAAGATTGGGCTACAACGGGCAAGGTGGTTTGGTGAGTTTACTCTATCAAAGAACAACGCTGCCTTGCCTATACTGGTCTCTCGCTGGAACGTGGATACTCATATGTTCATTGCTGCCTGGGGTGAGTTTACCATAACTTTGGAGGATGTGTGTGAGCTCCTGGGCCTTGATGCAATAGGCCATGAGCCTTACACCGATGAATATCTTGATGCTCAAGAGCCTGCGGATCGTTTGGAGTTCGATCGCATATGCCGAAGCTGTATCGGTTCTTCCAACAAAGCTACTTTTTCTCCCTTGATCAATTATTTCTTCCAGAGTTCTAGTGAGGGCAGTTCTTCATCAAATGCCCCTGGTCAAGGTACGCCGTTGGAGCTTCCTGCTTACATTCTTGTGATTTTGTCCCGTTTCCTTTTGACGGGCAAGCCCAACGATCAGCCCCGAAGAGATCTCATCAACCTGTCCCTTCGCTTAGCTCGAGGCATAAATATTCCCCTGGCTGCAATTGCCTTGGGATCCCTGTACACCTGGTTGTACAGGAGTTTATTTGACATGGAACGCTCCATTGGCCGCTATAACTTGGCCAATTTTGCCAACAGTGTGCTTCTGACTAGCTTTCTCTACTTCCGCTTTCCTGCCGTAGCGGCCAAGCCCAACAATCCTCCTTCGGCTGAAACGATTTTGCCTCCTCGGTCCTTCATTTATCATAAGAGGCAAAGCCGAAAGTAGTTGATTTCCGTGATTGATCGTTTTGAGAGTTTCGTTATGAGGCCCTATCAAGAAGAGGCCTTTTTTCATACTTGTAAATTTTTTCATCATGATGCCAGATTTATACAGGACCCTTCTCCTGACATTGAGGATCCCTCGCTTGCCGTGGTTCTTCTGCTTTCTCCTGGATATCTTCCCTCCTACACCGAGAGGGGATACACGAGCGAGCATTATAACTCCAACCGATGCAGCCGTCAGTTTGCGTTTGACCAGGGGGTGCCACGTCCAGTTTTCCAATCATCAAACCCCAAAGTCTCCTTTGGCGAGGCATGCTCCTTGTTTTCTTCGACTGCTGCGTGGGGGATATCTTCAACAATGGCTGGGCGTGTCACCATTCCCAGTATTACCAGGCATGGGGATGTGACCCCTCTGTTTGCCACCAAGTATTGGCCGAAGCAACTAGCTGAAATTGCTGAGTTCATTGAGAGAGAGCCTGTGTATCCTCCCGTTTCTTCATTTTCTGCCCTGGAGTTGGGGCTAAAAGGAAACTCTGTACTTGGGATAGAATTCCCTCTAAGTTCAACCCACAAAGCACCTCCCAACAAGCTTCCCCCACTTTGTGCCATGGTCCCAGTTGCCACGCCAAAGTCCAAAACTGCTGCTGCGAAGAAGGCTGCCCCCTCTACTGCAGTTACTACCAACGAGGGGGCTTCTCAACCACCTGCCAAGAAGGCAAGAACGGCCAAGAGTGGGACATCGAAATCGAAATCGAAATCAAAGTCCCAGAAGCCCCAAACTCCCGTGGCAGCTCTTCCCATAGCCTCCGTTCCCCCTCCCATGCCTGCTGAGATGGCTGAGCGTGTGAGGAGGGAGGCCCAGGTAGAACTGGACCGAATAAATGCTGAGTATCAACGACATGCAGTCGTTATCCCTTCCTCCGTTGTTTTCCCCACGGTGGTGGTGGATCCTTCAGAGCCAACGGCAAAAAAGAGGAAGAGTTCCAGGGTTCCTCAAGGGGTAAGCATTAGTGCAGCTAGCTCGAGGAAGAAGACTCTGGGCACCAAGTCCCAGAAGAAATGGACTCCCGAAGTACACTCGACCCCTGAGGTGCAATCTAACCCTGCCCCATCAGTTGCTGCTACTCCTCCCTCTTCGCCCGTGGTCGTGTCTTCTCATTCTCCTTCTGAATCGGAGGTATGTATGGCTGACTTAATTACTATCTCCTTTTCGCTTAAGGACGACTGTCTTTACTTGTGTGTATATTTTATCCCTCCCCTCTTTTTTTGACAACTGTTTTGCAGGGAGTTGAAATAGAAAGACCAGACCCTTCCAGTCCTCCCGTGAGCCCTTTTGTAGGGGGACGCTTCGGTGCATCTCATACCGATGTGACTCCTCCCCGTTACCCCATGACAGGGCTTACGTATTCTAGCTGTGGAGTCAGCCAACGTGCGAGGGAAGTCATTGTGGGAGGTGATGCCGTTGATCATGCGAGTGATTCCTCGCCTGAAGTGGTAACCCTGCCCGAAGTGGCACATCCCGAGATAACATCCTTGGTCCCTTCTGATTCACAGTCCTCACCTGAGGTTCCTCTGCCCATTGTACTTGTTGAGGAGAGTGAACCCGAGGTATGATGTGCTCTATAATTTATTTGTTGTAGTCCTTTCGGTCATACTCTTTCCTTATTTGGCTTACTGAATTGTGATAAGTTTTGGGTACCCCAGGTTGAAGTGTCCTCGTTGTTGGCAAGCATTCTTCTTCCAACGATGCTGATGAGACCCCCGACTGTCATTCCTTTATTTAGCACCATAACTGAGGTAAGTAACACGTCGAGCTATTTTTTCAGATTTTCTGTGCTCATTCTTCTTTTCTAACACTTGGCTTTGTGCACAGTTTTCTCCTGATCTTGCACCAACTCCTGTAGTGAGGGCTCAGGTTGGTGTTTTTACACCCCCTCCTGATGTGGCTTTCTTTGAGGGCTCAGTGTCTTCTCATGATGAACCCAATACGCTGGCCCTTGTGCCCTATACGGGTGATCAGGTTTGGACAAGCGTGGAGGCTTCTGCGTCCAGGGGCCCCGTTATTGCATCTGGGGTGATAATCTCTCCCCCAACGTGTGACACCCCGACTAATTAAATACCGGGTAGCTACTCCTTTATAAAATTAATTCAAAATGCCAAGTTGGCTCAGTTAATAGCATCACTGTCGAAAACATTTTAATGTTACTAACCACCTAGTATTTGAAAAGCAAGTTGCCAAATTTTAATTTAAGTCTGATTATCATGCAACAAGTGTAAAATGAAGAAATAGATAACACCATTCACCATGCTGAAGAAAATGAATAACCATCACAATAGAAATAAATAGAGTCTGGAGGAAACCCCTCACTACAATCCCATACTGAAATAAATAAACAAACAATACATACTAAAGTCTGAAAACTAAAATATAAAAGATGTCTAATAGAAATGGGCAACATGCCCTACAACTGATAGATAGTGACTCTGGAATCCAAACGATAGAAGCGTCTACATGCAAATCCCTGTAGCTTCCACAAACAGCTACATCTCGTCACCTGAATGAGTATCCTATGCTTGGTGTCCTTGTGGCTGGGCACCTAAAAATGGTTTTACAAAGAAAAAGATTTGAAAAGCAAACGGGTCAGAGCCCGAATGTCTTATATTTTAAAAACCTGCAAGTGCTTTAAAAACATTTAAAACATTAAATGTAAAGTACATGTTAGGACGTGCACTCACATTATATTCTCACATCTCGTCTAACTGTGCACTCCTAACGTAAGTACCCATCTATAACTATCCATACTACTAGCTAAGTGACAACATATCTAGCTAGACTGCCAAAGGTTCTACCCATAATACTTGGTTCCCCTATCATATAACGCTCTTAATTTAATTGAGGTTTAACGTAAACTCAGTTACTAAATATGCCATTGATATAACTATCAGCTAACTCATTATATATCTCGAAACAATACCGTAATATTTTTACAACATTAACATGAGGATTTCCATTAATTAAATGTATATTATTCACATCATAAATATACAATACAAGCACCCCGCATTCTAAGCTGTAGTGCACACATACTCTGCTATCCATCCCGGTACTTCACGTACATAAGGGTCACATATTCCGAATCTCTCAGGAATAGTTCAGATAACACAAATCACAAATAGTGGAGGCGAACACAGTCACCATCACATGGGTCACGCACATACCTACGCTCCCATGGTCAGCGGACTTATTAATATCACAATAAGTCTTTCTATGACCTATGTTCATCAAGGTAGCAGTCTATATCCCCCCCGTAGGCACACAAGGATTAGAGGGTCCTAAGCGAACGCAACCTCCCGTGATAGCAAGTATGGTAGGTATGTCATACAAACAATCCATATACCAATACTAAGTAAATACACATCTTAGTAATACCGTATTATATTCGTAGTACATTTTGCACTCTCGTACTAATTATAATTATCACAACTTATTTTATTCCGGTTCATAATTATACATGTCATAATTTATCCTCACATCGTAGTAGGCACTCACGTCTCAACCCAAACGGTTCATTGAATATAACTCTCGTGTATGGTTTACTCATCTCAATAACCCAAAAGTCCCAAATCAACCACTATATCATCAAAGGAATACTAATACTACCCTTGAACCAGTTCCCGGAACTCCAAAAGTCAAAACAGTCCAAAAAGGACCAAACTGTCAACTCGTTAGAAGTCTCGTTCGAACGAGTTTGGACTGTCAGGTCGTTAGAAGTCTCGTTCGAACGAGGCTGTTCGAACGAGATCCCAGTTTGTTCGAACGAACTGACCCTTCTAACGATATCTCGTTCGAACGAGATATCGAACGAAAACCCCTACTCGTTAATAACGACTGGTCAACTCGTTAGAAGCTCGTTCGAACGAGCTCGTTCGAACGACCTGGGGGCTGCTTCTAACGAGATGCCAGTTTCGGCCCAGAATTTTCCAAAAGTCATTTTTTTTCACCATTTTTACTCCTCAAACCTCTTATAAAATTCGTTCCCACAATATATTGAGTTCTCTAATCATCCTCAAACATGTTAAGGGGCTATACTAACGTCATTAAAGGGTTTATTATCTTCTAAACATCATTAAATCACAATTTCTACATTAATTCCCAATTTTCTTCAAGAACATAAACCCTAACCTTTTCTCATCATAAATTCCCAGATTTTAATTCGTTTATACATCACCTAGATATGAAATCTCCGAAATTAAATCTCCCAACAATGTTTCTACATGCAAACCTGTCCCAACATTCAATAATAACTTCAAATTTCATGGGTTTTCTTTTAATCTTTCAAGAACAATCAAGATTCTTCAATTTCTAACATGGAAAAGACATTCTTCGAATTTAAATGAAATAAAGTCACTTGCCTTGGTTTGATTTCTGAATTTGGTGTGGGTTTGGTGTAGAATTTCTGCAGAATTCCTCTCTCTCTCTCTCCTCCTCTAAGCTTTCTTCTCCAAAAGGCTATGGTGGCTAGGGCTTGCTTTGGGGAACCTATGAAAGCCTAATTTAATAAACCTCCGTAGCTTGTTGGGTTAATAAAGGTTGGTTGGGGTCAATCCTTATCAGATTACAACTCTCAATTTTCGTCACTTTTAATTACCCAAAAATACCAAATTACTAAAATACCCTTTAAGTTACCGGTATGGTCTAAAATTACCCCGGGACCCAAACTATACCCCCGGCTAGTGTTTTCTGACTATCTCGACCCTTCCGGACGCGTTGACGCACTCAAAACGACCATACGAATTATAGATTTTAAATTCACTTTTTATTATCAAAATATTATACCGTGACGCGGCGGTCCCACGCGTCTCAACAAAATTTCTAAAATGCCGTATATAAATCCCACGACAAATTTTATAATACCAAGTTCATATATAATCATATATGCACATAATCAAATACTAACTCGTATCTCATTAGTATTTATAACCCGGATTAATTTCCAATTAATACGCAATTTAATTAATTAATCCCAAAATAAATATAGTAAAAAATACGGGGTATTACATACTCCCCCCCTAATAACTGAATTTCGTCCCGAAATTCGAAACTAGAAAGTACCTGCTAAAAACAGCTCTGGATAACGCTCGCGCATCTCATCCTCGCGCTCCCATGTGGACTCCTCGACATTGTGATGTCGCCACTGAACACGCACTAACGGGACTATCTTTGACCGTAGTTTCCTCTCGCTTCGGTCCAAAATAGCAATTGGCCCCTCCTCGTAAGAGCTATCCGGCTGGAGATCGATGTCCTCCACAGCAATGTGAGAATGAGCCAAATTATCTCTAAGGTATTTCCTCAGCGAGGAAATATGGAACACGTCGTGAATCCGATGCAAATGCTCCGGTAACCCGAGTCTATACGCAACCGGTCCGATCCGCTCAATAATAGGAAACGGCCCCACATACCTCGGTGCCAACTTCCCCTTCTTCCCGAAACGCATAATCCCCTTCATAGGAGATACCCTGAGCAAAACCTGATCCCCTACTTGGAACTCCCTGAAAAACCTCTTTGCATCAGCATAACTCTTCTGCCTGTCTTGAGCTACCCGAATGCGACTCCGAATCAACTCAATCCTTGCCGAAGTATCCTGAATCACTTCCGGCCCAAGTAGTTTGTTGTCCCCCACCTCCAACCAACATGCTGGGGAACGACAAGGCCTACCGTACAATGCCTCAAACGGAGCCATGCCAATAGTGAACTGATAGGAGTTGTTGTAAGCAAACTCTACCAGTGGAAGGTATTGCTCCCATCCACCCCCGAAGTCAATAATGCACATGCGTAGCATGTCCTCCAACATCTGATTGGTGCGCTCTGTCTGCCCATCGATCTGCGGATGATAAGCCGTACTCAACCGTAATTCCGTGCCCATGGCCTCCTGGAAACTCTCCCAAAACCGCGAAACAAATATCTTGTCTCTGTCAGACACGATATTCAGGGGCACACCATGAAGTCTCACAATCTCTGAAATGAAGAGCTGGGCATACTGTCCCGTAGTGTAATCAGTCCTTACGGGTAAGAAGTGAGCGACCTTGGACAACCTGTCCACAATTATCCAAACGGAGTCGTGACCCCTCTGCGACGTAGGCAACCCCGTGATAAAATCCATGGATATGCTCTCCCACATCCACACCGGAACCTCCAACGGCTGTAGCAATCCTGCTGGTCTCTGATGATCCACTTTTACAAGCTGACAAGTGGCGCATTTCGAGACAAACTCAGCGATATCTCTCTTCATACCGCTCCACCAATACTGTCGTCTCATGTCTTGGTACATTTTGTCCCCTCCGGGATGTACCGCGAACCGTGAGCCGTGCGACTCTGCCATTACATCGTGCCGCAATTCTTCCCCTTCCGGAACCACCAATCTCCCATTGAAGCGCAATCCCCCGTCTGAGCTAACGGTATAGGACTCGGCTCCCTCTGCTAGCAATCGAACTATCTGCTCCTGACAGAACGAGTCATTGGCCTGTGCCCGTACTACCTTTGTGACAATCTGCGGGGTAACGGTCATCACAGACATGAAAGATCGGGCCACTGCATCCTGGTGTCCCAATTCCTTCCACTTAGCTTTCCACACCTCTGCCACCTCATCTGCTGGTCTGCGGCTCAACGCGTCTGCTACTACGTTAGCCTTACCCGGGTGGTACTGGATGTCGAACTGGTAGTCCTTCACAAATTCAAGCCACCTACGCTACTGCATATTCAATTCCTTCTGCATGAACAGGTACTGTAGTGACTTGTGGTCCGTGAACAGCTGAAACTTCTCCCCCAAAAGATAGTGCCTCCAAATCCGTAAGGCAAATACCACTGCTGCCAACTCCAAATCATGCGTGGGGTAATTCTTCTCATGAGGCTTAAGCTTACGGGAAGCATAAGCTATGGCCTGTCTCTCCTGTTGCAAAACACCTCCAAGCCCTTGCAAAGACGCATCGGTGTAAACCAAATACTCAACTCCCGGTCTCGGCAATGCTAACACAGGTGCTGAGGTCAACTTGTCCTTCAATTCATCGAATGCCAACTGACAGACATCACTCCAAATGAACGGCACACCTTTACGAGTAAGATGTGTCAAAGGACCTGCTATTTCTGAGAAACCCCGAATAAACCTCCTGTAGTATCCTGCTAGACCCAAGAAACTACGAATCTCTGTTGGTGTCGTGGGCTGTCCCCACTCCCTCACTGCTGATACCTTCCCCGGATCGACAGATATTCCTTGGTCGGAAATAATGTGACCCAAGAACTGGACTTCCTTCAACCAAAACCCGCACTTCTCGTATTTTGCATACAGCTCGTTCTGACAAAGTGTCTGCAAAACCTGCCTCAAATGCTCTGCGTGCTCCTCCTCTGTCTGAGAGTAAACCAGAATGTCATCAATGAAGACAATGACAAACTGATCTAAGAAATCTCTGAACACCCTGTTCATCAAGTCCATAAACACTGCTGGAGCGTTGGTCAAGCCGAAAGGCATAACCCGAAACTCGTAAGAACCATATCTCGACAGAAACGCAGTTTTCGCGACATCCTCCTCCCTGATACGCAACTGATGGTATCCTGACCTCAAGTCAATCTTCGAGAAGAAAGAAGCTCCTCTCAACTGGTCGAATAAGTCATCGATTCGAGGCAACGGATACTTATTCCGTATCGTGACCTTATTCAACTCTCGGTAGTCCACGCACAATCTCAGTGAACCATCCCTCTTCTTCACAAACAAAACTGGAGCGCCCCAAGGTGAGGTACTCCTGCGAATAAAGCCCTGCCCTAACAGCTGCTCTATCTGATCCCGTAACTCTCGCATCTCGGCTGGAGCCATACGGTACGGTGCACGTGCTATAGGTCTCGTACCCGGTAGCAAATCAATAACGAAATCTATCTCTCGACTGGGTGGTAGGCCTGGTATCTCCTGAAACACATCTGAATACTCCCTGACAACCGGGATCGAATCTAAAGGAATAACAACCTCCTTAGAGGTATCCTCCTCTATGTAATACAGATGAGCGGTCGATCCTCCCTCTGGGCGAGGCATCGCCACTACAAACATCTCTTGCCCCGGAATGGCAAAAACAATGCTCCCGCTGAAGCAATCAATCATGGCCCTATATGCTACGAGCCAATCCATACCGATGATCACGTCATGAACATGCATGTCTAACACTAACATGTCCGCAGGTAATACCAAACCACCAACCTCTACCCCCACTCCCCGGCATATAAAGAAAATAAGTGACCCACTCCCTAATGGTGAGTCGACACACGTCACTGTGCTCTCTGCCGTAGCTAACAATCCTAAAGCTTTCGCGAAGTGTGTAGCAATAAAACAGTGTGTAGCACCCGTATCAAATAACACCCGACCCATAGTGCCATGGATAGGAAACGTACCCTCGATCGCGGGCGGTGCCTGTGGAACTGCAGCCTGGTGAACGTTGTAGACACGTTCATACTGTAGCTGCCCCTGCTGAGCTGGGACTGCTGGAATGGGTGGCAAAGCAGCCATCTGTGGCGGTGCAGGAAGAGCGGCGGGAAACATAGGTCTCTGTGGCTCCTGGCGAGCACCCTGCTGCTGCTGCTGTGGGGCCCTGCCCCTATCAGGACAATCCTTCTTCTTATGGCTAGTCTTGCCACAAGAAAAGCACTTCCCTGGGAAGTTCCCTCCCCTCTGCCCCTGCTGTCCCCGGCCCTGGTGGCCGTTACCGTTCCTCCCTTGGCCCTGCTGGCCCTGGTGAAGCTGCTGCCCATTCTGTCCCTGCTGGCCCTGATGGCCGTTTGGACCCTGATGGCCCTGGCGGAAACCTCCCTGTCCCTGCCTGTAGTTCCCTGACCGGAACCTCTTATTGTCCCCCTGCTGGGTACCCTGCTCAGTCTGCCTCTGCCCCTGACCCGATTGTGCCCCGCTGGCACCATGTCCTCCAGTCCTGCCCTGATGGCTAGAGTCCCCCGACCGCTTGCCCTCGGCCATATGAAAACGGTGGTCCTGGCAGTGCAATAATGCAGCGTTAACCACGTCAGAATACGTAGCCAACGATAGGTTCCCTAGCAGATGCTGACGGATCCTCCAATTCAACCCATCAGTGAACTTCTCAATCTTCTTTTTCTCTGTTGGAATCTCGTCTGGAACGATATTCAACAGGTTAGTGAACTCGACCTCATACTCGGCCACTGTCTTGCCCTCCTGCTTTAGACTCATCAGCTTCCTCCTCATTTCTGTGTGGACTGCGGATGGAAAGTACTTGCGGTCAAACCGCACCCAGAACTCCTGAATCGTGAGGGTATCCCTCTCCTCTGCGGTGGTAATGGACTCCCACCACTGCAGCGCAGATCCAACTAGCTTGAAAGTAGCTAGCACCTGCTTCTGAACATCTGTGCACTCATGCATCCTCAAATGCCTCTGCATGTCCTTCCTCCACTGGCTCGAGACAACCACATCTGAGCTACCTGTAAACTCTGGCGGATGCGCTTTCTGAAAAGCGTCACGTACACGCTCCCAAGCAGACGGAAATGCATTAACCTGTGCTGGCGCGGCAACCGGCGCCTGTGGTGGTGCCTGCTGAATAACGGCAATCGCGGCATTTACCGCTTGAGCTACTATAGCTGCAACCTCAGCGGCGTTCATCATACCCTGAACTGGAGTGGGCTGTGGTTCGGGCGTTGCATTCCTGGGAACTCGTCGTGCACGTCGTGGAGGCATCTGAAATAAGAACAAAGTTTATAAGTTCACGGTTTATAAACTTAATATAGCTGAAGAACGAAGCATACACAAAAAGAGTACAACAGTCCTAAAATATAGGGCTCTATATCAAAGAAACGTAGCGGAAACATAATAGCCGTACAGATCCTAAAGGACACTAGAACCTGATGCTCTGATACCACCTGTGACACCCCGACTAATTAAATACCGGGTAGCTACTCCTTTATAAAATTAATTCAAAATGCCAAGTTGGCTCAGTTAATAGCATCACTGTCGAAAACATTTTAATGTTACTAACCACCTAGTATTTGAAAAGCAAGTTGCCAAATTTTAATTTAAGTCTGATTATCATGCAACAAGTGTAAAATGAAGAAATAGATAACACCATTCACCATGCTGAAGAAAATGAATAACCATCACAATAGAAATAAATAGAGTCTGGAGGAAACCCCTCACTACAATCCCATACTGAAATAAATAAACAAACAATACATACTAAAGTCTGAAAACTGAAATATAAAAGATGTCTAATATAAATGGGCAACATGCCCTACAACTGATAGATAGTGACTCTGGAATCCAAACGATAGAAGCGTCTACATGCAAATCCCTGTAGCTTCCACAAACAGCTACATCTCGTCACCTGAATGAGTATCCTATGCTTGGTGTCCTTGTGGCTGGGCACCTAAAAATGGTTTTACAAAGAAAAAGATTTGAAAAGCAAACGGGTCAGAGCCCGAATGTGTTATATTTTAAAAACTTGCAAGTGCTTTAAAAACATTTAAAACATTAAATGCAAAGTACATGTTAGGACGTGCACTCACATTATATTCTCACCTCTCGTCTAACTGTGCACTCCTAACGTAAGTACCCATCTATAACTATCCATACTACTAGTTAAGTGACAACATATCTAGCTAGACTGCCAAAGGTTCTACCCATAATACTTGGTTCCTTTATCATATAACGCTCTTAATTTAATAGAGGTTTAACGTAAACTCAGTTACTAAATATGCCATTGATATAACTATCAGCTAACTCATTATATATCTCGAAACAATACCGTAATATTTTTACAACATTAACATGAGGATTTCCATTAATTAAATGTATATTATTCACATCATAAATATACAATACAAGCACCCCGCATTCTAAGCTGTAGTGCACACATACTCTGCTATCCATCCCGGTACTTCACGTACATAAGGGTCACATATTCCGAATCTCTCAGGAATAGTTCAGATAACACAAATCACAAATAGTGGAGGCGAACACAGTCACCATCACATGGGTCACGCACATACCTACGCTCCCATGGTCAGCGGACTTATTAATATCACAATAAGTCTTTTTATGACCTATGTTCATCAATGTACCAGTCTATATCCCCCCCGTAGGCACACAAGGATTAGAGGGTCCTAAGCGAACGCAACCTCCCGTGATAGCAAGTATGGTAGGTATGTCATACAAACAATCCATATACCAATACTAAGTAAACACACATCTTAGTAATACCGTATTATATTCGTAGTACATTTTGCACTCTCGTACTAATTATAATTATCACAACTTATTTTATTCCGGTTCATAATTATACATGTCATAATTTATCCTCACATCGTAGTAGGCACTCACGTCTCAACCCAAACGGTTCATTGAATATAACTCTCGTGTATGGTTTACTCATCTCAATAACCCAAAAGTCCCAAATCAACCACTATATCATCAAAGGAATACTAATACTACCCTTGAACCAGTTCCCGGAACTCCAAAAGTCAAAACAGTCCAAAAAGGACCAAACTATCAACTCGTTAGAAGTCTCGTTCGAACGAGGCTTCGAACGAGTTTGGACTGTCAGGTCGTTAGAAGTCTCGTTCGAACGAGGCTGTTCGAACGAGATCCCAGTTCGTTCGAACGAACTGACCCTTCTAACGATATCTCGTTCGAATGAGATATCGAACGAAAACCCCTACTCGTTAATAACGACTGGTCAACTCGTTAGAAGCTCGTTCG
Source organism: Sambucus nigra (assembly GCA_949130495.1). Lineage (NCBI taxonomy): Eukaryota > Viridiplantae > Streptophyta > Magnoliopsida > Dipsacales > Adoxaceae > Sambucus > Sambucus nigra. The sequence goes on along the minus strand of OX422212.1, from coordinate 22,497,495 downwards.
AACGAGCTCGTTCGAACGACCTGGGGGCTGCTTCTAACGAGATGCCAGTTTCGGCCCAGAATTTTCCAAAAGTCATTTTTTTTCACCATTTTTACTCCTCAAACCTCTTATAAAATTCGTTCCCACAATATATTGAGTTCTCTAATCATCCTCAAACATGTTAAGGGGCTATACTAACGTCATTAAAGGGTTTATTATCTTCTAAACATCATTAAATCACAATTTCTACATTAATTCCCAATTTTCTTCAAGAACATAAACCCTAACCTTTTCTCATCATAAATTCCCAGATTTTAATTCGTTTATACATCACCTAGATATGAAATCTTCGAAATTAAATCTCCCAACAATGTTTCTACATGCAAACCTGTCCCAACATTCAATAATAACTTCAAATTTCATGGGTTTTCTTTTAATCTTTCAAGAACAATCAAGATTCTTCAATTTCTAACATGGAAAAGACATTCTTCGAATTTAAATGAAATAAAGTCACTTGCCTTGGTTTGATTTCTGAATTTGGTGTGGGTTTGGTGTAGAATTTCTGCAGAATTCCTCTCTCTCTCTCCTCCTCTAAGCTTTCTTCTCCAAAAGGCTATGGTGGCTAGGGTTTGCTTTGGGGAACCTATGAAAGCCTAATTTAATAAACCTCCGTAGCTTGTTGGGTTAATAAAGGTTGGTTGGGGTCAATCCTTATCAGATTACAACTCTCAATTTTCGTCACTTTTAATTACCCAAAAATACCAAATTACTAAAATACCCTTTAAGTTACCGGTATGGTCTAAAATTACCCCGAGACCCAAACTATACCCCCGGCTAGTGTTTTCTGACTATCTCGACCCTTCCGGACGCGTTGGCGCACTCAAAACGACCATACGAATTATAGATTTTAAATTCACTTTTTATTATCAAAATATTATACCGTGACGCGGCGGTCTCACGCGTCTCAACAAAATTTCTAAAATGCCGTATATAAATCCCACGAAAAATTTTATAATACCAAGTTCATATATAATCATATATGCACATAATCAAATACTAACTCGTATCTCATTAGTATTTATAACCCGGATTAATTTCCAATTAATACGCAATTTAATTAATTAATCCCAAAATAAATATAGTCAAAAATACGGGGTATTACACAACGGTTCCTGTCCCTGTCCCTGTGGCTGCCTCAAATGCTCCCGTTGTGACTGAGGTATATTTTGCTTGCTATCTTTTGTTAAGATTTTCCACAATCTCCATCTTATGATTTTTCATAAGATTGTTCTTAAACTCCCCCTTATAACGGTGACTTAACAACGAAAACACTTGTTAAGTTTTTTTCATAAATCCCACCTTACAACGGTGACTTAACAACGAAAACACTTGTTAAGTTTTTTCCACAAACTCCACCTTATAACGGTGACTTAACAACGAAAGCGCTTGTTAAGATTTTTCGTAAACTCCACCTTATAACGGTGACTTAACAACGAAAACACTTGTTAAGATTTTTTTCATAAACTCCACCTTAGAACGGTGACTTAACAACGAAAACACTTGTTAAGATTTTTTTCACAAACTCCAGCTTATAACGGTGACTTAACAACGAAAGCACTTGTTAAGATTTTTCGTAAACTTCACCTTATAACGGTGACTTAACAACGAAAACACTTGTTAAGTTTTTTACACAAACTCCACCTTATAACGGTGACTTAACAACGAAAGCGCTTGTTAATATTTTTTTCACAAACTCCACCTTATAACGGTGACTTAACAACGAAAGCGCTTGTTAATATTTTTTTCATAATTCCATTATTTGGGCTTTTTCTTTTCAGGTTGCTCGGGAAAATTCGCCCCCAGTTCTCTCACCTGTAGGCTCGCCCTTCCGAGAACCTGATGTTTCAAAAAATTCTATTCATGATGATCAAGGTTCCACGACTGGTGCTGCAGCCGAGAGCGAGTCTGGGTGCGAGCTTCCTCTTCCCGACCTAGCTCCTCATACGTTCTGCCTCATGGTGCTTCGGCAGTCTCCTCAAATGCCTGTCAACCATCTCCTGGTGATTGAACAATTGGTCGATCGCCATCCTGAGACCTTCACACCAGATTGCCTGCGCTCAAATATTCATGTGATGAGTCACAGACTGCAAGGCATGGCGATCGTTATTGCTGAAATTGTCAGTACCCCCACTGCCAGTGTTACCAGATCCCTTCTTAACCAATTTCTAGGTTTTCTGAAGGAGTTGGGATGTGATGGTTTCCGTTTCGACTGGCTTATTACGTATCTGAAGACCTTAAAAAACCAACAACTGGTCGGCCAGAGGGAGGTGTTGCGCAAGCACCAGGAGGACCAACAAGCTGAGGAGGCTAGGTTGGTCGCCTTGGCCCCTCTTTTGGAAGCATTGGATCAAGAGGTGAATGATGCCGAAGAAGCTTTATGCCTGGCCAAACTGAAGCGTGAGAGACTCCTGATCGAACGTATGCAAGTGCAAATGAGGTTGGAGGTTTCCATTAACGCCCAACGGTCTGTCACGGTAGCTTCTTCGGGCCTGCCTGGAGATTTTTTCTCTTCCTCGGATTTATCTTTTCTTTTAGAGTAGTTACATCTTGTATACAGATCCTTTACTTCTTTTCTCTATGTAATTCTTGGGCAATAGCTCCAAAAGAAATTTTGTAATGCTCTATTATTTATGAATGAAGAACATATACTTTTCAATCCCTTCATGTGTTGTGACTGCTATTGTGTGCTATAGAGTTTTGTGTTTCTGCAATTCTTCCATTATTCGAAAGAAAAAAATGTCACCCAAAGCTTGTATATTTATAACAATATCTAGTCATAACATCAGTTCAAACTTGGTTATTTTACACATGATAAACCTTCAGCCACTTATTGTTAATCTTAAATGGCTTGTCTTCTTCTATTTTCGAGATTAAGCAATAACCTGAGTCATGTGCTTCCTTCACAATGTAAGGTCCCTCCCAGTTGGCTGCGAACTTTGGTAGGGGAAGTCCCCTAATGTGCTTCACTGCCGCTTTCAATACGAGGTCTCCTTCCACAAACTTCCTTGGTCTCACCAAGTTGTCATATGCCCTGGAGAGTTGTTTTGTATATATTTGAAAGTGTTGCATCGAGTTATCTCTGTGCTCATCCAACGCTTCCAGCTGTACATGTCTGCTGTGAGGGAGCATGCTACTTCTCAAGGCATAACGAGCAGAGGGAACTTCCAACTCTACTGGGAGGATTGCCTCAGACCCATAGACAAGGGAGAACGGCGTGTATCCTGTGGGTTTTCGCTTGGTTGTTCGATAAGCCCACAAGACAGCTGGTATCTTGTCATCCCACGCCCCTGGAAAGTCTTCCATCATTTTGGCCAAGATATTAATCAGGGTTTTGTTAGTTGCTTCGGCCTGACCATTTCCCTTTGGGTATGCCACCGTTGAAGTGTGAAGAACAATGGAATATTTGTCCATGAGCATTGTTACTTCAGAATTGACGAAGGGGGTCCCATTATCCGAGAGGATTACTTTTGGGATCCCAAAACGGCAAATAATGTATTCTCTGATGAAGTTGCTCACCACCCCAGCTGTTGCCCGTTTGAGTGGTATTGCCTCGGCCCATTTTGTGAAGCTTTCTGTTGCTACTAGTATCCATATCTTGCCTCTTGAAGAGGGGTGGATTGCCCCCACTAGGTCGAACGCCCAAGTATGAAATGGATAGGGCGTTGATAGAGAGTGCAAGTCTGCCGATGGGGCATGGATCATATTCCCTTGAAGTTGGCAAGCCTTGCATTTTCGAACGAACTCAGCAGAGTCTTTCTCCATTGTTGGCCAATAATACCCCAGCGTCATCAGCTGATCATATAATTTGGCCCCTCCTATGTGGGCTGGATCGTGTGCTTGCTTAAGGACCTCAGCTGCTTCTTCCTTCGTGATGCAACGCAATGGACTGTTGAAGTACCCCCTTCGATAAAGCTGTCCCTCCTGAACATAGAACCTTGGGGCCCTTCGCCTCAGGCCCATCGCATCCATTTTATCCGTTGGGACAACTCCATACTGAATGAAGTCGATATAGGGCTGCCTCCAGTCCATTTGAGTTTCGATGAAATAGCACTCAGCTGCCTCGAAAAATAGCTGACACTTATCGCACTTTCGTTGCAGCTCTGCCGCATCTTGCTTCATTCTAGGCCAGAAATACCCCTCTCTTTGGATTCTTCTATATAGGTGTATCTCAGTCGTTTCGCAGTGCTCCTTATGCATTTTCTTCAATACTTGCTCGGCCTCCTCTGGGCTAATGCATCTTGACAGCCATCCTCCTGTATTTCTAAAATAGAGATTCCCCTGACATGTAAAATATTGGGCCAACTCTCTTAGACCCATCGCCCCCTCACCAGACTCCAGTTGTTTCTTAATATCCCTTCTCCAGCCCACTTCTTCCTCCATTGGTAATATTGACTGTACTACCGAAGGGGCTGTTCTTCGTTGGATCACAACTGTAGTCTCATTGGTTTTCATTATCTTCTTCTGGGCAATAGTGGCATAGGCGTCGGAATGGTGGTTCATCGTTCTGGGATGTCTCCTGATCTTGGTCCTATGGAACTGGTTGAGGAGCCTTTGAATGATTGCTCGATAGGGCGCCAGGCTCATGTGTTTCAATGCATATTCTCCGTTTGCCTGCTGAATTACCAAGTTCGAGTCACCCTTAATGCAGAGTGAAGGGATTCCCCTCCGAAGAGCCTCTAGAGGCCCTAGTACCAACGCCTCGTACTCTGCCTCATTGTTAGAGCAGGGGAAATCTAGTTTGTAGGAAAGGCAAATCTCTTCCATCCCTTTTGAAAGAACAACCCCTGCTCCTCCCTTCTTTTCTGCCGAAGATCCATCAAACTGCATCGTCCATTCCTCCTCAGTTGCATCCAGGTAATTGGCCTGCAAATCATCTCCTGGAATGTCTTCCCTAGGTGGCTCGAAGGTTCCTGAAGGGAAGATGGCCAATAGGTCAGCATACGCCTAGCTTTTGATTGTACGAGGGACCACACATTTTAAGTCATATTCAGAGAGAATAAGGAACCATCTAGCTGCCCTACCAATCAATATAGTCTTTGCAAGTAAATACCTAATTGGGTCGCATCTAGTTACAATATGAATGGTAAAAGACAGCATATAATGCCTAAGTTTTTGTGCTACGAAGACCAAGGCTAAATAATGCCTTTCTAAACTAGTAAATCTAACTTTTGGCCCATGTATAATTCTGCTGAGGTAGTAAACCGGCCGTTCTTGCCCATCTACTTCTTGTGCTAGCAGAGCCTCAACGGACCTCGTGGTGGATGTGAGGTATTGCTGCAACGGAGCTCCCGCCTGGGGAGGGACCATTATTTGTGGTGACACGAGTAGCTTCTTCAGCCCAACAAGGGACTTCTGATGAATCTCCTCCCATCTGAACCTCGTGTTCCTTCGCAGCAGCTGCATCAGTGGGTGTGTTATTTCGGCCAATCTAGGCACGAATCTCCTAAGGTAGGAGACTTTACCGAGAAAACTTTTCAGCTCCTTCGCCGTTCTTGGACACGGCATTTCTAGGATTGCCCGCTGTTTGTCCTGGTCCATCTGTACCCCTTGCCGATTAACCACGAAGCCTAAAAACTTACTGCTTGTTACCCCGAAGACACACTTCAACGGGTTCATCCTTAACTTGTACCTCCTGCACCGAGCAAACACCTTCCTTAAATCGTTCAGATGGGACTCTTCCTTGCTCGATTTTATGACCAACTCGTCCACGTAGAATTCCACAAATTTATGGAAGAAGTCATGAAAAATGGCCATCATCGTTCTTTGGTACGTAGCTCCGGCGTTCTTGAGTCCAAACGGCATTACCTTGTACATGAAGTTGCCCAACGGTGTTCTGAATGCTGTTTTCTCTGCATCCGAAGGCTCCATCTTGATCTGGTTGTATCCCACATATCCATCCATGAAGCTGTATATCTCATGACCAGCCGTGGCGTCTATCAAACTGTCGATGGAGGGTAGGGGAAACTCATCCTTAGGGCAAGCCCTATTCAAGTCTCTGAAATCCACGCAGATCCTTATTTGGTTTTTGTCTTTCTTCCCTACTGGCACAATGCTGGATAGCCAATGGGATGTTGTATAGGCCTGATAAACCCTGCTGCTAATAA